>OY728140.1:1175019381-1176357490 GCA_963277665.1 Viscum album | reverse complement strand
TTTACAACATTTGAAAAATATCTTTTGATGGTTTTTTTATCAATAATCATTAGAGTTAAAGAATTAATAAATTGGAGATGATTTAAAGATTACATTATTTAGAATATAAATTATTAAATTCCATGGTTAAAGAAGTTTTTTAATTTAAAATATTCAATTCCAAAAATAAAAAATAAGAGATTCAAAATTTAAGTTGAGAATTTGGGTAGAATTTTGGAGAGTGGAAGACTTGAGATAGATTTTATATATTGGAATTTACTTAGTTTTTACTAACTAAATTTTTTGTTCCTTTATTAAAAAATAGTCCAACCATCCAAGATGAGGAGCTAGCTCAATCCTGTACATGTGGGAGGTAGCCTCAACCATGCAGGAGAGCCAGATCACAAATCTCGGTAGTGGTAGAGCATGGTGGAGGCCTAAACGGGTAGGTACGGTGGTCATGAATAGTGCACATGGTATGAAAATGGTGGAATTCAGGGGGCAAGGAAGGTGTTCCTACCCCATGTATGTGTGTGTGATGTATCTTGGTGCCGACCTCAGTGTCGACTTGAATGGTTGTAGAAGTGGTGTGTCTTATTAAGGAGAGTGAGATTGAATAGAGAATCGATGTGGGACATAGAAAGCATGGTCATTATATATCCATCATTAAAAGTTATACAAAGAACTTATTCCATTCATTTTTATTTATATGGGTCATTGGATTGGAACTGTAGCATTGTGTTCTACCTCTTGACACCTGAGGGTTCTGTATGATTTAGAATTTCTTTATGTAGCACAGTTTGAATATCTATTTTATTTTTTCAATTTCTATGAGATTGATGCATACATGAAACTTCCTTTTCATTCATGAGAACCAACTAATATGATTAAATCATTTTAAATAAGTGTGCATATGTGTGAGTTCATGAATAAAGATTCATTTTAAAAATATGGTAATTTCTAAAGTCACATATGAAGTTAGGTGGTGTGAAAGAGGAGTAAGTTGGTGAAATTAGGGTGATAAGGTGGTGGAGTGAGTTGGTTCAGCTTGTCTATAAATTCCATAACACTTCACCATTTGTTTTATGAGATAAAAGTAAATTTAGAGAGTGTTGGGAGACCGAAACAGATTAAAGGAAACACTCTATATTCATGTAAAGGTTCTATATTGTTGTTCTATGTTTCTTCCTTCATGATCACATGATTCTTGGTAGATTCCACAAGACATTTTTTTTATAATAAAATCAAACTATTTTTCATAAATAAACTGTATCCACATATAAAACCTTACACAAAGAAGAAGTGTCATGAACTATTGTATTGTGTGAATAAGGATGATTGGGTACTGTAAGCTTGAGGCTTTGTGAAGGTGAAGTAGTGAGTAGACAGTGAATTCCTTACACTTGTGTTTTAAAAATGAGGATGAATTCATGTGATAAATTTGTTCAAATTAAGTTTAATACATGATATGTAAATCACATACAAGTTATATGAAATCATGAATAAAATATAGTGACTTTTTTAGAATCTCGTGCATACTATTATGTTTTATGAAGTTTCATGAAATAATTTTTACATGTAATAATAAAAAGTGAGGTGCACTTGTTTGTGTTGTGAAATATTAAAAATATAGAATTTCATGCATCTATTATAAAATATATTCATGATATATTAAGTGAGTGGTTAAAAATAATAAAAATCATTGGTTCAGTAGTGTGAAGTAAGTTTTGCAATCATATTTGAAAATAATATATAAGAATATTGATTATGGTGTTTCTGAAAAATATAAGGGGGTATTAGGAGCTGAAAAGTTGTGATAATTAAAGGTGATCAAGGATAGAAGTTTATCAGAATAATATTCAACTAAGTGTATTTGAAGTGGAACAAGGCTAACTTTTACACTGCATTAGTAGGTAGAACCATTTAAAGACCTATTTACATGATCTTGGGAAGATCATTTAAGAATTGGTAGGATGCCAGTATAAATAACTAGATATTTTTAGGAGATAGTTCATCTGGAGGTAGTTGGTATAAAGATCATTGGTGGGATTCCCGAACAAAGATATCATCTGGATATGACCCACTATAATCATTATTGATTAGGAATTATGAGAGTTTGTCTCTCAGTAATTTCAGGAGATTATATGTAATCACTTTTCATTATTAGTGGAGAATATGTGCCTCAGATTATCCCAAACATAGCAATAACATAGTAACCTGCATTGGGGGAGAACCTTGTAAAAATCCTCATGTTATTTTTTGTGCTTTAATTTTTTTTCATACTAGAGAGGTGGAAAATTAAAAAAAGAGGGATCAAGATATTAACTAATCATAAAGGTTGATTTGAAAATAATAAATTGTATAAAGAACATCACTGATTCACCCCCTCACCTATCGGTGATATATCTGAACCTGGGTACTATAATTTGTATCAGTGGGTGAGTTTCCATATAAAAATATCCAATATTTACTTAAGATTAATGGTGGAGAGTTTTAATTCAATCAATAGTAAAGGATTTTCTTTCTTTTATGGAAATAACTTTTATTGATGGAAGAACTGAATTCTTCTCTATTTTCTTTTAGAAGGCATTGAAGTTAGTGATGTTGTAATAGTTAGTTTTATCCTAACTAGAATATATGAGACCATGATACATGTTGTTAATCAAAATATGGAAGTATGTGGGAAATCTAGAAATGATATTTTTTCATCCTTTTCTGATAAAGTGTTCACTAAGGTGATGGGACTAAAAACATCCAAAGAGATGTGGGATAAACTTGAGAATAGGTATGAAGGAAATGTGAAGATAAAATAATCTAAACTAAAAATATGAAGTGATAAGTTTGTAGATATATATATGGATGATGATGAGACTATATATAACTACTTTACCATGGTAAATGAGATAGTAAGTCATATCATTGGTTTTGGAAATACTTTGGAAGATTCATCTGTTGTCAAGAAACTGATGTTTAATTTTCTAGTCAAATCTGATCCAAAGATTTAAACCTTAGAAGAAATTGGAGACCTATCTCTTGATGAGTTTCATAATACACTCCTCAACTATGAGATGAGAAAACTCTTGTGTTTAAAAATAAATCTTAGGAGGAAAGGACTTCCAATGAAATTAAAATAATCAAGATGATGGAAAATAAAGAAGAACCATTCTCAGATTCTAATGATTATGTGGTAAGTGATATAGATTATAAAAGGTTCATGTCCTCTATTTACAAAAAATTTAGAACAGTAAAGGGAAAATTTAAAGTTTTTATTCCTTTAAAGTTATTTAATTGTAGTCAAATTGGACATTTTTCAATTTATTATCCAAAGAAAGAATATAATGATTCTAAGAGTAATGATGAAGAATAATACTATACTAAAATAAGATCTAATAAAACTAGAAAAGGTAATACTAAAAATAATAATAAGTTTTCAAGGAATAAGAATAAAAATATGATGAGTAAGAAATTATAGGAATACTCTTCATCATGTAATGAATCATAAGATGAAGGAGAAACTAAAAATCATAAATCCTTTATAGAACAAGTTAATATACATAGATATTCTTCAAGTGATGATGAGAAAGAAGAATACAGATACCATGAGTATATGATGATATATGAACTTTTATCATGTCTTGATCAAAACATTCAACTAAATAAAAGAATAAAATTTCTAGATAAGGGGAAAATAAATTAAAAAAAGTAGGATAATTATCTTATTGAGGAGATCAAAACATACAAGGTAAAAATTATAGAACAATATAATATATTAAAATACCTTAATGAAAAATTTGATTCAAAATAAGAATAATTTAATGAGACACAATCTAGGTGTCTTAAAGTTTAAAAACCCATGAAAATTATGATGGATTATTTTGATAAATAAATAGATGTTAAAGGAAAATCATTCAAAGATGTTGTGAATATAATTCCAAAGAAGATTGTACAAATTTTTTCTGATTATTATTATTATGATAAATCTGTTTCTTCTAGTGGGTTACGTACTAAAACATAAACAAAAAATATATAGATATATTCTGATAGTGAGAACTTAAATTATTTGAGAAAATAATGTTCCTTTATTGATACTGAGGAAAAATAATGGAATGAGTATATTCATAAAACAAATATTTTATCACCAATAGAATAGTTATAATTATATAATACAATGTTTTAGAGGTTACTACTAGTGTTTTGGTAAATTTGGGAATAAATATTACAACCACTGGTATAATATGTCACTTCCTTATATTTTTCACATGTGAAGGGGGAATCCTAGAAAGAAAATAATTAGCACTGTGAGAAGGAGTGACAATCTTAGAATATATAATTTTTTTCTATAAATAAATAGAGATATCTAATCATGATAAATTTTATTTTCTAAAATAAATATATGAAATATGTGACCAAAAAGTTCATTGTGATAAATATTTCTTGAAAAAAATTCTTCTAAATTAAATAAATATCAAATAAGAGAAAATATATCTTGTAATTTTGTTCAAATCAATTCTTATTAGAAGGTAGACTTAAAAGGAAATTGAAGAAAATGTTTGTTCTAAAGGAAGACCAAAGAATTCACCATATGAGGCTAAATTCCATATGAATCTTCCAAAATCTCACAAATATAAAGATTATGAGACATTGCGTAGAAGATGTAGAAAATTTATCCATATTCAAAAGAACTATTTGATTTATCTACCCACACAGTATGAAAAAACAAATAAATTAAAAAATAAGGAAGATGATGTTGACTTTAATTTTATGCCTCATAATGGGAGGAATAGGACAACCATCCCACCCTCAAATGGTCAAAAATAGAAATTCAAAGGAGGGGCTAGCATGAAGAGATCTGGAGCTAAATTAAAGAGATTTTTTGGGTTGATAAAATCTCCTCATTTTTTCTCTAACTAAGATTAATTAAAGAAATAAATTATTCCTATATATACATATATTGTGTTTTCTTGTCCAAGGAATTTAAGGTGATGCATATGTTCATATGGATACCTGAACTTGATAAAATCCATGAAATATAGAGTTCATCTTTTGATGGGGAGAACATAAGAACAACCACAAAATATCTATATCTTAGTTTATATCTCATAAATATATGAATTTTTTCATAGTGATGAATCTAATATTTCAAGAACACTAAATGTCCATCAATTTTAGTAGATAAAATTATAGATATTTAATCTTTTCATCATTATGGTATGTTGATTAAATCTTCTTATCTTTATGAGGAAAAATCAACCTAAAAAAGGAGTGATTGATTTCTTGATGACAAAAGGAAAAGTAATTTGAAAAAAAGGGAAGAATATTATTGAACTTGAATGTTTTAATTATTTTTACTGTGATTAATTCAAGAGATTATTTGAAAATATTTTGAATAAACCTTGAAAAAAAGTTTCAGTTTTGGTATAATAGGCTGAAATTTCTTTGACAACATTGAGGTTAAATTTGATCAATCTTGTCTTCTACACTGAGCATGACTCACGTAGACTTAGAGTTGGTTAATTTTAGATCATTTATAATATTGCGGTGATTTTATCCTCCTCTTAAAATAATTAATATTTCACTAGAAGAATATTATATCAAGAAGTTTGGATGTTGGAGATGATAATTTATTCCCACACTTATATCATTGGTTTTATTGTCAATAAGGGGTAAAAGATAACATTGACTTTAGAAATGAAATTTTTACTGATAAAAATTCAAAGGGGGGAATTTTATAACCCAAGTAGTTTTATTGAGGTTGTGATGAAGTTTAATTTTTTTTAATAAGTTTTGAAGATGAAAATTCAATATTTTTTTAAATGTGATGACTGTAGATACATTTTTAATGTCCAAGACATGTTCCAATTACATTAAGAGAATACACGTTATTTAAAGCATTTGAAAAGATCATTTGATGATGTTTTTTATCAATAATCATTAGAGTTTAGGAATTAATGAAGTGAAGATGATTTAAATATGGGTTTCTTTAAAATTTAAATTAGTAAATTCTAAGGGTGAAAAAGTTTTGAAATTTAAAGAATTCAATTTCAAAAATAAGAAATAGGAGATTAAAATTTTAATTTGAGAATTTGAGTAGAATTTTTGAGAGTGTAAAACTTGAGATTGATTTTATATGTTGAAATTTACTTAGTTTTTACTAAGTACATTTTTTGGTACTTTATTAAAAAATAATCCAACCATCTAAACTGAGGTTCCAAATCAATCCCACATGTGTGGGAGGTGGCCTCAACCATGTGGGAGAGCCAACTCATGGTTCTTGGTAGTAGAAGAGCATGGTGGAGACCTACATGGGAGGGCATGGTGGGAATGCATAGTGATCATGGTATGTGCATAGTGGCATATGAAGGGGATGGTAGGTGCACCCACCCCATGTATGTGTGTGTAGTATATATAGGTGTTGACTCTGGTATCAGCTCAAATGGTTGTAGAAGTGGTGAGTCTTATTAAGGATAGATAGGGATACTAGACCAAGAACTGGTGTGGGACTTGGAATGTGTGGTCATTGTAGCTCCATCATTAAAAGTAACACAAATAACATCTATCATCCGATGTGATTTATCTGGGTCATTGGATCAACACTGCAATAACATATTCTACCTCTGGACACCTGAGGGTTTGACAAGATTCGGAATTTCTTCATGTCACATGGTTTAAATATATAGTTGATTTTTTTATTTCCATGAGATTGATGCATGCATGAAACTTTGTTTTCATTCATGAGAACTGTAACTTCCTAATCCAAACCATTGGTTCTGAGATAGAATGTCACATGATCTCATATGCACCTCCCCATATAAAAGAGGTTTCCAACTAAAAATGAGGGTATCAAGTGGAACCATGGAGGAACTATACCCTTATCCATAGTTCACAAGATAAATAAATAATAAAATTATAAAAATAAATAATATATTAAAAGTAATTAGAGTATATATAGAAATTGAACTAAACAAGGAATACAAATAAATGACTCCCTAAGTGGAAAGCATGTCAAGTATACAAAGAAGTAGATAAAATAAATAAATAAATGGAGGTTCCTCCATAGTTTTTCCTAGTTCACTACTAGCTTCATGTACCATTTCTCATCCATCTACCATAGGGACCTTTCCCTTCACTAGGTCTCTCATGAAATATACAAGTGCATCAAAATGTCTGAGTATGGTGTGGGTAAAAGACTTGGTAGGACACCACCAATGTGTCTTTACATAGTGTTATCAAGTATAATAAGTGTATTCCATAATAATAATATATATGGGAATCATAAACATAAAATTCAAAACTTAATGGTTGTGTGTTAACCAAGCCGCCACCAAACCCCCGATCGTACTTGCTTTGGCACCGTGCTGGAAAGATAATCATGAAATGTCTCAATGATTATGGATCATCACATGGTGCTCAGAATCCCTCTCTAAATAGACTAGAACATGGAACTTAGAATTGATCTATGAGTTTCTGTAAGAGCATGAGCCAATAATACACTCAAAATCCATCTATTGACAATGGTAAGGAACCAAGTCATGGACTAGAACATGGATTGGAATCTAGACTCATGTCATGGGTCATGCTCACAATCCATGATGTTCCCACAATGCCTTAGGTCAGACCACCAAGTTTTCATCTCCCTCGGGTCAGGATACCATACCATTATTCCCCTAACATGCTACCTTAAATCAGGCCTCTAGGACGTCATGCCTCATACTCTTTTCTCAGGTTCATCATCTTCTTCATCTCAAGTTGCACACACACTCACCCACCAAGGGATGTAAACCAAATAACAATCCACCTACTTCATGTACCAATTCAACCTCTAAGGAAATGGTAACACATATCATAGAGTAAGTATACAAGGTAGGCATATTACATCATCATGAGTATATAGTAGTAACATAACAGCATGTCAACACATCAAACATGACAAAACTCTACAAAAATATCACTCATGGAAATTATATATCATAATATATATCATGGATACACACACACCCCCATATTCAACCACAATCAATCATAGTGTAAATAAAGGACAACATAAATAATCATCATGGAAACATGAGTAAACAATAGTCCAAGAAGGTAAGGAACTTCATATCTTATGTAAAAATATGACCTTCAATGATGGTTGAAATACAAGTTTAAATACACCAAAAAAACCTTACTTCCTTTGTAAATAAAATTAGGTTTAAAATTATGCTCGTTGAAACAAACCCAATGACACTGACGGCATGTCAATCCGATCAATATCGCATGAGATATTGATGAGAGAAGTTTGAGAAAAATAATAAAAATAAAATAAAAATAATAATATAAGAATAGAGAGAGAATGACTTGATGGGGGAGAAAAATTACACCTACACTATGGTGATTTGGGAGGTGAAAAACAAGGCGCATGAAGGAAGGATGATGTCCACTCTTTTCTTTCAGGTTCAGGTAAAAGCCTTAGTGGTGGAACTTGGTGTTATCATCAAAGGTGGGGATTCACTGGTTTCCTTCAAGGGGATTGTTCAAAGGTTTAATTTGTGGTTTAATTGAGAAGGCGGGTCTAATATGGGAAGATGAGTCAAATGGAAGGATCCAACCTCGGGTCTGAAGCTCAATGTGGATGACTCATATAATGTTGGTGTCATGTATGGAGGTGGACTAGTCAGGGACAGTAGGGGGTCAGTCATCCTAGGGTTCAGCTCCTTCTTCAGGGATGGAATGTCTATTGAGGATGAAACCAGAGTAATGACCATGGGTCTCTCACTTTGTAATAGCTTCAACATCCAAATTGTAGAGGCTGAGTCAAACTCAAGTTTGCTGGTTGGGTTACTCCAAGGGAGGCTAAATCACCCTTGGGAGATGGCTTATCTTATCAAAAAATTCAGGAGGACTCTCAATCAGTCTGTTAGTGTGGGTAATACCTAGAGAGAAGAAAGCAGTGGTAGATGTGTTGGCCAGCAAAGGAAGACTAGATGAGTGCCTGATTTTATATACTTTTATAGGGTCCCTTCCTAATTATTTTAAGATTATCGTCAAAGGTGACACCCTAGGCCTTCACCACTTCTGACCTCCTTGATGGGGGTAGTCTGGTGGATGTTCTTTATTTCCCCTTTCCAATAAAAATTCACCTTTCAGTCAGTCAGTCATTAATTTTTTCTCTTTTATTACTCAATTTAATTATTCCAATTTACTATTAAACACAAGCGCCACCCATAACTTCATGGGTTTCTTTATTTTTAAAATATCACTAAAATATATTTATAATCACTCATTAAATATATTTCAAAACCCATCTATATAAATATATATATATATATACTCACCTACACATAAAGATATATTTACACCCAAACATGTTTAAATATATATGTACATATATATTTAACTTATATATATATATATATATATGTTATACACACACACACACACACACATTCGTATATATATACACACCCTTATATGTATATATATACATATATATTTATCCCATATATATGCACACACCAAAATTAATTTTCCCAATTTAATATCAACAACAACAACAACAATATTTTATTATTATTATGATTAAATTTATGTTATCATTTCCACCATAACCATTTCAAAAACAACAACAATCAAATACCGATAATAGTTAATAAATTTTTATTAACCACACAACTGCATTTATTTAACATAAGTAATAATATCACCATTATTAATTTTACCACTCAATACTTCCATCATAACACAATTATTAATTATGAAAGTATATTTCTATTTTTTCCTTTGATAGAAATAATAATAATAATAATATGATTACGATTACCCTAGCATGCGATGCATCCAAACACCCAATACACACAAATATTATGCCATCTATAGGGTAAAACTCATATTACAGGCCTAACGATGGTATCAGATTTCACATAGAATTCACTGTTTAAGAGATATTCCATTATTTTCAGAAAATATATAATAAAAATATTAAATAAATTATCCTCACATGTGATTTGACTAAACACCCAATGCACACAAATGTTATGTCTCACCTAGGGTAAACCCCACATCCCAAACCTAAAGGTGGTCTCATATTTCCCATATAAGACACCATTCAAGAGATATTTCATTATTTTAGAAAAAATAGCACGCATGCATAATATAATATATTTAATATTTTTATTAAATAAATATTGATGCTCTACGGGTCTCAAAATTTCATGCTAACTCAGCACCTGACTTCGAAAATATTTCATAGAATATTCCTTTTAACAGATCTTTTACCCTAACATAAAGCCTTTATATTATTTATTAAGTGATTTTTATTAAAATTTTACATTTTTCACATAAAAATATTCATAGATTATTTACAAATAGGGTTTTATTATCCTTAAAAATTTGAGGATGTTACAATTATCCCCTTATATCAACTTCTCATCCGCGATAAGTATCTCTAGTTGTCTTGTTCAAACAATTCAGGCCACTGAGTTTAAACATCAGACTCCCACTCTCACATCTCTATAATAGGAGAAACATTAAGAACATATCCAGGTCATATCCAGTTTAAGGGATCACACAAGGTTCTCCTTGGAGTCTACCCTTAACCTAAGGTATAACCCTCTAAGCATTAATCGTGGTCTCCATCCCTGCACATTAGTCACAGTCATCATATATATCCCAACACAACAACATGCTTAGTTCCATTAATTAATGTCGATAAAGATATATAACAACAACATTAAAACACATATATATCATATGAATAGGAACTATCCCAAACAAATAGAACAAATCAAATAATTTAATTAAATAAATACTATGTAGTACCATAACACGTATATTTATGGCATGTGAACCTATGTTCCTAATAATGATGCATGAACACACCTAAAATCTCATAAGTCAAATATAAACATCATGTGAATCACCCAAGGTGGTTTTATTCAACCATAATGGGAAAACATAAATTTCCACTTTTATGGAAACTCAGAGGTCCACTATACAGTGCTAGCCGGTCACTGATATAGTTCCCCTACCTGGGTCCCAACCATATCAAATCATGTTTATCCTATCCCAATTCAAGGAAAAAGGAAATAAATATTAGTAAAACTAATGTTGTGATACCATTTCGTAACGTCTCAAACTGAACCACCGGGTTTGAGCTGAAATTTCACATAACCTCATGTGTGCCTTATCGTACACAAGAGGTTTCTGACTAGAATTGAGGGTCTCAAGTGGAACCATGAAGAGATTATACCCTCCATCAAAGTGAACAGGAGAAATAAATATCCAAAGTATAACAATAAACAATATAATAAACTTAATCTAAGTACAAGAAGAAAGTGAACTAAACATGATATAAAAATAAATGAATCCCAAAGTGGAAATCTCATCCAGTGTACAAAGAAGTAGATAAAATAAATAATGGGTCCTTTGTAGTTCATTCTGGTTCGATACTAGCTTCATGCTCCACTGTCCATCCATCTACCACAGGGCCCTTTCCCTTCACTGGGTCTCTCATGAAATCTAAAAGCTCATTGAAATTTATAAGTAGGGTGTGAGTACAAGACTAAGTAGGACACCACAAACAAGTTCTTACCTAGTGTTCTCAAGTAAAACAAGTGTATGTCATAATAATAATAAATGCGGGAAGTGTAGACACATAATCAAAAACTGAGCGGTAGTATGCTAACCAAACCACTTCCAAACACCCAACCATACCCACTTCACCTCCATGATGTAAAGATAATCATGGAATGTCTTAAGTATCATGGACCAAAAAATGGTGCTCAAAATATGAATCTGAATGAACCAGTGCATGCTGATAAAAATCCATCTTTGGGTTCTAGTAAGAGCATGAACTAGTAATAAACTCAGAATCCATCTCTCAACAATGGTAAGACATCAAGTCACAAACCAAATCATGCCTTGGAATTCATACTCATGTCATGGTTCATGCTCATAATCCATCACATTCCCATGATGACCCAGGTTATACCACTAGGTTGTCATGTCCCTCAGGTCAGGCCACCATACCATCATACCCCTAACATGCTACCTTGGGTCAGACCTCCAAGTAGTCATGCCCCATACTTTATTCTCAGGTCCGCCATCATCATTGTCTCAATATGTGTGCACACTCCCCCACCAAGGGATTTAAACCACACAACAGCCCACCTGACTCAAGTACCAATACAACCTCCAAGTAAATGGTAACACATGTCATAAAGTAAATATACAAGATATGCATATCACATCATCATGAGTATATAGTAGCAACATAAAATCATGAAAACACATCAAACATGGTAACAAGCTACACAAATATCACTCATAGAAAGCATATATCACAATAGATATCATGAATACACACACACACACATGAAATCGCAATCAAGCACAGTGTAAAGAAATTCCAATATAAATAATCATCACAACAACCTGAATAAATGAGAGCCCAAGAAGGTAAGGAACTTATTAACTTATGTAAAATGATTAATGATGATGATGGTTCATTTCCAAGTTTAATTTCACCACTAAAACCTTTCTGCCTTTGGAAATAAAATTAGGTTTAAAATTTTTCTTGTCAAAGTGAACCCAACGACACCGAAGACATGTCAATCTGATCAATATCACATGAGATATTGAAGAGATAAGTTTGATAAAAATAAAAAAAATAAAAAAGAATAATATAAGAGGGAGGGAGACAATGAAGTGATGGGGGATGAAAATTACTCCTACACAATGACCTTATTCACCTCCCACATCCCCCCTTATAATAATTGTTTTCATTATTTCAATTAATTTTTTATCTTTTATTACTCAATTTCATTATTCTAATTTACTATTAAAAACAAGTGCCACCCATAACTTCATGGGTTTCTTTTTTTTATTACATATCTAAAATATATTTAATCACTCATTAAATATATTTTAAAATTCATATATATATATAAACACACATTATATTTATACACACACTGCATATATACATTCATATATATATATATATATATATATATATATTCACACACCTGCACATGTATAAATATATATGTACATATATATTTAACTCGTATATATACATGTTATATGTATATACACATTCATATATATATATATACATGCACATATATATATATATTTATCCCATATATATACACACACCAAAATTATTTTTCCTAACTTAATAATAATAATGAAAAAATCATATTTTATTATTATTTTGATTAAATATCTATCGTCATTCCTGTCATAACCATTTCAAAAACAATTAAAATTAAATACTGATAATAGTTAATAAATTTTTATTAACCACACAACTGTATTTATTTATCATAAGTAATAATATTACCATTTTTACTTTTCTTGCTCATTAATTTCACCATAACACAATTATTAATTATGAAATTATATTTCCATTTTTTCATTTGGCGCAAATAATAAGAATAATATAATTATTATTACCCTTGCATTTTATGTATCCAAAAACCTGACACACACAAATCTTATGTCACACCTAGGGTAAAACTCATATTCTAGACATGAAAATGGTATCAAATTTATAATATGATACACCATTTAGGAGATATTTCATTATTTTTAGAGAATATATAGTAAAAATATAAAATAAATTATCCTCACGTGTGATTTGACTAAATTATAAATGCGAACAAATGTTATGTCATGCCTAGGGTAAACCCCGCATATCAGGCCAAATGGTGGTATCATATTTTGCATATGAAAAATTTGTCAAGAGATATTTCATCATTTTAGAAAAATATCATGCACACATAATATAATATATTTTATATTTTTATTAAATCGATATTGAGGCTCTATGGGCCTCAGAATTATGTGCTAACTTGGCTCCTGACTCCGAAAATATTCCATATAATATTCTGAAGTGTTAACAAAGATTTTACCCCTACATAAAGCCTTTAAATAATTTATTAGGTGATTTTTATTGAAAATTAACATTTTCACATAAAAATAATCCTAGATTATTTACAAAGGGGGTTTGATTATTGTTAAAATTTTGGGAATGTTACAAGAACCAACTGTTATGATGACATCATGGAATAGAGGTGCACGTACATGTGATTTTGTGATGAAAGCCTGGTTTTGAAAAGATAGTAATTTATGAATTCGTGTATGAAGTGAGGTAGTGTACAAAAGGAGTAAGGTGACACACTTAGGGTGATTAAGTGGTGGAGTGATTCAGTTCAGTTTGTTTATAAATACCTTGATCCTCTACAATTTGTTGTATGAGATAAATATGAATTGAGAGAGTGTTTGGAAACTAAAACAAATAAAAGGAAACACTTTGTATTCACATAAAGGTTCTAGGTTTTCATGATGTTTTTATGCCTTTTTGATCTCATGATACTTGGTTGATTCCATGATTTAGTGCTTGTATAATATAATCTCACTATGTTACATGAAGAAAGTGTATTCACATATAAAACCTTATGCGAAGAAGAAGTATCATGAATTGTTTTGTTGTGTGAATAATGATGATTGGGTACCACAATATTGAGGCTTCCCAAAGATGAAGTAATGAATATGCAGTGAGATCATCGTACTTGTGTTGTGAGAAGGGGGAGGTAGTTATGTGATACAGTCATTAGATACATTTTCACAAAGGAAGTTGAATACATGATACCTAAATCACATGCATGATATATGAAAACATGAATAAAAAACATTGAGTGTTTGAGAATCCCATTCACAATATTTTGTTTGCATGAATTTTCATGAAAACATTTTAGAAGTACATGAACTAATATTTACATGGAATTAGAAAAAGTGTGGTGCACCTATTTGTGTTGTGAAATGTTGAAAATATGGAATACCATGCATATGTTATAAAATATATGTGAAAGAGTTATGTTTTTAATATATTTTTTAATATAAAACAAAATGTTTTTACAATTTAATTGATTAATCTTGTCGGTATTTAATTGTTTTCAGGTTTTCTAGAAGAATATGGAGTTTGATCAAAAATGAAAAAAAGAAAAATATAGGGTGTAGAGACCCTTTTTTTCCTTTTAAGACATTGAAATATTTCTATATATATCCATATCTAAGCACTGATACGGTGTGATATTTAGAGGTTCGGTGAGACCGAAATTAATTTTATAAAAATATTAAATATATTTTATATTGTGCATGCATGATTTATTAAATAAAATGGGATAACTATTAAATGGAGGCTCAGATAAAAAATCTGAGACCATGGTTGAGTCTGGAATGCAATTTTTACCCTAGGTGCAGCCTAAAATAAGCCATCACAGGGTATTCAGACACCTCACTCATTAGCAGTACATTCAGTGGATTAATTAATTCATTAATTCGTTTTAAAACACAACAAAATGTCTATATCTTTATTTCTAGGGATAATTCTCCAGGTTTTCTTACATAAACCCTAGGAAAATTCTAGAGCCTCCCTTCCTCCTTCAATTGGTGGATCACCTTGGATGACGATGAAATTCCAGATCGGGATAGATCGGGACACAGCGAACGCAATGAATCCTATCAATCATTTGCGGGTGCATTATTTGATGAATAATGATCCAATATCTAGGTAATACTCATCAATTTGTAGTTAAAATCCTTTTTTATTAAAATGATTGAGCATATCCCTTCTATCAATTTGCTCCAATTATGGCTTAAGCATGCGCCTACATACCTATTAAAATTGAGTTATTTCTTTGTTTTCTAACCCTAGTATCACCATTATTGATAATTGGCCAATAATTCTTGGACAATGATGGTAAAACCTTTGTTATGGTGTCTTTATCCCAAATTTTATTCATGTTCTTCATCGGTTGGACTCCCACAGTACCGGTTCAACATTGTCGGGCATTATCAAGTCCAATCGAACCCTCAAAATCACAACGGTTCTGTGAATGAAGAAAGGATCAGAGAAATGAGCACATATCTAGAATCTTCATGGGAAAGGGATGATTGTTTTTATGATAAGAGGTCAATTAATCGATGTTGTAAGGATCATGGGTGTTCAGAACTCACGATGGAACCCCCAAGGACCATAAGAATCTGATTTCTGATGAATTATGGCCGAAAACCACAATCCATGTCCAGATCCACAAATTTTATGTGGATATAGGGATAGATTATAAGTGTTGGGATCATATTTGAGGTGTAGATCGCGGATTTTAGATTTTATGAAAAACCTAATTACACGTTGTGTACAAGGATGAACACATGGTGTGTATCCCCTAGCTATGATGACTAGGGTTTGGAAAAATATAAGGATGGCATAGCATGTATTCATCCTACATGCCATGTACCCCTAATATAGATTTGAAACTCTTGTGGTGGATTACATAGATGGTATACCATGTGAAATTATACATCTAGGATGTACCCAAGTACATGGACATAGCTATGTCGCATGGGCATTACCCCGTGTGAAGCAGCACATCAGGTACCAAAGTACATGAACATAGGGTCATGTACACAGACATGGACAGTAGAAAATGGCCTAGTCCCAATTATCTTGGACACACCATGTAGTTCACCTACACAATGTGTACTACTACATGGGTTGGGATCCGTGTGCCATCCAGGGACATGTCCAGACAGCGGAGTAGGACCACATGTCGTGTGGGTCCCCTAACACATCTTTTACCCATTGTTTCCTTTTTAGTAAATTCAAGTTTCTATATATCCTTATTTTGGACATAGATTTTGTCCTATGAGTAGCTTATCCTGATTTTTTTTCTACATATAATGAAATGGTATCCTCCATTATAGATTTTGAGAAATGATGTGGATTTTTTTCTGCAGAAAAATTATTTAGAAAATGCTTGGAGATGACGGTGATCAAGCATAGTAACTAGAGGCTTCTTATAGAGTGGAACCCCCCCATCAGCATGGGCACAGGTCTTCTATAAATACCTTTTAAGTGGAACCCCCTACTGGTTAGGGCGTGAGTTTGTGATGACCATAGTGGAACCCCCTATTGTACTTGGGTGTGGGTCCTCAACTTCTGAGAGGACCCCCCCCCCTAATGGGTAGGGCGCGGGACCTTGATGATCTGAGTAAAACCCCATGTTTCACCGGGTCATAGGTCCTTGAAATATATAGTATAACACCCCATCAATATGGGTGAAGGTCCTCTACCTATCAAGTGGAACCCCCTATCAGCATAGGGTGCAGGTCCTCATGAAACTAGAGTGGAACCCCCCACCAACATGGGAGAGGACCCTCTATAGATACTTACAAAGTGGAACCCCCCCCCAACATACTATGTTGAAGGTCCTATACTTCAATTTTTTGGCCCCTTGACTGCATGACATAGTGATGAGGTGTGGCTTGACTTGGATGGTTACTTATTGGTAGACGTGTGAGATGTTGGTCATCATTGATGGAATATTGAAACTATTGGAAAATATTTTTCTGGGATAAGATGTGAGATGTTGATTCCCTTACTCTCTCATTTGGGCTTCTTTTGACTTGTCATATATATATGTATATATGTATGTATTCTTCTGTATCCACACCTTGAATTTTGTTATTCTCTTTCCATGGGAGGTGAAGATATGCAGGGTGTGCCACATGCTTTCCGTGTTTAGATTTCCATGTATGGATGTATCTACTCTACTACTATAGATGGAAAATACTAGATGAGAATTTTATCTACTCACCATGTTGATCCCCTTATGTTTGGATGAGGTTTATCTCTCTTGGTTTTGGTTGAGCTATTCTCTTTGACTATATCTTGCATCTACTGTTTTTCTGTTTATATTATATCTATTACTCCCCCCAGCTTTTGGGGTGTCCTACTAGGTATGCATAAAATAAATCATTCATGGGATTTACTCGCACGTGTCCTATCTTATGAATATGACAGACAGGTTGGAGATAACTCCAAAGGATCTTAGGGATACTTAGTATTTTGGACCACGTACAGTGGTTGCAACTTGGGATTTAGGAGCAGGTTGATCTCAGTGGCTTACTTTTCTAGTTTTGTCAGGTTGAGACATAAATCTGGCTGGGCGTGTATTTCTCTCCTTTACTTTATAGTTTTTACTTTTGTGCTTTTGTACACCCCATAGGTTATGCATTCTTGTTTTACTTTCTAGTTATTTCATCTTTTTATTAGTATTCCTCTGCACTTATGCATTGAGATGGTCAGCTATGTGCATATAGGTACTTAGGAAAAGGCCTCCCATTTAGGATATGCATTTTGGTGTTATCTCCACACCTAGACTATGGAGGTAGGGTTGGGTTAGTTGTGTCTTGAGCTCTGACTTAGGTCAGGTCATGATAGATTGGTATCAGAGAATTTCATTCCTTGGAACATTTTTCGGTATAGTCCCCTTATGAGGATTTGGTTGGGTTTAGGGAAACAGTTTCAAAGTGTCTTGAGTGTGGCTCTCAGGCCAGAGAATCTAGTGTTGGTGCGGGCGTCTAACATATCCATTCACCAGGACCTTCACTACCTACTTTTTGACTCATCATACTGAGACATTGGTTGTATGGATCAATGGTACATGCATCATATAGGATTGAGTCATTGATTGTCCTTCTTGAGTCAGCTCCACATTGTTGTTGATATATGTATATATGTATATATATATATATATATGATCATATGACTGTGTTACATATTGATAAATCATAGGATGCCTCCATGATGATAGTCATCCAGGATACCAATTTTGGATCATGACGAAGATTTGATGAGCGATGAGGCCTCATTTCAGGGTCCATCTTGTAATCCCCTTTATCCAGGTGGGTAGGTAGCATCACCTTCACCTATCGAGTAGCATATCTTCATAGCAGATAAGGATAAGGATTATTATGGTCTTAGAACACTCTATGAGTTCTAGTGCCATAGGCTACTAAGGTTTCATGGTGAGACATATCCTCAAGCAGTAGAGGATTGGCTAGGGTCTGTGGTATGTGTCTTTAGGCTTATTCGAACACTGAAGGATAAGGTGGTTTCACTAGAATCTATCCCTTTCCATAGAGTATTTGGGTGCTGGTGGATCCTTTTTATATATATTCATAATGATTCGACACTCTCATGGACCGATTTCCAACAGTTGTTCAGTGAGAATTAATACCCCTCTTATTTGTACTCAGTCTGAATCTAAGAGCTTATGGAGTCGCAGTAGGGAGGGATGACGGTGGATGAGTATGTAGTGAGGTTTACAAACCATAACTGGTACTCCCTTGACACGATTCATGATGGATACTTTCGATCACAGAATATTGAGCAGTGAATCCATAAAGAGATCTATTCCAGCATGGTTCCCTTGTGCATTCCCACCTATGCTGAGGTGTTGGACCAAGAACTAGTGATAGGGAGATTTATTTCAAAGGGATACCAAATAGATGGAGCTTGAAGTGGGTGCCATAGAGATAAGTTTTCTACAATATCTAGCAGATTCCAGGCACCAGGATATCGTCATAGGAGACATACCCATGATCATACTCAAGAACATGGTCATGGGAAGTGCAGAGGTCCAAGGTATACTAGAGAGGGGCGGTTCTTTTATTGTGATGGGTGAGGTCACATAGCATGAGACTTCCTGAACATACATGATAAGTATCACATGAATATAGCTAATGGATTACCACGGTAGAGGTAGTGTTGTGATCAGGGATCTCTCAGGCATGGGCAGGGTGGTCCCTAGGGAGGTAGAGCTGGTAGAGGAGGATGAGGATTTATCGGTTGTGGAAGACACTATGATATCCTTCCACCACCACCACCTGGAGACCCACGTTAGGCTTAGGGAGCTGGCGGTTGGGGCTATGAACAAATGCAGGCTTTGGAGGTTTATGATCCCATAATGAACAAGATGATTATAGGTATGACATGTGTTTATTATACTCTTGATTCAGTATTAGTATACACATGTACCATTAATTCCTTTATCTCTATACTCATTGTATGAGAGCTGGAGCTCCCAATTACAGCGCTAGCCCTACAACCTCATCTTGAGGTTCCTATAAGGAACACTTCTTTTGTGTCTTGTATCTACTAGAAGTTAGAGATATCTCTTTGTGGAGATAGTTTCATGTGGTTCCTTTTAGTCATCATTATGGAACCATATGATATCATCATGGGTATGGATTTTTTTCCATGGTCTGAGCCTAGATTGACTATCACCGAAGACAAGTCATATTCCTATACACTGATGGGATGAGAATATCCTTTTCTGGTGAGAGAGATCTCATGGTAGATAAAGTGGGTTCTACGAGCAGGAGGATAGATACCATCACCCATCAGTTAGTGGGTATATCCCTTGGTTCCAATGTCTCTTTAGGCATATGGATTCCTTCAGTTTTGGAAGATTATATGAATGTCTTCCCTGAGGAAATTCTGAGACTACCTATATGGTGGGAGATGGATTTTTTCATTGACTTGAATCTCAGCACCACTCTGTTATATTTTGTGATATATCATATGGCCCCTATTGAGATCCAAGAGCAATAGTTGTAGTTGGAGGACCTTCGAGAGAATGGTTTCATTAGACCCAATGTGTCCCACTGGGTATCTCTAGTTCTATTCATGAAAAAGGTGGATAAGATCTTGTGGATTATTGTGGATTATTGTTTCCTAAACCAGAACAAGATAAAGAAAATTTACCCCTTTCCTAGGATTGACAACCTCTTTGACCAATTATGAGGTGTGGGATGGTTCTCAAAGATCGATCTCAAGTACGGCTACCACCATTTGAGGGTTCACAAGGCTAATATTCCAAAGTTGGAATTCTGATGTCGCTACGGGCACTATGAGTTCCTAGGGATTCCATTTGGTGTGATGAATTCCCCTGCTTTATTTATGGATTTGATGAATTAGGTCTTACATCTATACATAGAAGAGTTTATTATTGTCTTCGTTGATGACATACTTGTCTACTCTACATCAAAGGATGGGTATTCAGAACACTTAAGGATGGTCCAAGATTTACTTTGAGAGCACCAGATTTATGGGAAACTCTTGAAGTGCCAGTTCTAGATTCATAGAGTTTACTTTCTAAGTCATGTCATTTCTGATCATGGTTTAGTTATGTATCTAACAAAGATCGATTTAGTGATTTCTTAGGATCCACCCAAGAGTGTGTTAGAGGTGTGGATATTTTTTAACTTAGAGGGGTAATATAAGAGTTTTATAGAAGAATTATCTATAATTTTATCCACTTTGACTACCCTAATATGGAAAGGGGATACATTTACCTAGTATTAGTAGTTCCATAGGGCCTTTAAGGAGCTGAGGATGAGGTTGATGAGTGGTCCAATGTTTATACAACCAATAGAGGGCATGGAGTACATAGTGTATTGAGATGCCTCAAGATCTAGGCTAAACTCTATATTGATTAAGTGGTAGATAGTTATTGTATATGGGTCGAGGTAGTTGAGAACCCATGAGATCAACTATGAAACCCACAGCCTATAGATGATAGCAGTAGTCTACACCTTGAGGATGTAAAGGAACTACCTTCTAGGAGAGCGCTTTGTGGTTTACTCAAACCATTAGAGTCTCATGTATGTCTTCATGTAGATAGACTTGAACTTGAGACAACAGCATTGGTTATAGTTCCTACAGGAATATGAATTTGATATAGTCTATACCTTGGATAAAGGAAACATGGTAGAAGATGCCCTTAGCATAATGTCCCAATCTTACTTAGTACATGAGGCTTTAGAGTAGTTATCCTCTCTGCAGCTGACTCTAGTGGAGTAGGAGTGTACAAATTTTCTTCAATTGATGGTGTATAATTTTTCACTTCTCGAGCATGTGAGAGAGTCCTAGTTGGGAGACATCGATTATGAGGTCTTACATGACCAGATATCTATGGAGGACTCACCAGATGGATACTTTGATGGAGGTAATCACGTCATCTTTTTCTAGTGATGGGCAGTGGTTATGGTCATGATGTGAGAGGATATACTGAGGTATTTCATGTTAGACTTTGGACAGAGCTGAGTGGATCACTTTTCCTTGGTAGAGTTTTCATACAACAACATCTAAAACTCTACCTTATGTATGTTACCTTTTGAGTCCCTATACAGGAGACCCTGCAAGTCACCCTTATGCTGGATATAGATCGATGAGACATTATGAGCCCAGAGATGGTGCAGGTGTCAATAGAGAAGGTATAGGTCATCCGTGAGAAAATTAGGATAGCCTAGATCCAAAAAAATCTTATATGGATCATCATCATAGGCCCTTGGAGTCCGAGAAAGGAGACCATGTTTTCCTGAGAGTCTCCCCACGATGAGGATTATAGAGGTTCGTTCAAGAAGAAAATCTATCCCCAAGGTTCATTGGGTCGTTCAAGATCATGTAGTGGGTTGGTAAGGTTATTTACCTCTTTTCTATACCCCCACACCTGTAGTGGGTGCACGATGTTTTCCACATGTCGTAGCTGAGGAGATATGTGCATGACCCCACGTACATCATTGATTGGGATGAGCTAGACATCGAGGATGGAGCCACATTTTCATATCACTTGATGGTGATCGAGGATTTATAGGAGAGAACCATATTTGGATGGACCATACAATTGGTTTTCATGTTTTGGAAACATGAGAACGTGTAGGAAATTTCCTGGGAATGGGAGAGCCAAGTGCGGGCTCAATATTCTAAGTTGTTTGTTTAATTTCTCTTTTTTGGGATGAAAATCATGATGGAGGGAATGATTTAGAGACCTATTTGTTTCCTTGTAAGACTTTTAAATGTTTCTATAAATATTTCTAGATTTAGGTGCTAAGACGGCGTGCAATTCTGAGGACCAGTGTGCTCAGAATTAATTTTACAAAAATATTAAATATATTTTATATTGTGTGCATATGGATTCTTAAAGAAAATGGGATACATTTTAAATGGAATCTTGAATCATAAATCTAATACCACTCTTGAATTTGGAATGTGGTTTTTACCTTAGGTGAGACCTAAAATAGGCCAGCACGGGCATTCAGAAGCCTCACTCATTGGAAGTATGTTCAATGGATTAATTAATTATCAATTAATTAATTCATTAATTTTACAACACAACAAAATGTCTATATCTATAATGACATTTATAATTATCTAGTGTAAGTTGCATAAACCCTAGGATAATTCTAGAGCTTCCCTTCCTCCTTCCGTTGGCGGATCACCTTGGACGATGATGAAACATTGGGTCGGGGCAGATCAGGATACAGTGAACACAACTAATCCTCTCAATCATTGGTGGGCATGTTCTTTGATGATGAATGATCCAATATCTAGGTAGGACTCATCAATTTTTGTTTTACACCTATTGGTAAAATATCCCTCAATGTGTCATTGAATCATTTTTGAGGTGATTGTGTTTGTTGACAAAGAGGTTTTCCATGCCAAGTTGTGGAGTCCCAAGAGGTTGTTGACACGGTATGTTGACAAAGATCCAAGAAAAAGTTATGGATACCCTAGAAGAAATACCAAAATTTGTGTACACAAGGTGATGTCATTTTCCAGTGTTTTCCAAATTGTTGGGGTCCAAAATTTGGAGTTTGGATAAGTCTTTGCTAAAGTTTATTTTCTTAAATATCTCATTAAAATATGGTAAAGGCTTGAATTTCACAAAGATGGGATTTTATAGGTGTGTTTCAGGAAGGCACATATGTTTTTGATGGTGATCTTCACGGTTATGACAAATCTTTTCAAAAGTGTATTTTCTTGAATTCCATATAAAAATATGGAAAAGGCATGAATTTTGTGAAGACTGGGGTTTCGTGAAAGGTGGTTCATGAAGATGTGAAATTTTTTTACGGTGATCTTCGTGATTACGAGAAATATTTTTGAAAGTATATTTTCTTGAAGGCCATATAAAAATATATAAAAGGCATGAATTTTTTAAAGATTGGGGTTTCACGAATGGTGGTTCACCAAGACGTGGAAGTTTGTGATAGTGATCTACATGATTATGAGAAATCTTCTCGAAAGTTGATTTTCTTGAAGGCCTTATGAAAATATGGATAAGGCATGAGTTTCTAAAAGAATAGAAGTTTTAAAAGGGTGGTTCGCAAAGATATGATTGTTTCTGGCTATGGTCTCTGCAAAAAAGGGAGCACCACAAAGGAAAAAGAGGTGCTTTGAGAAATGGTTATGAAATGGCCAGATGGTTTGGTGGAAATGCCTATAAATAGGCCTCTACCCCCTTAAAAAGTAGAGAGAGAAAGAATTAACAAAAATCTTAAGGATCTGAATTCATGAAGACATTCGTGAAGGTGGTATGTGAAGACATTCGCAATGGCTAAAAGCCAACTGAATATTTTGAGATTTGCGAAATAGAATTTCTTTATGAAGGCAAAGTGATTTTTGGGGAAAAGCAAGAGCTTTGTGATGGCTACAAAATCCAACTGATTGTTCTGAGTTTTGTTGAAGTAAATGAGTTTCTTGATGACCATTTGATCTTCTCAAAGAGCTCTGTGAAGGAGCTTTGCGAAAGAGGTTTTTTTTCAAAGGTAATGATAATTGTGAAGGGTGTTTATAATGAATTTCCTAGTAAATCTATGGTAAAGTGGTATTCATCAGTGAATGAAAAGTGTACTTCAGTAGATCATCTACATATAGTGGAGGATGCATTCATTTGAGGTAATGAAAGGATCTACAAGTATATAAACTATGAGTAGATCTTATGAATAAGTAGTGAACACACTTCAATTTAGAGAGCATTGAGCTTTCAATTGTGATTAGTTGTAAACCAAAAGGGACAATGATTTTAGTCCAAATTTTTCAAATAGTAGTGCACTTATAGTGGATTTCATACATCGGCAGATCATCGGTGTATGATCCTTGGACATAGCCTAGTGAGGGAAAATCAAGTAAAATTTTTGTGTCTTGTGCATACTTTAAGATTTGATCATACTCTACAATAGGGAGGAGAGAGAATAGAGTTTTGTTTAACAATGAAACAAGATCAGAAGGGGAAAAAGTTTAAATATATCATACCCTGATTCACCCCCCCCCCCAAGGTATCTAGACTAGTGGACTTAACAATTGGTATCATAGGAAAAGGTTGATATCAGTGTTTCTCTCTCAATGGAGGTCACCAATCATAAAGGGATTATTATCTTTGATGGGAAAAACTTTCAGTTATAGAATAATTGGATGCAACACTACTTCTAATCTTTGGGAATGGATGTGTTTACAGCAGCGATGCATGGTATCTCAGCCGACATCAATAGTGGTGCATTATCAGAGGCTAAAATAAGGGAACTGGATGCTGACATGTAAGTAATAAATTCTTTAGGGGGAGCCCTATCCAATAGTATCTATACAAAGGTGATTTCATGAAAAACATCACATGCTATGTGGGAAAATATATTGAATATATATGAAGGAGATACAAAGGTCAGAGAGGCAAAGATGCAAGTTATGTAGAACAAGTATGAAGATCTGAGAATGAACCCGAATGAGTCTGTTGATGTATTTTTTGACAAGGTAAATATTATTGTGTAAGACATGTGAGGTCTTAGAGAATTTATTTAAGACATAAAGATTGTGAAGTGCATCCTGAGAAAGCTTCCACCTTGGTTCAATCCTAAGTTTTTATTTTTTGAAGATAAAGACCTGAAAGAGATGACATTGGATAACCTGTATAGCACCCTTATTGCATATGAAATGAGAAATAATGATAATGATGTTGTGGAAAAGGGAAAATATAAAGAGGTGGAATTCAAGGCCATGAAGGATCTCACCATTGAAGATTCTTAGGAACATGAAGATACAAATGAGGTGATGTCATTCCATTCCTCAAAACTACAAAGAGGAAAAAGTAAAGTTCAAAGGTAAACTTCCACTAGCATGTTTTCGATGTGGAAAGGTTGGAAATATTGTGGAAAGGTGGCCCAAGAAGTTTCAATAAGATGATCAGTATGAAGTTGAAATTTCCAAGAAGAAGTATTCAAACTATGTGAAAGTCAATAAACAGTTCAATAGAAATTTCTTTAATAAAAATAATATTCTTTCACAAGAATGTGATAGTTTAGATGAGTCTGATGTTGAGGAGGTTGAAGAGATAGAGAAATATAAAGATCGTGGAGAAAATGCTATGGTGGTAGTCATCGGTAGTTCTCAGAAAAAGGAAGAAACTGACGTTGATGAAGAAGAAGAAGAAGTTTAAGGAAGAGTTGATATAGAAGCTGAATTAGAAGAAACTCTTTAGGAGATAGATGTTTGGAGAGAAAAAATGAAGAAATCTAACAAATTGGTACATGATGCCAAACTCTATATGCAACAGCTCAAAGAAGTGAATTCTGAGTTGAAGAAAGAAATTGAAAATCTTAAGTCTTCTAGGCCAGAGAACTTAAAAAAGGTTGATGAATATAAACTCAAGGTTGAAGAATAGAAAAGGTAGATCGATGGACTGAATAACACAGTGAAAGATCAAATCAAGCGTATCAAAGAACTTGAAGAAGAAGTTTTCGGTCTACGAAGAAAAGTAAAGGATCAAGAAAAATTCTTAACTCCTAGTATGATACTAGCAAATCAGATCATTTATAAGACCAAAAAGTTATAAGTGAAGAATAGTGGTACAATAGAAAATGAGAAAAAATTATGTTCAGATAGTAAGGATGATGTGGGGATTGACCAAAAATAGAAAACTATAAAAGTTAAAGTCATACCGCAAGAAACCATTCCGATATTGAAGGTTGATTTGGGCATGAAGCGGAATCAGAATATTCAGAGATCCCAAGGTATAACTAGCAGTTCATAAGTAGTACACAAGAATTTACCCTATATCAGGTGTTATTGTTTTGTAAATATGGGACATTCATAGTATGTGTGTTCCATATCCAAGAGATACCTAATAGAAAAAAAAACAGGAGTGGAAACCAAATAGATAATGGTAATCTAGTATATATTTTGAGGTAAATTGTTTTTTGTGTAGAGGATTTGGGCACATGGATAGATATTGTACATCAACCATGTAGAGGAATTTGCCAAGGTAGAATCAAAGTAATCGCAAGCAGAAAATCAAAAAACCAACAGTTGAGTTGAAAATGAAAAATTGATTTGCATCTCTACAGGATGAAGTTGGGCCATCGCACTCTGAGGAAGATCAAGATTTCCAATCTACACGGAGTGTGAATTTAAAAACATGGATCAAAAAGAAAAAGATAAGAGAAGGTAGTGGTTGTGGAAATTTCCATTAAATAATTAGATCATTCTGGTTTATGCATCCTTGACAGTGGTTTCACATCCCACATGATAGTTAATAAGGATCTTTTTATAGGCATAAAATATGAAAAAGGAGTTTTCAAGTTTGGAAATGATGAATTTATAAAGATAATTGGCTTGGGAAAGGCCAGGTTTGGGGGGAAAATAAATGAAATGTACTGATGTCTTAGTAGTAGAAGGTCTTAGTAATAATTTTCTTAGCATTATCCAACTATGTAACTCAGGGAATTCTATAAGATTTACTAAGAAGACGTGTATCATAAAAGGAAAATATGGTGTGGAGGTTATATAGGGGAACAAAGGGAAATATCTACCTCATAAGAAGAGAAGAAGATATATGTTTTTTGTCTAGAGAGTAAGAAAACAAGTTGTGGCCTAAACAATTGGGTTATCTATGCCAACCATTCCTAGAAGATCTGGTGAAGTGTGATGTAGCTAGAGACCTCCCTAAGTTATCACATGATTATACACATATGTGAGATGCTTGTCAACAAGGGAAGATCGTCATAAATACATACAAATAAAAGTAAATAAGTCAACAAGAGTGCTTGAATTAGTGCATGCTAATGTTTGTGAACCTATCTCACCACGATCCATGGATGGGAATAGGTATTGTGTTCTTTTCATTAATGACTATAGAATAATGGCATGGGTATTTTTCATTTTCCATAATTCCGATGTGTTCAGTTGCATAAAACAGTATCGAAGGTAATCTTAAAGAATTCTTGGATAGAAAATTATAAAGTTTCATACTGATAATGGTATAGAATTCACAAATAGTCAAGTAGAAGACTATATTGAGAAACATGGGATAAGGCATCAAGTTTCTTCATTGAGAACTCCCCAATATAATGGAGTGGTTAAAAGGAGAAATAGGATCATCGAAAACATGTCTAGAACAATGCTAATTGAAAAAGACCTACCAGATAAATTTTGGAAGGATTTAGTGTTGACATCGGTCTAAATTTCTAATAGGGCTCTATTATGTCTGAAGGAAGGAAAAATTTTGTACAAGATGTGGTACGGAAAGAATAAAACGTTAAAATACTTTCAAATATTTGGAAGTAAGTGATTTATCCTCAACAAAGAAAAACACAAGAAATTTGAGTCACATGGAGATGGGGGGATATTCCTTGGATACTTAGGAAAAAGAAAAGCATATAAATGCTTTAAGTAGAGGCTAGGAAAAGTAGTTGAGATAAATGATGTCACTATAGTGGATAATGAAGAGAATATTCAACAACACAGTGAACATATTGTTGATGAAAGTGATGATGATACAAGAAACCCAGGGGGTGCAGAAGTGGAAGATGATGATTCAGAAGAAGATACTGATGATGATCGTGAGGAAGTAAAATATGTATCTACACAAAATCCAAAGAGTCTAGCTGAAATTGACAGAAAAAATATCATTGGTGATCAAAAAACACCTATAAAAACAATAAGAATGAATTCTCTACAGTAGACATATTTCTTATCTTAGGTAGAGCTGAAATGTTTTGCTGATGTATCTGAAGATAAAAAATGGGTTCAGGATATGCATGAAGAGCTTGATCAGATTGAGAAGAATCAGACGTGAGAGATTGTTTCGATACCAATAGATAAGAATGTCTTTGAGACTAAATGGGTCTTCTACAACAAGATGAATGATGATGGCATAGTGATTCGAAACAAAGCACGACTAGTGTGCAAAAGGTACTCCCAGATAAAGTTTATTGATGTCGATGAGACATATGAACCTATTAAAAGGCTGGAAACAATCAGATTATTCTTGTCCATTGTAGTGCAGCAGAAGTTCAAGGTTTTCCAGATGGACTTCAAATCTGCATTTTTGAATAGGTTTCTAGAAGAAGAAGATTATATTGATAGGACAGATGGTTTTCAACACGGTGGTGTTGATTACAATCTCTATTTCAACAATGATAGTAATCAAAGGATGATGGTGTTTTTTTATGTTGATGACATAATATTTGGTAGATCAGATGAATCTCAATGCAGACATTTTTCTGAATTCATGAAAAGTGAGTTCGAAATGTCAATGATTGGTGAGCTGATGTTTTCCTTGGTTTATATGTGACACAAGGAAGTAATGACACTTTCATTTCTCAATCCAAATATGCCATGGAGGTTCTGAGAAGATTTGGAATGGAAAATTCCAATGAGATTAAGACTCAAGTTGCTACCTGAATGAAATTATCAAAATATTATGATAGAAAAGTAGTTAATATCATATAATATAGGCAAATTATTGGAATTTTACTATACCTAATAATGAAAAGACCTGATATTGTTTTCACCACATTTTAAGAAGCGAGATACCAAAGCAATCCCAAGGAAAGCTACATGCTTGTAGTGAAAATAATACTTCGGTATGTTAAGGGCACTGTGGATTTTGGTTTTTTGTACAATGAAAACCCTCAGGAAGGGTTATTGGGATATATAGATGCAGATTAGGCCAGATTAGTAGATTATAGAAAATCAACATCAATTGGTTCATTCAATATTGGTAGATCTTGTATTTCTTGGCTAAGCAAGAAGCAAAATTTCATTTCATCGAGCACCGCAGAAGCTGAGTATATTGTCGCCACTCAAGCATGCACGTAGTTATTATGGATGAAGTATCATCTTGATGATATGGGAGTTTAAGTGAAGTCTATAATTAGAATCAAGTGTGATAATTCGAGTGTAATCAATCTTAGAAAAAATCCAGTTCATCACTCAAGGAAAATGAACATTGAGATCAAATATCATATTATCAAGGAGAAGGTAGAGTAAGGGCTAGTGAAGTTGGAGTATGTGCCTACAGAGCTACAGGTTGTGGACATTCTGACAAAGGCCTTACCCAAGAAAACTTCTGAGAGGCATCAACTAGCTCTAGGAGTCCATTCGACTCCCCACATTTGAAAAAGTGTGGATGTGGGACCCCCCCCCCTCCCTGAGGTATGGTATGTTTTTCCCTAATGTACTAATCTATGTTCTATACTCTGTTGTAGACCAAAAAGGAGTGATATTTGGGTTTTTTAATGAATGGGGAGAAATAGTGACTCCTAAAGGGGGAGAAAACTATGTCTAAAGAAGAGAGAAAATGTATTAGTCGAAGAAATGGGAAGAAGCTGACAAATGGGGAATCTAGAAGTATTAAATCTGACAATGTTAGAACTGATCGATCAAATATTCTATATCACGACATTTTAGGTTCATGATGAAAGCATAAGAGTGGTGTTGAAATGGTATCAACAATTGGTGTCAGGAATGAAGTGACTCATTGATGAACTTTTCACTATACTCTTGTTTCTCACGCTGAGCATTGCTCATGTGGTCTTAGAGTATGTATTGAGTAAATCTTTGATCGCTATCTGAATCACATGAGGCTAATATAGGTAGAGGATGAAAGGAGCTTCAACAAGGTATAAAATTATGAAAGAGTGGTCAAAAAAACCAAAGGGGAGATTGTTGGGAAAAAACCCCTCAAGGTATCATTAAATCATTTTTGAGTTCATTGTGTTTGTTTAAAAAGAGGTTTTCCATGACAAGTTGTGGAGTCCCGAGAGGTTTTTGAAATGGTATGTTGACAAAGATCCAAGATGAAGGGATGGACTCCCTGAAAGCGGTACAGAAAATTGTGTACACAAGGTGACGTCGTTTCCCAGTGTTTCCCAAATTATTGGGGTCCAAAATTTAGAGTTTGGATAAATCTTCATTAAAGTGGATTTTCTTGAATATCTCATCAAAATATGGTAAAGGATTGAATTTCGAAAAGATGGGATTTTCTATGTCTATTTTCTGAAGGTACAAAAAAAATTATGGTGATCTTTGTGATTACAACAAATCTTTGCCAAGGTGGATTTTCTTGAAGGCCATATAAAAATATGGCAAAGATATGAATTTTTCGAAGACTAGGGTTTCACTATGGTTGGTTTGTGAAAATGTGAAATTTTTTGATGGTGATCTTTCTAATTACGAGAAATATTTGTGAAAGTAGATTTTCTTGAAGGTCATATAAAAATATAGAAAAGGCATGAATTTCATGAATACTGAGGTTTCACAAAGGTTGGTTCTCAAAGATGTGAAATTTTTTTATGGTGATCTATGTGATTATGTGAAATATTTTCGAAAGTGTATTTTCTTGAAGGACTTATGAAAATATGGCTAAGGCATGAGTTTCGCAAAGAATGTAAGTTCACAAAGGGTGGTTCATGAAGACATGAATGTCTCTGACTGTGGTCTCTGTGAAAAAGGGAGCATCGTGAAGGAAAAGAAGGTGGTTCGCGAAATGGATATTACATGGTTGGATTGTTTGGTGGAAATGACTATAAATAGGCCTCTACCCCCCTTAAGAAGCAGAGAGAGAAAGACTTAACAGAAATTTTAAGGCTCTGAATTCACAAAGATGTTTCTGAAGGTAGTATGCAAAGACATTTGCGAAGGCTAAAATCCAACTGAATCTTCTAAGATTTTTGAAATAGAATTTCTTCAATAAGGCAAAGTGATTTTTAGGGGGAAGAAAGAGATTTTCAAAGGCTACAAAAGCCAACTGATTTTTTTGAGTTTTGTTGAAGTAAATGAGTTTCGCAATGACCGTTTGATCTTCATGAAGGGTCTTCACAAAGAGCTCCGCAAAGGAGATTTGTGAAAAAGGTTTTTCTTCAAAGGTAGTAAGAATCAAAAAGGGTGTTTAGAATGAATTTCCCAGTGAATATATGGTAAATGAGTATTCATAAGTGAATGAAAAGTGGAATTTAGTGGATAATCTACATACAGTGGAGGATGCATTCATTAGAGATAATGAAAGTACCTAAAATTCTATAAACTGTGAGTGGATCTTCTGAAGAAGCGGTTATCACACTTTAGGTGAGAGACCAATGATCTTTAAATTGTGATTGGTTGTAAACCAGGATGGACAATGGCTTCACTCCAAACTTTCTAAACTATAGTGCGCTTATAGTGGATTTGGTACATCAGTACATCATCGATGTATGCTCCTTGAACGTAGCCTAGTGAGGGTGAATCATGTAAAATTATTGTGTCTTGTGCATGCTTTAAGATTTGTTCATAGTCTACAACAGGGAGGAGAGAGAATAGATTTTTATTTAACAATGAAACAAGATCATAAGGGGAAATTGTTTTAATCTATCATACCCTGATTCACCCCCCCCCTAGGGTATCTAGCCTAGTGGACCTAAAAACGCCCTTATCTATTAAACTTATTGAGTATATTGATCCCTTCAATCAATCTTCTCCAATTGTGGCCTAAGAATACACCTACATACCAGTTAAAATTGACTTATTTCTTTGGTTTCTAACCCTGGTATCACAGTTCTTGATCATTTTCTAAGAACGCTTGGCCAACAATGGTAAAACCTTTGTTATGGTTCCTTTCTCCCAAATTTTCTTTGTGATCTTCACTTTTTGGACCCCTGTGGTCCTAGTTCGATGTTTTTGAGTGGTACCAAGCCCGATTAGACTACTAGAATCACAACAGTTCTATGAACATAGTACATATCAACGGAATGAGAACAGATTTAGAATCTTCACGGGACAAGGATGATCATTTTGAAAATTGGAGGTTGATTAATCAATGGAGGAAGGATTAGGGGAAAGTGGAACTCACAAAGGAACCCCTAAGGACCACATGAATCAAATTTCAAATAAATGACGATCAGAATCCATGATCCATGGCTACATCCACAAATTTTGGGTGGATATAAGGCCAGATTTTAATTGGTGGGATAAAATTTGTGGTATAGATCATTGATCTATGATTATATGAAAAAAAAGACTATACAACATGTGCAAGGATGAACGCATGGTGTATAGCCCCCTAGCTATGGTGGATAGGGTTTGGTAAAAATAAGTATGATATGACGTATAGTCCTCCTACACATCGTGTAACCCTTCCCGAGATGGGCAGACCGTGTGGTGGATAACACAGAAGAGATCTCGTGTGGTGGAAGTACATGGCCAGATACACATTTTTGCACCCAAGTACACAGACACAGGTGGTTCCCTATTTAAAGTAGCGCGTTGTGTACCAAACTACACAGACATAGGGTCATGTACACAGACACATCCAGTAGCACACGGCCTAGTCCCACTTATCCTAGAAACATTGTGTATTCTACCTACAAATAAAGTACTACTACATGGTTTGGGAGCCATGTTCCAACCAGGGACATGACCAGGTGGTGGAGCAGGACCACAGATTGTATGGGTCCCCTCACACATCGTGTACCCCTTGGTTTTTTTAGGAAACATCAAGGTTCTGTATATCCATTTAGACTTGGATTTTGGACCACGAATAGTCTATCCCGAGTTTTTTTTCATGTAGAATATGATGGTTACCTCTATTATGGATTTAGAGATATGATGTGTAATGTTCCAAGAATGGTGATTATTTAGGTGACGCTTGATGATGGAAGTGATTGGGAAGAATCACCGGTGGCTTCTTATAGAGTGGAACCCCCCATCAGCATGGGTGTGGGTCCTCTACAACTACCTTCTGAGTGGAACCCCCCTATTAGGTAGGGAGTGGGTCCTCAATGACTAGAGTGGAACCCCCTACTGTACCAGGGAATAGGTCCTCGACTTCTAAATGGAACCACCTACCGAGTAGATCTTGGGTCCCAGTGACCAGAGTGGAACCCCCTAGTTGCACCAGGGTGTAGGTCCCCAACCTATAGAGTAGAACCCCCCCCCCCCATCAGCTTGGGTGTGGGTCCTCTACCTACTGAGTGGAATCCCCCTATCAGCATAGGGTGAAGGTTTCTGTGAAACTAGAGTGGAACCCCCTATTAGCATGGGTGTGAGTCCTCTATGGATAGTTATAGAGTGGACCCCCCCCCCCAATATACTAGGTAACAAGTACTCTACTTCAATTTTGTGTCCCCTCGATTATGAGGCACAATGATGAGTCATGTATTAACTTAGATGGTTACCTCTGTCCAGACATGTGAGAATATGGGAATCATTGATGGTATTTTAGAACTATTGGAGACTATTCTTCTAGGTTAAGCTGTGAGATGGATATCCCCTTGTTCTCTCATTTGGGCTTCTTTTGACTGACCATATATATATATATATATACACACCTTGGATTTGGTTAATCTCTTTACATGGGAGGCTAAGACATGTAGGGTATATCATGTGCTTTCTGTGTTTAGATTCTCATGGTTGGATAAGTCTAATCTCCTGCTATATGTGGTAAATACTCAATATGTACTTCATATACTCATCATTTTGATCCCCTTGTGTTTGGATGACGTTTCACTCTATTGGTTTGGCTTGATCTATTCTCTTTGACTATATCTTGCATATACTACCTTTCTATTTCTATTATATCTCTTACTGCTCCCCCTCTAGCTTTTAGGGTGTCCTACTAGGTATACATAAACTCACCCATGCATGGGATTTACCCACACGTGTTCTATCTTATGCAAATGATGGACTGGTCAACAGAGACTTAAGAGTATCTTAGGGATACATGGTATTTTGGACCATGTATAGTGGTCATAGATGGGGATTTAGGAGTCGAGCTCTCTCAGTAGCTTAATTTTCTAGTTTTTTCAGGTTGGTTTCTCCTTTAATTTCTAGTTTTCACTATCGTACTCTTTTACACCCTAGAGGTTATGAATGCTTGTTTTACTTTCCATCTATTGTATATTTTTATTATTATTCATCTTTAATTCGGAATTAATATTGTTGGGTTTGTGCATACATGTACTTAGGAAAAGGCCTCCCATTTAGGATATGTCTTTCAATGCTTTTCACCACCCCCTGGCCTATAGAGATAGGCTTGGGGTAGTTGCAACTTGAGCCCTAGCTTGGGTTGGGTGGTGACATAGGGAGCCACAAGAACTTCATGCTATGACACTTCATAGTACCATGAGCCACTAGATTTTTGAAGGTAGAATAATTCTGTCATAAGGTCAAGGTCAACTGAATAACCACTTACAAAGCTCACAAATGAATAATCAGGCTAAAACGAAGAAAAAATATCTGGAAAACAACATTACATGTCATGTAAGTGAAATTAAAAATGTGTAACTGGAAGGAATACATGGTGTGAAGCAATTCATGAAGGGTTCATGGCCCCACGCATTACATGTCATGTACAACACTTACATGGCATGCAACTCTCATGACTGGCCAAAATCAAGAAAATTCAACATATTAATGGAGAAGACCGGTTTTATGACTTCGAGACCCACCGAGATGACTTTTTGACCCATTTATTATTTGATTGATGACACCTAGGGTGGATTGTAGCCTATAAATAAGAATCTAAGTTAGAGGATTCAGGATCAGATCTCAAGGATCTATCGTTGTGTTATGCTATAGAGATTTTTATTACTAGGATTTTCCTTTTATTTTTATTTTCAATTCCTTTTGTAATGTGACACGTCTATATATTTTTAATTCAATTATTTCCCCTTCCTTCTTCCATCCCTCTTTCTCTTACAACCCTAATCTCATTAACTCTCTCTTCTATATTTTCATCATGATCACTTTTCACTTTGTAATGGCAAGTGATTAACCCAAGGTTTGGTCCAAGGGAAGGTTTCATGAAATTTTTTATTATTTCCCTTCAATTAAACACATTTTTATTCTATTTGTGGTGTATTAAAGAGTATTGAATGAGTGTAGTGGTTATCCATCATGAAATTATTTCCAATTCCATTCCTTTTCTTTGATTCATTCTTTTTACCTCCCTTATTTTAGGAAAACCCTTCATATGGTGGAGTTAGGGTTACTTGAAGGGATGAAATGACATATGGTGGACCCAAGTATTTGAGTAATTGCATTCTCAATTGAGGAATTATCTTATTTGACTATCAAAGGAGGTAGGGTTTGGTGCACCAAATGCATGCTAAAATAACACACTTAATAAATCAAAAAATTATAATTTGTTAATGAGGTTTCATCAAATGAATTGTCAAATTGAATTTAAACAACAAATAAATAATGAATGAAATCGTGTTATCAAACCTTGTACCAAGAACTTTTTTCTAATCATCATTTTATGTATCCTCTGCATATTATATAGTTTAGTTATTATATCACATTGAATTTATTTTCAAAACCTAAAACCCTAAAATTGAATTGTTTTCATAAATAAAATATAGTAACAATAAAATAAATAGATTATGTAAATTAGGAATTAGTGATTGATCATATGTAATGATCCTCAAGTGAGATGATCCTAGTCATCCTCTATGTTTCATTAAGAAAATAATTTTTTTCCATGCCCTATGATAGGTGTGGCATCAATATGAGTGATATATGAAGTGAGAAGTTGAAAATAATCAGAATCATCAGTGCAATAGCATGAAGAAATTTGTATAGTCAAATTTGTAAAGAAAATCAAATAAGATTGATTATAGTGTATCTAAAAAATATAATTGAGTATCATAAGTTGAAAAGTTATGATAATTGAAGGTGATAAAGGATAGTAATTTAACGGAAGAAGATTTAACTGAGTGGACTTGAAGTGGAACAAGTCTAATGTGCACACTGCATTAATAGGTAGAAGCAGTTAAAGATCTATTCATGGGAGGTTTAGAAAATCAATGAACAATTGTTGGGATGATAGTATAAATAACCAAATATTTTCTAGAGATAGCTTAACTAGAGGGATTAGATATGAAGAACACTGGTGGTATGCCAGTCTAAATATCCTATCAGGAGATTACCCACAGTAATTATTAGTGATCAAGCATTACAAAAGTTTTTCTATCATGAATTTCAGGAGATTTCTTATAATTACTTGGCCTTTTAGTATTGAATTTTTGGATCATATCATCTTGAACATAGAAAGAACATAGTCACCCACATTGGGGTGAACCTTCTAAAAATCATTGTGTGGTTTTTAATTTTTTTCATTTGTTTGCATACAGGAGAGGTGAGAAATTAAAGAATGATGGATCAAGATAATAACTAGTTTTAAGGTTTATTTGAAAAGAATAAATTATAAAAAGAACATCATTGATTCACTCCCCCCCCCCCCCACACCCCTCTGAGTGATATATCTTAACCTAGGTACTACATTTTGAACTAAAATGTTACTTTCAAAATTAAAACATGCACTTTGAGTCATATTAGGCACATCATGTGTCATATTGATGTGAAGTTGATTCCTACACATAAAAATGATTTATAGATCATTTTACTAAATTATCAAGATAATACAATCATGTTTTCTATATTTTGAGTATGTGATGCATGTTTTGAATTAAAATTTAGATATTAAATCAAAACATGAACTTTCAACCATATCAGAAACACAGTGTATTAGATTGACATAAGGATGATTTTTACACATCAAAAATTACTTATAGATCATTTTTCTAAAGTTTAAATACAATACGATCGTTTTTTCTTAGTTTTGAGTATGTGACACATGTTTTAAACTATATGGTCAATTTTAAACTGAAAACACGCACTTTAAGTTATACTGGGAACATGACGTGTAGGATTAATTTGTAGTTAATTCATACATTTCATAAATGAATTATGAATCATTTTTATAAAATATCAAGGAAATATGAGTTTTTTCTCTATTTATAGTGAGTGGCATGTTTTTTAACTAAAATTTTATTTTTAAACTGAAAACACACACTTTAAGTTATATCAGGAACATCACATGTCAAATTAACTTGTGGTTGATTCCTACATGTCAAAAAAGACATGTGGATAATTTTACTAAAATTTCAAGAAAATATGAGTGTGTTTTCTCTAATTTCAATGAGTGATACACATTTTTACCTAAAATTTCATTTTTAAACTGAAAACAAAAACTTTGAGATATACCGGGAACACCATGTGTCATATTGACATGTGATTGATTCCTACATATCACAAATGATGTTTGGATAATTTTATTAAAATATCAAGGTTGTATGAGTGTGTTTTTTTTTGTTTCATTGAGTGATGCACATTTTGAATTAAAATTTTTCTTTTAAACTAAAAACATGCACTTTGAGTAATATCGAACACACCATGTGTCAGATTGACATGTAATTGATTTATACATGTCAAAAATTACTTATGGATCATTTTCCCAAAGTTCAAGAAAATATGAGTGTGTTTTATTAGTTTTTAGTGAGTGATGCTTATTTTGAACTAAAATGTCACTTTTAAAGAAAAACATGCATTTTCAATCATATAGGTCACACTTTGTTTAAAATTAATGTGGAGTTTATTCCTACATGTTTCCAATTACTTATGGGTCATTTTACTAAATTATTAAGATAATATGAGAATATTTGATTATTTTTCAGTGATTCATGCATGTTTTTAACTAAAATGTCATTTTTAAACTAAAAAAAAGAACTTTGAACCATTTATAAACAAAAAACACACAAAAATGAACATAAAAATCAAATGAATAATGAATAGATCTATGAAGAGAATAAATTTTACCAAAGTTCATAATCCTTGTTGAAGACTTTGTCAATAATTGATTTTTTCTAATCATTTTTTTCTATATATATATCACAAAATGGACGGAGAAAAATCAATTCTTAACAAAGTTTCATCTTCATGATCTCTGTGAAAATTAACTAAATAATTAGTAGATAAAATGATAAGAAAATTAAATAACAAATAATTGGATGAAATTATGAGAAATTTTACTATATAAATATTAAGAAGTCACCTCTTCATGATGTCTACATACATTCTAACACTATGTATTATGCCCACTCATTTTTAAATAAATATATTTCCTCTTTTTAATTCATGGATTGTCAACAATCTTGATATAACTGAAAAAATATAAATAAACAAACTATCGATAAATATTTTAAATGTAATTGTAATTATCATCGAAAATACATCTTTGGGGATACTAGTTTATTGATGGAATATTACATCTTTTATAAATTTTTAAATGTAATAACCACAATATTTTTCATTAGTTTGTTTTGTACATTGCATAAACATTGAGAAAAATAATTAATTTGTTTTCATATATGTTTTAGTAGTGAAATTGTGTTATATATACCCAAATAATTTTCCATTTGTAGAAATTGATAGGCCTATTATGCTCATGGACCATACATATTCCATGATTTTGATTATATTTAAACAACACTGTATCATAATAAAGTTTACATTAAAACATAATATAAAATGTATAAATTATTTATAAAATATTGAATGTAGTGTATTAAAAATATAAATTTATCATCATGTATGGTTCATTTGTTATAAATTCATGCATTGAATCCAAAAAAAATAAATGATTATAGTATACAAATCTATTACATTGAGCAACCAATGCTCCCTAAAAAATAAAAAGGAATAAGTAATGAAAGAAATAAAAATATATTTGATATGATTATAATTTTGAGTTTTTTCTCTGCATCATGGGTATTAATAAGAGTTTATCATCTATAAGTTTCTTTTCAAACATTTCATTTAGTTGGTCAACTATTTTTAAATATTCATCTTATTCTAATGACATTTTTTGTGTATAAGTGATGTGAGGACTAATGAGTCAAAAAAATTATTCATGGGGTTTTCCTTTTTCATTGTACTGGTATATACACCTAAAAAATATGAATAGTATTTAACTATAATTAACATAGTAGATTAGCTATTGGAAAAATAGATTATGAAAACACACCTCATGTATACATTTAAAACTAAGACTCTTAGTCATCCATTCATGAGGAGTTCATCTACATTCTAAAGTCCATGAGAGTTTATAATGGTCACTATGTGCATTTGTTATTCAAAATCAAAGACGAACATATTACCATATTTGAAAATTATATCTAAATGAAATTTTAATATTAGTATATGTGGTATTTGAACTAGTGGGGAAAAGGTACTCTCTAAAGGTATTTTCAATTAATTGGTTGATCCTTTAAATTTATTTGATTTAACTTTCTCTTTACGCTTCCTTTTTTTACCAATAATAAAATTTATTAATTTGTTATTTTTTCTAATAATTTTTAAAGGTTTTTCAAAAAAAAATTGGAAAGTACATATCTTTCTATCGATATGTATTTCTTCAAAATCAAATGGTCATGATATAAAAGTTCTAATAATAAGTTTGATCATGTTACCATCTATATAATTAAATGGTATAGCTAACTCAGTGCTCAAATCATGAGATACATGAATCCCTAATCTAACATGATCGTTTATAACCTTTTTTTGTGTATAATGTGTCCTTGGATATTGTACATTATACCCCTAGAAACAAGGTGTAGTAACCCTGGCCCCAATAAGCCCAGAGATAGTGTATGATACCATTACATTGGCATAAGATACAAGTAATTTCATTCTATAGGACCAATAAATTTAGTAAACTTGGTAAATTGGATATATACATGAGTATTACATTAAATCTTAATACACAAAGTGAAACATAATTTTTTTTTGTGAATATCATTATTCCCTCTAGAATATCCTTTCATATCTTTCATAGAAACCTTAATGGAATCCTAGGGAAAGGAAAAAAAATAATGTTGATATAAAATGCCCAATAAGGGTTAAGTATAGTAGAATCATTCATGAATCAAAAATAATAATCAATATTTCAATGTAATAACTGAACACACATGACATATAATCAACAAAATAAGAAGGAAGTGCATCTAGAGATAATATCAAATTGAAAATATCCTAAATAATAATCAACATGTCAAGGAAAATAAATGAATACACATTATATTTAAATAACTTTAATATATGAATAGATAATGTATAATCAATATGGAAAGTCTAATAACTAAAAACACTTTCCATTTAATCAATAAATGATAATGAAATGCATCCAGAGATAATGTCATAGTGAAAATATCCTAGATAATAATAATAACTGAAATGAAGTAAATGATTAATTATCAGACATCATGTTTCCCAGGCACATGAAACCATTACCATCAAGACCTATCCTCTAGAAAATTTAAAACATACTGAGAGAAACCCCATTTAGCTGAGGCTACCCAACTGAATCATCCCATGAGATTGCCGATGAATCGATGGGATTACATTAACCAATCTCAAACCCATGTATTACATGTCCAATTCATTCCTAATTTATCAAATAATAAATTTAATTCATAAACTCTATGCCTTATCAAATATCCATATTGAGTAAAGGATACAGATTTATCAATATTTTCCTAGTTAATGAAATAACTTTTAGAGTAAAAACCATATGTAAAAATGGTATATGGATTAGGAAATAATCATATCTATGATAAATTATATGGATATTTAGGTGGAATTTAATTTTCAATGATCATAAGAAAGTGAATAACTCAAGGGTAAGTTGATGGCTATGAAAATGATTCGAGTAAGTGAAGGTCAATATTATCCTTGGTCAAAATAAACATAATATATTCAGAGGAAGAATAAGGATAGTGTTAATAAAACATATACCCATTGGAGTAATAATAAATTACTTTTTTCATTGATGAATAGAAATACCATAGAAATATCTTTAAAAAAATATTAATGAAAATATCCTTTTCATTTTGAAAAATATTTTGAAAATCATTTTATTTTAAAATCACTTTTAAAAACATTTTATTTAAAAAGATCCTCATAAAATTAAAAAGGAAGCTTCAAATAAATTATGGTAACCATGGTGGGTAATTCTATACATTCTGTAAAATTAAAAAGGAGAATATTTCTTTTGTACTGTAAAAAGGTTATGAAGGTTACATTTTCAGAAAATGATAAGAATATTTCCTTTATATTTTTGGTAAAAGACAAATAGGAATTGTTTTGAAAATGAAATAATATTACTTTGAAATCATTTTTTAAAGATTAAAAATGGGTAAAAATTTCTTTGATAAATCATTTTTAAATGGTTAAAAAAATTGCAGAAATTTTCATAAAACATGGGTTTGGAAGAAAACATATTTCTGACCGAAGAGAGAAATGAAGTCGGATTTTCTTAAAAATATTTTAAGTACCAAATAGTGGGGAAATGGTACTATTATTTGAAAAATATCATGAATAACCATATGATATGAAAATTAAAGGGTTTGTTAAACAATTATCAAATAATTTCCTTCAATGCAAATTCAAGTGTAAATAATCCTAAATAAAATGAGATTGTGAAGTAAACACTTGAAAATATCATAACGTTGAAGTGAGAATCAACCAATGAATCGATTATGTGTATCAAATATAAATCCCAATAAAACAAGTGGAAATAAAAATATATATAATTAAAATTCATTACACACATGATCTTAGAATATTAATGACAATGAAGAAGTAATATAACCTAATGAAAAGAAATTGAGTTATGAAATTATTTACCACTTGGTAATTCTTAGTTAAAATACACATAGATGAAATAATTTAAATTGAAACTTAAAATACCATGAAAAATGAATTATTCATGACATTATTTTTCAAAGGTATTGTATATACACCATATAAATGAAACTAGGTTCATAACATTACAATATACCTCAATGAAATGAAATTGAGATGAAATCTCTTACCTCACACTTTTACTTAGTAAAACGTACTTTAAACTTCTGTATAATGGTTTTAATAATGTCATTAACTTTTTTTTAGAACCATATTATTATTTATAATATCATATATGATCATTTTATAATGTATTATCACCTTTTTGTTAATAATCTTTTATTATTTTCATTGTTTCGAGTGTTAATTTCCTTGTTTTATCATGTGTGTTTTGTTATGAAGTTTCAGTTCTTGAGAATATTATATAGTTATATCATATCCAGAATAATAATCATGAAATAATTATAATACTTTTTAACCAATTTTACTTTTAAAACCAATCATTAATTATGGTTATGAAAATTGAAGCATGTTATGATCATGGAGACTGTATGGCATACGTACGCATGAGTATCATTTTCATTTTTCAATGATCATTATGGAATGGAGTTAAATAATATTTTAACTTTATATAATGATCATAATATCATATATACCATATTTTATACATATATATACCATCCATGTGGTTTTTTGAAGAAAATAGAGTTGCATTATTTCATGAAGGCAGTAGTCCACACATACATGAACGATGTTATCATCTTTATGTGAGTGAAAAGAAAAGAAAGAAAATGATATATATATATATACACATTATATTTATATAATTATAAATATTTAATTAATATCATAATAATGTCATGTATATTATATATAATCATCAAATTTATCTTTATCATCTTCCATGTGAAGCATTAGTGAAAGACGAATCGCATAGCTTCGCAAGGCGATAGTCCGTCATACACACGAGCGACGTTATCATATATCCTACAGAATGGAAGGTAAATATATATATATATATATATGATATATTGACTCCATAGGTATAAATATTTTATATATATCATATATATACTTTATATATATCATCATACCCAACCTTGAGAGGTGGAAATGGAAAAATGAACGACATCAGTTCGTGAGGTGGTAGCCCGTCGTACACACGAATGATAGATTTTTGTGTGGTTTTAGGTCATAAAATTAACATAAAAACATATAATTATATTTAATATACTGAGGTTATTATATAAGCATTGTATAATATGAATCAAAGGAGGCGTAGAAGAAAATAAAATAATGGTGCCTATTGAAGAACATTACCTCTTATTCGAGTATCCTCCATAGGTTTGCACTAAAGCCTTAGAAGGTTCGATTTATGCCTAAAATAATGATTCTAGGATAAGGTTATGAAATTTGGAAATTTATTTGGGTAGGTATTTTCCTAAACAAAGTGTTTTTAATGTGTGAAGTGGATAGGAGATGGGGTGGCCTTTTATAAGTGGGGGGATGACACACTAGGTATGTTTGAAAAGAATTGAGTGCTCCCATATTTTTCATATGGAATTAGGGTCAAAAATGGACCATTATCTAAAAATAGAGGTTTAATGGTTTAAATATGGCCATAAAATAGTTTTTATACAAGTATTTAGGTCATGTTTACCCTTATCTTTTTAGTTTAACCCCCTGATAAACCCATTTTTACCTTAACCATGGTAATTTGTTTTTACTACATTCACTATTCATTTTGGTCAAAAATTCAATTGACCATATTAGAAATTATAAATTTTTATTATTCCAAATATGGAATCCATTTTTGAAATTCAATTTACATAATTTTCAAATTTTATTTTAAAATTAACCCCACATACATGATGAAAAAGTGGATTTTTAAAGTGAAAATGTTCAAAATTTTATAAAGTTTTTGTATCTAAATTCAATATAAAAATGATTAAAATTAACTAAATTGAATTAAAAGATTTATAATTGAATTATTTTTACTTTAAAACTAATTAAAAATATAATTTAACATTATAAATTATTTAAAATAAAATATAGTTTTCAATTAAAATCCAATATTTTTCACTATTCATCAAAAAATGAAACTTCTCATAAAAATCCCAAAAATTCACCCTAAGATAATTTCAATATTCTAATTTCAAAAATGAAGTTTATTTTTTCATTTAAATTTTATAAAAGTGCTAAAAATCAATTTTAAATTATGTATTCCAAGTGTAACTAACCCATCTTTTAGGAAAATACAGTTTCTCCAAAAACATTTATTTTTCTTTTAAATGATTCTTATTATTATTTATAATCAAAAAATAAAAAATAAATGTATGTAAACTATATATTTTCATAATTTATTTAATCCTATTCATATCCACAATTCCAATGGCTAGGTGATAACTATCATTTTAAATAATAATATTAATAGTATATTAGTGTTTGATAAAACCCAGTCTTGTGTGTAATACAAGGTATTGAAGAAATTTGTTGTTGCATGTATCATAAGCTTTTAAAGAAATTAAATTCATTATAAAATAAATATATTTTAAATTATTGGTGTGTTATACTTTCTTCTAATATATGTGTTGTGTGTCACATACACTATTGAATAAAATATTATTCTTTTACAGTTTTCAGGGTGTTACATTCTCCCCTCCTTAAATAAATTTCATCCTCACAATTTAAACTTGATCCTAGAAACCAAGGGCTTGATATTTGAAAATTATTTTTTTGAAATGTCTACATCTTAAAATTTTTAATAAAACATTCTCTTAATAATAGAGTATAGTAAGTAATATGTTCATCTATAATAACACATAACTAGGTTTCCAAATAGGAGAACATTGGTGGAAAGTGAAGATATAGACATGGAGAAAAAGATTAAATATTTATAGAGAGTGATAGTGTTCATTGATCACAAAAATTTGAGTGATCAATGTAAAGTTAAGGGGATCAAAACCATAAATTTGTGATCATTTAAAATTCTATATGATTCATCATATATGAATGTAATAGGGTTACATTTTTTTTAATTCAAGATAATTTTTATAATTTTGAGGAATTATTTTACTATCTAAGAATATAAGGAAATATACTTATTTTATATGTTTCTATAAAAACAATTCCATATCTTGGTTGTGCTTCAGTCTCTTACTCAAAGAAATAAATATCCAAAAATGAATTTTTTTATGCCTGAATCACTAAAATTCACTTGTAACAGATCATAAGATCCATAAAAGAGTGACAAGTATTTCCATATTTCTCTAACTATTTTCCAGAACTAATATGGTTAGAACATGTTATCCAATAAACTAATCTCTAAAAATTAAAAAGTAACACAACCGGTTCATCATTAATATTTATTTTTCAAATCGTTTAACTAATGAAATATTAACCAAGACAATACGTAGTCCAGTCACAGGTGCTAAACCCTTATCATCCTTCGGTCCTGGGTTCAAGTATCATGGCCTTATTGGATATAATGGGTTGTCACCCAGCATGTAGGTTGTCCATTTTCTAAAACTATATTAATATAATTTCTATAATGTTCAAATAAAATATATGTTGGACATCCTTGAAATAAAATTAGTCATTAAATAAACTTTTTACTTGGGTTTTCAATAATTTTTTTTGTACAAAGTCTAACAATCTTATTTGACTATTATAAAAATTTCATTAATGGTCATGCTAACCCTAATGTTTATTAATAATTTTAAACTTATGTCTATAAAATCTAAAGGAATTATTCCTCAAATAAATTTTCCACTAAAACATATACTTTCCATAAATTTCTCCAAAATTCCCTTAATCTTGGTTGAATCTCATCACATAAAACCTAAAAAGAGGTGTTTAGGTATTTGAATTTATGATTAATCTTAAACTCATAAAACTATGATGGTATGCATAACCCTTAAGTTAACGAATACAAAAGTTCTTCTAAAATTTAATGCAATCCTTAGATCCTTCATAATTATTATAAATAGATACCATTGGTAAAATAATTTTATAATTTAATTTTTTGAATCACAATACATAAATACTTATTCTATTTTATTACAACATAGGTCCTTCCTTGGTCTAAGGTTTAAACATATAATCATTTATAGGATGTCTAAATCATGACACATTATTTTCAATATAAGACACCATAGGTTTAACCTTGGTCATTAATTGTCATCATCTATTCAAATCCTTTATAATGGTTTATAAAAAAATATGAATTATCCTAATAATATCCCCTGAGAGTGTCAAACCAGGTGCATAGTAAGTCATGTTTCCATGTATTAGGTTACTCTTGAGTCAAGCCTGATGTGCCCTTTTCAGATTTATTACCTTTAGGTGAATCTATGTCAGAACCACATCAACTTGTAGTATCAAAATAGGGATATATTTCTAGGAAGACCCATAGAATCTCTAACTTACTAAAAAATTAGTATTTTATTCAATAATTATCCTCAAATTTTATCATAGGTTTGTGTTCCCTAATCTATGTTTTCTTAAATCTAGTTTCCAAGATTTCTACTAAACTTCCTAGGATACCAAATGTTGTGACTCTAACCCCAGTAAGTTTAGAGATAATGTCTTATATCATTACATTAGCATGAGATAAAAGGAATCACATCCCAAATTACCGATTAGTTTAATAGTCTCGATAAACTAAATACATACATGATTCTTATATTACATTTGAATACAAAAATATTAACATAATTGTTTTTTTGGGAATATTATTATTCCCTCTATCATATTATTTCATATCCTTCATATTAACCTTCATAGAATCCTGTGGAAAGGAAACAAAATAATGGTTATATCAAATACCCAATAATGGTTAATTATAATGGAAGCATTCATGAATCAATAAGCATGATTAATATGGAAAGGTAATAACTGAACACACATGTCATATAATCAATAAACTGAGAAGGAAGTGCATCCAGAGATAATATCAATGTGAAAATATCCTAGATAACAATAAATATAAAAATAAAAATAAATAAACACGCATTCCATTTAAATAAATTAACTTCATGAATAGATAATGCATAATCAATATGGAAAGGTGAATAACTGAAAAAACATTCCATTTAATAAATAACTAATAATAAAAAGCATCTAGATATAATTTCATAGTGAAAATATCTTGGATAATAATAATAATTGAAATGAAGGAAATGATTAATAATCAGAAGTCATGTTTCCCAGAAAAATGATACATTTACCATCAATATCTATCCTCTAGATAGTTTAAAACTTACTGGGTGAAAACCCATTTATCTAAGGCTAGCCAACTGATTCGTTCCATGAGACTGATGATGCATCGAGGGGATCACATTAACCAGTCCCCAACTTATGTATTGTATGTACAAATCATTCTTTATATATCAAATAATTTATTTATTCCATAAAAATTGTTCCAAATCAAATATTTGTATTGAGTAAAGGATACATATTTATCAATATTTTCCCAGTTAATCAAATAACTTTCAAAGTAAACACTGTATGTAAAATTGGTATATAGTTTAGGTAATAATAATATCCATGATAAATAATATGGATATTTAGGGGGGATTTAATTTTTAATGATAACAAGAAAGTGAATAACTCAAGGGGAAGTTAATGGCTATGAAAATGATTCAAGTAAGTAAATTTCAATACTATCCATGGTCAAAATAATCATAATTAATCCAAATGAATAATAAGGATGGTATCAATAAAATGTATACCCATTGGAGTAATAATCAATTATTTTTGTCATTTATGAATATAAATACCATAAAAATATCTTTAAAAACATTCTTGAATAAAATATCCTTTTCATTTTGAAAAACATTTTGAAAATACTTTTCTTTGAAAATAACTTTTTAAAAAAAATCTTTAAAAAGATACTCATAAATTATAAAGTAAGCTTCAAATAAATTATATCTTCCATGTTGGGTAATTACATAAATTCCATAAAAGTAAAAAAGATAACATTTCTTTGGCATTGTAAAATGTTTGGGAAATTACCTTGTTCAGAAAATGATAAAAAATTCCTTTCACATTTTCGATAAAATACAAATGGGTATTGTTTTAAAAATGAAATAATATTCCTTTCAAAAAAATTTATAAAGAGTATAAATGGGTAAAAATTTCTTTGATAAATCATTTATTAAAGGTTAAAAACAGCTTTGAAAACATTTTTTGAAAACATGGTTTTTGAAGAAAACATATTTCCGTCCAAAGAGAGAAATGAAGTCGGATTTTCTTAAAAATATTTTATAAAACATTTTAAGTACCAAAGAGTGGTAAAATGGTACTATTATTTAAAAATATCATTAATAACCATAGGATAATTAAATTAAATTATTTATTAAACAATGATCAAATAATTTCCTTCAATGTAAATTCAAGTGTAAACCATCCTGAATAAAATGAGATTGTGAAGTAAACCCTTGAAAATATCATAATGTTGAAGTGATAATAAACCAAAGAATATATTATATATATAAAATATAAATCCACATAAAAAATTTTAAATACAATAATATATAGTCAAAATTAATTACACATATAATCTTAGAATATTAATGATAATGAAGAAGTAATATAACTCAATGAAAAGAAATTGAGTTATGAAATTATTTACCACTTGGTAATTCTTAAATAAAATATAATTAGATGAAATAATTAAAATTAAAACATAAAATACCATGAATAATTAAGTTTTAATGAAATTAAATTTCAAAGGGGATTTATATAAATCATATTAAAGAAACTAGGTGCATAACATTATAATATGCCTCAATGAAATGAAATTGAGACGAAATCACTTACCTCATGCTTTCCTTTAGTCGAATATGATTTAAACTATTTTATAATGGATTTAATCATGTTATTAAATTATTATAGAACCATATTAATATTTATAATATCATATATAATCCTTTTATAATGTCTTATTACCTGTTCATTAATAATATTTCATTATTTTCATTATTTCAGGTGTTAATTTTCTTGTTTTATCGTGTGTGTTTTTATGAAGTTCTGGTTATTGGGTATGTTATATAGTTATATAATATCTATAAAAATAATCATTAAATAATTATCATAAAAATTTAACTTTTAAAACCAATCATTAATTATGGTTATAAAAAACGAAGTATGTTACGATCATGGAAACGGTAGGTCATACATATGCATAAGTAACGTTTTCATTTTTCAATGATCATTATGGAAAAGAGTTAAGAGATATTTTACCTTTCCATAATGATAATAATATCATATATATACCATATTTTATACTTATATATTTCATCCAATTTGTGTGGTGATGAAAATAGAGTCACATCGCTTCATGAAGGTGGTAGTCTACATGTACACGGACAGTGTTATCATCTTTATGTGAGTAAAAAGGAAAGAAAGAAAATGATATATATATATATATATATTATCTTTACATAATGATAAATATGACATTAATATAATAATTATTTCATTTATATTACATATAATCATTAAATTCATCTGTATCACTTTCCATGTGAAGCATTAGTGAAAGATGAATCACATCACTTCACGAGGCGGTAGTCTGTTATACACATGAGCGACATTATCGTATCACCTACAGAATGGAAGGTAAAAAGATATATATGATATAGTGACTAAATAGGTATAAATATGTTAAAAATATCATATATATACTTTATATGCATCATCATACCCAACCTTGAGAGGTGAAAATAGAAAAATGAACAACATCAGTTCGCAAGGTGGTAGTCCGTTGTGCACACAAACAATGATTTCATAACCCTTTTGATAGAAGTATGTGTGGTTTTAGGTTTTAACCTTAACATCAAAAAATTTAATTATATTTAAGATAATTATTTTAATATATAATAATAGTATAATGGGAATTGAACGAGGTGTAGAAGGAAATAAAATAAATGTTCTTGTTGAATAATGTTACCTCTTCTTCGAGTATCCTCCTTAGGTTTGAACTAAATCCATAAAAGGTTGGATTTATGAATAAAATAAGGATTTTAGGATGAGGTTATGGATTTTGGGAATTTATTTGGGAAGTTATTTGTTGAACCAAAGTGGTTTGAATATGTTAAGTGGAGAGGATAGGGGTGGCCTTTTCTAAGTGGGGGAGAGGACACACATGGTATTTTTGAAAATAATTGAGTGATCCCGCATTTTTCATATGAAAAAAAAGTAAAAAATAGAAAATTATAGAACCTTAGAGGTTACACTGAATGAATATGTCCATTAATTCATTTTTACAAAAGTTTATGGGTTATTTTTAACCTTATCTTTTTAGTTTAACCCCTAATAAACCCATTTTACCTTAATCGCGATAATTAATTTTTACTGCATTCACTATTAATTATGGTTAAAAATTAATCTTAACTTATTATGAATTATAAATTATTATTATTAAAAATATGGAATCAATTTTTTAAAATTTAATTCATATAAGTTACAAAATTTAATTTAAAATTAATCTCGCAGACATGATGAGAAAGCGGGTTTTTAAAGTGAAAAGGTTCAAAAGTTTGCAAAGTTCTTATATCTAAATTCAAAATAAAAATGATTAAAATTACCTAAATTTGATTAATATATTTATAATTTAAATTTTTTGAATTTAAAATCAATTAAAAATATAATTTAACATTATAAATTATTTAGACGAAAAGGCAGTTTTCAATTAAAATCCAGTATTTTTCACTATTCATAAAAAAACAAAACTTCTTAGAAAAAACTCAAAATATAACCCTAAGATAATTTTTATATTAAGATTTAAAAATTTAAGTTTATTTTTTCATATAAATTTTCTAAAATTACTAAAAAATAATTTTAAATTATGTGCTCTAAGTGCGGCTAAACCATCTTTTAGGAAAATAAAGTTTCTCCAAAAACATTTATTTTTTAAAATGATTATTATTATTATTTAGAATAAATATATAAAAAGTAAATGTGTGTAAAATATATATTTTCATAATTTATTTGATCTTATCCATACCTGTTATTCCAATGGCCAGGTGATGACTATCATATTAAATAATATTATTAATAATATATTGTTGTTTAGTAAAATTCGGTACTGCATGAAACACAATCTATCGACGAAACTCATTGTTGTGTGTATAATAATTTATCAAAGAAATTAAATTTATTATAAAATAAATATATTTTAAATTCTTGGGGTGTTATATTATCTTCTAAGATAGGTTTTCATGTCACATATGCTATTGAATAAAATGTTATTCTTTTTGAATTTTCGGGGTGCTGGACAATGTGATGAGTGGGTGCTAATAGATATAAATCACAATCAATTTCACCTTGTAGAATATTAGTACAGGAAAGGTATAAATATTTTCTTGGTTCAAATTTTAGAGAAAATTTATGAAAAAAATTATTACCTATGGTAAAGCAAAGCTTTAAGGGGAATAAATACCCTCAAAGATGGGGGTTGCATCTTCAAGTAGTGGTTTTTGTTGTGTTATTTATTCTCTTTGATTATTTCCCATAAAATTATTTAACTAAGGATTCCGGTTAATTTTTTATTCTAGAACATTTATTCCTGCTAGCTTCTCATCCATTTTATTATTCGTATCCCCTTGTGCATTTCTTTTCTCAAAATAAATTAAAGGTGACACACCTAAACTCGCACCTCTAATGTGGCCATATTGTTCTGGCCGCTTTAAGGCCACTGAAAGTAGTAGTTCATCAGGTAAAAACAATGATGATTCTTATGTATAAACTGAATTAAAATATAGGAAAATAAGTAGTCATTTTTATTTAATTCCTATTTAAAATAGAACAATTTTTTATTAGGTCATACTTGGACATGATTCACATACTCTATGTGTGTTTCCATCTACAAGTATTTTGTTTTTATTTACACAAGACTCCTTTAATAACACATGACATGGTATGGAAGTGGATTTTGATTTTGATTCATTAATATGTATATAAATAAAAGAACAAAATTATGTTATTTTTCCACAACACATAAAATTATTACTATATATTTTAAATACATACCATTTTTCAAGTGAAGAATACCCCATATTTGCTTTACAATAGGGGTATGTTGGTTTTGATGCACACTAATTATTTTCACCACTTAGTTTTTGTTTCATAAATTAACAATTCTTTATCAAATATATTAATACACTTACTGCCAAGTAAGGTATTATCCATCATAATGTACCTAAAATTTTTTCTCCTCATAATGTCCAATAAACACATTCCTTATTTCTTAGTTTATCATGTGTGCATATGTCTATGGTGGGTATGGGTTTACTTTAACTAAACTCCTATTATAACCCACTTTCATTAAAAAATTGGAACTTGGAATGTTGTATAGTCCAAATCCCATATGTGTTCAATGATGCTAAAGAATGATATATTCATGTAAATTGGATTTTTATCCTTGGTACAAGACATAGACATCGCTTATTCCACAAGAGTAACTCTACTATTTTATGTGGTACTACATTCATCATGTTACTTTATATAGAATATATAACCATTAATTACATAACCATTATAATATAACACATGCACACATAGTCCCCAGGCTAAACATCAAAGTTTTATCTAGAATTCAATTTGGATTTTTAGTTGACTCCTTAAAAATATGGTCCTGAAACCATTCTATAAATTTTCAATTATATGTATTTGATATCCATCACTCAAAACTTGGTGGATTTAAATGCCTAATAATTAATTTTGGGGTTTCAATATATATAACAACCTATAAACTATTATTTAAAATGTAAAGGTGAGCCTTCTCCCACTCTATAATGGTAATTGTGACAACATCTATTCCAAATATTCCTTCACCCACAAGTCATCCCCTATGATGAGATTTTGGTAAACCAATTATCTCCTTATTGGATAGGTAGTTAGTAAATAATTAATTGGCTTCATCAAAAATATATCTCTCTACAATACAACCTTCTGGTCTACTTCAATTTTGACATACCCTTTCAAAATCTTCATATACCATTTAATGGGGTACATCCATCAATAATGCACATGACCACATAGTCAGATCTCTCTAACCAAGTGAACCATCAAGTGAACTATCATATCAAAGAGTTATAGTGGGAAGAATACCTCCATTTTACATAATATGATAGAAATTTCATTTTAAATGGTTGGAAAATTTGTTTTATCTATAAATAGATTACATATATCTTTGAAAAATAAACAAATCTTGGTTAATGTATAATGGAAATTTTTAAGTAAAATTAAACCTAAAGATATAGACATTAAATATTGTATTAAAACATGACATTCATGTGATTTTAGGACCTTTAACTTTAAATCAGTCATTGACATGATATTTTTGATATTTTATGAATACATATCTAGAACCTTTACATCATTTAGGAAGTTTCAAAACTGATATCTATCTTACTTGTAAAGAGTGTAAGTAGCTAGTGGAAGAAAATTTTTCCTTTTACCCTTCACTGGAACCAACTATTTTCATATCCCCATGTCAATCATTTCCAACATAACCTTAATGCAATATTTTATTTTTTTCGTGTACATTTAGTAACATGTCAATGAAACTATCACATGCATTTTTTCTACATGTATGAAATCAATAAAATGTATGACATACAAACAATTCCAATACAGTAATTCAAAAAAAACTGATAACTTTTTCCAATAGGTTTTTGTAAGGTTTTTTATGAAGGTTTACCAAAATTGGTGACCAAATCATTTAATTTCTTAAATAGTTGATCACCTATTAGTGGAGATGGTGTTGTACCTTCTTGTAAATTCCCACCTAATGATGTTGCCCAAGATTGGTAATTATTTCATTGGGAAAAAAATTGTGATGTCCTAAAAACACATTCTTTGGGGAATGTTTCAACCTAATTGAGTGTGTACCTTATTTACAAATGGTAAACCCTATATTTTCTTTAATTATATATCTTAACAAATTTTCATAAGTAGTGAATTCATTTATTTTCCTATACAACATGGTTTTCAATGTAAAATATTTATTTATATAAGCATCATAAAATATAACACCTAAATCCCATATTAATTTTAGATCTTTGATCAATAGATCTAAATAAACATTAATATCATTACCCAGTGGTTTTGGTCCTGATATAATCAAAGAAAACATAATGTATTTTCACTTAATTCATAACCATGGTGACATGTTATAATTTACCAACATAACTCCCCATGTATTGTGAGTGATAATTTGTATTCCAAAAGGATTAACTCTATCTATATATAGTTCAAGATGAAGGTTTCTCAGTTCATACCCAGATTCCGGATACTTGTGGTCACTTTTCTTCCACTAAGGAGAGTCTTCTAGGTGATGAAGTTTCTTATCTTGATTTCTTTTATCTTCGTGTAACATAAATTTTCATGAAATATACTCACTTCCATATAGGTGCCTAAACCTTGGAATGAGTGGAAAATTCCATACAACTTTTGAAGGACTTGATTTATCTTTTTTATACTGAGATGCACTGCACATTGGGAATTTTTTAATTGATTTGTATTTCTTGAGAAATAATATAAAATCATTTGTATAGGCATGTATTCTTTCAGAGATTATAACCATGGAATGTATAATTCATTTAGTTTTATATGTTTAGCAAGGAAGATCATTATATTTTGGTAGCATATCATTCAAGAGATTAAGAAATTCAGTAAAGCTAGTGTCACTCCATATGTTTCCATCTTTTAAATTATATATCTTTTCTTTGGTTGGAAATGTTGTATATTTATTACAACCATCATACAATGATGTCTTTACACAATTATTTAACTTTGTAAACATCTTTAGATAATCTTTAAGTTCATCTTCAACTATCATTTTCATTTCATCAATATAATCTCCATCATCATTTACACTTGCAATCATATCCTTGATACAAACTTCATCATCGTTCACACTAGTAATCATATTTGATTATCCTTAAAATACAATGTTATCCCTGTCACTAGCTACATTCAGATCTTCTCTATGTTTATCCCAAAATTTATAATTTCGATTTATTTGATGGTAGATCAAGTGTTCTTCCAAATCCTTTAGACTAATTAGTATTTAATAATAACAATGTAACCATGGAAAAAGGATTTGAAAAGGGTCATGTGTATGATCTTTTTCAAACTTGATAAACCCTTTAACTCCACCCTCATACTCTTTTTTCATATGATTTGAATCCATCCATTTCCAATTAAAATCCATCCTGTTTTATTTATTAATATTTATATTTAAAAAAGTACACATAAGGTATGAGATTAGAATCCTAAAATGTTATTATTTATATATACACACATATATTTATCATATTTGATATAAATTTCCATTACATTAGAAAATTTATAGAACATATAAAGACCAGGAATTATATGAATTTAAAGTATTATAACACTTATTTTTTATTATAAGAAGTCACATATCATACATCATTATTTATTTTAAAATGGAGTCATTATGGGATATAATAATATAAACTTTTAAAATAGAGATCACCATCTCTATTCAGTTCACTTTGTCAAAGGTCTTCAAGGTCATCATAAGTTGTTGGATGTCACCATGAAGAACAAATATTTATAAAAAAAATTGGATAATTTCAATTATAGATCTCATATGGTGTATTTTGAGTTGTCATACATAGAACTCAGTTAACTATGAATGTTATTATTTCTAGAGAATAGTCCCAAATTAATATAAGAACATCAATCTTAAATCGTCATTGGTTGACCCATGTTTAACAATTTTTTTCTTTTAATGCACCATTATATTATGGTGTTTCCAAATGAGTGGGTTATGATACAATACCACAACCCCATAAATAGTCGGTAAACTCTTCGCTAAGGTATTCACACCCTCAATTTGATTAAAACAATTTAATAACATTTCCAATATTATTATTTGTTACATAGTTATTGGATATTTTAGAACATTTAAAAGATTAAATATTTATGTTTCATAATAAATACAAATTTATATATACTAAAATCATCTGTGAAAGTAAAACAATACTAAAAACCACCACTGTTTTGTGTACTTGTTTATCCACACACATATTAATGTTTGAGGAACAATAACTCACTATATTAGTTTTAATTTCCTAAAAGGAATTCTAGTCATTTTTTCCAATTAAAATGATTCAAACACATCAAATAGTTCATAATCAAATAATTATGAAAATGTATATTTATGGGTCCATTGGATATGTTTTCATTTTTATATTCTATGTGGTAATGATAAAATTGATATTTGATTATTAATTTTGACCATCTCATTTCATACATTATAAGCATATTTTAAAGTCCAAAATATATAAAACTTTAAAATCACATATACCACCATGAAACATTTCATTTGTGTAAATTGAAACTATTTTAATAATCTTTTAAAAACCTTTCTTATTCCCGAAAATAAGAACAAATAAAATTCCTTATGGTGGGAACTTAGTATCAATTTTATAATCCTAGAATCAATCCACTAGACAAAGTTAATGGTAGGTTCATATGGTTAAAAAACCCTTACTCCATTTCTCACATGAAGATGATCTTTTACTTTAACCAATTAAAATTTTCTTTTTGAATAGTGCACATCGACATCCATGAAATATAATCAAAATGGTTAATATCCTTAACATATACACCTTAATACCTATGTTTTTTAGTTTCTTACCAATTAATTCAATAATATTGATTGCCTTTATGTTTTCATATTGATTTTAAATTTATAATACATAGATTCCAATATAATAGATTTTATGTCAAAGGAAAAACCCATTAGTAATAGGAAAATGCTCTGAGAGTTTTCTAAAAGTCATAGAAAATAGAAAATTACTTTGATTATTATGAAAATAAGTCAATGTAATAAAAAACCAAATATTACGAAGATAAGAAGAACCAACAATTATGAAAACAAAGGGTCAAACATCGATCAGAAGAAAAATAACACGAAATCATCCATGAAAGGGGCCAAACATCGATAATAAGAGAAGAACCAAAAAAAATAGTACCAAAGCATCATTCAGACAAGAATAACCCAATGAAAGGAACAAAAAAAATTGTGAAAAGGGATGAAATATTGATTAAAACAAGCAAGGAATAACATACTTTCTATTTAAGGTTTGATTAGGTCAAAAAATTCAAAGGAGGTGACTACATAATTTGGCTTCCATGAGAGATTGAACGGCGTAATCAAGGGCGATCATGATTAGGATTCTTTTAAAATAGGGGAAGAAGTTTTAGAACTTCTAGTAAAAACATCGATAAAAAACACATTTATTAGTGCAAAATTGGAAAGCATTGATAAATGTGTCTTTTATGAGTGCTTACTAAAGCACTAATAAATATTCATTTTATCAGCGCTTTATATAAAGTTGATAAATACTAGTGGAAAATTAAAATTAAGCTTAAATTTAAAAATTGCAATAAATTAATAATTATATACAAATGAATACTAAAATTAATTTATAATAAAAAATAATAAATATTAAAAATAATTAAATTGCAAGAAAATAAAAAAAATAAACAATTTTTTTTAAATAGGTCAGAACGTGACCCGAATTCCCATTCCATTTATTAGAAATAAAAATAGTAGAAAAAGGATGGGGAAAATATAACCAAGTCTTCCCATAAGGGGATAACAAAACGAACACTAACACAACAGAAATTAGAGTGGTTTCCGTATGCCATGGCCTCGATAAGTACCTCGACCATATGGATGACGGTCGTGCTTCCATGACTTTCCCTCTCCCAAGGCTTTTGTTCCTCATATGAGGATGATGTGGACATTTTTTCTTTAGCACTCTGGATCCATGGTATATTTTTTCAAGAGAGGTCCCAAATGTCAAGCTCAGGATGAAGACAGATTTTTTCTTCAATGTTGATGGAAAGAATAATATTAATTATGCAAGTCAAAAAAATTAAAAACTGAATAAATTATATATATTAAAAATAATATAAATGAATAAATATTAAAATAAAAATGAATAAATATTAAAATTTTCATTTAAATTAAAAAAATAAAATAAAATCCTAATTAAAAATGAATAGATAATTAATGTGTAAAGATTTAATTAAAAATTAAAAATTTAAAATGAATAAATATTAATTATGTAAATTATAAAAATATTAAAAATATTAAATATTGATAAATAAAAATGTATAAATAAATATTAAAAATTAATAAATTACAAAAATATTAAATGAATAAATATTAAAAATGAATAAGTTACAAAGATATTAAATGTGAATAAGTATTAAAAATGAATAGATAATAATAAATGAATAAAATTTAAAAATGAATAAAATTTAAAAATTAAAAATGAATAAATTGAAAAAATATAAAAAAATGAATTAATAATTTAAATTATATAAATTAATGAAGTATTAAAAATGATTAAATCTCAAAATAAAAATATATATTAAAAATTAAATTAAAAAAAGATTTATAATGAAGTACTGATTACTAATGAATAAATAATAATCGTATAAATATTTAAATACAAATATATTAAAATTAAAATGAATAAATATTAATTATATAAATTACATACATATTAAAAGTATTGAATATTAATATTTAAAAATGTATAAATAAATATTAAAATTGAATATATTACAACAATATTAAATGAATAAATATTAAAAATGAATAAATTATAGAAAATATTAAAAATGGAGAAATATTAAAAACAAATAAATAATTTTAATTGAAGAAATTCTAAAAATGAATAAAATTTAATAATTAAAATTAAAAAATAATTAAAAATATTAAAAAATAAAAAATAAAAAATATTAATTACGCCAGTTAAAAATTATTAAAAAATGATAAATATTCAATTGAAAATGTATAAATATTAAAAAGTACATTTAAATACAAGTGATTCACAATAAATTACTAATTAAAAATGAATAAATAATAACTGTATAAATATATAAATACAAAAACTATTAAAATAAAAATTAATTATATAAATTAAAAACATATTATAAGTATTAATTATTAATAATTAAAATTGTATAAATAAATATTAAAAATTGAAAAAACTTTAAAAATATTAAATGTAGATATATATATATTTCTATATAAAATTGCATTAATTGTATTTAAAAAACAAAATGACTTTTTCTGTGATTGTTTGTGCGTATATTTATATATATATACACACATACATACACATACATAGGTGACGATGATGTATCATCGGGTATGGATGATCAAGATACTTAGCAAGATCCCAAACAGTGGAAGACAGGCGGGCACCTGAGAGGTCGAGGTGGCTTGCGGGCAAAAAGTAGCAGACACAATAGAAAGTGATTGATGTTTGATCATGCTGCATGTGGTCCTTTTTTGTGCCATTTTGTTATTTTTTTCTCCCCCTTCTATCTATGTTTCATGCTTTCTTTTTTTATAATAATTTCTGGGACCATGGATAATAATCCATGGTTCACGCCGTTTTGAGTATATATATAATGAGATATATCAAATTAAAAAAACAAATAGATTTTCTTGTTATATAATGAAATATTCATATACATATACACAGACATGCACATTTCATACATACACACACACACATACATACACATGGATAAATGTGTACACAAACATGCACATACACATACACATGCATATACATATACACACACGTATACGCATACACATACATAAAATTATATACACATATATATGCATACAAACACATACATATGCATAGATACACATACTATATAAACATACACATACACATACATACACATATACACATATACATATATACACGTACATACACATACACATACACATATAGATACACATACATATACATGCATATACATCCACATGCATACACATACACATACACATACACATACACATACACATACACATACACATACACATACACGTATACATACACATACACATGCATACATGCATGTACATACACATACATGGACATACATACGCAGAAATATATACATGCACGTACACATAAACATACACATACACAAACACGCATCTATATTCATGCACAAAAACATACACACACACACACACAACACATATATACATAAAACACATACATACATACACACACACACATACACACACATACAGACATCACATACATACACATGCATACACATGCATACACATACATACAAATATATGTATATATTTAAAAAAAATTAATATAAAGATAAATATATAAATTAAAATAACTATATTTAAATAAATATGTAATCATTTATAAATTAATATAATTATTTAAATAAAATATTAAAATATTATTTTTATTTATTAATTTTGTAATTAATGTATATAAATAAATTATTAAACACTTTTATTGATTAATATAAATTTGATAGTTTTTTATAAATAAAATTTGGAAAAAAAGATCGAAAATAATTTTTTTATTATAACAAAGTTATATAAATAATATTTATATATATTATATTTACACATATAAACTTTTTGTTATATAAATCATATTTAAAAAATATAAATATATATAAATAAATTAAATTATTTATAGTACCCTTTATCAGCACTTTTAGTTAGTACTAACAAAAAGCTCCCCATTGTTAGCATTTTTTTAACGTTGATAATGTTTAGCGCTGGATAAAGTGAAATCTATATTAGTGGGGAGTCCTACTAGGTATGTATATACTCACCCCGTCATGGAATTTTCCCATACATGACATATATTATGAAAATTATAGACGGTTGGTGAATTTGGTGGCCTTGATGTGGCTAAAGCTTAGTAGTAATCGGTGATGGTGATCACAAGTTGGCGATCGTTATCAGATATCATGGGTATAACCTTCCTCCACATAAGTTGTTAAGTTGAGACACCCTTTATTTCTAGTTGGGTGTGTGTTTTTCCCTTTTATACTTTGGATGTATTTATATTATTGCACTCTAATTTTTTTAGATGTTATTACATGCATTTTTTTCCTCTTAGGCTAGTACAATCCTTTATCCTGCATGATTGTGATAATCTTAGAGGTGTGCATGTGTACAAGTGAATTAGTATAAGGCCTCCCATTTGTACATTAAGACTACTCAACACTAGTCTCCAACTTCAATCCCATTGGATGTGGGCTTGGGGTTTTAGACTCGAATTACCGTCGGTCTAGGTGGGGCCCTGGTGGGTCAGGTCATGATAGAGTTGTATCAGAGCAGTCTATCCTAGGGATGGTGTTCAAATTTTGATGAGTTGTGAGTACCGGTTTGAGAATTTAGGGTAGTGTTTTTAAGGTTTCTCGAGTTTAGTTTTCAGGTCAGGGAACCCAATGATGGTGTGACGACTGATGTATCTATATACTAAGGCTCTAATAACTTGTTTTTCAACTCAACATGTTGAGATTCTAGATGCAGGGAAACCAATGGTATATGCATCATATAGGAATGAGGATTTGAATTCCATGTCATTCTTGAGTCAACTCCCCAATTACACTCATTTAACTATGGTGTGTCTTGTTAACTCTCAGGATACCCCCATGATGACAACCGACTAGGATACCGAGATAGGTCCATGATAACAACTAGTTGAGTGATGAGGCATTAGTGCAAGGACCTCTCCATGAGGTATTCCTAGTAGGTGAGTAGAGGGAATTCTTTTGTCCAATGAGATGTGCATGGACCTGCCTCTTACAATTCAATTTAACATTCATCTTCATGTTGAGCAGCTCATTTTTTCACTGTGATAGGGAAACGATGCACACAGGCTGAGTTCACTATGTGATTTTTAGTGATAGAGACCATTTAGGTTTCGTGGTAATCCAGACCCTCAAGCAACATAAAATTTGCTTTAGTTAGTGGTTTGAATTTTCTAGCTTGTGAAAACCTCACCAATCAGATGGTTGCGCTTGTGATCATTATTCTTCATGAAACAGCAGGGCACTGGTGGAGTCTAGTCACTTAGACCCATGATGAGGTGAAACTCTCTTAGGAGGATTTTTAGAACATATTCTAAGATGAGTATTATCCTTCGACCTTGTTCTCTGTATGGATTCAAGAGCTTCTAGAGTTGCATCATGGTGATATGATGGTTGTAAAGAACACATCAAGGTTCACTAAACTCATGTTTTACTCCCTCAATATGGTGTGATATAGATACTTTCAGGTGTGAAAGTTTGATCAAGGCCACTATAGGGACATACAAGTTAGCATGGTCTCTTTATGTATTCCCATTTATGTTGAGGTGCTAGAGTGGCCCTTGATAACAAAGAGATTCCAAGAAAAGTAGTGTCCAAGAATTTGGAGCTAGTAGTGGTTATCACAGAGCATAGTCATCTATTTCTATTGGAAGATGACATAATTCAGGTTCTTGATGCAGGAGGTCTCTGTGAAATAAATCTCAGTCTCAGAGATCTATAGCATAGGGATCCCTCCAAGGATCTATTCATTCAAGTGACTGATGATGTTATGATTATAATTGGAGGGATCACTTGTAATGTTATTTCCTAACCTAACATAAAAAATATGTTGGATAGGAAGTGGATGTGTAACACCCCAAGATTTCATAGTATATTATCTCATTAAAGTAATTCAATAGCTTACGCTACACACAACACTGAATTCGAGCACACCACAACTTACCAAACTAGTCATTCAAAAAGCAGTTATGAATAGTATTAACTGAATTTTGAATCTTATATACTCTATATAATTTTAACATTCATATTATGTGTTTCTTAGACACAATATAAGCACAAATTCATTTTTTCATATAAAAGAAGTATTTTTCAAAAAAATGCAATTTTACTGCCTTTTAATGGAGAACCATTTTTAAAACCAATATTTGAAACTTTTATATATTCAATTTAATGAAATTAAATTATTCTTTAGAATCAGGACACAAAAATTTAGTTTGGATAAATTTTTTGTACTTTTATGATAACTTTCATATTTTGATGAATAATGAAAAATACTAAATTTTAATTAAAAACAACTTTTTTAATCGAAATAATTTATAGTGTTAAATTATACATTTTAGTGGTTTTAAAGTATCATTAGATTAAATTTTTATCATTTAATATAATTTAGGTCATTGGATGTAATTTAACATTTAAACTGGACATAAACAAGTGTCAATCTTTTGAAAGTTATTATTTCCTAAAAACAAGCTTTTTGTTTTGACAACGGAAATTAATATTAAATTAATTTCTGTCACTTCTATGTTTTGAATTTTTAAAAATGGATTCCATATTTGGAATCAGGAGGTCCAAATTTTTTAAATATTTAACTTTTATTTTTAGACATTATGAATATTTACTTCAGTAAATATTTTATTTACAATAGTAAAAGGGTAAATCTGGTAAATAAGGGTAAACAAATATTATTATAATAATATTAAATTACCCTAACATGTGCCCTATTCCTATTTTTTGATACATTTTATACCATGTTAAACCTTGGGTCTATTTTGGGACCACTTGGAGCCACTTGAGAGTGATAATGACACTTTATATTAATTAATTTAAAGTAAAGACAAAAATGACATAAACATATATCTTTTAGTAAAACAATTTTTACAAGGTTTTATATAAGTTATATTTTAGACTATAAATATTAATTAGAAATATAAAAATATTTCCTACATAATTTTATTTTATTTATAATTTTTATACATAAAATAATTAAATTTATTTATGATACAATGATGATGTAGTAATTACCTTATTAATGAAAGAATCAAATAAATGGTATTATAAATATTAAAATAAATATAATTTCGAAGTTTTTATGACATACGTGAATTTTATAGGTGAATATGACATGTTATTATTGATTAAATGTACCTTGTTCAAAGTAATCAAGTTTTTATGGCTTTCACATAAACCAAATACAAAATAGTGTCAAAATTGACATAATTGAGTTTTTAAAATAAATACTATATTATTAATTGATATAATATTACTAAAAATCTAAGGATTTGTAAAAGGACTTATATAAGTTTATATATATTAATAATTAACCACTTGGGTTTCACTTGGCTTGTTATAGTAAGTTTATTAACCATATAATATAAAAATACAAAGAGACATGATAAATGTCAAACTATTTAACCAAGAGTTAAATCTAAAAGATAAGGTTAATATGGTGACCTAAACCAGTCTAAAACCTATTGATTGAGAGTTTTTCGACCCATACCCACCTTATCCTATAAATAAATCATTTTTGAGCCATTATAAACCGAAATTTATTTTATTATAAAATAATATTTCAAACTTTTCCTAAAGTGGCCCTCACCTCTCTTATAAAAGGCCACTTACCCTTCTCTTAATTTCACACCTCCAAAGCCTTTTGGATTGAAAAAAACCTGCCCAAATATCCTCTAAAATATCCTCCCTTCAACCTAGAGTCCTTAATTTTATCATAAATCTAACCTAAGGAGCTTTTTTGATCAAATAAAAAGGAAGAACCTGAAGAAGAGGTAAATATTTCATCACCTCTTTCAAGTTCTTTCCTTCTTCCACTTACTCTTTCTTTGTTGTTACCATTATAAAATAAAAAATCCAGTATATTATATATACTATGATGTTATTCATTATTATATCCATCATATGAATGACAAAGTCATCATACGTGCATATGTACGGTTTACCGTCTCCACGTCATGGTGTAGTTTGTTATTCAAACACTTCATTATTTGGATGGGTATAATAATGAGTATAACTGATGTAAATAATAAATATAACATGTTATTGATTCTATATATATGATATACCATCCAATTACATATGATTTCACCATCAATATAATGATATTGTCGCTCATACGTACGTACAGATTACCGTCTCCACGACGCGATGAGATTCATTTCCACGTTCACCATTCAACGATGACTATAAAAATATATATTATTAATAAGTATGTAATATATGACATAATAATTCTACTGGATATATAAGTATGTATGTATGTATGTATGTATGTATGTATGTATGTATGTATGTATGTATGTATGTATGTATGTATGTATGTATGTATGTATGTATGTATGTATGTATGTATGTATGTATGTATGTATGTATGTATGTATGTATGTATGTATGTATGTATGTATGTATGTATGTATGTATGTATGTATGTATGTATGTATGTATGTATGTACTTACATATATCTTATTCACTTACTTCCGTTCAATACGATATGAAAACGGAAACAGCGTTTATGCGTACGTACGGCCTACCGTCTCCATAAACGGTGCCTCCCATTTCATATATCTGTCTATTATAAATATTTATATTCTAAATATATATGATATATAAATCAAAGTTTATATTCTGGAAATATTTAAATCATTATCTAAATGATACGATCAAGAATAACAAGTTAAAATACGTACGATAAAGAAAGTGATTATTACCTGAAATGTTAATTTAACATGGAAATCATTATTAAATGGGTAGCATAAAGTCATAAATGAATTATTTATGATATAATAAATATTAATATGGTTTTGGTATAATTTAATAACATATTATGGTCATTATACAGAAGTTTAAACGTACCCTCAACCAAAGAAAAGTGCAAGGTAAGGGTTAATTCTACAATCTCTTCATTATCCAAGGTTTTTTTTACATGAGTATCTACTGGGACCTCTTTATCATCCACATCCATGTTTTATAAAAATATTTTCAAAAGAAATATTTTAAGGTTTTTTGGAAGGTACTCTTTAACTAGATCATCATTTTAAATGGTTTAAATATTTATTCTTCTAAATCGTTCTCATTAATGTCCATGTTTTCTAAATAGTTTTTAAGGATTTATTTATATGGACATGAATGTTTTTAAAATTTTAATTCATTTAAAAAGTTTCAAAGTGGTATGTAATACTTTGATTCGAAAAAAAATTAAAATGTCTTCCTTTATAAATTGTCGGAATTTTAAATGTTTTTATGAAATGTGGATATTTCTCTCAAAGAGTTTTACAAATCATTTGTATCTATGTCAACATCCTTCTATAGATTTTAAACTTGTTTGAAGTTGATTTATTATGATACAAATATTCCATATTGTATTGAAGGTTTTGTGATATGTTTGACTGTGGATGTGTTATTTTTATACCATTCATGGTTTATGGATAAAGTATTGACATTTCGTATGCTAGTTTTAATACGAATGTTTATGTTATGTTTAAACCTTTTTATATGAGGAATGCATTAGACTTAGTAAGTGAAGGGTGGAGCCCGCTATAGCTCCTCGATGCATTGGTAGGTCTCATGAGACAAGCTAGTGTCTTGGCACAAGGCCTTGACAAAATCTTATTTGTAGTTTTGGCACGAGGCCTTGACTATGTGGTTATGAAGTCTTGCATTATGCATTCTAACATTATGAAATTGGATATTGATATTACATGTGATTATTTGACTAGTAGAATATCCATGTAAATAAGTAAATGTCATTATTTGATTTATCTTTGCCATATTATGCTGAAGTTTAAGTTTAAAAATCTTTTGTTTTACTCTTATAAATTGCCTTAAATGTTTATGTTTATTTATGATAGTTTCTGCTATATTGTTATCCTTACTGAGCATCTGAGCTCACCCCTTTCTATGTTTTATTTTTTCCAGGATTCCAAGAAGTGTATTATGATTGATAAGTAGGGTTAATCTATGGGATTAATGGCATTATTAAAAGATCATTTATGTTGTGTTTTATTTTATAATGTGTAATGTAACGTTCATGTATGTAATCTATTTTCCAAGACTACTAAACTGATTGGTCTTTCAGGACTTGATTCCTTGTAATCATGACAATGTATTAAAATAATGCACTAACTCAAGGCTTTTGGGGTTGGGGCGTTACAGTTGGTATCAGAGAAAATTTAGCAAAAACCTTGGATATATATTTAGATAAACTCTGATTATAAAACATTACCCAAAGATAGACTTTGAGGATTAGTATAGAAGAACTTCCTAGAATTTTGGTAATATAGATATTTTTTGTATTTTCCAAGTAATACATCCTTGTATGGATACGAGAAGGTAGAGGCGGCTCTGGCACAGATGTACCTAGGAGTGAAAACTCCGACAAGGAGTTTCGGGCTTGTCCTGAGGTATCCTGGTACATGAAAACAGGTCTTGCTACACTCTTGGTTACGACACTCCCGGGGGATATGCTTAGGATAAGTCACATTTTATTTACAAACCATTATGAAGGATTTATGAGTATATACTTCCTCAAAGAAAACATTTTTTATGATTATGGATTATATCCATAAACTGTTCAATTTACGTTAGGTATTTTACAAGTTTGTAATTATGCATTGTTGTATGGCATTATTTAGAAATGGCACCTAGTAGAAGGAATGAGAATTCCAGCAATAAGCATGATCAAAAAATTAATAAGGATCATATATTTCATGGTATTAAGACAACATTTAAAAAGAAAATAGTCTCCCATGTATTCTCATCATATGAATAAATAGTATCATGTATTAATAAGATAAGTAAAGAATTATCTGAGTCATATGGCTTTGAAGGGAAGCAAGAGAAGAAAATGATGGAATAGAGAAAGATGGATAAAGGGGAGATGGGAAAGAAGGATTTTCCCATATGTGATAACTGTGGAAAGAATCACCTTGGTAAATTCTTGAAGGGAATGGGAGTTTTCTATAAGTTTGGAGAAAAAGGACACCAAGTATGTGATTTCAAGGGTAAGAAAAATGTTTCAAATGTACAATGCTTCATCTTCAAGGAGTTGGGACACTACGCAAATCAATGTCCAAATCATTAGAGTATACCCCAAATGCTGATATTGGATAATAATCAAGTTGTGATACTACCAAAGATGAAGAGGAATTATTAGAGTTCTTATGTTCTTTTTAAAGTATTGTGTCATTTGAGTATTATATTAATGATGTACATGTTATAATAATTATAGAGTATATAAGGATTTTACTACAGTACTATTTCATTAAGGACTTGAGATTGTGTGGAACCAAGAAAACTGACTCAATAGCATGTTAACTTTTTTGGAAAATATATGGTTAAACCATAATATGGTTCTGATACTAAGGTAGTGATTTTGGAATAAATATGATTGATTTGGATAAATTATATTGGATATTCTTAACTACCTTGAAACTGATTAATGATTTGTATATTCCATCATTGTTGGAGTTTACAGCATTTTTGGATAGAAGGAGTATATATAGTATTTTATAAGGAATAAGGGATCTTGAATGTAATCAATAAGGTTTTACGGTAATTCAGGGTGTTAAAGTGTTTTAAAAGAATACATGATGAAGGTATTCACATGTTATTATGTGGAAAAAAGGATCTTCATTGTGTTTACCTTCCTTATAAATTTTGGACTGTGAGTTTGGATAGAAGTATTTTGGATAAGTCTAAATGTTGGAATCGATTAAGTTTGACATTGGATACTATTGTTAAGGTTAAATCATTTCTTGAGATTATTTTTAGATTTTTATAAAAAAGACAACCTGAAGGTCAGGCGACAACCTGTTGCCTCCAGAAAGGCTGTGAGATTTGAACCCGCAACCGAAGGGCGACAAGTGTGGATCACCTACCACTGGCATACATGATTTCCTGGTTTGTATAATGTAGTTTTTTTTAAATAGTCTGACAAATGAATTATAAATTCATTATTTTTGGAACCCTATACGATTAGGATAAATAGAATATTTTTAATTCTATTATCTTTTGGAGTGAAAGATGAGTTTGTGGTAGGAATTAGTTGAAGGATAAAACTCTAATTATCAAGTATATTTGTTTCCTCTTATTCTATGAATAAATTAATTCTTAAACATTAGGGAAGGGATCATAAAACATAAAATGTTTTATCCTAATACCTTATGTTTTGTTGAACTAACAATATTTTAAATCATCATAGATCGGTGGCTTTGAGGCCCTTAATTGTACACGTGTTTATGATTGATGACCTCAATAACTCCCTATAAATATTTATGTTTCTCCTCCAATTATGTGTCTCTAATTTCCACCAATGTTCTCCCAATCGAGATCATAATTTGGTGGTGACTTTTTCATTTCCCTTTCCCTCTTATTAAGACTAAATTTTATTAACCCAATTTCTGATGTGGGTTTTCCACAAAGGTATTTTTCTATTTTTAACCTTTTATTTTCAAATAACATTTTAAAATTGCAAGGACACAATTTATTGAAGGAGGGGAGAATGTAACACCCTAAAATTTCATAGTACGTTATCTCATTAAAGTAATTCAATAGCTTGTGCTACATGCAATACTGAGTTCGAGCACACCACGACTTACCAAACTAGCCATTCAAAAAGTGGTTATGAATATTATTAACTAAATTTTGAATCTTATATACTCTATATAATTTTAACATTCATATTATGTGTTTCTTAGACATAATATAAGAACAAATTCATTTTTTCAGATAAAAGAAGTATTTTTCAAAAAATGCAATTTTACTGCCTTTTAATAGTGAACCTTTCTTAAAACCAATATTTGACACTTTTAAATATTAAATTTAATGTAATTAAATTATTTAGAATAGGGACACAAAAAATTTAGTTTGGATAAATTTTTGGTACATTTCTAATAACTTTCATATTTTTATGAATAGTAAAAATACTAAATTTTAATTAAAAACAACTTTTTAAATCGAAATAATTTATATTGTTAAATTATACATTTGAGTGGTTTTAAAGTATCATTAGATTATATTTTTATCATTTAATATAATTTAGTTTATTGGATGTAATTTCACATTTAAACTGGACATAAACAAGTGTCAAGCTTTTGATAGTTATTATTTCTTAAAAATACGCTTTTTGTTTTGACAGCAGAAATTAATTTCAAATTAATTTATGCCACTTCTGTGTTTTGAATTTGGAAAAATAGATTCCATATTTGGAATTAGGAGGTACAAATTGTGTAAAAAGCTAAATTTTATTTTTAGACATTATGAATATTTACTTCAGTAAATATTTTATTTTCCATGGTTAAAGGGTAAATCTGGTAAATAAGGGTAAACAAATATTATTATAATAATATTAAATTACCCTAACATGTGTCCTATTCCTATTGGTTGATACATTTCTGACCATGGGAATCCTTTGGTCGATTTTGGGACCACTTGGATCCACTTGAGAGTGATAATGGCACTTTATATTAATTAATTTAAAGTAAAGACAAAAATGACAGAAACATGTATCTTTTAGTAAAAAAAATTTACAAGGTGTTATATAAGTAAAATTTTCGAATATAAATATTCATTAGAAATCTAAAAATATTTCACAAATAATAGTATTTTATTTATAATTTTGAGACATTAAATAATTAAATTTATTTATGACACAATGACGATGTAGTAATTACCTTATTAATGAAAGAATCAAATAAATGGTATTATAATTATTAAAATAAATATAATTTTAAATTTTTCATGACATCCACGAATTTTATAGGTTAATATTACATGTTAGGATTGATTCAATGTATCTTTTTCTAAGTAATCAAGTTGTGATGACTTTCACATAAACCAAATACTAAATAGTGTCAAAATTGACATAATTGAGTTTTTAAAACAAATACTATATTATTAATTGATATAATATTCCTAAAAATATAAGGTTCGGAAAAAGGACTTAAATAAGATTATATATATTAATAATGAACCACTTGGGGTTCTCTTTTCTTTTTATAGTAAGTTTATTAACCATATAATATAAAAATACAAAGAGACATGGTAAATGTCAAACTATTTAACTAAGAGTTAAATATAAAAGATAAGGTTAATATGGTGACCTAAACCTATATAAAACATATTTATTGAGAGGTTTCTAACCCATCCCCCACCTTATACTCTAAATAAATCATTTTGGAGCCATTAGAAACTGAAAATTATTTTATTATAAAATAATATTTCAAGATTTTCCTAAAGTGACTCTCTCCTCTCTTATAAAAGGCCACTTCCCCTTCTCTTAATTTAACACCTCCAAAGCCTTTTGGATCAGAAAAACTCTGCCCAAATATACCCTCAAATATCCTCCCTTCAACCTAAAGGCCTTACTTGTAGAGACCTGAAGCCTGACGTACATGTACATTACATTACTTTTGTGGAATACTTAGTACATTACAAAAACACACACACAAGGACCGTAATAGTTTAGTGTCTTTGGAAACTCGAAATATAATCTTCTAATCCTGGTGAAAGATATTCAACATCTCCCATAAAGATCTTCCTTTTTTTTATATCTAAAACCTTTCTTTATATCCTGGGGAAAAGAAAACATAAAAGGGTGAGCTCAAATGCTCAGTAAGGGTAAACAAAAGAAATATCAATCACATCTTAACCTGCAAAAGAGATCATAATTTCATAACATGGGATAAATCATGGCGGTGAAATATAATCACAATAATCATAACTTAAAACATGAAACTTTGTGGCATACACACATAATCATATAGAATCATTTCTTGTTAGTCAAGACTCATTGCCAAGACTATCTTAGTGGATAAAGTCCCTTTCTGAACCGAGTCACCCTCGTTTCAGTCCTGTTTCACTGAACCGGTATAACCTACCGTTCCAGCCATGTTTATCTCATGAGATATAAAATCTTTACCCAATTCATTGGAGGGAGATATAGGTCCCACCCATCTCATAATTATACCATTCTTATGTGTGCCACAAAATCATAAATCATACATCATTGCATAACCCATGTAATACAAATGGGAATCTTAAACATCATGACATCATGAAACAGTTCATATAAGATAAAAGAATTCATAAAAATAATTACATCACAACATAATCAAATCAATGTAATAATAGGGATAAAAACATAACCCTTTATTGTCTTAGATTGAAAATAATTTTGATAAAACACTTGAACTCCATTCTTGAGGAAAATATCCTTTCTTCTTCAAAAACACTTTTCCTTTCTTAATATGTCATACAATTATAAACTAAAAGAAGTTGATTAAAAATAAACTTGAAAACTTTTAAAGGAATATTCTTGGAAATAATGTTTTAAAAATCCATTCATGCCGTATAAGTTAAAAAACATTCTTCTCGTACTTTTGTCGGAAAAGTCAAAAAAGTACCTCGTACGAAAAACGACAAAAGATTCCATTCATATCTTTTACTAAAAACTCACCGAAGGGTAAAATTGGATTTAAAAAATTGTAGGTGGATGGAAATAATATTACATATTGAGGAAACATGGATGTGGATGATAAAATACACCCCAGTAAATACTAAAGTATAAACAATCTCGGATAAAAATGAGATTGTGATATTTCCCTTACCTTAGGTCCGATATGCTTCGTAAGTGTCCGAACCTCCTGTATAATGATTTAAATAATGTTATTGACTTATTCCAGAATCATACTCATTGTTATGATATCATATATGGTTCACTTATGACTTTATATTACCCGTTCTTTTGTAAATTCCATGTTAAAGAAGCGTTTTGGGTAAAATTGTTTCATTTATCGTAGGTGTTTGGACTTGTTGTTCTTGACATTATTATTACTTATATCATGATTTACTTACTTCCAGAATATAAAACATGATTTATATATCATATATATATTCAGTATATATATATAATATATAGATAAATGAAATGAAACACACCGTTCATGGAGACGGTAGTCCGTACGTACGCATGAACGTTGTTTTCCTTTCCTTGTTGTCTTGAATGGAAGTAAGTAGATGAAATATATATATACATATATAAATAAATCAATTAGATTTAACATGTCATATATTTTATTATTATTCATTATATATACTTTATAATCATTCATGAATGGTTAATGTGGAGAATGAATCTCATCGCGTCGTGGAGACGGTATTCCGTACGTACGCACGAGCGATGATATCGTTCTCATGATCATGGGACTGTATTGGAGTGTATGTATACTATTTCAGAATCAATATCACTTTAAAATAATAATATATAGTTATTATTTACACCATTATACCCATCCAAGTAAGGTGGTGGTGGAAAATAGATTTCACCACGACGTGGAGACGGTATTCCGTACGTACGCACGCGCGGTGATTTCTTTTTCCGAAGGATGGATAGATGGTGAAATAGGGTTGTTTCATACTTATAATAACATATCAGTATATGAGTGATACTGACGTTATTACTTCATAATGAAACAACCTAATAAGAAGAAGTGGAAGAAGAAATAAAGATGAAAGAATCGGTAATGGGCTTTACCTCTTCTTTGAAGTGCTTCTTTGAGACCTCCTTTTAGGGCACTAAAATGGGTATTTGAAGAAGACCAGAACCTCTAGGATGTCTCTAGGTAAGTGTAGAGGAGAAATTGGCAGGGGTTGGCCGAGCTTGAAGGCTCAATGTGGTGTGAGGAAGAGGGGGAGGAGGTGCCCTTTTATAAGGGAGGAGAGGGGCACCTTAGGAATATCTCAAAATATTATTTTATATTAAAGTCAAAATCGGTTTATAATGGTTCCAAAGGGTATTATTTCGAAGGTAAAGTGGGGATGGGTCGAAATAATATCAACCAATAGGATTTAGACAAGTTTAGGTTATTATTTTAACCTTATCAGTTATATTTAACTCTGAGTTAAATAATTTAACTTTTACCGTGTCTTTTTGTTTTCTTACACTATATGGTTAATACACTTACTATAACATGCCAAACGAACCCCAAGTTGTTTATTATTAATATATATATCCTTATCTAAGTCATTTGGCTGAACCTTAGATTTTTAAGAATAAAATAACAATTAATAATATAATATTTTATTTAAAAATCTATTTTGTGTCAATTTTGACACTATTTGATATATGATTTTTGTGAAAGTCATAACAGAATTATATGTTCAAACCAAGTTGATTAAATCAACACTAATATATCATAGTAACCTAGAAAATTAGTGTAATTCATAAAAAGTCTCAAATTATATTTATTTGGGTATTTATAACATCAATTATGTCAATATTTCATTAATAAGATAATTACTGCATCATCGTTGTGTCATAAATAAATTAAATTATTTAATGTCTAAAAATTACAAATAAAATACCATTATGTAGGAAATCTTTTTATATTTCTAATTAATATTTATAGTCGAATTTATCTTATGTATAACCCCATATTAAAAATGTTTTAGTAAATAAACTTTGATTTTAACTCTTTTAACCCTTCTTTAAATAAATTAATAATAAATGTCCTAATCTAATCCAAGTGGGCCTAAATGGTCATATTTTATTCCTAAGTTTGTTTTTGGTCGAATTACACTTATCCAATAGAATTAGGACATGTGTTAGGGTAATAATAATATCATCTTTACCCTTAATTACCCTATTTACTTTTAACCGTGGTAAAAAAAAGTAAAAAGTTACTATTCACCAAAAATTATTTTCATCTCATTGAACCACATTTTAGTCCTTGATATTAACCGTGTCTCTCGGATTTTTGAAATTCCACTCACAAAAGCGGTAAAATTAAGTTTTATGAACAATTCAGTTTTTTTAACTACCACTTAGTGGTTTCACTATTCATCAAAAATTGAAAGTTTTCAGAAAAATACCAAAAATTAGGCCTAAGCTATATTTGATATTATGAACTCAAAAATGATTTCTATTTTACCAAATTCAAAACATATCAGTTGCATTAACTAATTTAAAAATTAATTCTCTTCGTCAAAACAAATAGCGTGTTTTTAAGAGATAATAACTATCAAAAGATTGACACTAGTTTATAACTGGTTTAAATGTGAAATTACATCCAATGACCAACATTGTATTAAATTGTAAAAATATATTCTAAATATACTTTAAAACCACTCAAATTAATAATTTATCACTATTAATTATTTCGATTGAAAAATTTGTTTTTAATTAAAATTTAGTAATTTTCACTATTCATCAAAATATGAAAGTTATCCGAAAATCACCAAAATTTCACCCTAAGCTAATTTCGATTTTAAGAATCCAAAAATGAATTCCATTTTGAAAAAGAAAATTTATAAAATTTCAAAAAGTGGTTATTACTATTCATAACGGCTAGTTTTAATAATATTTTAATAGCATATCGTTGTTTAGCGAAACTTGGTGTTGCGTACAACACACGCTATCGTGGAAGGTCGTGATTGCGTGTAATTCAAGCCAGGTCGGAGATGTGTGTTGTGAAAGCTCCTTTTGGTGTAGCATATAACACAAGACATTAATGAAATTAAAAAGAATATTTTTCATAAAATCTCGGGGTGTTACATTACTTTGATCATAAATCCAACCTAAGGATCCCTTTTGATCAAATCAAAAGGAATAACTCGAAGAAGAGGTAAATATTTCATCACCTCTTTCAAGTTATTTTCTTCTTCCACTTCCTCTTTCTTTGTTGTTTCCATTCTAAAATAATAAATCTAGTAAGTTCTATATATTGTGATGTTATTCATTATTTTTTCCATCATATGAATGACAAAGTCACTATACATGTGTACGTATGGCTTACCGTCTTCACATCGTGGTGTAGTTTGTTATTCAAACACTTAATTATTTGGATGGGTATAATAATGAGTATAACTAATGTAAATAATAAATATAACATTTTATTGATTATGTATATATAATATAACATCCAATTTCATATGATTTCACCATCAATATAATGATATTGTCGCTCGTGTGTACATACGGATTACCGTCTCCATGACGCGATGAGATTCATTTCCACATTCGCCATTCAACGATGATTATAAAAATATATATTATTAATAAGTATGTAATATATTACATAATAATTCTACTGGAGATATGTGTGTGTGTGTGTGTGTGTCTGTATGTATGTATGTATGTATATACTTACATATATCTTATTCACTTACTTCCGTTCAATACGATATGAAAATGGAAACAACGTTTATGCTTACGTACGGCCTACCGTCTCCATAAATGGTGCCTCCCATTTCATATATCTATCTATTATAAATATTTATATTCTAAATATATATGATATATAAATAAAATTTTATATTTTAGAAGTATTTAAATCATGGTCTAAATGATACGATCAAGAATAACAAGTTAAAACGTGTACGATAAAGAAAGTGATTATTACCCAAAATGTTAATTTAACATGGAAATAATTATTAAATGGGTATTATAAAGTCATAAATGAATCATGTATGATATAATAAATGTGAATATGGTTTTGGTATAATTTAATAACATACTATGGTCATTATAGAGGAGGTTAAACGTACCCTCGACCAAAGGAAAGTGCAAGGTAAGGGTTAATTCTACAATATCTTCATTATTTGAGGTTGTTTTTACGTGAGTATCTACTAGGACCTCTTTATCATCCACATCCATGTTTCATAAAAATATTTTCAAAAGGAATATTTTAAGGTTTTATGGAAGGGACACTTTAACTAGATCATCATTTTAAATGGTTTAAATATTTATTCTTCTAAATCATTCTCATTAATGTCCATGTTTTCAAAATGGTTTTTAAGGATTTATTTATATAGACATGAATGTTTTTAAAATTTTAATTCCTTTCAAAAGTTTCAAAGTGGTATGGTAAAATTTGATTCAAAAATGTTTTTAAATGTCTTCCTTTCTAAATTGTGTGACTTTTAAGTGTTTTTATGAAAAAGGGATATTTCTCTCAAAGAGTTTTACAAATAATTTTCATCTATGTCAACATCCTTTTATGGATTTTAAACTTGTTTGAAGTTGATTTATTATGATACAAATCTTCCATATTGTATTGAAGGTTTTGTGATATGTTTGACAGTGGATGTGTTATTTTTATACCATTCATGGTTTATATATAAATTATTGACATTTCGTATGCTAGTTTTAATATGAATGTTTATGTTATGTTTAAACATTTTCATATGAGGAATGAATTGGACTTAGTAAGTGATGGGTGGAGCCCGCTATAGATCCTCGATGCATTGGTAGGTCTCATGAGACAAACTAGTGTCTTGGCACAAGGCCTTGACAAAATCTTATTTGTGGTCTTGGCATAAGGCCTTGATTATGTGGTTATGAAGTCTGGCATTATGCATTCCAACATTATGAAATTGGATATTGATATTACATGTGATTATTCAACTAGTAGAATATCTATGTGAATAAGTAAATGAAATTATTTGATTTATCTTTTCTATATTATCCAGAAGTTTAATTTTAAAAGGATTTTGTTTTAGTCTTATACATTGCCTTAAATGTTTGTGTTTATTTATGAAAGTTTCCACTATATTGTTATCCTTACTGAGCATTTGAGCTCACCCCTTTCTATGTTTTATTTTTCCTAGGATTCCAGGAAGTGTATTATTATTGATAATAAGGGTTAATCTATGGGATTAATGGCATTCTCAAAGGATCATTTATGTTGTGTTTTATTTTCTAATGTGTAATGTAACATTCATGTATATAATCTATTTTCCAAGACAACTAAATGATCGGTCTTTCAGGACTTGATTCCTTGTAATCATGCCAATGTATTAAAATAATGCACTGACTCTGGGCTTCTGGGGTCGGGGAATTATAGGATGGACCTTCATAGAAAATCCAGCTTCACAATAAGGGATCTCCTAGGGGTGGTACGAGAAGACCTTAGGTAGGTGGTGCTGACAGAGGAGCTGGAGAGGCTCCAAGAGGATGAATTTTAGGTTGAGGATGATGTTATGATCTACTTCCACCACCACCACCAAGTAGACCATATAAGGCTTAGAGGGGTGGTGGTTGAGTGCATGGTAAGTTGCGGGCTATAGATGGGTATGATCAAGCTATGCATGTGGTGATTTGAGGTATGATTTTTTTCATCTCTATTTAGAACCAATACTTATAGACACAAGTGAAATTCATTCTTTCATCACTTTATCCCTATTTTGAGGGCTTGAGATTCTTATGGATCCTTTATCCCATCATTTATATCTGGATATTCCTATAATAAGTGATTCCACTATTTTACATATCTATTTATAGTTATATTGATGTTTATTGGAGAGCACTTCATATGGAACCTCCTGGTATTTTCAATATAGCCATATGACATCATTCTAGGTATGGACTGGCTATCCATGGTATATGGACAGATATATTTTCACCATAGGTGATTTGGGTTCCTGTGAGTGGATGAGATGATATTTTCCTTCAATGGAAAGAAGGAACTGTTGGAAGATTGAGTGGGGATCATGAGAAAAAATTTGTAACCTATCTCCCATCAGTTAACAAGTTTATCCTTTGGTATAGTGATCTATTCTGACATCTGGCTACTAGTAGCAGTGGATGAGTATATGAATATCTTCCTCTAAGGTGTTCTAAGACTACCTTCACATTGATAGATCTACTTCTGTATTGACTTTCACCCTGGGACCAGACCAATATCTTTTCCAACATCTCAGATGGCCCTTTCTAAGCTCTAGGAGAAGAGGTTGTGGTTGGAGGACCTTTAGGATAATGGTTTTATCATACCCAATTTATCCCCCTTATGGGACTAGTGTTGTTTTCTAATAATTTATATGAGATTTTGAGGCTATATTTTGATTATCATCACTTGAATCAAGTGATGATTAAGAAAAAGTACATTTTATCATGGATTGATGAACTCTTTGACCAAATGAAGGGTGTGAGATAGTTATCTAATATTAATCTCGGGTCTGGATACCACCAGTTGAGTGTTCATGAGTAGGATATTCTGAAGATGTCATTTTGATGTCACTATGGGCACTACGAGTTCCTAGTGATGCCTTATGGTGTGATGAATTTCCCTTTTGTCTTCATGGGACTTATGAATCAGATCTTTCATCTTTACTTGGATCAGTTCATGGTTTTATTTATCAATAACATTCTCATTTACTCTATATTAGAGGAGTATCACACATAGTATTTAAGTATGGTTCTAGATTTACTCCAAGAGCCCTGGTTATATGGTAAGCTCTTGAAGTGTAAGTTTTAGATTAGAGAGGTTCACTTTATGGGGCATGTCATCTCCAAGCATAATGTAGTTATTTACCCAATGAAGATAGAGACATTGATGGATTGGGAACCACCCTAGAATGTGTCATAGGTGTAGAGTTTCCTCATGTTGGAAGGGTACTATCAGAGGATTATGGAATACTTTTCCAAGATTTTGGACCCTTTGACTGTTTAACAAGCAAAGAGAATTCATTCACCTAGACCGGGTGATGTCAGAATGACTTCAAGGTTTTGAGACATAGGATGACTAGTGCTCCTGTTTTGGGACTCTAGAGGAGGGTGTTGAGTGCATTATGTTCTGAAATGCCTCTAAATCTAGGCTTGGGTGCATTTTTATGTAGAGGTGGGTGGTGATAGATTATAGGTCCAAGTAGTTGAGACCCCATGAGAATATTTACACGACCCATGACTTATAGATGGAAGCAATGGTCTTTTCACTAAAGATATGAAGGTATTATCTTATGTGTGAGTTGTTTTTGGTTTTAATAGAACACTAAAGTCTCAGTTATCTCTTTTCCCAGAGAGAAATCAACCTATGATAGAGATGTTGGCTGGAGTTCCCACATAAATATGAATTCGAGATAGTATATAATCTCAAGAAGGGAAATGTGGTGGAAAATTCACTTAGTAGGAAATCTCAGTCTCACTTGGTAGAGGAGGTGTTAAAATAGTTGGCCACTTTATAGCTGACCATAGTGGAGAAGATAGGGAAAACTTATCTCTAGTCAATAATAGTGACTCAACCACTTCTCCAACATGTGAGAGAGGATCAATTGGGATACAACAATTGTGAAGTTCTACACAACCAGTTATCCTCAAGAGATAAACCAGATGGATTTTATGAAGGTGGGGAGAATTTCATCCTTTTTAAAGGATAGATAATGGTTCTGATCGTATTTTATAAGGAGGTGATAGGGTAGTTCCATACCTCTCGCTTGTCAGTACATACTAGGGTGATGAAGATATGCTAAGTCCTTTGATAGAAGTATCGGTAGGTAGGTATGAGGAATAATATTGTTGAATTTTTTTCTTAATGTTTCACCTCTAAACAAGTGAAGGCAGAGCATTAGGTTCCATCAAGTTTGACTCAACCTCTTGAGATCCATGAATGGAAAAGAGATATCATATCTATGGATTTTATGATGGAAAATTCATAGATAGTGAAAGGCTCTAAAACTATCTAGGTGATTATTGATCATCTTATCAAGTCAGCTCGCTTTCTTTCCATTTTATAGAAGAGTTTGATGGAGAGTTTGGGGTACTTGTACATGTACGAGATAATCCAACTTCATGGAGTACCCTTAATGATTATCTCTAACCATGATACCTAGTTCACAACATGGTTTTGGAGAGGTTTTTCAGAGGCTTTTGGGACCCAGTTACAGATGAGAACGACATTCGACCCCCAAAAATATGGATAGTCTAAATGAACCATATGGGTTTTAGAGTATATGTTATGATCTTTCATGGTATACATTGTTCAGAGTTGGGAGGATAACTTTACTTTAGTTTATTTCACTTATAATAACATATATCACTCCATTATTGTCATGGAACCATTCAAAGCTCTGTATGGGAGACCTCGCGAGTCACCCTTGTGCTGGATGAAGATAGAAGAGTCATTGCCTATGGGAACAAAGCTAGCATAAGAAAATATAGAGAAAGTTCAAGTGATCTATGATTGAATTAATATAGCTTGGATTTGGTATAAATCTTATTAATACTAACATCATAGACCCTTGGAGTTATAAAAGGGAGACCATGTGTTCCTAAAGGTCTCTCCACGATGAGGTTTTGTGGAGGTTTGGTCAAAGTAGCAAGTTATCCCTAAGGTTCATGAGGTCATTCTAGGTCTTGTGAATGTTTGGATTGGTTGCTTATCACCTAGCCTTACCCCTATAATTGGATTGGTTGTATGATGTATTCCATGAGTCACAGCTGAGGACATACGTACATGGATCATCACACATTATTGAATGGGGAAAGTTGGATGTCAAGGAAAGGGCCAAATTTTCAAAATACCGAGTGGCCATCAAGGATCAGCATGAGAGAATCCTTTGTAGGTGAGATATCCCACTAGTGTGAGTTCTTTGGCAGCATAAAAAACTCCAAGAGATCTCGCAGGAGCATGAGATCCATATATGGTCTCAATACCCTCAACTTTTTTAGTAGGTTTTTTCTTTTCAGGGAGAAAAGACTTAATGGTGGGGACAATGTAATTAATCTAGTTTTGGTATTTGGACCCTTTGGATATATGTGGGGGTTATTATTTAGAGTTGGCTGTTTTCATAAGTGTCATGATATCCCAAAATCAATATATTAAAAATATTAAATATATTAAACCACACACACACATATTTTTTGGAAATAATATTTTTCCTATCGGTCAAAGTCTCATGGGGGAAATATGATACCGCTTTTGGTTTTGGAATGAATTTTTTTCCCTAGGTTCAATATAATTTTTATACGCATTGGGTTCTGGGTCGATGTGAAGTCACTCATGGATTCATTAAGTAAATTAAACAAAAAATTTATTTAATTTTTATCCTAGGTTGAACGTCTATTTAAATCCCATTATGGATAATCTCTAGGGTTATCTATATAGACCTTGGATATTGAGATCCAAATGATATTTCATCGTGGGAGACCTTCGATGATTGAACAAATGAGGATCGATGATCGGTGGTTGGATTTCTATGGGTTTGTTCATCGATAATAGAGTTATCAGACCTTTCCAATGATGAAGACATGGAATCATTCTTCATTAGAGATTGATCTAATAACCAGTTAGGGATTTTTTATTTATGGATTTCCAACCTATCATTCTTGATTTCTATCATAGATTATTTATCTACTATGGATCCCAAGATCTCCCCATATTCACATGGCCCAGTCAATTTTATAATTTGGAATTATTTTTTTTGATGATGAATTATTCTCCATTCTTCAGTTTCCATAAATGATAATCATTGGTCAGAGTCGTATTGGACAACAATGAATTTCACTTTGGTTATTCTTTGTTTTTTTCAACTATTCATCTCATTTTTCACCATCGGCCCCGTTTCTAATGACGGTTCAACAATTTTTGATATGGTTTGAATCATGATCAAACCCCTATATTAATGTTGATGTATGTGTGGATGATGGTGGTGATCATGGTACTTATAGATTCAAGAAACATGGGTGGAAATAAGGTCTAAAGCTGGATTGGGTTCAGTTTTCTTAAGTTTGGGCATACGATAATGTCATTATTCAATGATGGTTTTCGTTCTGACGGTGCGAAGATTGGAAATCGACTTCTAGTTCCATAATGGACGCATATGGAGGCATATTCAGTAAGATTCATGGAATACCACTGAAAGGAAGAATATTTGGGAGGAAGGCTTACCTTTTTGAAAAAAACCCAACTACATATCGTGTATTCTGGTGGAATATGCACCATGTAGTTCTCTTTCTGTGGCAGCTAGGGTTTCCATCCAAGTTAAATATCACAGAATTGTGTAGAGGGGTCACATGTTGTCTAACCCAACATGTCTAGTTGATCCATGTATATGGAGTACATTCCCAGGGCCATGAGTGGTCCCACATTCTATGTTCCATGTTGAACACATCGTGTATGTGATTCTCCACACATCAAGTGGGGTAGTAGGACACGAATAGGCTTGAACTTGGGAGTACATATTGTTTACACCAAGGGACATTCCATGTAATTTTCTTATAAGCTTCTACCTCTTATATATCCTTCTTTAGGAATCGTAATTATACCTATGAGCGATCCTTCAAAAGTAAAATTCCTCATAGAACACAATGGTGATCTTAGTTTTTAAAATTAGATTTTGACATGAGGTGGAATGATTAGATCAATCATTCCATCACAGTTGGCTGCTGCTGAGGCTCAACTGTGATCTTCAGAGTGATAGTGGGGTTGGAAGACATGTATAGGTTAGAGTGTGGGTCCCTCATTTCATGTATAGATAAGATTGGAAACCCCTCATACACACCTCGGGGCATGTGTCTTCTACTTGTGTGGTGGAACTCTCTCACCATCAAGCACAAACAAGGCATTGTTCATCCACTCTATTGGGGTTAACACCCCCTTAGTCGTGAAGTGATATCAAAGAGGTAAGGGTCCCCAATATTTATTGAGGTTTAAATTGGGATATTAGCATTGATACATCACTGGATCTTGGAATTGTGAACAAACTCATCATCCTTAGCTGACTGTGAGGATTGAGAGCTTCCACTCCCTTCATCTGATTTCTTCTATGATCATATTTGTTTTTTGGATTTTTTCTGCCTTCTTATGGTATGAGTTAACTGTTTGATTTTATTGTTTCCCCTTTGGTTTTTAGAGTGTCCTACTGGGTATGTATATACTCGCCCCTTCATGGTCTTTTTCTATATGTGTTGTGTTTTTTACAGATGACAGACAGTTGGACAGTGACTTTGGGGGGCCTGGTGTAACTGAAGCTTAGCAGTACTTAGTGATGGTGATCATAGGTTGGTGGTCGCTATCGGAGATCATGATCATGAACTTCCTCTTCATAAGTTGTTAGGTTGGGACTCCCTTTATTTCCGGTTGGGTGTATATTTTTTCTCTTCCATACTTTGGATATATTTACATTGTTGCACTCTTTGTTTTAGAGGTTATTACATGCATTTTTTTCCTCTTGGGTTAATACAATCTTTTGTCCTGAATGGTTGTGATATACTTGGAGGTGCACATGTATACAGGTTTATTAGGATAAGGCTTCCCATTTTTATGATATTCCCACTTGGCACTAGTCGCTATCCCCTGGATTATTGGAGGTAGACTTGGGGTGTCACGCTCAGCTTACCTCCAGTCCAAGTGGGGGCCTAGTGGTTTGGGTCATGATATAACAACCAACACTGAGGTATCTACACAATCATGTAATACATTACATTTAAATGAAGCTATCCACCTACTATCATTCAACATCATCCGCCATAACATAAACGATACATGAACTGAACAACATAACACATGTATATATGAAAAAACCTCTAGGATAAAATATAAGGTGATAAAAATGAAATGACCTGATACAACTCACACATCCTGAACAGATATAAGCTCGATCACTGATGACATGAGAGTAACCATCATGGTGAGAAATCTATTTCAGTAGCTACTGAATCTACCACCCATCTCCAAGCTCTAGGATTATCCTCTAAATGTATCTTCTAATTTTCATGGAAACATAGAGAACAACCCCCAAATTATCTTGCAGGTGTGAGCATAATAATACTCAGTATGATCATCCCAAGCAGTGAGCTGACCCATAAACATTCAGTGTCGATGAGTATCAACATGAATAAAATTATAAATTAACCCACATCGGCCTACATCATCATCAGACATTACAAAACATATGATCAATCCTGATCAAACTACTCATGGCTCACATTCATTACACTTTACAAATAACAACACTTCTTTAGAAAAGTAATAAATCTGATCTCACATCCCTTCAAAGATTATCCACCTGATAATTTACCCTTGATGCATAAATCTTGAGTTGTTGGAGTAAAAATTAATATTCACCTATCTTTAAGTATTGGAGGAAATATCTATCTCTAAAGCTAAAAGATTTATTAAAATCAAAAAACCAAGGGAAATACACATCTCTAGGGATATAGTTGTATACTAAGGTACTAGAAAAAATACACATCTCTAAGGATGTGCTTCTACTTTTCATAAAGAAATGTATGTCAAGTTGTATTTTTAAAGGAAGATAAAGATTGAAAGAGATTATCATGAGAAGACTTTGTTAAATGGTATTCGACGTACTTTAGAGTTTTATAAAACACTGAAGGGTAGCATGGTGGCTGACCTCAAGGATTGTTTGGTCGTGATGGCTTCTTTGTATCATTCACAATATTCTCTTCATTATTATTTTGTTTTTGTATTTTAAAAATATTAATTATATTTTTTTTATGTTGTTAATTATCTTTAAAACAAGGTAAAAAACAAGTGAATAGTGAAGATTAAAAACAAAGAAAATTAAAATTTAAGAAGAATAGCAGAGGATAGAATAAAGTGGATGCAATGCAATTGATGGGATACAATTAGAAGAAAAAAATCCAATTCTAAAGACTTCCACCACAAAATGAGATTAATATTTTCTATTGAATAAATTTTTATTCTCTTTAACATACAAACTCAATTGATCAATTGATTCCTCACATCACACAACTCGCCTCATCCTATAAAATGGTAACCTCTCATTACTAAGATATCTCCCGACTCAAATAACTTTCTTCCAACAAGTTACATGGAGATTACCCAATGTCTTGGTGAAATTCCATGACACCTCTCAGTTTACAATTCACTCCATTAAGATAACTTCAAAAGAATGGAAGTAAATAATTAGGATTAAGAATAATAAATTATAATGTTGGGAGATGTCATCAATTTCTTCACTCTACCAACGATTGGCCAACAACTTAGAGTTATCATAAAAAAATCAAACAATAAAAATGATATTAGAACTCAAAAATCCATTTCATAGCTTCCCTCTCATAAACTAGAAATTCCAATTAGTCCTCCATGATGAAGGTGGGAGATCATGATCACAAGAGTAGAATAAGAGAGGAATCAATATAAAAATAGAAAAGAAAAAAATTCAAAACCTAGTGTCGGCTGATCACATAACAAGAGAACCACCCAAGGGGAATCTCAAACCCCTCAAACAGTGGCTCCAAGCTACTTAAATAACCAATTTCGATGTGCACCATCACTCATTTACTATTCTTCCTCCTCATTGATGTTCTAGCTCTATATAAATAGTGCAGGAGAGAGGATTCCTCCATGTAAAACACCTTCTAGGTTCTTCACCTCGAGCCAAGGATCACTCTTGAATACCCTAAAGCATCTTTAAATGGATTTCATTATCTTTTCATGGATGAGAGACATGTAACAAGGTGGTTCATGAATGTACCATACATACATTGCTTTTTCTGAGTGGAGTGCATGAATGTGAGTATTTTTTTTAAATGTGTTTTTTTAATAAAAACTATTAAAATAGGGTAGGGTTTTGAATATTTGGGAAAATAGATCCCAAGAAGTGTGAACCTAGTTCACACTTCTACTTCGAACGAGAAGTATGGACTACATTCACACCTCCTGTTTAGAGTTTGAATATGATGAGTGAACCACATTCACACCTCCCTCTTCCTTTTTATCAAACTAGTACCCCGCCCGTTCAAATGCATGGGACTATTCAATTTTCTTTCAAATTTTTTGGTTCTGCGTCATTCAAAAAAAATTGTAATGTCGTTGTACTCAATATAATGTTTAGAATAAAATGATGATAATGAAGTGAATGGGGTGCCCGTGACATGATTAAATAAAGTGAAGACTGATTGTGATGGATATGGAACACAATGGAATGGAAGAGTTAGAGATAAGAGACATAGATGAAATAGAAGGTGGAGGTGAAGGTGTAGTTGGAGGAAAGAGGCAAGATTGTGATAAATGGTGGAAGGCATCCTAGAGATAGTTTAAAGGTTTATGGATTATGAAGGGAGCAGGTGGCCTTGAGAATACGTTGGGGTGAGGATTAGTAGGAATCATGACTTTGTTCGGTGTGGTTTCTTTGAAAGCTAATATAGTTGGGAGTTAATATTTTTAACCTATCGTCATCATAAATAAATTTCACTTTATGATGAAAATATTATAACACAGTGTTGATTTAATTTCATAATAAATTTTAACATTATTTGAATATCTATATGTGTGTGTGTGTGTGTGTGTCTATGTCCAAAAGAATACTAAAACAGTCCAATTGGATTTTCATACATATGGACTATTTTGACTAAAAACACCAATCACACAATGGAATTCATGCTTTTATATTCCCTAAAAAAATGATGAAAATTATGCAGTACAAAACTAATATAGCGAAAAAATAATGATTTCATCTCATAATTATTATATAATTAAACATGTTTATATGAAGGATGAAAAATAATCATTTTCCACAATTGTAAAAGACTAAATAATTCAATATGAATAATTATAGGACTTAAGTAAATATTCCCAGAACATGAGATTTTCATGAGAGGTTCACTTTTTTAATACATAATGAAAAATCTTGTATTCACCCACATCCATGAACACGTGACTTAAACTATAAATACCCCATAAATTCCACATTAAGAAGGTACTATAGAACATAGAGTTGTTTGGATAAGTTCAAATAGTCACAATGTGCAGAAAACTTTACATTGATGCTAGAGCATCCTTATAGAATCAAACGAGAACCAAAAAATTCCCAAAAATCTGCATCCACTGTATAAAATCCCTATAAAAGAAAAATAGTAGAACATGAGAAAGGGTCCATTTGTGCTATATATGTTTTTTACAATGAGTGATGCCGAGAAGAAATAGTAACCTGTTTAGCTGCAGGATACATTCGTATGAAACAAAAGGCAGTTGGCCCTGTATGTAAGGGATTTAAGACAGTCAGATGTGGCCAGTGTCAACCAGTGTGGCACTTGGAAAAGACAATATTTAGTAGATGATAAAATCACCTCACTACAATGACCTATATGATTAATTTATGGGAGCCAAGTGGGGTTACATGTTGTTGTGCATGTCACATTTGAATAAAGATGTTACCATTTCAAAGATGATTATGTACCTTGCAACAGATTTCATCATTAGTTTCTCTACCAAATTGAAGTCACCAGAATTTGAATATCTGGAGGAATCACAGGTAGAGAAGACCACAACTTTCTTGTTAATTTCAGGGTTTGGAAGAAAATGGATAAATTGCAATAAACAGGATGGGAAAAAGAAGAAACATAACCTTTAATTTCATTGAAGAAAGCCATTTGTTACTTCGTTTTCTTCCTCGGTCACCTATAGAAGGAAAGTACCTGCAATAACACATCTCCAATGATGGAGCCTATGCTTGTTGCCATAATCCCAAGGCTATATCAACTGAAACTCATCAACACTACAACATCTACTTAATAGAATAAACAGAAGATATTAGTATCAGAGTTGGCGGCTTGAGTCAGTTCTGGAGCCAATGAAAATGAATGTGTTCGTTTGATATATGCTCATGAGGTGACATGTTAGAATCAAAAATTGAAAATTTATAAAAGAATACAACACTTGAATATTGAGTCATTCATGTCGGGGTCATTTGTCGAGGTGAAGGTTCTAACTTTATTGAACGTCAGCTTCAGTCAGTTCTAGAGCTACTCTTAGTATTTGTTTGTTTGATATATTGTAAAATAACTAATGGGAATAAAATAAAATAAAATGTACAAGAAGTTTTGGGTTCAAAACATCATAAAGAAAATTACAGAAGCATACCCACTAAATCATGATGAAAAGAAAATTCTACTGGACCTTCTCATGCATGAAATCAAAAACCTTCCTATGAACTCGCAAGAAGATGTTACAGGTCCCAAATGCAAACCCATTCAATGATTCGTGTTTTTAACACCAAATCCATGCAGTTCGGTGAACTTAAGGGATCAAATGCAACCACATTCAACTATCGAGTTATAGACACTTGAACCATGAATCACAAAAAATCAAAAGAAGCTAAATACAAAGAATTTATGTGAGAAGAGTTAATATACAACATAAAACTAACCTATTGGAGGTTGAACGGAATTCTCATAATCATTTGCTTCACCACCTGGTAAATATTTTGATTTTTCCCTTCGAATGTTGGCATAGTAATTATGCACAGGCTGAGTTGGACCTTTAGAATCTGAAAACATATAACAGAAACATTAGGTTCCAGTACAAACCCGTAATGCAGCACAACAGTTCCAGTACAAACCCGTAATGCATTACAAACCCATAATGTAGCACAATAGTTCCAGTACAAACCTGTATAATAGAAACATTAGGTTCCAGTACAAACCCGTAATGTAGCACAACAGTTCCAGTACAAACCCGTAATCACCAAGTACAAACCCGTAATGCAGCACAACAGTTCCCCAGCACTGAAGTTGAATCTAGGCTCAGATCTTAACTTTAGGTTCCAATGCAGCGGATGGTGAAGGAAAACAATTGATGCCTTTTGAAAAAGAAGAGCTTGTAGGAAAGTTGAGTGAAAGTTTATAAGATAGTATGTGTCATTGAGGAGCACTGAGTTGGGAAAATATGCAATTCTAACCATTTTTATAATTACCTGTTGGGGTCATGGATGGTAGTTTTACTCTTTGGATGAGGAGGTGGTACATGTTCACTTGTCCCATTCATCTGAACCTTCAGAAAGTATTTCTGTGCATGGATTCGTATCTACAACGATGGTGAAAGATTGAAACTGGTTGAGAAAGACAATTGTTAGCGTTGTCAAGGCAATGTAAATTACCTAAATCACCGTCTTTGAACCCACGAAGGATTCATTTTTCTTCCAATCATGATGAAACCTGAAAATGATCATAACATGTTAACACCTGGACAGTTCCAGCAGGTCAACCCCATACCATTAGCAGGTGTGGTATTCAGACTAGAAACCACCACATCTTGTTCCTATTGAGTGTTGATTTTAGTTCCTATTGAACTTCAGCTTGAGTGAAGTAAATACGATGTCCATTAAGATATCTCATATAAAGCATTTACTGATGAATATAAAAAATTATCCACTGGTCAAAATAAAAACTACGTCAACTGCTAAAACAGAGTACAAGATCCACTGTTTAGAAACATATATCATAATTGATATAGAGAAAAACTACAGTTCTGTTCATAGTTATGTAATATGAATAAGCAACATTAAATAGCCTCCCAGTATTTCCATGATCCGTCGATACAGAGCAGCAGCACTTCACCAAGTTGGTAGACATTTATATTGCTCCCTGCAACAGGTAATTATACTTTACTATGAGTAAAAGACACATATTACTATGAAAAAACACCAACTGACATCTATAAAGGTCACAGTATGCTGATTTGCAACCCCAAACCTGTATGGATATGTCACATTATAATGTTTTTTTATAGCTAAAAAAACGCATCTTCATGTATTTATAATGTTATTTAATTAATAAAGAAAGGAAACCTAGGACTGTAAACATTATGCTACATCATAGAGCAAGGTTGTTGGAAGTAGATAACATAATTAAATTAATTAAATAACACATACTTTAGTAAACATCAAATTTATGCTTCAAAAAAAAACTAATAGAGCAAGGTTCTTAAATCAAACCTCCTTCCCAGATGCAACATTAACACAATGAGGATACATCACACAAAATGTGTATATTTTCTAATATGAAATAGGAAAGTTGAAATTTGTTGATTTTGCAACAGGCCTACATTACCTTGGAAATGCATGGCAAACAGTCAGTCTAGTTTGTCAGATTTTTTGTTTATGTTATCCATTATATAGAGATGATCTTCATTGGCATTAGTTGGTGTGGAGTCTATAGACAATGATTCTTTCCCTTCAACCGCATCTTCAGCATAAAACTCAGTTAGTAGATTTTTCTACATGAAGATATCATTGTAACAAATGAGTAGAAGTTAGCACTTATAAGACACACCAATGAAGAAACAATATAATATTTAATTGTTGGCATATCAGAAAAACAGTTGTAGTGCATTTGTAATAAAATTTAAAAATAAAACAAAATGAAGGGAAAACCAGTATTGTTTGCAATATGTACACATTGACAGTAACAGAAAATGAAGATAAAGAATCTATACCTGAGTTGAACATACAATTGTACTTGTTGTATCGAATCCAGCATCACTGTTGCAGCTGACTATTGAAGATGCAACACAGTGATGTTCCTAAAACAGATGGTTGAAATGAATTTTATAGGTATGTGGTGACTGGTTTAATACTAAACTGAATTCTAAGTAAGGAAGAATAAAATAATACATCGTAGTAACGTTAATGAGAATGTTGTAATATAAAATTTGTAAGGCTGGGAAGTAAAATGTTGGGGAGGAATTACCATACTTACCTGACTATCTGCAAAACTTTGATGATAGTTGGTGATATGATTTTCATTATCAGTGATGAAGAGAACTATGTAAGTGTTCAGTTCTGAAGAATGTTTTCAATTCTGAATGTTGTAATTTGTGACATCTACTGCCAACAATATTTTTTTTTTGAAAACTATTAGCTCTGGGGGAAATCCATACTCATCCTGGTCCTATTATGTAACGAAACAGAACAGTGAGTTAAAAAATAACATCAAATACATGAAGAAGATAAAATAGTTCAAGAAGATTACTTGAATCGGAGAATCTATCAACTGAGAAGCTATTTTGTTTATGAATTACATGACGTGCTTGTCAAAGAGAATGACATACAGTGAGTCTTTCTCATCTGTCACCAGCAGTTGAACTCTAAACTTATTGTATTTATAGTTGTTAGAATTCATGAGGTTGTATCAGTACAATTAAATTCGTATAGTAATCCTATACCCAAGTAATATTTAGAAAATAAGAAACACATTAAATGAATACCTTGGAGTAGTGAAGCGTTCTGGCACCAAATATTCCCATCCGCAATTTGAACTTTTTTCATGAAAGAGTTTCATGATTCAAAATACCTGTTATGAGTGGATTGAAGTTTAACAATTGTAGCAGAAATCAAACACTTTTTCGGCTGTGAGAAAGTAGTTCATATTAATATATTCATGACAGTAGGTCTTACATGTAATAGTATTGTAGACGACATATTAAAAGAAAAAAATAGGATATTGTACTTACCTCCAAAATATTTTTTACATCATGAATTATTTTTTTGTTATTCCAATAAGGAAATGTTGTAACAAAACTATTTGAAATTGTTGATGGAGGACTTTCTAATTGAAAATGACCGATGATTCCAGATCTGATAAATGAAAAAAAGCAGAATTGAAGACAACATTTTATGCAGTAGTCAATCATTTTGTTGGTGTTTCTAGAAATAATAGCTGGAAAAAAAATATAAGTTATAAAATTACCTTCTTCTGAAGTTGTGGACTACTGGGATGTCCAAGTTCAGAAGTATTTTTGAAGCATTTATTGAAGTGGTGATAATAACAGATGCCAGAACATATTGAATAGCATAAGCAGGATTAGAAGTGTCTAGTTGTAAACAAAACAGTCAAAGTCTGGAACATTTAGTAGAGAAAAACTTTAATTTACAAACATTACAGTATGAAATAAGGCATAATTGAATTTCACTTTTCTGAACATTACAGTTTTCATATACAATTAACGAATTTCATCTATTGGAATATATTAGCTGTTGGGTATATATATTGTTTGATAACATTTTAGTTCTCAATTAGAACTTAAAAATTAAAGTGTTGCTAATGCAATATGATAGAACATGTTGAAGATCATAAGCACAACTCCAATTGACCTGCTCAACATTATAGTTTGTAGTATGTAAGATATTTTAATGTGTAGCTAGATATCTTACATCTCAATCGCTTTTCCCTAACCAACTGCAAGATAATTATTTTAGAGGAGTCGTTGTTGTTTTCCAAGTACTCAGACATTATGTTGGAAAACTTCCCCCACAAGCTACAATTCATTCGTAAGCCTCTACAAGAAATCATCGTAGTTATGTTGGTAATTGCAATATCCTATGTTAATTATTTTGAGTAGTAAAAGATGCATACCTGTCATCCTCTAAAACAATTTGAATCTTCTGATTGGAAGTACCGATGGACTGTATAGGATATGATTGTCACAGATGTCCAATAATGTCTATAACAAGAAAAAATGATGTAAAACTAATATTCTTTATGATAGTAGTATCCCCTAACAGTGTGTGAATAACACAGTAATTGAAGAAATTAAAAACTATACTATGTCAGATCTGTATTTTTGGACAATATTTATTAAAGACATGTAGTAAAGATGCATTTGAAATTAGTAGGTTTCTCCATAAATAGAGTTGTAATGAAACATACCTATTAATTGTTGTTCGGGAACGAATTTGTTAACAATGTCAGCAAAAGAAGTGAAGTCAAAGCTGAACCGTGGAAGTTGGACATCGGTTGGTCGAACATATGTTGTTGTTGTGAAAAACAGTCGGCAAGCATGTCTTGCACCCAAGTAGTTACCTTGATTAAGAGCAATTTGGAAGTTTTGTATGATGTAGCATAGGCCTTCGCGCAGTACGGGTTTGTATTTGGTGATTAGATGGCGGTTAGTAATTGTACACTGAATTTTGGTCTCCTACATGAATAATTGACAAAGTGAACATTTAAAAATCATATGATAGATATAAGTTACATAAAGCAATGTGCTGCAATAGAAGTACATATAATTATCATTATGAAAATTGTACAGAAATTGTAACTTATAGAGAGGATAAACTCACTTCAGCATCACAGATAATCAGATCGATAGAAGCAACTTCAGAGTTGCGTGACGAGTTACACCACATATTCAATACACGGACCTGTATCTTTAATGTTTCATCAGCATCAATAGTAATATCTTTCAAAAGACGCATTCTTCGTGACATGTTTTGGTTTCTATATGAATTCAATTAGTGTACATATATAAAATAGTAAGCAACAGAATAAGTAATCTGTTTATATATATGTGCAATTGATAAAAGCAATGAAATTTAAACATATTGAATGAAAAGATACCTAAGAAAGGTTATAAAAAAATTCTTTGTAGACAATGTTTTGTGTACAGTCAGAGGCTGGATTATCTCTATCATCAAGAAAAATTTTCAAACCTCTTGGTGACGTCACTCTAGATACAGCAACATAAAGTTGTCCATGACAGAACACAGGCTTGTGAAGATATAAACAAACATATGACAGAGATTGACCTTGACTCTTATTAATAGTCATTGCATAAGAAACAGTCAAAGGATATTGTCTTCTTTGTAGTTTGAAAGGTCATATATCATCATTGTGTGTCGTATTAATTCTTGGGATGAATGCCAGAAACCTAGAATGACTACCAGTTAAAATTTCAGCTCCGATGACATGGTCACCCAAGTGGGTAACAATAAGACGAGTACCATTGCATAACCCCACTGATTGATCTACATTTCACAGCAGTATAATTGGCACTCCGATCTTCAAAGTAATTTTGTGTGCAGGAAGTCCAGAGACATTGATAGCATTCAACACATCAGTTTTATATATGTTCTCAGGCCGATCAGTATCAAAACTGGCATTGCAAACAGAATCAGAACTAAAGTAATCTTTTCCTTCCGATGTACTAAGAGTTAACATGTAGTCATTAACTTCCTAAACAATGTCACGGGTTGGTGCTAATATAGCATGACCTTTTAGATATGATACATCTCCATGGTTATTGTTGAAATCTGGGTAAGAAAATTCAACAGATGCTGCCAATGCCAATTTATTTGTTCTCAGAAGGTATGTTGATGGGATATGAATACACTCATCCCCATCATTGAGCTCACCAACACGTCCCTCCCCAATATCCAAAATACACTGTAAAAATCGTCGCACGTCATCAGAACATACATTTGAATCTGTAGAATGCAACCTCATGTTTTGGGTCAATGTTAAAACTTGACAGTGTTTCCATAGATATGATGACCTTATACTTGCAAATACAATATCACTTCTGTCACCACCAGGGATTACTGGAAGTATTTGTCTGAAATCTCCACCTAGGACAATCGGTAAACCACCAAATGTTAAATTAGAGTAATTTTCATTCTTTATTGAAAGTATATCCCTTAATGTATGATCAAGATCTTCAAAACAATTTTTATGAATCATTGGAGCCTCATCCCAAATAATCAATTTTGTTGATTTTAGCCGTTCTGCAATATCACTCCCTTACTGAATATTGCATACAGATTGATCATTTGTAGATATCGGAATACGAAATTTTGAATGGGATGTCCTCCCACCTGGTAGGAGTAATGATGCTCTTCCACTGGAAGCAACTGCAAGAACAATTTTTCCTTGTGACCTTAGTAAACATGTTAAGACTCTCCAGATGAAAGTTTTACCCGTCCCTCCAAATCCATGCAAGAAAAAAAATCCCCTAGCAGTAGAACACAATGCAGACATAATTCTCTCGATAACTTCTTTTTGTTCAACAGTAAGCATATTGTGCAATGATGAGTACCCATTAAGAAGTTCTTCTCTATTGTAATTGAGCTCTTCTGCAATCAACCGATTAGATTGATCAGTTAATGAGTAATCTGGAACGGGCATTGGAGGATAACATTGAAGAGATTTACCATTCCTGCGGAGAATGTTGTCTATTTTAATCAAACCTAACATTTGTCTTTGATGATCCGTTATTGTCAAGTCTACAAGAGAGGGAAATAGTATTAGAAAGTAGTATACTAACATAGATATGTATTGACAAAGATGGTAAGTTGTTTGTACCTTGTATTTGCAGGAGTTTTTGTTGGGAGTATATAATATCATCAGTTAGAATCCTACAGGTTTCAATCCAAACAATGTTAGGTCGGGAAATGGTATTCGAGAACAACATTCCAGCAAACAGTCTTCGCAAAGAGTGTCCCATTCCCCAAGCGGAGACATCATTTAGTGCTTGAATGAACTCATTGTCATCAGCTAACAGTCACATTGCCGAACAGGTTTGTCTGAATGTACCATGAGTAATGTTGTTCACCGTTCTAATAGAATCGTATGAAGTCGCACCTCTGACCTTTGTAAGTAGAATCCGCAAGTAATAGAGTTCTCTAGAAGACAGCGACACATAGTACAGTCTGCCAATATTGAATCCTTGTTTGCATGGGTACCATTTTTTTTCACAATAGAGGTAGACAAATCTTGTTGGGAATTATGCATATGTTAGACTTCTTCCTTCTGGGTACAACAAATTTGCTTCAAACCAAGATGTGAACATGGTATTAGAAATGTTACTATTATTTACGATGACTTCAATATTGTCACAATCTGCATACGTCGCGATGTTTTGTCCAGGTAAATGAAACTATAGTCTATCAACTAGAGGATATCTAAAATGGATGTCATAAGAAAAGATCCTCCAAGAAGCTTCACAAGGTGAGATGAACCGGCAGTCGTAGTACATTTTTATTTCATCGACGCTGTTATCAAAAAGATGCTTGTTGTTGTCGTAGAGTGTTGCGGTGACACAATCATGTCCTTTTCTTATATATTTGAAAAGGTATTTGATAGAGGATGACTGATTGAAAATTTCAATATTCAGATGAGATTTATATTTTAGAAGCATAACTAGATTGTATGGCACAACAAACCAATTGTATAATGCTATTCCATTTTTGACAACTGTACATCCATAATTCCTTCTCTGATATACAACATAACCATCGGCATCCATTGTGGTATGTTCAACAAATTTTTTTGGATAATATTTTGAGCATTTTTCATTCTGCATACAAGGTGACCACAAGGCCCATGGATCATAAAATTTTCAACTGCTTCATGAAGTTTTGGGGATGTTCCTTTATTTGGAATTTCGGCCGTAACAATTCTGTTAATGTCATTTGGAGAGAATACTTTGTTGTCCTGACTAAGAAATAATAGAATGTGCACATGCGGCAGTCCCCTCTTTTGAAACTCCATAGTACGAACAACTACATTAGAAAATTAAGGACATGTGAGATAACATGTGGAAGAAATCTGTGATTTGATGGTAGAAGCTGTCATTAAAATAGTAGATTTTATTTGTGAAGAAGCTTCGTAACTGCTCGAGACTTTCCGAAAAAACATTCTTCTCGTAAATCTTTCATGAGTTGTCCCACCTTAATATTGAATATTCGTGAAAGAATGTGAGGACAGTCTGATGGGTGAAGATTGTGTAACTTTAAAAATCTCGAAACTTCAGGCCACATGGGATTGCATGTAGATGTTAAAAAAAGATCTGGATAACCCACCCAATTATAGATTGACATGGCATCTTGGTAATTTTGAATCATATATCTCGGACCGCCTATAAATGTGGAAGGTAAAATGATACGCTTCCCACATAAAGATCCATCTTGGTCACCTCTAAGGAAAGCATCTTGCAAACCATTGTATAGTTTTGCCCTCAAACGCTTTTGATTGAAGCGAATAAAAGAAAGTCTTTGAGATTCAATCATTGTATATACGTCCACAATAAATTGTTGAAGCAGCCTCCTAGAATGAAGTAGACAAGATGAATCATTATAACGAAATTAAAGGTGATAGGAGAAATATTCTCGCATTGTTACTTTACTCCGTTTTTCACTTTGATTGAATGGTGTCGCATGATGGGATATGTTGTTGACATATCCATCCTCTCCTCTTGTGAAAACCAATGGATATTGTAGAGGCAGGTATAGTGGGTGAAGCTCATATATGCATTGTAATTCGCCACTTTTACTTTGAATGATGACATCTCTCTGGTGATTTAGATCTTCAATGTCGCCAACAATCAGCATTACGATCTCAGATGTAGTTGGTAAGTTGTATCTTTGTGCATCGCGTCCTCGTCTTCTAAGTAGTCGAAGCTTTAAATTTGTAGTGCCATTACTCTCAATAACATCCCTAGCCATTCTGAATTGTCGTGATAAAGCATTTATTTCGTGGAGCATTTCTTGTAGTTTCTGAACAACAGTAAATTGTATAACAGAGTTTTGAATCTTGTCGTCGAAGATGCATATGGTAGTGTTAAGTTATAATCAGAAGACATAAAAAATGAGACTTTACCAGTTAATATAGTAGTCACCTGATGGCCCGTACTCTGTTGTGAGCTTCATTTGCAGTGTCATATACATATAGCTGAGCAAACTTTGGTGGTTGTCCATCAGGGGGACATAAACTTCCAATACGATGGTAGTTTTGTCCATTTAATCTAAAAACATGTGGAGACCCTCCACAGTTCACATATTTGTCTACTTTGTCACCCAATGATGTGAATGCAAACATTGAATTGTAAATGTGCATGTGGTCTTGGAATGTTTTGGAATGGGTACAAGTTGTATTGAAAACTAAAGTCTTAAGGTATTCTGGACAAGAAGGCAGTTGTTGTAAAGCAATTTTCCCTAGTGAGCAACATAAAGAAAATCATGGGATATGTCTGTGGCTATATTTTTTACTCTTCTCTTCATACCAGAAAGTTGAACCGCAGTATTCACAAATGTTTGAAGGGTATCCACAATCTGAATATTATGTAGGAGCAAAGTGTAAGTATATTTAATATTAATGGGAATTGAAATAGCATACCAATTCAAATGTGTACACATAAAAGCTAGTAATTTGAGTAATAATACTTAAATGTAAATAACCTGTTTGTTCAGGAGTTGTGTCAATGTTTGTTGAAGTAGTACTATATGTTGTTGTCTGATTCATTGTTTGCAGTTCCTCGGGCGGATGTGTAGTACCAGCATGCCTTTTTTGTTATAAATAGCACATTGGTTAAATTGTTATTAAATTTTTTATTTTGAGTGTTACTTAAATCTAAATATACTGTTTGTTCGGGACTTTGTAGTTGAAGTGATTTTTCCAAAACATTGGACTTCTATGTTTTTGTGATTAATTTCAAAATAATAATAGAAAACATATAATGAAAGAGTTTTTTGTCGAAAATATAATGTAAACTTTGACAGACCGCTGTAGTTTATAACAGGAGCTATTTCATAGTTTGTTGAAGTAGTATCTTCTGCGGTCGTCTGATTCATGGCTTGTTGTTCATCGGTGAGTTCTGTAGTACCTGCATACTTGCGTTGTTAGAACAACACCATTGGTTACATTGTTAATAAATATTATAAATTTTCAAAATATAAAGACATAGAGATGACATACCTGAAATGGTAGTTGGACTGTAGTACACGCCTGTGGATGGAGGAGGAATGTGGTTTCCGATATCAGTATAAGTTGTACTATTCATTATTGAAGGTAGATGTGTATAAATTAACATTGCACTGACACAGAGAATATCATGTAGTGAACTGAATTGTCCTTACCGTGATGAGGAGGCATCATATGACTTCGTAAGAGTACATTCATTTGTATTCGTACCTTGTGAGAGTATTATTGGGTCACGAAATTGCTTAATAGAAATGCTAAATAGTGTACATTAGTTGAAACAAATTTCATTGACAACATGCTTACAGAATGAAAGACTGTGTTGTATCATGGTATTTGGTCGTGGCTTTTTTTTTGTTTGATCCACTGTATATTGTTGACAGATCCGAACATTCTTGAGGGACTGTGTAACAGGTGTTGTACCTCTCGTACCCCTCGTGGTTTGATTTTCATGATCACAATCACCCTCTTATTTATCTAATCTTGTTTTAAGTGTTTTTGGATGATAGGCATGATTTTAGGTGGCCAAGGAATTGGGCCAAGAAATCAAGAAGCAGAAGTGGACTGAAAATCAGTCCACCGGCCAACCGGTGGCTTCACCACCGGCCGGCCGATGGACCCTGGGAAGAAGGCTGAGCCACTGCCTCCACACCGGCCAACCGGTGGCCTCAGCACCGGTCAGCCGGTGGAACCCAGCCAGCACAGTGTTTGCTACTGCCTCAGCACCGGCCAACTGGTGGACTCCTCACCGGCCAGCCGGTGGTGCCTGATCCCGAGCCTTCTCCCTTTTTCAAAGCAGCGGCCAACCGGTGGCTCTGCACCGGTCAGCCGGTGGAGCTAGTCAAACTAGCCGTTGGGCTTTTGACCAGCCTGTCCACTTGGCCTCCAACGGCTCCGAAAGCCTCTCCAACGGCTCCAAAGGCCTCCAACAGCCATATGAGGGTTCCCCCTCTATAAATGAAGGACTAGGAACACCCGGAAGCCTAAGGATTAATACCGGAACCATAATCAAGCCACGGAAGCCCACGGGACACATTTTGATCATTTGGCGAACCTCCGGCGGATTGCTCCAAGGGAACCTCACTTGCTCCAACACACTTCCACATCCAAGGAGCACCACCAAAGAAGCTTGGGAGCGCCCTTCATCAGCTCCATCAATCCATTGGCGCCCAAGACTTCCCCATTACGGTTTTTTATTGTTTTATTTATTTTGAGCATCATTTTGGCTTTGTGCCTACAAACCCCACCTCTTTCTCTCATCCTTTCTTTTGGGTTTTCACATCACCTTCAAGGTGTGAAGAGGTTGGTCAAGCCTTTCCTTTAAAAGGCTTGAGACATAGGTGAGCTAGCCTTCACCTGTAAGAAGGCTAGTGGGTTCTTGCATAACCATTAAAAGCAAGCTGTAATAGGTTCTAGACTAACCTTAAAGTCTAGTGGGTTTCTTGCTAAAATCATTAAAAAGCAAGCGGTAGTAAATCTCTCAACGGTTGAGTTGGGAGCGGAGACGTAGGCTTGGGTTTAAGCCGAACTCCGTTATCAAGTTGTGTGTTTTGCCTCTTTTATTTCCGCTGCACTTTCACTTTGATTTTAAATTGTTAATTAATTTTTAAAAGGCAATTCACCCCCCTCTTGTCATCACTTCCTTTCTTTCTCCGCCCAACAATTGGTATCAGAGGCAAAATTTGAGTAATACCTTCACCGGTTTCAAATTCAAGATCCATTGTGATGGCATCAACCTCTTTCGCCTTCGAAGGCTATTCATTGGGTCGTGATCCATTTTTTGATGGAACCGACTATACCTATTGGAAAACCCGCATGACCGCTTTTCTTAGAAGCATTGGATATCCTATTTACAAAATTGTCATGCATGGTTACACCCTCTCTTCTCCCGATGAATCCAAATGGACCCAAGCCGATATAAAAAATTTCGAGCTTGATGGCAAAGCCATGAACGCTCTTCATTGCGGCCTTGATCGTAATGAGTTCAATCGAGTTTCCACATGCACCTCTTCACATGAAATCTGGAAACTTTTGGAAGTTACCCATGAGGGGACCAACAAAGTCAAGGATACTCGATTGGACATGTTTCGTCAAGATTTTGAGTCTTTTTCCATGCATCCATCCGAATCTATTTCTGAAATGTTTACACGATTTACTGACGTTTGCAATGGTAGAAAATCTCTTGGTGATGATGTGTCCGCAGAAACAATGGTCAAGAAGATCCTATGGATCTTACCAAGCACATGGGCACCGAAGGTCACGGCAATCCAAGAAGCAAAAGACATCAAAAACATGTCGGTCGAAGAGCTCATCGGATCCCTCATGACCTACGAAATCACCATGAGGAGGCAAGCTGAAAAGGAAGGCAAACCGATCAAAACTCCAAAGAACATCGCCTTCAAAGTTCAACAAGAAGAAAGCTCCTCCTCATCATCATCTTCCTCTTCAAGCGGCGATTCTGAAATGGAGAACCTTGCCCGCAAAATGCACAACTTCATGAAGAAGCACAAGAAGAAGAAATCCCGCAAGGCTCGAAAGGAAAAACACGACGAAAAATCCGAGCCCAAGGTAACATGCTATGGGTGTGGCGAGAAAGGCCATTACAAGACCGATTGCCCACTCAACAAGAAAAAGGCCAAGAAAAAGGAAAAGAAGAAGGCATTCAAGGCCACTTGGAGTGATAGCTCCACATCCTTCTCCTCCTCCTCCTCAAGCGACAATGGTAACAAATGCCTAATGGCATTTCATGAGGTAACTTCTTCCGACTCCTCGTCCTCTTGTTCTTAAAATTCTTTCAATAATATGTCTTATGAGGATCTCCAACATGCTAGAGATCAATTGGAGGAAGGTTTTCATGAACTTTCTTCCAAATTTGTTGCTCTAAAAAAAGAATTTCAAAAAACTCTCTTCTGAAAAAGAACAACTTCTCAAAGAGAAGGAAGAGTTGTCCCTCAAAGTTCAAAACCTTCCCGATGTTGATTCTATGGAATCAACAATCAAAGATTTAAGGGAATCCCTAGCCAAGTTCACCCAAGGTGAACAAAATTTGAATAATCTCCTTGGTTCCCAACGTATATCAAGAACCACCCAAGGGCTTGGCTATTCCAAGCAAGCTTCCTCTTCCCATGCACCTACTATTTTTGTAAGGGGGAGCTCCCAATTTAAATTTTGCAATTATTGTAAAAAACCCGGGCACTTAATTTATGAGTGCGATTGCAAAAATGCCCGGTATGGTAGGCCCAAAACTATTTTCTTTAATGATGAATTTTATAGTAGAAGACCCGCCACTAGACAAGTATGGATTGAAAAATCCCTTTTAGTGAGTCTCACCGGACCAAAATTTGTTTCGATTTCAAAAACCTCTCCCCGGTGATTTGTTGTTTCTATTTAGGGGGAGTTAGGATTGTTTAAGCCTTTTTGCTTTATTTTCAATTTTCATTCAAAACTTTCAATTCAAACTGTTATTCAAATTTTCATTCAAAACTTTCAATTCAAACTGTTATTCAAATTTTCATTCAAAACTTTCAATTCAAATTTCAAAAATTTCAATTTGTTTAAAATATCTATCTTGTTTTTCAAACTTTCTCTCAATCAAGTTTTATGCCCCGTGCTATTTTGATAATCACAAAGGGGGAGAAATTCTTGGTTGATTGGGGGAGAAATCTTTCTTTCATGCTTTACTTTACTTTGCTTTATCCTTTAAATCATGTCTCTAATTTCAGTATTTTACATTGCTTATTTTGGTGATTGTGATCATCAAAATAGGGGGAGATTGTTGTACCTCTCGTACCCCTCGTGGTTTGATTTTCATGATCACAATCACCCTCTTATTTATCTAATCTTGTTTTAAGTGTTTTTGGATGATAGGCATGATTTTAGGTGGCCAAGGAATTGGGCCAAGAAATCAAGAAGCAGAAGTGGACTGAAAATCAGTCCACCGGCCAACCGGTGGCTTCACCACCGGCCGGCCGATGGACCCTGGGAAGAAGGCTGAGCCACTGCCTCCACACCAGCCAACCGGTGGCCTCAACACCGGTCAGCCGGTGGCACCCAGACAGCACAGTGTTTGCTACTGCCTCAGCACCGGCCAACCGGTGGACTCCTCACCGGCCAGCCGGTGGTGCCTGAGCCCGAGCCTTCTCCCTTTTTCAAAGCAGCGGCCAACCGGTGGCTCTGCACCGGTCAGCCGGTGGAGCCAGTCAAACTAGCCGTTGGGCTTTTGACCAGCCTGTCCACTTGGCCTCCAACGGCTCAGAAAGCCTCTCCAACGGCTCCAAAGGCCTCCAACAGCCATATGAGGGTTCCCCCTCTATAAATGAAGGACTAGGAACACCCGGAAGCCTAAGGATTAATACCGAAACCATAATCAAGCCACGGAAGCCCACGGGACACATTTTGATCATTTGGCGAACCTCCGGCGGATTGCTCCAAGGGAACCCCACTTGCTCCAACACACTTCCACATCCAAGGAGCACCACCAAAGAAGCTTGGGAGCGCCCTTCATCAGCTCCATCAATCCATTGGAACCCAAGACTTCCCCATTACGGTTTTTTATTGTTTTATTTATTTTGAGCATCATTTTGGGTTTGTGCCTACAAACCCCACCTCTTTCTCTCATCCTTTATTTTGGGTTTTCACATCACCTTCAAGGTGTGAAGAGGTTGTTCAAGCCTTTCCTTTAAAAGGCTTGAGACATAGGTGAGCTAGCCTTCACCTGTAAGAAGGCTAGTGGGTTCTTGCATAACCATTAAAATCAAGCTGTAATAGGTTCTAGACTAACCTTAAAGTCTAGTGGGTTTCTTGCTAAAACCATTAAAAAGCAAGCGGTAGTAAATATCTCAACGGTTGAGTTGGGAGCGGAGACGTAGGCTTGGGTTTAAGCTGAACTCCGTTATCAAGTTGTGTGTTTTGCCTCTTTTATTTCCGCTGCACTTTCACTTTGATTTTAAATTGTTAATTAATTTTTAAAAGGCAATTCACCCCCCTCTTTCCATCACTTCCTTTCTTTCTCCGCCCAACAACAGGAAGATGAAAAGTCTTAGCAAGATAAGATTGTGTATTTTTCAGTACGAAGTCAATATATTTAAAGTGGAGATAGTAAACTGAAATTACCGTTGTTGCATATAGGTGAGAATGGAACGCGTCTTCATAATATTGTGTTATTAGCTGGTGTGACAACTTCGGCTGTAAAACATTGTCCCCCAGTTAGTTTTACCTCAATAGTCACAGTATTTTTGGAATATATAATATCAGGCAGCTAGATTCTATAGCAAAGTGGTATCATACATTGATTTGAATTACGATAACTAATGAAATAGTAATGGACTTAGTAAATTGAACTGACAATTACTGGGTATTGGTGAACAAGGAAAACGGAGTCCTCGTTGCGTGCCAACTGGTGGTGTTACAGGTTCAGTTGGATTAATGTTTTCAGTAGACAATCTTCCTGTGGAATTGCAATCATCATAAACTTATAAGTTGATTGATGAGAAATAACGAAACAGTAGTAGGACTGCTGGGAAATTAGAAGACAACCTGATTGTCGTTGTTGTCGTAGTAGTCGTCTTTGAAGTCGTGCATCTCTGTATCTCGACAGGGATTGCATCTTTATATCGTGTATCTTTTTATTTGATTGTAAAGGAATAGAACAGAACCATAAAAATAGGCAATCCATCATTGTGTTTAGATTGTAAACAATATATATTCTAAAGAGATGAATTTTTACTCGGATGAGCCCGTAAGGGGCTCTGAGCGTTCCCCTCCCCTCCCCTCGTCGCCGCCTCCTTCGCCTAGGGTTAGCGCGACGCCTCCTTCCTCATACTCGATGGGTTTCGGGGCAGCGGATCCTCGGTTGCGAAGGCGTCACAGATTTCGTGGACTCGGCCATCTCATCCTTTCGCACCGCTGCTTGCCTCCCTCGCCCAACTCCTTTTTCTCCGGATAGGGTTTCTTAAGGCGGCACGGTGCCAGTCCACGGCCGAGTTCCAGCTTTTGCGGCCTAAGAGTGTCACCTCGTTTTCCTCAGGTGCGTTGTTTGGCTCGTCGTGATCTCTGTGTATGACTGGGATGGCGGCGACAGGATTTGCCTTTCAGCGGGCCTACGGAGTGTTGTGTGAGGGGATCCGGGCAACAAGATTTTTCATCGTGGAATGCTTGTGTTCTGGTGCTGTTATGGTGTTATGGTGTTATGGTGCTGTTATGGTGGAATGCTGGTGTTCTGGTGCTGTTATGGTGTTATGGTGCTGTTATGGTGCTTTTTGCAGTGTGATGTTATGTGGAATGCTGGTATTCTGAATTTTGAATGCTTCCAGACTTTCTACTAGGATTTGCCCTAGACGAGGATTAGAGCAGGTCCTTTCATCGTGTTGGACTTTTCAGATTTGGATGTTTGAGAGAGTATGGCTCTGCCATCGGTACCGGGCCCGTGCACTTCTGCACGGGACAACTTGCTGAACTGTCACACACCGGTGGAAGTTCCATATTGATGATGATACTGGGGAGGGCTATTTCTTAGTAGCTTTGTTTTGGGGTTCGACATTCGGTTTTTGTTGATGTGTGTATGTCCTTGAAGTCATGTAGGTTTCTCCCTTTTTCCTTAAAAGGGAGCTTTATCCAAAATTAATAAAAATTGAAGCCTTCGGGCGTTTCAGTCAGTAAAGACAAATGTGCTTTAGAATGTGCATATAGTCACAATCACCGTATGTCTAAACGGTACATATGATAGTTACATACTAGAAGTAGTCTAATAGAAGCTGTGATATTTATCACCAAAGGACGATAAATGGGCAATAAAATAAAACATGGGTAATTGGATGTAGTATTATGAATATATTATTGAGAGCATACCTGCTGAAGACAGATAATAATTAGAATCGTAATGAAGATACTGCTATGGTTGGTTGTGTAGATACATGTTTACATACAAGTTTAGATAAATGATGAAGACATACAATACTGTCACTATTGAATGAGGCTAAAATAGAATGAAATTGCGTAATCATTTGTGAACTCGAAAAAAATGTGATGATGAACTAAAGTTACAGGTATGAGAGTCGAATATGCAAACATACATGTTGTGGAATCTTACAGCTGTTGCCTGGTAACCGAGGAAGAAAGAGTTCAAACCCAGTAGTTCCGGCACCATCTGTTCTAGGTTCTGAAACCCTAGTTTGCGAAATCCCGTAGATATAGAGGCGGTGTGTTACAAAGAAATGTCGGCTGTTGATTCCGGAGAGTTAAGATGTTGTCGACGTCGGTGGGTGGTGAAGCAATTGGGGATGAGTAATCTGATCCTTTGAGTCGGAAAATTAATGTCGCGATAGTGAGAAGTAGAACCTGCGAGAGGATGATTTATCGTAGGACCGTCGCTGCGGAGGTTCTTAGTGTGTTGGATGCAGAAGCGAGATCTGGACGACCTATCGATGAGACGAAAATCGAGTTAACAGATGAAGGTCCTCACGTAGGGTTTGTAGCAGGCAGAGGCGGGGAGGAGACTCGGGAGTCGCTATTGAGGTAATTAGGTTTGGCGTAGGAAGCGGCGTATGGAGGGAAGCGCTGAGGGAGCGACACGTGTCTGGAAAAAACCGTTCTTTAGTATGTATATAGATATTTTTTATTTTGTTTTGTTATATATATATATGGATAGAATGGGTGCGCCGCGATAGCTTATCTCTCTAGAAGAAAATGGCGATCATGAATTTGCTTTGCGACCACTATCTCTAATTGATTCTTTGAGTGATAATCTGGGAATTCCTTTGGTGGAAGGAGTGATCTTCCCTTTGTTGGCCCTTCTCATAAGCTCATCATTTCTGAGGAATCAAGGAAGAAAATTTCTGATTCCTTAACGCCTAGGGCTTCCAATGGCAATGGTAAATTAGTCTCATACACACAAGTTGTGGTGTGGAATCATGAGTTGAACCATTTCGAATCTTCTAAGGCTACGCTGGCTGGTAAGCCTTTGAATGATTTTCCTGATTCAGAGACTCGGTTTGTAGCTAAGGACTTCATAGATTCAGGAGCTCTGCAAGATGGGGCTTCTGTTCTGTTCGACGGATCTTTTGATGATTTTCTTGATCTTAATTTCCTAAGAGGGAGAATATTGAAGAAGGGGGAAGCAGCCTTTGTGGAAGTGAGCAACGGTATCTCTGATAGGCTTTATGAGTATAAGCATTCTATAATTGCCCATTTACCTTTTCAATCTAAGGATAGTAGATTGAGTTTTGTTGATCTTAAGAAGAGATTGTCTGAATGTTGGGGTTTTGATGATTGTAGATTGATATTGTTGGGGAAAAGATTCTTCCATATTGTTTTCCCTTCTTTCAGCCTCAAATCTAGGCCATGAGGTCTTGCTTTTGTCAACCTAAAACCTGGAAATCTTTGAATTCAAGAATGGAATCCACTTTTTAATCTCCTGAATGTGAAAAAATCTATCACACAGGTCTAGATTGGGATCTGGGGCTTGAGAAGGTTTTTCTAGCATCCTCAAATTTTATGGGAAATTGCTTCTGCAGAGGGAGTTCCAATTAAAATGGATAATGAAACCGAAAGGGATAGGTATAGGTATCTCCCAAGGATTTTAGTTGAAATTAACCTTAGCCTTCCTCTAATCAAAACTATTGTTTTAAATACTGTTGAATACAGATTTGATTTTTTGGTTGAAAATGATAAAGTCCCTGATTTTTGCAAGGGGTGTAATAATATGGGGCATACCCTTGAAAGATGCTGCAGAGGATTAAATTGTGTACAATGTGGAATGAGAGGTCATTTTGTTGACATATGTAACAGGAATCCAAAGAAGTATTTATTGGTTCCTACCATTGTAGAAGGCGCTGGCCAGGAAGCTAAGGAACAGGTAAGCGATGATCAATCTGATCACAATCTAGTCAATAGTGAAGGTGAGCCATGTGCTCGGATGGGCATTGTGGATCAACATCTCAAGCAGGTCCAGGAAGAAGGTGAGCCTTGTACTCATGATAAGTGGGAAGCTGCAGAGGGACTGTTGGAAAATATCAGGTCGGACCACTCAAAGGACTCAAACTTACAATCAGATGAATCTGATTTTTCTGTATTAGATTTTCAGCAGGATCAAGCGGATCGGTTTCACTCCTCAATTAGGAAGGGGAAGAAATCACTTGATGTGAGCTCTAATTATTCTATACGGCTTGAGAAACCAAAATAGAGAAGAGGTAAGGCTGATCTATAGCCTCCTAAACTTTTGATCTCAATGGCTATGCAAAACTAGACTACTAGGTGGCAGGGCATAGTAGAGCAGTGGCCTGAGGGAACTGCATTGGCTTTGGGCTCTTCTTCTATTTATGTGGTGATGGTCAACCCGAATAACAGTGATGGAAAGATGATGCCTGAGGAAAAGGCTTGTGGTTCTGACAAACAAGAGGATATCCACCAAGCTGTGGGTACCGTCGCTTCTAAACCAGTTGACATACCACCTTTTGGATATGTGTGGGCTGGAAATCTCCCAGTGGATAGAGTTCCTCCTAAGCAGCCTCCAGTACAGTCTATAGTGAAGATCAGGCGTCTGATGTTCTTGGGTCTTCTGACAAAGTAGTGGATGTTGCAGCTACTACATGCACTGCTCTTCAAGCAGTGGGCATGCCTAATGCAGATGGGGCCTCCCTCCCTCAAGTGGAGGCCATGACTTCAAAGCAGGATGAGAACAGAAACCTGGATGATGTAGTTATTTGTATGAGGAAGGCTGGAATGTCTAGGAACGCATCAGAGGCAGGTAACCTACCCCCAATATTTTTTTTCATATAATGAAAGATATCTATGACAATTTTGGAAAATCCATGATTAAAGAATGTGAAGAGGCAATGGAGATAAACTCAAAAAGAAAAATCCTCTCGGAGGATCTTAGGCGAAAGAGGTTGCCTCAAGGCCTTAGTGATGCTATGATGATTGGTTTGGCCTTCAGGTTGAGTACATGTTTTCAAAATTGGAGCCTGGGATTTTCATCTTAAATGATTACTTTGCAGTCATGGAGTTTTTATCCTCTAACGTTGATGATAACATCCACTCCAACCTCGAGTTGGACATTCGGGACCTATCATGGAAAGGTGGACTTCAGATCATTGGTAAAAGTGACAATAAAATTTAAGAATTGGCTCAATTGTCTCTGATGAGGATCATGAGCCTTGACAGAGGGTAAAGATGTGGTGATGAGGTCGAAACCCTTGTGGTAGAGGCAACCTTTGAGGTCATGGTGGACATGGTAGAGCTTGAGACATTGACTGTTTGGGCTTTTTAGACTGCCCTCATTTTGATGAGGGCAGTTACTTTCATGTATGTTCCCATCTCTCCCACTTTGTTCCTTTTTTCCCCCCTCTTTTGATAAATGAGATGGGGATTTTGTGATCTGTCCTATACTATTATATATATATATATATATATATATATATATAATTAAACATTTAAAATACTGTTATTTTATTCAAAATCGCATACATTAAAGCAATCCTGAAATATAAATAAACACCTAACCCAGACCTCTTCTTTTATAAGGGAGACGAGTTAGACATCCCTAAGGATTTTTAAGGTGAGATCCTGGTTCCACATTTTCCGGAATTTGAATATTGATATTTTATTAATAAAATACATAATTAATTATAAATGATTAATAATATAACATGTAACAATATAATTAATATAATTAATAATTAACAATATAATTAATAATATTAAAGTTGAGGTCAAAGCCTCAATTTATTCGAGGAAAGGGGCTACATTATAAAGAAAATTAGACAACATACAATGCAGGGATGTGTTCGGCAAGACTCAAACTCAATACCTCACCAAGACCCACAGGGACAGCTACCACTGAGGTGCACCCTGGGGGCAATATAATTAATAATATTAGTAATTGATAATATATTTATTAATAATTAATTTATTGATTAGTATTTATTAATAACTGATAATATCATTAACACGTTTAATTATATTAATAACTAAAAATATAAATAACAATAAAATATAACTAATTAATACAATTAATAAATAATAATAATAATAATAATAATAATATCATTAATAATCAATAATACAATAAAAAATATTAGTAATTAATGATATGAATATTAAGTAATTAAGATAATATCAATTAATTAAGTATTACTAATTAGATTAAAAATATTAATTAAAAATATTGATTTATATTAATTAGTTAAATATTAATTAATATTAATTAATAAGTATTAATGGTATTTATATTAATTAATATTAATAAAAATTATATTAATAAATACTACATTAATTAATATTAATGGGAGTGAATCGAGAGTATCTCTCTCTAACCCTTCGTGACGATATACTGTGTTTGGTAAAATTTTAGTAAAAGAAAAGAAGTGATTTAATAGTTTATAAAGAAAAGAAAAGAAAAGAAATTATAATGATTTCTTTTCTTGTGTTTGGATCAATAACTTAGTAAAAGAAAAGAAATGATTTGAATTTCTTCCTTTTTTTTTGTGAAATTTAAAAAAAAAATCTTTTGTGATACATATAGAAAATAAGGATAAAATTGGAAATTTAAAATATTAATTAGTCTCCATCATCATTTATTTCCAAATCATCCCAATTTTTTAATGATTTAAAAACAATAAGTGAAAAATTCATTTCTCTTTCTCCCCCTTATCATTTCTCCCCTCTTAAAATTTGATCACCAAACATTAGAAATTCATTTTCTTCTTCTGTATCATTCCTTTTCTCCCCAAATTACTCGTGCCAAACTAAGTGGTCCGATAGAATTTGTTTTGGCTTGTTATTTTGATCCTTGTGAGGTGTTTGTTTGTTCCTCGAAGCAGATTGATGATGCTATTGCTTCGTTTAGGGTTACCTCGAATGGTAACAGAGTTCCTGATATGAAAGTTGTTGCAGACTTGAACTTGAATTGGGAAGGCCTCGTGTCAAAGAAACCGAATAGTGTGGAAGATGGAATTGATGGCACTGCTGATGATCATTCTGGATCTACTGTGTTTTTCTCTAATTTATTGAATCGATATGACTTTCCGAGCCAGAGAATCACTAGGAATGGTACGCTCGCCTTTGTGGAAGCAGATCAGGGCATTTTTGAAGAACAAGTTGAGGAATGAAAACACTCGATCATCGTTCGACTGGTGACACAACAAAGGAATCCCTCCTGTAAAACTGACGATCTGCGAAGACGTCTTCAGCAAATCTGGGGCTTAAATTACTGGAAGATCACTTCGATCAGTAAGGGGTCCTTCCATGTTGTCTTTCCTTCGGAAGAATTCAAGTTGAAGGCTTGGGGGATGGCATCTATATCCCTCAAGCTGATATTATTTAGGATTCGGGATTCGGGCCCTTTCTTCAATCCTGAGTCAGTCAAGAATTATGTTCTGTAATCTTGGATTCGTATTGAAGGACTGAGTTGGTTCTTCTGGAATCCCAAAATTCTTCAGGATATTGCTTCTATGGTTGGAACTCCTATCAAATTTGATCGATAGACAGAATGGGATAGGTACAGCTACTTTGTTCATGTTTTAATCGAAGTTGATCTGAGTTCTACAATTATTGATATTGTTGTTCTTGTTGTTGCTGGAAATCAATTAGAATTATCCATTGAATTTGAGAAGCTACCTGCCTTTTGTAAGTGTTGCAACTGTATTGGACACTCTCGGTTGATGAGTGTTATAGAAAACTGTTCTGTGTGAACTGCAGAAAGCATAGTCATGAGATTGGAAATTGCAAATTGAAGCTGTCCATCTCCCACGGGTACCACTGCTAGCAATAACAGCCAGTTGCAAGGAAAGGATAGACCATCACTATATAAAGTAAGGGGTCGCTTATAGGGATATAATGGGGGATGCAGGAAAAAATACTGCTCTGGGTAATACCTCAAAGGTGAAAGCATTTAATGAGGAAAATGGTCCAGCTGATAGGCAAGGAAAAAATAAAAAGGGTGGTGTCGTGGCTTCTCCTTCAAAGGTTTTTAATGAGGTTTCCATTACAACTGTAGATAAGTAAAGGCTTCTGGCCTTATTATATAGCCCTTGGAAAAGGTCCCTGCTGATGTAGGAACATGCCCGGATAGACAGTCTGATCAATGGTCTTCTGAGTAGGATGATGACTTGGACTCGACTGAATTGCAAGAAGTCATGTATTTAGGCTCGGGAAATAGAAGGGTAAGAAACCAGTTGTGATGGGATCTCACCCCGTCAATTTGAAACAAAAGTTGAAGGCTGTTCATAATTTTAGGAACCAGAATAATGGCAAGAAAACCCCTTCCCACCTGAGTCCTGATTCCCATTTGAGTGATAAGCTTCTAAAAGCCGTAGACATTGCTGCTCTGGTTGATATAGGGGCCCAGAATCTCTGTAAGGAATTTCCAAAGCCTAAGAGAGGGGTTGTGCAAGGGTCTAATGTTGCGGAATCGCCGGGAGACACTACGACAGAAACGAGAAAAAAAAAACGAAAAGAAAGAAAGCAATGGACACAATGATTTACGTGATTCGGGAAAAATCCCTACGCCCACGGGAGAGGCAGAATTTCACTATGATTCGGGAGCACAAAATTACAGAGGATTTTCAGTCATGAAACCCTAGCCCGAAATTGGCTATAAAACAATGGAGAATACGATCACTGTTCGAAAAGTGAGCCGCCGATCACTGTTGCAACGCGGACTACTATTCGGAACAGTGGACCGTCTTCTTCACATGTAGCCCATTTCGGGCTAGGGTTTTACTACTGAAAAAAAACCCTCTGTAATTTGTGCTCCCAAATAGTGAATTTCTGCCTCTCCCGTGGACGTAGGGATTTTTCCCGAACCACGTAAATCGGTGTGTCCTCTACTTTCTTTCGTTTTTTCCCGTTTTCTGTCGCTGTGTCTCCCGACGATTCCGCATCATTCATTACCCATCAAGTCTCTTCATATGGTCAAACCTTTTGTATTCTCACCGTTAGATTGAAATTAATTTTGTCCGTTGGATCAACCTTTTTGTAATCTATAAATACGGTGACATGATAATGAAAATGCATGTGATTTTGTGAGGTCATATACTTGTGTTCTTTCTTTCTTGTTCTATTGTGATTGATACGTTTTACTTCGCCATCATCATCCCGAGCAATCGATGTCATCATACACTTTCGCTTCGCTTCGCCTTCAATCGACGAATTTCACAACACGTTATCAGCACGACTGCTCGGCGAAATAAAAAGGTTAGTCATACTAGTAAGATAAATTTTCCATGACGAATATTGCGAAGCATAGATTTCTCTCTCTTGACATTTCTGAGAAGAATTACTTGTCGTGGATTTTGGATGCGGAGATGAACCATGATGCAAACGGCCTCGGGGAAGCAATTAAAGTTGGCAATCACACTTCCGCTCAAGACTGTGCCCGTGCCCTAATTTTCCTCCGCCATCACCTCCATGAGGATCTGAAGAATGAGTACCTCACGGTGAAGGATCCTTTGGTGTTGTGGCAGAATCTCAATGAGAGGTATGATCACCTTCGACTTGTAATACTACCAAGAGCAAGGTTTGAGTGGAGTCATTTGCGATTCCAAGATTATAAATCAGTGAGTACAACTCCACAATGTTTAAAATAACATCGCAACTCAAATTATGCGGAGATGTTATCACTGATACCGATATGTTGGAAAGAACATATTCTACTTTCAATGCTTCAAATGTCATTCTGCAACAACAATATCGCGTGAAAGGTTTTACAAAATACTCTGAATTACTTTCTTGCCTTCTTGTTGCTGAACAAAATAATGAACTCCTAATGAAAAATCATGAATCCTGGCCTATTGGTGCGGTTCCATTCCCTGAAGCGAATGCAACTGCTTTTAATCAAGGTCGTGGGAAGAATCGACGCAATTGAGGCTGAGGAAAGTCATTTGCTCGAGGTGGTCATATACCAAATGAGAAGAGGAAGGAGCACCACCAGAAGTGGTCCAATGACGAACGACCACAAATGAAGAAAGTGAAGAGCGATGAAAGTAACTACTTTCGATGTGGCATGAAGGGGCATTGGTCGCGTACCTGTCGTACACCAAAGCATTTTGTTGATCTTTATCAACAATCTATCAAAGGAAAGGAAAAGAATGCTGAAGTGAATTTTGCTGACCAGGCTTTGAAATATGATGATGATATTACAAACTTTGATATTTCCGACTATTTTGCACACCCGTGATGAGCATATTGATCAAGCATGAATGCTCATGACGGAATCAAAGTTTGATTTTTGGTTTTTGTATGCTTGTGGTTGAAATGAACAATGTTTTTTTTGGTTTTGTAATATTTTAAATATTGCATGTTTGATTTTGGTTTCTTTTATTTTATTCTTTATATGCATGTTTATTTTCTTTACTAGAAATGGATGATATAAATCGGTCTATTGGGAATAATTTCCATAATGAAGGTATTTGTCTCATCGACAGCGCAACGACGCACACAATTCTTAAACATGAGAAATATTTTATCACCATTAAAATGGGTAGTGCTCATGTGTGTACTTTAATCGGTAGTGTACAATTAATCGAAGGCTCTGAAAGAGCAAAAATATGCCTACCTAGTGGTGCCCAGATTATGATAAACAATGCTTTGTTTTCTCCCAAGTCTCGGCGCAATTTGCTAAGTTTTAAAGATATTTGTAATAATGAATATCACGTCGAGACAATGGATGAAGGCGGTGTTGAATAACTCTACATAACAAGCATTAAAAATGAGCACAAATTGATTCAAGAGAAGCTTTTGAGACTTCCGTCCGGATTGTACTTTGTCAAAATTTGTACAATTGAATCAAACATGGTAAACCCGAAGTTTACCAACCATGGTACATTTATTGTCTGACATGATCGTTTGGGTCATCCTGGATCAATAATGATGAGGAAAATAATTAAATGTACTCATGGTCATCCATTGGTTGATAAAAGGGTTCTTACGCCCCATGATTTTTCATGCGCTGCTTGTTCTCAAGGCAAATTAATCATAAGACCATCACCATCAAAGACCGGGACCGAATCCCCGATGTTCATGGACCGAATTCATGGTGATATATGTAATGTCTCAGATTTTCTGTGTATTATTTTTAAATATTATATGGAATTATTACAAGACCAGAACTTTCGACGGCGTGCGTTTCCGAGTCCCGGAGTGCCCGAAATAAATGTTTGAAATAAATTAAAATTTTAAACAGCGCGCACGAGCGGTTTTCCTAAAAAAGTGGAATAACTTTTAAACGGGTGCCCGAATTAGAAATCTAATGACATCGTTGCGTTCAGAGCAACGACTTTACTTTAGGCGGAGCCTAACATCGATCGACGCGGGTCAGCTGCGAGAGTTAGTTTTTGGACGTTTAATGGAAATAAAATAAAATAATAATTTATTTTATTTAAAAGTTTCCTTTTTGCGCAGTGACCTAATTCCTCCCTTTTTAAATACCTTCTTATGGCAAGTTCGCAAGGTTAGCCCCACAACCCTGCGAAATTGGGAGAGAGACTCTTGGAGCTTTGGAGGAGAACCAGTTGGCGGACGACGACGACGCATCTCGGATCCGACGAGCCTCGCCAACGAATGCGACGCAGCGGTCGTTCTTCAACTAGATCGAGGTAGGGGTTTGTTATTTTGATTTAATTCTTCCCCGTTCTTGGATTAAACAACGAACGCGGATCAACCCACGAACCGGTTGATCTGCGGATTCGTACGTTCTTACGGGAGAGTTTTTATTGGGTTGATCTTGGGGAATTAATCCATGTTAGATTAATGTTTTGATTCTGCTCTGTTTGATCATACTAACGGGAGCAGATCAACGCCGTAACGAACAATGGTGGAGGTTCGTTCCTCGATTTGTTTTTTGGATTTCTTTCCCCTTTCTTTTCTCTCGCGTTCCTTGCGTTCTTCGTGGGGCGACGAACAATGGATCGTTGCACATCCGTTTTGTGACGCAACGATCCCAAATTGAAGATCCGACCTCATGACGACCTAGCGGAGGTGCGACGGCGATGGCGGTAGACGAATCGACACGGTTCGGGAATGATCGTTCTTTGAACGTTCTTCGCGCGGATGATCAAAACGCGTATTTGAGGCCGATCGGAGGCCCGGAACCGACAGAATCGACTCCATAAGGTCGGGGCGACCTAAACCATGGAGTTTCAGGGTGATCGAATCATCAGAACGAAGATCGGAGCATCACGAGAGGCGCGCCGGTGAGAAGCGTCGTTTCTGGAAATTTCTGCAATACACGGTGTGTATCCCGATGAACACGTCGTGTGGTATCGGCGGCGGCGGCTAGGGTTTAGGGTGTCGAACAGGTATCACACGGCGTGTGACCCCGGTCACACGGCGTGTTGGACCTTCCCCGAAGCTCGGCGTGTATTCTGGGAAGTACATAGACACGGGATGAACTACACGGCTTCGAAGACACGGCGTGTAGACCCTACGCGGCATGACAGAGGCGACTATGCGGGACTCGACGTGTATCTCGGGCGATACACGGACACGGGATGAAGTACACGACCGTGTACTCCACCACATGGCCAAACCAGGCCGGCTACACGAGTTACCCGTGTACCGGTTACACGGGGTGGCGCACACGGGATAAAGCCGTGTACGGGAACACGACCGCGTACACGGAGTCGACCCCAGTTACTCGGACACGGCGTGTGATCTGTACTACATGCTGTGTACTGACTTTCCTACACGATCAGCCTTGCGACATGGGTCGTAGTACACGGGCAGTACCCGGGGTCAGAAGACATGGCGTGTAACACTTCTACACGCCGTGTACTTTTCAGTACATGGCTTGATCTTCTTGTCCATCGTATCTTGGACATGTTTCATTTGGGTTAGTGCTCCTTTTCCTCGTTCCCCTGAAGGTCGGGTATCGTTTCCAACTACAGGAGTATGATCCCTTCAGCAGGACTTTTCGAGATAGAGTCAGGTATCCCTCCGAGAGGCCCAGAGCGAGATCCTCTATCCATTCTTGACCCTAGGTGAAGTCAGGTATCGACGTGACCACTTCCACAGGGTGTCGATCCTCTACCTAGCAGGTGAATTCCGGATGAGTCACGGTATTTGCCAAGGCCCTGGCAGTGATCATCATCTGTGTATCATGATATTTCCCACTCAGGAGTGTGTTCTCCCGGAATGAGTGCATCCATCTCTCGTGACTTTTCCCGACAGACAGTACTTCTCGGACGGACGTCATCAGAGCTATCAGACTCATGGAGTGAGTTCTCCCAAACGAGTGCTTCGTGGAATCTTCGAACTGAATCCCTAGCGGGGGTATGTTGTTGTGTGACTTGTCCCTAGACTACGGGTTGGGATTTGAGTATATCTGGACATTTATTGTGTTCTCCTATTATATGTTCAGTAGACATATATTGTGGAGAGTTGACTGTGCGTATTGCTTTGTGGTTTTCAGGGTCCTCTACTGAGTATTGTTATACTCACCCCTGCACGGGTTTTGCCCGCACGTGTCGTGTCTTGTGCAGACGAGCAGCCTTTTAATAGAGTTTAGGGCGGACCAGGACAAAACCGAGCTTTCTGAGTTCCCTACAGGTCGAGGTGATCCTACGACTACGAGCAGCAGTCCCAGTACCTCTTAGTGTCTACAGGTTGGACTTTGTAGTTTTTAGACTCTTGTTTTTTGTGGGCTTGTATTCTGACCCAGTTTACTTTCAGTACTTTACTTTCCGTCGTACTCTGTTGGTTGGGTTTATTTGTATGCATGCATTTTGTTCCCTAGTGGTTTTTACATTTCAGCATTGTGGGCTTGGAGACGTGTGCGTGTGTACAGGTACTTAGGCAATGTCTCTCATGTTAGTAGTATGCCTACTCAGTGCTAGTCACCAGCCCATGGCCTATTGGAGGCGGGCTTGGGGAGTTGCGGCACAGGCCCCACTAGGATGGGTCGTGACAGAGTGGTATCAAAGGTGGTCGGTTCTACCTTAGGACCAAAAGTCTGTGAGATTGGTTTGGAGAAACAGTGTTAAGTGTTTCGAGCCCGGCTTTCAGGCCAAAGACTCCAGTGTTGGTGCAGGCGACCGACGTACCCATACACCAGGACTCTGATAACCTGCTTTTCGACTCGGTACATGAAAACACTAGTTGCGGGGAAATAAAAGAATGGTACATGCATTATATAGGAATGACTTGTGTTTTCCATGCCTTTTGTGTCAGCTATCCAGATATACTCATGGACCATGGTACATCTTGTTTCCTTACAGGATGTCTCCGTGACGCATACCCGCTAGGATTCAGCGGCGTGATCACGAGGATGACCCCCTCAACGACGAGGCTTCGATACAGGGACCAATTCCCTAGGCATTCCCACCAGGTGGTGCACCTGCTATACCACCACCAGTGGAGCGGCTCGTGGTACCTGCAGTACCTACCGACGAGGAGCGCAGGCTGAGCGTGCTCCATGAGTTCCAGAGACAGAGACCCCTCAGGTTCCGAGGTGAGCCCGACCCTCAGGCGGCTGAGGACTGACTTGAGGCGGTGACCAGAGTCTTCCGTCTCGTGAGGACACTAGCGGACCAGATGGTGATCCTAGGAGCAAGCCTTCTTCAGGGTTCGACAGGATGATGGTGGAGTCTGACCACACAGACCCACGACGAGGAGACTCTTTCGTGGACGGAGTTTGAGTGACTCTTTAGGGAGGAGTTCTCTCCGGTTACGCTGAGAGTAGTACACATCCAGGAGCTTCTTCAGCTCCAGCAGGGCAGTTTGATGGTAGCTGACTATTCATTGAGGTTCACCAACCTCGCCCGGTACTCGATGGATATGGTCAGGGATCAATACTTCAGAGCTCGGACCTTCGAGCGAGGTCTATGGTGGGACATCTGAGCTAGTGTCGTACCTCTATGCATTTCGACTTATGCTGGAGTGCTCGAGCGAGCCTTGGTGATCGAGAGCTTCTTAGCGGAGCAGAGATAGCCGACGGTAGTCAGCAGTAGGCAGACAGGCGTGGAGACCTCGGCAGCAAGGAGCCGACGTCAGGCACAGGGATCAGGATGTGAGAGACGTCATAGGAGGATCCAGGACAAGGGATTGATAGTCCAGGGCTCTCAGGCTGGATCTAGTCAGCCTAGGGAGAAGCAATGCTACACGTACGATGGTAGGGGACATCTCGCTAGAGATTGTCCGACCCGTCGAGTTGCTGACAGGGAGGCGGTGGATGGACCACCGAGACAGAGGCAAAGAATGGAGCAGATAGACCCACCAGGCGGCGGACGTGGTAGAGGAGCATGGAGAGCTGTAGGTGGTGGCAGACGCTTCGATTTACTTCCACCACCACCCCCAGGAGATCCGCACCAGGCTCAGGGAGCTGGGGGACAGGGGCGGGGACAGCTGCATGCGGTCGAGGCGTACGACCCAGGGACTCCAGGGATGATCTGAGGTACGATCTGTATCTTCTCTACCTTAGTTTCCGTACTTATAGACACGGGTTCCAGTCATTCCTTCATCGCCACATTTCTTGTGCGAAACATTGAGATTCTGGTAGAGTCGTTGGCTCAATCATTACGCTTGGAGACACCTACGGGAGGAGACTTGATGATCACGCACCTTTGCAGACAGTGTGATATTACCCTTGGAGGTGAGAGTTTCGGATGGAACCTATTGGTGGTAGCGTTGAGGCCTTATGACGTCATTCTCGGTATGGATTGGTTATCTTCGGTCCATGCCTAGATTGATTGTTTTAGGCGAAGAGTGTGGTGTGTCCGTAGTGATGGGACGAGATTTTCTTTTGTCGGAGAAAAGGAGACCCAGGCGGCATAGAACAGGCTCATGCATAGGAGGGTGCGACGATCACTCACGAGTTGGCTAGCCTTGCCCTCAGAGCATTAGATGTTATGAGCTCCCAGTTTCCAACAGTAGTGGCGGAATATGAGGACGTCTTTCTCGAAGATGTTCCAGGACTACCTCCCCACCGGGAAATCGACTTCTGCATCGACCTACACCCCGGGACGGCACCGATCTCCTCATCAGCATATCGGATGGCTCCCGCAGAGCTTTGCGAGCTAAGGGTGCAGTTGGAGGATTTGCAAAGCAAGGGTTTCGTAAGACCCAGCGTTTCACCCTGGGCAACCCCAGTCTTGTTTGCTAAAAAGGCATACGGGAGTTTGAGGTTGTGCGTGGATTACCAGCGCCTGAATTAGGTAACAGTGAAGAACAAGTATCCACTGTCGAGGATCGACGACCTCTTTGACGAACTGAGAGGGGCACAATGGTTCTCGAAGGTTGACCTTCGATCAGGTTATCACCAGTTACACGTATAGGACGAGGATATACCGAAGACGCCATTCAGATGCCGCTACAGTCACTATAAGTACTTGGTGATGCCTTTTGGCGTGACAAACGCCCCCGCAGTGTTCATGGGACTGATGAACCAGATCTTCCAGCTGTATTTATATTGATTCGTAGTGGTCTTCATCGACGACATCCTTGTGTACTCGGCGTCAGAGGAGGAGCATGCAAGACACCTGCGGATGGTTCTAGACGTACTCTGGGAGCACCAGCTTTATGGGAAGATCTCGAAGTGCCAATTCTGGATTCAGGAGGTCCACTTTCTGGAACATGTCATCTCAGCTGATGGTGTAGCTGTGCACCCAGCCAAGGTAGAGGCAGTGTTGGCATGGGAGCCACCTCGGAGCATGATGGAGGTGCATAGCTTCCTTGGGTTGGCAGGATATTACTGGCGGTTCATTCCTAATTTCTCCTGAATATTGACATCGATGACAACCTTGATCAGGAAGGGACAACCCTTCATATGGACGGAGAAGTGCCAGCAGGCTTTCGAGCAGTTGAGGCAGAGTTTGACAAGCGCCCCGATCTTGAGATTACCGGAGGAGGGTGTCAGGTACGGGGTGGCGCACACAGGATAAAACCATGTATGGGCACACAACCATGTACACGGAGCCGATACCAGTTACTCGGACACGGTGTGTGATCTGTACTACACGTCGTGTACTGAATTTCCTACACGATCAACCTTGCAACACTGGTCGTAGTACACGGGCAATACCCGGGGTCAAAAGACACGACATGTAACACTTCTACACGCCGTGTAATTTTCAGTACATGGCTTGATCTTTTTGTCCACTGTATCTTGGACATGTTTTGTTTGGGTTAGTGCCCCCTTTTCTCATTCCCCTAAAGGTCAGGTATCCTTTCCTACTACAGGAGTATGATCCCTTCAGCAGAACTTTCTGAGATAGAGTCAGGTATCCCTCCGAGAGGCCCAGAGCGAGCTCCTATATCTATTCTTGACCCTAGATGGAGTCAAGTATCGACGTGACCACTTCCACAGGGCGTCGATCCTCTACCTAGCAGGTGAATTCCGGATGAGTCGCGATATCCGCCAAGGCCCTGACAGTGATCCTCATATGTGTATCGTGATCTTTCCTACTCAGGAGTGTGTTCTCCTGGAATGAGTGCATCTATCTCTCGTGACTTTTCCCGACAAACAATACTTCTCGGACGGACGTCATCAGAGCTATCAGACTCGTGTAGTGAGTTCTCCCAAACGAGTGCTTCGTGGAATCTTTGAACTGAATCCTTGGCGGGGGTATGTTGTTGCGTGACTTGTCCCTAGACTACGGGTTGAGATTTGAGTATATTTGAATATTTATTGTGTTCTCCTATTATATGTTCAATAGACATATATTTTGTAGAGTTGATTGCGCATTTCCTTTGTGTATTGCTTTGTGGTTTTCGGGGTCCTCTACTGAGTATTGTTATACTCACCCATGCATGGGCTTTGCCCGCACGTGTCGTGTCTCGTGCAGACAAGCAGCCTTTTGACAGAGTCCAGGGCGGACCAGGACACAACCGAGCTTTCTGAGTTCCCTACAGGCTGAGGTGATCCTACGGCTACGAGCAGTAGTTCCAGTACCTCTTAGTGTTTACAGGTCGGACTTTGTAGTTTTCAGACTCTTGTTTTTAGTGGGCTTGTATTCTGGCCCAGTTTACTTTCAGTAATTTACTTTTCATTGTATTCTGTTGGTTGGGTTTATTTGTATGCATGCATTTTGTTCCCTAGTGGTTTTTACATTTCAGCATTGTGAGCTTGGAGATGTGTGTGTGTGTACAGGAACTTAGGCAATGCCTCCCATGTTAGTAATATGCCTACTCGGTGCTAGTCACTAGCTCTTGGCCTATTGGAGACGGGCTTGGGGAGTCGCGGCGCGGGCCCCACTAGGATGGGTCGTGACAATATATGTGGACCAATTCATCCACCATGTGGACCATTAGATATTTCATGATCATGATTGATGCGTCAACTCGATGGTCCCATGTGTGTTTATTGTCCACTCGCAACCAGGCGTTTGCGAAATTACTTGCCCAAATAATAAGGTTAAGGGCACAATTCCCTGATTATTCAATCAAGCATATTAGGGTTGATAATGCTGGTGAATATTCATCACATGCTTTTAATAATTATTGCATGTCATTGGGAATAAGTGTTAAACATCCTGTAGCTCATATTCATACACAAAATGGTCTAGCTGAATAATTCATAAAGTGATTATAACTTATCGCCAAACCATTACTTATGAAAAATAAATTGCCCATTTCAGCATGGGGACATGCAATTTTGCATGTAGCAGCACTGCTTCAAATAAGGCCATCAAGCTATCATGATTATTCTCCTTTTTAATTAGCTTGTGGTCATGAACCAAATATTTCACGCTTAAGGATATTTGGTTGTGCTGTATATGTGCCTGTAGCACCCCCACAACGAACAAAAATGGGACCCCAAAGGAGATTGAGGATATATGTTGGTTTTGAATTTCCCTCAGTCATTAAATATCTTGAGATTATGACAAGAGATGTATTCACAACAAGATTTGCTGATTTTCATTTTGATGAAAAATTATTTCCAACACTCATAGGGGAAATTCAATCAACTTTAAAATAAATATCATGGAAAGCAGCTTCATTATTACATCTTGATCCTCATACAAATATAGTGAACTTGAAGTTCAAATAATCATTAATTTGCAAAATTTAGCAAATCAATTGCCTGATGCATTCAATGATCAAAACGGGTTACAAAATCATATGTACCTGATGTGAATGCACCAGTAAGAATCGATGTCCCGGAAGGACAATTTGATGGTATTACCAACAATGCTTCCAACCCCACCTGAAGCATGGGAGACCACTTGGTTCAAAAGATAAAAATCCTCGTCAAAGAAAGGGTAAACAACCTATGTTGGTTGAAGATATGAATGAATTTGAAGATGATGTAAATGTACCAGAAGTACATGAACATGATCAAGAGGAAATTTCAATAAATTTCACCAACACTGGAATATGTTGGAACCGAGTGGAGACCATTGTTGATAACACATTTTCATACAATGTAGCCCTTGAAATTATGGATGAGGATCAAGAACCTAAAATAGTTAATGAATGTCGTGAAAGTCCAGATTGGGATCAATGGAAAGTTGCAATCTAATCTAAGCTAGACTCACTAAACGTGAGGTTTTTGGGTCGATCATGAAAACACCTGAAGGGATTAAGCCCATTGGATACAAATGGGTATTTGTGAGAAAAAGAAATGAAAATAATGAATTCGTGAGATATAAAGCACGACTGGTTGCTCAAGGATTCTCACAAAAAATTGGGATTGATTATGATGAAACATACTCTCATGTAATGGATGCAATAACCTTTCGGTACCTCATGACGTTTGTTGTACATGAACAACTTTAATTACACTTGATGGACGTAGTGACTGCATATCTTTATGGTGATATTGATAATGATGTTTACATGAAAATACCTGAAGGATTCAAATTGCCGGCAAAATATCCTGGATCTCGAGATCTTTATTCAGTTAAGCTGAATAAATCATTATATGGATTAAAGCAGTTAGGGCGTATGTGGTATAACCATCTGAGTAAATATTTGATAAAGGAAGGTTATACAAATGATCCATTTTGTCCATGTGTCTTCATTAAGAATATTGGATCTGAATTTGTGATCATTGCAATATATGTTGATGATTTAAATATAATTGGGACTAATGATGAAATTTCCAAGGCAGTGGAATATCTTAAGAAAGAATTTGAAATGAAAGACTTTGAAAAGACAAAGTTCTTCCTTGGATTACAAATTGAGCATCTTAAAGATTAATTTTTTGTTCATCAATCACGTTATACTGCTAAAGTCCTACAGAGATTTAACATGAATGAATCACATCCATTGAGTACACCAATGGTTGTACGATCTCTTGATTGTGATAATGATCCTTTTAAACCACGAGTGGATGATGAAGAACTAGTTGGTCCCGAAGTACCATATTTGAGTGCTATAGGAGCATTGATGTACCTTGAAAATAATACAAGACCTGATATTTCATTTTCTGTGAATTTATTAGAAAGGTATAATTCTTCTCCTACTCGTCGTCATTGGAATGGTATCAAACATGTATTAAGATACCTTCAAGGGTCAAAAGATCGGGGGTTAATTTATTCCAAATCCTCATAACCAAAGTTGGTTGGTTATACTGATGTTGGATACTTGTTTGATCCACACAAAGTAAGATCTCAAACTGGATATGTGTTTGCATATGGTGGAACTTCAATTTCTTGGCGTTCTACAAAACAAACCATTACTACAACTTCTTCCAACCATGCTGAGTTGATTTCTATTCATGAAGCAAGTCGAGAATGTGTTTGGTTGAGATCAGTGATTAATCATATTCGAAATTACTATGGATTAGATATGAATAACAATATTCCCACTATATTATATGAAGATAATATTGCTTGCGTAGCACAGTTGAAAGGTGGGTTTATTAAAGGTGACAGAACAAAGCATATCTCACCAAAATTCTTTTTCACCCATGACCTTCAAAAGAATGGTGAGATTGATGTCCAACAAATAAGGTCTTGTGACAATCTTGCAGATTTGTTCACAAAGGCATTGCCAACTTCAACATTTGAAAAATTGATTTATAAAATTGGAATGTGAAGACTGAAAAGTCTATCATGATTTTATGAGGGGGAGTTGGGAACGCTGTACTCTTTTTCCCCTTAATCCACTACTGGAAATATGACCTATACCAACGATTTTGGGCAAACTGTTGGTATATGTCACTTATTTGGACCTATACCAACGGTTTGGCCAAAACCGTTGGTATATGTCACTTATATGGAACTATACCAACGGTTTTGGACAAACCATTGGTATAGGGGGGACCTATACCAACGGTTTGGCTAAAACTGTTGGTATAAGTCCATTATAGAGACCCTATACCAACGGTTTGGCCAAAACTGTTGGTATAGGTCCCAAAATCAAAGAACCTAAACCAACGGTTCTCAAAACCGTTGGTATAGGTACATGTATTTTTAATGGAATCTTCTTACAGAGGACATTAAATAAATCAAAATTTAAAATACTTATGATAATATATATATATATATGAAATTATGTTCACAAAAGTAAGTTAGGTTAGTGGTTAGGTCGTTCAATTACAAACAGGAGGTGCTGGGATCAAAACCAAACGGATGATTATTTTTTGAATTACATATACCAACAGTTTTATGGAACCGTTGGTATAGATTTTCATATTACTTATACCAACGGTTTTCCCAAAACCGTTGGTATAGACCTATTCTCACGACTTACTTGGCAACGGTGCTCCAAACCATTGGTATAGGCTATACCAACGGTTCTAAACCGTTGGTATAGGGTATTTTTCCAGTAGTGATCAGTTTTTTCCCACTGGGTTTTCTGATAAGGGTTTTAATGAGGCAGTATAGCATGGAATCATTTTAATTTGGCTTCACTTGTTTTTCCCACATGGTTTTTTTTAAGTGAAGTTTATATTAGATTCCATGGGATTATGACATCCAAGGGGGAGTGTTATGAATTATCATTAATTGTGTGGATGTCATAAATCATAATGAATGAGGTCTATTCATTACTCATCAAGTCTCTTCATATGGACAAACCTTTTGTATTCCCACCGTTAGATTGAAATTAATTTTGTCCGTTGGATCAACCCTTTTGTAATCTATAAATACAGTGGCATGATGATGGAAATGCGTGTGATTTTGTGAGGCCATATACTTATGTTCTTTCTTTCTTGTTCTATTGTGATTGATAAGTTTTACTTTGTCATCATCATCCCGAGCAATCGACGTCGTCATACATTTTCGCTTCGCTTCGCCTTCTATCAACGAATTTTACAACATAATATTAATTTTCATTTTAATATTTATTAAATCAAATTAAAATTGATATTATTAATAGATAATTATTAATTTTAGTTTTGATAATATTAATATTAATTAATAAAAATAAATATATATATATAAACATTTACTAATTAAAAAATATAAATAAGAATTTATTAATTAATATTTATTCATATTAATACTATTAACATTATTTATGAATATTTATTAATTTTAAATTTAGTAATATTAATATAAATTAATATTAATATTTATTAATTAATATTCATTAATTTATTTTAATAATAATACAATTAATATTTATTAATATATTTTTATTAATATATTTACTAATTAATAATATAAATAATATATATTAATTACTATTAATTAAAATAATTAATATATTAATTAATATTGATATTAATATTTCTTAATTTATATTTTATTTGTTAGTTTTTTAATTAATATCTATAAAAATAATATTTATTAATATATATATATATATATATCAGTTATTAATTAATATTTTGTTAATATTTATAGTGCTTAATTAATTAACATTTATTAATATTTTTTAAATAATATTTTTTAATATAATTAGTAATTAATTACTTAATATTTATATCATTAATTACTCATATTTTTAATCATATTATTAATTATTAGTTCTATTATTATTATTATTATTTAATTATATTAATTAATTTTTTTTCATTGTTATTTGTATTGTTAGTTATTAATATAATTAAATATATTAATGATATTCTTAGTTATTAATAAATACTAATTGATCAAGTATTATGAAACCCCAACCTCTATTAATATATATATATATATATATATATTAAAAAAACTCATTAAAATGCTACTTTGTGAATGCCATGTTTCATGAGATCAATGAATTCGGTTCATCCTTCCCGAGCATTATGGATTACTCGTGAGCCTTCCCCAATAACCTTGAGTGGTTTGCATAGTGGCTTGAGCCTCATTGGAATTAGGGGTGGGCACATATTGATTTGGTTCGGTTTTGACTAAAAACGAAACCAAACTACAATTTGTGGTTCAGTTATACATAAAAAATAGACCAATTAATAGTGGTTTAGTTCAGATTAACAAATTTCTAAACGATTAATTTGCGGTTTGGTTTGGTTCAGATTGCAGATTAACCTATTTTTTTCAATATCCTAGATATGGTTTCATGAGGGCCACCATTTTCTCTCTAGTTGGATTCACCACTGGGGATCCAGGGTTTCCTCTATCTCTCTTTTCCAGCAATGCTCTTGCCTCATCGTTTCCTCTCTGTCACTCAGTGGTGAGCGGCTTTTGCTTTTGCTTTGCCTTCGAGGTCGATGTGTTTCCCTTCCAACTTCGGCATGGTCCATTCTTTGGTGGATTCCTCAGGAGGTATTGACATCATACTTTTCCTTCATTCTCATTTGTTCCCCTCTTTTTGGTCTCACTCCTCTGGGCTTCCCTCTCTTCAAACCCTTGTTTTGTTTTCGTATCCTCATAGTTCCTGGGTTGGATTTGGTGTCAGCCTCCATAGGTGGTTCTTCACTGGTCTTGGTTATTTGAATCCCAACTCAGAGCAGCGCTTCCGATCTTGACCATCTCAGGTCCCCTCTTTGGCGATGTCTCTTGTGTTGTTTGTTGAGCCCCCCCCCCTCGAGATGTATAGATCTTTGGATTTTCGCTCGAGAGAGATGGGGATTTAAGGTTGATGATGTTAATGGGTTTGGAGGTTGGCCAACCATTAATCAGTGATGTTGCTTGATGGTTGGATGCATTATGGTTTGAATTGCCACATGAAGCTCTCAAATCTCAAAATATATCAAAATGTGTTTCATAATAAGGAGGAACTGGAAGGAGTGGGTATGTAAGTTCACTGTTCTTTCTTTAGAATGAGTAGTGGTGATATGGTTCAATAGATTTAGAGAAGAAGGCCTCTATTTTTCTTTTTCCACTACTACAAATAAGGCTTTTAAAAGTGCTAGAAATCGCTTTTACCAGTGCTAGAGAAGTGTTGTTAATCGCGGTGAAGATAAAGAGGGGTCCCCTTTAACAACGCTAAAAATGTTGATAAATGGAGCCTTTTATGCACGCTAAAAAAAAGCATTGATAAAGGTCCCCCCCTTTATCAGCGATTTTGTAGTGCCGATAAAGTGCCACCTTTATCAATGATAATTTGAGCATTAATAAAAACCTAGTTGCCTGGGATGTGTTGTTTATTTAACAGCACACCCAGCACCTGCACACGAACAAAACACAGAAGAACAAAACAATGCACATAAGAGTTTCACAAACAATGTTATATACATTTACTTGACATCATGAATGAAAAAAAAACACATTGCTATATACATTTCAAACAATGTTTTATATGGTTACAATTACAATTATCCAACAAATAGTTAAAACATTAATGTTTAATCCTTTGGCATCCGTGATCCCCTCTCAAAAATTGTCATCCATGGTATTAGTTGCCGTACAAAGCATCCGAACTCAAGAAAAAAAATCCACCTATATAAGAAAACAAATATTATGTTAGTAATACAATAATGAAATAAATTAAACATTAATATGAAAGAATACATTAATAAAATGATATCAAATATTGAAGGATGGAGGATCGGGACTCCCTCACTCCGATTTTCACTAGCGGTCACGCTGCAATAGAAAACCCTAGAAGTCTGAATCTGTATACCTATGATTCCCTTCGAGTGGTTGCGCATCAAGGAAACCATTCAAGGCGCACTAAGGTGAAAGATGAAGGGAACCTGATGGCCTTCGTGGGTTCCATTGTCGGTTCTTTTGCGGCTTTTAGCCACCGGACAATGTAGCGTATTATCCGAAAAGGCACAATGGCCTATGTCTTGGCATCCAACGACGCTATTGCAGAAAGGTTAGATCTCTGTAAGTTCTCTGTCATGGCTCAAATCAACCTATCAAAAGGAATGAGACTATGGAAACTTGTAGATCTTTTTGATCAGCTTACAACCATTTGGGGTTTGCCGATTTTAAATGCATTTCTTTAGGCCGTGGGTTTTTGCACATTCTGTTTCCTTCTACAGACTTGAAAGGGAAAGCTTGGAGCACTGGGCCAATCAATTTAAGGCCAGGAACTTTGAGATTACATGATTGGCATCTAAATTTCAACTTGTCTGATTTCAAGGAGACTTATGCCCAGGTTTGGATAAAAATACATGGATTAAACTGGATCCTATGGCATCCAGAAATTTTATTTGATATCGCATCTGTATTAGGAGTCCCCATAAGGATGGACAGTGCCACAAAAATGGTGTCTTTTGGCCATTTTACTTGTATGCTGGTAGAGGTTGATCTGAGTATTCCAAGGATTGATAATATTGTGTTTTCTACTCCGCATGATGATATTAATCTTAGAGTGGAATATGAAAAATGCCTCTCTTTTGTGAATAATGTACTATTATTGGCCATACTACCTTGGACTGTAGAAGAAAGATGATTTTTCCTAAATGTCATCTGAAGGGACATGACTTACATCACTGTAGAAGAAGAGACAAGAGTGCTACACTTCTTAATGAGGCGGAGGGGAATGTAGATGTTGGGGTAGTTCCACCTCCTATCATAACTCCATCTTTGAGTTCTATTAATAATGTTTCTATCTCATTACATGATAAGGGTGGCCCCATTTTAGATTGCACTAGGCTGAAAAAAGAAAACTTAGAAGGTACCCGGTCCAGGAATGTTGCTCCTAATCATGATAGTACATTGTGTACTACTGTCTTGTCTAGTCCAGAAAAACTTGCAATCTCTTGGACTGATTTGGGAGCAAGTGAACATAAATACATTGCTTCTTTCAAGGACATGCTATCCAGAGGTCTGTATGATGACTAGGTTGCTGAAGACTCAGAGGATAATCAAACGACCATGGAATGTTTCACCTAGGAGGCAGTGGACCTCAATATATGGCAAGAACAAAATATGATATATGATAAGAACCGCAAGGGGAAGGCTAAGCTAGATGAAGTCTATTTTCCAAATACTAGATCTAGAGGAGCTCTCCCATCCAAAGAAACCCCTAATCAGGAGAGGGATTCAATTACACCTGATGCTGACTCAAAATTTTCTGTAGGGAAAGTGATTATTGAAACTCCTGCTGCCCTTGTTTCTTACAGTGTTCCCAAATCCTCTGTCCCTCGTGGAAAAGGATCGACTCCAGCTCTTTTTTCATCCTCCCCATATGATAAATATGAAGGGGGTTGTATGGAAACTCTATTCTACCCTTGGCACTAGTGCAGGGCTTGAACAGTAAAGGGAATGAAACATCTCCTCTTGCTCATCATTTTAAAGAAAAGGTTAAAGTGAAGGTATGCACTCATAATACCTTTGATTTACTAGCTTCTAAAAATACTGTGAAAGATTGTGGTGCACCTGCTGTGAATGCAACAAAGGAAGATGGAAATATTATACACTTTGTACACTCTGATGATTGTGATGGCCCATGGGTGCTTGTAAAAACTTGGTGAAGGGGTCTCCACCCTCGTGGTAGTGCATCAGATTGAGGTCTGGTTGATTTGTACACGTCACAAATGACTCATGGATCATTGTCCTAAAGTATCAAAACAATCTGAATGTATTTTCTTGGTTTTTAGTATGTCACTTGTGTTTTTTCTAAAATTAATGTCAATTTTAAATAAAACCAGACACTTTGAGTCATAACACTCACATTGTGCGTTGAATTGAGGTGTGGTCGATTAATACATGTCAAAAATGACTTATGGATCATTGTCCTAAAGTATCAAAACAATCTGTATGCGTTTGCTCAGTTTGTAGTATGTCAGTTGTGTTTTTTTACTAAAATGTCATTTCAAACTGGAAACAAACATTTTGAGTCATACTGGTCGCATCGTGCATTGGTTTGATATGATACTGATTCATACACATCACAAAGAACTTATGAATCGTTATCCTAAATTATGAAGACAATTGGAGCGGGTTTTCTTGGTTTTTAGTGAGCGACACGTTTTGAGCTAAAATGTCAATTTTAAACTGATAACAGACACTTTTAGTCTTACCGGTCACACTGTGTGTCGGATTGAGGTGCGGTTGATTCTCACACGTCAAAAATGACTCATGTATTGTTTTCTTACAGTATCAAAATAATCCGAATGCTTTTGATCAGTTTTCAGTATGTCACTTTTGTTTTTTTCTAAAATTAATTTCAATTTTAAATAAAAAGAGACACTTTGAGTCATACCAGTCGCATTGTGCATTTAATTAAGGTTTGTCGATTACTACATGTCAAAAATGACTTATGGATATTTTTAACAAAGTATCAAAACAATTCGAATTCGTTTGCTCAATTTGTAGTATGTCAGTTGTATTTTTTTTACTAAAATGTCATTTCAAACTGGAAACATGCATTTTGAGTCATACCTATCACATCATGTGTTGGTTTGATATGAGACTACTTTACACACATCACAAAGAACTTATGAATATTTATCCTAAATTATGAAGACAATTGGAGCGGGTTTGCTTGGTTTTTAGTGAGTGGCATGTTTTGAGCTAAAATGTCAATTTTAAACTGATAACAGACACTTTTAGTCATACTGGTCATAGCGTGCACAAGATTGAGATGCATTTGATTTTGACACATCACAAATGACTCACGAATCATTGTCCTAAAGTATCAAAACAATCCGAATGCGTTTTCTTGGTTTTCAGTATGTCACTTGTGTTTTTTCTAAAATTAATGCCAATTCTAAATAAAAGAGACACTTTGAGTCATACCAGTCGCATTGTGCGTTGAATTGAGGTGTGGTCAATTTATACATGTCACAAATGACTTATGGATCATTTTCCTAAAGTATCGAAACAATCTGAATGTGTTTGCTCAATTTCCGGTATGTCACTTGTTCTTTTTACTAAAAATAATGTCAATTTTAAATAAAAAGAGACACTTTGAGTCATAATGGTCGCATTGTGTATTGTATTGAGGTGGAGTTAATTCCTACACATTTCAAATGACTTATGGATCATCTCCCGAAAGTATCAAAAAAATGAATGTGTTTTCTTGATTTTGAATAGGTCAGTTACTCTGATACCAACTATAATGACCTAAACATTTCATACATTGACATCACATATGAGTAGATTAATATTACTTACATAAAAGAAATAAATTAAACATAAATATGAAATAATACATTAATTCTATGGACAATGCTTTTACTATGAAAACATAAAAATTACCACTGTGATTGAGCAGACACAACGTCGTTGCTCTTCCTGCAAAGGCATGTCACATGGACATAAATCTTGTAAAATAAATGAACCCTGCAAGGAATAATGAAAATAAAATAAATGTTTCATTATATAATTTTTCATTAAAATGGAGATATTATATCGTAACATTACCTTTAAATATTTCCAAAATGTTTCTTTGGTCTAGATATAAGCTAATAACAAAACTAATGATTCTTTGTGCACTTCACTACTGTTGGTTAACTATCACTTAGCATAGCATCTGATCTGAACTTACGATCCCACGTCCCTGTGATGCTCTCATCTGACACCATCTCTATGATATCATAATTCAGTGTTCATATAATATGACGACAATTTCTCTTTCTATAGTTGGCAATTTTGTCAAGTCTATAACTTTGCTGTATATAGCTTTGAAGAAGAAACAGAGATTCATTAATGTACAATGGACATTCTTTGGAAAAATACAACGTAAAGCTATAGGAATTAGATCTTTCATCAAAACATGGAAGTCATGTGATTTAAGACCCTTTAACTTTAAATCATTCATTGATATGATGTTCTTGATATTTGATGAATACCCCTCTAGAACCTTTACGTCATTCAAGAAGTTAAAAACTGATATCTCTCCTGCCTGGAAAGAATGTAAGCAGAAGGAGGGATAAATGTTCATTTTTCACCCTTCACTAGTGCCAACTCTTCTCGTATTCCCATATCAACCATGTCCAACCTAGCCTTAATTCCATACTTTGTTTTACCAGGTGCATTTAGCAACGTGTCGATGACACTATCACATACAATTTTTCAACATGCATAACATCAAGAAAATGTATGACATACAAACAATTCCATAATGGCAATTAAAAAAAACTGATCTCTTTTTCCAACTGACTTTCATAAGGTTTTTCAAAAATGGTTTACCAAAATTAGTGTCCACATATTTTACTTTCTCAAAAAACTGATCACCTGTTAGTGGAGACAATGTTGTACGTTCTTCTGAACTTCCATTGAATGATGTCGTCCAAGATCGGTACTTATGTCATCGGGGTATAAATCTTTGATTTCCTAGAAACACGATTTTCAATGAATGTTTCAACCTAATTAACTATGTACCTTGTTCGCAAATAGGGAAACCTTGAGTTCCTTTAATGCAATATCCTAAAAATTTTCCATAAGCAGGAAAGTCATTTATTGTCCCGTACAACATGGCTCTCAAAGTGAAATCTTTATTTTTGTAAGTATCATACAATGTAACACCTGAATCCCACAATAATTTCAAATCCTCGAAAAATGAATCCAAATAAACATCAATATCATTACCTGGTTGTTTTGGTCTTGATATAAGCATGGATAACATGATGTATTTTCTTTTCATGTATAACCAAGGTGGTAAGTTATAATTTACCAACATAATCAACCATGTAATATGAGTGCTTCTTTGAAAACCAAAAGGATTCACTCCATATGTAGATAACACAAGATGAAGGTTTCTCGGCTCATTTCCAAATTTAGGATTCTCATGATCAATTCTCCTCCACTAAGTAGAGTCTGCCAGGTGATGTAGTTTCCCATCTTTAATTCTTGTATCTGCATGCCATGTCAATTTTCCTGCAGTCTCCTCACTTCCATATAGGCTCCTAAACCTTGGAATGATTTGAAAGTACCATAAAACTTTCATAGGACTAGATTCATCTTTCTTGTATCGAAAAGCACCACACTTTGTGCATTCTTTAAGTGATTTGTGGTCCTTGAGAAATAGTATACAGTCATTCAGGTGGGCATGTATTCTTTGAGAGATCATACCCATCGAGCATAGCATTCATTTGGCGTCGTATGTTCGGCTTGGGAGCTCATTATTTTCTAGGATCATGTCATTTAGGAGAGCAAGTAGTTCTGTAAAACTGGAATCACTCCACCCATTGCCTTCTTTCAAATTATACAGCTTCAATATGGCTAACAATGCTATATATTTAGTGCAATAATCATACAATGGAATCTTTACAAAATTATTTAACTTCTCAAACAATTTTGGGCAATCACAAATTTCATTTTCAGCTGTCCTTTTCATTTTCTCAATACGATCTTCATCATCATTCACATCTATAATCACATCCTCCATATGGTCGTCTTTATTGTTCATGCTTGTAATCATATCAGATGGTCTATAAAACTCGGTGCTATCCTAGACACTACCTACATTTGTTTTTTCCCCGTGTTTATTCCAACATGTATAACTTCGATCTATTCTGTGACAGATCAAGTGTTCTTCTAACTCCTATGAACTAATTTTTCTTGAATAAAAATAGCATAAACATAGACAAAGGATTTGAGAAGGATCATATGCATGATCTTTTGTAAACTTGATAAACTCTTTCACGCCATCTTCATACTCTTTTGTCAACCAATTGTCATTCATCCATTCTTTATTCATATTCATCCTATTTGATTTAGTAATATTAATATTTAATAAAATAATTATACAAAATATGTTCTACTAGGGTCATCATCCAACTATAATCAATGGAACTAGCTATGGTAAACAATACCCTTACCTCTCCATGCATTACTTAGGACCAAAGTAGATCACACATATCTTCCCAACCACCTGATCAATGGAACTAGCTATGAGAATCCCTTGTACTAGAATGTTTTAGTATCCCACATGTGATCTATACGCATTGTTTTAAACTGATTTTTTAGTGTTTATCTAGAAACATAATGTCTTGAGTCAAGAACTATGGTACTAAACTAATAGATGGTATGATTTTCCATAGAGTGCTTGTGGGTGGAAGGATTCATTACATGTGTTGTTATGGTTATTTGACTAGGGTGTCCATAAAGTATCCTATAGAGTCCTATAGTGAAGTGGTTTTCTAAGATTTAGTGGAATTACACTAGTAACAAAGTGGTGTTGCCATTGAAATGGGTAAGGTTTGGATTGATATTCAATGGTGGAGGAACTACAACATAGAAAATAAATGGCATACCAATCATGTCAACAACCACAACACCATACAAACACACAATCGTGCTCACAATCACAACACCATACGAACCAAACAAACACAATTTCAGATTTTACAAAGCATCCCTTATTCAATTATGATTGTCAATAGTGGGATTTTATTTTCCATCTATGATATCTGCTTCCTTTTTATTTATTTTTTGTGTATCTACTATTTTTTTAGATGTTCAACTTATGAATGGGACATGTCTGGTTTTTAGGAGAAAGATCATTTTTAATTTACTCTAATTTAGGGGTAAAATATTCCACATTAATTTTATATTTTTTTCAGGGGATCATTGCTATCTCATAGGGATCATGAACGCCTCTTAGGTTAGTGGAAAATCAGGCCAGTTGTTGGTTATGATACCAACCTGGGCCGTATCATAACATTTCCAATTGTAACTGACCCATGTCCATTTAAATATAGGATTGGGGGGTCAGACACTAATATATTCCCAACTCCACTAGAGTTCCTATGGGGGTGGGTCCTAATATTATCATATCTGATAAATCTTTTATAGATTGGACATTAGAGTATCCATTGCTAATGATTTCCTCATTTGTATGGTAGTAATGTTTGTTGAACCTAGTGTGTGAAGTAGACATCAGAAACTAATAGGAAATATCTTTAAAACCTCATTGAATATTAATAGGTTTGGTTTCATTCATCATATGGTTACAAGTGATGTGGAATGTGTAAATAATAAGCTTGGGGGTGAATGATGTGGAGATTTTGATGGAAATGATGATGTAGTAGTGTGTTTACATATTCATTGTATATTTTTCATTAGAATGAGGTTAGTTTAAGTAATTATATTTAGATCGGTTGTGTTATTACATCATGAGGTTCAATAAGAATAAGTTCATCAAGCATCCAAGCATCAAATGGACTTAATCATAAAGAGCCTAAATATAAGGGAGAACAAGACATGCATCACAACACAACACATAGGCAATCTGGGAAAACATGCATCACAACACAACACATAAGGCCATTCCAAAATGGGTCCCAAATGAGAATTAACTATGACACAAAGGAGATGGACATACCACAATGTTTCATGGTAAAAATACATCTAGAATCCACGTGCATGGTCAACAATGACCATAGTTGACATGGACTATGGCCAAAGGTTCTGGAATCCATGACCATTTTTCTTTTCTAAAAGTATAATTTTTATAGTTATAAAAAATTATACACAAACGCAAACATATATTTATATACATATATATATGTATATGTATATATTTATAAAGGTAGTTCATTGTAGCTTATTTTTAAAGTCTTAGATAAATTATAGAAGTCGTCCTGAGATCAAATCTCATCATTTTGTTTAATATTTCAAATTATATGACCACATACATACACCATAGCTAGAGATACCTATGTCTATGGTCCACCCATGTAAGTTTATTCCCTATGGAAAAGGTTACAAACCATGGATATAGGTTCCTCGTAATAGGGACTACATCCACAAGCATTGTCTATGGTACTAGACCATCCAACTATGGCTATTGCCGGTGGGCTATGAAAACCAGGATAACACCCATGTGTGTCCTGATAGTGGATATAAACTATATCCATTTTCAATTGGTCTATAACCACTGTCATAACCCATGACTATTGCCTAATTTTCGACTAGTGTGAGAATCAAGCTGGGCAGATTAATGGGTGTTGGTATAACCTTAGTGAGGTTTGGGGATGGAATAGAGCCCTTATTTATTTTATTCTTCTATTTATTTTTTATATGTGATAATCCCAATAGGTGGTCATTGAGACCAAATTCGTTTTTTTGGTATTTTTTTCAATGAACATGAAGTGTCAATAAGCTTGATGTCAATATATAATAGAGAAGGATAATTTGGAAGTAGGTTGGAGAGCCCAATCTTGTCGACACAATTATATGAGTTACTAATAAATTAATTATTATGTGTGATGAATTGTTAATATTAAAAGAGGATTGAAGATATACCTTCTTCCATGGAAGCAATGCTGATTACTTCCAATTCAATTTAGATGGAAAGGAAAATAAATTCCTTGAGGAGTATATAATATATTTGGATATTACTAAGGGAATTTTAAAAAGTAGAGAGATGAGTCCTACATGTTTTTATTTAAAGGTTGTTGATATTATATTACTCAAGACTCTATAATTTAAGAAAAGAATATAAAGATAAAATATTTTCCAACTCTAAAAGATAGACACTACCAGAGAAGCTATCCATCATAGAGGTTATCGACTAAGAATAAAGGTAGGATCTATCCAAAAGTAGCATGTATGAGGGTATAAATAGTTAGAATAGGTATATGTAGGTAGAAAGAGCATGTGGAAGCATAAGTTATAGAACAACCATATGAATTTAGAGGGGATTGAATTTATCTAATAAGCATCTCCACCGTAATAAAGAATAATAAACTATAAACTAAGAGAGAAATAAGTAATTATCAAAATAAAAATAATCAAATTGAGTGGGAATATGAATTTATCAAAACATCGACAAAGTGGAAAGGAAACATTCAACCCATTTTATAATTAACAAATCCAATAAAATCTCCCAAAATTTGAATATCTCTCCCCCTTTTTGTATGATAAAAAAGATAAGAAAATGTATAGCAGTACATTGAAAATAAAAATAAATAGAGGTAATAAAAAAGAAATGGAATGGAATATATCTAATAAGAATCTACACCTAAGTTAAATAATAAAGAACAGTAAAAAATAATAATCAAAGAGTGAACAATCATACTCAATAGATATACGAACAATTAGATGAAAAAATCCCCCAAAACTCAATGATATACCAAAAATTATATGAAAAACTCCCCCAAAACTCAATGATATACCAGCAATTAGATGAAAAACTCCCCTAAACCCTACGCACCCTATGGAAACCAGGGAAACTACAATAGAGACTCATCGGGGGGAATCTGTGTGCTATAGAGGATGCTTCCGGGATGGTCATCGGATAAGGAGGGCACGCCGAAGTAGGTTAGGTGGACAAGGGGGTCATGCAAGGAGGAGGAGGAGAAGGAAGTGGGGGAGGAGGAGGAGGAGGAGGTGGTAGTGGTGGTGGAGGTGGAGGAGGATGAGTCGGTGGCCGGGTAGGAGGAGGAGGAGGCAGCAACAACGAAGGAGGAGGAGGAGGAGGACGGGACGCGGCAGAGGAGGGGTCGTGGCGGCAGTGGCAGAGGAGGAGGAGGAGGGGTTGCGGTGGAGGAGGGGTTGCGGCGGAGGAGGGCTCGACAACGTAGGGGTCAGCTTTCGCGAAGGCTTGAAAGGGTGCGAGGGAGGAGGAGCCTGTTAGGGTTCTTTTATAAAATCCTCTGGAACCTTTATCAGCGCCAGTTAAAATCACTAATAAAGGTATGTTTTATCAACGCTAAAATAAAATGTGTTGATAAAACATACCTTTATCAGTGCTTTGTTAGCACTGATAAAGATATGCCTTTATCAGTGCTTTGTTAGCATTGATAAAGATATGCCTTTATCAGTGCTAAAAAAGCGCTGATAAAGGAATCGTTATTAGAACAACTTCACAACCAATTAAATAATTATTTAAATAAATATAAATTTATTTTTATTTATTTATAAATATTTGTATATATTTATAAATATATCTATTTAATTATATATTTATAACTTTATAAGTAGTATAGTAAATATATTTATTATAATTTTATAATTATTTACACACACACACATATATATATATAGTTATAATTTTAACTATAAATAGTATATATTTATAAATATTTGTATATAATTGTTAATATATATATATTAATAAAACTATAAAATTATATGTATAATTTTATAATTATTTATATATATAGTTATAATTATAATTACAAATGTATTCGAAAAGTATTTTTATATATTATTAAAAATATAATAAAATATATTTATTATTTAAATATATTTAATGTAATTTTATAAGTACATTTTTTAGAACATATATAGTTCATATGGGTAACATTATGAATTAATCAATATACCACATCAATGGAGAATGTGATGTAATGTATAAATGAACATTCATGCATGATACACATAACATATATATATGCATGATCAATATATTCATTGACCAAATTCATTGGAAAACACATATATATTCAATAATTTTAATTATAAATATATATATATATATATATATATATATTAAAAAGTAGTATATATTTATAAAAAAATAAATAAAATAAATATATTAAATATAACAAATATAATAAATATAATGAATTAATCTAATAAATATAATAAATATAATAAATTAATCTAATAAATCTAATAAATATAAATCTAATAAATCTCTAATAAATATAATAAATCTAGTAAATCTAATAAATATATTTATTATTTAATTTAATTTATTATAATATTATAATTATTTAATTATATATATATAATTATAATCTTAGAAATACTTTTTTCAATTAAACATTTGTTTTTTATTTAATGTATACAAATAAACATTATTTTTTAATATAAATATAATAATTTTATATAAATTAATAATATTTTTTATTAAAAAAATTTATCAGTGCTTTTAGCTAGCGCTGATAAATGTCACATTTATTAGTGCTTTTAGCTGGTGCTGATAAAGGAACACCCCTTTTATCAGTACTTTCTGCTTAGCGCTGATAAAAGGCAGCGCTTCCCTTGCCATGTTTTGTGGTAGTGTGTATGGAAGCAGGGAGCTAGCGACTAGGATGATGTTCCTTTTTGGGGCTGCAACAATTTTCTATTTGAAGGATTTTCTCTTTTAAGTTCTTTCATATATTGGATTTATTTCTCTTTGGTTTTTTTTATTCCTTCCATTCTGTTAGAAAAAATCCAGATGTTGTGGTCTTTGGAGGAGCAAGGTTTTATTCTTCTTTGCTTTTGGGTTTTCACTAGTTTGGTGGAAGTCTATTTATTGGACTTATTTATAGATGCTAGTGCTTTCCAGGTTCCTATTTTTACTTATAGAACGACACTCTTTCATTTGAGGTTTCTAGTGCATCTAATTATGTCACTAAATAATTGTTTTGGGCATGGTGAATTGAATTTAATGGTGATTTGTTGCAATTGATGATGTTGTGTTGCCTTTGGTTGATGAGGGTTTTTTATCAGAGTGTAGCTTGAACATAATTGATGGATAATTCAAGGGAACAAAATTTGATTAATATATGTAATTGTGGGAACATGGTTTGAAGTTTTTTTAGTGGCATTTTAATATAGTTTTCATTGGTTGTTTTTATTTGGGTGGATGTGGTTGTTTGGTATTTATCTTTTGGGTTGTACATGGTTCCTAGTAAACCATGAAGTGGATCATTTATAATCAAAAAAAGGGATTAGATATATTCATGATATTTTATAATGATTGGCTAAGAATTTGTATGGAATTTATGCATAATCATCGACATAGTGACCTGATATTACCCTTGAACTGCTATCAAAATAAAGCATTTTTTTTGTTAATGGTGACTAAAAATAAAATTTGAGAAAGGGTTTGGATCATAAAATCGATTCACGGGGTGAGCTAGTAGAAAAATAGAAAAATATGTTTTCTTTTAAATAGGTGCAATTTAGTTTAACGGGTGCAGTTTGGTCTGGCACCTGAACCAAACCACAAACCACAAGTGTAACATCTCGTTACCCTCTTTCAGGCAATTCCTTTCTCTTTGCTTGTTTTCCACTTTAATTGGGTGAGTCTTTGGACTTCCGAGGATGAGGAGCATTTGTTAGGGAAAATGAATTAAAGTTTGGGGATGGATGTCTGTTTGGAGTCTGAGTAAAAACATGTTAATGGTTTTGCGGGGTTCTCCCCGAGTTCAGAGGAAGCCCAAGGTGGTTTGAGTTTTTGTGTAAGAAACCGCAATTTTTATAGTCTAGAGGAGAAATACATGTTGTGTAATGGTAGTACACGATGTGTAAGTTTTTTGTATACTCGGTACACAACGTGAAGTGAGTACATGCTGTGTAATAATAAAAGGTCGGTTTTTAATAAAAAGACGATGGGTTTTCAACGTATGTTATCAACTAGTATTGCATGAAGTGTAAAGGGATTACAGTCCATGTAAATGTTGCGAATAGGGATTTTAGGGTGGCATGTGAGTGATATGTTATTTCATTCTTCCACAACTACTTTGGCTCTCAACCTAGAAGGCTTTGCTGATGATTTTGAGAGTCTCTATTTGGTCCGGATTGATCTGTTCGGCATTCGATCACTGTTGCCGTTGGTTTACATCTCTCCAGGTGATTAAGTCTTTCTGCTTCTTCGTTGCTTTGATTGTGGTAATGTCGTTGCATTGTGTTATCGAATCTGTTGAATTGTGGTGATGTTTCTTCTTGTTCCTTAAATATATGTGGTGCATTCTTAAGGGCATTTGTTTTTGTTGTTGAATCATTTTGTGGTGGGTTCTGTTGTGGGCATGTGCAACCCCAAGTTTTGAGGTAGGTGGTTTCATCTCTAGCATGTGTTGGTTAATTGCATTGCTCATATCTTGATAAATTATTTTATTAAATTAAATGGCATGATATAAATGATTTTCTTTGTGTGTGCGGAAATTATTTTTTGATAAAAGATGGTTTTCCCCTAGTTTTGGTAAATGTAAAAGGGTTTTAAAATCATTGTGAAATGATTTTTGAAATGGTTTTCAAAGCATGAAATGATGGAAATGGTTTGATGAATTGATTTTGGAAAATAGATCACATGTGAAGCCTTGGGTACTTAGGTGGAAGGTATAGTAATTGGTCTCGTCTACTGTTGGTGGATTTTCTCATGGGGATTATCTCTGCTCTCTAGGCCTGTTGTTCTATGGACTTGTTAGACCTATTGGGGGTTCACTTGTTGGGGTGTTCCTCTACTCTCTATACTAGATGCATATATCCAATGGATTGATTAGTACGCAATTGTCTATGTTAGGTATGAGTGTCCTATTTATCCTGACCTAGTGTGATCCCTAACATGATGTTATATGTTCTAATTCTTGGTTGATTTGGGCTTCTGATTTTGGTTTGTATTGTTCGTTGTACTGCTATAGACGTGATATGAGAAATGATGCATGCTTTGTTTTGACTTGACTTGATATATCTACTGAGATATATGGATATGAAATTATTTTAAATTGATTTACTTGTTTTATTTTGAAAAGTGGAAAAGGGGGAAATTAAATTGTTTTTCTATACTTTTGAAATAAAAATTGTTAAACTGTTATCATGCCTTGTTTTCTTTAAAGTTGAGCATGATTGGATTATTGTTGAGAGACTTGATATGTAACATCTGGGTGAGAACCTACTAAGCCTGTTAGATCACACCCTATATACCTATTTGGTGGTGTGTAGACCTAGTTATGTCTTTCGATGTAGGGAAATGAAAGCCACCGTAGTGAGGTAGTGATGTTTTCTATCAGCTATGATGGGTAGTTGATGGTGAGATGATGGGAGTCTTCCCATGATATCACATGGAGTGGTTTTTTTCATTTTTTTAGTCCTTTATGGTTGGACTTGTACTTGGAGTTTGTTTATGCTTTTTATTTTTTTCTTTCCGTTGTTTAGTTTCAGTTATTGCATATATTTATCTCTTCTATTATTTCCACTGTTGTATATATGTGCCATGTGGTTGCTTAATGTTGAGATAAATTGTTTCCTCTGGTTTTTTTTGATACTCAGGTTCTATTCGTATAATATCCCTCCTTTTTATTACATAAACTTTTCATTATATTGTACAAAACATAGGATCTTTTAAAGTTTAGTTTCTTGGAAAAAGGTACATAATACATGAAAACATAAAAATTATTCTAATCCACGTGAAAGGCATCATCATAGGTTAATCTTAATTATATTTACTACATCTCATAACCTAGGTATATACATCAAAGGAAAGGGTGATCATAAGGCCCAGTAAGGGAAATCAAGTGAAATAATTTACAAGTGATCATGAGAATTATCAATAAGAACTTGAAGAATATCATAAAGAAATGATAAAAGGACAGAGAGATATATCATAGTAAAAAATAATATTAATCATAACATGGAAATGTAGATACAACATTTAATCGAGTCATTCATAATCATATCTCCAAGGTTTATCACCAAGGTGTCATAAAAATTACCAAGGTTATTCACCAAGTATCATAAAATATGTCATATCTAGAGATTAAATTCTTTACCCAATGCATTAGAGTACTATCAGGGAACACCCTTAATATGTATTAATTAATTGGATCCACATATATCATAATTAAACATTTCTTAAATAATTCATGGAGAATAAAATAAATTAGTTTCATATCAAAATCATGAAGTTTTAAAAAAAATACTTAAAGAAGAATCTTTATGTCATTATTAACCCACGAAAAACGAAGGCAGGTTTCATGTATGTTAATCACAGAATAAAATAGATAATTTTGACATCTAGGTGAATACCCCTAGAAAAGAAAGATTTTTGGGTATTCACAAAATAAAATAATATAATTTCTTGAGAAAAAGAGGGAAATTTTGAGAAGAAAATATGGCAGCATAACAGGTATGAAATATGGTTTTAGAAATCATTATAAAGAGAGGGTACAAGGGTATCCCATTCATAAAATAATCTTAATACAATAATAAAATGTAAATAATAACATATTATGAAAATTTTAAATACATTCCACATAAAAAAGAGAACTTGAAAGAAAAATAAAATTTTAGATTTTCCTTACCTTGAAGAGTAACTCCTAAAACTAGAAGATTGGGACCTTGGGGGCTTGAAAACACCTTGATAGGACTCCTTAGGAGGTAAAACTATCAGAGATTCATGGAGGATGAATTGTAAGTGAAATTAAATGAATAAATGAGTGGGTATTTATAGAAAAATTAGAGGATTTGTTTATTAATTTCCTTTGACACTTAGGTAGTGGTAAGTGCAAAACCATGAGTTTACCCAATGTATTTTCCCATGGTGTTGGAAACTTGGGAAACCTATTATTATATTTTAATCCAAAAGATTCGAACAACATTTTATATTACTTATTTTGTCAAATAAAATTAAAGTTTTCACAAAATAACATTTTTAAAGTTAAAGTTCCCATTTTAAAATTTGGAAAGTAAATTATATATTTGGAAATTGATTAAAATATATTAAAATAATTTATATTCATAAAATAACATATATTAATTCTTGGATTGTGGTTAATTAGTTATCACATAATTATGAAATAATTTTTATGTCATTAAACATACAGAAAAAATCAAACTGTATTTTTACTATTCATAAAAAATAAAGTATTTTATAAAATTCCCATAAAGTCACCCTAACCTAATTTCGATGTGCTGATTTAAAAAATGATATTTATTTTATCATAATAATTATCTAAACTTGATAATTTTAACTTTTAAATATAAAAATTCTTATTTATTAAAAATAGAAGCGGATAGAAAATGCATAGAGAAATTGCATAGTGAAATTTATAACACTTGAAAACAATAAAATTATTTTATCATTTATATTTAAATAGGAGTTTTTTAACCATACTATTTAATTAAAATAATCATTATTCAGAATATATTATGCTATTATAATATTTATATCATTTCTGAAAAGTACAATTTCTGTCCAAAAAAACAATTAATCAAATTCCAACTCAATTTTATTAAGAAAAACTATTATGAAAACAGAATTGATGGAACAAAAATTTTATTTATAAAATGTAATTACACTTTAAGTAACTAGGGCCTCAAAACATAACCCCTTATTAAACCCTCATACGACCTAAGGGTAAGGTGTGTGGTGATGATAGAATCTTAGGGTGGCTCATATAACATCTCTTGAGTGGTAATTTACACTAACTTCAACTTCTCCCAAAGGAAATTTCGTGCAAGCTTAACATGTTGAATATCAGATTGGACTTGGTCAAGAGTAAAACCTAGTGACACTACCTCCTTCCCAAGATTTGAAAATGAGCTTCATACGACATGACTCCACTGGTTGAGACTACCGTTTCTACTTTCTTCATTTATTAGCCATTATTATGTTTATTTATAACACTAATTATAACGTTAAAATGGTTATTAATAGTATTGTTTCCAATGGTAATATTGACTAATGGTCATATAATGGTTGAAACCCAGTGGTAACATTTCAATTTATACTCACATCATTATTAAAGATATATAGTTTTGTTGAGTATAATATAACACACATTTTTAGGAAATAATTATCATTCAAAAAGTTTGGGTCTTTACATTCTTCCCCCCTTAAGAAATTTCATCCCCGAAATTTCATCCCATTACCTCGGTTGAGAAAAGGTATGGGTACTTCTGCCACATTATTTCCTCTAGTTACCACATGACTTCTTCATATTTGTGGTTCCTCCATAACATTTTAATGAGGTGGGTAGTCTTGTTTCATAGAACCTTGTCTCTACAGTCCAAGATCTTCATTGGTTGCTCCTCATAAGAGGGGTCATGTTCCAGTTATACCACCTCTAAATTCAGTACATGTGAAGGGTCATGTATGTACTTCCTCAAGAGAGATATGTGAAAAACATCATGAACTTGAGCCAGGTTTGGTGGAAGTGAAAATTTATAGGCCATTACTCTTATGTGATCAAGGATTTCATAGGGGTCAATGTACCTGGGGCTGAGTTTCCCTTTCTTCCCAAATCATATGACTCTCTTTCAAGGTGAAATTTGAAGGAATACCCTTTTACCAACATTAAACTCCAAGTCCCTTTGATGGTTGTCAGCATATCTCTTCTGCCAACTTTGAGAAGCCTTTATGTGTTGTTGGATGACATGAACATTTTCTATCATCTGTTGTATAGGATCAAGCCCAAAAAGATTTCTCTCACCAACTTTGTCCCAACAAGTAGGAGTTCTACATCATTTACCATATAGAGCTTCATAGGGAGTCATTTGAATACTTGAATGGAATTTTTTATTATATGAGAACTCAACTAATGGGATATGTTGATCCCATCCACCTTTAAATTCCATTGATCATGTTCTCAGCATGTCCTTGAGTATTTTAATAGTCCTTTTAGATTGTCCATGAGTTTTGGGGTGATAGGTCGTACTGAAATTCAATTCGATACTCAGAGCATATTGAAATTTTCTATAGAACTTTGATGTGAACCTTGGATCGCGATCAGAAATGATAGAAAGTAGCACTCTATGAAACCTCACCACTTCCTTTATATAAATTTTGGAAAGTTATTCAAGAGAGAAATCTTCCTGAATAGAGATAAAATGGGAAGTCTTGGTGAGACGGTCCACTATAACCCATATCGCATTGTTTCCTTTGGATGTTTTCAGGAGACCAGTGACAAAGTACATAGTGATATTTTCCCACTTACATGATGGTATGAGTAGTGGTTGTAATACCCCTTTAGGAATTTTTCGCTCTTCCTTTACTTGTTGACAAACCAGGCACCTTATAGTGTAGTCGACAATCTCCCTTTTTATGTTATCCCACCAATAATGATCACGAAGGTCCCTATACATATCCATGATTCCAAAATATATAGATTAAGTAGAGATACTAGCTTCATCAATCAAATCCTTCTTTATTTCTGAAAAAGATGGAAGAAATAGCCTTGTATGAAATTTCAGTACACCTTCTTGATCAATATTGAACTTAAAAAACTTCTCATTTTTCACAGTCTCTAACTTATTCTGTAACAAAGGATCTTCTCTTTGATATTTCTTGATCTTATCTTGTAATGATGGGTGAGAAATCATTTGGGATAGGGTTGATGATGTCCCTTCTCTTACTATTCCCATGTTTAGTTTTACTAGGTCTTTGATCAAAGGATCTCCTTGAATCCTCATCATTACCAGAACAACAAGGTCTTTCCTACTTAATGCATCAACAAATTTGTTCGCTCTTCCAGGTTGATAATGAATTGAAAAATTAAAGTCTTTAAGAAGTTCAAACAATCTCCTATGTCTCATGTCCAATTCCTTTTTAGTGAAAATATACTTCAAACTTTGATGATCTATGTATATATCACATTTCTCCCCATAAAGATAGTGTCACCATATATTCAGATAAAAAACAACCATAGTGTAAAGTCTCGTGTTTTTGAACCAGGTTAAAATATGAAGGTTTTCAAACTTTTTTGGTTTATCGACGGGTCAGTTTTTAAACCAAGATATGGAACATAATTCTGAGTATTAGAATACTTAAAGGTGTCATTTTTCGATATGGGAGAATACTCGATAATTTTCATGGGTGTCCCGAGGAGTCTCGGGAGCACCAGACCCGGAAAATTCCACTTTAATAGATCTTCACAGACTGTGCGTGGTTGCAGTCCAACCCATGTAGTTTACCCAGTTTAATATTTTATTTATTTTAATTAAATGAGATTAAATAAAATATTGGTGTTTAAATAAAATAAAGTGTTAATAATAATAATAATAATAATAAATAAATAATAATAATTTTAGTATTATTATCATGGTGTTCATTAAATTATTTTGATTTTAAAGATTTTTATTTGAATAATTAATGGGGAGTAATAGTTATGTGAAATTAATGAGGCTTTTGGGTATCTCAAGGAAATGATTTCTTTTAAGAAGAATTAATTGGGCATTTTAGATTTAATCAAAGAAACGTTTTATTGATTTTAATGGGGAAGTTTTTAAATAAAGAGTTTTAATAATAATAATAATAACGATACTATTATTATTATTATTATTATAACTATTATTATTAATGTTTTATTTACTAATAATATTATTATTTTCATTTATGAGAAGTATTAGATGTAAGAAAAGAAGGGAGTGGTGTGACCCTCTTTCTCCCCCTTTAAGGAGCAACACACAAGGAGGTGTGCAACCCCATTTCTCTCAAAAACCCACCACTCCAACTGCTCCTCTCCACAGCCAGACTCCCCATCGCTGGATATCCCTCCCTAGGCCGAACCTCCACACTACGACATGACCTGCAGTAGCACGTGACACCCTGGAAAGTACCCCGAAGCGCGCGACCCCCCTTGTTCCGGGTCCTCCTTCTATAGATGATTTCCTCCTATTTCTTCATGGTTAAGTTTAGATTACATGAGGTGAGGTCTTATCTCATGTTCTCCATCATTTATTTTTTGATTTTATGCTATTTCAACACCCGATTTGGTTTTAGATGATTTTAGGGTTTTGGGATAATACTTGTTTATTGTGTTATTCCTTCAATAGGGTATGCAGGTGGCATATCGGGACCCCTTGGTCCTTGTTTCAGCATCCACCACCAAAGGTGAGGTGGATGGACTCATTTTTCTATGCCGCCAATGTTTCGGGTAAGGTTATATACTCGTGGTTTTGTTTCGCATCATTCAATTAAGGGTTTGATAATTTTTAGAAATCCTCGGTACCTAGTTAGAGTGTGTTGGTCCTTACTGCGTTGATTCTGGGTACCTGTTTAATATATTGAATTTTTTTGATCAATGTAGAAAATGCGCATATATATATAAAGGTGTGTGTGCGTGAAACTGCTGACAAGTTGTGGATTGGTTGTCGATGTATATCAAAGTGATGAATATTAAATTGGTTCCACCCTAAGGTAGGGTTCTCATCCTTTCCTAATTAATCAAATATAGATTTGTTGTTTTACTACTTTGATAATATTGACTGCAATTTTGGATTAAATTGTTTAATGGGGGAATGAGATAATTAGTTATAAATTAATTATATGTCTTGCAGTTGTAAAATAGATAATTAATTGGGCCATTAATTATTAGTAACTAATTTAGTCAAGTTGAGATAATTAATTATGAATTAATTATGTGCTTTAGATGATAATTAATCAAGGGATTAATTATGAGTAATTAATTTGATTAATTTTGAGATAATTAATTATGAATTAATTATGTGCATTAGATGATAATTAATCTAGGGATTGATTATGAGTAATTAATTTGATTAATTTTGAGATAATTAATTATGAATTAATTACGTGCTTGAGAATGGAATCTTAAATAATTAATCAAAGTATTAATTATAAGACATTGATTTAGATGAATGAGATAATTGATCCAGCGATTAATTGTGATATGTTGTTTTGGATAAATAGATATATTTAATTATGGATTAATGATGTGCTTTTTTAGTGATAATTTGGATAATTAATTTTGGGAATTAATTATGGGAAGTGAAATTAGAATGAGATAATTAATTTTGTAAATTAATTATGAGATGTGGTGCATATTGTGAATGAATTGAATATGAATTCTTGTAAATAATAAAGGTTGTTTACCTTGATTAAGGGACACCCCATAGGTACATTTCCCTAGTTTGACTATTTAAGGTCGATTGGGCCAAGAATGCCTTTTGATGCGTGTTTGTTTTCAATGCCTTAAGTTGTTTAGGATGAAGTTGTTTAAATATATGATATGCCATGTGAGATGGTTTCTAAATATTTTATCCTTGTTCATCTTGTTTGGATTGAGATGTTTATGATGTGCATGTTAATTGTTAAAGTCCTAGACGAATCACTACTTGAGTGGATGGGTTCAGACTTGTTAATGAATTGGGTAAATCACTGTTTAGTGGACAAACCCAGGAGTGAATCACTATGTTTAGTGGATAGGATCTTACTCAAACTTGATAATGATTTGGGTGAATCAGTGTTTAGTGGATGAACCAAGGGGAGAATCACTATGTTTAGTGGACGGGCTCTTACGTAGACTTGCTTATGAATTGGGTGAATCACTATTTTTAGTGGACGAACCTAGGAGTGAATCGCTATTTTTAGTGGACGGGCTTGGATTTTGGTATTGGTTGGGTGAATCACTATTTTTAGTGGACAGGCTTCGACATAGTATATGAAAGATTAAATTTAATATCTTATGACACGTTATCCAATCCAAAACACAAACTTGGATTTGGTCTTTACTTTGATTTCTTAGATGTTCTTTAGAGACATATGTTGTGAGTGACTTATATAGGGTATGTCAGGCTTAGGATGAATCTCGAGACTTATATAATTTAACAAGGTTTGAATAATTGATAAATGAAAATGAATGTGTGATGACTATTGTGTATGTATGAAAAATGTATAATGCAGTTTCAGACACCAGCTGAGGGATGAAACAAGTACTTGGGTATATAGTTACATTGTATTGCTTACTTTATTTATACAAGCTTTCACGCTGTTTAAATTACTTATTGAATGTTTGGATTTTGGGTAGACACCGGTGGTCCCAAACTACTGAGATTTATATATCACACCCTACTCAGGCCGCCATTGCACTAGGCTACCCGAGTAGATTCTATTTGGTTGCAGGATTGATTTGTTTGCATATACTTAGGAGATAGGAGCAGAGGACCGAGAAGAAGCTCAAGATACTCGAGGAGATATCCCTTGAGGCCTGATTCATTGTTTATTTATTTCTTTATTGATATTTAAAGAATGATGTATTTTTTTTATCACTTTCATATTTGTACCAACATAACATGCATGCATTGTATAACATTGGTGTTAGCCATTTTGTTTTATACAAGATTTATAAAATTATGTCTTCTGCTGCTTTATCGTTATTCACACTGCTTCCTCCATTTGTTGATATTGTCCACTATTTTTACTCTGATAAGAGGGTATAGTCTCCCCACTAACTATCCTTATACCCCTGCTGCTAGTCGGTAGCCTATGGTGTATGAGGAGATGTTCTTGAGGTCATGTGGTGACTATTCGTCCACCGGTTTAGGGGTGAGACGGGTCTAGACGTTACAAAGTGGTATCAAAGGCTTCTTTTCCTTTTGTCTTTCTATTTTGGGTTGGTAGACAGGATACTTGTAAAGTGTCGGCACTTGGGTTAATAGACGTTCTCGGGACTGATCACCCCATGTACAGGAAATGACCAAGTGTCCAGGGATGAGAATTATTGTTTATACTGTTTGAGGTTACAGTTGATATGATTTCACCTTGAATGACTAGTGCATTTTCTGATGCTTATTGGTTTTGAAAATTTTGAAAATTTTCCTTGGCCTAATATGGAAAGGAAGTTGCATTACATGCATCATATTAGGCACTTATATATTCACATGATATTCATATATTCCATTCCATGTAGTTGTATTAGTATGATTCTTGCTAATATACATTGTGTTCCTTAAATATATGTCTTGTCTTGTATTTATTTAGCATTCCTTTTTAGATAGCATGTTTCAGTGATAAAATCAACATTCTTGGGAGATAATATGCCATGGTTTCTATCTTTCTTATGTGCCATGCTTCTGTGTTATGGCATGTTTTAGTGGTTTCAACATGCTGTTATGTGTTAGCTATTTGTAGTGACATGTTATCTTGCTGATAAATGATTGGTTTCTTTGGCTAAATTTATTTTTCTACAATTATGACAGAACCAGTTTTCAGTTGTAAGGTGTATGGGAACCTTATAACTGGGAAAAGGGTAACCATGTATTCAAACTTGTGAAAAAGGATTCTAAATTAAATCATAAAGTAAATTTATTTTGATTAAATGGGATCCAAATTCCAGCAGTAAAGTGTATGGGCGCCTTATCGATTGGTAGGTGGCCACCCATGTAACTGAGACTTGTATAACTATAGTGTTTTTAAAATGGATATAATGTAAAACTACTGAGTTTTTATTGAATTGAACTGTTGTGGGGTTGCTTTTTGAAGAACCCAGATTGAATAAGTGGGACCCTCAGAGGTCACCTTTTTGTTAAAAGGAATTTAGATTCTAAATTTCCTATTTATGTTTGAATAACACTGAATGTTAAATGTTTAAAAATAAAGTTTTAAATATCTTGCATGTTTTTCTCATGGGACGTTGATTGAAAACCAAGTGACTTGTTGTGAAAAAGTACTTATGGGTTTGTTGAAATTCATTCAAATGTTTAAAGGTTGAAATGAATTATTTAAATGGATAAAATAGAAAGGGGATTTTGATCCTAGTGAAATCTATTTTGTGTGACCAAGATATTGGGTCGACGTGTATGCTTTGTAAGGGGCTAGCCCATGGTAGGTAGCACCCTTAGATCCTGAAATGCCTTATTCCCGCTATGAACTTTTAATGTTGGCACCATTTCGGTGTCGTTGTCCCTTGTAGGACTTTTTAGTTTTAAATATACATCATTTTTCTGATGGGTGGTCATTGTAACTTGTATTTTAATTTTTTTAATGAGCATCGAGGAATGCTTGGTTCGGCAGGATAGACATGAATATGGCATGGTCAGGTGCTTGGTTGGTTGTTTGACACTTTCTTCTTATTAGAAATGGATGACTAGTTATGGTGTTGTCCAGGAAAATCATCATGTGAGGAAAGACGACTCTAATATAAATCTTCTTGTTCTATTGAGTATGGTTTCATGTCATCTCCATAGCAGAGTGACCTGAGCATCAAAGAATCAGTTTCATCCCACTACTCGAGAGGACTTTTTATGACTTGGGTGTTTTGACACACTAATCGGTTTGAATTACCACTTTTATGCAAGATGTTTTGATGTGGTGATCATGGTTTGAGGGATGAAACACGTGTGTTTAAGGTGTTCTAAAATAGCACGTTGGTGAGCGGATGATCTTTTCTTGCGATAACATGGACAATCCTAAGGTGGGTAGTGTCGCATCAGTTTCTATAAACATGTTAGTGCTTTCTTGGAAGTACAACTTTGAAGAGGTTGTTAGTGTGAGCACCCCTTTAGAAAATTCTTAGTTTGGAATATTTTTCTTAGTAAGCTTTGAAAGAACACATATTCCTTGGGTGATATAGGCATCGAGGTTTGGTTGATGACGCATCGGCAGGTGACGCCGAGCTTTTTGAATAGAGTCAATCGGTAGTAGTCCGACTAATATTCTTAGTGGCCTAGATTTTCTCTTAGTGTGCTCTTCTAAATACAACAAGCATGAACCCTATCTTGAACTCGTTCTAGAGGCACTAAGATAGCGTCGGTTATACACCGTGATAAAGTTTAAAAGTTGTGGATCTATTTTGTAATCTCTTTCTAAATGGTACATGGGATGCGTGGTTCCTTGGGGCTACACCTTTATTCATGTTGGAACTATTGTTTTTAAAATAGCCTTGCGATGGATTGACTTTGGAATTTCACCGGAGGTCGGGTAAGGACTTCAGTGTACATGCAAATGGTTTTGGAATAGTTTTAAAGTCATGTTGTCAGTTAAAGGGTGAGTGTGGGATTTGGGTCCATGATGTCTTTTGAGGAAAGCATGTGCAACCTGTTTCTATTGGATGATCGATATTCAACAGTTTTCGTTGATGAGGTCCCTATAATATCCTCGGATATAAGCTTTGTTTCAGTGTTTATTCTATAAAGTGTGCTTTGGCTTGGGTTTTAAAGGCATAAAGCTACTAGGCTTGTGAAATAGTTTAAGGTGTGTTTGACGTTTGGGCATGCAATGCGTCTGTTCAAATGAGACTACATGACCTTGGTAGGTTGGTTGAAATTTTAGTGGTTCCTGGTGGCTTCTCGGGGACAAGAAGTTTTTAAGGTGGGTAGATTGTAAAGTCTCGTGTTTTTTAACCGGGTTAAAATATGAAGGTTTTTGAAATTTTTTGGTTTATCGATGGGTCAGTTTTTAAAACGAGATCCAAAAATTAATTCTGAGTATTAGAACACTTAAAGGTGTCATTTTTGGACTTGGGAGAATACCCGATAATTTTCACGGGTGTCTCGAGGAGTCTCGGGAGCACTGGACCCAGAAAAGTCCACTTTAATGGATCTGCACGGATTATGCACGGTTGCGGTCCAACTTGTGTAGTTTACCCAGTTTAATATTTTATTTATTTTAATTAAATGAGATTAAATATAAGATTTATGTTTAAATAAAATAAAGTGTTAATAATAATAATAATAAGATAATATTATTATTATTTTTATTATTATGGAATTCATTAAATTATTTTGATGTTAAAGATTTTTATTTGAATAATTAATGGGGATTAACGGTTATGTGAAATTAATGAGGCTTTTGGGTATCTTAAGGAAATTCTTTCTTTTAAGAAGGATTAATTGGGGGTTTTCGATTTAATCAAAGAAATGTTTTATTGATTTTAATGGGGAAGTTTTTAAAGAAAAGGTTTTAATAATAATAATATTAATGATACTATTATTATTATGTTTATTATTATAACTATTATTATTAATGTTTAATTTATTAATAATAATTTTATTTTCATTTAGGAGTAGTATTAGATGTTAGAAAAGGGAGTGGCATGACCCTCCCCCCCCTTTGAAGCGCGATACATAGGGAGGTTTGAAACCCCCTTTCTCCCAAAAATCCACTGCTCCAGCCTCTCCTCTCCATATACAGACTCCTCATGGCCAGATCTCCCTCCCTCGGCTGAACCTTCACATTGCGGCATGACCTACAACAACAAGCGACACCCCGGGCAGTACCCCGACGCGTGTGACCCCCTCTGTTCTGGTTCCTCCTTCCACAGGTGATTACCTCCTATTTCTTCATAGTTAAGGTCTGATTACTCAAGGTGAGGTCTTCTCTCATGTTCTCCATCATCATTTTTGTGATTTGATGTTGTTTCGGCACCCGATTTGGTTTTGGCCAATTTTAGGGTTTTGGGATAATACCTGTTTATTGTGTTATTCCTTCAACAGGGTATGCTGGTGGTGTATCGGGACCCTTTGGTCCTTTTTTCAGCATCTTCTGCCAAAGTTGAGGTGGATGGAATCATTTTTCTATGTAGCCAATGTTTCAGGTAAGGTTATATACCTGTAGTTTAGTTTCACATCATTCAATTAAGGTTTTGATAATTTTTATGAGTCCCTAGTACCTAGTTAGAGGTGCGTTGGTCCTTACTGCATTGATTCTAGGTACCTATTTAATATATTGATTTTTTTTGATCAATTTAGACAACGTGTGTGCACGCGCACACACACACACACATATATATGTCTATATATATATATAAAGGTGTGCATGCGTGCGACTTCTGACCAGTTGTGGATTGGTTGTTGATGTATATCAAAGTGCTAAATATTAAATTGGTTCCACCCTGAGGTAGATTTCTCGACCTTTCCTAATTAATCAAATTCAGTTTTTTTGTTTTACTACTTTGATAATGTTGACTGCAATGTTTGATTAAACTATTTAATGGGGGAATGAGATAATTAGTTATGAATTAATTATATATCTTGCAATTGTAAAATAGATGATTAATTGGGCCATTAATTATTAGTAACTAATTTGGACAATTTAAAATAGTTAATTATGAATTAATTATGTGCTATATATGATAATTAATCGAGGTATTAATTATGAGTAATTAATTTGATTAATTTTGAGATAATTAATTATGAATTAATTATGTGCTTGAGACTGGAATATTAAATAATTAATCAAAGGATTAATTATGAGATATTGATTTAGATGAATGAGATAATTGATCAAGCGATTAATTGCAATATGTTGTTTTGGATAAATAGATATATTTAATAACGAATTAATGATGTGCTTTTACAGTGATAATTTGGATAATTAATTTTGGGAATTAATTATGGGAAGTGAAATTAGAATGAGATAACTAATTCTTTAAATTAATTATGGGATGTGTTTCATATTGTGAATGAATTGAATATGTGTTCTTATAAATAATAAAGTTTGTTTACCCTGATTAAAGGACACCCCATGGGTACGTTTCCCTGGTTTGAATGTTTAAGGACGATTGGGCCAAGAATGCCTTTTGAGGCTTGTTTGTTTTCCATGCCTTAAGTTGTTTAGGATGGAGTTGTTTAAATATATAATATGCCATGTGATATGGTTGCTAAATATTTGATCCCTTTTCATCTTGTTTGACTTGAGATGTTTATAACATGTATGTTAATTGTTAAAGTCCTCTAGGAATCACTACTTGAGTGGACGAGTTCAGACTTGTTAATGAATTGGGTGAATCACTATTTAGGGGACAAACCCAGAAGCGAATCACTATATTTAGTGGATGGACTCTTACTCATAATTGATAATGATTTGGGTGAATCACTATTTAGTGGATGGACCCAGGGGAGAATCACTATGTTTAGTGGACGAGCTCTTACTCAGACTTATTTATGAATTGGGAGAATCACTATTTTTAGTGGACAAAACCAAGAGAGAATCACTATTTTTAGTGGACGGGCTTGGATTTTGGTATTGGTTGGGTGAATCACTATTTTTAGTGTATGAGCTCGGACATAGTACATGAAAGATTAAATTGAATATCTTATGATGGATTATCCAAGCCACAACACAAGCTTGGATTCGGTCATTACTTTGATTGCTTAGATGGTCTTTAGAGGCATCAGTTTTTAGTGACTTCATCATCATCATCATTAAATTTATTCAATAACAAAAACAAGGAAGTAAGAGGAAAAAAGTAGAAACAAAGGACCAAAACACACCCTAACCTTGGGAGGCCTAAAGTAGTGAAGACCTAGAGTATCCCCTCGAATCAAATTGACCCCTTTATTTTTAAGAAAAGTAATGTTATGGAGACAAGTGACTTTGGACCCATGTTTTTTCAGTGAATCCAGGTGATCCACAACCTTGTTTCCCTCCCGCCATGCGTGAGTAACCTGGATGCTCCTGTTGAGGAGATCCTAACACTTTCTGTTAATATACATAACCAACCATGGGATGGATCCTCTTCCATGCAGGGAGTCTTGTAGGATCATAGAGTCAGTTTCCACTTATGTAAGTTCCATGTTCATCTGATTACAAATAGTAAATCCGGTAAGAGATACATTCGCCTCCGCCTGAAGTGAGGTGCCACTTCCATAATGAGCTATGAATGTGAGGAGGAAACTTCCTTCGGCATCCCAAACCACCCCTCCTCCATGCATGTCACCTAAAATATAGGACCCAACAATATTCAGTTTGAGTCCATTAGCTGGGGGGAGCCATCGAATCCAGTGACCCTACTTCTGAGTCGTATAAGGCATGGCCAGAGGCAATCTAGAATGAAGTGGACTTAGAGACAGAGCCTCCCGCCATACACCAACTGAGGGCTGAAGCAGGTACTTGGGTACATAGTTACATTGTACTGCTTACTTTATTTATGAAAGCTTTAACATTGTTTAAATTACTTATTGAATGTCTAGATTTGGGGAAGACACCGGTGGTCTTATCCTACAAAGATTTATATCTCACACCATACTTGGGCTGCCATTACACTGTGTTACCCGAGTAGATTCTATTTGGTTGCAGGATTGTGTTGTTTGTATATACTTGGGAGATAGGAGTATAGGACCAAGCGAAATCTCATGATGCTTGAGGAGATCACCCTCATGGCTTGAGTCATTGTTTATTTATTTCTTTATTGGTATGTAAAGCATGATGTATTGTTTATCGCTTTCATAGTTGTACCAACATAACATGCATGCATTGTATAACATTGGTGTTGGCCATTTTGTTTTATACAAGATTTATAAAATTATGTCTTCAGCTGCTTTATCATTATTCACACTACTTCCATCATTCGCTGATATTATCCACCATTTTTACTCTGATAAGAGGGTATAGTCTCCCTGATAACTATCCTTATACCCTTGCTTCTAGTCAGCAACCTATGGTGTATGGGTAGATGCATTGAGGTCATGTGGCGATCGGTCTGACCACTGGTTCTAGGGTGATCCGGGTCTAGGCATTACACGTAGCTAACTCCAGGTCATGCGTAATATAGTTATACTCATGAGGCTTTAATTGTCTATATGCAAAATCAATCACCTTGTCATTTTTCATGAGGACACACCCAATCCCTTTCAGATATAAATTGCTAAAAATAATTAATCATTATCCGATAGAGGGTAGATTTAACATGGGTGTAGTAACCAATCTCTTCTTAAGATCTTGGAAACTTTCTTCACACTCCTTTACCTAAATTAACTTGATCCCTTTTTGATTTAACTTGGTTAGTGGATTGTAAATTAGTGATTTTTTTTTCACAAACCTCCTATAATATCTTGTTAATCCAAGGAAACTATGAATCTTAGTTACTATTATGGGATGAGGACACTCCTCCACAACCTTTATATTAGCAGGATCAATTGATATTCCTTCATTGGTTACAATGTTCCCCAATAAAGTAACTTGTTGTAACCAAAATTCACATATACTAAACTTTACAAATAGCCTCTCCTTCCTCATAGTTTTCAATGTAACTCTTAGATGATTCTCATGCTCCTAGTGAATTTTGTAATATATCATAATATCATCAATAAAAACTACCACAAAGTTATCAAGGTAGTCCTTAAAGACCCTATTCATGAAATCCATAAAAATAGTAGGATCATTAGTCAAGCTGAAGGGCATAACAACAAACTCATAATGCCTATATATTGATTGGAAGGTGGTCTTTAGAATATCTTATTTATTCACCCTCAATTGATGATAACCAGAATGAAGATCAATCTTGGAGAAAAATTGAGCCCCATAAAGTTGGTTAAATAAATCATCAATTCTTGGAAGAGGGTATGTTGGCCAGGCACCACAATCATAACCAGAACATCAAGTCTCGACAATCCTGGATCCTGTCTACCAAGACTCTTCCCCAAGGAACAAGACTCAAAAGAGTATGAACTCCTCTAATATAATGCATAATATAACCCCTTAAACCAAAACACCTCAGAAATTATCAATGACACACTCGCCACTAGAAAGAAATAAGCAAACAAGATGACCCATTTCCAAGTCAGCATCAGAAACACAACCGGGTCACCAATACAGGAGGCCCGAATGGAATCCCCACCATAAGAGATAGAATAACAGCAATTAACCCGAGAGAAATTCCAGTGAGACCCATGACAGGTTTCCTCGCTATTAGAACCAACTTACCCGCCTAACTTGTGCAGACCAGCTTGAGAGCCCGACATGGGCCTACTTGAGAACTTCCTACACCAACCAACATAAACAGATGAGGACATCCAGCACAGATCGAACTCCCCACCTAAGGGGTCTGATGAAAAAGACTCTGAACCAAATGGTAAACACCACACAATTCACTACTCCCATGGGGAATCACCATCCCCAGATGGGCCCAAACCAGAATAGAGGTTGATCTATAAGGTTGTCCATACAAGGACCACCAAATAGAGGTTACCATCCACAAGGGTATAAGCATTGAGGTTCAATAAAATGATACAACCACACTCCCTTATAACCAAGGAGGAACTCTTCCACACACATGGAACACAACAAAGAAATAGGGTCTCATATCTCTTTTCACCAAATGGGGCCACTCATAATGAGATAGTTACACGGGATTTTTAAACTGTCTCCATTTCCCATACTAAATACATACAATAAACCAAAATTCTTTACACCCCCTTGGTGTTCCTGACTATGTGCTAGAATTAATCCAATGCCTATGGATGGAGCCCTGATGTTTAAAGCATCTCCTGCATCGCAGTCAGTAATTGAAGACTCCCGAACAGAAATTCTCCTTCTCGTGCCACATGCAACAACACTACAATCAGAAAACACCAACAGAATACACACATCCCAAGACTCACTTGGTTTCAACATGATACTTCGCCACAAAAAGAACTTAATGGATCATCCCTTTCACACCGAACAAGAAACAATGAAAGAAGGGTCACTTGGAAGGCACCTTCATTTAGAACAGAAAATTTTAGGAATGCTCGGAAGAGGAACATGCTTCTGTTAAAAAAAATCTCTCGAAAGGTTCCACAACATCCACCTTTGTATCTAAAAGAGAACATAGCTCTGTAAGACACCACCAGGCATGACCCTTGAAACTGATAGAAACATTACAATGAGAGGGACCTTAAACCGAGTCCCAAGTAGCACATGATTCTTGCATATAGCCATAATAGCCTCTTATGACCAAACTTACCACACTGGTGGCCTAGAATGAACCCTTACTTAAACAAAACTAATGAAAAGTCTAAAGGCCCTTTAAGATGATGACCCGCAACAACAACTAAGACTGCTTTCCACTTTCCTCACTGGAATTCCCTTAACCACTTCCAAGTAGGGACTTCAGGCTTAAAGATGCCCAACTTCACCTTTGGAAATTATAGCAACTCAATAAACTACGATTTCTTTCAACTCCTTCTACATCCACACTTTCGCTGCATGAGGATCTGCTTAACCTAAAAAATAAGAGAGACAAACTCAACCCAAAAACCCAAGAAGAGATTATATACTTTGATCAACTGGAGGACCTTCTAACAGATGATCACTAGTGGATGGATTTTAATCATACATTAACTCTTTATGGGGGAATACCCTAGCCAACAAGAAAACCCAAGGACCCGACCAAGATGGTCCATTGGTCAAAACATACCATGAACAACACCAAACGAAAAATGGAACCACCATAAGGGATTATCAAAACATTTTTTAGAATAATACACTAACCATTATCTCAAACTAACTCACTAACAAAATGAAACTTCAAACATCTCCCAACAAGAAGAGTATTCAAACCTGAAATACCTTTCAAGTAACAATCCCAAATCATAAAGAAACACACCACACAACCACGGACTACCAAGAACTCCATCATTTATTTAAAAAAACCTTTGAAAATAAAACAGGATGGGTAGGTTTCACATTCACCAATGGTACCTCATGAAGTCTCAAACATTCCCTTCCTTGTGCCAAATCAGGCATCAATCCACTTTTCAAAGCCATAACATTCAACCCACACTTTCTCTTTCTCAAAACCACTAGCCATAAAAATCAAAACCCAATTTAAATATCATAAACCTTTTTCAGAAAAGCACCAACCATTCGAATAAAAACTCACTTTCAAATCTTACACATAAATTTCAAAACATTTCATTCCATTCAAAACACTTTTCAAGAGTTTAGAAAATCCCATTTAAAACAAATTTTCCAAAACCTTCTTTAATATAATTTATGCTTTTCCAAACAATTAATTCCAACAAACTTCAAGTGGAGATTGATAAAACCCAATTATGATAAACTCACCCTCATTCACTCAAAAACATTTCATAAAAATCACCTTTCTAAAGATTCATTCAAAGAAATCCCAAAACCCAATTTTCTACCCTTTTTGAAAATTAGAACATCTCCATTTTAAAGTCCAGACTCCTTAAATTTTCAAACAAAAGTTTCCAGATCAATTTTTAGAACCCAAGGATACACAATATAATGCAAGAGGAAATTAGTGTTGGTGTGTGACTTGGACATATGGTTGGCGGCCATACGCCAATCACTCCATCATCACAGAGAGTGTTATGGGGCAACGTCCCCAGCTCCACATGGCTTGCCAGGCTCTGCGAGCTCACTAAGACCATTGACCCAACTGCCTTTTCATTTCCCCAAATATCAATGAACCATACAAACCAAATGACTCAGATGAAACCCGACTTCCCCTGGTGACTTGAGTCTCATCACGAGGTGTGTTAGTCAGGAACCACACCCGTAACTAGAACATCAAGTCTCGAAAATCCTAACTCTTGTCTACTCAAACTCTTCCCCGGAGAACAAAACTCAAAACAGCATGACCTCCTCTAATACCATTTTGTCACGAACCAAGCCAGATCGGCCCTAAACCAGTCACCCGAGTCGATCCACAACAAGGCCCGAAGGGCGTTCCCGATCCCTACAGGCTGGAAACTAGTGTTGGGAATCAAAACAAGACAATTGAGAATGGTTTGGACCATAAATAAAAGACAGATAAACAAAAAAAACTAGACAAAATAAATAAACACTAGCAGCTAAAATAAAATAAAACCACACAACTAAAAATACCTCCAAGTGACCTCATGGGTCACCACCAAACATAGAATCATGCTCACTCCAAGAGCGATCCAAAACTAGAGGAACCTGAAACTGAAAAGATAGAGTAGGCGTGATCACTGAGATGCTCAGTGGAAATGTCAAGGATAAACAATACCCTATTCCCTTACCTTTAAAAAGAAACCCAAAACATGCTAGTTTGAAGATAATAAATAATAAAATAATGTTTTTCATTCCTTTTAATTTCAAGTAACAAGTTTTAATTTTCAAGAAAATCATTTATCTTACGCTATATTTTCAAAATAGATTCCAAGTATGCATTAACATTTCAAAATGAAAGGAAATAAATTTAAATAAAAAAACATGGTTTTCAAAAAAAAAGAGATCAAGCATTAAACAACTGAAATGTAAATCACATCACAAGAACTATGTCATAAGCGAGTACCATGGTCAATCCCTATAGGTAACTAGCATGATGGAACCCTAGGAACCCCGTACCTCGGTGAAACATGGATTAGAAACCACAACCAATAGTGTTCTCATGCATGAGCCACTAGTAGGGGACACCCCACATAACCTAGTGGTCTCCAATCATCATCCATGTTTATTTAGTATTGTAAGCGTCAATCCAGCTAGACGAAATCAGGACGAACCACTTCCACATCATCTAGAATACTAGTCCTAGTCCGCCCACCAAGATACCCCAGGCTTCCCATGTGCTCTATTTCAAGTGGTGGTGAGTCTTTATCAAACTAACAAACAAGAACATGTCATTTTATTTATTCAAAAACACATTCACCCTCTCACCATCGATCTCCCTCCTTGAGTACATTCCCCCTTTTTCATCACATAAAAATGCACAAGCCTCTTTACTGGGAATATATCACAATTCACACATTCAACATACACATCATTTTTCTAAAACAAGGGGGAATGCCTAAAGAGGGGTTTTAATTTTTCACAAACCATTCTTAAAGTGCAAAATGTGGATCATTACTTTGCAAGGAATATTTTCATTTTAGAAAAGCATAATCACCCGATGCTTTCCAAAACCTTTAAAAGGCCCAATTAAACAACCAAGGAACCACACTTTTTAAAACTAGCTTAAAACCATGCTTAAAACAAAGAAAACCTTTTAAGAAATTCAAAATACCAATTAATCTCAAATTCATACCAAAACCCATGCATTTTTATAAACTAACCAAAACATGAGATTTTTCCTTTTTAAAATCACACACTAACTCATCTTCATTCGATTCAACTTACACAACTAATATGCACACATCAAACATCTTGGGAAATACCAACCACACACCCAAAACCATTTTAGAAAATGCTTTTAAGCATTTAAATTTTCAAACATTCTAAATCAATCTTGGAATCATACTTAAATGAAGACTACACATTTCAAAACTTAAAAGTGAACCATGAAAAATAAAGAGAAGTCTAACACTAAGCATCACCATCACTTTGCATAGCACATATATACTATTTAATATTAAAAGCAGTTTTTAAAACACTCAAACAATTATGGAATTCAAATTAAAGGCATAAGCATAGGGGGGCTACCTCAAGGTGGAACAAAAACAAAATTTCAACTCTTGAGACTTTCTAACTAGAAGTCGTTGCTCTCCCACTAAGCATATGTATTTTCACATACATATAAGGACACCTGGTCCCTATGCACACACCCACATGGCTATAAACATGTGCAAGGGGATCCTCACATATATGCTTATATGCATCTACTAGTCTTCACTCACCTACGCATGCATCTTTCATATATATACATAGGAACACCTTTCCCCAAACACACACACACACACACGTATATATACTCACCTATACATACGTAGGCGAGTCGCCTTAGACCCGATGACTTGAAACCATAAAGTAGAGACCACACACTACACATTAATTACAAGGAACCTTAAAACATCTAAAGAACACCATATAACAAGTGTGAAACCAACCAGCGGCATAAAATCCATACCTCGAATGGTGGTGGCAAACTGAAATCTCCTGAACCGCCTCGCCTTTGACGACAATTGCCAGAACATGAACCCAAAGGTCTCAAGAGACCATTCGCATAACCCTATGACAAAAGAAAACCAAAGAATCCATTAAGCCCAAACCCTATGGTTTTGGAAGAATCTTGAGGGGTGATGAAAAGACCAAAATCGACTGAGAAAGGGAGAGGAGGAGCAAAGAACCACACCTTGAAGCTTCAGACAAGATTTGCGGAGAAACGGAGGAAGAAATTGACGGACGAAGGAGGCTGGAGGGTGGTGCGTCGCGTGATTGGGGAGAACCCCAAGGGGGTGTCGCGTGCAGGTCGAGCGAGAGAGGGGTGAGGGAGAGCGGGGCGTTGGTGGGGTTGCACGAGGGAGGGTGGTCGGAGGGCATCGATTGGTTCACGCACGCCAGATAGGAGAAGGGAGAGGGGGTTTGACCGCGAGGCAGGTAGGCTCACTGGGAGGGGAAAACGCAGCTAGCAGGGGGAGAGGAGGGAGGTCACAAGAAGGGGGTTGTCGTAGGGGAGTCGTGCTCAGTAGGGGGTCACAAGCGGGGCAAGGGAGGAATAGGGGGTGTGATGCGATAAGGGTGAGGGAGGAGGATCAAAACCCTAGTAATAAAATAAAAATAAAAATAAAGTAATATGAATAGTAATAGTAATAATGAACTTAATAAAAATAATATCATTATTCATAATAATAATATTATCATTATTCATAATAATAATATTATCATTATTATTATTATTATTATTAATCATTTGCTTTTTATTTTACTTTATTTCATTTGATTTTAATTTAATAAATTTTAAACTGTAAAAAACTCAAATATAAATAAAATAACAATGACCGCAAGGTGCCGGGTCGGGGTGCGACATGTCGGGTCGAACCTCTCAAAGGACTCAAACATACAATTAGATGAATCTGATTTTTCTGTATTTGATTTTCAGCAGGATCAAACAGATCAGTTTCACTCCTCAATTAAGAAGGGGAAGAAATCACTTGATGTGAGCTCTAATTGTTTTACATGACTTGAGAAACTAAAATAGAGAATAGGTAAGGCTGATCTATAGCCTCCTAAACTTTCAATCTAAATGGTTATACAAAACTAGACTACTGGGTTGTAGGGCATGGTAGAGCAGTGGCCCGAGGGAGCTACATTGGCTTTGGGATCTATTTCTTTGGTGATGGTCAACCTGAATAACAGTGATGGGAAGATGGTGCCTGTGAAAAAGGCTTATGGTTCTAACAAACAAGAGGATATCCACCAAGCTGTGGGTATCATCGCTTCTAAACCAGTTGACGTACCACCTTTTGGATATGTGCAGGATGGAAATCTCCCAGTCGATAGAGTTCCTCCTAAACAGCCTCCAATACAATCAATAGTGAAGATCGAGCGTCTGATGTTATTGGGTCTTCTGACAAAGTAGTGGATGTTGCATCTACTACATGCACTGCTCTTCAAGCAGTGGGCATGCCTAATGCATATGGGGCCTCCCTCCCTCAAGTGGAGGTCATGACTGCAAAGCAGGTGGAAAACAGAAACCTGAATGATGTAGTTATTTGTATGAGGATGGCAGAATGTCTGGGAACACATCCTTAGCTGATGATAAGAGGTAGGTAATCTACCCCCCAGATTGTTTTCATATAATGAAAGATATCTATGGCAATTTTGGAAAATCCAAGATTAACGAATGTGAGGAGGCAATGGAGAGAAACTCAAAAAGAAAAATCCTATCAGAGGATCTTAGGTGAGAGAGGTTGCCTCAGGGCCTTAGTGATGCTATGATGGATTGGTTTGGCCTTCAGGTTGAGTACATGTTTTCAAAATTGGAGCCTGAGGTTTTCATCTTAAATGATTACTTTGCAGTCTTGGAGTTTTTATCCTCCAACATTGATGATAATATCCACTCCAACCCCAACAGGGACATTCAATACCTATCATGGAAAGGTGAACTTCAGATCATTAGTAAAAGTGACAATAAAAGTAAAGAATTGGCTCAATTGTCTTCTGATGAGGATCGTGAGCCTTGCCAAGGGTAAAGATGTGGTGATGAGGTCGAAACCCTTGTGGTATAGAGGCAACCTTTGAGGTCATGGTGGACACCATTTACATCATGGTAGAGGTTGAGACCTTTACTGTTTGGGCATTTTAGACCGTTTTGTCATTTTGATGAGGGCGTTTACTTTCATGTATGCCCCATCTCTCCCACTATGTTCCTTTTTTCCTCTTCTAATAAATGGGATAGGGATTTTGTGCTCTATCCTATACTATTATATATATAACAAAAAATTAAACATTTAAAATAATGTTATTTTATTCAAAATCGTATATATTAAAGCAATCCTAAATATATAAATAAACACCTAACCCAGACCTCTCCTTCTATAAGGGAGTCGAGCTAGACACCCCTAAAGATTTTCGTGGTGGGATCTTGGTTCCACATTTTCCAAAATTTGAATATTGATATTTTATTAATAATATACACAATTAATTATAAATGATTAATAATATAACAAGTAACTATATGGTTAATATAATTAATAATTAACAATATGGTTAATAATATTAAAGTTGAGGCCGAAGCCTTAGTTTATTCAGGAAAAATGGCTACATTACAAAGAAAAACAGACAACATACAATGCAGGGTTGTACTCAACAAGACTCAAACTCGAGACCTCGTCAAGACCCACAGAGGTAGTTATCGTTGAGCTGCACCCCGGGGGTAATATAATTAATAATATTAGTAATTGATAATATATTTATTAATAATTAATTAGTTAATTAGTATTTATTAATAACTAATTATATCATTAATGCGTTTAATTATATTAATAACTAACAATATAAATAACAATAAAATATAACTAATTAATACCATTAATAAATAAATAATAATAATATCATTAATAATCAATAATGCAATTAAAAATATGAGTAATTAATGATATAAATACTAGGTAATTAAGATAATATTAATTAATTATTACTAATTAGATTAAAAATATTAATTAAAAATATTGATTTATATTAATTAGTTAGATATTAATTAATAAGGATTAATGATATTAATATTAATTAATATTAATAAATATTATATTAATAACTATTATATTAATTATAATTAGTGGGAGTGAATCGAGAGTAAGGGTGTAATTTTGGCCCGACGACCCGAAAGCCCGAGCGGCCCGGCCCGACAAAGCCCGCATCGGGCCAGGTCGGGCTCGGGCCGTAGGTTCAGCAGGTCGGGTCTGGGCCTATCCAAGAAGGTCCGCGGGTCAGGCCGAACCGACCCGAAAAAGCCCGGCTCGCTGGCCCGCGCGAAGCCCAGCCCGCTACCACAAGCTCCCAAGGTTGCGTCTGGACCAACTGATCCAGGCGCTGCACCTGTTAACTTATCACCAGCTTATATATATATCTACATATCTGTATATATATATATGTATATGTATATATACATATATACATATATATATATATATGTATCTATATATCATTATATATTAACAAAAAATAATATTATATATATACATATAATTATTATTATATGTAATTATAATGTGTGTGTAAATATATATACAACAATATATAATTATATATATATAATAGTGTATATATATAAACAAAACCATTAATAATATATATCAATTAAGTGTGGTTTTTAAAAATACATTAATAATAATATATATATATATATATGATTTAATATAATATATATATATATATAAAGCTATTAATATATATATATATATATATATATATCAATGATTTAATATATATAATAACTTGTTGTATATTAATAAAAAAATAACACAATCACCTAATGATGTTCGTGTAAGTCCCTCAACTTTATTAATTTTTTTAAGTATGTTTCAACATGCATATATATGATAATATATATATATATATATATATATAAACAAAGTCATTAATAATATATATAAAGCTATTAACAATATATATCAATTAAGTGTGACTTAAAAATCCATTAATAATATGTGTGTGTGTCAATGATTTAATATATTTAGAAAAAAAATTAATCCGCCCACTACGGCGCACCCCCCAACCCCTAATTATTTTTTTACAATTTTATCATATTATATATATATATATATATATATATATATATAACTTATTATATATTAACAAAATAACAACTACTCACCAAATGATGTTCGCACACCCCCAACCTCGTTAATTTTTTTAAAATATGATAAAACTTGCATATATTATATATACTATATATACATATATAAATCTATTTAGAAAAAAAATAACTCACTCATTACTGCGCACCCGCTAAGGGTGTAATTTCGGTCCAGACAGGGCCAGGGCGGGTCTGCCCTGCAAAAAAAATAAAAAACGTTTAAAAAAATGTTTTAAATTAAACAAACGCTTAAAAATACTTTAATAAATAAGTTAAAAAAATAAATGTAAACAAACGTTTTAAATAAATGATTAAAAACGTTTAAATAACAACACTTTAAACCCACCACCCACCGCTGCGCACCCCCCAATCACTCATTTTTTTTTTTAATTTGTACATAATATATATAAATTCATAGACATATATAAATCTATTTAGAAAAAAAATCACATATTCACCCACTGTAAAATGTTTTTACATAAAACGTGTTAAATGATTAAAAAAATACATGTTAAAAATATGCGTTCAAAAAAATGTTTTAAATTAAAGGTCTAAAAATAAATGTAAAAAAAGATTTTAAACAAGTGTTAAAAAACAGTTTAAATAAAGTTTTAAATAAAAATGCTTAAATTTTTTTTTTTAAAACAAACATTTAAATTATTTTTTTTTAAACAAACACTTAAAAAATACTTTTTACATTAATATATGAAAAAAAGTTAACTGTTTTAAAAAAACACTTGTAAAAAGCATGTGTTTAAAAAAATTCCAAAATGTTTTAAATTAATCATTTAAAAATAAATGTAAAAAAAATGTTTTAAACATATGTTAAAAAACGATTTAAATAAAAATGTTTAAATAAAAAATATTAACAAACGCTTAAAAATTTACAAATAAGTTAAAAAAAATAAATGCAAATAAATGTTTTAAATAAATGTTAGAAAAACGTTTAAATAATAAGGCTTTAAACTCACCCGCGACAGTTGCGCACCCCCTCATTATTTTTTTTACAATTTGAAAATAATATATATATATATATATTCACAATATATAAATCTATTTAGACAAAAAAACATATTCACCTACTGTAAAATGTTAATAAAAAATAAAATAAACGTTTTTACAAAAAACATGCATTTAAAAATAAATGTAATGAAACGTTTTAAATAAATGTTAAAAAATGTTTAAATAAAAAAACATTAAAACAGACAATTATTTTGAAAATAATAAAAGTCCACCATGACCCGACTCGAAAAAGCCCGGTTCAGCTCGAAAAAGTCCGGCCCGGCCCGATGATTTGGGTCGGCCCAGGCCGGGCTCGGACCGCCTCATGGGGTTGTTCGGGCCGGCTCGGTCCAGCCCGAATAGTGGTCAGCGGCCCGACTTTTTGCACGGCAGGCCCGACCCGGCCGTGTCCATACCGGGCGGAAATTACACCCTTAATGGATAGAATGTCTCTCTAACTCTTCACGGCGATTTAGGGTTGTGGTCCAATGGGATTCGTTTTGGCTTGTTATTTTGATCCTTGTGGGGGTGTTTGTTCCTCGAAGCAGATTGATGATGTTATTGTTTCGTATAGGGCTACCTCGAATGGTAACAAAGTTCCTGATTTGATGGTCGTTGCAGACTTGAACTTGAATCGGGAAGGCCTCGTGTCAAAAAAACCGGATGGTATGGAAGATGGAATTGATGGCAATGCTGAAGATCATTCTGGATCTACTGTGTTTTTCTATAATTTCTGGAATCGAGATGATTTTCCGAGCCAGAAAATCACTAGGAATGGTACGCTCGCCTTTGTGGAAGCAGATCAGGGCATTTTTGAAGAACAAATTGAGGAATGAAAACACTCAATCATCGTTCGACTGGTGACACAACAAAGGAATTCCTCCTGTAAAACCGACGATCTGCGAAGACGTCTTCAGCAAATCTGGGGCTTCAATTGCTGGAAGATCACCTCGATCAGTAAGGGGTTCTTCCATGTTGTATTTCCTTCGGAAGATTTCAAGTTGAAGGCTTGGGGGATGGGCTCTATATCCCTCATTCTGGGATTCTTGAGGATTCGGGATGGGGGCCCTTTCGTTAATCTTGAATCAGTCAAGAATTATGTCCTGCAATATTGGATTCGTATTGAAGGACTGAGTTGGTTCTTCTGGAATCCCAAAATTCTTCAGGATATTGCTTCTATGGTTGGAACTCCTATCAAATTTGATCGATAGACAGAATGGGATAGGTACAGCTACTTTGTTCATGTTTTAATCGAAGTTGGTCTGAGTTCTACAATTATCGATATTGTTGTTCTTGTTGTTGCTAGAAATCAATTAGAATTATCCATTGAATTTGAGAATCTACCTGCCTTTTGTAAGTGTTGCACCTGTATTGGACACTCGGTTGATGAGTGTTATAGAAAACTGTTCTGTGTGAACTGCAGAAAGCATAGTCATGAGATCGGAAATTGCAAATTGAAGCTGTCCATCCCCACGGGTACCACTGTTAGCAATAACAGCCAGTTGCAAGGAAAGGATAGACCATCACTACATAAAGCAGGGGTCTCTTATAGGGATATAATGGGGGATGCAAGAAAAAATACTGCTCTGGGTAATACCTCAAAGGTGAAAGCATTTAATGAGGAAAATGGTCCAGCTGATAGACAAGGAAAAAATAAAAAGGGTAGTGTTGTGGCTTCTCCCACCTGAGTCCTGATTCCCATTTGAGTGACAAGCTTCTAAAAGCCATCAACATTGCTGCTCTGGTTGATATAGGGACCCAGAATCTCTGTAAGGAATTTCCAAAGCCTAAGAGAGGGGTTGTGCAAGGGTCTAACTGGCAGAGTGCTCAACACCAAGCTTGTTTAGGTCGTCGAGAAGCCACTCCCCATGAGGCTAATCCTTTGCCTAGGATGGAGGCATCAGCTGATGCCATTAAAATGTCCAAGGAGGAGATGCAGGCTGCTCAAGATTTGCAGGAAGAGGCATTGTTCTGGACATCTCCGATGTGAAGGGTGGTGGGGAGTCCGCTCCCACTGCCCAAGCCAAGGCGGAGCAGAACCCACTGTCAATGGAGCAGATCTCCACAGCTAATGATAGTCAGAAATGGATAAAAATGGAAAGGTTTGGGGGGGGGGTGTTGATCCCCAACTTCTTCACAATGTTAGACTCTATCAATTCTCCTGAATTTGATGAACTCTATCTTGAAATCCTTGAGAGGGGGGGGGGGGTGTTGATCCCCAACTTCTTCACAATGTTAGACTCTGTTAATTCTCCTGAATTTGATGAACTCTATCTTGAAATCCTTGAGAAGGTTGGTTGTAGGAACAAGGAGAGGTCTGTAAAGGAGGTCGAGGCTTCTACACAGGCTTCACTTGCTACTATTGCATTTAAGCAGGTTACGCCTATTGACAAAGAGGCTTCATCAATTAAAGCATTGGCTGTACAGGTTGCAACCCCATGTGAGGAATCCGAAGCAACTACATGGCCGGTGCAGTCATCTATTCACTCCATGGAGGACTTGAAAACTCTAATTGGGAAAGGGAAGGCTCATGACTGTCAAGCGCCTCACCTTACCAAGGACTCTGGAGCAGTTCCAGGTGAAACAGAAGAATCATCGGAACATGGATGATCAAGCTATTGGGCGATCGGACCGGATGTCGGACGGCGCCGGCGGGACGGGGAAGACGGGCTGCTGGATCGACAATGGCGAGGGGCGGCCGAGTCTGGATGCGGGTCGATGCCGGTGGGCCTCTTTAACGGCGGCGACTAAGGGACGGCCGAGTATGGATGCGGGGTGACCCTTGGGAGGTGGCGAGCCGCTTATGCGGCGTCTGCCGCTGTGACAGCGGCCCTTGGAGCAAGGGCGACGCAGGACACACGGGCATTGGACTCTCATGTCTACTCGGCCTTTGGGCCGACAAAGGACTTATGGGTCATGGCTTATAATGGCCTTGCCCTTACCTGTTTTAATTAATTAATATTGATTAAAATTAATATTATTAACATTATTAATATTATTTATTAACATTTATTATTTTTAATTTTAATATTATTAATATTAATTGTTAAATATTAATATTAATTGTACTATTATTTTATATTAATTAATATTAATATTAATTTTAATATTTATTAATTAAAATTAAAATTAATATTATTAAAAATAATTATTAATTATTAATTTTGATATTATTAATATTTAGTAAAAATAAATAAAAATAAATAAATATTTACTAATTAATAAATATAAATAAGTATTTATTAATTAATATTTATTCATATTAATATTATTAATATTATTTATGATTATTTATTAATTTTACTTTTAGTAATATTAAAATACATTAATATTAATATTTATTTATTAATTAATATTCATTAATTGATTTTGATAATAATACAATTAATATTTATTAATATATTTTTATTAATATATTTACTAATTAATAGTATAATTAATATTTATTAATTACTATTAATTAAAATAATTAATATATTAAATAATATTGATATTAATATTTCTTAATTCATATTTTATTTGTTAATTTTTTAATTAATATCTATTAAAATTATATTTAATATATATATATATATATATATATTTATCAGTTATTAATTAATATTTGTTAATATTTATAATATTCAATTAATTGATATTTATTAATATTTTTTAATCAATATTTTTAATATAATTATTAATAATCAATTAATTAATATTATCTTAATTACTTAATATTTATATCATGGTAGGGGGGGTTTGGGGCATGGGGCGGCAGTCACGGGGTCGAGTCCTCAAGCCGGTTTTATTTCCTTGCGTGTGTTGTAAATAAAAACGTTTTTTAATATTTCTATCATTAATTACTCGTATTTTTAATCATATTATTAATTATTAATGCTATTATTATTATTATTTAATTATATTAATTAATTTTATTTCATTGTTATTTATATTGGTAGTTATTAATATAATTAAATATATTAATGATATTCTTAGTTATTAATAAATACTAATTGATCAAGTATTATGAAACCCTAGCCTTTATTAATATATATATATATATATTAAAAAAAACTCATTAAAACAGTACTTTGTGAATGCCATGTTTCATGGGATCAATGAATTCAGTTCATCCTTCTCGAGCATTCTGGATTACCCGCAAGCCTTCCTTAATAACCCTAAGGGGTTTTCATGGTGGCTTGAGTCCCGTTGGAATTAGGGGTGGGCACAAATTGATTCGGTTCAGTTTTGACTAAAACCAAACCAAACCACAATTTGTGGTTCAGTTTTTATACATAAAAAAACCAAACAAATTTATAGTGGTTTCGTTCATATTAACAAATTTCTAATTGATTAATTTGCGGTTTGGTTTGGTTTAGATTGCAGATTGATCTATTTTTTTTTTACAATATCCTAGATATGGTTTCATGAGGGCCACCATTTTCTCTCTAGATGGATTCACCCATGGGGATCTAGGGTTTCCTCTTATCTCTTTTTTTTTTCCAGCAATGCTCTTGCCTCATCGTTTCCTCTATGTGACTCAGGGGTGAGCGAGTTTTGCTTCTACTTTGCCTTCGAGGTCGATGTGTTTCCCTCACAGCTTCAGCATGGTTTGTTCTTTGGTGGATTTCTCAGGAGGTATCGACATCATACTTTTCCTTCATACTCATTTGTTCCCCTCTTTCTGGTATCGCTCCCCCGAGCTTCCCTCTCTTCAGACCCTTGTTCTATTTTCCCGTCCTCGTAGTTCCTTGGTTTGATTTGGTGTCAGCCTCCATAGGTGGTTATTCATTGGTCTTGGTTATTTGGATCCCAACCCAGAGCAGCGCTTCCGGTCTTGACCATCTCAGGTCCTCTCTTTGGCGATATCTCTTGGTGTTGTTTGCTGAGTCCCCCCCTGAGATGTATGGATCTTTGGATTTTCACTCGAGAGCAATGAGGATTTAAGGTTGACGATGTTGATGGGTTTGGAGGTTGGCCAACCATCGATCAGTGTTGCAGCTTGATGGTTGGATGCATTATGGTTTGAATTGCTACATGAAACTCTCAAATCTCAAAATATATCAAAATGTGTTTCATAATAAGGAAGAATCTGTAAGGACTCATGTTTTTCCGGACTGCAGTTTTGAGCAGAAATTTGAATTTTTGTTTCGAATGCGCATGAGGGGTAAAGTGGTCCTTTCCCCCTAGCAGATGATCTCGGATAATTTTTTCTGACCACTCCATTGTTCCCGGAATAGGGTGTTTATCCTAGGACATGAGTTTGGTGGAAATCCAAGCCGTTCGAATTTTGGCGGAATAATTAATAATTAATAATTATTTAATTAAATATTAAATTATTCGCACAGGTTCGTTCGACCGTAACTTTTGAACGAAGCTTCAGATTGAGATTCTGTCTCCGTCATTGAGTTTGAAATGGGGAGTTTAGCCTCGGCAATGCCTAAACTCGAGTCGGGTGTTGGGGCCGGCCCAGTCCCCTTTTCTTTTCTTTCCTTTTCTTTTTTTCTTTCCTTTTCTTTTTTTCTTTCCTTTCTCTTCCTTCCTCCTCCTTGCGCACGCCTCCTGTGTGATCCTCCATGGCCATGACCTAAGAGAGAAATGGGGAAGGGAGAAAAAGAGAGAGAGGAAATGGAAGAGAGGTACCGCTATGAAGCCCTCGGCGCGCTGATATGGCATATGACGATTATGGACGGTGAAATCAAATGAAGCTTCAGCGGTTTCTGCCCGAAGGTAGGCCCATTTACATTTTCTCCATAGATCCCCTTTAAACGTGTTGTTTTAAGTTGTTAAAGCCTTTTTATGCTTTCTTGTGGCCTCTTAAGGCCATATCTATTGTTTCGAGGGCGAAAACGGGGGTTTCGGGCGATCCGAGGGTTTTCTCGTCGGGAAACCCAACCTAGTTGAGACCTTTGATCTCAGATGAGCTGCGAGCTATCTCCCGTGACCTATGCTTTTGAGGACGTTCCCCTTGTGAGATGTGCCCTTCTGGCTTATGAGGCCGTGAGACCGAATGCTTCCAAGGATCCGATGAGGGATGCCTTTGCTTATGTGCTGACCTAGGGAGTCCCTTATAGGATCTCTCTCCTATTTTCTTTTGAGAGGATCCCTATTGTAGGATGCCTCTGTTGTTCTTCGTTCGAGGATCCCATGTAAGATTCCTCTCTTGCTTTTTTCCAAGGATCCCGTGTAGGATGCCTTCACTCGTGTTTATTTGGAGGATCCCGAGTAGGATGCCTCTTTGTGTTTAACTTGAGGGACCCAACGAAGTGCCTGTGGTTTGAATGACCCTGAATTGTATGTCGGGTTTAGGTAGAGATGGTGTTCAGGTGTCACCTAGAACCCGCGCCGAACTAGTAAGCCCATGGGGCTGTGACTGCAGTGTTGGGTTGGGTGTTCGGGCCACCCTCACTCTTTGTTATGTTTCACTTGTTTATTGCTGATGTAGTGATGTTCACTAGAGGTGCTTCCTGGTTAGTGGATGTTGAGCCTGACGCGAGGCGTCATCTTTTCTGTTGGGATGCCTGATTGTTCTTCTTGGGATCCACTTTGATTATTGGGATTCCAGACGTGCTTTCCTGGTATCTGGCTTCTGAGCCATGTTATTTCTGATATTTTACTGGTACCCAGAGGTATTACCTGGGAGTTGGTTGTTGAACACACACACACACACACACACACACACACACACACACACACACACAGATATATATATTATTGGGATGACCATAGGTGCTTCCTGGTATCCAACTGTTGAGCTTTGATGCAATTGGTTATATAAATGTTTTTCCCATGCGAGTTGATTATTGAAAACCATGTAATAGTGTAATTTACATGTGTTGTATTTTATGCCGAAATGCTGATATACTAGGCTCAACCCTAATTGACTGCTATGCCTGTAGGTGAGGATTTTGTTATGCCTGCGGGCAAGGATTTTTCTATGCCAGCGGGCGAGGTTCTGATATTCCTGCGAGTGAGGTTGTGTTATGCTTAAGGGTGATGTTTTTCTATGCCTACGGGTGTGGTTTTGCTATGCCTGCAGGCGAGTCTAAAAAATGTGACAATTGGGTGACATTTTCCAAGTCTCGGTTGGATTCATGGGATTATGCTCCGTGTTTTCCGACGAGTGACCTTTTACAGGATTGATCATTGGTATGCGGTATCCTAGTTTGTGACTGGAGGTGAGTACATGCGAACCTAAGTGTAGGATGAGAATCCCCCTGTGGTGACGTAGCTTGCTCAGAGATATAATTCCAGTGTTGGTCGAAATAGGTACATGTCGATGGGATTACGAACCCATAGATCGACTTAACGATACATGACTTGAGTCGCATGGCGTCCAGCTCAATGCCCTTGCACAAGATGTCCAAGAGATCAGGCTTGTGGACCCAAGGATCGACTGTTGTTGTGGTTTCATGTTGTTTGATACACATATCAATGAATATTCATATTTATGTATATATGTATAGGTATGATACCATACATGTGTACGTATATAGATATGGACATCCATGGTGGCACTTGCCCAGTTAACAGGGATTACAGACCCTGAGTTCGACTGCGGTTTCACGTTTTGTTTTTACTACCTTTTGGTTGTGTCTCAGCTAGGCCGAGCGCATTACTTTTGCATACACTTTAGCAGCACAGTTACAGGTTGCTTATTGGGGTGACCTACTGAGATTCTCTCTCACCCCTGCATGTGCACCTTAGTGTACGTGTAGACCTTATGTATGCTTTTCAGGTTGAGTTCGAGTTACATGGTGGATAGGGCTAAGGCCCAGTGTTTCATGATCGAGCGGAGCTGCTTGGGTGATTCTACTGATCGGGCTGGTGCAGTTCGACAGTGTCTGGAGATCAGATACGTGAGTTGGCTCAAAGTTAGTAGCAGAGCCATGTACTTTTACTTTCAGTTTCTTTTGTACTTGTATCTGTATGGTCATCTTAGTGGGTGACCAATGTTGTATTGTACTGCATAACTGTTTGGGCTTTTACAACATTTTACTATTACAATTTTTTCTATTTGAGTTGTTTGTTGCTTCCACACTCTGTTTACTTTCCGCTGTGTATGATACTTAGTTATTTCCACTGTTTTCTTACTCTAGTATGTGGGCATAGTCTCCCCATTATCACACACTAATCCCTCACTGCTAGTCGGCAACCTCTGGCATACGGGGAGGCGCTCTTAAGACCTTGTGGTGAACCGGCTCAGAGCACCAGTTTAGTGGCTTCTGGGTCGGGACGTTATAGAACCAGAAGGAGTGGGTATGTAAGTTCACTGTTCTTTCTTTGGAATGAGTAGCGATGATATGGTTCAATAGATTTAGAGAAGAAGGCCTCTATTTTTCTTTTGTATGGAAACAGGGAGTTAGAGACTAGGATGATGTTCCTTTTTGGGGTTGAAACAATTTTCTATTTGAAGGATTTTCTCTTTTAAGGCCTTTCATATGTTGTATTTATTTATCTTTGTTTGCTTTAATTCTTTCCATTTCCTTGGAAAAAATTCTAGACGTTGTGGTCTTTGGAGGAGCAGGGTTTTATTCTTCTTTGCTTTTGGGTTTTCACTGGTTTGGTGGAAGTCTATTTATTGGACTTCTTTATAGAGGTTAGTGCTTTACAATTTCCTATTTTTCACTTATATATCAACACTCTTTCATTTTAAGTGTCTAGTGCATCTGTTTGTGTCACTGAAGAATTGTCTTGGGCTTTGTGAATTGAAGATAGTGGTGATCTGTTGTAATTGATGATGCTGTGTTGCCTTTGGTTGATGAGGGTTTTTGATCAGAGTGTAGCTTGAACATCATTGATGGAGAGTTCAAGGGAAAAAATCTTATTAATATTTTTAATTGTGGAAACTTGGTTTAAAGTTGTCTTTAGTGGGTTTTTAATATAGTTTTCTTTGGTTTCTTTTATTTGGGTGGATGTGGTTGTTTGGTCTTTATATTTTGGTCTGTACATGGTTCCTAGTAAACCATAAAGTGGATCATTTATAATTGAAAAGGGTATTAGATATATTAATGATATTTTATAATGATTGGCTAATAATTTTTATGGAATTTATACATAATCATTGACAAAGTGACCTGACATTACCCTTAATCTGTTATCAAAATAAAACATTTTTTTTTGTTAATGGTGATTGAAAATAAAATTTGAAAGAGGTTTTGGATCATAACATCAATTCATGGGGTGAGCTAGTATAAAAATGGAAAAATATGTTTTCTTTTAAATAGGTGCAGTTTGGTTTGGCACCTGAACCAAACCACAAACCACAAGTGTAACATCCCGTTACCCACTTTCAGTTAATTCCTTTCTCTTTGCTTGTTTTCCACTTTAATTGGGTGCGTCTTGGGACTTCTGAGGATGGAGAGCATTTGTTGGAGAAAATGACTTAAAATTTAGGGATGAATGTTTGTTTTAATTAATGGAGTCTGAGTAAAAACGTGTTAATGGTTTTGTGGGGTTCTCCCTGAGTTCGGAGGACACTTGAGGTGTTTTGAGTTTTTGTGTAAGAATCTGTAGTTTTTTTTGTATTCTACAGGTGAAATACATGCTGTGTAATGGGAGTACACAACGTGTAAGTTTTGCTGGGTAGATCCCTTTACCACTGTGCTTAACGACATGGTGCCTCTTCTTGTTCATGAAAAATGTAAAATTCCATCATTCCGTCTTGTGTAACTTTTTACTTTTCTCAATATAAGAGCCTCTATGGTCATTTTTCTAAAACAAAAACAATGGGTTTTCAATGTATGTTATCCATGAGGATTGAATGAAGTGTAAAGGGATCACATGCCTTTTAAATGTCATGAACAAGGATTTTAAGGCGGCGTGCAAGTGATATGTTATTTCATTCTTCCGCAACTACTTTGGCTCTCGACCTAGAAGGCTTCACTGATGATTTTGAGAGTCTCTGTTCGATCCAGATTGATTTGTTTGAAATTCGATCACCATTGCAGTTGTTTTACATCTCCCTGAGCAAGTAAGTCTTTCTTCTTCTTCTTCTTCATTTCTTTGATCTTGGTAACATCATTGCATTGCGTTATCAGATCCATTGATTTTTAGTGATGTTTCTTCTTATTCCTTCAAGATATGTGGTGCATTCTTAAGGGCCTCTATTGTTGTTGTTGAATCCTTTTATTGTGGGTGTGTTTGACCCCATGTTTTGAGGTAGGTGGTTCCGTCTCTAGCCCATGTTGGTGAATTGAATTGCTCTTATCTTGATAAATTATTTTATTAAATGAAATGGCATGATATAAATGATTTTCTTTGTGTGTGTGGAAATGGGTTTTTGATAAAAGATGGTTTTCCCCTTGTTTTGGGAAATGGAAAAGGGTTTTCAAAGCATTGTGAAATGGTTTTTGAAATAATTTTCAAAGCATGAAATGATGGAAATGATTTGATGAATTTATTTGGAAAATAGAGCACATGGGAAGCCTTGGGTACTTTGGTGGAAAATATTATAATAGGTCTCATCCACTATCAGGGGATTTTCTCATGGGGCTTATCTCCGTTCTCTAGGTCTGTTGTTCTATGGACTTATTAGACCTATTAGGGGGTTCACTTGCTAGGGCGTTACTTTATTCTCTAGACTCGTTGCCTATGTCTAGTGGATTGATTCGTATGAAATTTTCTATGTTAGGTATGAGTTTCCTAGATATCTTGACCTAGTGTGATCCCTAACATGATGTTATCTGTGCCACTTATTTGCCTATTTGGGCTTCAACTTTTGGTTTGTACTATTTTTTGTACCGCCATAGACTTGATATGATAAATGATGCATGCTTTGTTTTGTTTTTACTTGATATATCTGCTGAGATATATAGAAATGAAATTATTTGAAATTGATTTACTTGCTTTATTTGGAAATGTGGAAAAAGGGGAAATTAATATGTTTTCCTTGATTTTGATATAAAAAATGTTAAACTGTTATCATGCCTTGTTTTCTGTAATATTGAACATGCTTGGATTATTGTTCAGAGACTTGATATGGAACATCTGGGTGAGACCCTAATGATCCTGTTATCTCACACCAAACATACCTCTTCAACAGTTCATATACCTAGTTATGTATTTCAATGCAGGGAAAGGCAAGGTGCCATAGTGAGGCGATGATGTTTTATATCAGTTGGGATGGGTAGCTGGTGGTAAGATGGTGGAAGTCTTCCCACACCATCACATGGAGTAGTTGTTTTCCTATTTTGGCAGTCCTTTGTGTTTGGACTTGTAGTTGGAGTTGTTTCTATTCTTGATTTGTTTGATTTTCACTGTTTAGTTTTAGTTATGGCATATATTTATCTATTCCACTATTGTCTCTATTGTATATATGTTCCATGTGGTTGCTTCATGTTTGGAGAAATTGTTCCCTCTGGTTGTTGTTTGATGCTCGGGTTCTAGTCACCAACGTGTGGGGATTAGGAACGCCCTTTGGGTATGTGATAGCTCGAGTCAGGTACCTGTTCGATAGGGTATTCAGGTCAGGTTCGTCATAGTTTGGTATTATAGGGCTTTTTTTACTCAAGATTCCTTGTCTTGGGATATATGGTAGATTGGAGATAGGATTTTTGGGACTTGAGAGGTATATTGCAGTGAGTGCCTAGCCATTTCTTTCCATAATGAGACTCAAGTTACCATGGGATGTTGGTATGTGTGTCTCATGTTTGAGTTCTCATTTTTTATCTCAGTTTTTTTGCTTATGGGTTTTCTAGTTTGAATTGAGATTTTTCTCTTGCCTGATCATTTCTTTTGTTTCGGTGTGTAGCATGACTCCAAGATGTGTTTTGTGAGTTCCTTAGAAAGGTGCAACTGATGATCCTCAAGATAATCCTCTGATGTATTAGAACTTTATCAAGGTAATTGTGTGGTCATTTTTTGTTGTTGACCATAATGTACCACAGGCTCTGAACGTGGTTGTTCAGGTACAACTGAGACCTGTAGGAGAAAGGGATCGATCACGAGAGTTCTTGTGTAAGAAAAAACCATACATTAAAGGTAAAAATGAACCTTAAGAGGTGTAATATTGGCTTGAAAAGATCGTTCATATCTTTGAATTTCTAGATACACCTGAGAGTATCAAAGTGAACTGTGAAACGTTCAGACTTGAGGGTCCTAACAAGTGTTGGTGAGATTCTTGTTAGAGTTGGTGTCCTATAACCAAATGTGTTTACTTTGATTACATTAATATTTAATATATTTAAATATTAAACATCTTATTACATATTGTTCATTGTTATGCATGACTATGATGTAATAATGTACTAAAGTATTTGTCACCTAGACAGGGTCATAGAAGTTCCTCGCTATGATGATAACCTTGAAGTGCTATGCCAATATTTTTAAATATAGTTATGTGATTGGATGACATACTATGATGGGACGCATAGTATACAAACTATTAGGTGTGAGTACTCATAAGTAGATGATACTTATTCTCATAAAGTTCGCACTTGGTAATCTTAAAGATGAGAGGTTTTGAGAATATACCCACCTATAGGAATTCCACATGTTTCTTTGTCATCAGATATTCCTATCTACAAGTGTGTGTAATGGTCCTTAGACTTTAAGATTATCATTAATTAATGTCACAACTTGCACACTTTGATTTACTGACAAAAATTGTCACGCTATATGTTGGTGGGAAGTAGGGTACATTAGGTGCGTCATGAGTGACATGTTATTAATGGATAAGTCGAGGAAGGATTTGTCCCTTCCATTTATGGAATTTCATATCTCGTCTCTTTGATTGAAATAAAACCGTCGCCCTAAATTCCATGGACATGGTGTAATGACAAATTTATTTTAGGTAGTCAAAGAAAGATGTATCAAGCAAACATGATGATGACACTATCATGGAACCTACTTTACTTGATGAGATATTGAGACAAAGAGATTATATTACATAGTGAGAATTCTTATGTGGATGTCGTCTTTGTGACTTAAAGTTTTTTCTCTTGGGTGCCTTGACCCGTTGCTAGACAATACTCTTAAACATCAGGTAAGCCCGCCTAATGCCAATGAGAAATAATCCTAGAGGGCCACACACTAAGTGTTTCTTATGGTTTGGATTAAATTATATTTGAATTTAATTAATGGAATAAATATTATTCTCAAGACTGTGGAATAATTTTATTCAAGTTAAAATTACCACATAAATTAAATAAAATACATTTATTTATTTTATTGAACATTTAATAAATATTTATTTACTAGTTTGTAAATAAAATATTTATTTAAGAGAATGATTTATTTATTTATTTATTCAGGTGTTAAATAAATGGAAGTGGAGTTCGAGCGGACCAAGGCTAGTTTGATAGTAAAATAATTATTTACAAGACGATAAATAATTATTTAACTAGTTGGCACAAGAAAAAATAGTAATAATGCTGTTATCATTATGTGGCACGAGATTTCATTTATGATTCCATTTTGCACAAGTTGGTGCACCACAAATAATGGTGATGTTATTGTTATTATGCAGCATGAGTTTTCTCTAAGGTTATGAATATATTTAATTACTGTTATGCAATTAAATATTGTAACCAAAACCCCATGTCGTTAAATAGACAAGTACATCTATTATTCCATCACGCCTTGTGAACCAAATTGCTGGTGGTGAGAGAATTGTTGAGCCAAAACAATTTTTCTCTCGAATCCTCTCCTCTCCCCTCTCAAGAACAAGAGATGTTCTTCAAGACTGAAGAACATGCAATCAAGAATGACCAATGAAAGACACTTTCTTCGCCGCGCTAGCACCTGGAGAATGAGTGGTGTTGATTAGAGGTCATCAGAACACATGTGGATCACTACTAGAGGGATTTTGGTTTGGATACTTGTAAGCACAATGAGACAATGCAGAAAGGTCATTCTGGACGATCAACATCATCAACGAAGAAAGTACCGAAGATCCAGGTATTTAATTTCTGTAGAAATTATTTAAATTAATTATAAACATGATGCGCAAGATCCTCTCTCTAGGATCTGACACCATTTTCTTATTTTTTCTAGATCTTTGATCTTAATCCATGGATACTGGTGTTTATCATTATATTGATCCTAGATTGGTCATCGATTATAGAAAAGGAAAATCTAGGCCCTCCCAACGGATGCTTCCGCTATGTTCGAATCCTATAAGTGGTATCAGAGTGAGTTTCATCATCATTTATAATTATTTAAATAATTAATTGATGATTTATGATTTAATAATTTAGTTTTTCAATTCAAGGTTAATTGTTCTTGTAATCTAGATTTTGAGAATTGTTCTTCCTCTTTCGTTTCTCACAGATTTAACAGAAATGAATAATTTTTGGATTAAAATTAAAGTGAGGAACTCATCAGGAGGCACCGATGATTCTGTCCAGGTAACACGAAATTACACGCCATGTGTTTGGACTTGAATGTCGTGTTCTCTACCATACACACTGTGTAATCTAGACTACACATTGTGTAGTTATGTTCAGCGCATCGGGAGTAATTCAACAATTACTCAATCTATGTGCATTTATTATACATGGTGTAATTAAATTTACACCACGTGTTGACCAGGACAGATAGGAACACACTTACTGGATTACATGCCATGTGGCCCACTAGAAACGGTGTGTAGTCCCTTCAGGTCAGGGGCCAATCCGTGTATCCCATACATGGATTGAGCCGACCGGTAACCATGTAACGCGGAGACAACACGACATGTATCCCACTGTACACACTGTGTACTTCGAAATATCCAAAGTATGCCTCACACACCGAGTCCCTAGGCATGTACTTCGGGAAATATGGTGAAGGTAGTACATGCCATGTAGTCGGAACTACATGCCGTGTACTTTTCCAAATTACACAAAGTTAAAATTTTAATATTTGTGTAATGTTTAAAACTACTTATCATGTATAAATCGTAATATAGGTTGTTACTCTATGCATTTAAGCATCATGTATGCCATATTTCAGAAGAGTAAAACAATATACAAATGTAATACATGTTGGGTAGATTTGAATAGGTATTCACCAGGTTACCTCTAAGGTACATTTATGTACAAGGATGAGAATCTCAAGTAAATTCAGAAAAAGTAATTAAGATAAAAGGATTGATTAATTAAAGATAATAATTAATAGATTCAAGCATGACTTATCTTAATGAGAACTATTAATGAATTTAATGCCAATTTTATTAATTGTGTAATCCGTTGTATGTATGTGGATGATCATGAGCTAGACCAGACCTTTGCATGTGATTGGTTTCTTTTAATTAAATAATTGAAATGTGATCCATCTCTCCTCATTAATATGTAGGGCCTACGTGCCCAAAGTTTCTTTTATGTAAACCCCCTTTTTACCCCTCACTTGCGTGTGAGTTAAAAAACATATGTAATGGATGGATCTCCCAAGATAGTGGAGGCGGTTCAAGCTGGAGTTGAGATGAAACCAATCCCAGGAGATACAAAGGTGGACAAGTGGAAAGATGTAAACATGAACCCAAAAGGTTCAAGGTGTTTCTCCCTTAGGTTAGACTTAGTTTACCAACTGTTAGATAAACTAACCATTAGAAAATCTCATGATCATTCCCTTTACTTTATTTTATTTTTGTCAGTTGCATGGTTTATCATTATGGACGTGTTGTCGTGATCACATAATTAATGAATTAAACAAGCATGCAAGATGGAACTAAAATAAACCAGGCTTATACGTAAATATTATCAAGACATGGTTAATCACTTAAGTAAGTTCCACTGAATATTAAAAAGAATGTGATAAAGATAATAATCAATTTACGCATAAGATATAAAAATCTCTCAATAAAATATTAAGCCTGACTAAAAATTCTTTTACTTAATTAAGGGAAAGATTTAATAAAACTATGTGTTTGACCAACCTTTTTTAGGACACTTACCCTTATGAATGTTTTGGGTTGACTTAACCATATTACATCAAGAGGAGTATCCCTTGCTAGACTTGGTGTAATATTGGAGGCAAGTGTTGAGGAAATCCAAGTTAGGATTTCAGGATTGGGGAGTCTAATCAATAGATCAAGGAGCTGCAAGATCGTAGTTGTAAAAGATATGCCTACCTAAATACCTTCAAATAGCTTGACCAACCCTTATTGGGGTTATGTGAAGGGGAATATGGATCCTTGCCACTAGAATTTCCAAGCAACTTGACATTCCGAGTTCAATGGTGAGGGCCATTGAGACTTGATAAAATAGTGGGAGACTTAATAAAATCAATTTATTATTTCTCATAAAATGTAATCAAGAAAGTAATAATAATATACTCTTTTAATTGTAGAATAAAATGACAAGATCAACCATACTATCCCTGCGATCAATTCTGGATAAAGACAACATTCTCTCCAAAAGTAACTTCCAAGAATGGTTTAGATGCCTTCAGGTTGTTCTACACCATGAACGTAAGTCTTACATGCTGGAGTTAGCATTACCTGATCCGCCTTCCAAAGAGGCGAGTGATGAGGATTTCCTGGTCTATGATAAACATATAAAATACATGGTCAATGTTCAATTTTTTATGCTTTCATCAATGTCTAGTGAACTCATGAAGTCTCACGAAAACATGGATGCGTATAGCATGCTCGATCACCTCTACGGTCTTTACCAGGATAGAGCAAGATAAGAAAGGTTTGAGATATCCAAGTAAATCTTTCAGAGTAATCTTGGAGAGGGTTCCCCAGATGGGCCTCACATAATCAAGATCATTGGTTACATTGAGCGCCTGGAGGTTCTAGGGTTTAAACTTCCCAAAAAACTGGGTACCGATCTAATTCTTACATCAATCCCTTAGAGATTCTCCAATTTTGTTGTTAATTTCAATATGAACAACATTGAGAAGTCTCTATATGATCTTCTTATCCTCATTCACCAACTAGACAAAGATATGAAGCGCGACAAGCCTTATGTCCTTATGGTGAATAAGAGGAAAGGGAAGGTGAAGAGCTTTAATCCCAAACCTTCTTCACACCATTCCAAGAAAAGGAAGATCAAGGGGGAGACAAGGGAACAAGAATCTGTTTGCTTCACATGTGGCAAGAAGGGCCATTGGAAGAAAAACTGCACCCAGCCAAAGAAGCAAGGGGAAACTTCAAGTGAGTTTGTTATCGAGTGCAATTTATCTATTTCTATAAATTGGGTATTGGATATAGATTTTGGTGCTCACATATGTATTCAAATATAGGAACCAAGTATATTTAGGAAAATTGACCGAGGGGAGGTAGATCTACGACTAGCCAATGGAGCTAGACTTACTATTGTAGCTATCGGGGACTACTACCTCACGTTGCCAACTGGGATGATCTTGGTGTTAAAGGGCTATTATTATGTGCCTTATGTGACCAAAAACATTATTTCTACATCCAGACTAGATATAGATGGATTTTTTTTTCAAGTTTGAAAATGAATTTTTCTTATTTTACAAAGATAAAATTTGTTTTGGTAGGGGAAATTTATACAATGATCTTTACATGTTGTATTATACAAACCAAGTAATGGAAATTGATAACAAAGATACTTCATATGACTCATACCACACCCAACTTTGGCATCATCGGCTAGATCATGTAAATGAGAAACTCCTAACAAAGTTACATCAAGATAGATATTTAGATTCTTTCAAACTAAAACCACTTTGTGTATGTCACACGTTCTTACAAGGCAAAATGACTAAAGCCCCATTTAGCGGGAAAGGTGAAAGGGCCAAAGAGCTTCTTGAATTGGTTCATACCAATGTGTGTGGACCATTTTTAGTTGTAGCAAGGGGTGAGAACTCATACTTCATAACTTTCACTAATGATTTTAGTAGATATGGATATATCTACTTAATGAGGTTTAAGTAGGATTCTTTTGATAAGTTCAAGGAATACAAGAATGAAGTTGAGAACCATCTTGGTAAGAAGATTAAGAAACTCTACTCATACTGAGGTGGAGAGTATCTTAATTAAGACTTCATTGATTACTTATAGGAGTTTGGGATCCTATCCCAACTCACTCTTCCTTACACGCCTCAGTGGAATGGTGTAAGCGAAAGGATGAACCAAACCTTATTAGACACGGTAAGTTCAATGATGAGCCATGCAAGTATTCCATTATCCTTTCGGGGATATGCATTACAAACAGCGGAACACATACTAAACCAAGTACCAACTAAATCGATAAATGGTATTACATATGATCTTTGGAGTGGAAAAAAGACATGTTATCGAATTTACATGTGTGGGGTAGCAAAGCATTTGTTAATTCCTCTTCAGGTAACAAACTTACACCCCAAGGTACAAGGTGTACCTTTATAGGATACCCCAAGGAAACAAGAGGATATTACCTATATGACCCCTCATAAAAAAGGTTATAATGGAAATACTCACCATATTTTTTTGAGAGGGATCACATATCTAAAAGAGATAGTGGGAGAGAGATAGACTTCGATGAAGTCAAGGCTCAAGGTACACAAGAGTTGGTACAGGAAAAGATTCCACAAAGACCCATGGAAGAAAGATCTATTCTAGAGACACAAGTACTGTATATGAGTACAAGAGAGGTTAGAGAACCAGAATGGTACGGTTTTCTAATTATCGAGGATGACGACTCATTATTAGTTGATAATAATGATCCTTTAACCTACAAGGAAGTAGTAAGTGTCACATATGTTGCCAAGTGGAAAGAAACCATTAATTCTGAAATGTATTCAATTTACCAAAACCAAGTCTAGATTTTGGTAGATCCTCCAGTTGATGTAAATCCTATTGATTACAAATGGGTATTCAAGAAGAAATTGGACATGGAAGGACAAGTCAGTACCTATAAGGCATGACTGGTTGCAAAAGGGTCTAAACAGCGTCAATGCATTGACTATGATGACAACTTTTCACTAGTTTCAATGCTAAAGACCATCACAATTCTATTGTCCATTGCTGCTTACCATGGCTATAAGATTTGGAAAATGGACGCCAAAACAGTCTTCCTTAATAGGAACCTTCAAGAAGATGTCTACATGACACAACCTAAAGGGTTTGTGACTTTAAAGGATGCTAATAAAATATACAAGTTGCAGAAATCCATTTATGGATTAAAGAAAGCATCCAAGTCATGGAACATTCATTTTGATGAAGTAATAATGAAATTTGGTTTTATAAAGAAAAAATGTGAACCTTGTGTCTACACACAGTTTAGTGGGAGTGCAATAATTTTCTTAATAGTATATGTTGATAACATATTACTTATTTGAAACGAGATACCATTCTTACAGTCTGTTAAGTCATGGTTGAATCAATGCTTCTCCCTGAAGGACTTAGGTGAGACAACATATATTCTTGGGATCAAGATCCATTGTGATAGATCCAATAGATTTCTGGGCCTAAGTCAAAGCACATACATTGAAAAGATACTGAAGAGATTCAGTATGGAACAATCCAAGAGGGGATTGTTTTTAGCGTCACATGACATTCATCTTTCCAAGAAAAAGTGTCCTCAGACACATGATGAAATAGAGAGAATGGAAAGGACTCTATACACATCAGTGATTGGGTCATTCATGTATTCCATGTTTTGTTCTAAGCTAGATGTTGCCTATGCATTAAGTGCAGTAGGAAGATATCAAGCTGACCTAGGTGACCACTATTGGATGTCAGTCAAAACTATCCTTAAGTATCTAATTCATACTAAGGATATGTTCCTGGTTTATGAAGGATATGATGAACTAGTCATCATAGGATATGTAGATTCTAGTTTATAGACTGATTAGGATGACATGAAGTCGCAGACAGGATACATATTCACTTTGAATGAAGGTGTTGTGAGCTGGAAGAGCTCAAAGAAGAGTGTGGTCGCAGGTTCTACAACAGAGTACGAGTATATCACAGATTTTGAGGTAGCTAAAGAAGTAGTTTGGATGCGAAGCTTCATACAAGAGATGGATGTGGTACCTACTATTAAAGATCCCATTACACTCTATTGTGATAATACTACAGCGGTGACTCCCGTAAAAGAGCCAAGGTCACATCAGCAGACTAAGAACATACTTCAAAAGTATCATATCTTCATATATTTTTCTCATAGAGATGCATTTATAGTAAGCAACATTTCCATAGAAGACAACATGGAAGACCCCTTGACTAAATCCTTAACTTAGTAAAAAAATGATCATCACGTGAGGTCTAGCGGACTGAAAGTCGTAGGCAGTTGGCTCTAGTCTAAGTGAGAGTTTGTTAGAGTTGTTGTACTAGAACAAACTATTTTTACTTTGATTACATGAATATTTAATGCATTTAAATATTAAACATCTTATTACATATTTTTCAGTGTTCTGTATGACTATGATGTAATAATGTCCTAGAGTATTTTTCGCATTGACATGGTCATAACAGTTTCCCGCTATGATGAGAACCTTGAAGTGCTATAACAATATTCTTAAATATAGTTCTGTGGTTGTATTCCATACTATAATGGGACATATAGTATACATATCGTTAGGTGCGAGTAATCGTAAGTAGACGAGACTTCTTCTCATAAAGTTCGCTCTTGGTAATCTTCAAGACGAGAGGTTATGAGAATAGACCCACCTTTAGGAATTCCACATATTTTTTTTGTCATCCGATATTCCTATCTGAAAGCATGTTTAATTGTCCTTAGACTTTAAGATTATCATTAATGCGTGTCATGACTCACACACTTTGATTACTGATAAAAACCATCAGGCCATATGTTGGCGGGAAGTAGGGTGCATTGGGAGCGTCATGAGTGACATGTTATTAATAAATAAGTCGAGGAAAGATTTGTCCCTTCCATTTATGGAAGTTGATATCTCATCCCTTTGATTAAAATAGAACTGTCTCCCTAAATTCCATGTCCATGGTGTAACAACGAGTTTATTTTAGGTAGTCAAAGAAAGACATATCAAGCAAACAGGTTGATGACAACGAAAAAGAATCCTAGAGGGTCACACACTAAGTGTTTCTTGTGGTCTCGATTAAATTATATTTGAATTTAATTAATGGAATAAATATTATTCTCAAGACCATGGAATAATTTTATTCAAGTTAAAATGATCGCATAAATTAAATTAAATATATTTATTTATTTTATTGAACAATTAATAAGTATTTATTTACTAGTTTGTAAATAAAATATTTATTTAAGAGAATGAATGGATTATTTATTTATTAGGGTGTTCAATAAATGGAAGTAGAGTTTGAGCGGACCAAGGCCAGTTCGATAGTAAAATAATTATTTTCAAGATGGTAAATAATTATTTAACTAGTTGGCATAAGACAAAATAATAATAACATTGTTATAATTATGTGGCACAAGATTTCATTTATGATTCTGTTTTGTGCAAGTTGGCGCATCATGAATAATAGTGTTGCTATTGTTATTATGTAGCATGAGTTTTCACTAAGGTTATGAATATATTTAATTACTGTTACACAATTAAATATTGTAACCAAAACTCTATGTCATTAAATAGATAAGTACGTCTATTGTTGTATCATGCATTGTGAACCGAATTTCCAGTGGTGAGAGAATTTTTGAGCCAAAACTATTTCTCTCTCGAATACTCTTCTCTCCCCTCTCAAGAACAAGAGAAGTTCTTCAAGGCCAAATAATAGGTGATCAAGAATGACCGAATCAAGACACTCTCTTCACCGTGCTAGCACCCGGAGACTGAGTGGTTTCGATCGGAGGCCATTGAAACACATGTGGACCACTGCTAGAGGGATTATGGTTTGGATCCTCATAAGTGCAACGAGACAATCCAGAAGGGTCATTCTGAATGATCAATATCATCAACGAAGAAAGTAATAAAGATCTATGTATTTAATTTCTGCAGAAATTGTTTAAATTAATTATAAATATGATGCGCAAGATCCTCTCTCTAGGATTCGACGCCCTCTTCTTCTTTTATCTAGATCTTTGATCTTAATCTATGGATATTAGTATTTATCATTGTATTGATCCCAGATTGGTCATCGATTATGGAAAAGGAAAAGTTGGGCCCTACCAACTGCCATGCTTCTGCTGCATTCATATCCTACAATTCTATGGTACATGCAGATAGTCATGTGGGACTGGACTAGAAGGTTTTTAAAACTCTCTTCTTCCATTAGTTTTTTCCAGAGTTTTTGATGATCAAAAAGCCTCTGTAGTTCCTCTCTTTACAACAAGGAGAGAATTTGGTGTCAGCACACACCAATCGTTTTGCTGAGCCATTTTTTTTCATTGGAGGTTGTAAGGAATGACCAATTGAAAGATTAGAAGTACTTGTAGGGTTTGTGACCAAATATCAGATCGCAGGTATTTATGCTAAACCTTTAGACCCATGTAGAGATAGCGGATAGGGATATGATAGAAGAACTGAATATGGAAGGAAAAGTTGGATATTCCACCCCTTCTCTTCCACCCAGTGGCAGCTTTAATGGCACGCTAGGGAAGAAGATAAAGTGGCAGGATCACCACAGGAGTGGCAGAGGTGTTTCTCAAAAAAAGTCCTCTACGAAACCTCCAGTTGCAGCTAGTGGTGTGTATCTAACTTTCTATCAGTGTGGAAAGGTTGGACACACATTACATTCTTGTTCTTATCGGCAACATTTCTGTCAGGTTATGGTACATGCAGATAGTCATGTGGGACTGGATTAGAAGGTTTTTAAGACTCTCTTCTTCCAGTAGTTTTTTACAGAGTTTTTGATGATGGAAAAGCCTATATAGTTCCTCTCTTTACAACAAGGAGAGCGTTTGGTGTCAGCGCACACTAATCAGTTTGCTGAGCCAATTCGTTTTTCATTGGAGGTTGTAAGGAATGACCAATTGAAAGATTAGAAGTACCTGTAGGGGTTGTGACCAAATATCAGATCGTAGGTATTTATGCTAAACCTTTAGACCCATGTAGAGATAGTGGATATGGATATGATGGAAGAATTGAATATGGAAGGAAAAGTTGGATATTCCGCCCCTTCTCTTCCACCTAGTGGAAGCTTCAATGGCACGCTAGGGAAGAAGATAAAGTGGAAAGATCACCACAGGAGTGGCAGAGGTGGTTCTCAACAAAAGTCCTCTACAAAACCTCCAATTGCAGATAGTGGTGTGCATCTGACTTTCTATCAGTGTGGAAAGGTTGGAAACACATTACATTCTTGTTCTTCACCTACAAATATGTGTAATAGTTGTGGACGTTATGGTCATCTGCAACATTTCTGTCAGGCTATGTCTACTCCTTGATATGGTCATGGATCATCGGATACAAAGGCTACTGTGAAACAATTAGATGCTTTATAGAATACAGGGCTACAACCATAGACATCAGGAGTGAATCACCTTCATGTAGTAGATGAGTTTCTAGCGGAGGTATACATGGGTCCAATGACAGTGATAGGTACCATCTTTATTGCATCCTCAATAGTGATTACTTTATTTGATACTGGAATTTACCACTCATTTATATCTTTCCATTTTGTTGATATGTTTAACCTTCCAATGGAACCCATGTGATTTTTTATGGAGTTAGTGAAACCACTTGGGAAGAGGAAAGAGCAGGGGTTTTGGTGTCCTTCCGGTTCTCTATCGATAACTGATGCAAAGTTAGCCTAGGATTTTATTGTTCTCAATCTAGATCTATTCTACATCATCATTGGGATGGATTGGTTTGTTTATCATCATGCTAAGGTTGATTTTTAACATCGACATGTCTTATTTCTTGCAGCCGATGGGAGCTCATGGGTGTTCTAGGGAGAGTGGGATCCGAGGTCTAGCCGTCCAAGACGTTCCCACCCAAATCCTAGGATTTTTTTTATCTATAGTTTTAGTTGAGATTGATGAAATTTCTTCTATTGTTTATCTTACTGCCATTGTTCAAGATTTTATTGATGTTTTCCTAGATGATTTATCTTGGCTTCCTCTAGATATGGAGGTAGAGTTTATGATTGACTTGTTCTAGGTACGTAACTGATATTGATACCTTCTTATCATATAGAACTAGCAGAGCTGAAAGAGATCAAGATTCAATTATAAGACCCAATGAAAAAGGGTTTTTCCCTAGTGTTTTACCTTGGTTAGCCCTAATTCTCTTTGCCAAGAAGGCATACGGTTCACTTCAGTTTTTCATGGACTATCAGAAGTTCAACCAGGTAATAGTTAAGAACAAGTATCATTTTCCTCACATGGATGATTTGTTTGATTAGTTAAAGGGGGAAAAGTGGTTTTCAAAGGTTGATCTTTGGTCAGGTTATCATAATCTCATAGTTTGAGAGTGTGATATACTAAAGACAAATTTCAAGAGCAGGTATGGCCATTAAAAAAATCTTGTGATATTGTTTGGTTTGACTAATGCTCCTATAGTTTTCATGGCATTGATGAATCAAATATTCTATCAGCATCTCAACACTTTTTTGGTAGTGTTCGCAGATGAGATTTTGGTTTATTCAAGATTTGAGTGCGAGCACGAGCACCATCTAAGGTTGGTTTTGGAAATCCTGAGAAGTCACCATTTATATAGAAAGCTTATGAAATGAAACTTTTGGATTCAAGAAGTGAAATTATTAGGGTACATGATTTCTAATCATGGATTATCAGTTGATCCTGAGAAGGTTAAGGTTGTATTGTAATGAGAAGATCCACATAATGTTTTTGAGATTTGAAGCTTCATGGTTCTATTTTTATTCAAGGGGAAAAGGTACAATTCAATCTAGACACCCTAGGCCTAAGAAGGCTTGAAGTAATGCAGGTTGAGGCATCCCCTCAGATCAAATACACACCCTTGGGTTTAAATCAAGATATTTTGGAAAGACAGGTGACTTCCAAGGCTTGATCAGCCTGGGAAGCTAGGTGGTCCACTACTTTATTCCCTTCTCACCAGGTGTGGGTGACCTTTATATTGCTGGGGAGGAGAGCTATTCATTTCTTGATGATGTGAGAGATTGACCATGGAGTAAGGCCTTTATATTTCTGGATACCATCAAAGGTTTGTTAAGGATTTCTGAAAGTTGAAATCACCTTTGACTACTCTTACCAGGAAAGGGGTAAAATTCACATGGGATGAAAAGTGTTAGTTTTCTTTCGATGAGATGAAGAGACTTCTAACATCAGCTCCTATTATGATCTTACCTAATCCCAGTAAAGGATAAGTGGTTTTTTGTGATGCTTATATCACTATTTTGAGTTGTGTGCTCATATAGGATGATCATGTGGTGGATTTCGGTTCTCTTCAGCTCAGACCACTTGAAAAGAATTACCCCACTCATGATTTAGAGCTTTCCACAGTTTTTCATGCACTTAAGTGTTGGAGGCATTATCATTTTTGGGAAAGGTTCACAGTCTTTTTTGATCATAAGAGTTTAAGTTATCTCTTTTCTTAGATGAAATTGAATCTTAGAAAGAGGTAGTGTGTGGAATACCTTCATATATTTTACTTAGATATCATCTACACCCCAGGGAAGGGGAATGTCATTGTAGATGCTCTTACCAAAAAAGTTCCATCGTGAGCTGTTTAGGAAGCAAAGGAAGAGTGGAACCTTATAGGTATTTTTACTCAGTTTCATATGGATGCTTAGGAGGATGTTTTAGGTATGGTTATAAGTAATGTTCAGTTATCATCATCTCTCCTAGAGTCTATTCTGTAGAATCAACAACAAGATGACGAGTTCATAGGAATTTGAGAAACCCTATATGGAGGGGAGACCATTTCAGGTTGGTCTCTCTCTTCGGATGGTATTCTTAGTTTTGGGGATCAATTTGTCATCCCAACATATGCGAGAAGCTCAGTTTTGTTTGATTGTCATGGTTCTTCATGGGTTATTCATTTGGGCACTATGAATATGTATTATAACACAAGACATTGATTTCGATGGCTGGGTATAAATCATGACATTACTGATTTTGTGTCTCATTGTTACACCTTCCAATAGATCAAGGTGGAGAATTTAAAACCTTCTGGTTTTCTTCAGCCTCTTCTAGTGCCAATTTTGGAAATGGGATGAGGTATCCATGGATTTTTTTTGTTGGTTTACCACAAACTCCCTGAGTGAGGAATGCTATCTAGGTGGTGATTGATCGGTTGATAAAGTCAGCTCATTTCATTCTGATCAAAGATAATGCTAAAGTTGAAGATCTGGGTAAGCTGTATGTGCAAGAAATTGTGAGGTTACATGGGGTTTCTTCTACCTTTTTTTTTCAGATAGGGATCCTAGGTTTAATTTAAGGTTTTTTATAAGTCTCCAAGAGGCTATTGGGACTTAGGTTAGATTGAGTAAAACTTATCATCCATAGATATATAGTCAGATGGAGCATGTTATTCAAGTTTTGGAGGATATGCTTATGTCTTGGATTTTTGTGGATCGTGGGATATCCATCTAGGAATGATTGAGTTTTCTTATAACAACAGTTATCAGTTTTCAATAAGAATGGATCCTTTTGAGGCCTTGTATGGATGCCTATGCAGATCACCTATTTGTTGGGAAGAGGCGAGTGAAGCTTCTTTGGTGGGACCAAGTTTGTTTCAGGAGACATCTATGAGGATTCAGGATATATGCTGGCATTTGGTTATAGTACAGAGTTGGAAGAAGTCTTATGCGGATCAATGACATCATCCTTTGTATTTTTCCATGGGTGATCGGGTTTTCTTGAAAGTTTCTCCTCGGTTGGGTCACCATCAACTTGGAAAATAGGTAATGTTGGCTCTGAGATATGTGGGTCCATTTGAGGTCACTGATAGGCTTGAGAAAGTTTCTTATCGGTTGGAATTTTCAGTTCATTTGACAGGCATTCATGACGTTTTCCATGTATTGTAGCTCAGGAAATATCATCCTGACCCCTCTCATGTTCCGAGTTGGGAAGTGATTGAGTTAGATCTAGATGTTTCCTTAGTTGAGAATCTAGTTGATATCATTGACTCTCAAGTGAAAGTATTACATGGGAAGTATATTCTGTTGGTTATAGTGTTATAGAAGCACATATTAGATTCTCATGAGACTTGGAAGCGCAAGTTGTTAATGAGGTAGTGGCCTCACCTCTTTACCATACTTCATTCTTCCATATGACTTCCTGGGGACAAAAAGTCTTATGGTGGGGAGTTTGTAGCATCCTGTTATCTACTTTTTGGAAATTACCTTCTCTTTTCTTGTTTTCCACTTTAATTGGGTGTGTCTTGGGACTTTTGAGGATGGAGAGATTTTTTTGGGGAAAACGAATTAAAGTTTGGGGATAGATGTTTGTTTGAAATGATGATGTCTAAATATAAACATGTTAATGGTTTTTAGGTTTCTCCACGAGTTTGGAGGATACCCAAGGTGTTTTGGGTTTTTGTGTAAGAATATATAGTTTTCACAGTTTGAAAGAGAAATACATGCCATGTAATGGGAGTACATGATGTGTAAGTTCTACAGGGAGGATGTCATGAATCTAGTACACAACATGAAGTGAGTACACTCTGTGTAAATATTACATTCCATGTAATAATAAAAGATCAATTTTTAATAAAAGAGCGATGGGTTTTTTGGTGTATGTGATCCATGAGGATTAAACATTTAAAGGGATTACACGCTATGTAAATGTCGCAAACATGGATTTTAGGGAAACGTGCGAGTGATATGTTATTTCATTTTTCTACAACTCCTTTGAATCTCGACCTAGAAAGATTATATAGTAATTTTTGGAGTCTCCATTTATTCTGGATTGATATGTTTGGCACTCGATCACCATTACGGTTGGTTTACATCTCTCCAAGAGAGTAAGTCTTTCTGATTTTCCATTGTTTTGATCATGATAACACCATTTCATTTAATTATCAGATTCATTGACCCATGGTGATGTTTATTCTTGTTCCTTTTAGATCCATAGTGTATTATTGAGGGCCTATGTTGTAGTTATTGAATCCTTTTGCGGTGGGTTCCATTGTGGGCATGTGTGATCCCAAGTCTTGAGGTAAGTGGTTCCATCTCTAGCCTATGTTGGTGAACTGCATTGCTCTTGTCTTGATAAATTGTTTTATTAAATAAAATTTCAAGATATAAATGTTTTGGTTTGTGTGTGTGGAAATGGGTTTCAGATAAAAGATGGTTTCCCCTTAGTTTTAGTAAATGGAAAATTGTTTTCAAATCATTGTGAAATAATTTTTGAAATGGGTTTCAAAGCATGAAATTATGGAAATGGTTTGATGAATTAATTTGTAAAATAGACCACATAGGAATCCTTGGGTATTTAGGTGGAAGGTATAGTAATAGGTCTCTTCCACTGTCAGTTGATTTGATCATGGGGCTTATCTATGCTCTCTAGGCCTGTTGTTCTAGTGACTTGTTAGATCTGTTAGGGGGGGGGTCACTTGCTGGGGTGTTCCTCTTCTCTCTAGACTCAATGCATATGTCTAGCGGATTGATTAATATGTGATTTTCTATGTTAGGTATGGGTTTTTAAGCTATCCTGACCTAGTGTGATCCCTGACATGATGTTACCTGTGCTGATTCTTAGCCGATTTGGGATTCTGTTTTTGGTTTGTACTATTTGTTGTACTTCCATAGACTTGATATTAGAAATGATGCATGCTTTGTTTTTTTTGACTTGATATATCTACTGAGATATATGGATATAAAATGATTCAAAATTGATTTACCTTCTTTATTTGGAAATGTGGAAAAAGTCTAAATTAAATTGTTTTTCCATGATTTTGATATAAAAACTGTTAAATTGCTATCATGCCTTGTTTTATTTAAAGTTGAGCATGCTTGGATTATTGTTCTGAGAAATGATATGGAATATCTGGGTGAGACCCTACTGAGCCTCTTAGCTCACACCCTGCACACCTCTTCAGTGATGCGTAGACCTGGTTATGTCTTTCGATATAAGGAAATTAAAGGTTCTGGAGTGAGGTGGAGGGGTTTTATGTCAACTGGGATGGCATGTAATATTTGATATTCCAATAATATTTTTTCATTTTTCTATACTTAAATTATGTAGTTTAGTTATATTTTTTATCACCACCAACAACAAGCTTATGCAGCGGTAAGAAGGTTTTTTATAATTGGTAACAACAACTACATTTTCAACATCACTCAATAAAATTCAATAATCAATGAATTAATTTGGACTATGTTATTTAATATTTTCATAATAAATTTTCATTTTTTGATAATTTTTAGAGGGGATAACATTTATCCAAATCTATTGAAAAACATTAATGAAAGCCTATTTTCCATAAGATCATTACATGCATTTAAAATAAAAAATAATAGTATACATTTTTCTTCATTAATCAAGTCTGTCCAGTCTCTTTGACCTGAGATTACTAGAAAATAACACTATGTCCATGATTCTATAGCCATAATTGGCAAGACTGTGGTCGTAGATAGTCTTATAGCCATGTGTTATGTTTACAGTGGTCGTAGCCTGACTTAAATCCAAAGCCAAGGTCGCTCATAGCTATAGCCCACACATATTACCACAATCCACATGGTTAGTGGCCATAGGTCCCTATTGAAATAGGGCCATAGTTCATATGGATCATGGCTATAGACCAAACCTATGGCCAAGATCCATGTTACTTGTGACCATAGGCTACCCTATGGCCATGATGCACATGACCCACAACTATAGGTCCATGAAGACCCACATTTTTTATTTTATTATATGTATAAAAATTATAATAATAAATATGAAATTAATTATATATATGCACACACATACACATATAATGAAATATAGGTTAGTAGTATAAGGCATTATAAAATAATCAAGAGTTTATGAGATCAAACATCTTTGGTGAAATATTTTTAAATTTTACATGTCCTATGACCTTAGAAACCGCCCATGGAAATAACCCAATGGCCACTGGTATCATACAGGGAAATAACCCCCTGTGACCATGATCATATCCTAGTTGTAGATGTAGGTCTACTACCATTCCAAAAACATTAAAGGTAGAATGGTCATGCTCATAAGCAACGACTATAGCAACCCATGCTTAACATACATGGATATTACATCATTTTAGATGAATATTCATCACATTAAAAAAATACATGCTTGAAGACCATAATAGTTTAATGTCTTTGGAAACTTGTAACAAAATATTCTAACTTTATGAATGATCTTCAATGTTTCCAACAAAGATCTTCTCCTATAGTACTTCTACTTATTTTTTTTTCAAAATCTAGGGAAAGGAAACATAAGAAAGGGGTGAATTCAAATGATCAACAAGGGTAAAAAAGGGATATATGTAAGCATAATATGATCATAAGTTATGAGAATGTTATCCTAACATTAGAAGATCATACCTTGCATATCGAAGTTCATAAACATGAATCATGGAATAAATATTATAAGTTCATAAGACATGAATCATAAGGGTTATAAATCATCATAAATCAATCATGAACCATAATATCATGTCATATAAGTGTGGAACCATCATACATGTAGAAAACCATTTCATGTGTCAAGGTTAACTACCAAGACCATTAACATAGTGGACCAGGACACACCTATTTCCCCTAGTGGATCAGGACACACATATTTCCCATAGTGGATCATGACACTCCTATTTCCCATTGTGGATCGGGACAAACCTATTTCCCATTGTGGATAAAACTCGTCAACTTGTTTCCAATCATTATCTCATGAGATATAAATCTTTACCCAATGCATTGGAGGGAGATATAGGTCCCACCCATATCATAATAAAAGCATACATATGTGTTCCATAAAACATTCATCTTATCATGACCTATAAAAAATATGGGTTTCATAAACATCAAATCATAAACCATGAAATTAAATGGTTATCATAAACACTTAATCATATCATAACCTATGAAAAATAGATAGGTTTCATAATGATTTCATCCAATAATAACATGTGAAAAGAATCCAATTTAATAAGAATTTATCATGGTATAACACATTGAAGAGAAGAAAGTTTTATAAATATCAAGATATAAAAACAAAAAACCATTCATAGAAATCATATGAATGGTATCCTTGGATCATTTACCTAGTAAAGTATAAACCATAACCAAGGATGCCATATTGGATGGAGAAAGATTTTGAAAGATCACTTGAAACATAAATTTTCTTTGAAAATCACTTTTTAAAACATATAACATTTACAAAACCATTTTCCTTAAAATCACTTTAAAAACATATAAAGGAATAATGAAAAATATTTTAATTTTTTTTGAGGAAAATATCCTTTATGCTTTGAAAAACGCTTTTTAAAACATAAAACATTTTAAAGACCATTTTCCTTGAAAATAACCTTGAAAAAACATAAAGAAGCTTGAAAACATTTTGAAAACCTTTTTCTATGAAAATAATTTTAAAACTTATAAAATAATATTTGATATTATTGAAATCATTTTCTTTTAAAACAACCGTTTGAAAACATAGAAAGGATGATTTGAAAATAATTTAAAACACTTTTTAAACATAAAATAATTTCTGAAAATCCTTTTTATTTGAAAAACATTTTAAAATAAAAAAATTTATAGAATATTAGGGGAAAAATTTTATTTTTAAAAAATAACATTGTAAACTTACAAAGGAATCATCAAGGTAATGATGTTCATGATGGCGAGTAAGTTCGTACATGCCTAACATTCCTTTTGAATCTTAAAATTTTAGAAAAGTACCTTGGTCAGAAAATGAAAAGAATATTAATTTTAAAAATGTTTTTTTAAATATAATACATGGGTAAAAATTTAATTTAAACATCATAGGATAATAGTAAAACATTTTTTATTTTTTTAGAAAACACAGTTTTGAAATAACACAACTTTCTGACCGAAAGGAAAAATAAAGTCATATTTTTATAAAAACATTTTCTTAATTATCTTAAGTACAAAAGAGTGAAAAAAGGGAAACATTACTTGGATATAACATTAATAAACATAGGTTAAGAAAATTCATGAGATTTATTGAGATATGGATCATAACAATTCATCAACAGAAGCATGATCATGAATAATTTCGATAAATGACGATATTGTAGCGATAAAATGTTACGACCTTGGTAACTTTGAATCATAATAAAATGTAAATAATAATATTAAATTAAGATTAAAATATCCTAAAAATAAATATTTTAATGATATAACATTTCAAAGGCAGTATATATATCTCATAGAAAAATATAGGTGCATAACATGACGTGTGTCTCAAAGAAGGAAAATTGAGACAAAATTACTTTACCGGTTTGGTAACTTTTGAAACATAAACCCCATGAAAGAAATATCATAAAATGAATATGTAAATACCCATTAATTTAAGAATAATAATCATATAATACATCCATGGGAAGTATACACACCACATATAAGAAATAGTAGCTGAATATGGCTTGTGCCTCACAGAAAATAAATGCGAGACGAGAAAACCCTTACCTTAAGCATTGACTTTCTTCGTACAGGTTCAAACATCCTGTATAATAAATATAAGTTTATTATAAATATAAAAATAACTATATTATTTTATCTAATACCATATATTTTTTTATGAATTTATATTACCCGTTTATTAACAACTCCATGTTAATGTTATGTTTTCGGTAATATCTGCTTTGTTTTTCATATATGTTTTGGATTGTTATTCTTGATCCTATTACTTAGATCATGATTTATTTATTTAAAAAATGTTAAACATGATATAAATATCATATATATTTATTATATATTTATTTTTAATAATTTATAAAATATTGAAATTTGAAATGGAATACACCGTTCATGGAGATGATAGGTTGTACGTACACATGAGCGTTGTTTCTGTTTAATTGTTGTATTGAAAGAAAGAAAGTAAATGAAATATATGTATTTATATAATATCATTAAAGTATAATTATTATGTTATATATAACATATAAGTTCACTAAACCCATCCTTAATATATTCCATGCAAAGTGTGAATGAATCACATTGCTTTGAGGAGGCGGTAGTTCACACGTCCACAAACGAAGTTATTGTATTTACACAAAATGGAAAGCATAAATGTGTGTTTTATATAATAATTAAATAATAATAAATAAATCATAAATATCATACATATCATATAAAAATATATTTTACATAATAATTCCCAACCATGATAGGTGGTAATGGAAAAACAAACAACATCATTTCATGAGGTGGTAGTTTTCCCTACACAATAATGATAAGTTTGTTACCCATTAGATGGAAGTGTGTATAAATGTAGGTAAAAAACGTAGAATAAAAACATATAAGTATATTTATTATACTTAGTTTATTATATAATTATTCAATAAGAATAATTGAGGTAGTGGAGAATGAAAATAAAACAAAAGAGCGTGATGAAGGATATTACCTCTTCTTTAGGTAACTCCTTTTGGTTTGCATCAAAGAGATTCCTTGGTTAGATTTATGCCCAAATAGAGGATTATAAGACAAATTAAGGTATTTATGAGTATTATTTGAGTATATATTGGGTGAGAAGAAGGTCTTGAGATGTGTGAATAAGTGGGAAGGGTGCATGCCTTTTTATAATGGAGGAGGAGTGACATTCTTGTAAACTTTTGAAAAGGTAAACCCACCCACGTTTTTACCATGTCAAGTGGATCCAATAATGGTCCAAATTTTATAAAAGGGAGTATAGAGAATAAATATGAATATTAAAATTATTTTGGACAATTTTATAGGTCATTTTGTTCCTAACTTTAAGTTTTAGTTCTTTATTAAGCAAATTTTTCTCTTAATCATTGTAATTAATTTTAATCACTTTCACTAATATTTTTGGTCAAAAACTAAGTTTAAATTATTATAAATCAGAAATTATTATGATTGAAAATATGAAATCTATTTTTCCAAATTTAAATCATATATGTGGCAGGAATTAATTTAAAATTAACCCCGTAGATGGGAAGACAAAGCGGTTTTTTAGAGTAAAAATGTTCAAATATTTGCTAAGTTTTTATATCCAATTTATATGTGAAATTGATTCCAATTACCTAAATTATATTAATTGGTATAAAATTTATATAATTGAACTTTAAAACCAATAAAAAAAATATAATTTAACCTTATAAATAATTTAGTCAATAAAGAAGTTTTGAATTAAAATTCAGTGTTTTTCACTATTCATAAAAAAACAAAGTTTCTCAGAAAAAATTCACCCAAAGTAAATTTTAATATTAATCATTCAAAAATTTTGTTTATTTTTTCAAATAAAAATTATAAGTGTCAAAAATCATATTTAAAATGGGTTCTCCATTAAAAGGTGATAAAATTACCTTTTAAAAAAATAAATCTTTTTATTCATAAAATTAGATTTATCTTTATATTATACCTATAAAATCTATTGTAAGAGTAAAAAAATATTCATTGAATATATGATATATAAATTTTATTTAAATCATTAATAAAAAGTGGTTTTTTTAACTAATTTAGATAAAATTATGTTTGTACATAGAAAAACAGTTTTCTTAGAAAAGAAATTTCTTTATTTTCAAGTAAGTATTACATTCAATTATACTAATTGGTAACCAAATGATAAATTTTATATAAATATGTATATAATATTTTCACAATTTAGTTAATATTATTCATATCTTTATTTACAATGACTAGGTGGTAGCTATAAAAATATTTTAATAATCATGATAATAGTATATTATAGTTCAGTAAAACCCAACCTTATGTGTAATGCAAGATATCGAAGGGACTTAGTATTGTGTGTAATACAAACAAAACATAGTGTTTTGTGTACCTTAATCTATATAAGTTTTGAATGTGGAGTAATATTAACTTGGTGTTGCATATAACTCAAGACAAACTTAGTGATTTTATAAAAAACACTATATTTAGTGCTGCATGAAGTGAAAAATATCAAAAATATTAAATTAATTAAAAAAAAATCATAAAATCTCAGGTTGTTACATTATACTCCACTTAAAATTAATTTTTCCCTTGAAATTTGTTTGGGTTATCAAATGTTTAATACTTGAAAGTTCCTTTCACAGAAACCCACATCGTAAAAATGAATACTAAAACTTACTTTTTAAAAATAAAAGTTGGAAACACAACAATTTCCTAGAGTAATACATAACTAAGTTTCCACATAAAAGAACATAGGTGGAAAGTGAAAATATGGACATGGAAGAGAAATATAACTATCAAGTTTTGATGGAGAGTGGTAGAGAACATGGTTAAAAGAAAGTTAACAATCACAAAGACATAACCCAAATAGGTTTGAAAAGGTATTTGATATCATAAAAAATGATGATTACTTAACAACATTTTATTGCAAGAACCTTTTTCCTAAATTTGAATAATTGTCATGAAAATTTATACTTACATGATTTCAGGACAACCTTATCCTTTTTTATTCCTTTATCAACTTCTATTTCATCTTTTATTCCAAGAAATAAAGGTGAATTTTTCATTCCTAAAGCATTAATAAAATGATAGGTCATTCCATTTGTAATTATCACAACAAAATGGTTATCAAAATTTATCAAATATGCATAAATCCTTATATGGATAGATAATACTTTAATTTATAAAACCTTATCCAAATTTTAACTTAAAGCATTCCATAAATGGTTATCCTTGTAACCCTTCCAAAATATAATTCACCCTTTATTCCTTAAATAAGATTTATCTTATACCAATTTTTTTTATTAGAAACTTGGGTTCATCCTTGAATCAATATAATATTAAATGTGATTTTATTATTCAAAAATCTATGTAGAGGGAGATAATCACATGAAACTTCACTAAAGGATGAACAATAATATTTTTGTAGGTCTTATTCATACAAAATCAAACATGAAATTCCAAACTAGGGGGGGGAATGATAAGTGTTCCCTAAATATCAATATTCACTTCATCTATTGCGATTGCATAGGATTTCCCTTTGTACTTTTTTCTCTGAGGTTATTCTGTCTTATTATTCATATTATCCCTTGGATTAGGGCATTTATTCACATAATTCCCAAACTACTTACAATTGAAACACTAGAGTGTGGGTGGTGTATTTTTTGGAATTCTATTCCCTTCCATTACATTAAAAATCCCATTAATTTATTTCGACATTCACATATTTTATGACACACCTTTCAATATTTGAAACACCTACTAGTTCCATTCAAACAATTCACTTGATGCTTCTTCCCACATTACTGGAACACTGATGTCTAGAATTTTTTTCCATAATTTGAGTTTTCATGAGACTTGACCTTACTTTTCTTATAAAAACCAAAGGAATGGTGAGAATATCAAATTTTCATTTCTACCTTCAATGCACATCGAACAAATTATTTATAACTATTAAAGTCTCTTATAGTTATGGCCTTTTAATGACTTGGTTTTAGGACACCAAAGAATCGATCGATTTTTCTTTTAGGGATGATGATCAAACCAGAAGTGTACCTTGAAAGTATTTTAAAATTAGCTTCATAGGTACCAATAGATTCATCCTCCTTTTTCTTTAAGTCAAGGAATTCCTTATCCATATTTTTTCATATAATACGAGGTAAGTACCTACTAAAAAATATCCCCTTAAACTCTTACCATTCCATAGATTCAATTTCTTCTTGTTCCCTCATGTTCTTAATAATAGTCCACCACTGATCCACTTCACCTTCCAAATGATAAGAAGCTAAAATGAATTTTTCATTCTATAAACACTGAAGAATGGAAAATATCTTTTTAGTGGTACTGATCCATTTCCCAGCTACTAGTGGACCAGTGAAACCACTAAAAGATGGGGAATGTTTCTTCATGGACTCAACAGAACATTATTACCTCCTTTTCTCATTTGGAAGTTCAACATGATTCATAGATTGGGAAAGTTTTTGGATCATATCAATAAGAATTTTCATTCCATCTCCCATATCATTTGGTATATCAGGAGGATAATAATTTCATTTTCCCTTTCATTTAGCATTGAAATGGTTCCTTTGGGTTCCAACCATTGGCTAAAACTGGGAATCATAGCATGAGTATCACTTATCATAGAATAAAAACACATAATCATGAAAAATTACTTATATGATGTCTAAATAATAACACCTAATTATTTAATCTATAATATCTTAGGTTTATCCTTAGATACATCCCTATACATATCCTTATAAACATCCCTATGGGTCTCACTAACGTTTTCTCTTCCTAGCTTCCAAAGGTTGACTAAACCTTTTCTTTGATACCAAATATAGTGACCCAAGATTAACATATATGGATATTACATAATTTTAGATGAATATTCATCACATTAAAAAAAATACATTCCTGAGAACCATAATAGTTTAGTGTCTTTAGAAACTTGAAAAAAAATCTTACAACTTGGTGAAATATTTTCAATGTTTTCAACAAAGATCCTCCCCTTTAATACTTATACTTAAAAACTTTACTCATAACCTAGGTAAAGGAAACATAAGAAAGGGGTGAGCTCATATTCTCAGTAAGGGTAAACAAGGGAGATATGTAAGCATAAACATGAGTACAAGGGTATGAGAATGTGATCATGAAATTATAATATCATACCCCACATATCAAAGATCATAAACATGAGTATAAGGGTATGAGAATGTGATCATGAAATTATAATATCATACCCCACATATCAAAGATCATAAACATGAATCAGGAAATAAAGATTGGTAGTTTATAAGACATGAATCATAAGGGTGATAAATCATCATAAATCAATCATGAACCATAAGCTGGTGTCATATAAGTGTGACACCATCATACATGTAGAAAACCATTTCACGTGTCAAGGTTAACTACCAAGAAAATCAATATAATGGATCAGGACACACCTGTTTCCCATAGTGGACCAGAACACACCTGTTTTCCATAGTGGATCAGGACACACCTATTTCCCATTGTGGATCAAGACACACCTATTTCCCATTTTGGATCAAGCTTTTCAACTTTTTTCAAATCATTATCTCATGAGATATAAATCTTTACCCAATGCATTGGAGGGATATATTGGTCCCACCAATATCATAATGAAATTATACATACATGTTCCATAAAACATTCATCTTATCATGATCCATAAAAAGAGATGGGTTTCATAAACATAAAATCATAACCAATGAAGTGAAATGGGTATCATAAACATTTAATCATATCATAACCTATGAAAAATAGATAGGTTTCATAATCATTTCATCCTATAAAAACCCATGAAAGGAAGCAGGTTTTATAAGAATTTATCACGGTATAACCCATTAAAGAGAAATAGGTTTCATAAATATGAGTCCATCAAAACCTAGATCATTCAGATAAATAATATTAATGGCATCCTTGGATCATATCCCTAGAAAAACAAAAACTTTAACCAAGGATTTCATCTTAAATGGATAAGTATTTTGAAAGATCACTTGGAACATAACTTTTATTTGAAAATCACTTTTTAAAATATATAAAATTTTCAAAATCATTTTTCGTGAAACCACTTTGAAAAAATATAAAGTAATCATGAAAAATATTTTGAAACATTTCTTGAGGAAAATATCCTTTATGCTTTGAAAAATGATTTTTAAAGCATAAAACATTTTGAAGACAATTATCCTTGAAAATAAACTTGAAAACATATAAAGAAGCTTGAAAACATTTTGGAAAACTTTTTTTATTAAAATAAATTGAAAAATTATAAAATAATATTTGAGATTATTTAAATCCTTTTAATTGAAAACAACCTTTTGAAAACATATAAAGGAAGCTTTGAAAATAATTTAAGACACTTTTTAAACATAAAATATTTTTTGAAAATTCTTTTTATTTGAAAACCATTTTAAAATCAAAAAATTTATAGAATATAAGGGGAAAAAATTTATTTTTAAAAAATAACACTGTAAACTTACAAAGGAAGAATCAAGGTAATGACAGTCATGATGGAGGGTAAGTTCGTACATACCAAACATTACTTTTGCACATTAAAAGTTTAGAAAATTACCTTGGTTGGAAAACAACAAGAATATTATTTTAAAACTATTTTTAAAAAGGTAATACTTGGGTATAAATGTAATTTAAACATAATAGGATAATATAAAACATTTTTTTTTTATTTTTTTAGAAAACATTGTTTTGAAAGAACAAACCTTTCTGATCGAAAAGAGAAATAAAGTCATATTTTCATAATTTTTTTTCTTAATTGTCATAAGTACCAAAGAGTGGAAAAGTGGTACCATTACTTGTACATAACATGAATAACCATAGGGTAAGAAAATTCATGAGAGTTATTGAGATATGAATCATAATATTTCATCAATGGAAGCATAATCATAAACAATCTCTATAAATGATGATATTGTAGCAATAAACCATTACCACTTTGGAAACTTTGAATCATAATAAAATATAAATAATAATATTAAATGAAGCTTAAAATATCATGAAAATAATAAGTTTCATGATATAACATGTCAAAGGTAGTATATATACCTCATAGAAAAATATTGGTGCATAACATGACATGTGTCTCAAAGAAGGAAAATTGAGACAAAATTACTTTACCGGTTTGGTAACTTTTGAAACATAAACCCCATGAAAGAAATATCATAAAATAAATATGTAAATACCCATTAATTTAAGTATAATAATCATATAATACATCCATGGGAAGTATACACACCACATATAAGAAATAGTAGGTGAACATGTCTTGTATCTCACGGAAAATAAAAGTGAGACGAGAAAACCCTTACCTTAAGCATTGAATTTCTTCGTACTTGAACAAAACTACTATATAATAAATATAAGTTTATTTTAAATATAAAAATAACTATATTATTATATATAATACCATATATTATTTTTTTATGAATTTATATTACCCATTTATTAATAACTCTATGTTAATGTAATGTTTTCGGTAATATCTGCTTTGTTTTTCGTATATGTTTTGGCTTATTATTCTCAATATTTTTACTTAGATAATGCTTTATTTATTTCTAAAATTTAAATAATGATATAAATATCATATATATTTAGTACATATTTATTTATAATAATATATAAAATATAGAAATATGAAATGGAATACACCATTCATAGAGACGATAGGTCATATGTACACAAGAGTGCTGTTTCTGTTTTATTGTTGTATTGAAAGAAAGTAAATGAAATATATGTATATATATATAATATAATTACATTATAATTATTATGAAATATATATAATATAATTTCACTAAACCCATCCTTAATACATTCCATATAAAGTGTAAATAAACCACATTGCTTTGAGGAGGTGATAGTCCACACGTCCACAAACGAAGTTATTATATTTACACTAAATGGAAAGCATGAATGTGTGTTTTATATAATAATAAGAAAAGCATAAAAAATCATAAAAATAATATATATCATATAAAAATATATTTTCAACAATAATTTCCAACCATTATAGGTGGTAAATGAAAAACTAACAACATCATTTCATGAGGGCATAGTTCGCCGTACATAAGAACAGTAAGTTCGTTACCCATTAGATGGAAGTGTGTGTAAGGGTAGAGAAAAAATTATAATAAAAACATATAAGTATATTTATTATACTTAGGTTATTATATAATCATGTAATAAGTATAATTGAGGTGGTGGAGAATGAAAATAAAACAAAGGAGCGCGATGAAGGATGTTACCTCTTCTTTGGGTAACTCCTTTTGGTTTGCACCAAAGGGATTCCTTGGTTGGATTTATGACCAAAGGGAGTATTATAGGATTAAGGGAGGAATTTTTGGGTATTATTTGAGTATATTTTGGTTGATAAAAATGGATTTAGTGGTGTTAATAAGTGGGAAGGGTGAGTTCTGTTTTATAGTAGAGGAGGAGTGGAATTCTTATAAATTTTTGAAATAGGGAATCCACCCACATTTTCCCATGTAAAGTGGATCCAATAATGGTAAAATTTTTATAAAAGGGAGTATAGGATATAAATATGAATATAAAATGGATTTTATACAATTTTATAGGTCATTTTGGTCCTTAAGTTTAAGGTTTAGTCATTTGTTAAGCTAATTTTTCTCTTAATCATTGTAATTAATTTTAATCACTTTCACTAATATTATTGTTCAAAAACTAAGTTTACCTTATTAGAAATTAGAAATTATTATGATTAAAAATATGGAATCCATTTTTTCAAACTCAAATCATATAAGTGAGAGAAATTAATTTAAAATTAACCCCATAGAAGGAAAGACAAAGTGGGGTTTTAAAGTAAAAATGTTCAAAAGTTTGCTAAGTTTTTATATCCAATTTATAAGTGAAATTGATTCCAATGAACTAAATTTTATTTATTGGTATAAAATTTATGTAATTAAACTTTAAAACCAATAAAAAATTTAATTTAACCTTATAAATAATTTATACAAATAAGTAGTTTTGAATTAAAATTCATCATTTTTCACTATTCATAAAAAATGAAATTTCTCTGAAAAATACAAAAAATTCACCCAAAGTAAATTTTAATATTAATCACCCAAAAATTTAGTTTAATTTTTCAAATAAAAATTAAAAGTGTCAAAATTCATATTTAAAATAGATTCTCCATTGAAAAGCGGTTAAATTACCTTTTAGAAAAATACGTCTTTTTATTCATAAAATTTGATTTATCTTTATCTTATACCTATAAAATATATTGGAAGAGTATAAAAAATATTGATGGTATATATAATATATAAATTTTATTTAAATTATTAATCAAAATTGGTTTGTTTAATCTATTGAGATAAAATTGTGTTTGTACATAGAAAAATAGTTTTCTTAGAAAAGAAATTTCTTTATTTTAAAATAGTTCTTACATTCACTTATACAAATTGGTAAACAAAGGATTAATTTTATATACATATGTATATCAAATTTTCATAATTTATTTAATCTTATTCGTAACTTCCTTTCAAATTTCTATGTGGTATCTATAATAATATTTTAATAATCATGATAATAGTATATTGTAGTTCGGTAAAACCAACCCTTGAGTGTAATGAAAGCTTTCAAAGGGACTTGGTATTGTGTGTAATACAAGAAAAACATAGTGTTGTGTGTACTGTAAGATAATATAAGTGCTGTATATGGAGTAAGATTAACTTGGTGTTGTGTACAACATAATCCAAACTTAGTGATTTTATAAAAAACAATACATTAAGTGTTACGTGAAGTGAAAAATATAATTTTTTTTAAATAAATTAAAAAAAACCCAATAAATCTTAGGTTGTTACATTCTACCCCACTTAAGATTAATTTCACCCTTGAAATTTTTCTAGGTTATCAAAGGTTTAATACTTGAAATTTCTTTACATAGAAACCCACCTCGTAAAAATGAACAATAAAACTTACTTTTAAAAAAGAAAATTTGGAAACTTAATGCTTTCCTAGAGTAACACATAACTAGGTTTTCACATAGGAGAACATAAGTAGAAAGTTAAAACATGGACATGGAATAGAAATCTTACTATCAAGTTTTGATGGAGAGTGGTAGAGAACATAGTTAGAAGAAAGTTAACATTCACAAATCCATAACCCAAAGAGGCTTGAAAAGGTTATTGATATCATAAAAAACGATGATTACTTAAACAACATTTTATTTCAAGACCCCTTTTTCCAAAAGTTGAAGAATTTTCATTAAAAGTTATACTTAAATGATTTCAGGACAACTTTATCCTTTTTTATGCCTTGATCAACTTCCACTTCATCTTTTATTCCAAGAAATGAAGGTGAATTTTCCATTCCTAAAGAATTAATAGATTGATAAATCATTACATCTATATTTATCATAACAAAAATTTTATCACAAGTTATCAAATATGCATAAATCTTCATATGTAAAGATAATACTTTAATTTCTAAAACCTCATATGAATTTTAACTTAAATCATTCCATAAATGGTTAGAAATATAACCTTTCTAAAATATAATTCACCATTTATTCCTTAAATAACCTCTTATATTATACAAAAAACATTTTTATTGGAAACTTGGGTTCATCCTTGAACCAATATAATAATAAATGTGATTTTATTATTCCAAAATCTATGTAGAGGGATATAATCACATGAAACTTTACTAAAGGATGAAAAATAATATTTTCATAGGGCTTATTCATACAAAACCAAACATGAAATTCCAAACTAAGGGGGAAGGATAAGTGTTCCCTAATTATCATGATTCACTTAATCCATTGTGATTTCATAGGATTTACCTTTTTCCTTTTTTCCTATGAGGTTTTTTTGGCTTATCATTAATATTATCCCTTGGATTAGGGCATTGATTCGCATAATTCCCAAACTCTTTGTAGTTGAAACACCAGAGTGTGGGTGGTGCATTTTTTGGAATTCTCCTCCCTTACATTACATTAACAATCCCATTAATTGTATTTCGACATTCACAGATTTTTATGACCCACCTTTCAACATTTAAATCACCTATTAGTTCCATTCAAATAATTCACTTGATGCTTCATCCCACATTCCTAGCACATTAATGTCTATAATTTCTTTCCACCATTTGAGTTTTCATGAGACTCGACCTTCCTTTTCTTATAAAAACCAAAGGAATGGGGGGAATATCCAATTTCCATTTCTACCTTTAGTGCACATCAAATAAATTATTCATAAGTACTTAGTTCTCTTATATCCAAGGCCTTTCGAAGACATAGTTTTAGGCCACCAAAGAATCAATAATTTTTTCTTTTAGGATTGATGATCAAAACAGAAGCATACCTTGCAAGTATTTTAAAATTAGCTTCATAGGTACCAATAGATTCATCATCCTTTTAATTTAAGTCAAGTAATTAATTATCCATATTTGTTCATATAATATGGGGGAAGTAATTACTGAAAAATATCCCCTTAAACTCTTCCCATTCTAGAGATTCAATTTATTATTATTCCCTCATGTTCTTAATAAGATTCCACCACTGATTCGCTTCACCTTCCAAATAATAAGCAGTTAAAATGAATTTTTCATGCTCTAATCACTAAAGAATGGAAAATATATTTTTAGTGGTACTAATCCATTTCCCATACACTAGTGGATTAGTGGAACCACTAAAAAACGATGGATGTTGCCTCATAAAGGACTCAATAGAGAATTGTTGCCTCCTTTTCTCATTTGGAAGTTTAACATGATTCATAGCTTGGGAAAGTTGTTGAAGTATATTAGTAAGAATTTTAATTCCATATCCCATACAATTTGGTAGCTTAAGAGGATAATCATCTCATTGTCCATTACATTTAGCATTGATAGGGTTCCTTTGGGTTCCAACCATTGGCTAAAACCGGAAATCATAGCATGAGTATCACTTATTATATAAGAAAACCACATAATCATGAAAAATTAATTATATAATTTCTAAATCATAACACCTAATTATTTTATCTATAACACATTATGATTATCCTTAGAACCATCCTTAGACATATCCTTATAAATATCCTTATGGGTCTCACTAAATTTTTCTCCTCATAGTTTCCAAAGGTTGACTAAACCTTTCCTTTGATACCAACTATAGTGACCCAAGATTAATATACATGGATATTACAACATTTTAGATGAATATTCACCACATTAAAAAAATAAATTCCTAAGGACCATAATAGTTTAGTGTATTTGGAAACTTGGAACAAAATATTCTAACTTGGTGAAATATATTAAATGTTTCCAAAAAATTTCACCCCCTTTAGTACTTATACTTAAAACCTTTCTTCATAACCTATAAAAAGGAAAAATAAGAAAGGGGTGAGCTCATATTCTCAATAAGGGTAAAAAAGGGAGATATGTAAGCATAAACATGTGCATAAGGGTATGAGAATGTGATCATGACATTATAAGATCATACCCTACATATCAAAGATCATAAATATGAATCATGGAATAAAGATTGGTAGTTCACAAGACATGATTTATAAGGGTGATAAATCATCCTAAATCAATCATAAACCATAAAATCATTTCATATAAGTGTGAAACCATAATATATGTAGAAAACCCTTTCATATGTCAAGTTTAACAACCAGGAATTTCAATATAGTGGATCAGGAAACACCTGTTTCCCATAGTAGACTAGGACACAACTATTTTCCATAGTGGATCAGGACACACCTATTTCCCATTATGGATCAAGACACACCTATTTCCCATTTTGGATCAATCCTGTTGACTTTTTTCATATCATTATCTCATGATATATAAATATTTACCCAATTCATTATAGGGATATATAGGACCTACCCATCTCATAATGAAATCATACATACATGTGCCATAAAACATTCATCTTATCATAACCCATAAAAAGAGATGGGTTTAATAAACATAAAATCATAAACCATGAAATGAAATGGGTATCATAAAAATTTAATCATATCATAACCTATGAAAAATAGATAAATTTCATAATCATTTCATCCTTGAATAACCCATGAAAGGAAGTAGGTTTTATAAGCATTTATCATGTTATAACCCATTGAAGAGAAACAGGTTTCATAAATATCAATCCATCAAAACCTAGACCATTCAGATTAATAATAATAATGGTATCCTTGTATCATATCCCTAGTAAAACATAAACTATAACCAAGTATTTCATCTTATATGGATAAGGATTTTGAAAGATCACTTGGAACATAAATTTTCTTTGAAAATAACTTTTTAAAATATATAAAATTTTCAAAATCATTTTCCTTGAAACCAATTTTAAAACATATAAAGGAATAATGAAAAATATTTTGAAACATTTCTTGAGTAAAATATCCTTTATGCTTTGAAAAATTATTTTTAAAACATAAAACATTTTGAAGAATGTTTTCCTTGAAAATAACCTTGAACACATATAAAGAAGCTTGAAATTTTTTTGAAAAACTTTTTCTATGAAAATATTTTTAAAACTTATAAAATAATATTTGAGATCGTTTAAATCATTTTCTTTTAAAACAAACTTTTTAAAACATATAAAGGAAGCTTTGAAAATAATTTAAAACACTTTTTTAACTGTAAAATAATTTTTGAAAACCCTTTTTATTTGAAAACCATTTTAAAATAAAAAATTTCTAAAATATTAAGGGAAAAAATTTATTTTTAAAAAATAACATTGTAAACATACAAAGGAAGCAACAAGGTATTGATGGTTGTGATGTCAGGTAAGTTCGTACATGATGAATATTTCTTTTGTACCTTAAAAGTTCATAAAAGTACCTTGGTCGGAAAATGAAAAGAATATTACTTTTAAAAATATTTTTAAAAGGTAATAAATGGATAAAAATTTACTTTAAACATCATAGGATAATTTAAAACATTTTTGATTTTTTTTTAGAAAACACGGTTTTGAAAGAACACAACTTTCTGACCGAAAGGAGAAATAAAGTCAGATTTTCATAAAAACATTTTTTTAATTATCTTTTGTACCAAAGAGTGAAAAAATGGTACCATTAATTTCATTTAACATTAATAACCATTGGTTAATAAAATTCATGAGATTTATTGAGATATGGATCATAATATTTCATCAATGGAATCATAATCATAAAAAATCTCGATAAATGATGATATTGTAGCAATAAACCATTACCACTTTGGTAACTTTGAATCATAATAAAATGTAAATAATAATTTTACATGAAGCTTAAAATATAATTAAATTAAGTAGTTTCATGATATAACATTTCAAAGTCTATATATACACCACATAGAAAAATATAGGTGCATAACACGACATGTCTCTCAAAGAAAGAAAATTGAGACAAAATTTCTTTACATGTTTGGTAACTTTTGAAACATAAAACCCATTAAAGAAAGATCATAAAATGAATATGTAAATACCCATTAATTTAAGTATAATAACAATACACCACATGTAATAAATAGTCGGTGAACATGTCTTGTGTCTCATGAAAATAAAAGTGAGACGAGAAAACCCTTACCTTAAGCATTGAATTTTTTCATACATGTTCAAACCTCCTATATAATAAATTTAAGTTTATTATAAATCTAAAAATAACTATATTATTATGTCTAATACCATATATTATTTAGTTATGAATTTATATTACCTGTTTATTAACAACTCCATGTTAATGTTATGTTTTCGGTAATATCCGCTATATTTTTCATATACATTTTGGTTTGTTATTCTTGATCCTCTTACTTTGATCATGATTTATTTATTTTAATAATTTATAAAATGATATAAATTAAATATATATTTAATATATATATATTTATAATAATATATAAAAAATAGAAATATGAAATGGAATACACCGTTTATGGAGGCGATATGTCATACGTATGCATGAGCGTTGTTTACGTTTTATTGTTGTATTGAAAGAAAGAAAGTGAATGAAATATATATATATATATATATATAATATCATTATATTAGGATTATTATTTCATATATATCATTTAATTTCACTAAATCTATTCTTAATACATTCCATTTAAAGTGTGAACGAATCACATCACTTTGAGGAGGCGGTAGTCCACACGTCCACAAACAAAGTTATCATATTTACAAAAAATGGAAAGCCTGAATGTGTGTTTTATATAATAATTAAATAAGAATAAATAAATCAAAAATATCAAAAATATCAAAAATATCATATAAAAATATATTTTCCATAATAATTCCCAACCATGATAGGTGGTAAAGGAAAAAAGTACAACATCGTTTCGTGAGGTGGTAGTTCGCCGTACACATGAACGGTAAGTTCGTAACCAATTAGATAGAAGTGTGAGTAAGTGTAGGTAAAAAACTTAGAATAAAAAAATATAAGTATATTTATTATACTTATTTTATTATATAATTATGTAATAAGAATAATTGAGGTGGTGGAGAATGAAAATAAAACTAAGGAGCATGATGAAAGATGTTACCTCTTCTTTGGGTAACTCCTTTTGGTTTCCTCCAAAGGGATTCCTTGGTCGAATGTATGCCAAAAGTGAGGATTATAGGATGAATGGAGGGATTTTTGGGTATTATTTTAGTATATTTTGGGTGAGAAAAAGGGCTTGATAGGTGCAAATAAGTGGAAATATTGAGTGCCTTTTTATAATGGAGGAGTGACATTTTTGTAAATTTTTGAAAAGGGAAATCCACCCACATTTTTCCATGTCAAGTGGATCCAATAATGGTAAAAATTTTATATAAGGGAATATATTTTATAAATATTAATATAAAATGGATTTTGGACAATTTTATAGGTCATTTTGGTCCTTAATTTTAAGGTTTAGTCCTTTGTTAATCTAATTTTTCTCTTAATCGTTGTAATTAATTTTCATCACTTTCACTAATATTTTTGGTCAAAAACTAAGTTTACCTTATTATAAATTATAAATTTTTATGATTCCAAATATTGAATCTATTTTTACAAATTAAAATCATATAATTGGAAGAAATTAATTTAAAATAACCCTGCAGTCGGGAAGACAAATCTGGTTTTTAAAGTAAAAATGTTCAAAAGCTTGGTAAGTTTTTATATCCAATTTCTAAGTGAAATTTATTCCAATGAACTAAATTATATTAATTGGTATAAAATTTATCTAATTAAACTTTAAAACCAATAAAAAATATAATTTAACCTCATAAATAATTTAGACAAAAAAAGCAGTTTTGAATTAAAATTTAGTGTTTTTCACTATTCATAAAACAACAAAATTTCCCAGAAAAATACCAAAAAATCACCTAAAGTTAATTTTAATATTAATAATCTAAAAATTAAGTTTATTTTTTTCAAATAATAATTATAAGTGTCAAAAATCATATTTAAAATGGGTTCGCCATTAAAAGGCGGTAAAATCATCTTTTAGAAAAATACATCTTTTTATTTATAAAATTTGATTTATCTTTATATTATACCTATAAAATATACTATAAGAGTATCAAAAATATTTATTGAATATATAATATATAATTTTTTTTAAATAATTAATCAAAATTGGTTTTTTTAATTTATTGAGATAAAATTGTGTTTATACATAGAAAAATAGCTTTCTTTGAAAAACAATTTCTTTATTTTCAAATAGTTATTACATTCACTAATACTAATTGGTAACAAAAGGATTCATTTTATATAAATATGTATATAATATTTTCACAATTTAGTTAATGTTATTTGTAACTTCCTTTCTAACAGCTAGGTATTAGCTATAATAATATTTTTATAATCATGATAATAGTATATTGTAGTTTGGTAAAACCCAACCTTGTGTGTAATACAAGCTATTGAAGGGACTTGGTATTGTGTGTAATAAAAGAAAAAAAATAGTGTTGTGTGTATCATAAGTTAATATAAGTCTTGCATGTGGAGTAAAATTAACCTAGTGTTGTGTATAACACAATCCAAACTTAGTGATTTTATAAAAAACACAATATTCAGTGTTGTATGAAGTAAAAAATATCAAAAATATTAAATTAATTAAAAAAAATTCAAAAAATCTTGGGGTGTTACATTCTAATCGCCTTATTAATTTCACCCTTGAATTTTTTCTAGTTTATCAAAGGTTTAATACTTGAAAGTTCCTTTCACAGAAACCCACATCGTAAAAATGAATACTAAAACTTTATTTTAAAATAATATAGGTGGAAAGTGAAAACATAGACATGGAATAGAAATATAACTATCAAGTTTTTATAGAGAGTGGTAGAGAACATGGTTAGAATAACGTTAACAATCACAAAGCCATAACCCAAAGTGGCTTGAAAAGGTCATTGATATAATAAAAAATGCTGATTACTTAACAACATTGTTGAACCCTCTGGGAATCTAGTTGCTTTAATTATACTTTGATAATCCCAATTATGACTATTTGTATTTTGTTAATCCCTAGTTGATAAATGGTTAAATACTTATTTGGGAATCTACCTATTTATTTTCTTTAAGTATTGTTCTATTGTTCTATGATTAAATATTAGTCTTCTGTTTACTGGATGTTTGTACACTCTGACTTAACCTATTCTACCAATAGAATGCTTAAACAGAACATAGATACTGATATAATTAAGTCTACCGCTATGAGAGAGCTACCGATACAGACTAGTCAACGCTACATTAAATTACACCATTACAGATAATAGCTACCGTTACAGAAAAAGTCCACCGATAGAGTTACAGTTACAAGCTCACCGGTACTCAAGTCTACCGCTACATCGAAGTCGACAGCTACGGATACAGAGCTACCGATATGCTGAAGTCTACCATTACAGAACAGAGCTACCGATACACACAAGTCCACCGATATGTTGAAGCTACTGTTATTAAAGGAAGTCTACCGATATATCAAAGTCTACCGATACAAGGAAGAGCCACCGCTACCATTACAAGGGAGACTCACCGCTACCGATACAAGGACAGAGCTACCGCTACTGATGCGATCAAGTCTATAGCTACTGTTACAAATCTACCGCTACCGGTGTGATCAAGCTACCATTAACGATACATCAAGTCCACCGTTACAAATGCCTACCGATACTCAGACCTACCGAGACACAAGTCTACCGATATCAAGAGCAACCGTTTCAGAGACAGAACCCGACAAGCTTGAATTTATTTATTATTGTTTAACCTAACCAATGGTCATATTAGGTATATTTTAATGCACTGACATTTATTTAATGTGTGTTGTTGGTTGTCAGAAAACCGTACCTCGTACCTGCAAAAAGAAATCATATCTTTTTCCGGAGATCGTGCGTTAAATAAGAGCTCCTTTCGAGCTGAAGAGAGGGGCGCGTGTGCTGCGGGAAAACGTGTTGAACATAAGAATGAATACGCAGAGTGCTGAACCAAGCTGGTGTACATGAAAAGAGACAACTGAGCTTACAAGAAGAACTCGTACACTTCTGCATACCAGAAAAGATCTGAGAAAAAAAACAAGAACATCACTCAACAACTTCTTCGACTATCTCTACACCTGGAAGTCAAGGAAACAGACGATACTCTGTTTTCCAAAAAAAAACCAGAAGAGGACTCAGAACGAATTCTGATCAACCAAAGGAGTCCAGAGCTGCATGAAAATCACTAGATCCATTTCTAAACTCTAAATCTTTGCCTCTGTGATTTACTTTTTACATTTCAAGCAGTGTGTTATCTGCTGTATTTTACACACACACTGTCTCCTGTACTTTAACTGGAGGATTTGTAAATCCTCACTCAAACTCTTTACATATTTTATTTCCCACTGGGATAGTGGTAGAGGTCGTGCGTGACCTGGACAGCTAGTTTGCTGTTGTTTTTGTTCCCACGGATAACATTGGTAGAGGTCTTGGACCTGGACAGTTGTATACTGTTGTAATCCTCGATCCAGGGTGTGGATCACTTTTATATAAAGTTTTGAGAGGACTAAGTCTCAGCTTGAGACTGAACCTCTTGGTTAAACCTGCTGTGCTTATTTGTTTTCAAAGTTATTTTTTATTCCGCTGCAAACTACTTTAAAACCAAAACTGTTTTAAAGTCACTTTGATAATTAAACTCACAAGTGTTTATATTAGTTGTAAATCAGTAAGTTAGTTTCAAAAGTTAATCAATTCTCATGATTTGATTAACTGGGAAATAATCAATCCCTTGAGAACCTAACAGAACCTTTATGTTGATATAAATTCACTACAGTTTAATTCTGTGTTTTATTTGGGGGATTTTAAGACAAAGTTTTTTAAACAGAAATTTTAATTGGAACTCAATTCACCCCCCTCTTGAGTATCCACTCCGACCAACATTTGGTATCATAGGTTTTTTAAAATATTTTGTACTATGTTTTTCAACTGTGATTTTAGTTATATTTTAAAGTTCTTAAAATTTCTGTTATTTCTAAATTTTTATCTCTTTAAAATATTTTCTTTAAGTAAGTTATTAAGGATAAACGACTTGAAGGTGTTGCTACAAGTAGACCACCATTTTTCAATGGCACTAACTATGCTCAGTGGAAAATCAAGATGAAAATTCATTTAGAGAGCATGGGTTTTGATATTTGGACTGCTATAGAATCTGAATATAAAATTCCTACTACTGTTAGATCTACTTGGAATAAAGCTACTAAGACATCCTATAACAATAATTATAAATCCATGAATGCTCTGTACTGTTCTTTAGGAGATGAAGAGTTTAATAGAATATCTGCTTGTAAAACTGCTTATGAAATTTGGGATACCTTAGCTGTTTCTCATGAAGGAACAACTAATATTAAGGAAATGAGATTGAACACTTATACTATTAAGTATGATAATTTTAAGATGAAGCCTGATGAACCCATCTCTGACATGTATCTCAGGTTCAACGAAATTTTCAACACAATGATCTCTCTGGGAAAGGATGTTCCATCAAAGGAACAAATTATGAGAATTCTGAGATGTCTACCTGAAAGATGGAGAGGAACTTCTATCTCAATTAGAGAGTCGTGTGATATTGGTGAACTGCCAGTCAAGGAACTAATTGGCAAGTTGATGATGTATGAAGAAGAACTCAAAGTGAACAAAGAAGAAGAAGATGAGCCTAGAAGAAAGTCTGTTGCTTTCAAATCTTCAACTTCAAAGAACAAAGATAAGGAGAAGCTTCAAGCTATAAATGAGACTTCAAGCTGTGAAGACAGTAAAAGTGCTTCTGACAGTGATGATGAGATGGATCACATTGCCAGAAGGTTTAAGAAGTTTTATAGGAAGAAAAAGTTTTTCAAAAAATCAAACTACAAAGGAAAGTATGATAACAAGGGACATTGGAAAAAGGATCGGAAGAAATCTAACAAATCAGATGAAGTTGTCTGCTATGAGTGCAAAAGGAAAGGACACATAAAAGAAGAATGTCCAAAGTTGAAGTACAAAAAGAAATATGAATACAAGGAAAATAAGTACAAGAAAGCTATGAAGGATACTTGGAGCGCTTCTGAGGATATCTCCAGTGAATCTGAAGTCTCTGAGACTGAATCCAGAAATAAGGAAAATATGCGTTTCATGACAAACTCATCTGAGGTAACATCTGAAAATCCTGCTTTAAATTCATATTATTCTGGAGATGATTCTGACTCAGAAAACATGTCAAAATCTGAACTGTTTGAATATTGTGATATGTTAGAAGAAACCTGTAATGATCTGAAAGACAAATACAAAGGTTTAAAGAAACAATATGATTTAACTTTTAAACATAAATCTGATCTTGATATTGAAATGGAAAAGAATTCTCAGTTGCTTAAAGAAAACACTGAACTGAAATTATCTAATGAGCAACTCAATAAATACTTAGATAAATTTACCAATGGTAAAAATACTCTTACTCAAATTCTAGGTAAGCAAATAGCACCTAGATACACTACTGGTATAGGATACCAACCTGGACAAAGGAAAATTACCAAAACTAAATTCATTCCTAAATCTGGACAGAATACTGCTAGTTCTAGTTCTGGACATTTATATGCCTCAACTAGTTATATTCATAGTTACGGATCTAATAAGGTTTACCTTACTAAATCTGTTGATTCTAAACATTTTATGAGACCCATTAGACAAATCTGGGTACCTAAAGTTTTGTTGGCTAACCTGTCTGGACCCAAGAAAATATGGGTACCAAAATCATTTCCTGTCTAAATCTGTTTTGTAGGGAACCTGCTTAAAGAGATCCTATAGAAAGACTTGGTACTTGGAAAGTGGATGTTCAAGACATATGTCAGGAGAATTCTCATGCTTTAAAAGCTTAGTCAGAGTTGATGGAGGTTTTGTCACTTTTGGTGATAACTCAAAAGGAAAAATCATCGTCTTAGGCTAGATTGGTAACACTGACTCGGTATTAATTTATAAAGTTCTATTTATTGATGGGCTTAAGTATAGTCTGTTAAGTATTTCTCAGTTATGTGATGATGGTTTTTATGTTAAATTTGAAAATTATTCTTGCAATGTTTTTAATTCTAAAAATGTTTTAGTATTTTCTGCTTTAAGAAATGAAAATGTCTATGCTGTTGATTTAAATTCTTTAGCTAAGAAGAATATTACTTGTTTAAATGCTTTTCATAAAGATTCTTGGCTTTGGCATAGAATATTAGGACACTGCAATGTGCATTCACTTAGAAAACTTTCTAGGAAGAATTTAGTTAGAGACCTACCCAAACTTGAATTTTCAGCAGACAATGTTTGTAATCCCTGTCAAAAGGGAAAGCAACATAAAGTTTCTTTCCAATCAAATAAAGAAGTTTCAACTTCTCAACCTCTCGAGTTGGTTCACATGGATTTATTTGGACCTTCTAGAGTTTCTAGTTTAAATGGGAAGTACTATGTCTATGTTCTAGTAGATGACTTTTCTAGATATACTTGGGTATATTTTCTAGCTCACAAAAGTGAATCTTGTTCTTACTTTGTTAAATATTCCAAATTTATAGAGAATCTTAGTGGACTTAAGATCAAAATCTTGAGAAGTGATCATGGTCGTGAGTTTGAAAATCATGAGTTTGAATCCTACTACTCACACAATGGCTATAGTCACAATTTCTCTGCCCCTAGGACACCCCAACAGAATGGTGTAGTAGAAAGAAGGAATATAACCCTTCAAGAAATTGCTAGAACCATGCTTAATGAGTATGACCTACCTGTTTATTTTTGGGCTAAAGCTGTAAATACAGCTTGTTATGTTATCAATAGATTCTTGATCAGACCTGTTCTTAAGAGGACCCCTTATGAGTTGTGGAACCATAGGAAACCTAAGGTTAACTACTTCAGAGTTTTTGGCTGCAAAGTCTTTATTCTTAATACTAAAGATAATCTTGAAAAGTTTGAACCAAAGAGTGATGAAGGAATTTTCCTAGGATACTCTATAACTAGTAAAGCCTATAGAGTTTTCAATAAGAGAACCAAATGCGTGGAAGAGTCTGTTCACATCAAATTTGATGAAACTGATCCACATGAGCCCAAGACTTCTCTTGAAAATCTTGAAGATGATCTATCTGTTTTGAACCTTAATGATAAGGATAGTGGACCTGTAGTAAAAGAATCCAGTTCTGGAAATTTTCTAGAACCTGCTTCTATTGATTCCCAACCTGTTGATGAACCTGAAATTTCTAGTCTTACCTTTTCTAGATCAACTAGAATTCTAAAGAATCATCCTTTAGATGCTGTTGTAGGTAATTTAGATAGAGGAACACAGACTAGAGCTTCTCTAAGAAATCAGGTTGAACATCAAGCTTTTGTTTCTCAGTTAGAACCTAAAAATATCAATGATGCTATCAATGATGAATTTTGGGTAATGGATATGCAAGAAGAACTAAATCAATTTGAAAGAAACAAAGTCTGGAAATTAGTAGAAAGACCTAAGGACACTATAACCATAGGCACGAAATGGGTGTTTAGAAACAAAGTTGATGAATCTGGAAACATCATCAGAAACAAAGATAGGATAGTTGCACAAGGTTACAATCAAGAAGAAGGTATTGACTATGAGTAAACCTTTGCACCTGTAGCTAGATTAGAGGCTATTAGAATCTTACTTGCCTATGCATCAGATCTGAATTTCAAGTTATATCAAATGGATGTGAAAAATGCTTTTCTAAATGGTTTTATTGTTGAATATGTTTTTTTAGAACAACCACCTGGTTTTTCAAATCCTCATTTTCAAAATCATGTTTTTAAACTTTCTAAAGCTTTATATGGTTTAAAACAAGCTCCAAGAGCTTGGTATGAAAGACTTTCAAATTTTCTTATTTCAAAAGGATTTACAAAAGGAATAGCTGATCCCACTCTTTTTATAAAAAGGATTTCAAAAGATTTTTTAATAGTACAAATCTATGTTGATGACATTATTTTTGGATCTTCTAAAAATTCTTTATGTACTGATTTTTCAAAGGTTATGCAAAATGAGTTTGAAATGAGCTTAATGGGAGAGCTTAAGTACTTTCTTGGGTTTCAAATATTTCAAACTAAAGATGGTATTATTTTGAATCAAAGTAAATATACTAAGGATTTATTAAAACGTTTTGGTTTGGATATTATTAAGGAAAGTGATACACTTATGAGTACTACCTGTAAATTGGATATTGATGAAACTGGGAAACCAGTGGATCAAACTAATTACAGAGGTATGATTGGGAGTTTAATTTATCTTACTGCTAGTCGACCTAATATTATGTTTAGTGTATGTATGTGTGCAAGATTTCAAGCTAATCCTAAAGAATCACACTTACTCGTTGTTAAAAATATTTTTAAATATCTTAAGTATACTGTAAATTTAGGTTTGTTTTATCCAAAAGGACAATCATTTGACCTAACTAGTTATTCAGATGCTGACTTTGCTGGATGCAAGTTAGATAGGAAGAGCACATCTGGAACATGTCATTTACTTGGAAAGTCCCTAGTATCATGGTGTAGTAAGAAACAGAACTCAGTTGCATTGTCTACTGCTGAAGCAGAATATATAGCTGCTGGTAGTTGCTGTGCACAGATTCTGTGGATGAAACACACTTTATTGGACTATGGATTTAATTTTAAACATGTTTCAATTAACTGTGACAACACTAGTGTGATTAACATCTCTAAGAACCCTGTGTCTCACTCTATAACAAAACACATTGATGTTAGACACCACTTTTTAAGTGATCATTATCAAAGAGGTGATATAACACTTGAATTTATAGGCACTGAACTCCATTTAGCTGATATTTTCACTGAGCCTTTATGTTCAGTAAGATTAAGTTTCATTAGACACGAATTAGGAATGATAACTTCCCCTTGAAACCGTTAGAGAATCCTCAATGTTAGAGAATCCTCACCGTTAGAGAATCCTCACCGTTAGAAGACCTCATCGTTAAGAGACTTTACCGGTACATCTCGCGCTATTTTAAACTTCTTTAAAGCCGAGACATCGATTTTTTATATGATTTATTTTATTTTTGAATCCTAAATGATATTAAACCGAGTCTAGACTTCACTCAATATCACCGCAAACTCGTCTGTTCGAATCCCTCCAACCTAACCCTCTCAAGCCGCAAAACCCTAAACCTCGAATCTGTAATGGACCGTGTCAAGAGACCCCAGGTTATAGATGGGAGTGATGAGCCGCAAGAGAAAAGACATAAGATAACGAATGCTAGTGGAAGTGGAAGTGGAAGTATAGCTCGAAGAAATCCAATAAACCCGCATCTCTTAAAGCGAGAGATTGCCGTTGAGAAAGAGGTATGTGCAGAATGGCTCATGGAGAGAAAGTCCTTGGTTCTTAAAGTTTTAGAAGAACAAGGTTGGACTGAGTGCTTCGCGAACAACAATGGACCTTATTATCCAGGACTGGTAAAACAGTTCTACGAATTCGTTCGTTTTGAAAAGTCTGAAGAAGATTGTAGAATTATATCTTTGGTAAATGGTCAGGAAGTATCTTTTACTTCAGTGGAATGGGCTAGGAACTTAAGAGTTCCAAATGAAGGAGATTATGCGTTCTACTCAAAGACTGTACCTCCGACCAGTGATGTGTTTCAATATGAAGATGCTTTGCTGGATCTTACAGGGAATGGGACCCCTAGAAAGGTAATTGCTGCAGAGATGGAAGGAGAAGATAAGCTGTTGTTTAAATTTATCCAGCATGTTGTTAGTCCTAGAAGAGGAGATTTTGCTACTTTGAGATTCCAAGACATATATTTGTTATATTTGCTGAAGCAAAGTGTAAGAATCAATCTATGTAGATTGATTATGGTTCAAGTGGAAGATATGACTAGACCGAAGTCCAAATCAAATGCACTGTTTTTCTCAAAGCTAATTTCTGTGATGCTAAAAGTGAAATAGGTAGCTGGACCTCAGGATGAGATGGTAGTGGTTAAGGACAACTTATGTATTACAAGAACTGTCTGTAAATACATGAAAGTCAGTTGGAATCCTTGAAAGAAATCATGGGTGAATGATGATGGAAAAATTTATGACAAGTTCACTCCTGTGGATCATCCTTCTAGACCAAAGTATGTGAGGGATCCTGGTCTTGGACCAGATAAGCCAGAACCGGTCTACAATGATGCTAAAGCTGAGGAGGAAGAGACATCATTAGAGGAAGGAGGAGACCCAAACTTACCCCCTAGTCCTGTGCATCAAGTTATTTCTTATGGAGCAGCTAGCCCTCCAAAAAGGCTACCAAAGAGAGAAACTGTCTTGAAGGACCGTGATACAGAGACTACAGAAGAAGGAGAAGAAGCATGCCAGTATTTTGTCAAGGACACCTCTGAGGAGGATGAGGCAACCAAATCTGATCATGATGTTAATGGAGAAAAGGAGGCTGATAGTGAAGCAGATGATGAGGAAAATATTGAAAAAGAGCTCAGTTTGAGTCCTCTAATAGTCAGTACAGTCAGGACAGTACCTGATCAGGAAGAAGTAGCAGCAACACCTTTTCATGAGAGAGTCATTAATGACTCAGAACAAATGGCTATTGAATCTGTTGTAGTTGTAGAGGAAATTGCAGAATTACCTTAGGAAGAACAGTTGGAAGAAATACCTCAGGAGAATGTTCCAAGTGAGGGGGAGAATCTTGGCTCAGTATCAGTGCTATATGACATTGAAGGTTGGACATCAGATCCAGGATATATGATTCTTGGACTTTCTTATGGAGGTTCTGATGAGGAAGATGATCCCCAAAAGGAATCAATTACCCTACCCACTATGGCTGAAAATGTGGCAACCAAGGAGGACATTAAGTCCTTAAAAGCTGATTTGAAAGAAGCAATAAGGGAATTAGTGGCAGATATGAAGAAAAGTATGGTTGAAGAGATGAAGAGCATGGAGCAATCCCTTGAGTTATCCATTGGATATGGTGTATCCAGTCCTATGAAAGAAATGATGGATGAGATTAAAGTGTGCCACACTTAGATTGAGAGTTGGACAGGAGCTGTAGTTGCTTTGAGACAATCGATTGCTTCTCTGACTACCATGCATAGCTCTCAAACTCAAGTAAACTCTGACATTCGATATATCAAAGAAGTGGTCAAGCAATTTGTGGAAGTTTTTGAGGCCTTTAAGAAGTCAGTCAAAGAACATCTGAACAGTCAGGATGAACTTGTTCAGAAGGTAGTTAGCAGCCTCACTCAATCCTTCAAGGAGACAATGGCCTTCTCAATGAAACCTCTTCCCTCATCTAGCTCCAGTATGAACCTTGACCAGATCCGCACTATTATTCAGGAAGAATTGGATAAGGCCAGTCCCAGTGGTGCATCAGATACTCAGATTCTTGCTACCACTAGGGAAGTTAGTAGTTTTGTTCGTGATCACCTGTGGGCAGCTACTGCTTCTCAAGAGGCAATCAAGAATAAGGTGGATGCTTATTTCGAGAAGTTTTATACCAAAAAACAAATGAAAAACCATTTCAAACTTTTGATTGAGAATATGAAGTTACCTCTAGTGACCCAAGTCTTTAGAGAACAGTTTAGTAAGCTCAGGGAGCTTACTCCTGCTTTGGATAAATTCATTAAAAATAGAGATGATTTTGTGTCTGCAATGGAGAGAGGAGGAAGCATTATAATGGATTTCAGGAACCTGTTGCTACCCTTCCTGCATGTGAATTCTAGACCAGTAATTGTACCTCCTGCACTTCCTGCTTCTGCCTCTGGGAGTACCCCTAAATTGACTCCAGTTCAGGCTATTCGCAGCTTGACACCAATGATCACTCAGAGGAGCACAGATTTCAGATCTGGTACAGTTTCTGTAGCTGAACCACTAGTTGTCCCTTCAGCTATTCTGAAACCCTCTGCTGACCCTGCACCTACAACCTCTACTGATTCTAAGGGAAAGACACCTGTTCCAGAGGAGGATTGAGTGTTTCTAGATCTTTTTGATAGGATTCACTTTTTTTTATTTTATCCGTGTACCTTTTTTATATTAATGAAATTCCTCTTTATTCTCTACTTTACTGAGTTTCTATTACTTTGTCATTTATTATCTGCTAATCTTTATCTTTTCTATGCTACCCTTCTTTTTGTTAATCACAAAGGGGGAGAAAATAAGAAAATGAGAAACTGAGAAAATGAGAGCAAACAAGAAATGAGACCTAAGAGTTAACAAAGGGGAAATGAGAAACTGAGACTTGAGAAAATAAAACTTAAGAGAGAATCTTGTAGTACAATTGAAAGGGGGAGGAATTTGGAAGTTCTGTTCTGAACAAAATAAAAGAACATTTTTCTCTAATGCTAATTTCTTTTCCACTTTTTCCTTTGATACTATTTCAATTTTCTTTGCATAAGTTGTGATTATCAAAAATGGAGAGATTGTTGAACCCTCTGGGGATCTAGTTTCTTTATTTATATTTTGATAATCCCAATTATGACTATTTGCATTTTGTTAATCCCTAGTTGATAAATGGTTAAATACTTATTTGGGAATCTATCTATTTATTTGATTTAAGTATTGTTCTATGTTTAAATATTAGTCTTTCGGTTACTGGATGTTTGTACACTCTGACTTAAACTATTCTGCCAATAGAATGCTTAAACAGAACAGAGATACCGATATAGTTAAGTCTACCGCTATGAGAGAGCTACCGATATAGACTAGTCACCGTTACATTAAAGTCCACCGTTACAGATAATAGCTACCGTTACAGAACAAGTCCACCGATAGAGTTACAGTTACAAGCTCACCGGTACTCAAGTCTACTGCTACATCGAAGTCGACAGCTACTGATACAGAGCTACCGATATGCTGAAGTCTACCATTACAGAACAGAGCTACCGATACACACAAGTCCACCGATATATTGAAGCTACTGTTATTAAAGGAAGTCTACCGATATATCAAAGTCTACCGATACAAGGCAGGGCCACCGCTACCATTACAAGGGAGACTCACCGCTACCGATACAAGGACAGAGCTACCGCTACTAATGCGATCAAGTCTACAGCTACTGTTACAAATCTACTGCTACCGGTGTGATCAAGCTACCATTAACGATACATCAAGTCCACCGTTACAAATGCCTACCGACACTCAGACCTACCGAGACACAAGTCTACCGATATCAAGAGCAATCGTTTCAGAGACAGAACCCAACAAGCTTTAATTTCTTTATTATTGTTTAACCTAACCAACGATCATATTAGGTATATTTTAATGCACTGACATTTATTTAATGTGTGTTGTTGGTTGTCAGGAAACCATACCTCATACCTGCAAAAAGAAATCATATCTTTTGCCGGAGCTCGTGCGTTAAATAAGAGCTGCTTTCGAGCTGAAGAGAGGGGCGCGTGTGCTGCGGGAAAAAGTGTTGAACACAAGAACGAATACGCAGAGTGCTGAACTGAGCTGGTGTACATGCAAAGAGACGACTGAGCTTACAAGAATAACTCGTACACTTCTACATACCAGAAAAGAGATGAGAACAAAAACAAGAACATCACTCAACAGCTTCTTCGACTATCTCTACACCTAGAAGTCAAGGAAACATACGATACTCTGTTTTCCAGACAAAAACTAGAAGAGGACTCAAAACGAATTCTGATCAACCAAAGGAGTCCAGAGCTGCACGAAAATCACTAGAGCCATTTCTAAACTCTAAATATTTTCCTCTGTGATTTACTTTTTACATTTCGAGCAGTGTGTGTTATCTGTTGTATTTTACACACACACTGTCTCCTGTACTTTAACTGGAGGGTCTGTAAATCCTCACTCAAACTCTTTATATCTTTTATTTCCCACTAGGATAGTGGTAGAGGTCGTGCATGTCCTGGATAGCTGGTTTGCTGTTGTTTTTGTTCCCACGAATAACAATGGTAGAGGTCTTGGACCTGGACAGTTGTATACTATTGTAATCCCCGATCCAGGGTGTGGATCACTTTTATATAAAGTTTTGAGAGGACTAAGTCTCGTCTTGAGACTGAACCTCTTGGTTAAAACTGCTGTGCTTATTTGTTTTCAAAGTTATTTTTTATTCTGCTGCAAACTACTTTAAAACCAAAACTATTTTAAAGTCACTTTGATAATCAAACTCTCAAGTGTTTATATTAGATGTAAATCAGTAAGTTAGTTTCAAAAGTTAATCAATTCTCTTAATTTGATTAATTGGGAAATAATCAATCGCTTGAGAACCTAATAGAACCTTTATGTTGATATAAATTCACTACAGTTTAATTCTGTGTTTTATTTGGGGGATTTTAAGACAAAGTTTTTAAACAGAAATTTTAATTGGAACTCAATTAACCCCCCTCTTAAGTATCCACTCCGACCAACAAACATTTTATTTCAAGACCCTTTTTCCTAAAGTTTAATAATTTTCATGAAACGTTATACTTACATGATTTCAGTACAACCTTACCCTTTTTTGTGCCTTGATCAACTTCCAATTCATCTTTTATTCTAAGAAATGAAGGTGAATTTATCATTCCTAAACAATTAATAGAATGATAGGTCATTCTATATGTATTTATCACAACAAAAAGGTTATCATAAGTTATAAAATATGCATAAATACTCATATGGAAAGATAATAATTTAATTTCTAAAACCTCATCCAAATTTTAACTTAATGCATTCAATAATTGGTTAGCCTTATAGCCCTTCTAAAATATAATCCACCCTTTATTCCTTAAATAAGCTCTTATCTTATTCCAAAAACATTTTTATTGGAAACTTGTGTTCATCCTTAAACCAATATAATATGAAATTTTATTTTATTATTCAAAAATATATATAGATTGATATCATCACATGAAACTTCACTAAAGGATGAACAATAAAATTTTCCTAGGGATTATTCAAACAAAATCAAACATGAACTTCCATAATAGGGGGGGATAAGTGTTCCCTAATTATCATGATTCACTTCATCCATTGTGATTTCATAGGATTTCCATTTTTCCTTTTTTCCTCTGAGGTTTTTGTGGATTATCATTCATATTATCCCTTGGATTCAGGCATTGATTCACATAATTCCCAAACTCCTTGCAATTGAAACACTAGAGTGTGGGTGATGCATTTTTTTGAATTCTCCTCCCTTACATTACATTAACAATCCCATTAATTGTATTTCAATATTCACAGATTTTATGACCCAACTTTCAACAATTTATGCACCTACCAGTTCAATTCAAACAATTCACTTGATGATTATTCCCACATTCATAGCTCATTGATGTCTTAAATTTCTTTCCACCATTTGAGTTTTCATGAGAATACACCTTCCTTTTCTTATAAAAACTAGAGTAATGGTGGGAATATCCAATTTATATTTCTACTTTAAGTGTAAATTGAAATAATTCTTAATAACTACTAAAGTCACTTATAGCTAAGGAATTTTAAATACTCAGTTTCAAGCCACCAAAAAATTGATCGATTTTTCTTTTAGGGTTGATTATCAAACTAGATGTGTACCTTGAAATTATTTTAAAATTATCTTCATAGGTACCAATAGATTCATCATACTTTTTCTTAAATTCAGGGAATTACTTATCCATCTTTGTTCATATAATATGAGGGAAGTATTTACTGAAAAATATCCCCTTAAACTCTTCCCACTCCATAAATTAAATTTATTCTTGTTCCTTAATGTTCTTAATAAGAGTCCACCACTGATCCACTTCACCTTCCAAACAATAAGCAACACAAATGACCTTTTCATGCTCTAAGCAATAAATAATGGAAAATATCTTTTTAGTAGTACTAATCCATTTTTCAGCTACTAGTGGATCAATGAAACCACTAAAATATGATGGATGCTGCCTCATAAAGGACTCAAAAGAACATTTTTGCCTCCTTTGTTCATTTGGAAGTTCAACATGATTCATATCTTGGGAATGTTGTCGGATCATATCAATTAGAATTTTTATTCTATATTCTATATCATTTTGTATCTTAGGAATATAATCATCCCATTTTCCATTGTATTCAATATTCACATGGTTCCTTGAGGTTTCAATCATTGGATAAAACCAGAAAGCATAGCATGAGTATCACTTATCATAGGAGAAAACCACATAATTTTGAAAAATTACATATATGATGTCTAAATAATAACACTTAATTATTTAATCTATAACACCTTAGGATTATCTTTAGAGACATCCAAAGAAATATCCTTATAAATATCCCTATGGGTCTCACTAAAATTTTCTCTTCTTAGTTTCCAAAGGTTGACTAAACCTTTCCTTTGATACCAACTATAGCGACCCAGGCTTAACATACATGGATAATACATCATTTTAGATGAATATTCAGCACATTACAAAAATAAATTCCTAAGGACCATAATATTTTATCATTTTTGGAAACATGGAACAAAATATTATAACTTGGTGAAAGATATTCAATCTTTCCAAAAAAAGATCTTCCCCTTTAGTAATTATACTTAAAACCTTTTTAAATAACCTAGGGAAAGGAAAATAAGAAATAAGTGAGCTCATATACTCAGTAAGGGTAAATAAGGGAGATATGTAACCATAAACATGAGCATAAGGGTATGAGAATATGATTATGAAATTAAAATATCATGCCATGCATATAAAAGATCATAAATCAATCATGAACCATGCCCATGGGGTGTTAGCTGAGTGGTACCCGCTAGTTGTACCCCTCACTCTCCATGGGAACTGGCGCAGGCTCGAGTCCCGCTAGATTCATACACTGTGTGTATTATGCACATGGCGATTCAAATCCATTGTTTAGCAGGGGAGTGTAGAGAACATTTGGTCTTGGTTGGTCCCCCCACTGGGAGTCAGTATTAAAAACCCACATTTTAGCCCATGGGGTGTTAGTTGAGTGGTACCCGCTGGTTGTACCCCTCACTCTCTATGGGAAATGGCGCAGGCTTGAGTCCCGCTACACTTGGACACTGTGCGTATTATGCATAGGGAGATTCAAAGCCATTTCTTAGCTGGGGAGTGTGTACTGCACCTGGGATTGGTCGGCCCCCCCGTTGGGAGTTGGTGTTAGCAACCCACATTTTATCTTTATGGGAACTGGTGGAGGATCGAGTCCCTCCAGACTCAGACACTATGCGTATTATGCATAGGGAGATTCAAATCCATTTCTTAGATGGGGAGTGTGGAGCGCACCTAGGCTTGGTCGCGCCACCCCGCTAGGAGTTGGTGTTAGCAACCCACATTTTACACCCATGGGGTGTTAGCCGAGTGGTACCTGCTGGTTGTACCCCTCGGTCTCTATGGGAACTGGTATAGGATCGAGTCCCACCAGACTCGGACACTGTGCATATTATGCATAGGGCGATTCAAAGACATTGCTTATCTAGGGAGTGTGGAGTGCACCTGGGCTTGGTCGGGGCCCCCCACTGGGAGTCAGTGTTAGCAACCCACATTTTTCCCATGGGGTGTTAGCTGAGTGGTACCCGCTGGTTGTACCCCTCGCTCTCCGTGAGATTTGGCGCAGGCTCGAGACCCGCCAGACTCAGACACTACGTGTGTTATGCATAGGGCGATTCAAAGCCATTGCTTAGCTGGGGAGTGTGGAGTTCACCTGGGCTTGGTCGGGGCTCCCCACTGGGTGTCGGTGTTAGCAACCCACATTTTATCCCATGGGGTGTTAGACGAGTGGTACCCGCTGGTTGTACCCCTCGATCTCCGTGGGAACTGGCACAGGCTCGAGTCCTTCCAGACTCGAACACTATGTGTATTATGCAGAGGGAGATTCAAATCCATTGCTTAGCTGGGGAGTATGGAGTGCACCTGGGCTTGGTCGCCCCCCCGCTAGGAGTCGGTGTTAGCAACCCACATTTTTTCCCATTCGGTGTTAGCTGAGTGGTATCCGCTGGTTGTACCCCTTGCTCTCCGTGGGAACTAGCATAGGCTTGAGTCCTACCAGACTCAAACACTGTGAGTATTATGCACAAGGTGATTCAAATCCATTTCTTAGCTAGGGAGTGTGGAGCACACCGAGGCTTGGTCAGGTCCCCTTGCTGGGAGTCGGTGTTAGCAACCCAAATTTTGCACAAGAGCCTCAACCTAGTTGGTGAGGACTCGGCAAGTACATTCAAGATACCCAAGTTCAAAACTGGGTGGAGACATATTTCTGGGGTACTGTAGTAGTACTATAACAGGAACTGTAGCAGACACTGTTCAGTACTGTAGCAGCTAGAACTATTCATCTGTTTGGGCTTTTAGGCCACCAGTTTGGGCCTCGGGTCCTTTAAGGCCTTTGGGCCACCCAAGGCCTTCAGGACAGTAAGGCTTTCAAGCCACCTCAAGGCCTTTGGGCCACATTAAGGCCTTCAGGCCACCTCAAGGCCTTTGAGCCACCTGAAATTGTGCTTAATGATCAGAAAAACTCTACAAGGAGAAGATTCCAGATGGGGATCAGAACATACACATTCACTAGAGAAGAAGCTAAGAGGATTTGTTTGAAAGAGAGGGTATGGAATTGCCATCGGGACCATCCTATGATTGCATGGGAAGCCTATCCGAATAGCCATGCGAAGGTGGAGAGCTGATATCACTATGAAGAAGCTAGGAGGAGGAGTTCCAAGTATAGTATGTATAATTTCCTAAGGCCTACAGGTCATGTAATCTCTAAGCTTATGAGACTTGTAAGGGTTCCCCCTCATCCCTTGAAATGGGGGTTATCAAAAAATCTATAAAAAAGAAAGCCTTCGGGCCATTTGGTCAAATCATGAACCATAATCTCATGTCATATAAGTGTGGCACTATCATACATGTTGAAAACCATTTCATGTGTCAAGGTTAACTACCAAAACCATCAAAATAGTGGATTAGGACACACCTGTTTCCCATAGTGGACTATGACACACCTGTTTTCCATAGTGGATCAGGACACACCTGTTTCCCATTGTGGATCAAGACACACCTATTTACCATTATAGATCAATCCTTATGACTTTTTTCCCATTATTATCTCATGAGATATTAATCTTTTCCCAATGCATTGAAGGTATATATAGGTCCCACCCATCTTATAATGAAATCATACATACATGTTCCATAAAACATTTATCTTATCATGATCCATAAAAAGAGATAGATTTCATAAACATAAAATCATAACCCATGAAATTAAATGGGCATCATAAAAATTTAATCATATCATAAACTATGAAAAATAGATAGGTTTCATAATAATTTCATCCTAGAATAACCCATGAAAGGAAGCATATTTTATAAGCATTTATCACGGTATAACCCATTGAAGAGAAAAAGTTTCATAAATATTAAACCATAAAAACCTAGACAATTCAGATAAATAATATTAATGGTATCCTTGGATCATATCTCTATTAAAACATAAACTATAACCAAGGATTTCACCTTAGATGGATAAGGATTTTGAAAGATCATTTGGAACATAAAATTTCTTTGAAAATAAATTTTTAAAACATATAAAATTTTCAAAATACTTTTCTATGAAACCAATTTTAAGACATATAAAGTAATCATGAAAAATATTTTAAAAAATTTCTTTAGGAAAATATCCTTTATGCTTTGAAAAACACTTTTTAAAACATGAAACATTCAAAAGAACATTTTCCTTGAAAATAACCTTAAAAACATTCAAAGAAGGTTGAAAACATTTTTATTTGAAAATGATTTTAAAAAATATAAAATAATATTTTAGATCATTTAAATCCTTTTTTTTGAAAACAACCTTTTGAAAACATATAAAGGAATCTTTGAAAATCATTTAAAACACTTTTTAAATGTAAAACAATTTTTGAAAACCCATTTTCTTTGAAAAAATTTTTTAAATAAAAAAATTTATATAATATTAGGAATACATTTTCTTTAGAAAATATAACCTTGTAAACATACAAATGAAGCATCAAGGTAATGATGGTCATGATGATGGGTAAGTCCGTACATGCCGAATATTTCTTTTACACCTTAAAAGCTAAGAAAAGTTCCTTGGTTGGAAAACAACAAGAATATTACTTCTAAAACTATTTTTAAGAAGGTAATACGTGGGTAAAAATTTTCTTTAAACATCATAGGATAATAGTAAAATATTTTTGAAAACATTTTTAAAAAACACAGTTTTGAAAGAACACAGATTTCTGACTGAAAGGAGAAATATTTTCATAAAAACATTTTATTAATTATATTAAGTACCAAAGAATGGAAAAATGTTAACATTACTTGGATATAACATGAATAAATAGAGGTTAATAAAATTCATGAGTTATTTATATATGGATCACAATATCTAATCAATGGAATCATAATCATAAACAATCTGGATAAACGATGAGATTATAATAATATACTATTACCACTTTGGTAACTTTAAATCATGATACAATGGAAACAATAATATTACCTAAAGCTTAAAATATCATTAAAATAATTATATTCATAATATAACATTTTAAATTGATTATATACACCTCATAGAAAAATATAGGAGCATACCATGATATGTGTCTCAAAGAAGGAAAATTGAGACAAAAATTATTTTATCGATTTGGTAACTTTTAAAACATAAACCCCATGAAATAAAGATCATAAAATTGATATGTAAATAAAAATAAATTTAATTATAAAAGTCACATAATACATCCATGTTTAGTATAAACACTATATATAAGAAATAATAGGTTAACATGGCTTGTGTCACACGAAAAATAAAAGTGAGACGAGAAAACCCTTACTTTAAGTATTGAATTTCTTCATACATATTCAAACATCCTGTATAATAAATATAAGTTTATTATAAATATAATAAAGAAACATATTATTATATATAATACAATATATAATTTTTTTATGACTTTATATTACCCGTTTATTAACAACTCTATGTAAATGTTACGTTTTGGGTAATATTTGCTTTGTTTTTCATATATGTTTTGTCTGATTATTCTTGATCCTATCCCTTAGATCATGATTTAATTATTTCAAGAATTTAAAAAATGATATGAATAAAATATATATTCATTATATATGTATTTATAATAATCTATAAAATATATAAATATGAAATGGAATACACCGTTCATGGAGAAAGTAGGCCGTACGTATGCATGAACGTTGTTTTCATTTTATTATCATATTGAAAGAAATAAAATAAATGAAAAATATTTATATATGTATATATATAATACAATTAAATTATAATTATTATTTCACATATATCATATAATTTCCCTAAACCCATCCTTAATATATTCCATGTAAAGTGTGAAAGACTCACATTGCTTTGAGGATGCGTTAATCCACACATCCACAAACGAAGTTATTATATTTAAAAAAAATGGAAAACATGAAGGAATGTTTTATATAATAATTAAATAAGAATAAAGACATCATAAATATCATATATATCATATAAAAATAGATTATCCATCATAATTCCCAATCATGAGAGGTGGTAAATGAAAAATGAATAATATCGTTTCGTGAGGTGGTGGTTCACCGTACACATGAACAGTAAGTTCATTACCCATTAGATGGAAGTGTGTGTAAGTGTAGGTCTAAAAATTAGAATAAAAACATATTAGAATATTAATGATAATTATTTTATTATATAATCATATAATAAGAATAATTTATGTGGTGGAGAATAAAAATAAAACAAAGGAGCTTGGGGAAGGATGTCACAACCCATCCCCTGGGGCCCGTTTCATGACTACCCCAAGCCCGAATTCCATAGGCCAAGGGTTAGTTACTAGCACTAGAAATACATATCCCTGAAATGGGAAGACATTTCCTTTAAACCTACAAACACACAGACTAGGTACACCACTAGAACAAACCACATAGTATAACTACTGGAAGTAAAAAGTGTAAACTGAAGCATAATGCGCCAGAATACAAACCCAACTAAATGAAAATATAGAAAAAAGGGAAAACAGCTCCTGAGGTCTTCTTCCAAGGATCCTACCTGAAGGGTAGGTACAACTTGTCACTATGACTCCCCATGTCAACCGGTCACCTCCGCACATCATCTGGTCCTGACTCCCTAACCTCGATCAAAGATGTCTGTCGTTTGCACAAGACACAACAAGGTGCGGGTGAATCCCATACATGGGTGAGTATAAAAATACCTAGAAGAGACCCCAATACCCCTAAAGGTCTCTCATAATTCCACAATGTAAAAACCACAAAGCATGATCTCAATCACGAAGCACAAAGTAAAAGTATCAGCTCAAACTGGGTATACAACTTATAGAACATGAATAAAGATGATTAGTCTTAAACCTATATCATCTTATTCTGTCAAGAGGATTTTGCTACTAAACCACACAAGATAGATAGGTGCTGAACCAAAAAGGATTTCAAGGTGCTGACCCATAGAGAATCTCTAAGTGTTGACCCACAGAGGATCACTAGGTGCTGACCCACGGAGGATCACTAGGTGCTGACCCACAAAGGATCGCTAATTACTGACCCACAAAGGATCTCTAGGTGATGAACTATAGAGGATCACTATGTGCTGACCCACAAAGGATCACTAGGTTCTTACCCATAGAGGATCACGAGGTGTTGAACCATATAGGATCACTACGTGCTGACCCACAGAGGATTGCTAGGTGTTGACCCATAGAGGATCACTATTCCTTTATCACATCACAACCAGTCACTGGATTCCTGTACTTAGAATGCTTGATTATGGGAGGATCCTCTCCTCAAGCCATTTTTCATACATTAATTTCCAAAAATCCCCATGAATAAGTAACCTGATGAACCACCATGTTATAAGGGTTCCAACACAACATACAGTGCATTAATCAGACGCTCGGTCTGTAAGTTATAGGCATTTTAGTGCCGAGGGCCCAGTTGGATTCAGTTTTGATCAAACCTGGCTACACTAAAACTTTCTCCAAAACTCAAGTGAAGTATCTCAAAAGGTACGCCTCATCATAAGGGTTCCAATTCCATAGAAGGTTCGTCAAACAGACGTCTGGTCTAGAAGGTATGCCCATTTAAGTGAAACAGGGTCGTGAAGGGTTCGTGTCCGGTCTGACTTGGCCGAACTGACCCCACCTGGACCGACCCAAACTGGAGGCCCCTGTCCCTCTAGGCCGAGGACTTGGATCATCCCACCTGGCTGGGTGTGGTCTGCTGGTCTGCAGAACCGGCCCGGCCCGCAGGCTAGGTATAAGGCCCCAGCCTTAAAACTTACTTAATCTTGAGTTATTACAAGATTACACATTGAGGATCTTTTCAGGTTTAGAGTTTTAGAGAATTAGATCATGAAACTTGCATTACATTCCACATTTAAACAAAATGGATTACATAAAAGACAATATTCATTCTTCCCATCAACGAGAACATATTTAAAATAAAAAATGGATTCTCTCTTAACACATCCTTGACTCTAACGTCTTATCATGTACCTTTCCTCTTGACCTGAAAAACATTTCAGAAACTTGGGATGAGCATAAAAAGCTCAGTAAGGGACATAAAAATATGGAAAGGAAACATGAGTTCATGTATACATAAAGATGAAATCATAATTTACCCATAAAACATAGGCACTTTAACCTAACTCATCAAAACATGAATAAATCATAGAAATCATAAGACATAAAGGTAACTTGAGGCATTCATAACATTCTTACGTAGGGAGTAACCCTCTTGGTTACGTTTGGAATACCCATCACAGTATATTCCCTAAATCTCTTCGGAGAAACCTTAACGTTTCACTCCTTCGCGTTACCCAATGCATTGGAGAGCTATAACGGGCTCACCCGCCCTTAGTTTATCACGGAACCACCCGTTCTTCATAACAATGCCCAAGAACCATAACATACACGTATCACATAAAATATTCATAAGGAAACAAAACATTTCCACATTTCAAACACAACATAACATTTTAGTATTTTGAAATAATGAATCCATATAAAAAGAAACCATTTCCAAAGCCATTTAAAACATTTAATAAAGATATTTTTGAATCAAAGTGTCCCATACCACCTTGAAGCTTTTAAAATTTTAAACCATTAATATCCATATAAATAAATTCTTAAAACCACTTTGAAAACATGGATATTAATAAGAACGAATAATTAAAACATTTAAAATGATATTTTGGTTAAAGGGGTTTTACCAAAATTAGAGACACTTGAATACAATAATTGAGGAATAACGTTTAGTCAGAACTTTATAATATCATGAGAATAAATGGATTCATGATATAATACTCCAAAGGACAGTATATACACCATATAAGAGTGAATTGGTGCATAACAACAATGAACCCTCAATAGAAATGTCAAATGTGATGAAATCCCTTATAAAGAAGGTATCCTTAAATTAAGGACAAATCAATCTCAAAAATATGTGTGAAGAATATAAATACACCCAATATAAGTGGATATTAAGTGTAAAACAATAAAATGTCATTCACACATATTGAATGGATGACATATTCAATGACTACATGTCGAACCCAAAGAAATCGAAATTGGGTTAAGAAGTTCCCTTGACAGCCTAACGGCGTCACATCAAAATGAGTTGATGAGAGATAAAAAGAGTATCTCATCACTTGGACACAAAATTTACATCATTAAGGATACATGAGAACATATCCCAATGTAACAATATGTAAATTAAAAGACCCAATAAAAGAAGTCTTTTAAAAAGAGGGGGGTGAAAGGTTCCCTTACCGACTTGGGTATCTTTCAAAAAATACACCCCATGAAAGAGGGACAATAGATCATTTATGTAAATACTCATAAACGAAAGTATTTTACACAAAGTGTAGAATAATGGGCAGTACATACACCACTCAATGAAATTTGTGGCAAAAGTAGCGTAAATCTCACGAGAATAAAAGTGAGATGAAAAATCCCTTACGAGAACTCGGCAGCCTAACGGCGCCACATAAAACTTCCAAAATGGATTGATGAGAGAGAATAGGGTCCCTCATCACACGAACATAAAAATTACAGTAGGATTAATATAAAATAACATCCCAATCATCAGAAAGATGAGCTTAAAAGAAATGACATAAAAGAGTGTACTTAAAGAGAAAGAGAGTTGCAGGATCCCTTACCTCGGGTCCGACTTGACTCGATCGTTCTTTAACGTCCTGAATAATAAACTTGAGTTAATTTCTATTTGCTTAAGAACCTTTTCCAAGTTCATTATTCCTTTTATATCAATTATTGACATGTTGTGAACATTATGTAATCATTTAAGTTAATAATGTTCATTTTGTCGGTATTTGGTTCTTAAGTCGAAAGTGGACTTCTTACAATTACATGTTGTTCATGTGGCCAAATGTTTATTATATCCAGAATTGTATTCATGTTGTAGTTATAATATATGTCATATATATCCAGTACATTCATGCATTTATAACATTACATAATCATTTAGAGGTAAGAAATGAAATGCACCGTTCATGGAGACGGTAAGCCGTACGTACGCATGAACGCTACTTTCATTTCTATTCGTATTTTATAGAATGGAATAATAATGATATAAAGGTATATTATAATTCCAGTATAATATCATATTTAATATCATAGTTCCATCCTTTATATGTCCCACATATGGTATTTAACGAATCAAATCACTTTGAGGGGGCGGTAGTCCGCACTTCCTTAAATGAAGATATCGTGTTTACCCATAATGGGAACCATAAAGGTTTGACCAAAATGTAAAAAACAGAATCTTAAGGAAAACATAAACATACTATATATCATATATAAAAATAGTGACATCATAATGGCCACCTTTGAAGGTGTTAAATGAGTATTGAACAATCATCGTTTCGGGAGGCAGAATTTCACCATCCACGGAAACCGTATGTTCTTTAACCATTTGATGTAGTTGTGTGAGAGTGTAGCTCAAATAAATATTATAACAACATCCTAGTATATTGAAGATACTGTTGTTGTTACAAAAGAAGTAAATAAAAAGAGATTAGGGGGTTGGAGAAGCAAAATAAAACAAATGAATATGAGACAAACAATTACCTTTAAAAGTGTAACTCTTTTTGATTTGAGCCTAAAGTCTTCCTTTGAAAGGATTCTTCCCAAGGTAAATCCTCTAGGATGAGGAGAGGGATGTGTAGAGAGCAAATGGGCAGGGGTTGGCCGAGACAAAGGCTTTTGAAGTGTGTGAAATAAGGTGGAGGTGGGGGCCTTTTATAAGAGAAGAGGAGGGGCACTTTTGGAAAGCAAAGAAATATTACTTTATTTGAAAATGCTTTTCGGTTTTAAAGGGTCCCACATTGGTAGAATTCGTGGATAAGGTGATAAGGCATCGAAATCCACTCATCCAATTGGTTTTGTCCATGTGTATATTGTAGATTTTTCATTATCTTTCCATTTTAATTAAATTGTCAAATAATGATGTCATCGCTGCATCATTATTATGTCATAAATAATTTAATTTCTTTAATGTCTAAAAATTATAAACAAAATACTATGATATAGGAAATCTTTTTATCTTTCCAATGACTATTTATAATCAAAATTTGGACTTGTATAACCCCACTTAAAAATTGTTTTAGTAAAACATACTATGTTAGTGTCATTTTCACTTTAACATTAAATTAAAAGTATTTTATGTTATTTCCCAACAAAAGTGGATCCATGGGGTCCCCAAGTTAGGCCATGGCTTGTCTTGGTCGGCCATGACACAACCAATAGGGTTGTGACATGTGTCTAGGTCATTTCATATTTTTAAAGTATTATTTATACCTTAAACTACACTAATTATCACTAATCGCGATTAAAAACTTAATAAGTTACTATTCACCAAAAAATTATTATAATCTCATTGAACCACATTTTACTTCTTAATGACAACCATGTATGTCGGATTTTCAAAATTCAATACACATTAGTGGTAAACTTTCATTTAACTGAAAAATCAGTTTGCTTGATTATCACTTAGTGGTTTCACTATTCATCAAAAATTGAAGTTTTTCAGAAAATTACCAAAAATTCACCCTAAGCTATATTTGATATTCTGAATTCAAAAATGAAGTCCGTTTTACAAAATTCAAAACATATTAGTCACATTAATTAATTTAATAATTAATTCCCGCTGTCAGAGCAAATAGCGTGTTTTTATAAAACAATAAGTATCAAAAGATTGACACCAGTTTAAGTCCGATTTCAAAGTGAAATTAATTCCAACCACCACTATTGGATTAAATGGTAAAAATATTTCCCAATTTCACTTTAAAACCAATTCAAAAGATAATCTAATCATATAAATAAATTAGATTAAAAAGTGGTTTTGAATTAAAATACAACATTTACACTATTCCTTAAAAAAAATGAACTTTATCGGAAAGATACCAAAAATTTACACAAAGTAAATTTTGATGTCCCGATTCTTAATAAGAGTTTTATTTGGTCCAAAAGAATGTTTAAGAGTGAACAAAACTATATTTAATGATGGTTCAACATCAAAAGGTGATAAGTGAACCTTTAGTGAAAACTAGGGCATATACGCCTAAAATTGAATTCTTTCCGTATTTTAAGCCTCTATTCTTTATTGGATAAATGTAAAAACAATTAAAAACATATGAAATCATATTTTAGTTATTTCTATCCATTCCCGCCAATACAACGGCTACATGTTAACTATCATTTAAAATAATATTATTTTATTATTAGAGTGCAACGTAAGATTCCCAAGAAACTCGTTGTTGCGTGTTGGGTACGCCATCGAGCATAGCGTCCCCTTTAAAGTCATATTAATATTTTATTCACAAATATGGATAAATACAAAAATGTCGTATTCTTTATTTACCTGGGGTGTTACATCCTTCCCCCCTTTTGGGAATTGCGTCCGCGCAATTTTAAAATTGGACTTGGAAACATCCTTGAAAGTCCCACATCGGAACAAGAGTTGGTAAAACAATCACTTTAAAATAAAGAAAGATAAGTACAAAGGTCACCCGAGTTAACCCATACTAGGACTCCAAGTATGAAAATATGGACATGGAGGAAAAAAACAAAGGGTCATGTCCTGATGGAGAGTGTTAGAAAACATGTTTAGGAGAAAGTTAACCACGAGAAAATCACAAACTTGTGATGGGTTAAACGGTATTCGATTCCCTAGTAGAAAAAGTTAATAGACAACATTTTTGTTTTAAGTTACATTTTATTGAGGAATTTTATTCATAAGGAAACATAATCACTTATCATGTTGACCTTCAACTTTTACTAGATTCCTTAATCAAACTCATATTTTTTTCAAAAGACGAGTATTTAGGGAGACTTGTTCGCATTCAGAGTACCATAATCAACTTCTAGAGAATCACCTAATCCACAAAAGAGAGATATATACTTCCCATGTCTTTAGACTTTATCCAAAAACAAAACCAAAAAGGCTAGTACAAGATCGGATAATCCAGAAAAGGATAACCCTTTATAAAAATAAAATATATTCTTAACATCCAAAATTTGTCAAACAAAACCCAATGTTCAACAAGGATCATTCGATAAACAATTTGTCCATAAAATTCTTCAAAGTAAACCAATATAAGATCGAAACCCAAATATTTGAAAGATTTAGTCACATAGTCTTCCAAGTTAAATCGTAACATTTATCTCCAAACAACATCAGTTGCTCCTAAAGTCACGCATTGAAAAGTAATTATCCCAATCACATATCCTCCATGATAGGGTAATCATTTTAATAAATAACCCAAAATCAACTTACTCTTAATTCATAAAATCATATAACCAAAAGAATCAGTCAAACTAACCAGGGACTTCACGTAGTCCAGTGGTAGGCGATAAATACCAGTCGCACTTTGGTTGTGGGTTCGATTCCCGCAGCTTTGTCCGACGCGACGGGATGTCACACGGTCTGCGTGTTGTCCTTTTTCCAAAACTATATAATTCTTAAAACATTCCCCAAAACGAGATAAAATCTTCAAAATAATCATAACACATTTTAACCTCAATTTCATCTCATGCCCTCCACTTCAATCATAACCTTTAGTAACCCATAATTACCTCAAAAGTAAGGATCATATAAACCCAAGTGGTTCTTTATAACTATGTCCACAAAAGAAAAGGTAACTATTCCTTGGATAAAATTTGCCTATATTAATCATCAGGGTTACACATAATATAAAAAGTCTTCTAATGTAACCCCATCATCAAAAGAGACATAATACTCTTAAGAATTTCACCATAACTCTTGAAGCCCTTATATGTTGACATCTTACTCATTCAACATTCTTCATGATCCATTATCCATTCCTTTCCAACCTATTCCGAAATACCTCTTTCCTACAAACAAAATCATGAATCATATCCTAAGATTTCAAAATAGGAAAACAACAGTCATGAAATAGTACATACCTTTGATTGGTCATTGTCAGTTTCTTCATCCTCAATAGGAATGGCATTAGGTATTGGTAAACGAACATTTGTACGCTCTTGGTGACCCCATTCACGATACTTCTTCATAGAACATGTGTTTGCATAATGACCATGCACACCACATTTAAAACATTCAATTGATCCCTCAGAAAGAACTTCTTTCTCTTTCCTCGAGTCAACGGGATGCTTCCTTTTTCCATTACAGGTTCTTGCTTTATGACCTTCATTTCCACATCTATAGCATATTTCTGTCCCTTTGAAACATTTCCCTAGGTGTTTCTTTCCACATCTCTGACACATAGGTTTTTGAACACTCATACCTTTATGATTATTACCTGCACTTCCGTAGGGATTTGTTTCTTGCATATTTGATGCCTTAGAGAAAACTCCAAGGTTTAGGTGGTCAATCATGACTCCAGATAGTTGGTTGAGGATAATCAGAAGAGTTCTCATTGCAGCTCCCATATCATTCAGTTGCTTGCTCAAAAGACTATCACAATTTCCTTCACATCCACTGTTACTTTGGTGCCTGCTAGATCCAGCCATTTACTAAAACCAAAAAGGTCAGTGTGAGTATATCAACAAAACCATCATGTACTAATGAGGAAGATAAACACTAATATACACTTACTCATTCACTTTATCTAAAACTAGGACTCTTTCTGAAATCCTAACCATTATGGTAATGTCACTTATGCTTAAGGAATACCCTAACCTCTAAAGTTATCTAAACCGACCTTTGATACCAACTATAAGGCCCCAGCCTTAAAACTTACTTAATCTTGAGTTATTACAAGATTACACATTGAGGATCTTTTCAGGTTTAGAGTTTTAGAGAATTAGATCATGAAACTTGCATTACATTCCACATTTAAACAAAATGGATTACATAAAAGACAATATTCATTCTTCCCATCAACGAGAACATATTTAAAATAAAAAATGGATTCTCTCTTAACACATCCTTGACTCTAACGTCTTATCATGTACCTTTCCTCTTGACCTGAAAAACATTTCAGAAACTTGGGATGAGCATAAAAAGCTCAGTAAGGGACATAAAAATATGGAAAGGAAACATGAGTTCATGTATACATAAAGATGAAATCATAATTTACCCATAAAACATAGGCACTTTAACCTAACTCATCAAAACATGAATAAATCATAGAAATCATAAGACATAAAGGTAACTTGAGGCATTCATAACATTCTTACGTAGGGAGTAACCCTCTTGGTTACGTTTGGAATACCCATCACAGTATATTCCCTAAATCTCTTCGGAGAAACCTTAACGTTTCACTCCTTCGCGTTACCCAATGCATTGGAGAGCTATAACGGGCTCACCCGCCCTTAGTTTATCACGGAACCACCCGTTCTTCATAACAATGCCCAAGAACCATAACATACACGTATCACATAAAATATTCATAAGGAAACAAAACATTTCCACATTTCAAACACAACATAACATTTTAGTATTTTGAAATAATGAATCCATATAAAAAGAAACCATTTCCAAAGCCATTTAAAACATTTAATAAAGATATTTTTGAATCAAAGTGTCCCATACCACCTTGAAGCTTTTAAAATTTTAAACCATTAATATCCATATAAATAAATTCTTAAAACCACTTTGAAAACATGGATATTAATAAGAACGAATAATTAAAACATTTAAAATGATATTTTGGTTAAAGGGGTTTTACCAAAATTAGAGACACTTGAATACAATAATTGAGGAATAACGTTTAGTCAGAACTTTATAATATCATGAGAATAAATGGATTCATGATATAATACTCCAAAGGACAGTATATACACCATATAAGAGTGAATTGGTGCATAACAACAATGAACCCTCAATAGAAATGTCAAATGTGATGAAATCCCTTATAAAGAAGGTATCCTTAAATTAAGGACAAATCAATCTCAAAAATATGTGTGAAGAATATAAATACACCCAATATAAGTGGATATTAAGTGTAAAACAATAAAATGTCATTCACACATATTGAATGGATGACATATTCAATGACTACATGTCGAACCCAAAGAAATCGAAATTGGGTTAAGAAGTTCCCTTGACAGCCTAACGGCGTCACATCAAAATGAGTTGATGAGAGATAAAAAGAGTATCTCATCACTTGGACACAAAATTTACATCATTAAGGATACATGAGAACATATCCCAATGTAACAATATGTAAATTAAAAGACCCAATAAAAGAAGTCTTTTAAAAAGAGGGGGGTGAAAGGTTCCCTTACCGACTTGGGTATCTTTCAAAAAATACACCCCATGAAAGAGGGACAATAGATCATTTATGTAAATACTCATAAACGAAAGTATTTTACACAAAGTGTAGAATAATGGGCAGTACATACACCACTCAATGAAATTTGTGGCAAAAGTAGCGTAAATCTCACGAGAATAAAAGTGAGATGAAAAATCCCTTACGAGAACTCGGCAGCCTAACGGCGCCACATAAAACTTCCAAAATGGATTGATGAGAGAGAATAGGGTCCCTCATCACACGAACATAAAAATTACAGTAGGATTAATATAAAATAACATCCCAATCATCAGAAAGATGAGCTTAAAAGAAATGACATAAAAGAGTGTACTTAAAGAGAAAGAGAGTTGCAGGATCCCTTACCTCGGGTCCGACTTGACTCGATCGTTCTTTAACGTCCTGAATAATAAACTTGAGTTAATTTCTATTTGCTTAAGAACCTTTTCCAAGTTCATTATTCCTTTTATATCAATTATTGACATGTTGTGAACATTATGTAATCATTTAAGTTAATAATGTTCATTTTGTCGGTATTTGGTTCTTAAGTCGAAAGTGGACTTCTTACAATTACATGTTGTTCATGTGGCCAAATGTTTATTATATCCAGAATTGTATTCATGTTGTAGTTATAATATATGTCATATATATCCAGTACATTCATGCATTTATAACATTACATAATCATTTAGAGGTAAGAAATGAAATGCACCGTTCATGGAGACGGTAAGCCGTACGTACGCATGAACGCTACTTTCATTTCTATTCGTATTTTATAGAATGGAATAATAATGATATAAAGGTATATTATAATTCCAGTATAATATCATATTTAATATCATAGTTCCATCCTTTATATGTCCCACATATGGTATTTAACGAATCAAATCACTTTGAGGGGGCGGTAGTCCGCACTTCCTTAAATGAAGATATCGTGTTTACCCATAATGGGAACCATAAAGGTTTGACCAAAATGTAAAAAACAGAATCTTAAGGAAAACATAAACATACTATATATCATATATAAAAATAGTGACATCATAATGGCCACCTTTGAAGGTGTTAAATGAGTATTGAACAATCATCGTTTCGGGAGGCAGAATTTCACCATCCACGGAAACCGTATGTTCTTTAACCATTTGATGTAGTTGTGTGAGAGTGTAGCTCAAATAAATATTATAACAACATCCTAGTATATTGAAGATACTGTTGTTGTTACAAAAGAAGTAAATAAAAAGAGATTAGGGGGTTGGAGAAGCAAAATAAAACAAATGAATATGAGACAAACAATTACCTTTAAAAGTGTAACTCTTTTTGATTTGAGCCTAAAGTCTTCCTTTGAAAGGATTCTGCCCAAGGTAAATCCTCTAGGATGAGGAGAGGGATGTGGAGAGAGCAAATGGGCAGGGGTTGGCCGAGACAAAGGCTTTTGAAGTGTGTGAAATAAGGTGGAGGTGGGGGCCTTTTATAAGAGAAGAGGAGGGGCACTTTTGGAAAGCAAAGAAATATTACTTTATTTGAAAATGCTTTTCGGTTTTAAAGGGTCCCACATTGGTAGAATTCGTGGATAAGGTGATAAGGCATCGAAATCCACTCATCCAATTGGTTTTGTCCATGTGTATATTGTAGATTTTTCATTATCTTTCCATTTTAATTAAATTGTCAAATAATGATGTCATCGCTGCATCATTATTATGTCATAAATAATTTAATTTCTTTAATGTCTAAAAATTATAAACAAAATACTATGATATAGGAAATCTTTTTATCTTTCCAATGACTATTTATAATCAAAATTTGGACTTGTATAACCCCACTTAAAAATTGTTTTAGTAAAACATACTATGTTAGTGTCATTTTCACTTTAACATTAAATTAAAAGTATTTTATGTTATTTCCCAACAAAAGTGGATCCATGGGGTCCCCAAGTTAGGCCATGGCTTGTCTTGGTCGGCCATGACACAACCAATAGGGTTGTGACATGTGTCTAGGTCATTTCATATTTTTAAAGTATTATTTATACCTTAAACTACACTAATTATCACTAATCGCGATTAAAAACTTAATAAGTTACTATTCACCAAAAAATTATTATAATCTCATTGAACCACATTTTACTTCTTAATGACAACCATGTATGTCGGATTTTCAAAATTCAATACACATTAGTGGTAAACTTTCATTTAACTGAAAAATCAGTTTGCTTGATTATCACTTAGTGGTTTCACTATTCATCAAAAATTGAAGTTTTTCAGAAAATTACCAAAAATTCACCCTAAGCTATATTTGATATTCTGAATTCAAAAATGAAGTCCGTTTTACAAAATTCAAAACATATTAGTCACATTAATTAATTTAATAATTAATTCCCGCTGTCAGAGCAAATAGCGTGTTTTTATAAAACAATAAGTATCAAAAGATTGACACCAGTTTAAGTCCGATTTCAAAGTGAAATTAATTCCAACCACCACTATTGGATTAAATGGTAAAAATATTTCCCAATTTCACTTTAAAACCAATTCAAAAGATAATCTAATCATATAAATAAATTAGATTAAAAAGTGGTTTTGAATTAAAATACAACATTTACACTATTCCTTAAAAAAAATGAACTTTATCGGAAAGATACCAAAAATTTACACAAAGTAAATTTTGATGTCCCGATTCTTAATAAGAGTTTTATTTGGTCCAAAAGAATGTTTAAGAGTGAACAAAACTATATTTAATGATGGTTCAACATCAAAAGGTGATAAGTGAACCTTTAGTGAAAACTAGGGCATATACGCCTAAAATTGAATTCTTTCCGTATTTTAAGCCTCTATTCTTTATTGGATAAATGTAAAAACAATTAAAAACATATGAAATCATATTTTAGTTATTTCTATCCATTCCCGCCAATACAACGGCTACATGTTAACTATCATTTAAAATAATATTATTTTATTATTAGAGTGCAACGTAAGATTCCCAAGAAACTCGTTGTTGCGTGTTGGGTACGCCATCGAGCATAGCGTCCCCTTTAAAGTCATATTAATATTTTATTCACAAATATGGATAAATACAAAAATGTCGTATTCTTTATTTACCTGGGGTGTTACACTAGGCACGACCTTCCAACTGGGCGGTGTGCGACTTCCCCCTAACAGACAAAGTGTCCATTCGGTCTTCAATCAGCAGCGCTGGTTGGCACTACTCCACCTCATTGGTCCATGTGGACCGGTCAATAGTGGGACCCATGGGGCGCGGGTCCGTCCTCCACCATGGCTCGAAGTCATGGCCCTCCTCCGTGGCACACCGTTAATGCGGCCGATGTCACCCTACTGCCCCTATCCTCCACAGCGTCTTTAGGCACCGCCACCTCTTCATGGCTGGCGAGAGCCGGCCGCCACCTCCTCCAGTTGCTGGTGCCGCCACATCGGTAGAGCTTCTGTGGGCCCTCAGTGAAGCTCCATAGGTCTTTTTTCTCTTCTTACTACGCCTACGATGCTCCTAGGACGCTTCCATCACTGCGTGGATCCCAGTTTTGTCTTTCCACCGTATTTCTCGATCGCCCATAAAGAACGTAACCAAACCAGGAAATACAGAGGGTTCGAGCCTTGTTCAGTTTGGCCCGTTCCCTCCACGTTAGAATTATAATAATGGAAGAGTTGAAACATCACCAAGAAAAGATGGATTCATAACTCTTAGAAATAAATCAAGACAATCCCCTACCTCGAACTCATTGGAAGACGCTGCGGATGAGGGAGATGAACCTGCGTTCGAAGGTGTTCGTCATCGCCCACCTTTATTTAGTTCGAATCCTCCAATGGTCATCGAAGCTCCGTTCTATATTGGTGGAAGACATTGCTGAAACTTAGTTCTAGGTTCCTTTTGTGAGTGACCAATACCTATTCCCAAGCTTTGTTTAAAAATAAGAGAGGGAACCACCCACATTACATTTCATTAATGCGGTTCATTATTGAACCACAATTAATGTTCCATTAATTCAAATAATCTCATGGTTACACAACCCAAGGGTCATATCATTAAATGAATTCCATTCAAGACTAATATTGTACTGGGGTCACAACATTCTTTACTAAACGGTTGCAAAAAAGAATAAAATAATATCATTAATTATGTTATTTTTTTTTTCAAAAGTCCTAAACATTAACTTTTCTATCCGATTTTTTCCGAACAATGACAAGCTTCCCTTAAGAGAATCTCAGCACTGCGAATTCAAATGTTACCTCATATTTTTAATCAGAGAACCGGTTCAAAAGATAGAAATAACCGCTCTCACATTTACTGAACATACCTTAAAAAAGTTTAAAAATTATTAACAGTCACCCTCGACCTGCGCCGATCGAGGTTAGGCTCTGCCTAAGAGGAACACGCTCTCACGAGCTCAACGATACTCCCATATTTCTAATCTGAGTTACTATTTAGGAGTTATAAGGATTTGAAAATAAAATAAGTGTTACTTAATTATTTTATTTATGACCAAAAACTAACTTCCACTATTGGCCCGCGCCGGACAATGTTAGGATCCACCTAAGAAAAGCATACCCTCACAAGTTCAGCGGTGGTCTTAAATTTTTAATCTGAGTCACCATTTGTGAGTTATAAGAATTTAAAAAATAAAATAATTTTATTTAATTATTTTATTTATAGTTATTCCATTTTTGGGTTTTCTCACTAGATGTCTGTGCCGACTAAAATTAAGCTGCGCCTAGGGTAAACCCACTATCCTGAACGCAATTGTCACACCTAGTTTTTTAGGTCTTTGTTTTGATCCGGTTCATTGGAAATCATGATCCTTTTCCTGGGTCTCGGGTGAGATTAATTTTGAGATTTTATGTTTCATCTATATCTAATCATCCATCTTTGGTTTCCTAAATTCTTTTTTTGGAGTTTTTGTAGAAAGGGTGGTTACATCATGATTTGGGCCAAACCGTGAGCCCATTTCCAGATTTAAAAACATATTTTGTTTCTTTTATAACTCATTCATTTTTATCATTTTTGACCCATTAAACTTCCTATTTTTCCTCCTATGACATATTAAATCCTACATATCCTTTTGGACCCATTAAGAATTAATAATCATGGTGAATTTGGGTTACTTATTTAGGTATTGGGCCATCCCATGTGCCCATTTCCAGTTTTAAAAATATAAATTGTTTCTTTTATATATTTTTCATTTTTTAATATTTTTAGGTGATTACACCTCCCATTATAATACCAAATACATATCCTCACCCCCATTATATATTTTACCTCTTTGAAGCTCATTTGAATCGAATATTAGGGAAAAAGTTCTCAAGTTTTCTCAAAACGTATAGAATTGATATGGTAAATTTTTTCATCCATAAATCATTCAATTCGTACTATTTTTTCCCACAAATATTATTTCCCTGGTTCTTCCAGACCTTAGGAGCCTCTCCAAGAAGTTCCAATCCTTTACATTTTCTCTAAGGGTGCATATCTAATGGAAGATGAAGAGTTTTCTAGGTGTCAAGGTGAGATTCCTTCTCCTTTCTCCTCCCTCTTCCTCCTCCTTTCATTATTTCTTGGTTTTCTATTCTCCCCTAGTCATGTAATACCTAGGGTTCTATTATAAAATGATTTTTGATAGAGTTTTCGTTCATTTGGGTCTGTTCTTCATAGGTTTAGGGTTTATAAACCCTCGGATGGTGATATTGAGTGTGCGTTTCCATTACGCCAAGGATTTGAGGTAGGATATCCCTTTAACATGCTTTTATCATTTAACTTTCATCATTTTCTTATTGTTAACATCTTATACATATGTTTATTATTGTTTTTCATCCTTTGGATAATTTTTTTTGGTGTGAATAATGGTTGTTTAAGCCTTGTTTTGTGAAAGGTAGAGTTGTTTTGTCATAAAAGTGCACACCAAGTGTTTGTTTAAATGTTCTGCTATCTTTAAAAACTGTTTTGTGAGATTTAAAACCTGTTTTATGGTATTTTGAACATGTCTTAGTATCTTTAATAAAATATGTCATGAAATTGGTGTTTTATTCCTTGTCAAGTTCTTAAAATAAATTGTTTTGTTTAAAAAGTGCATGTCATGTGTTCGGTAAATTGCCCGGTTGGATTTTATGTGTGATGTGTGATTTAAAAATTATTTGTTTGTATTTATAAATGAATTGGAAGAATTATAATTGGTATTTTTGGGTCCTTATATGGCTTTCCAATTTGTATTTTATTTTATAAACAAATGAGTTTTGGTTTACAACATGTTTTGGCCCGAGTTGTTGGAAAATGGCCCATTTCACATCCTTATAAAAATGGTTGTGTTTTAAATATGTAACCTGAGTGTTTTAAAAGATTTATTAATGTTATTTTCTGATGTAAATGGTTTTTATACACCTCCTTAATAAAATTGAAATGCATACCTTGGTCAAATGTTAGTTTTGAGAAAGACTTAAAGGCCCATTTGACATTTTTTTTGTGAAAATGGTTTCCATCTGTATTTCATGTTCTATCTTTTGGGTCCATTTTATGGTCCATGAAAGTGATTTATTAATTGGTTTTGGGTCATAAAAATCTTTTTTGTTATTTTATTGATGGTTTTTTGGCATTAAAAGATCATTTTTGAATGGATTTTATGTGCAAGGCCTCGTTATACTCCTTGAAATTGTTTTACGAAACTTTTTAGTGGTTTATTGATTCGTGAAAGATATGTGAAACATGTTTGTGGGATGTTTGTGTGTTTATGGTTTGGTAATGGATTTTTTTTTGAGAAAAGTTTATTTGATAATATGTGTAACTTTATTGAGAACTAAAGGGAATCCTGAGTATCTAGGTGGGCAGACGTGTACTAGAATGCTAGTGATCCCGTGGGGTTTGACCCCTGTTTCACGTAGCAAGTTTGACAATGACAAACCTAACTAAACTATGATGACGATGATGTTGGGGTACCAATAGGTTATGTGTATGATCCCTACTAGTGGCTCATGTGAATGAGAATGAATATTTATTATGGTTACTTTCACCGAGATACGAGGTACCTGGGGCTCACAACTAACTAGTGCCTAGGGGTGTTCCCGTGAATTGTGCTCATTGGCTATTTTGTACTCACCGTCATCTTGAGTTCGATCACCTTGGGAGACATGTGATCATTATTTTGGAGAGTGACTAGTAGGGTCACATGGAGTTAGTTGGTTATCGGGTTTGGTCAATTGAGTTTTTGGTTTAATAGTACTTTCAGTTTCTTGTACAAAAAATGTTCAGTCCAGTTTTTATATAAATATATTTTGGGCTGTCCATTTCTTTCTTCTATTTGTTTGATTGTTTATATATGAGAAAAATTATTCTCTTGTGTACTCTATTGATTACCTTAGTTCTTTTCTCCATTCCTATAGGATCAGGAATGCCTCTCGGGACTTATCGCGGGCTGTCCCTTGTGACCGGTTCAGGGTTGACTCAGGCTGGTTCGTGACAAAATGGTATCAAAGGAGGTCGGCTCTTAGCAGACCTTTTTTAGAGAACCCTTTTTATTTGGGGGATGTCAAGGTATATGGAGTAAGATTTTTGGGACTTGAGGGGTAATTTCGGGAAGAGCGTCGTGAACTCTTGCTCGTTCTGATCCTCAAGTTTCCACGAGATGTCCAGTTTTATTAGTTTCCTTTGTTCTTGTTGATTGTTTGCTGTTGGGATATGACAAGGGGAGTCTGACTAATGGCCTCTGTGAACTCGCAGGTCCTGGAAAGCCATGTGGAGCCAGGGCATGATCCTAATAAGTCTCTCTGTGTTTGTTTTGTGTTTGACATATGGTCGCCAACCATATGGTCAAGTCGCCCACCGACACTAGTTCCCTTTTGTGGGTTTCTTGGACCTTTCTTGAATTCTGAATTTTTGTTTTAAAAATAATTATGTGAGAATTATGGAAATGGGTTTTAAAGTGAGGATTGAATTCTGAAAAGGGGAAAAGGGGTTTTCAAAAATTAAATATAATAATGGTTTTGGAAGGTTGTGTTTCTTTAACAAATTTTTGGGAGAAAGTGGAAATGATTTAATAGGATTCGATTTTACCTAATCTAAACTTGTGGTTTGTTGAAATAAAAGGTTTTGAAAGTGTGAATCATTTTAAAGTAATTCTGAAACATTTTTTTAAATGGGGTGTTTTGTCCTATTGAAAAGTGTTTGAATATGATGAATTGGTTTTGGAAATTTGGTTTTGAGCGGCTAGTGTTTTTCTGGAAAGGGGTTTTAGACTTTGTGGTTGTCCAATTATGAAAATAGACCTTGCTGATTTTTTTAAATGGGAAAGGGCTATTCGGAATAGAATGTTTGTTTTTAGAAGTTCTATTAAATGAAATGTATTGTTTTTTAATCAAATTGTTTTTGATGAAGTGCGACTTGTCTTGTGAAATCTGAAAATGGTTTTTGATTTGGTGGTTAATGTGCCTTTGGAAGGTACACGATTATTTTTGTAATGATGATGTTTTTTTTTCATTCAGTGTTTTCATGGGTTCTTTCATGAAAGGTTTTGTGGATATATGGATGAATGGACGATTTGGAATGGTATTTGAGTGCCCAGGGTGGCACGCAAATGTTCAGTGGGTGAGATTTGATGAAACACCATTGGTGAATGTGAAAAATCACCAAGTTAGATTATTTGTTTTTCAAAAGTGTTTTGAGATGAAAAAGTGTGGTGTTTGTTATAAACCGACGGTTATGTGGATGTTTTATCCTATTTATTATAAGTGTTTTCTATTTGATATGCTTCCTTATGATCTAGAAGTCATACTCTTGTTGCATCTTGAGATGAGATCTTGTTGGTGGCTCAATTTTGGGGTAATGTTCAGTGGGTTTATAAAGATGTGTTGGATATTGTGATGTGGCCACAAATGGTTCTCCATTGGCATTATTTCTAGTGGATCAGCCTATAGATTTGTTTCAAATGTTAAATCCACCTCTTATAATATTACCTCAACCCATTTTTTGAAATAGAGAGCTGTTTGGGATCAATTTAAAGTGTATTCCATTTATAGTGATTCTATCGGTTGTAGTATTTGTGCTCGGTGATGTTTAGTGGGTGTTTTTGTGTGTCTTGTTCATTATTCTTCTCGTTCAGAGTGAGAGAAAATAGTGTTGTGTATCTCTATGTTCTTGTTTTGATAAAAATGTGTTATTGAGGAAGAGAGTTTCATAGTGTATCTTGATCTATTGTTTCTTCTTGGGAGTGTTATGTGGTACTATGTGGAACTAAGGGATGGAGTACAAGTTGGGGATTATCAAAGCCTAATTGTGAGTCAAGAGATGCTTCATCCATCAGAGCTCTATCCATAGGTTTCAGAGTGAGGCTAGCGCATAGTCAGGAATCCTAGGATTGTGGGTAGTATTGCTAAGATCATACCTCAACCATTTCAGTGTGGTAGTTACTTTGTTTCGTTTTTTGTTTCAATGGCACAATGATTGGGTCCCCTTCCCTCCCATCCCTAATTGGTGGGGGTTTGGATCCATGCAGATAGTGTTGGCCAAGTTCTTTCCGCCTCCATTCGAGAGTGGGTGGCTTAAATGTTCATGTTGTGTTCCTATCAACTGGGGTTGGTAGGTTGTTGTAGGAGAGTTTTGGTGGGATCGTGTGAGTGAGTCCCAATTCTAGATCATGTTGAATTCTTGTTTGTTCATTGCAAGTTGGGTTCTAATGGTGGGGAGACCCACCACGAGTCTCGTTGATTTTTCCTCCTAAGAACTTATCTAGTACTAGTTTTTTCTTAATGGTGGGGATTACATCCCATAATCCACTGGAATATTTAGTTTTCTTGAGTTATCTTTGGTTTGGGTGATTGTTTGGTTCATTGGTAGAAGGACGAACAACCGGGTTCTTGGTTTGGTTGTGGAGGTAGTGACTCGATCTTTCAGTTGATTCTTAGGAAGTGGTTGAGAGTTGGTGTTTTTGCTGAGGTAAGAGGATTAAGTTCCACTAATGGTTGATGGTGTGTCATTTTATTAGGAGGTTGTACCATATTTATAAATAATCCTTAGGTTTTGATCAATCAGCTAGAATATGCTATGTCTTTCCGGGGGCGAAAAGCTTTAATGGTGGGGAGAATTGTCACACTTGGTTTTTTAGGTCTTTATTTTGATCCGGTTCATTATAAATCCTAATCCTTTTACTGGGTATTAGGTGAGATTAATTTTGAGTTTTTTATGTTTCATCTATATCTAATCATCCACATTTAGGTTCCTCAATTCTTTTTTTAGTTTTTGTAGAAAGGGTGGTTACATCATGATTTGGGCCAAACTGTGAGCCCATTTCCAGATTTAAAAACATATTCTGTTTCTTTTATAAATCATTAATTTTTATCATTTTTGACTCATTACACTTTTTATTTTTCCTCACCTTATATATTCAAGCCTACATATCTTTTTGGACCCATTAAGAATTAATAAGCATGGTGAATTTGGGTTACTTATTTAGGTATTGGGCCAACCCATGGGCCCATTTCCAGTTTTAAAAATATAACTTGTTTCTTTTATATCCTTTTCATTTTTAATATTTTTCGGTGATTCAACCTCCCATTATAATCCCAAATACATATCCTCACCCCTATTATCTAGTTTACCTCTTTGGAGATCATTTGAATCTAATATTAGGGTGAAAGTTCCCAGGTTTCCTCAAAACATCCAGAATTGATAAGGTAAATTGTTTCATCCATAAATCATTAAATTCATACTCTTTTTCCCACAAATATTCTTTACCTGGTTCTTCCAGACCTTAGTAACCTCTCCAAAAAGTTTCAAGACATTAAATTTTCTCTAAGGGTGCAGATCTAATGGAAGACGAAAAGTTTTCTAGGTGGCAAGGTGAGATTCCTTCTCCTTTCTCATTCCTCTTCCTCCTAATTTCATTATTTATTGGTTTTATATTTTCACCTAGTCATGTTATACCTAGGGTTCTATTATCCCATGATTTTTGATGGTTTTTTTTCATTTGGGGCTGATCTTCATAGGTTTATGGTTTATAAACCCTCAGATGGTGATATTGGGTGTGCGTTTCCATTACGCCAAGGATTTGAGGTAGGATATCCCTTGAACATGACTTTATCATTTAAGTTTCATAATTTTATTATTGTTCACATCTTATACATATGTTTATTATTGTTTTTCATTCTTTGAATAATTTTCTTGGTGTGAAAAATGGCTGTTTAAGCCTTGTTTTGTGGAAGGTAGAGTTGTTTTGTCATAAAAGTGCACACCAAGTGTTTGTTTAAATGTTCCTCTATTTTCACAACTATTTTTGTGAGGTTTAAAACCTATTTTATCGTATTTTTAACATTTTACAGTATCTTTAATAAAATATGACATGAAATTGGTGTTTTATTCCTTGTCAAGATCTTAAAATAAATTGTTTTGTTTAAAAAGGGAATGTCATGTGTTCGATAAATTGCCCGATTGGATTTTATGTGTGATGTATTTAAAAATTATTTGTTTGGATTTATAAATGAATTGGAAGAATGATAAATGGTATTTTTGGGTCCTTATATGGCTTTCCAATTTGAATTTGGTTTTAAAAACAAATGGGTTTTGGTTTTCAACATGTTTTCGCCCTAGTTGTTGGAAAATGGCCCGTTTCACATCCTTATAAAAATGGTTGTGTTTTAAATATGTAACCTGAGTGTTTTAAGGGATTTATGAATGTGATTTTCTACTTTAAATGGTTTATATACACCTCCTTAATAAAATTGAAATGCATACCTTGGTCAAATGTTAGTTTTGAGAAAGTCTTAAAGGCCAATTTGGCATTTTTTTTGTAAAAATGATTTACTTCTGTATTTCATGTTCTATCTTTTGGGGCCATTTTATGGTCCATGAAAGTGATTTATTAATTAGTTTTGGGTCATCCAAATCTGTTTTTTATGTTATTGATGGGTTTATGGAATTAAAAGAGCTTTTTTGAATGGATTTTATGTACAAGGCCTCGTTATACTCCTTTAAATTGTTTTACGAAACTTTTTAGTGGTTTATTGATTCGTGAAAGAAATGTGAAGCATGTTTGTGGGATATTTGGGTGTTTATGGTTTGGTAATGTAATTTTTATGTGAAAAGTGTATTTTATAATATGTTTAATTTTATTTAGCACTAAAGGGAATCCTGAGTATCTAGGTGGGTGGACGTGTACTAGAATGCTAGTGATCCCATGGGGTTTGACCCCTGTTTCACGTAGCAAGTTTGAAAATGAAAAAACTAACTAAACTATGATGATGATTATGTTGGGGGACCACTAGGTTATGGGTATTATCCCTACTAGTGGCTTGTGTGCATGAGAAAAGATATTTATTATGGTTACTTTCACCAAGATATGAGGTACCTGGGGCTCACAACTAACTAGTGCCTAGGGGTGTTCCTGTGAGTTGTGATCATTGGATATTTTGTACTCACCATTAGCATACGGTGTGTTTGGTTGATTAATTCATCAGTGTGTGTAATTTATTTAAAATTATAAATTATTTAAAGCATCCCTCTTGAAAACTATTTTTATTTTGAAGTTGAAACTATTTGAAAATTGTAACTAGCATTCTTGTTTATAAAACAGGCAAGTTTTTGTCTGGTAAATTTTTTATAGCATGGGACCTCATTTGGAAAAAATACCTTTATATTTGTATTTAAAACTTTAAATTGATGTTTATTTTATTTTAAAGTATGTGCATTGGGAAGAGAATATCGGGCTAACTTACTGAGTTTTAATACTCACGCCTATAGTATTCTCTTGTTTTTAGACCTTATGTAGGTTTCAACTTAAGTTCGATCACCTTGGGCGATGTGTAATCATTATGTTGGAGAGTGACTAGTAGGGTCACATGGAGTTAGTTGGTTATCAGGTTTGGTCAATTGAGTTGTTGGTTTAGTTGTACTTTTAGTTTCTTGTACAAATAATGTTTAGTCCAGTTTTTATATAAATGTATTTTAGGTTATCCATTTCTTTCCGATGTTTGATTGATTGTTTATATATAGGAGAAATCGTCTCCTTGTGTACTCTATTGATGCACTCGGTGCTTGTCGCCATCCCGAGAGGATCGAGAATGCCTCTTGGGACTTGTCATGGGATGACCCTTGTGACCGGTTTAGGGTCGACTCAGGCTGGTTTGTGACAATAATGGTTCCCTCAGATTTTTGATCCAAGCACCCTTTTAAGAGCTATTCTACATTTTCAGGAAAACTACTCACACACACTATTTAAAGCTTAACATTTTTTGATGGATCATTCCAGGCACTCCAGGCCTCAGAATCACGTGATGTCAATTTTTGAAGTGTCGTAATAATTCCATTTAATTAAAAAAAATTGAAATGGAATTTATGGTTCTTTAAATTATCCCCACCTTTGGTATTTTCGTCCTTGAAATCCATAAAAAAGGTTAAGAAAAAAAAATGGGGGTACTGGGCATGAATCTGAGCCTCCTGCTCCCATGTTCTCTCCTGGTGGTTCCTGTGCTACCAACGAACTCACACTAGAGTAATCAACCGTCGATGAAGGACCCGCTCCTGTCGATCCTTTATCTCTACCGGGAACTCTGCAAAAGTCACCCTATCATCAATGTCGAGCTCTCCCCAGTTGATAATGTGCGATGGATCATGCACTCACCTCCTCATCCATGACACATGGAAAAAACTATGCACCTGGTGCATCTCTGGGGGAAGAGCAAGGTGGTACGCCACCTTGCCTACTCTAATGTGGATCTATAAAGGTCTGATGAACCTCAGAGATAACTTGCCACCCCGGCCAAAAATCCACAATCCTTGTCGTGGTGAGACCCATATGAAGACACGACCTCCCCCTCAAATTCAAAGAGTCTCTATCTCATGTCGATATAAGACTTATACCTTCTCTGTATAGTATTCATCCACTCCTGGATGATCTTCACCTTCTTAGTGGTAGCCCGTACCAACTCTGGACCCAGGAGTACTGAATCCCTTGGGTCTGTCCAGTATATAGGTGATCTGCATGGTTGCCCATACAAGAACTCAAATAGTGGCATGCGAATGGTGGATTGATAGTTATTGATGTACAAAATCTCTACCAGTGGTAGGTGGTCCTTCCAACTATGACCAAAATCTAGGACACAAGCATGAATCATATCCTCCAAGGTCTATATAGTCCGCTCCGTCTGATCATCTATCTGGGGGTAAAATCTATGCTCAAGCATGCTGGAATCTAATGCTCATCCTTCTCTTACTGAAAAGTGAGGCATCATGATACAAACTATTCCACTGCTTTCTTCATCCCTGGCTAGAATTATTGACACCGGAGGTCCTGGTATATCTTCTCCACACCAGAATGTACTGCCAAAGGGGATGTGTGGAACTCCCTCAACACCTCCTCTCGTAGAATCACTGGTACCATGGTGTATCCTCTGAAAAGGTTGACATTCCCCCCACCTTCATAAAATCATCCAAGATCTTGTCCTAAGGATATCTAAGCACATCGGGCCTCGTATTCAACATCCCCAAGCTGTACCACCCTAACTCACTAAAGGAGTGGGGGATTCACTATCATAGACTGGAGGTAATATGCTCCATCACTATCCATGATGAATATATGCAACATGGATAGCTGCTTTGTCGCCTCACTCAACAACTGTAGTCCAGACCTCCTGTTGAGTGCGTTTTCCACCACGTTTCCCCTTCCCAGGAGTGCATACTATCTCAAAGTCATAGTCCTGGAGGAACTCCAACCATCACCATTGTATCAACTATTAAGAAGCCTACAAGAACCTTTTAATCCACATGAAAGGATGCCCCATTTAACTGATTGATGTGCCCATAGACCCTTTGTTAGTGGGTACTCGTCCCCCACAACCACTTGGTTAAAGTGACAATAATCCAAATATAACCTCAAACACTGGGTATTACTAATACCTTACTCTACAAGTCCACCAATTGTTCTCTCAGATCCCAAATCTCTGTAGTATCCATCCGATATTCAGGTATAGATATCAGTGCCATCCTTGGGTAGATGTTAATGCAGAAGTCCCTCTCCCTGAGGGGAGGTAATCATGGAAACATATTTTGAAAGGATTTTCCCGCACTCTGCCTCTACTGTTGGGAACTGAAAACTCAAAACACCTACTGCCACGGGGGTAAGGATGGATGACTCAAGAGTGATCGGTTGCACCCTACTATGCATGATTTTGTACAGTGCTACCTAAGTTTCCTTTTTTTCTAACTAAGGAAAACCCCATTCCAACGCTGTAGATATACCACATCCTTTTTACCTAAAACTGTCAATCCATACATGATTTTTGGATGACCAATCCATACCCAAACTAACGTCATAAGGCCTTGATGCTTCCACCAAGAGGTTCCAACTAAAACTCTCACCTCAAGGTTCAGATCACAACATCGGAATAAGTGTGATTATATAATCTCCTCTTATAGGTATATCCAGACGTAAGGGTCAAGTCAATAATTTAACCAGAAACTATAGGTATTGAACAATATTCATGATAAGAAGGAATGATTAAAACCTATTTCTATTAATATGGAAGCTAGTAGTCGATACAGAACATACCTCTAATCATTCCTAGATCCCTTGAGTCACACTCCTTAACCACATGTAGCTACTCCCTTGCCCTATCCTCCAGCTCCCTGAGCCTAGTGGGGATGACATTGGGGTGATGGTTGTAACATGTCGAAAAGTATACCACCTCCTGCGGCTCTCCTAGATCCTCTTCCACATCTACTACCCTGTAGATTCATCTTTCCCTATCACTTCCTCTTTTTGATTTTTTTTATTCCCAAGTCTCTGAGACTGATGTTGGTTTTCTGATTTCCCACTATTGACATTCACTGGCTGTATCTACTCAGCCAAAAAATTTTCAACCACAAAGTTTCTCTCTAGAACCCTAACATAAGTAGGAATGCACAGAGGAATAGTGCTAGATCAGATGTCCCTAAACACATCTCAATTGGAGGTCTGATTCCTGAAGCACTAGTCATATCTTATTCATCGAGTACTTGGAATGGTAAGTATGCCTCAACGATTACTCAGATACTGACATGTCGTCCTCCCAAAGATGTAGAAGCTCTTGGTAACACATATCCCTTAGATTTTTATGGCAAGAGACCCCTTCTCCGAGAAAGGTTCTCAAGATCTGTCCATAGAAATGTCACCTCCTCAAAATATAGGGGTAATATAAACACTTCCATCACCCTACTAAGCCACGTAGAATACTCACTGACAGGACCACCATCTAATCTAATGGTGCCCTGGCTAGATGAAAACTCGATCACCACCTCAGGCCATTTCTTAGCCACATGTGATTCAGGCTCACCTCAGAACCTAAGGGGTATCTTTCACTGAAACTCATGTAAGGCACTGAGCCTATATGTGTCCTCTACCAGTAGCGTCGATAGTAACTGCTGACCAATGGGTAGTGGTATCACTGGGACACCGCCCAAAGGTACCATCTCGGGCAACAATCTTTGTATTGAAGCCTCATAACTTTGTGGACCATCCTCATGGTCACGCATTAGAGTATTGGATGGCTATCTACATGGAGGCATTTTGAAAGTGTATTAAGATGAACCATGATCATTAGGTTATACCTGGTGAGATGACTCAAAAGATATCAAGAGAAAAACATTTTCAAACACATGCAACTAGTATTTTTGTGTATCGAGTCAGAAAACAGAATTCAGGGTCCTAGTGTATGGCTATGTCGGCCGCCACACCAACACTAGACTCCCTAGACTGTAATCTGAACTAAAGAAACTTAACACTATTGGTCCATTGAAAACACATACTCTTAATTCTTCGGTAGGACCAACCTCCTTTGATACCACTTTGTCATGACCCATCCCCTAGGGCCCATGCCGTGACTACCCCAAGCCTTCCTTCCATAGGCTAGGGGTTGGCGACTAACACCAAAAAGACATATCCCTAAAATGAGAAGGCATTTCATTTAAACCTACAAACACACAGACCAGGTACACAACTAGAATAAACCACATAGTATAACCACTGAATGTAAAAAGTGTGAACTGAAGCATAATGGGCCAGAATACAAACCCAACCAAATAAAAATATATAAAAAAAGGGAAAACAACTCTTAAGATCATCTGACAAGGATCTTATCTGAAGGGTAGGTACAACTTGTCACTGTAGCTCTCCACGTTAACCCTTCACCTTTGCACATTATCTGTCCTGACTCCCTAACCTCGGTTAAAGCTGTCCGTCATCTGCACAAGACAAAACAAGGTGTGGGAAAATCCCATGTAGGGGTGAGTATAACAATATCTAGTAGAGACCCAGAAACCCCCGAAGGTCTCTCAGAATTCCACAAAAGGAAAAACCAAAAAGCATGATCTAAATCACAAAGCACAAAGTAAAAGACTCAGATCAAACTAGGTATAAATCTTATAGAACATGAATAAAGATGATTATTCTTAAATCTAGATCATCTTATTCTATTGAGAATCTTTTGTTACTGAATCACATAAGGTCACTAGGTGCTGAACCACAGAGGATCACTAGGTGATGACCTACAGAGGATCGCTAAGTGCTGACCCATAGAGGATCTCTAGGTGCTGACCCATAGAGGATCGCTAGGTGCTAACCCACAGTAGATATCTAGGTTCTGAACCATGGAGGATCGATCAGTGCTGACCCACAGAGGATCGCTAAGTGCTGACCCACAGAGGATCGATACGTGCTGACCCACAGAGGATCACTAGGTGCTGACCCACAAAGGATCGCTAGGTGATGACCAATAGAGGATCGTTACATACTGACCCACAGAGGATCATTAGGTGCTGACCCACAAAGGATCTCTATTCCTTCATCACGTCATAACTAGCCACTGGATTCCCATACTTAGCATGGTTGATTCTAGAGGGATCTGATTCCCAATCCATTGGTCATACCTAAATATCTACAAAGTCCCATGAAGAAGTAACCATATGAATCTCCATGTCATATGGGTTCCAACGCAATAGACATTGCATCAATCAGACACCCGGTCTGTAAGTTATAGGTATTTTAGTGACGAGGGCCCAATTGGATTCAGGTTCGATCCAACCCGACCGTACTCCAAATTTCTCCAAAACTCAAGTGAAGTATCTTAAAAGGATCTACTCATCCTAAGGGTTCCAGTGCCATAGACTATTAATCAAACAAACATCTGGTTTATAAGGTATGCCCATTTAAGCGAAACTGAACCGTGAAGGATCTGAGTCCAGTCCGACCTGGATGGACTGAACTGACCCAGCCCACTGAGCTACAGGCACGGCCTTGCCCACCCGGCTGGGCATGGACTGCCAGCTGGGTGGGGTGCGGCTTCCACCGAATAGACAAAGTGTCTGTTCGGTCTTCAATCAACGGTGCCGGTTGGCGCCACTCCACCTGACTGGTCCGCATGGACCGGTCAGTAGTGGGACCTGCAGGGTGCGGGTCTGCCTTCTGCCATGGCTCGAAGTCACAACCCTCCTCCGCGGCATGCCACACACCTTCAACGTGGCCGGTGTCAGCCGGCTACCCCTATCCACCTCGACACCTTCAGGAGCTTCCACCTTTTCACGGCTGGCGAGAGACGACCTCCTCCTCCTCCGGCCGCTGCCTCCTCCAGCCACCACCTCCTTCAGCCGCCGGTTCCGTCGCACCAGCAGAGCTTCCGTGGGCCTCTAATGAAGCTTCAGAGGTCTGTTTTCTCTTCCAAATACACCTACGGACCTCCCATGACACTTCCATCACTGTGTGGTTCCTGGTTTTGTCTTTCCACCGTATTTCTCGGTCACCCATAAAGAACGCAACCAAACCAAGAATGACAGAGGGCCCGAGACTTGTTTGGTTCAGCCCGCGCCCTCTGTGTTAGCGTTATAACAAGGGAAGAGTTGAAAAATCACCAAGAAAATTTGAATTCATAACTCTTAGAAATAAATCAAGATAATCCCCTTCCTCAAACTCGTTGGAAGATGCTGCGGATGAGGGAGATGAACCCGCGTTCGAAGGTGTTCGTCATCACCCACCATTGTCTGGTTAGAATCCTCCAATGATTGTCGAAGATCTGTTCAACGTTGGTGGAAGAAGTTGCTGACACTTCGTCAGAGGTTCGTCTTGTGAGTGACCAAAACCCATTCCCAAGATTTGTTTAAAAATAAGAGAGGGAACCACCCATGTTGCATTTCATTAATGCAGTTTATTAATGAACCGCAATTAATGTTCCATTAATTCAAAGAACATCGTGGTTACACAACCCAAGGGTCATGCCATTAAATGAATTCCATTCAATCCCAACGTTACACCACGGTCCCACTATTCATTGCTCAACAGTTGCAAAAAAGAATAAAATAACATCTTTAGTTATTTTATTATTTTTTTCTAAAAGTCCAAAAAATTAACATTTCCATCTGAATTTTTACGAAAAAATATAAGCTTCCTTTAATCGAATCCCAACAATACAAATTCAATGGTGCCCTTGGATTTTTAATCCGATCACTAGTTAAAAAGATAGAAATCATTGCTCACATGTTTGTTGAATTTTCCTTAATTTTTTTTAAAAATTATTAACAGTCACCCTCGACCTATGCCAGTCGAGGTTAGGATCTACCTAAGGGGAACATGCCCTCATGAGATCAATGATACTCTCAGATTTCCAATCTAATTTACCATTTAGTAGTTATAATGATTTGACAATAAAATAATTGTTACTTAATTATTTCATTTATGGTCAAAAACTAACTTCCACTATTGGCCCATGTTGGAAAATGTTAGGATCTGCCTAAGGAAAGAATACCCTCACAAGTTCAGCGGTGGTCTTAGATTTTTAATTTATGTCACCGTTAGTGAGTTATAAGCATTTTAAAAATAAAATAATTTTATTTAATAATTTTATTTATTGTTATTCCATTTTCGGGCTTTCTCATTAGTGGCCTGTGCTGACTAAACTTAAGTCGCACCTAGGGTAAAACTGTTATCCTAAATGAAATAGTGCCCTCAGATTTCTGATCCAGGAACCCATTTAATAGTTATTACACTTTTTCAGGAAAACAACTCATATGTTCTATTTAATGCTTAAAATTTTTTGATGGATCATTTCAGGCACTCCGGTCCTCAGAATCACATAACGTTAATTTTTGAAGTCTCGTAATAATTCTATTTAATTTAAAAAATTGACATGAAATTTTTGGGTCTTTACATTCTCACCACCTTAGGGATTTTCATCATTGAAAGTCACAACAAAGGCTAAGAAAAAAAATAGGGGTATTGAGCTTTAATCTGGGACTCCCACTCCCATGTGCTCTCCTGGTGGTTCCCGTACTGCCACCAAACCCACAATAGAGGGATCGACCATCCACAAAGGACTTTCTCTTGTCGATCCTCTATCTCTACTGGAAACTCTACAAAATTCACCCCATCATCAATGTTCAGCTCTCACCAATCGATAACATGCGATGGATCATGCACGTACCTCCTCAGCTGTAACACATGGAAAAAATTATGCACCTGTTAGATATGTGGGGGAAGATCTAGGTGGTACACCACCAAGATTAATTTGTTGAGGATCTGGAAAGGTCTGATGAAACTCATAGATAGCTTGCAACCCTATCCAAATCTCCACAATCCTCTTCGGGGTGAGACCCATAGGAAGACATGGCCCCCCCTCAAACTCCAAGAATATCTGTATCCTATAGGCATAAGACTTATGCCTGCTCTATGTGGTCTTCATATGCTCCTGGATGATCTGCACCTTCTCAATGGTAGCCCGTACTAACTCTGGACCCATGAGTACTGACTCCCCTGGGTCTGTCAAGAATTGAGGTGATCTGGCCACCCGTACAAGACCTCATACAGTGGCATACGAATGATGGAGTGATAACTATTTATTTACAAAAACTCTACCAATGGTAGGTGGTCCTTCCAACTATGAACAAAATCTAGGACACAAGCACAAAGCATGTCCTCCAAGATCTGTATGGTCTGATTTGTTTGATCATCTATCTAGGGGTAAAAGCTGTGCTCAAGCATGCTGGAACCTAATGATCAGCCTTCACTTGCTGACAAGTGAGGCATCATGATACGAAATCTACCACTACTTTCTTCATCCCTGGACACTAGTACTTATGCCGGAGGTCCTGGTACATCTTTTCCACACCAACATGTAACGCTAAATGGGATGTGTGGAACTCCCTAAACACCTCCTCTTGTAACATCACTGGTACCATGGTGCATCCTTTGAAAAGGATGACATGCTCACCACCTTTAGAAAATCCTTTAGGAGCCCATCCTGAGGATATCTGAGCACGTCGGGCCTCGCAGTCAACACCCCCAAGCAGTGCCTCCATGACTCTCTAAAGGAGTGGGGGTGTCACTGTCATATACTGTAGGTAAGCCGCTCCATCACTATCCATGAAGGATATCTTCAGTGAGGCTAACTGCTCTATCGCCTCACTCAGCAACTGTAGTCCAGAACTCCTGCTGAGTGCGTTTGCCACCAGGTTTCCCCTTCCCAGGAGTGTATACTATTTCAAAGTCATAGTCTTAGAGGAACTCCAACCATCACCGTTGTCTAAACTTTTGAAAAGCCTACAAACACCTTTCCATCCACATGAAAGGCTACCCCTTTAACTGATTAATGTTCCCATAAAACCTTTGGTAGTGGGTACTCATCCCCCACAACCACTTGGTTAAAGTGCTGATAATCCACACATAAACTCGAACACTGGGTCTTACTAATCCCTTCTTCTGAAAGTCCACCAAATATTCTCTCAGCTACTGAAGCTCTACAGAAACCATCCGATATGTAGGTATAGATATCGATGCCATCCTTGGGTACATGTTAATGTAGAAGTCCCTCTTTCCGAGGGGAGGTAATACTGGAAACATCTTTTGAAAGGATTTTCTTGCACTTTTCCACTACTGTTGGGAACTGAAAACTCAAAACACCTACTGCCATGAGGGTAAGGCAGTCCAACTCAAGAGTGATCAGTTTCACCCTCCTATGCATGAGTTTGTCCCGTGCTGCCTGGGTTTACTTTTTTTTTGACCAAGGAAAACCCCATCCCAACACTATAGATACACCACATAATTTTTACCTAAAACCGTCAATCTGGGCTTGATCTGTGGATGACCAGTCCATACCCAAACTAATGTCCTAAGGACTCGATGCTACCACCAAAAGGTTCCAATCGAACTCTCACATCAGGGGTCAGATCACACTATCGACATAAGTGTGATTATAGAGTCTCCTACTATAGGTATCTCCAGACATAAGGGTCAAGTCAATGGTTTAACTAGAAACTCTAGGTCTTGTACAAGATTCATGACAAGAAGGAATGATTAATACTCATGTCTATTAATACGACAGCTAGTAGTAGACATAGACCGTACCTCGAATCATTCATGGATCCCTTGGGTCACACTCCTTGACCACATGTAGCTACTCCCTTCCCCTGTCCTCCAGCTGCCTGAGCCTGGTGGGGACCACATTAGGGTGGTGGTTGTAACATGTCAAAAATTATACCACCTCTTTCTGCTCTCCTAGATCCTCTTCCACATCTACTGACCTTCAGATTCATCTGTCCCTATTACTTCCTCTTTCTGAAACATTTTACACGCCCAAGTCTCTGAGAATGACGTCTGTTTCCTACTTTCCCACTACTGACATTCATTGGCTGCATCTACTCAGCCAAATAATTTTCAACCAAAAAGTTTATCTCTAGCACCCTAATATAAGTAGGAATGCATAGAGGAATAGTGCTGGATTGGATGTCTCTAAATGCATCTTGATCAGAGGTCCAAGCTTTGAAGCACTAGTAATATCAAATTCATCGGGTACTTGGAATGGTCGGTACAACTTGACAATTACTCAGCTACCGACATGTCATCCTGATGAAGCTATAGAATCTCTTGGGAACACATACCCCTTAGCTTTTTATGGAAAGATACCCCTTCTTTGAGAAATGTTATCAAGATCTGTCCATGGAAAAGTCACCTCATCATAAGGTAGGGGTAATCTAAACCCTACCATCGTCCTGCTGAGCCACATATAATGCTCACTACCAGGACCACCATCTGATCTAATGGTGCCCTGGATAGATGGAAACTCAGTCACCACCTCAGGCCAGTCCTTAGTTGCATGTGAGTTGGGATTACCTCGAAACTTGAGGGGAATCTATCTTTGAAACACATGTAAGGCACTAAGACTACATTTTCCCTCTACTAGTAGCACTATTAGTAATTATTGAACAACAAGCAGTGGTATCGCTGGGACACCGCCATAAGGTACCATCTCGGGCAACAATCCCTGTACTAAAGCCTCATCACTCTGTAGACCATCCTCATGGCCACACATTGGAATCTTAGATGGCTGTCTACGTGGATGAATCTTTAAAGAGTATCAAGATGAATCAAGGTCATTAAGTTATACCTAGTGACCTGACTTAAAAGAGATCAAAAGAAAAACATTTTCAAACACATGAAACTAGTATTTTTGTGTACCAAGTCAGAAAACAGAATTCAAGGTCCTGGTATATGGATACATTGACTGCCACACCAACACTGGACTCCCTGGACTGTAATCCAAACTCAAGACACTTAACACTATTTCTCCATTGAAAACACAGACTCTTAGTTCTTCGGTAGGACCGACCTCCTTTAATACCACTTTGTCAAGAACCATACCCCAGGGACATTGCCGCGATTACCCCAAGCCTTCCTTCCATAGGCTAGGGGTTGGAAACTAGCAACAGAAAGAAATATCCCTAAAATGGTAAGGAATTTACTTTAAACCTACAAACACACAGACTTGGTACACAACTAGAAAAAACCACATAGTATAACTACTAAAAGTAAAAAGTGTGAACTGAAGCATAATGGGCCAAAATACAAACCCAACTAAAATAAAATACAAAAAAAGGGAAAATAGCTCTTGGGGTCATCCACCAAGGATCCTACCTGAAGGGTAGGTACATCTTATCACTACAGCTCTCCATGTTAACCGGTCACCTCCGTGCATCGTCTGGTCCTGACTCCTTAACCTCAGTCAAAGCTGTCTGTCATCTACACAAGACACAACAAGGTGCGGGCGAAGCCTGTGAAGGGGTGAGTATAACAATATCCAGTAGAAACCCCAAGACCCCCGAAGGTCTCTCAGAATTCCACAAAGGAAAAACCACAAATCATGATCTCAATCATGAATCACAAATTAAAATAATTAGCTCAAACCAATTATACAATTTATAAAACATGAATAAAGATGATAAGTCTTATATTTAGACCATCTTATTCTGTTAAGAGGATTTTGTTGTTGAACCCCACAAGGTCACTAGGTGCTGACCCATAGAGGATCACTAGATGCTTAACCACAGAGGATCACTACATATTGACCCATAGAGGATCTCTAGGTGCTGAACCACGGAGGATCGCTAGGTGCTGACCCATGAAGGATCGCTAGGTGCTGACCCACAGAGGATTGCTACGTGCTGACCCACAAAGGATTGCTAGGTGATGACCCACAGAGGATCGCTACATGTTGACCCACAGAGGATCACTAGGTGCTAACCCACAAAGGATCTCTAGGTGCTGACCCATAGAGGATCTCTACGTGCTGACCCATGGAGGATCACTAAGTGCTAACCCACATAGGATCGCTATTCCTTCATCATGTCACAGCCAGCCACTGGATTCCCGTAGCATGCTTAATTACAGGAGGATCCGATCCTTAAGCCTTTGGTTATACCTCAATCACCACAAAGTCCCACGAAGAGCTAACTCAATGAACCGATATATCATAAGGGTTCCAACGTAATAGACGACGTGTCAATCAGACACCCGGTCTGTAAGTTATAGGAATTTTAGTGCTAAGGGCCCAATTGGATTTTGGTTCGATCCAACCTGGCCGTACTACAAATTTCTCCAAATCTCAAGTGAAGTATCTCAAAAGGACCACCTCATCCTAAGGGTTCCAGTGCTGTAGATGGTAATAAAATAGACTTCTGGTTTAGAAGGTATTCCCATTTAAAAGAAACTGGTCCATAAAGGGTCCGGGTCTGGTCCAACCTTGCCCACTAGGCCGCGGGCTCAGCCCCGACCACCCGGCTGGGCGCGACCTGCCATCTGGGTGAGGTGTGGATTCCCCCGAATGGACAAAGTTTTAGTTCAGTCTTCAATTAGTGGCTTCGGTTAGCGCCGTTCCACCTGACCGGTCCGTGTGGAACGATCAACAACGAGACCCACAGGGCGAGAGTCCACCCTCCACCACGGATCGAAGCCATGACCCTCCTCTATGGATCGAAGTTGTGTCCCTCCTCCGTGGCATGCCGCACGCTGTCAATGCAGCCGACGTTGGCCGACCACCCCTATTCGTCGTGGTTCCTTCGTGCACCTCCACCTCTTTGCGGACGGTGAGAGTCGGCTGCCACCTCCTCCTGTTTTCGGCACCGCTGTGCTGGTGGAGATTCTGAAGGCCTCTGGTGAAGCTATGGAGGTCTGTTTTCTCTTCCAACTATGCCTACGAGCCTCCTAGGATTCTGTCATCACCACGTGTCTCCCAGTTTTTTCTTCGCACCGTATTTCTCGCTCTCCCACAAAGAACACAACCAAACCAAGAACGGCGGAGGGTCCAAGCCTTTTTTGGTTAATCCCATGCCCTTCGCGTTAGCATTATAACAAGGGAAGAGTTGAACATCACCAAGAAAAGATGAATTCATAACTCCTATAAATAAATAAAGACAATCCCCTACCACGAACTCATTGGAAGATACTGCGGATGAGGGAGATGAACCCGCGTTCGAAGGTGTTCGTAGTCCCCCGTCATTGTCTAGTTAGAATCCTCTAACGATCGTTGAATCTCTGTTATAAATTGGTGGAAGATGTCGCTGACACTTCTTCAGAGGTTCCTCTCATGAGTGACCAAAACCCATGCCCAAGATTTGTTTAAAAATAAGATTGGGAACCACCCACATTTCATTTCATTAAAGCGGTTCATTAATGAACTACAATTAATGTTACATTAATTCAATGAACATCATGGTTACAAAAACCAAGGGTCACATCATTAAATGACTTCCATTAAATTCTGGCATTACATCACAGTTCCACCATTCGCCGCTCAATGGTTGAAAAAAAGAATAAAATAACATCTTTAGTTATTTTATTATTTTTTTCCGAAAATCCGAAAAATTAAATTTTCTGTCTGAATTTTTCCAAACAAAGCTAAGATTTCCTTAAGAGAATCTCAGCACTTATAATTCAATGATTCCCTTGGATTTTTAATCCAAGTACTGGTTCAAAAGACAGAAATCACTGCTCGCACGTTTACTAAACGTACCTTAAAAAATGTTCAAAAATGATTAACAATCACTCTCAACCTGCACCAATCAAAGTTAGGATCTTCCTAAGGGGAACACACCCTCACGAGATCAACGGTACTATCAGATTTTCAATCTGAGTTACTGTTTAGGAGTTATAAGGATTTGAAAATAAAATAATTGTTACTTAATTATTTTATTTACAGCCCAAAACTAACTTCCACTGTTGGCTCGCACTGACCAATTTTAGAATATGTCAAAGGAAAGCATACCCTCACGAGTTTATCTATGGTCTCAGATTTTTAATCCAAGTCACTGTTCGTGAGTTATAAGAATTTGAAAAATAAAATAATTTTATTTAATAATTTTATTTATGGTTATTCCATTTTTGGATTTTCTTATTGGAGGCCTACACCGACTAAACTTAAGTCGTACCTAGGGTGAACCTGCCATCCTGAATGTAATGGCACCCTCGGATTTCTGATCTGGGTGCCTGTTTAAGAGTTATTCCATTTTTTCAGGAAAACTACTCATGCGTGCTATTTAAATCTTAACATTTTTTTGACAGATCATTCTGGGAACTTTGGGCCTTGGAATCATGTGCAATTAGTTTTTTCAGTCTCATAATAATTCCATTTAATTAAAAAAAATTCATGGAATTTCTGGGTCTTTATAAAGGATGTTACCCATTCTGTGGGTAACTCCTTTTGGTTTGCAGTGAATGGCTTCCTTGGTTAGATTTCTACCCAAAGTAAGGATCTTTGGATGAAGTAAGGGATGTTAGGGGATTATTTTAGAATATTTTGGGTGATCCAAAATTCTTGAGAGGTGTGAAAAAGTGGGAGGGTTGAGTGCCTTTTTATAGTGGAGGAGGAGTGTCATTCTTTTAAATTTTTGAAAAGGAAATTTCACCCACATTTTTCACATGTTAAGTGGATCAAATAATGGTAAAAATTAGATAAAAGGGATTATAGGGTATAAATATGAATATCTAATGGATTTTGGACAAGTGTCTAGGTCATTTTTGGCCATAATTTTAAGGTTTAATCCTCTGTTAATCTATTTTTTTTCTCTTAATCATTGTAATTAATTTTAATCACTTTCACTAATACTTTTGTTCAAAAAATAATTTAAACTTATTAGAAATTAGAAATTATAATTATTAAAAATATGGAATAATTTTTTCCAAATTTCAATCACATAAGTGTTATAAATTATTTTAAAATTAATCCCACTGACAGGATGACAAAATAGGTTTTTAAAGTAAAAATGTTCAAAAGTTTACTAAGTTATTATATCCAATTTATAAGTAAAATTATTTAAAATGAACTAAATTGGATTAATTGGTATAAAATTATTCTAAATAAACTTTAAAATCAGTAAAAAATATAATTTAACCTTATAAATAATTTATATGAAAAAGAAGTTTTGAATTAAAATTTAGTGTTTTTCACTATTTATAAAAAAATGAAATTTCTCAGAAAAATAACAAAAATTCACCCAAAGTAAAATTTGATATTAAACTTACAAAAATGAAGTTTATTTTTTAAAATAAAAATTATAATTTTTAGAAATAATATTTAAAATATGTTCTCTATTAAAAGGTGGTAAAATTATATTTTAGAAAAATACGTCTTTTTATTCATAAAATTTTATTTATATTTATCTTATACCTATAAAATATATTAGATTAGTATAAAAAATATTGATTGAATATATAATATATAAATTTTATTGAAATAATTAATAAAAAGTGGGTTGTTTAATTTATTATGATAAAATTGTGTTTATCTATAGAGAAATATTTTTCTAAGAAAAGTAATTTTTTTAAATAGTTCTTACATTCACTTATACTAATTGATGACCAAAGGATTCATTTTATATAATTTGTGTATATCATATTTTTACAATTTATTTAACCTTATTAGTAACATAATTTTCAACAGATAAGTGGTATCTACAATAATATTTTAATAATCATGTTAATAGTATATTCTAGTTCAGTAAAACTTGGCCTTTCCTATAACATATGCTATTGAAGGGACTCAGTATTGTGTGTAACACAAGCCAAACATAGTGTTGTGTGTACCTAAATCTAGTATAAGTGTTGCGTGTGGTGAAATATTAACTTGGTGTTGTATATGATGCAAACCAAACTCAGTGATTTTATAAAGAAACTATATTCAATGTTGTATGAAGTGAAAAATATAAAAAATATTAAATTAATTCAAAGAAAAAATTCAAAAAATCTTAGGACTTGGCTCCATGGTTTTTACCCATGGTCATAGCCATTTTCCTTATAGTGAGAGCTTGATAGCGATCGTTGAGAAGAAATCAATTGGAAACTTCCTCCTAGTGTGTCCTCTCTTTCTCATGATTTTCTAGAACCTTAGAGTTAAAGATAAAGAGAGAGACATAGCATGAAGGCTTCAGCTTTGCGATAGTTTCACACTCATCCACAAACCAAGAACTTGTTTATATAGGCCATCCAACACTCCTTAGAAACCATATGTTTGACCTATTAATTTGAATGTTTCGTAAATATTTCATAGGTTACAACTTCTTGTAACAATCATCACTTAAATGATTAACATTTCAACATTTTTTAGGGATGTTCAATCTCCTCTAATTATTATCACATAATGAAAAAATGAATTATGTTACCTTAAGATATGAGAGATATTTTTTATCACACATTATCATATAACATGTATATTTTCATGCATAACAACACATCATGGTGACATTAACCACAACGTACTCTATCCCAACATAGACCACTACATGGTCTAAACCACCATATGGTCTAAACCACTACATGGTCTAAATCACTACATCATTTTCTTACCTTCAGTGAATATTTATACCAATTTTATGCTCTAAAATTCTATTGCCTCATTATTTTTTTCATTTTTATACAAATGGTTTAGCTTGTGCAGCGGCACCGATTTTTTTATAACTAATGGAAACAAACTAGATTTTTAACTAGAAGGTTTTTTTTGATAACTAGTAACAACAACTAGGATTTATTTTATTGATAAACATCAGTAGTAATCTCTATTTTCATCATGATATATTTCTATTTTTTTGATAATAGAAGTAAACTATATTTGTGAAATTCTGGTGATATGTTATTTTGAGTTTTGTTGAAAATGAATTACGATTTTACTAAAAGTGTTAAAAAAATTGAATAAGGGAAAATTAGTTTTGTGTAAATAAATGGGTTTAGATTTAGGTAAAGTGAAAATAAACTGATAAATGTTTGGGTAAAGTGAAAATAAATGAGTTTGAGTAATTAAATTAGTATCTTAAATTATATTAGTTTAGGGTTTGAGTATTAATTTTTAAAACTAAATGGGTTACTAACGGGTTTAGGTTTCAATATATTTAATGGGATTGAGCATCTCAAATTTTATAAGTAAATAAAAAATTTAATAATTAAGGTTTTAAAACTTGATTTTAATTTAAATGAATTATATTTTAAAATATATGAGATTTAAAAATCATGTTTGGTTTTTGTTGGAAATACCATGGAAATTTATATTATATTTCATCAACTTGTACAATTTTTTTTATTTTTTATTTAAAATTTTTTCTTTATTTTTATATGAAAGTTTTTAAGAAGATTTGTTCATGAATGTAGATAAGAATATTTTGAAAATAGAATAATATTTAAAATGATTTTATTTTTTTTCATATTTTTTTGTTGATTTAAAATATAATATAACATCAATATGATAATGAGATCAATGGATCCACTGATTCATATGTTTCCACAATCCTAACTATTGAATCTAAACTAGGGGTAAATGATAAACTAATGTTGTTACATCATTATATAAATATCAAAGCTATCATATTTTGTATTGATGAGTTTTAATTATAACAACCCACACTGTTACAAGATGGTGAAATTCTAAATAAATTTGTAGAACTCCAATCCAGGGGTGTTTTGAAAATTAAGGTACAGATCAAAATTCAGAGAGTTGAGACATCTCTAGGAGATGTTTTTGCATGTGTTTAGGCACTAATATAGAATATGTAATAAGTACCAGTAGCCATTATCAACGCTACATAAAAGTGCTGATAAAGGTCACATTTATCAGTGCTAAAATAAACACTAATAAAGGGAAGTCTTTATCAATGCTAAATAAAAGAAATGACAAAGGGTAGTATTTATCAGTGCTAAATAAAAGTACTAATAAAGAGAAACCTTTATCAATGTTTTTTTAAGCGGTGAGAAATGACAACCTTTATCAACTCTTTTTTAAGTGCTGACAAATGAAACCCTTTATCAATTTTTTTATTTAGCGCTGATAAAACAACCCTTTATCAATGCTAAAATATGTGATGATAACGGGTTGTCCCACGTGATGTACATCCCACATCAAAAATCCCATGCGACTTGACTCCACTTTATAATAACTCCCGTGACCGTAGTTCTTTCGAGTCAGCTATGGGGTTTGACACCCATTACACTTTCACACCACTTGGGCCTCACATTTTGTGCCTACAAATAGTGGCCCACCTACCCACCCCCATGTACGCTGGCCTAACTCCTCTCCCACTGCTGCTATAGTTGGTAGAGGTTGACCTTGCTACCCACCTAGGCAGTGACTTGCAAGAGGTCCCTTTATTGGCTTGATAGTCGATTCATTTTTTTAATTTAAAGGTCACACAAGAGTTAGTATATTAATTATTTAATTATATATGTAGTTAATATACTATTTATTACTATATATATATATTGAATTTAATAAATTTAATTATAAAATAGTATATTAATTATTTAGTTATATATATATATATATTAAATTTATTAAATTTTATTGATAAATATTTCATTAGTACAATTTTTCATATTTTTGTAATTTATTAATTTTTAATTAAATAATTAATATACTATTAATCTAATAGCCAGAAGGCTTTAGATTTTTATTGATTTTTGGATAATCCCTCTTTTTAAGTGTTAAGGGGGAACCCTTACATGACCCGTAGGCCCAAAGGCACAAGACCCGTACATGTCTCAAAGGCCCATAGACACAAGGTCCAATAAAAAATAGTATATTAATTATATATATAATTAAATAATTAGTACACTATTTATAATTAATAAAAATGAATAAATTTATTAAATAATTAATATACTAATTAAATAATTAATTTATTATTTATTACTATATATATATATATATATTAAATTTACTCATTTTTATTAATAAAAATTTCATTAATATTTTTTAGCATTTAATGTTTTTAATACAGTTATAATTTACATAATTAATGTATATTCATTTTTATTTAAACATATATTCATACGGGTTCACGGGCTAGACCAAACCAACCCCCGATTTTTTTATAAATAAATTATTAAATTTAATATATATAGTAATAAATGGTATATTAATTAAATATATAATTAAATATTTAATATACTGTTTATAATAGTTATTCATTTTTGAAATTTATTCATTATTATAATTATTTATTTCATTAATAGATGTTACATATTATATAATGACATTGTTCAATTTAACATATATCAAACTTGGGTATATACACACACATTAATTTCACACACACAAATATTTATGTAATTAATAAAATCTTATATAGAAACACACACACCTAATATTTATGTAATTTATTAAAATTTTAATATTCATTTTATAATTTCATTTAGAAACATAATATATCTAATATATTATGTTTTTAATCAGTAAATTTATTTATTTATTTTTAATATTATTTTAGTTATCATTATTTATTTATTTTTAATATATATATTTATATTTAGAATTTAATCATTTTCTAATATTTATTTTTATATATTTATTTACTATATTTTAATATTTTCAATATGTATTCATTTTCATTTCAATATATATCCATATTTTATTTTTTTTAATAATTTTGATAATTAATAAAACTTATCCATTTTTTTAATATTTTTAAAGTCTACTCATTTTTAATCATTCAATTTCAAATTTAAGATTATATATTAATTAATAATGTTAAAAATATATTTGCAAGCAAATATTTATAAATAAATATATTTATAAATGTATATTTACCATGTTTATAAAATTCTATATTTATAATTATAAATAAATAAATATAATTAAAAAAAAGTATTGATTTAATTATAAATAAATAATTATATATTTAAATAATTATAAAATTACATAAATATTTAAATAATGAATAGATTAACTATATTTATATTTAAATATTATATATATATATAATTATATAAATATATATTATTATATAAATATATTTATAATTATATAAAAATATTTATAATTTAAAAATATATTTATAATTTAAAAATATATTTATTTATAATTATACTTATAAATATATATCTATAATTATATTTAAAAATACATATTTACAATTATTTTAATATATACATATATAATTATATAAATTTAAATCTTTTAATTATATTATTAAAATTAATTATATAGGTCTTTATCAACGCTGATAAAGATAATTTTATCATCGCTCAAAAAGTACTAAGAAAACATATCTTTATTAGTGCTACAACTTTAGCACTAGTAAAGAGGTATTTTATCAGTGCTTATTATTTTAATGTTGATAAAACCCCTCTTTATTAGTGTTTTTAAAAACACTGATAAAACCCTTCCCAATCTTTTAAATATAACCCTAACCGAACCAATTTCCCTCACGTCATACAAGCTATCACAAAAGTTCAGCTCTATTACCGCTCCCCCTTGGCCTTCTCTCAGATGAATCAACTCTTCCAAATCTAAGATATGATATTATTTATACTCACATATCATTTATTAGAGTCATTGATCACCTCTCTTATGCATACCAATTCCAAACCACTTTATTTTTTTGTGTCCTTTATTTCTTGATTTCTATCAACCACATCGCCTCCTTCAATATCTTCAGCTAGGGACGACCACCCACCATTGCGAAGCAGCCTTCCATCAACCCCCCTTTCCCCATCTTCCACTCTCTTAGATGATCGACGCAACAAGCCTTCCCCCTCTCCCTTCCCTACTACCTTGCTGCCATTGCTATCTCATTTTTTTTGAATGCCTTATTTTTTAATCTAGGGTAGTTGGAAATTGTCCAATAAAAGTCAATTATGCTTCATGGGAATTCAAGATTGAACACCCAGTTATGATCCCTTTCCAGTGCTTTTCTTAGTTTCTAATACCAGTGTCATTGGTTATTATCCATTAAAATGTACTTAAATATTATATCTCCCATTCATATAAAATGGTTTGTGATATACCATATTAGATTATTTTTTGATAAAATATAATGAGCAATATTAAATATTAAAGAATAAGTGATATGAGTTCAACAATAACCTAAATTTAATAATGAAACATAGGGAAAAAATGATTTACAAATATATTTGTTGGTATCCCTATAATACACGGTGTAGAATAATCTATAAAAAAAAAGAGTAACATGGAATCTAACTTCACTTCTTTCATCAATAATAGTTTCATCCATTCATTTCATGAAATTGAAAGCTCCACCCTGTGTCAAAATCTAGTGATTACATGACCTTGTATGTTTTGTGAAAACATATTTTTACACAAATTTATAAATCATGGTCATAATTAAATGGAAACCAAGAACAAGAATTTTCAAGGGAAGACTATCGAATAATAAATAAATTTTGTTTTCTAACATATTTATTAGTGATTATTAGATTAATATATGTCTGTAAGTGATTCAATTGAGTAATAAATCCATTTTATTAACTTTGTTAATAATATTTTTTATAATTATACAAGAAATAATGATTTTGAAATCCATTGATTTATGATGTAAAGTGTATCATAATATGGTAAATGGGAAAAAATGTGAGAGGAAACATTTATGATTGAAGTGGCTACCTATCATTTGTAAAATGTCATAATTAAAGGAAAAAAGGATCAAGGGTTAAAAGATACTCATTAATGGTAAATGTCCCATATGATTTAAATCACTCTCTTCTTTTTCTGGATCTTCAAATTAATCATATGTGAATTTTTTCAACTGATAGGTGATGATCACCTAAAATTTCCCACTCCTTTAAAGATCCACTTAGACTGTCAATGAAACACCACCTGGTCCACTATGCACGAAGTGAATAAATGAATAAAAATTAACTCCTCCCTCTTATTAGACTCCCACATAGCAAGGTTACATAAATCATACTAGAATTACAACCTTTTTGTCCCACACAACATCAAATCATGAACCTAGACCAACAAACACATTTTTACCCTAGGTCGTTTCCTTTCACGTCACCCTTGTGTAAAATGTTAAATTGTCAGGAATCATCATCGATAACATTCAAATATTGGGTTACACTTATTAGAATTATCTATAACTTTTTCCTTTTATTATGAATATCTTATGTGTATTTATCTATTTTTTTATATAAAATGGATATTTTATGAACTTAATAGGATGGATATGAATTGAAAATAGATGTATGCTAATCATATGACAAAAGAGTATGAATATGGAGTTAAATATTTCCTCAATTTTTCAATATAGCATGAATAAAACCCTTCTCAAATCCTTTATCCATGTTTATGTTGTTTTTATTAAAGAAATATTAGTCCATAAGATTTTGAAGAACATTTAACTTTTCATATAATAGATCAGAGCTATAAGTATAGGACTAATCATGAGAAAAAACTAATTGTGCACACCGATTATGATGATATTGTAGTTTATGGATCATTTGATATGAATACTAGTGTAAATAATGATGGAGATTGTATGAAAGAAATGAGAATGGAAATTGAAGGTGATCTTTGTGTTTATCCAAAGTTGTTTGAGAAGTTAAATAGTTGTACTAAGAGACAATTTTATACCATTTTTACTAAATAAATAACATTATCACCTATATTGAAGTTATTTAATTTGAAATCTAGAAGATGATAGAGCAACACCAGTTTTACAGAACCACTTGGTCTCCAAACTGATATTCTACCAGAAGAAAATGAACTTCCTTGTTGAACATATGACGTTAAAAAAATTCTATCTTCAATAGGAATTATATCTAAAAAAATACATGTGTTTCTAAATGATTTCATATTGTTTCATAAGGACAATGAATCACTCATAAAATTCCCTAAGTGTGGCACAAATTGATATAAGAAATATGAATCAAGTCCTTCAAAAGTTGTATAGTACTTTCCTATCATTCCATGGTTTAGACGACTATATGGATGTCAAGAAACTGTGAGACAATTTACATGGAACACATATACAAGAATAAAAGATAAGAAACTATATCATTCAATATACTCTCCTTAGTAGAAGAAATTTAATTATGAGTATCCTGAATTTGGAAATGATCCAAGAAACTTCCATATTTAATGATCTACATATGAAATTAATCCATTTGGTGTACAGATTAGTACTAACAGAACAAGGACATTTATTTTGGTATATTATAATTTGCCTCTATGGTTATGCATGAAGAAAAAATACATTATGTCGTCTCTACTTATATCAGAACAAAAAACAACATGATAATTCTATTGATGTTTATTTGGATCCTTTTTCTAGAGATCTAAAATTGATGTGGGATATAGGTGTTACAATATATGATGTTCATTAAAGTGAATAATTCACATTGATGGCCATGCTGTATAGGATAATAAATGAATTTTTTACTTATGGAAATTTTTCAGGATATAGAATTAAAGGAATGTTGGGGTGTACCATTTGTGAAGAATTCACATACTCAGTTTAGTTGAAAAATTCCTCGAAAAAAGTGTTTTTAGGCTATTGGAATTTTTTACCTTGACAAAATAAATATTAATCCTAGATAATAATATTAAATGGGAGTACCGAACAAGTTACAACATCATCTCCACTCATGGATAATCAACTATTTGATAAATTAAAAGATATTGACACTATTTTTGGTAAACCATTTTTGAAAAACCTTACAAAATCAGACTGGATAAAGTGATAAATTTTCTTTGAATTAGTATACTGTAATTTTTTGTACGTTAGAAATTTTCATGATGTTATTCATATATAAAAAAATATATTTGATATTATTATTGTCGTGTTACTAAAATTTCCTAGAAAAAAATATAGAATCAAGGATAGGTTGTTCATTATTAACATGGGTATAAGGGAAAATTTAGCATCGATGAAGAGTAAAAGGTATAATTTTTTTCCTCTAGAAACTTACACTCTATCCAAAAAAGAAAAATTACAAATTTTTATTTTCCTCAACGGTGTAAAAGTTCAAGAGGGTTATTAATCAAATATCAATAATGTCATTTCAATGACTAATTTGAATTTACAAAGACTAAAATCACACAACTTTCATGTTTTGATGCAAGATTTGATGCCCATCATTTTACATTTCATTATGCCTAAAAATGTATGAAATACATTAACTAGACTCTGCTTATTTTTTAAATCTATATGTAGTTAAGTTATAGACTCAACAAAGTTATCAATCACAAATAAGGAGTTTATAGTCATTTTATCTTATTTATAAATGTTCTTCCCACCATTATTCTTTGATATAATGTTCCACATGATGGTTCAATTAGTCATAGTGGTTTAACTATGTGGTCCTATACATTATAGATAGATGTATCCCATTGAATTATATTTGAATATTTTGAAAGGGAAAGTAAAGAATAAAAGTATTCCAAAAAACTATATTGCAGAACAAGATATTGTTGAATAATCTATTGAATTCTATATAGATTACCTATCATATGTTGATAACATAAGTCTCCCAAAGTCTTATCATAGAAGATGCATTATAGGTGAAGGGATTTCTAAAATATATGATGTTATAATTACCATAAAAAAGAAGGATCAAGATCACCTTTATATTTTACATAATAGTGAATATTTTTATCCATAATTTTAATCCCACAAAGAAATTCTTAGACATTTTAATTCATCAAGGGCTGAAGTATGGATATCAAATATACATAATAAATAATTTATAGGATAGTTTTGAGATCATATTTATAAATACTTATCTGAAAACATGAATTCATTTTCTAAACAAATTCGATGGCTAGATCGGGGACCAAATGAAAATGTTATATGTTATAATGGTTATATGTTCTATGAAAAAGAAAATTATGAACATAGTATGATGAAAAATTGTGGCATTATTCTTATGGTAGAAGCGATGTGCATATCTGGTTCTAAGGATAGAAATCCAATTTATATGAATATTCCATATTTTGGTATCATCTAATTGATATAAAATTTGGATTATAAAACATTTCATGTGTCAATTTTCTATTTCAAATGGGTTAAAAATAGGAGTGTAGTGAAATTTAATGAAATGGGCTTCATGAAGGTGAATTTCAGTGTAGAAGGGTATAAGGATGATTCATTCATAATGGCATCATAAGAAATGTTTTTATTTTATGTCTCATATCCAAAAAATAAGAATTGGTCAATTGTCCTACTGGTGATTAAAACAACTATAAGGTAAAATAAAAACTCAATCAAGGATAACCCTTTATTTGGGAGATCACAATCATTTCACAGTGGTCCCAATGTAGACAATGTCTTGTACATTAGTTGGGACCACAAAGATGGGATTTGGATTCTTGATAGAGCAGCCAAATCCCTTCAACATTTAAAGAAAATAAAGTCATTCAATGAGTAGGTTAAAGTTTTTTTTAATATAATATGATTTTACTCATAATATTATGTCTTGTATACTATATTAACATAATCTAAATTAAATGTTTGATTACTCATATAAACAGTGAATTCTGCACATGATGTTGTTACCAATATTAGGGAAAAATAGATGGTTGATGATGAAGCTATAAAGGTATTAGAGGATAAAAAACACATTTATGAAAAAAAACAAGAATGACATAGCATCACTATGTTGACTACAATTATCAAGGCAAGAAGCAAGTGTATAAAATTTGAGGTTGGATGGAATTAATGAAACCAACCTATTGACCCAAACTTTTCAATGTTAATTAGTTATGTTGGGATCAAAATAAGAATGAATATTCCAATTGATATAGATTCATGGTTCCATGTCCATCCTATAATAAATAAAACCCTTTTTAAAGATATTAAGTTAATGTTATGATATAATTTATCCATTTTACAAAAAAATTATATAATGAAACATTGATTTAATTTTCATTATATAATATAGAGATCATTTATTTTATATTATTAATGTAAGAAATATGTCTTAATGGCTAATAAAAATTCCCATAGAGGCTTCTAGACACTTCTTACCAAGATTCATCTTAGGGATGCTATGGTGAAATTAAATCCCCACCCACCAGTAATGTATGGAAGCATTATAAAATAAGAAACATGGAATACTTAAATCAATCGCCACAGTGAGAAATAATTCTAGGTGCATCCTAGTTGATAATATATTATTTTATGTTATTTATTTTATATAATTTTATTCAAAATTATTAATTTATGAAACCAAAAAGGAGTGATGAAAATTAACAATATGCATAAAAATCAATGTAACCCTATTGCAAAGAAAGGATGAGGTACACTTCACTAGAAAAGAAAATGACACATATTTTAAATTTACAGTAATTTTTTTATATGCTATAAAATAACACATATTCCCTTATTTGTATGTATATTGATGAATCAAAATATGAATATACTTCAATCCGATGACATTTACTATAGAAGGAGTCCCACATAAATAAATAGGGTAAACTAGTTTATGAAAACACAAAATAAGTATGTGAAGAATGTATAAGTATGACATAATAGTAATTTGTTATTATCTATAAAAATATTACATAAAAATATCTATTTATGTTCATATGTTTTTATACCATTTTGGAAAAATAATTAATAGTGACCATCCTTGATAAAAACTACTTTCAACCACTTTGAAGTGGCCATGACAATATGGTCACATTAGAGGTGTAGGTTTTGGAGTGTCACCTCAAAAATATTTTGAGAAGACAAAGCTTAAATATGTTACATATAATATGATGAAAGTAATTTAGGTGAAAATAGATTATTTGCAAGATATTATTTTTTGGTTTGGTTTGGCAGACCAATATATGAAAAAGGATCAAAGTGAACCGATACTAGAACAAAGCTTAGCACATAAAGAGACAAATGACCCCACTATCTTTGAGGCTAGTCATTACCCTCAACCACATACCTTACCTGAGGTAATAAATTTTCCATTACTCTTTCTCCTAAATGTGAATAAAAAAACTTCTAATAAATTTATATTACTAAAATTATTTAGGTTGAAGTTTTATGTTATTTATATCTATCAACACCCTCGCACCGCCTTATTGAGAGGGGTATGGTATATAATATCATGGGCTATATGATACACAATAAAGAACTCAAAAAAGATCACCTGATAGTGGGGATTGAAGTAGATCAAGATTTGATCATTGAGTTACCTATTCCACTTGATGATATGGATACTACAATGACTAATTATGCTATTGGAACTTTCATAGAATGACTGTATAATCTAATAAATATATCATTAACATTTTTTTTCAAATGAAAAACCTATAGAAATTGATGAAAAAAGTTTTGAAGTGAGTTATGGTATTATAGATAGATAAAATGATAGGGAAATGGAAGGTCATATCAAGAAAATTCATTGAATTGACCAAGGAAACAAAAAGACCTTCTAGAAGTACCTTCTCCCCACCAGTTCCACTGTACCATATATTAATATTACAAGTTCATGAAAATACCATATTCAAAGATGGAAATATTTCCTATATTCAATATGAAGAATAAATATTTGGAAATTTCATTACAAATATGGTTGGTATTGAGTGTATAAATGATATTCTCAAGTTTGAATAGATGAGAGTCACAATTGTAAATACATACATGAGGTACATTTTCATAATCTATCTATCCAAAAAATTATCTACTATGTTCAATAAGGTTAATAACTATTCATATTTTCTATAGGTGTTTATATTATTACTATATAAAGGGAAAACCCTATAAATCATGATCCAAATTTATTAATCCCTGTATCATTTCTACGCAAGAAATTTCTTTGGAAGTGAAAGAAATTGATAAGAAAAAAATGAACTAAGGAATTTGAGAAAAAAATAATAGATGATAGATTCTTCTTGATTCCTATAATGTAGGGGTAAAAATCTATAATCTAATCACATAGAATATTTTTTTATTTTTTAAATTAATTAGTTGATTTTGTTTTTTTATGAAAGACTAGATTTTGATCGTAATCAATTTGGATAACCCAAGTATTTATTTTTTTGGTTAAAATGCATGGATTTCCATCAAACCAACTACACATGATGTGTATTATGAATTTTTAATCCACTTAAATCAATATTTTATAGAAAAACTTTAAATTATAAGTTTAAATTAGTGTTTTAATGAGAATTTTGTTATGATAGGTTGATATATAAATATAGGATAAATCATGGTATGAGGTCGGTCACTAAACATAAGAAGCTTATGGATCTCTTAAAATGAATGAAAATTAAGGTATATATAGAAATATTTAGCTATAAAAACATATTTCAAAATAATTTACTTATTTTGGTGAATGAGTATGTAGTGTTCTAAGCAAGATAACGATAATGATTTTGGATATTACGTTTGAAAATTTATAAAATATATCATACAACATCAAAATAATAGCATCCCCAAATAGGTAATTTCTGAAGGAAATTACAGTTTCATTAAAAATATTTCTTAATTGTTTTTTTCTCTATATTTTCTTAGTTTTACTAATATTTCCAACAATCTAATTACTCAAAAGAAGAAATAAATTTTTTAAAGATTATTGGGCATAATACATGGTGTTGAAATGTTTACTAATATAAAAGTTAGTTGATTACCTATTATTTTTATGATCTATTATAGGCTATGATCTTAGTGATACATTTGGGATGTGAAGAATTAGTATCATAGTAATTATATATTATTTTTCATCAATTTTCCAAGGAGAAGTATATGAAGAGATCACTTTGTGTATGATTTGTATTTGTTATCAATTAATTTCAATGGTGGTAAATGAAATATAAATATTTCATTGATTATAATATGATAAATAAATTAAAAAGTTAATGGATCTTGGATAAAGTACCCTAGTCTTATAATCTGAAGAAAAATATAAATGGTTTGAAGGCTTTGTGTTTCAAAGGCGATGCTTAGATAATTGTTTTGTTTTTAAATTTTTTTTCCTAGTAACTCTGAAGATTGTGGAATTGATATTAAGTTTAAAGTACATGTGTCAATAGTGAAACATTTTTTTTTCAGTAGTGTAGGAAGATGATATGAATTTGGTTTTAATAATGAAGATTTATTTAGAATGAATATTAAAGAAAAAAGTGAAGAAAAATTCCATGCAATAAAAACTTTATTGTATGAGGAATGGTTGAGGAGAATTGATAAGTTATCATTTGTTTTTATATGATAAAAATTTCTCTTTGATTTATTCTAAGTGTTAATAAAAAATTTGGGCCAACCAATACAAGTCTAATGGGCCAACACATCAACCACATATGAGAGTCTAGGTTAACCATGTTGGAGGTCTGGCCTATACATGCCTGCACGATGGTAGAGGAGCATAGGGTTGTACATAGTGGCCACATGATGTGGGAAGGACTTTGTATAAGTCTTGAAGAGTGCTATAAGGCCCCAGCCTTAAACCTTACTTAATCTTGAGTTATTACAAGATTACACATTGAGGATCTTTTCAGGTTTAGAGTTTTAGAGAATTAGATCATGAAACTTGCATTACATTCCACATTTAAACAAAGTGGTTACATAAAAGTCAGCATTCATTCTTCCCATCAACGGGAACATATTTAAAATATAACACGGATTCTTTCTTGACACATCCTTGACACTATCATCACATCATGTACCTTTCCCTTGACCTGTGAAAAAATATTTCAAAAACTTGGGATGAGCATAAAAAGCTCAGTAAGAGTTATAAAAATATGGAAAGGAAACATGAGTTCATATATACATAAGAATGAAATCATACTTTACCCATAAAACAAAGGCACTTTAACATACCTCATCAAACCATGAATAAATCATAAAAATCATAAGACATAAAGGTAACTTGAGGCATTCATAACATTCTTATGTAGGGAGTAACCCTCTTGGTTACGTTTGGAATACCCATCACAGTATATTCCCTAAAATCTCTTCGGAGAAACCTTAACGTTTCACTCCTTCGCGTTACCCAATGCATTGGAGAGCTATATCGGGCTCACCCGCCCTTAGTTTATCACGGAACCACCCGTTCTTCATAACAATGCCCAAGAACCATAACATAATCGTATCACATAAACATGAATAAAGGAAACATAACATTTCCACATTTCAATCACAATATAACATATTAGGATATTGAAATAATGAATCCATTCAAAAAGAAACCATTTCCAAAACCATTTAAAACATTTAATAAAGAGATTTTTGAATCAAAGTGTCCCATACCACCTTGAAGCTTTTAACATTTTAAACCATTAATATCCATATAAATAAATCCTTAAAACCATTTTGAAAACATGGATATTAATAAGAACAAATAATTAAAACATTTAAAACGATATTTTGGTTAAAGGGGTTTTACCAAAATTAGAGACACTTGAATACAATAATCAAGGAATAACATTTAGTCAGAACTTTATAATATCATGAGAATAAAAGGATTCATGATATAATACTCCAAAGGACAGTATATACACCATATAAGAGTGAATTGGTGCATAACAACAATGAACCCTCAATAGAAATGTCAAATGTGATGAAATACCTTATAAAGAAGGTATCCTTAAATTAAGGACAAATAAATCTCAAAAAATATGTGTGACAAATATATAGACACCCAATATAAGTGGATATTAAGTGTAAAACAATAAAAGGTCATTCACACATATTCAATGGATGACATATTTAATGACTACAAGTTGAACCCAAAGAAATTGAAATTGGGTTAAGAAGTTCCCTTGACAGCCTAACGGCGTCACATCAAAATGAGTTGATGAGAGATAAAAAGAGTATCTCATCACTTGGACACAAAATTTACATCATTAAGGATATATGAGAACATATCCCAACATAACAATATGTAAATTAAAAGACCCAATAAAAGAAGTCTTTTAAAAAGAGGAAGGGTGAAAGGTTCCCTTACCGAATTGGGTATCTTTCAAAACATGCACCCCATGGAAGAAGGGCAATAAATCATTGATGTAAATACTCATAAACGAAAGTATATTACACAAAGAGTAGAATAATGGGCAGTACATACACCACTCAAAGGAAATTGTGGCAAATGTAGCATAAATCTCACGGGGATAAAAGTGAGATGAAAAATCCCTTACGAAAACTCGGCAGCCTAACGGCGCCACATAACTTCCAAAAGGATTGATGAGAGAGAATAGGGTCTCTCATCACATGAACATAAAAATTACAGTAGGAGTAATATAAAATAACATCCCAATCATAATAAAGATGAGCTTAAAAGAAATTACATAAAAGAATGTACTTAAAAAGAAAGAGAGTTGTAGGATCCCTTACCTCGGGTCCGACTTGACTCGATCATTCTTTAATCTCCTGAATAATAAACTTGAGTTAATTTCTAATTCCTTAAGAACCCTTTTCAAGTTCATTATTACTTTTATACCACTTATTACCTTGTCATAAACATTATGTAATCATTTAAGTTAATAATATTTGTTTTGCCGATATTTGGTTCTTAAGTCGAAAGTGGTCTTCTTACAATTACATGTTGTTCGTGTGGCCAAATGTTTATTATATCCAGAATTGTATTCATTATGTAGATATCATATATTTCATATATATCCAGTACATGCATGCATTTATAACATTACATAATCATTTAGAGGTAAGAAATGAAATGCACCGTTCATGGAGACGGTAAGCCGTACGTACGCATGAACGCTACTTTCATTTCTATTTCGTATTTTATAGAATGGAATAATAATGATATAAAGGTATATTATAATTCCAGTATAATATCATATATAATATCATATTTCCATCCTTTATACATCCCACATATGGTATTTAACGAATCAAATCACTTTGAGGGGGCGGTAGTCCGCACTTCCTTAAATGAAGATATCGCGTATACCCATAATGGAAGCCACAAAGGTAAGACAAAAATGAAAAATACAGAAGCATAAATAAAACATAAACATATTATATATCATATATAAAAATAGTGACATCATAATGGCCACCTTTGAAGGTGTTAAATGAGTATTGAACAATCATCGTTTCGGGAGGCAGAATTTCACCGTCCACGGAAACCGTATGTTCTTTAACCATTTGATGTAGTTGTGTGAGAGTGTAGCTAAAATAAATCTTGTAACAACATCCTAGTATATTGAAGATACTGGTGTTGTTACAAAAGAAGTAAATAAAAAGAGATTATAGGTTTGGAGAAGCAAAATAAAACAAATGAACAAGAGAGAATGAGTTACCTTTAAAAGTGTAATCTCCTTTTGATTTGAGCCTAAAGGCTTCCTTTGAAAGGATTCTGCCCAAAGGGGATCCTCTAGGATGAGGAGAGGGATGTTGAGAGAGTAAATGGGCAGGGGTTGGCCGAGCCAAAGGCTTGAGGGGTGTGGGAAAAGAGGTAGAGGTGGGGGCCTTTTATAAGAGGAGAGGAGGGGCACTTTTGGAAAGCAATGAAATATTACATTATTTGAAAATGCTTTTCGGTTCTAAAGGGTCCCACATTGATAGAATTCGTGGATAAGGTGATAAGGCATCGAAATCCACTCATACAATTGGTTTTGTCCATGTGTATATTGTAGATTTTTCATTATCTTTCCATTTTAATTAAATTGTCAAATAATGATGTCATCGCTGCATCATTATTATGTCATAAATAATTTAATTTCTTTAATGTCTAAAAATTAAAAAAAAAAATACTATGATATAGGAAATCTTTTTAGCTTTCCAATGACTATTTATAATCAAAATTTGGACTTGTATAACCCCACTTAAAAATTGTTTTAGTAAAACATACTATGTTAGTGTCATTTTCACTTTAACATTAAATAAAAAGTATTTTATGTTATTTCCCAACAAAAGTGGATCCATGGGGTCCCCAAGTTAGGCCATGGCTTGTCTTGGTCGGCCATGACATAACCAATAGGGTTGGGACATGTGTCTAGGTCATTTTATATTATTAAAGCATTATTTATACCTTAAACTACCCTAATTACCACTAATCGCGATTAAGAACTTAATGAGTTACTATTCACCAAAAAAATTATTATAATCTCATTGAACCACATTTTACTTCTTAATGACAACCATGTATGTCGGATTTTCAAAATTCAATACACATTAGTGGTAAAATTTCATTTAACTGAAAAATCAGTTTGCTTGATTACCACTGAGTGGTTTCACTATTCATCAAAAATTGAAGTTTTTCAGAAAATTACCAAAAATTCACCCTAAGCTATATTTGATATTCTGAATTCAAAAATGAAGTCCGTTTTACAAAATTCAAAACATATTAGTCACATTAATTAATTTAATAATTAATTCCCGCTGTCAGAGCAAATAGCGTGTTTTTATAAAACAATAAGTATCAAAAGATTGACACTAGTTTAAGTCTAATTTCAAAGTGAAATTAATTCCAATGACCACCATTGGATTAAATGGTAAAAATATTTTCTAATTTAACTTTAAAAACAATTCAAAATATTATCTAATCATATAAATAAATTAGATTAAAAAGAGGTTTTGAATTAAAACACAACATTTTACACTATTCATTAAAAAATGAACTTTATCAGAAAAATACCAAAAATTTACACAAAGTAAAATTTGATGTCCCGATTCTTAATAAGAGTTTTATTAGGTCCAAAAGAATGTATAAGAGTGATCAAAACTATATTTAATGACAGTTCGCCATCAAAAGGCGATAAGTGAACCTTTAGTGAAAACTAGGGCATATATGCCTAAAATCGAATTCTTTCCGTATTTTAAGCCTCTATCCTTTATTGGATAATTGTAAAAACATTTAAAAACATATATAATCATATTTCAGTTATTTCTATCCACTCCCGCTATTACAACGGCTACATGTTAACTACCATTTAAAATAATATTATTTTATTATTAGAGTGCAACGTAAGATTCACAAGAAACTCGTTGTTGCGTGTTGGGTACGCCATCGAGCATAGCGTCCCCTTTAAAGTCATTTAAAGATTTTATTCACAAATATGGATAAATATGAAATGTCATATTCTTTATTTACCTGGGATGTTACATCCTTCCCCCCTTTTGGGAATTGCGTCCTCGCAATTTTAAAATTGCGCTTGGAAACATCCTTGAAAGTCCCACATCGGAACAAAAGTCGGTAAAACAAACACTTTAAAATAAAGAAATATAAGTACAAAGGTCACTCGAGTTAACCCATACTAGGATTCCAAGTATGAAAATATGGACATGGAGGAGAAAACATAGGGTCACGTTCTTATGGAGAGTGATAGAAAACATGTTTAGGAGAAAGTTAACAATGAGAAAATCACAAACTTGTGATGGGTTAAACGGTATTCGATTCCCCAGTAGGAAAAGTTAATATACAACATTTTTGTTTTAAGTTACTTTTTATTGAGGAATTTATTCATAAGGAAACATAATCACTTATCATATTGACTTTCAACTTTTATTATATTCCTTTCACAAACTCATATTTTCTCCAAAAGACGAGTATTTAGGAAGACTTGTTCACATTAAGAGTACTATAATCAACTTCTAGAGAATCACCTAATCCACAAAAGAGAACTATGTACATCCTATGTCTTTAGGCTTAAACCAGAGCCAAAACCAAAAAGTTTAGTACAAGATCAGATAATCCAGAAAAGGATAACCCCTTATAAAAAGAAAATCTATTCTTAATCTCCAAAATTTGTCCAACAAAACCCAAAGTTCAACGAGGACCATCCGATAAACAATTTGTCCATAAAATTCTTCAAAGTAAACCTAATATAATATTGAAACCCAAATATTTGAAGGATTTAGTCACACAGTCTTCCATGTTAAATCGTAACATTTATCTCCAAACAACATTAGTTGCTCCTAAAGTCTAGTATTGAAAAGTAATTAACCTAATCACATATCCTCCATGATAGGTTAATCATTTTTATAAATAACCCAAAATCAACTTACTCTTAATTCATAAAATCATATAACCAAAAATAATCAGTCAAACTAACCAGGGACTTCACGTAGTCCAGTGGTAGGCGATAAATACCAGTCGCACTTTGGTTGTGGGTTCGATTCCCGCAGCTTTGTCTGACGCGACGGGATGTCACACGGTCTGCGTGTTGTCCTTTTTCCAAAACTATATAATTCTCAAAACATTCCCCAAAATGAGATAAAATCTTCAAAAATATTCATAACATATTTTAACCTCAAGTTTATCTCATTCCTTTCCTTTTCCATCATATCATAGAGTAACCCATAATTACCTAAAAAGTAAGGATCATATAAACCCTAATGGTTACCTTAATAATTATTACCTGAATTTCCACATCGAGTTGGCCATCTCGTAAATGATGCATTAGAGAACTCACGAAGGTTGAAGTGATTGATCATGGATCCTTGATAGTTGGTTTAGAACAACTATGAGATTCCTCATTGAATCCCCTATCTCATCTAGTATCATAATCAGAGAACCACCACAGTTTCCTTCAAACCCATTGTCACTTTGGTGCCTGCTAGATCCATCCATTCACTAAAAACATAAATGTCAGTGTGAGTATATCAACAAAAACATCATGTACTAATGAGGAAGGTAGACTCTAAGATATACTTACTCATTCACATTATCTAAAATTAGGACTCTTTCTGAAATTCTAACCATTATGGTAATGTCACTTATGCTTAAAGAATACCCTAACCTCTAAAGTTATCTAAACCGACCTTTGATACCAACTATAAGGCCCCAGCCTTAAACCTTACTTAATCTTGAGTTATTACAAGATTACACATTGAGGATCTTTTCAGGTTTAGAGTTTTAGAGAATTAGATCATGAAACTTGCATTACATTCCACATTTAAACAAAGTGGTTACATAAAAGTCAGCATTCATTCTTCCCATCAACGGGAACATATTTAAAATATAACACGGATTCTTTCTTGACACATCCTTGACACTATCATCACATCATGTACCTTTCCCTTGACCTGTGAAAAAATATTTCAAAAACTTGGGATGAGCATAAAAAGCTCAGTAAGAGTTATAAAAATATGGAAAGGAAACATGAGTTCATATATACATAAGAATGAAATCATACTTTACCCATAAAACAAAGGCACTTTAACATACCTCATCAAACCATGAATAAATCATAAAAATCATAAGACATAAAGGTAACTTGAGGCATTCATAACATTCTTATGTAGGGAGTAACCCTCTTGGTTACGTTTGGAATACCCATCACAGTATATTCCCTAAAATCTCTTCGGAGAAACCTTAACGTTTCACTCCTTCGCGTTACCCAATGCATTGGAGAGCTATATCGGGCTCACCCGCCCTTAGTTTATCACGGAACCACCCGTTCTTCATAACAATGCCCAAGAACCATAACATAATCGTATCACATAAACATGAATAAAGGAAACATAACATTTCCACATTTCAATCACAATATAACATATTAGGATATTGAAATAATGAATCCATTCAAAAAGAAACCATTTCCAAAACCATTTAAAACATTTAATAAAGAGATTTTTGAATCAAAGTGTCCCATACCACCTTGAAGCTTTTAACATTTTAAACCATTAATATCCATATAAATAAATCCTTAAAACCATTTTGAAAACATGGATATTAATAAGAACAAATAATTAAAACATTTAAAACGATATTTTGGTTAAAGGGGTTTTACCAAAATTAGAGACACTTGAATACAATAATCAAGGAATAACATTTAGTCAGAACTTTATAATATCATGAGAATAAAAGGATTCATGATATAATACTCCAAAGGACAGTATATACACCATATAAGAGTGAATTGGTGCATAACAACAATGAACCCTCAATAGAAATGTCAAATGTGATGAAATACCTTATAAAGAAGGTATCCTTAAATTAAGGACAAATAAATCTCAAAAAATATGTGTGACAAATATATAGACACCCAATATAAGTGGATATTAAGTGTAAAACAATAAAAGGTCATTCACACATATTCAATGGATGACATATTTAATGACTACAAGTTGAACCCAAAGAAATTGAAATTGGGTTAAGAAGTTCCCTTGACAGCCTAACGGCGTCACATCAAAATGAGTTGATGAGAGATAAAAAGAGTATCTCATCACTTGGACACAAAATTTACATCATTAAGGATATATGAGAACATATCCCAACATAACAATATGTAAATTAAAAGACCCAATAAAAGAAGTCTTTTAAAAAGAGGAAGGGTGAAAGGTTCCCTTACCGAATTAGGTATCTTTCAAAACATGCACCCCATGGAAGAAGGGCAATAAATCATTGATGTAAATACTCATAAACGAAAGTATATTACACAAAGAGTAGAATAATGGGCAGTACATACACCACTCAAAGGAAATTGTGGCAAATGTAGCATAAATCTCACGGGGATAAAAGTGAGATGAAAAATCCCTTACGAAAACTCGGCAGCCTAACGGCGCCACATAACTTCCAAAAGGATTGATGAGAGAGAATAGGGTCTCTCATCACATGAACATAAAAATTACAGTAGGAGTAATATAAAATAACATCCCAATCATAATAAAGATGAGCTTAAAAGAAATTACATAAAAGAATGTACTTAAAAAGAAAGAGAGTTGTAGGATCCCTTACCTCGGGTCCGACTTGACTCGATCATTCTTTAATCTCCTGAATAATAAACTTGAGTTAATTTCTAATTCCTTAAGAACCCTTTTCAAGTTCATTATTACTTTTATACCACTTATTACCTTGTCATAAACATTATGTAATCATTTAAGTTAATAATATTTGTTTTGCCGATATTTGGTTCTTAAGTCGAAAGTGGTCTTCTTACAATTACATGTTGTTCGTGTGGCCAAATGTTTATTATATCCAGAATTGTATTCATTATGTAGATATCATATATTTCATATATATCCAGTACATGCATGCATTTATAACATTACATAATCATTTAGAGGTAAGAAATGAAATGCACCGTTCATGGAGACGGTAAGCCGTACGTACGCATGAACGCTACTTTCATTTCTATTTCGTATTTTATAGAATGGAATAATAATGATATAAAGGTATATTATAATTCCAGTATAATATCATATATAATATCATATTTCCATCCTTTATACATCCCACATATGGTATTTAACGAATCAAATCACTTTGAGGGGGCGGTAGTCCGCACTTCCTTAAATGAAGATATCGCGTATACCCATAATGGAAGCCACAAAGGTAAGACAAAAATGAAAAATACAGAAGCATAAATAAAACATAAACATATTATATATCATATATAAAAATAGTGACATCATAATGGCCACCTTTTAAGGTGTTAAATGAGTATTGAACAATCATCGTTTCGGGAGGCAGAATTTCACCGTCCACGGAAACCGTATGTTCTTTAACCATTTGATGTAGTTGTGTGAGAGTGTAGCTAAAATAAATCTTGTAACAACATCCTAGTATATTGAAGATACTGGTGTTGTTACAAAAGAAGTAAATAAAAAGAGATTATAGGTTTGGAGAAGCAAAATAAAACAAATGAACAAGAGAGAATGAGTTACCTTTAAAAGTGTAATCTCCTTTTGATTTGAGCCTAAAGGCTTCCTTTGAAAGGATTATGCCCAAAGGGGATCCTCTAGGATGAGGAGAGGGATGTTGAGAGAGTAAATGGGCAGGGGTTGGCCGAGCCAAAGGCTTGAGGGGTGTGGGAAAAGAGGTAGAGGTGGGGGCCTTTTATAAGAGGAGAGGAGGGGCACTTTTGGAAAGCAATGAAATATTACATTATTTGAAAATGCTTTTCGGTTCTAAAGGGTCCCACATTGATAGAATTCGTGGATAAGGTGATAAGTCATCGAAATCCACTCATCCAATTGGTTTTGTCCATGTGTATATTGTAGATTTTTCATTATCTTTCCATTTTAATTAAATTGTCAAATAATGATGTCATCGCTGCATCATTATTATGTCATAAATAATTTAATTTCTTTAATGTCTAAAAATTAAAAAAAAAAAATACTATGATATAGGAAATCTTTTTAGCTTTCAAATGACTATTTATAATCAAAATTTGGACTTGTATAACCCCACTTAAAAATTGTTTTAGTAAAACATACTATGTTAGTGTCATTTTCACTTTAACATTAAATAAAAAGTATTTTATGTTATTTCCCAAAAAAAGTGGATCCATGGGGTCCCCAAGTTAGGCCATGGCTTGTCTTGGTCGGCCATGACATAACCAATAGGGTTGGGACATGTGTCTAGGTCATTTTATATTATTAAAGCATTATTTATACCTTAAACTACCCTAATTACCACTAATCGCGATTAAGAACTTAATGAGTTACTATTCACCAAAAAAATTATTATAATCTCATTGAACCACATTTTACTTCTTAATGACAACCATGTATGTCGGATTTTCAAAATTCAATACACATTAGTGGTAAAATTTCATTTAACTGAAAAATCAGTTTGCTTGATTACCACTTAGTGGTTTCACTATTCATCAAAAATTGAAGTTTTTCAGAAAATTACCAAAAATTCACCCTAAGCTATATTTGATATTCTGAATTCAAAAATGAAGTCCGTTTTACAAAATTCAAAACATATTAGTCACATTAATTAATTTAATAATTAATTCCCGCTGTCAGAGCAAATAGCGTGTTTTTATAAAACAATAAGTATCAAAAGATTGACACTAGTTTAAGTCTAATTTCAAAGTGAAATTAATTCCAATGACCACCATTGGATTAAATGGTAAAAATATTTTCTAATTTAACTTTAAAAACAATTCAAAATATTATCTAATCATATAAATAAATTAGATTAAAAAGAGGTTTTGAATTAAAACACAACATTTTACACTATTCATTAAAAAATGAACTTTATCAGAAAAATACCAAAAATTTACACAAAGTAAAATTTGATGTCCCGATTCTTAATAAGAGTTTTATTAGGTCCAAAAGAATGTATAAGAGTGATCAAAACTATATTTAATGACAGTTCGCCATCAAAAGGCGATAAGTGAACCTTTAGTGAAAACTAGGGCATATATGCCTAAAATCGAATTCTTTCCGTATTTTAAGCCTCTATCCTTTATTGGATAATTGTAAAAACATTTAAAAACATATATAATCATATTTCAGTTATTTCTATCCACTCCCGCCATTACAACGGCTACATGTTAACTACCATTTAAAATAATATTATTTTATTATTAGAGTGCAACGTAAGATTCCCAAGAAACTCGTTGTTGCGTGTTGGGTACGCCATCGAGCATAGCGTCCCCTTTAAAGTCATTTAAAGATTTTATTCACAAATATGGATAAATATGAAATGTCATATTCTTTATTTACCTGGGATGTTACAAGTGCATTCTTTAATGTGCACATAGGTTGGGCTAGAAGTCCATAGGGATGAAGCCCAATGGAGTGTGTGATGTGTATGGGTGTTGATCCTTCATTTCTATCTTTAGGAGCATACGACACATGTTAGTTAATATAGCATGACTAATACACATAGAATATTGATGTGGGATGCAGATGCTGGTGAATTGTTCACTCGTATTAAAATGACATGGATATAACATGTCCGTTCGATCTGAGGTGATCTGACGGTCACTAGGCCTCCATGCAGTCATCCCTAACTTCTCGACATCAAAGAGCTCTAATTTTATTGAGTCTTGTAATAATATGGTTGGTATCTTCGAGAAACCCTTGAATGATCAAGCTAATAAGGATATGATCACATGGATCTTCATGCACATATGAAATTATGTGCATGTAGGGATTCGTTCAAAGAGGATTCCTATGCCAAAATTTAAATGAATTTATAGTATCCATCGCATACACTCGAGTTTTTGCATGAATGAAACTTCAATTGACTAAATTGTAATGAGGTGTTTCCAAAACTTAAGAATCCAAGCTTGGATAAGAAACAATGACTTAAAATATTGTGTACAATATTTGAGATACCCCCATCTGAAGAATTCAAATTCCAAATCCTCTGGGCATTTAAAGATTTGATTATCACAACATTATTTGATGGATTATAAGTAAGTTATTTAATGAGACAGAGGCAGTTAACCTTAACAATAAAACTAGATAACCCTTGACTAAGAGGATTTTCTTACACCTATGTTTTCATTTTAGAGCTCCTATTTTTTTTTTAAAAACAGATTCTCTTCAGTCGTATTGTTACACAAAGGAGAAAACAGACCCACGAGCCTCCTAGTATATGGAATGAGGGGTGTTATGTGAATATGTTTCATGAAAAAAAAAAGTAAAACCACATACTATGTTATGAAAATAAAAGTGTTAAAGACCTTAAAACTATTTGAAACACAGTAAAATATATTTTACAAAGAATTGTTCTATGAACCATCTTTGTTATGCAAAGAATAAACACATACTGCTTACGTGAAGGAAAATTATTCTATGCTGTTGTGCTGTGATTTAGCCTTCATTTCTATGTATTATAGTTTAAATAGTTTTATGAAATAGTGTAGAACACTCCCACTATGTTACATTAAGTTAACACTAATTGTGTACCATGTCGATACACGATGACCAGTGAAAATAACTACACATCGTTGAGTTGTATGAAGGAGGAGGTAGCCCCGTGATATACTTGTGCAAAGGCCCTATGCATGAACTAAACAATATGAGACTCATGTCTTGAAAAGGTATGATATAATAGGAAAATGCGTGTGCAAAGGATATTGAAAGGAAGAGGAGATTATAGTGAATGTATTCCATGCACATGTGAATACAATAACTGAAATAGAACAAACATATTGTCTAAATGAAGGAAAAAAGGAAGTTAAACCATGTTCTTAAAAAGAATAAATTGAATACATTAATTTATCATTAAATGAAATGAATAAGCACCATTTGAATGAAATATAAATAATACACGTTATAGGGTTTTCATGAGGAGTTCCATGCAACAATTGAATGAAGTTTATATCATATGATATAATGATTTCATGTTAATTAATTAAGGTTGAGTTTTCATTAAAAGAAGGAAGAACACTTTTGTTCAATAACTTAATTGACTGGGAAGATGATATTAAATACTATTCTATATTTCCTATGTAAAATATTAGAGAACCAATACTATATTCACTATTGATATTGTATTGAAGAAGGATAATTAATTATGAAAATTTCATGTTGAGTTGAGTTTACATTAATTTAATAATTACAAATTACATTTATGATTCTAAAAAGATTAGAAGAAGAAAATTTAGTGCAGTCTATTTTTTCACTAAATAAGAAAGAGATCAAGACACTACTATACACTATTACATATGATTATGTGTCAAGGATCAGAGGAAGAAGAAGAAGTGACTACTTAATCTATATTAAATTGATTATCATTTGGGTATAAAAGAATTCTATGACTATCTATCCACAACATATTCATATTATTATAATTTATAGAAGAAGAATAAAGTGAAACTCTCATTTTTATGTTATGAAGAAGAAGAAGAGTTTCTTGCATACTGCTATGTAGGTAATAGGTAAAGCTAGTGTAAGAACAAATAAGGATTTTGAAATTAAATAGAAGTATCATATGGTGGAAGAATTTTTTGGTGTTACAAAGAACCTTAAAAATAAGGTGAAGACTATATTTATAGTAGTATAAAGATCTAGACAGGAGTTATAAAATATGCATAGTCAATTGACTCTAGTGAATTGAAAGTAGAAAGATATTCCTTAATTTCTGTAACTAGCTTCAAATGATTATTTTCAAGTATTTCTATGGGTTGATTATTTCTATACCATACCAAGTACTTTCTACTCTCATTAAGCAGTGAACCTTGTAAAAATATCATATTCTATATTTTGCTACTTTCATATTCTTACATACTATAGGAAAAGAATAATAGGAGATTCAAGATCCTAACAGGTCTATGAGGTAAAAGGGATAAAATTTATAAAAATATAAATATTCACCAGTAATGATTCACCCCCTCTCAGTGTTAGTAATATCCCAAATTGGTCATTTCAAGTGGAATCAAAGGGAAGTTTCACCTCTATTGGATTCTCTAGAGTGAAATTATTATACTTTTAAGATTTGAGTTTCTTTCTTATGTTAACAATGAAGTGAAATTTTGGGGAATATTTAGTTATCTCTGAGTAGAAGTACATTTATAACATGAACATGATGAACATGAGAAAGAAATAGAAAATAAATATAGATAAGATATCCCTCTTATCTAAAGAAGAGGAAGTATATGTATCTCCGTGCCTTGGAAATAATGAATATATATCAGTCTTGTAAATTAAAGAGTAGGTATATCAAGTTTCCACCAAGGAGATGGAAAATCTATCCACCTCAAGTAATAAAAAGGTATATGTTATTTCTTTTCAAAAATATCTTGAACAAGATCATATCATAAGTGGTGATGATGATAAATCTATAACTTCTCAAGAATTGTTAGTAGATAGATTAAGATATATCCTATATTTCGTTCCCATAAAAATATACTCACTTGTTTTTGGAGTCTTTCAATGTATGTAGGAAGAAATCACCCAGATGGAAGAAGAAGATGATATTATAGAGAAGGATTTGAAAGAAAAAATTCTAGAATATTCAAAGATCTCCAGATAGGTTAGAGCCTTTAAAGAAACAAATAGGGAACTTTAAATATGTTCCTCAAAATGGATGAAATAAGTTGAAGAGAAATAGGGTGTCAATAAGACTCTAGAAGAAAATTTCCATGCACTTGAAGAAAATTTTAAGAATAGAATTGATTTCAAGGTATTACAATTGAAATAAAAGTCCAATAAGATCAAGGAACTTGACTATTTGATTTAGAAAAAAATTAAGCTGCATGAAGATGAATTTGAAATAATGAAGAAGGTTTGTTAAGATAAGGTGATTATTATTGAATATAAAAAATAACCCTCAATATAAAATGTTTATAATTATAAGTTCAATTTTCCAATATTGAGAATAAAATTATTTAGATTTTACAAAATAATGAGAAATATGATGTTGCTACTCAATGATCATTAGAGGATTCTAAGGCCAAAATTCCTATAACATGTGATAATAATATCATGACTTTATTTAATGATATACACAAGAATATGAGAAGAAAAAATGTACCATCCAACCATCTTGTGATAATGTTTCTAAATATGTTTCCACAAATAGTGTAGGTTGGAAAACAAAATCTGAACACATATAGATTAAGAAATATAATAAACCTATAACCATGACTAGGGTGGATAAGAAAAAGAGTTTGGAAGTTGGTTCCCCACAAAGAGATCAATAAGTTATAAAGAAAATACAAAAACATCCTACATAATAAATCATAAGATCAAGGTTTGTGGGTCAATGTTGGCACTATAACATATTTAGGCATTATTCATTAGATTTTTGGTACAATCCTCAAAATGAAAAATCATAAATTAAGCCTATGTCAATAGGTAACAATCCAGATATTAATATTCACTATCCACAAGTCAATAAAAATATAAATACTTAATTTTTTTAGAAATATTGAAAATATTTGTGATGTATAAAATAGAAGTGCTCACAAGGATGGTACATGATCATCTCAACATTTATCCAAAGATGATGAGAAAATAAGACCACACAAGTTGGTAAATAAAGAATAAGATACATTGGGAATAAATTAGAATAATGTTGCAAACACAAATTATCCCAAGAAGATTTCAAGTAAGGAAGCTGAGTATACCTTGGATTACAAATCCAAGATGTTGAAGGAAAGTGATTCATCCAAAAGAAAAAATAAAAAGTATTTCACTCATAAGAACCCATGTAGAAGGTCCAAACTTACTTTCACAATTCCTAATGACATGTTAGTTATTTGGCTATAATATTTGGAAAGTATAAGGAAAATGGAATATGAAAAATCTAAGACCAGTGAAAAAGGAAACAAAAAGATCCCACAAGATGAATAAAAAATACATGGGATTTTCTGTGAAAATGAAACTCTTGTGTTAAAGAATTTTTATTAGAGATATATAAGAAATATGGTCATATTTATAAAGGTTATTTAACCATTATACCAAAACAAAAAATATTCATTAAGAGGGTTAACAATGAATCAACCATAAAGGCTATTAAGAGGAAAAGTTATCCACATAAAGAAGATGAGAATGCAAAGAGATCCATGCTACCCATACATAAATTAGAATATAAGTTCAAATGTTCAATCATGAAGACTGAATGAAATAGAGAAACTTGGTTGTGAAAACTATCTCAACCATGCTGTTCAAATGAGAAGCAAGGAAGGATCCACCTTATTCCTCTAAATCTTTGTGTATTTTATTTGTGATTATTATTCAAGGGATTTAAGGTGAAACAAGTTATCAGGGGTAGAACCTGATAAGCAGTGAGTGGTACCAACCATTGATAGAAAAACTAAAAAAATTACCATCCTTTAATAATTCCTCAACTGATATTCAAATACAAATATGATGGAGTATCATATCATATGAAGTTGAAGACTATGCTATCATCCTTGGTAAAGTTTTTAAAGTTGTCAATATAGAGAGTCACAAGTTGAAGATATATCTTGGTGTATTATCCATATTGATACATCTTTAATTCACTCTTGAAGAGATCCACCATTATAAAGATATTGAGAAGTATTTCCCTTGATGGGGATACAAATGAAGAAAGTTTAAGAAACTTCTAGAATTATTATTTTAATTAGTATCATATCTAATTATTTATGAAATTTCTTGAAGATCATGTCATTAACAGAGGTATGTATCTATTAAACTCTCATATTTGGTGATAAAAAATGATAAACCTAACATAAAGTTGGAGTAATTGAATTAATAAATGACATAAGAAAATGTGAAAGTATGAAAGTGATCCAAGGACACTAATCCTTCATGCTACACTTGAATGTTTTTGATTTGTTTGTTGAAGTAAGTGTTGAAGATTTAGTTTGATATATTTTAGAAAAGTTTCATATCTAATTTAGTATATTTATCCTAGAATTACATTGGATAACCCTTAAATACAAGTATATGAGTTATCATTTAATGAGGTATCATGATCATTCGTTAAGGGGAAACTTTTTTTTATCTAAATCAAGTCATCTTATTTTCTACACTGAGCATGGATCAGTTAGAATTAGAGAGAAATAATGGATAGAACATTGCTTATGTATAGAATAATAACCTTTTCCAATGAACTTTATGTTTATTTTAAATAAGTTTCATAGAAAGTGGAATGAAATTTGGAAAAGTATATGGGAGATAGAAGATAATGATTCACATATTGACACATTCATTTGGAAATAACTTTTAAGGTATTTCCAAAAAATACAAATGGGGAGATTAAAGATCCCACTTTGTTTATGAGTTGTATTTGTTGTCAATGGTTTTCAATAGTGGTAAATAAAACAATAATATTTCATTGATGACAATATAATAATTAAATTCAAAATTTAATTAAGTTTGGATGAAGTAATCAAGTCTTATAATCTAAATAAGCATATAAATGGTTTGAATACTTTGAGCTTTAAAGGTGATTCTTAAAGAATTATTATATTGATTAAACAATTTTCCTAAAAACTTTGAAAATTATGAAACTGATCTTAAGTTCAAAATACATGTTTTAATAGTGACACATTGTTTTAAAAAATGTAGGAAGATGAGATAAAAATGGTTTAGATGATGAAGAGTTCTTTGGAATGTATATTCAAGAAAAAATAGAAGAAAAAGTCCATGCAATACAACCTTTATTGAATGGGGAATGGTTGAGGAGAATTGATAAGTTGGAATTTGTTTTTATATGATGAAAAATTCACTTGGATTTATTCTAAGTGTTAATAAAAAATTTGGGCCAACCAATACCAGCCTAATGGGTCAGCTCATCAACCATATATGGGACTCTAGGTCAACCACATGGGAGATTTAGCCCATAAATGACTACATGGAAGCATAGAATCATAGGGCTATGCATAGTGGCTCCATGATGCAAGATGGACCATTTATAAGGCCCACAAAGTGCATGCCTAAAGGTGTGAATAGTTTGGTCCAGATGCCTATAAGGCCGAAGCCCAATGGTGTGTGTGATGTGTACGAGTGCTGATCCCCCATCACCCGATTGAGGTGCATACATCATGGGTTAGTTAATATAGCATGGCTAATCTATACTAAAGATCTATGTGAGACATATACATGGGTTCACTATTCACCCATATTATAGTGATACATATATAACATGTCTATTTAATCTGAGGCATTCTGATAGTGACCAGGCCTCCACACAGTCATCCATTACCCCCTGATGTTGGAGATCTCTAGTTCACTAGAGTCTTGAAATACTATGATTTCCATCTTCATGAAACCCTCAAATGGTTGAGCTACTGAGTTGATGTGCCCATATATCTTCATACCCACATGAAACAAACTGCATGAAAGGATTCATTTGAAGAATATGTCTCTTCCAAAATTTAAATGAATTTACATTATCCATCATATACAATAGAGCTTTCACATTCCTATATATTTTATTGACTACATATTGATGAGGTGTTTTTGAAATTAAATAATATGAGCTTATGTAAAAAATAATTCCTTAAAAATTTAGTTTATAATATTTAAGATACCCTCATTTTAAGAATTAAAATACTGATTCATTCGGGAATTCAAAGATTTGATTATCACAGAATTATTTACGAGATTATGAGTAAGTTATTGAACTAGGAAGAGGTGGTGGACCTTGCCTATAAAAGGGGATCACCCTTGACCAATAAATTTTATGCTCATGTTTTCATTCAATATAACCTATTTTTTTTTATAAAAAACAGAGTCTCTCCTCTCACATTGTTATGTGAAAAAGAAAAAATATCCAAAATACTCCTAGGATATGTGAAGAGGGGTGTTCCACACATATTTTGTGCGAAGGATGTAGAACCGTATACTCTGTTACATAAAGAAAAAGCACTTAAGGCCTTTGACCTATGTGAAACACACTCCAAGATATTTTTAGAAGAACTATTCTACAAACCATATTGGTTACAAGAATAATAAATACACACTTCTTGTATGAAGAAGAATTGTTCAATGATTTCATACCGTGATTTATACTTAACGACTGTGCGTGATGGTTTAAATGGTTCCAAAAACTAGTAGAGAAAAATTCGAATGTGTTACATAAAGTGAACATTGATCATGTAACCTGTGGATACCTGATGTTCAGTGAAAATAACTGCACACTATTGAGTTATGCGAAGGAGGAGGTAGCAACATGATATACTTGCATGAAGGTCCTATGGATAAACTAAATAGTACAAGACTCATGTCTTACAAAGGCATGATATAACCTAAAAGTGTGTGTGAAAATGATATTTAAAGGAAGATTAGATTAAATTTCATGTGTTCTATACATATGTGAAGAAAATAACTAAAATAAAACAATCATATTTTCTAAGTGAAGGAAAAAGGAAGTGAACCCATATGCTTAAAAGAATAAGGTGCATACATGTATTTTTCATTGAATGCAACACATAAGAAACATTTTAATGAAATATCAATCATACATGTGATAGGGTTTTCTTGAGGAGTTCCATGCAAAAATTTCATGAAGTTTATATAACATGAAATAGTGATTTCATGTTCATTAAATAAGGATGAATTTTCATTAAATGAAGGAAGAATAATTTTTCTCAAGTACTTGATTGACTGAAAAGATGATATTGACTAATATTCTATATTTCTTGTGTAAAATATTAGAGAACTGATACTACATTAACTATTGATATTTTATTTAACAAGGATAATTAATTGTGATGATAAAGTGATGAGATGAGTATACATTGATTTAATAATTACAAAGAAAGTTTTTGATTCTATTAGGATTAGGAGAAGAAAATTTAGTACAATCTATTTTTCACTAAATAATAAAGACATCAAGACACTGCTAAACACTATTTTATATTATTGCGTGTCAAATATTAGAGGCATAAGAAGTGATGATTAGACAATATATATTCAATTGATTATCATTTGGGTTAGGAATAATTCTTTGTTTATCAGTACAAAAAATATTCATATTATTGTGACTAATAGAAGAAGAAAAAAGTAAAACTCTTAGTTTTTTCAATGAAGAATAAGAAGAGTTTCTTTCATGCTATTGTTAACGTAACAGGTGAATCTAGTATAATAACAAAGAAACATTGTGACATTCAACAAAATTCACATCTGGGAGAAGACATTCTTTGTGTTACAAAGAACCTTAACAAGAAGGTGAATACTGTCTTCATAGGTAGTATAAAAATCCATCTAGGATATATAAAATAAGCACTATCAATTAACTATAGTTCATTTCAAGTAAAAGGATATTACCTAATTGTTGTAACCATATAAAAAGGATTATTGTCTAGTGGTTGTTTGGTTGAATTATTTACATACCATAATAAGGACTAGCTAATATCATTGAGTAGTGAACCCTGTAAAAATATCATGTGCTATATTTTAATGCTTTCATATACTTGCATGAGATATGAAAATAAGAATAAGAGAATCAAGATCCTAACATGTTTAAGAGGTAAAAGGGATATAATTTCTAAGAAGAAAAAAATTCCCTAATAACGATTCACCCCCTTAGTGTTAGGAATATCCCAAAATGTTCCTTTCAAGTGGTATGAGAGGGAAGTTTCACCACTTTTGGATTCTCTATAGTAAAGTTATTCTCTTTTGAATATTTGAGTTCCTTTCCTCCATTAACTATGATGTGTAATTTTGGTTCAGATTAAGTTATCTCTAAGAATAAGTCTATTTCTACTACGACCATGATGAATAAGATAAATAAAGAGAAAATAAAGTTGAATAATTGATCCCTATTATCTAAATAAGAGGAAATATATGTATCTCCATGACTTGGAAACAATGAATATATATCGGTCTTGGAAATTAAAGAGAAGTTGGATCAAGTTTCCACCAAGGATATGGAAAATATTTATACCTAAAGTAATCAAAAGGTATGTGTTAGTTACTTTAAAAACTATGTTGAAGAATATCTTAGAATAATTGGCAATGATGATCAATCTAAAATATCTCAAGAATTATCTATTTAAAGATTAAGAGATATCTTGTGTTGTGTTCCCATAAAAACATTCTCCCTTGTTTGTGAAGTCTTTCAATGTATGTCGCAAGAAACCACCCATCTAGAAAAATAAACTTATATTATAGAGAATGGAATGCAAGAAAAAATTATATAATATTTAAAGATATTTATATAGGTTATATCCTTTGAAGAAACAAAGAGGTAACCTAAAATAAGTTCCTAAAAATGGATCAAAGAAGTTAAAGAGAAATAGGGAGTCAAGAAGACTCTTTAAGAAAATATCCATGAACTTAAAGAAAAGTTAAATAATAGAATTTATGTAAAGGGATTACAATTAGATGAAATATACAAGAAGATAAAGGAACTTGACTCTTTGATTCATAAAAAAGTTAATCTACATTAATATGAAGTTGAAATAATAAAGAAGGTTTGTGAGGAGAAAGTGATTATGATTGAAGATCAGAAAAATACCCTCAATATGAAATGTCTAGAATTGGAAGTTCATTTTCCCAAACTTTAGAATACACATATTGAGACTTCAAAAAATAAATATAAAGATTATATAGCTGCTCAATTTTAACTGGAGTATTATAATGTCAAAATACCTTCAACATGTTATAAGAAGATCACGACTTCATTTAATGATCTATCAAAAGAAACTGAGAATAAAAAAGGCACCATCAATACCATATTTTAATAATGTTTCTAAATCTATTTCTAAAAATAGTGTAGGTTATAAAACCAAAACTAAAAAATTATGGATGAAGAAAGTAGAGAATAATCCTACCACTATGACTAGGGTGGATAAAAAAATAGCATGGAAGATGGTTCTCCACAAAGAGCCGAAAAATTTATAAAGAAAACACAAAAAATACTATAGAATAAATCAAAATATCAAGGTTTTTTGTTAAATGTTGGAGCTGAAATAGATTTGGGAATTGTTCATTATATTTTTGTTACAATCCTTAAAATGAAAAATAAAAAAGGAAGCCTATTTCAAGGGGGATCAATCCAGAGATGAAGATGCAACATCCATAAGTCTAGAAAGATATATATACTTATTTTTTTTTGTAAGGATTGAAAATATCTATGATTTATTCAATTGAAGTGGTCACAAGGATGGTACATGATTATCTCAATATGTATCCAAAGATGATGAGAAAATAAGACCCCAAAATTTGGTAAATAATGAAGAATCTACCTTGGGAAGAAATCAGAATAATGTTATAAACACAAATTATCCCAAGAATATTTCAAGTAAGGAAGCTAATAAGAACTTAGATTAAAAATATAAGATGTATAAGGAAATTTATTCATCAAAAATAACAAATAAAAAGGATGGAACTCAGAAGAACCCATACAGAATATCTAAACTTACTTCCATAGTTTCTAATGATATATCAGTTTTCTGGATAGAAGAATTAGAAAGAATAAGGAAAATGGAATATGTATAGGCTAAGACTAGTGAAAAATAAAAATAAAATATCCCACATGATGAATAAAAAGTGAATGAAAGTTTTCAAAGAAAAGGAAACTCTTATGTTAATGAAGTTATGTATGAGAGATGTAAGAAATTTGGTTATATCACTAAAGGTTGTTTAAAAATTTTACTAGAATAAGAAGAAATCCTTAAGATGAATAATAATAAATCATACATGAAGGATGTTAAGAGGAAAAATTATCCACACAAAGTAGAATATAATGTGAATATATCCATAATTACCCTATATAAATAAGAATAGAAGTCCAATTGTGAAATCATGAAGATTGGAGGAAATGGAGCAACTTGGTTGAGAAAATTATCTCAACCTTACTATTAAAATTGAGAATAAAGGGAGGATACACCTTATTCTATTAAATATTTTTTTTATTTTACTTGTGATTATAATTCATGTAATTGAATGAGAAGAAAGTTATAAAAGGTAGAACCTGAGAAGTAGTGAGTTTTACCAATCCTTGATAGAAAAATTAAAGAATTCACCATCCTTGAATGATTAATAAACTGACATTTAAATAAAAATATGATAGTGTATCACATCTGATGAATTTGAAGACTATATTTTCATATTATTTATATTAAGTATAAATAAAATATCATCTTGTTTTGATCTTATATTTTATATTCTGAAGATCAATTATCAAATAATATCATCCTTGGTGAAGTTGTGAATGTTTTCAATCTGGAAAGTCACAAGTTGAAGATATATTCTAGTATATTCCTCATATTGAGACATCTTGAAATCATTTCTTGAAGAGATTTATCATTATAAATATATTGATAAGTGTTTCCTTTGAGGTGTATAAAAATGAAGAAAGATAAAGAAGCTACCAAAATTATTATTTCAATTGACATAAAATCTGATTATTCTGGAAATTTCTTGAATATCATGTCATTGGTAGAGGTATGTATCTCTTAACCTATAACACTTGGTTAAAAAAATAGAAAACTTAACATAAATGAGGAGTAATTTAATTAATCAATTACATAAGAAAATTTGGAAGTATGGAAGTGATCCAAGGCCACTTATCATATATGTTACACTTAAAAGTTTTTAACCTCTTAGTTGAAGTAAGTATAAGATCTTCAGGTTGATTTATGTTACAAAAATTTCATATCTCATTTATTATCTTTATCTTGGAATAATAGTGGATAAACCTTGAAGATATGTATATGAATTCTCATTTCATGAGGTATCATGATCAGTTAGTAAGGGAAAACTTTGTTGTACAAATCAAATACTCTTGTTTTCTACACCAAGAATTGATTAATTAGACTTAGAGAGAAATTATGAATGAAACATTGCTTAAGTATGGACTAATACCCTTTTCACATTAACTTCATATTTCTTTTAAATAAGGGGGATAGAAAGTGAAATAAAATTTGGAAAAGAAAAGGGGAGAGAGAAGATAATTATTCAAATATTGACACATTCATTTGGAAATAACTTTTAAGGTATTTAACTTTGAAGGTATTATCAAACAATTCAAAGGGAGATATTGAATATCCCACTTTTTTTATGAGTTGTATTTGTTGTCAATGGTTGTCAATGGTGGTTAATGAAATAAGAATATTTTGTTGATGTCAATATGATGAAGAAATTCCAAAGTTAACAGAGCTTGGTTGAAGTACTCAAGTATTACAATATGAAGAAACATATAAATGGTTTCATGGATTTTAGTTTCAAAGGTCATGATTGTAGAATTGTAATGTTTCTTGAACAATTTTTACAGGAACTTTGATGATTGTGAAACTGATCTAAAGTTTAAAATACACGTGTCAATGGTGAGGATATGAGCCAACAGATCTTCACGAACATCTGAAATAATGTGAATGTAAGGATTCATTCTAATAAGATGCCTCTATTTAAATTTAAATTAATTTATAGTGTCCATCACATACACTCTAGAATTATCATTCTTATAGCTTCACTTGACTTCATGCTGATGAGTTCCAAAACCATAGAAGCTAATATTTCATAAGAAATAATTCCTCAAAATTAAGCATACAATATTTGAGATACCCTAATTTGAAGAATTAAAATGCTAATTACTTCAAAAATTCAAAAATTTGATTATCAAAAAAATTATTTTCCAGATTTTGAGCTAGTTATTGAATGAGGTAGAGGTAGTGATCCTTAAAAATGAAAGGAGAGAACCCTCAACCGATATGAGTTAATACCACTCATGTTTTCATTTAGGAGATCCTATTTTTTTCTAAAAAATAGAGTCTCTCTACTCTTATTGTTATGTGAAGGAGAAAAAAAACCTTGATCCTCCTAGAATATATTAAGAGGGGTGTTCTATACATCTAATATGAGAAATAAGTAGAACCACATTGTAACAAATCAATTTTATATGGACCTATTTTTTTTCGAATAAATTAAAAATTTTCATTTATATCTTGCAATTAACTAAGTAAAATATTCCCTTCACACGCAACATTGAATTGGAATATGTTACACTCAACACTAACTTGGTGTACGTTACATGGAATTACCACTTGTAATACAATGCACGCAACACTGAGTTGGTGCATGATACACACAACACTGAGTTTCTACAAAACACCCCTTTTTATTATTTTAATTATAGAAATAAGCTAATTATAACCTATCCATTAAACTTATTAATATTAATAGTAATAACTAATTTTAAAATATTTTTTATAATTGTTTTATATAAATAAAACATATTGATAATAAAAGATATGATTTTTGGTAAAGTCCTTATATGTTTAAAAACATCATTTTCTCAAATGAACTGCTTCTAATAGTGAAAGTAATTTTAGAAACATTTAGAAATTAAATTTGATAAAATAAAAATCTTTTTCGAATTCAAAATTTCAAAATTATCTTAGGGTGATTTTTTGTGATTTTTCTGAGAATTTTCATTTTTTGATAAATAGTGAAAATACTACTTTTTAGTTAAAAAATGCCTTTTTGTCTAATTAATTATTGATGCTAAATGATATTATAAATTTATTTTAAGGCCAAATTAGATAATTATTATGTATATTAATAAAATTTCTTTAATTATAATTAATTTCAATTTGAAACTAAATATAAAATCTTAACAAACTTTTGAACTTTTTCCTACTTTAAAACCCCGTTATTTCGTCATTTATGCGGGATTAACACTAATCTTAATTTTAGAGCTTCTATGAAGTGAATTTAAAAAATACGACATGCACCATTGTATTCAGTCTAATAATACAATGTTAATTTTTACCAAAATGATTAGTAAAAGTTATTAAAATTAATCACAGTAGTTAAGGCCAAATTAAGCTTAATTAGGGACTAAACCTTAAAATTAAGGGCCCAAATGAACTATAAACTTTTCCAAAACCCATTTTATATCCATAGTTCATCCATAAAACTTCCATTATTTAGTTTTTTTTGTTTTTTTAAGACTTTTTTATGAAATAACATGCGTACACCTAATTTGTTTCTAAAAATTCTATATGACTCATTTTCCTTCCCTATAAAAGGCCACCACCTCTACCCATTATTCACACCACTCAAACCTTTTAAGTTTGTAAAATCTCTGACCAAGTAGACTCTCAAAAATCCTCCCTTCATCCTTGAAGCCTCCATTTGGGAAGAAATCTTCTCAAGGAATCCTTTTGGCATAAACCAAAAGGAGTTACCCAATTAAGAGGTAATGTCTTCTCTCAAGATCCTTTCCTTTATTTTATTCCTCCACCACTACACTAGATTATTCTCTAATTATGTGACAAAAATATTATAATACATATACTAGGATATTTTTATGCAAAGTTTCTAACCTACACTTACACACACCTCCATCTAATGGATGTTGAATGTACTGTTTCTGTGTACGACGAACTACTGCCTCACAAAACAATGATTGTTCATTTCTACTTTACCATCAATCATGGTGGCCATTATGATGGAAAAACTATTTATATATATCATATACTATATTTAATATGTATCTAACCTTCTTTATTTCTTTTTACAGCACACATCTATTTACTTTCCATTTGGTGTTAATACGATAATCTCATTTGAGGAAGTGTGGACTACCACCCCCTCAAAGCGACGTGATTCGTTCACACACCACATGGAATGTATTAAGGATGATTTTAATGAAATTATATGTTATATATAATATATTAATTCTACTATAATAATGATATATATATATATATACATATTTCATTTACTTAATTTCTTTCAATACGACAATAAAAATGGAAAACACCGTTCATGCATACGTATGACTTACCGTCTCCATGAATGGTGTATTCCATTATGTACTTAATTATGATATATATTATTATAATATAAATATACTAGATATAAATAATATTTATATCATGTTATAAATTATTTAATAATTATATAAGTATAAGGATCAACGATATAATAAATTAAGACACATGCGAAGAACAAAGTGAATATTACACGAAGTGAAACCTTAACATAGGATCGTTAAAAAGTGGGTAATATAAGGTTATAATAAAACCATATATGGTATTATGTATAAGAATAGTCTTCTATAAAATTTGTATAATAAACTTATATATACTATTCAGGAATCTTGTATGAGTATAGAGAGAGTCAAGCCACAAGATAAGGGGATTTCATCTCACTTTTAATTTATATGAGGTACAAGCTATATTCGCCACTACTTACTTTTATGTAGTTTATTTAATACATGTGATTGTATTTTATGTATATTTTAATTAAATTTATGTTTATTCACATTCCCATTTTATGATCCTTCTTTCATGGGGTTTAAGTTTCAAAAGTTTTTAAATTAGTAAAAATGTTTTGTCTCAATTTTCCTTCTTTGAGACTCATGTTTTCTTATGAACCTAAAATATTCTTCAGGGTGAATATAATTCAATCTTACATGACATATCATAAATATAAATATTTTAATTATATTATATTCTTCTTTTAATTTTTTTCCTTAAATGTATAGCATGATCCCAAGATACCAAGTTATAAGAGTTTATTGAGATAATCTCATTGATTTTTAAAATTGTTTATGTTTATACTTACTTTAATGAAATATTATGATACATATCTCAAGAATATTCATGAGTTTCATTATAATCTGTTGATTCAAGATATCATCATTTTTAGTAAAATTTTACACTCTTTGATAGTTAAGATAATGTTTTTAGTAAAATCCGACTACCTCTCTCTTTGGTTGGAAATCTATTGTATTCAAAAACCATGTTTTCAAAAGACCCTTGAAAATAATTCTCATGGAAAAATGGATTTTAAAAATTCTTTATTGTTTTAAAATATTAATTTATATATTTTCAAAGATATTTTCAAAGATATTTTCAAAGAAAATTTTTTTAAAAAGGATTTATGTAATAAAAATCATTTTTCAAAGAAGAAAGGATATTTGCCTCAAGAAGTGTTTTTAAAACATCTTTCAAATTTTTTCCCCATATAAGATAACATCCATTGGTGTTAATAATTCCTTTATAGAGAATTATTAAATGTCTTAATTCATATTATTTCTCTGGATGTATTATGTTTTGATAGCATGATGTTATGAAACCCATATCTCTTTCACATGTTATATGCTTTTGAATCCCGCTTCTCTTCACGGGTTATGTTTATAATGAATTGATTATAAAACATGTCAATTTCTATAGGTTATGATATGTTTACATGTTTATAATACCCATTTAATTTCATGTGTTATTATATATTTATTTATGAACTTGTGTCACATTTATTTATGATTTTTTTATGTGATGGGTGAGACCTATATCTCCCTCCAATTCATTGGGTAAAGCTTTATATCTCATGAGATAGACTATGATGGTATGAGTAGTGAAATCATGCTACTAATGTGGTCTTGGGAGTGAACCTTGACTACTAATATGGCCATGGGAGTGAACCATGACTACTATGATGGTATGAGAAGTGAAATCATGCTACTATGATGGACATGGATTTGAACCATGACTACTAAGATGGTCTTGGTAGAGATGCCTTGGATACTATGGAAATAATTACATGCTTATGTGTTTTACATAATTTCATGTCTTATTAATATATTATGATTTCATGGCTTATGTCATTTACTTCCTTTTGATTCACATATTATGAATTGCCCAACTTTTTTCCATGATTCATGTGTATGATCTTTTATATGAAGGGTATGATATTTTATTTTCATGATCACATTCTCATACCCTTATACTCATGTTTATACTTACATGTCTCCCTTTTTTACCCTTACTGAGCATTTGAGCTCACCCCTTTTTATATTTCCTTCCCTAGGTTATGAAGATATGCATTATGTTTGGTGTGTCTAAGAAGGGTGAAAGTTAAGAAGAACCTATTGGGAGATAATGTAGCTCATTTATCTACCAGTGTTTATGTTTTCATGTTTCCAAAGGCACTATACTAGTACGTTATTCTTGAATCTATTTGTATAATGTTTATGTATTTCACAAAAGTTATGTAATATAATATTTTTAAAGTGAGGGTTACTATAGTTGGTATCAGAGAAAAGGTTTAGTTAACCATTTTACACTAGGATGATAAAACCTTGGTGAGAACACTAAGGACATGTCTAAGGATAAGTATAGGGTTGAGTCAAAGTATAGGAAAATGTCTGGGAATTTTGGTGAATGATAGAGTGAGTGGGTTCCTAGAAATACATCCCTTCCAAGATACTACAAGTGGATGTGGCTTTGGTACAGATTTACCTAGGTGTAAAAACTCTGAAAAGATGTTCTGGGATTGAATTGGGTAATCTGGTACATGAAAACAAGCCTTGCTACACACTTGGTTTGACACTCCCAGGGGATATACTTTGAGAATTCACAAACTCTTCATGAACCATTATGAAGGATTTGAATATAAATTGTCTATGAATAACCTAAGATAAACCTAAGGTGTCATAGATTAAGAAATTTTCCATAAGTTACACATCCTATAAGTGATTTTTCATGATCATGTGGTTCCTCATTATAATAACTATTTATTACTCTATGATTTTGGTTTTAGTCAATGGATGGAGCCTGAAGTAACCATGTTAATGGTGATTACGATTGACAATGCAACAATTGTACTCCAGAACAACTGAATGTTATGGGATATGTAATGAAAAACCTTATTTCTATGCTCACACAACTTTCTAAAGCTATGAATCATGGTGGACTTCCAAATGAGAAAAGGAGGGATCAACATTCTGTTGAGTCTTTTATGAGACAACATCCACCTTCTTTAAGAGGGTCTTCTGATCCACCTTTTGATAAATAATGGATTAGTTCGACTAAAAATATATTCTCTGTTCTTCAGTGTTCATAGAATGAGAAAATCATTATGGCTATTTATCACTTAGAAGGAAAAGCGGATCAATGGTAGACTCTAATCAAGAATACGAGGAAGCATGACGAGATTGAATCCATGGTTTGTGAATAGTTCAAGAACTTATTTTTCAATAAGTACTTTCCTTGAATTATTCATACCAAGATTGAGAAATATTTCCTTGGGTTGAAGCAAAGGGATGATGAGTTTGTTGGTACCTACGAGGATAATTTCATGAGACTTTCATGGTACGCTTTAGGAATTATCATCCAACCTAAAAGTAAAGTTGATTGGTTATTTTGTGGATTAAATCCAAGTCTTATAAGTTCACTGTCTATAAGAGAATTTAGTAGCCTTGAATATATTATGCATTGTTCAATCAAGGTTTAAATGGGGGTAGGATTCACATATCAATCACATGGATTTGATAAGAAGAGGAAGATGGAGTTTAAAGGAAACTCTAAAAACCATGGATAAAATAAGATAAAATTTCATTTATGCTCTAAGTGTGGAAATAATCATTGAGGAAATTTCCTTAGGGGGTATAATAAATGTTTTAACTATGTAAAAGATGGTCACCGGGAAATTTATTACCAAAGTGATGGGAATAAGTTAGCTTAAAATTCCAATGGAGAAAAAGCTACATAGAATGCACCTCCTACGATTCATTACATCAAGTGTAAGGAGAATGGAAATTATCCTAACTACTGCCCAAACTCAAGAGCTAGTGATGATGATCAATGTCAACAACCTATTAAGTTGATGGACAAGGGAAAATCTCATGAAATCCCTATATCTGATGCTGGGTGCGATAATGACATGATTAAAGGTACACTTATCATCCACTCTAGAACTTCTAACGTCATATTTGATTCTGTATCTACCCAATATTTCATATCTAAAGAATTTTCTAAGGGTGTTATGATTCCTCCAAAAAAATTAGAGGTGGAACTAGTAGTGAAAAAACCTAATGGTACGATGATTGAATATCAAGTCTATGATTCCTCTCCGGTTGAATTTTGTGGGAATGTACTTCCTTAAAATATTTTAATTATTCATTTGGTCGAATTTGATGTCATATTAGGAATGGACTTACTTTATCTACATAAATCCCACATAAATTGTCAAGGAAGGGCAGTTAAGTTTTATATTTTAAACCCTCCTATGATTATCCATCAATGTGACGATAATTATGAACTTCCTATGGATATTACACACTTTGTAAGAGTCTTAATTACCATTCAAAAGGGTTATTAATCTGAAATGGTTGGGGATAAAATCAACATCAATGATATGCCTTTTATTTGGTATATTATAGATGTATTTATGGAAGAGTTTCCTAGTCTTCCACCAAAACATGAAGTTGAGTTCTCAATTTAAATTATACCTACTTCCAAACTAATTTCAAAGACTCCTTATATAATGGCCCCAATTGAGTTGCAGGAATTAGAAAGTAAACTACAATAAAACCTTGATAAGGGATTCATTCAGCCAAGTGTGTCACCTTGGGGTGCACCAGTTCTTTTCATGAAAAATAAAGATGGATCAATATGAATCTGTATTGATTATCGGGAGTTGAAGAAGATCATAATCAAGAAAAAGTATCCTATTACCTGTATTGATGACTTGTTTGATCAACTGTGTGGATCTCAATAATTTTCCAAGATTGACCTTCATTCTGGATATCATCAATTGAAGGTCAAGAAGGAGGATATACCCAAGATGAAATTTTGTACAAGGTACAATCACTATGAATATATAGTGCTTCCTTTTGGTCTTACTAATTCACCTTCTATCTTCATGGATTTAATTAATAGAGTCTTTAGAGATTACCTCAACCAGTTTGTGGTAGTCTTTATAGATGACATTATTATCTATTCAAAGAGTAAGGAAGAGCATAAAGATCACTTGAGAATTGTATTTAAGAACCTAAGGAAAGAGAAGTTGTATTAAAACTTAACCAAGGGTTATTTTTTTTCTGGGAAAGGTTTCATTTTTGGGTCACATAATCTCAATAGATGGTATAGCAGTAGATCCATCAAAGACCAAGTGTAACGACCTAAACATTTATGAATAAGATTCCCTTTATTTTAATTAAATTGCATTATGGATATAGAAAACACATGAACTCATTTTTATTATTATATCCAATTAGATTTAAATGAATGTTAAGTATCCTTACCATTAATAATATAGACATTGAATAGTGATCACATGACTAGTATAAATATAGGGTTTTAACAAATCATTTTGACAGAGACAAAGGAAGTGATGGCATCAACCAATAGGATCATACCATATGAAGCCAATTTATCGGAGCTTCCAAGGGAGATAATATTTTTTGGCTTTACCCTAGACTAATACCAATTGAAGATCCAACAAATTAAGCATGAGATATGCTATTTATGGGAGAAGTTCAAGATCATAAAGATAACGACCCAAACCATGTTCACCGAATGACCCCATGAAAGCCCCACCACCACACACCTTACTCTTAGGGAGTAAACTGGTGTAATAAAGGGATATGTGACAATACCATAACATTATAATTATGTGCATTATTTTTTTATATAATAATGAATACACTTTTATTCTATTATTTTTACTTTGTAAATGATTTTTAAATCACAAATAGTATTTTTGGTTAATAATCAAATTCAATTATGAAATCTATTTTGACGAATTAATGGATTTTTGAATTAAATAATATTTTAATAAAATATTATTATTAAATTAATTTTATTAAATATAAATTATTGTATAATTTTTATGAAGTCAAATGTAATTTTTATTAAGGTTTGAAAACTTTTTTTGTCAAAACCCATCAATTTTCAATAAATATCGGTTTTTATTTGAAAAGTAAAAATTCACATATTTAGAAAATTATTTAGATAAAATTAATATTATTTTTGGCATCAGGATGTCAAAATTATCCAATGGTGAATTTTTTATAATTTTCTGAGACTGTCTAATTTTTTGGTAAAAATTAAATACCGTATAAATATATAATGTGTTTTATAATATCATAATGACCCAATAGCAATGTAATAAAATACTATAAAGTTATCTTCGTCAAAATATAAAATTTTAATTTAAAATAATGTAATTTTAGGTTTATTTTATTTATTTTATAAAGCCTCAGTGAACCCTCTAAGACATATAAAATATTTTAAGATTTTAAAATCATTTCCTTGAAAGCACGACTCACCTCCACATAAACAAGGGAAATATTTTAATATATTTGGCACTTATCCTTATAAAATAATTTATACCACTCCACTTTTCTAGAAACCCTGGGCAAAAACCATTTTATGGTTTGTGGTTTTGAATATTTTAGCGTGAAGTGTCCAAAACCAAAAATAATAAATAATTCTCCCACCTTTCCTATATAAACCCACCCAAGATCCCATTTTTCTTCACTAAATATCTTTTAAGATAGACCAAACTATTCCACCTACTCTATAGATTCCTCCCAAGGTGCCCCCAAGCTTCTAAGAAGCCACCCCCAAGCCTTTGGGATCACACATACAAGTAAGGGATCTCCCTTTCTCATTTTCTTCGAGCACCACTTTTATGTCATGCCTTTTAATGTCTATTTTCATGATTTAGTATATGTTCTTACATACCTAATTTCTTTAAATTTGAATTATACATTATGGTATCATCCTTTCACTCCCATTAATCCCCCTATTATCCCCTTAATCCCACCCGTTACTATGCCAAAATTCTATAAGGGTTCATTCCTTTCTTAATTTTATCCAAGTTTCCTTATATTGTTACACCCCTTTAATTTCAATTAAAAATGATGGGATATGTTTTAACACCTCCCCAATACTACCCTTATTATGTTTTAATGATTAGATACCCCTTTATTTCCCATTAATCTCTTTCGTATACACTAGTTACCATGTCGAAATTCCATAACAGATTTCTCTCTTCTCACTTCAATTCAAGAATTTATTTTCTATTATGCATCTAAATTCCATTTCATATGTTAGGATATTGTATTACATGATCCTTATAATTTCCATTTCATATATAAATTATTAGATACCCATTTCATTCTCATCATCCCATTTTATTAATTTCTATTTGATGTCGTTATGCTGCTGAAATTGCATCACGATTTTCCATGCCAAAATCATCATGTAATAAATACCATACCCATTTATCTATCAAAGGTATTAAAATTTATGATCATGTACTTATTGGTTGGTACTTACATGTATGTATTCTAAATTAATTAATTTTTCTGAATAAATTATGATGTTTAATAAATCCATGTTTTATGATCTATGTGGAACACTTATACATGAAAATGAAATGATTATGAAGGGTGCGCCCTGATAGTGCTCCAATGCATTGGATAATGTTTAGTATCATGATAATCCATGTGCAATAAGGGTTTACTCATGATAATTCATGTGGAATAAGGGTTTAATCATTATAATTCATGTGTAATGAGGGTTTACTCATGCTGATCCATGTGCAATGAGCCTTGGGTCATGATAATATCATGTTGTATGTTGTTTCCTCATTTCCATGTTATGAATATCATGCTATATCATGCCTCTATATTAATGTTTCTTTTGAGATCCATTGATATTACTATTTACTAATATACATTGTCTTCCTCATGTTATTCCATGTTTATTCCCTTATTAGGATTTATAGATCACATTTTTCTTATATTTTTACTCAGGTTATCCCATGCATTGATAAGTATGAAGGAATATTGTGGTCATGTAAAAAAAGTTTTCAATAAAGATGTGTATTTCATGTTTTAAGTTGTTATGTAATGTTCCTAATCCCTAGAGACACTATAATTATTGATATTATGAGTTGTATTAAGTGAAATATTATGTAATAAATCATGTTTAAATATGAAATAAAAAGAACGACTGTTATATAGAGGCTATTGAAAAATGTCCTAGACCAATCTCGGTGAATGAGATCTGTAGTTTTCTCGGTTTAGCTAGATATTATCAATGGTTTTTGGAGAATTTCTGAAGACTATCTAATCATATGACCAATTTTACTTGTAAGGGTGTTAATTTCCTCTGGACAGATGAATGTGAGGAAAATTTCAAGGAACTAAAGAGAATATTGGTCAGTGCACCTGTGCTTACACTACCCTATAGTGGAGAAGGGTTTTTAATCTATAGAGATTCATCCAATAAGGTATTGCGATGTGTTATTATTCAAAATAACATGGTTATAGCCTATGACTCATGACAGTTGAATATTCATGAGAAAAATCACCCAACTCATGATTTGGAGTTAACAATAGTAATTTTTTCATTAAAGATATGGAGGAATTATCTTTATGGGGAAAAGTGTGATATATATACCGATCATAAAATTCTAAAATATATATTCACATAGAAGGAGTTTAACATGAACTAGAGAAGATTATTAGAGTTGATAAAGGACTATGATTTCTAAATATATTACCACCTTGGGAAAGCGAACAAGGTGGTTAATGCTTTGAGTTGAAAAGATCATGCTAGCTTATCTATGATGAGGATAAAAAAAGATCCAATATTTCTAGATTTTCAAAGGGTGGATCTAAAAATATATAAAGGGAAAAATAGTATCTTTCTCAAATTAATTTTCATCCCTCTAACCAAGTGAATATTAAGGAGGCACATAAGGAAGATGAAGAGTTGAAAAAGAAGGTTAGAAATCTTCCTAAGTTTAACCTTGATCAAGATGTAATGACAATGTTTAGGAACCATGTATGTGTTATTTCCATTCCAGATTTAAAGAATGTTATATTATAGTAATCTCATAGTTCTTCAATATCTATTCATCCTAAAAGTATGAATATGTATAGGGACTTGAAATAATACTTCTGATAGTATGACATGAAGAGAGATATCACGGAGTTTGTATCTCGATGTTTGGTATTCCAACAAGTTAAGGCTGAAAGACAAAAGTCTAAAGGGATATTGCATCAATTACCCATACGAGAATGGAAATGGGAGAACATAACTATGGCTTATGTCATTGGAATACCCAAAACCTCTAAATGGATTAATTTTATATGGGTGGTATTTGATTTCTTTACTAAGTTAGAAAACTTCATTTCTATTAGAGAAGATTTATCTCTTGATTAGCTTTCTAGAATATACATTAAAGAAGTGGTAAGGTTTAATGGAGTACCACGTTCCATTGTATCAGATCAATATATAAGGTTTACATCAAAGTTCTAGTGAAGTATTTAGAAATCACTTGATATAGAATTGAGTTTCAAAACAAATTATCATCCTAAAACAGATGGTTAGTCTAAAATAGAAATTCAAACCCTAGAGGATATGTTGATATCTTGTTCTCTAGATTTCAAAGGCAGTTGGGATCAACAACTTCCTCTAGTTGAGTTTTCATACAATAATATCTTTCACTCAAGAATTCATATGGAACCATACAAATCCCTATATGGAAATAAATTTAGAGCTCCAACATGTTGGGATGAGGTTAGAGAAAGAAATCTATTGGGACCTGAGATTGCTAATGAAATGGACGAGAAGGTTTGAACCATTCAGTAGCATATCAAGGAAACTCAAAGCTGGTAGAAAAGTTATGTTGATAACCATCAGTGTGATCTAGAGTTTGAATTTGGTGAAAAGGTGTTTCTAATAATCTCATCCTAGAATAAAGTTATGATATTCGAGAAGAAAGGGAAAATGATCCCTAAGTATATTGGTCCCTTTGAGATTCTTGATCATTTCAGGACGGTAGCCTATCACTTGACACTTCCTCTAAATCTCTCTAAAGTTCTTGATGCATTCCATGTATCTCTAATAAGTAAGTACATACCTAACCCTTCACATGTACTGAAATAATAGGTTATACCACTAGAGAAAGATCTTTCTTATGTGGAGAAACCTATTGATATTATGGATCGATCAGAGAAAGTTCTACGAAACAAGACCACTTGTCTGGTCAAAGTTTTTTTTAGAGAAATCACCAGTCAGAGGAAGATAAATGGGAAATTAAGGATATGATGAAGTATAAGTATCCTCATTTTTTTACCTGAGTGAAAAATTTCAAGGGAGAAATTCATTTTAAGGGGGGTAGAATGTAACACCTTGAGTTTTTATGGACCTGTTTTTTTCCAAATAAATTAAAAATTATCATTTATATATTACAATGCACTAAGTCAACGATTCATTTCACATGAAACACCAACTTGATATATGTCACACACAACACTGACTTAGTGTACATTACATGCAACACTGACTTGGTGTATGATGCACACAACACTGAGTTGGTATACGATACTCGTAACACTGAGTTTCTACGAAACATCTCTTTTTATTGTTTTAATTATTGAAATAAGATAATTATAACCGAGACATTAAACTTTGTAATATTAATAATAATAAATAATTTTTAAATATTTTCTATAATTGTTTTATATAAATAAAACATATTGATAACAAAAGATATGATTTTTGGTAAAGTCCTTCTATGTTTAAAAACATTGTTTTCTCGAATGAACTACTTATAATAATGAAATTAATTTTAGAAACACTTATAAATTTAATTTTATAAAATAAAATTTATTTTTTAATTCATAATGTTGAAATTATCTTAGGGTGAATTTTTTGGATTTTTCTGAGAAACTTTATTTTTTGATGAATAGTGAAAAATACTACTTTTTAGTTAAAAAATAATTTTTTTAATTAAATTTTAATGATAAATGATACTGTAAATTTTTTTAAGGTAAAATTAGATAAATATTATTTCTATTAATATAATTTTATTCATTATAATTAATTTCACTTTGAAATTGAATATAAAATCTTAACAAACCTTTGAACGTTTTCCTACTTTAAAACCCTGTTATTTCGTCCTGTTTGTGAGATTAAAACTAATATTAATTTTTCCACTTCTATGAAGTGAATTTAAAAAATCTTACATACACCATTTTATTCATTATAATATTTATAGTCTAATAATAATATATTAATTTTGAAAAAAATTATTAGTAAAAGTGATTAAAATTAATCACAACAGTTAAGGCCAAATTAAGCTTAATTAGGGACTAAACCTTAAAATTAAGGGGCCAAATGAACTATAAACTTGTCTAAAACCCATTGTATGTACATATTTCGGACATAAACCTTAAATTATTTAGTTTTTTTGGTATTATTTTTTTTTGGTATGAACATGTGGACACCTAATTTGTTTCTAAAAATTCTATGTGAGTCGTTTTCCTTCCCTATAAAAGGCCACCACCTCTACCCATTATTCACACCTCTAAAACCATTAAAGTTAGTCCAAGATCTAACAAAGTAGCCTCCCAAAAATCCTTTATTTTTCCTTTAATCCTCCCTTCGGATATAAATCTTCTCAATGAAGCTTTTTGGCATAAACCAAAAGGAGTTACCCAATTAAGAGGTAATGCCTTCTCTCAAGCTCCTTTCCTTTATTTTCTTCCTACACCCCATCCACTATCTTATTCCCTTCTTGTGAGAAAAAAGTATCCTCCATATACTAGTATGTTTTTATTCAATTGGTCTGACCTAAAATTACACACACCTCTATATAATGGATGTTGAACATACTGTTTTTATGTACGAAAAACAACTGCCTCAAGAAACAATTATTGTTCATTTCTCATTTACCACCAATCATTGCGGCCATTATGATGGAAAATCTGTTTATATATGTCATATATTATATTTAACATGTATTTAAGATTATTTATTCCTTTTTAAAACACAAATCTCTTTACTTTCCATTTGGTGTTAATATGATAATCTCGTTTGAGGAAGTGTGGACTACCGCCCCCTCAAAGCGATGTGATTCATTCACACACCACATGGAATATATTAAGGATGGTTTTAATAAACTTATATGTTATATATAATATATTAATTCTATTGGAACAATTATATATGTATATATATACATATATTTATATACATATGTCATTTACATACTTTCTTTCAATTCAATAATAAAAACGGAAAATAACGTTCATGTGTACATATGGCTTATTGTCTCCATGAATGGTGTATTCCATTACATAATTAATTATGCTATAGATTATTATAATATACATATACTGGATATACCTGATATTTATATCATGTTCTACATTCTGTAATCAGTATATAAGTATAAGGATCAATGATATAACAAATTAAGACACATGCAAAGAACAAAGCGAATATTACACGAAGTGAAACCTTAATGTATGATCATTAACAAGAAGGTAATATAAGTTTATAATCAAACCATATATGTTATTATTTATAATAATATTATTCTTTAAATTATTTATAATAAACTTAAATTTATTATATATGAATCTTGTATGAGTATGGAGAGAGTAAAGACACAAGGTAAGGGGATTTCGTCTCACGTTTAATTTCCATGAGATACAATCCATGTTCTACACTCTTTACTTTTGTGTGGTGTATGTACTACCTATGATTGTATTCTATGTATCTTGTAATTAAATTTATGGGTATTCAAATTCCCATTTTATGATCCTTCTTTCATGGGGTTTAAATTTGAAAAGTTACCAAATTGGTAAAAATGTTTTGTCTCAATTTTTCTTCTTTGAGATTCATGTTTTGTTATGAACCTAAACTCTTTTTCGGGGTGCATATACTTCAATTTTACATTCCATATCATGAATATCAATATTTTAATTATATTATATGTTTCATGTATTTTTTTTTCATTACATGGAGAGCATGATCCCAAGATACCAAGTTATAAGAGTTTATTAAGATAATTTCATTGATTTTAAAGATTGTTTATGTTTATGCTTAATTTGATGAAATATTATGATCCATATCTCAAGAATATTAATGAGTTTCTATATCCTCTATTTATTCAAGATATCATCATTTTTAGTACCATTTTAAACTCTTTGGTAATAAAGATAATGTTTTTAGTAAAATCTAACCACCTCTCTATTTGTTCAGAAATCTTTTGTATTAAAAATCCATGTTTTAAATAATATTTTCAAAATAATCTTGAAGATAATTATAAAGGAAAAAAGGATTTTCATTTTTTTATTGTTTTAAGAGCTTCATTTATAAGTTTTAAAATCTATTTTAAAATAAAAATGTTTCCAATAGGTTTTATGTAATAAAAATCATTTTTCAAATAAAAAAAGATATTTTCTTCAAGAAGTATTTTTAAAAGATCTTTCAAAATTATTTCCCATATAAGATAATATCCATCAGTGTTAATCATGAATTTATAGGGAATTATTCAATGTATTCATTCATATTCTTTATTTGAATGGATTTTGTTTTGATGACATGATGTTATGAAACCCATTTCTCTTTCACCAGTTATATGCTTTTGAAACCTACTTCTTTTTATTGGTTATGTTTATGATGAAATGATTATGAAACCTATATATTTCCATAGGTTAGGATATGTTTAATTTTTTATGATATCCATTTCATTTCATAGGTTATGATATGTTTATTTATGATCTTTTGGCACATGTATGTATGATTTCATTATGTGACGGGTGAGACCTATATCTACCACCAATTCATTGGGTAAAGTTTTATATCTCATGAGATAGAATATGATGGTATGAAGAGTAAACTCATGCTACTAATATGGTATTGGGAGTGAAACATTACTGTTAATATGTCTATGGTAGTGAACCATGACTACTATGATGGTATGAGAAGTGAAGTCATGCTACTATGATGGACATGGAAATGAACCATGACTACTAAGATGGTATTGACAGTGATTCCTTGGATACTATGGAAATCAATATACGATTATGTGTTTTTCATAATTCTATGTCTTATTCCTATGTTATTTTTTCATGTCTTATGTACTTTACTTCCTTTTGATTCATGTCTTATGAACTTCCAAGATTTTTTCTAGGATTCATGTGTTTGATCTTTAATATTCAGGGTATGATCTTATATTTTCATGATCTTGTTCTCATACCCTTATGCTTATGTTTATACTTAGATGTATACCTTGTTTAGACTTGCTGATCATTTGAGATCAACCATTTTTATGTTTCCTTCCCCAGGTTATGAAGATATTTATTATGTTTTATGTGTATAAGAAGGGTTCTAGTCAATAAGAACCTAGTGGGAGATAATATAGCTCATTTATGTACCGGTGTTCATGTTTCCATGTTTCCAAAGGCACTAGACTAGTATGGTCTTCTCACGTTTGTTTGTATAATGTTTATGTATTCCACAAAAGTTATGTAATATAATGTTTATAAATCTAGGGTCACTATACACATACTCTGTTATGAGAAGAATAAGTGTTTTAGGCCTTAAAACTATGTGAAACACACTCAAAGATCTTTTTTGAAGAACTATTCCATGATTGATATTGGTTATGAAAAGAGTAAACATGAACTTCTTGATCAAATAATAACTTTTCCATGATTTCATGCAGTGATTTTGCCTTCATGAATTCACATGATGGTTTAAATGGTTTCATGAACTAGTAGATAATACTCCCACTGTGTTACATGAAGTGAACACTGATTGTGCACCCTGTTGATACATAATGGCTAATGAATAGAACTGCACACTGTTGAGTTGTGTGAAGGAGGAGGTAGCTGTGTGATATTCTTGTGAAAAAGGTCCGGTGCATAAACTAAACAATATAAGACTCTTGTCTTGCAAAGGTATGATATAACATAATAGTGTGTGTTCAAAGGAGATTGAAAGGAAGAGGAGATTACAATAAATACGTTCTATGCATATGTAAAGAAAATAACTGAAATAGAACATACATATTTTCTAAGTAAATAAAAACAGAAGTGAACCTATATGCTTGAAAGAATATAGTGCATGCATGCATTGATCATTGAATGCAACACATAAGCATCATTTGAATGAAATATCAACCATACATATGCTAGGGTTTTCATGAGGAGTTCCATGAAATAATTTTATGGAATTTATATCACATGAAATAGTGATTTCATGCTAATTATGTAAGGTTGAGTTTTCATTAAAATAAGGAAGAACAATTTTTCTCATGACCTTGATTGACTGGGAAGCTGACATTGAATACTATTCCATATTTCTTGTGTAAAATATTATAGAACATATACTACATTCACTATTTATATTGTATCGAAGAAGTATAAATAATTATGATAATGCTATGGTGAGATGAGTTTATATTGATTTAATAATCATAAATAAACTTTGTGATTCTAGAAATAATGGAAGAATAAAATTCAGTACAGTCTATTTTTCACTAAATAAGAAAGAGATGAAGACACTATTATACACTATTGAATATTATTATGTGTCAAAGATCAGAGGTATAAGAATAAGTGACTATCAAATCTATATTCAATTGATTATCATTTATATCAAGAATAATTATGTGTTTATTAATCGACAACATATTCATATTATTGTGATTGATAGAATAAGAAGAAAGTGCAGCTATATGTTTTCTACTATGAAGAAGAAGAAGAGTTACTTGAATGTTATTATACAAGTAATAAGTGAAGTTAGTGTAAGAGAAAAGAAACACAGTGAAATTAATCATAAGTCTTATATGGTGGAATGATTTCTTGGTGTTACAAAGAACCTTAACAAGAAGGTGAAGACTATATTCAGAGGCAGTATAAAGATCCATCCAATAGTTGTAAAACATGAATTATCAATTAACTATAGTGCATTCAAGTAAAAGGATATTCCTTTATTATTGTAAACACATTAAAAGGATTAATTTCTAGTGGTCGTGTGGTTGGATGTAATGGCCCGGACCTCTCCGGTCGATTACTTTGTAAAAACGTTTTTTTTTTGATGTGGTCAATGCGGCGAACATCAAAAATAATAATTATTATTAATAATAAATGGTGACGTGTTAATAAATTTTATTTGGGGTTTTGTTATAAGTGTTATACTAAATAATTATAATAATAATGTTGGTTTTTTTTATAGATCTGGTAATAATGATTTAATGAGAATTATGTTTTGAATTAATTGCAATGAGATTTGAGATATAAGGATAAATAAGAGATGTTATTATTTATGATAATTGTGTTTAAAAAAATAAAATAATAATAATAATGATAAAGATTTAAAATAGGTGTGTGTCATGTGGGTTTTGATGGGAGGTGATCTTGCTTGTTTTTTTAGGGAGATTTAATCATTATTATTGAAAATAATTATGATAAAAAGAATGGAACTAATGGTGTAAAATCAAGGGAGGCGCCACTTTGTTGGGGAGGAATGAGATTGAAGAGAGAAGATGAAAAATATATTAATAATGATATAAAATAAAAGATAAGATTAAATGAAAAAGAGAGAGAAGGAATACAAGGTGGGGCGTTTTGGGCATGGAATGAGGAAGAGAGAGGCGCCACTTTTTGTGGAAGAAGGTAAGAAGATTGGAGAGAGAAACATGATTAAAGGAAATAAAATTTATTGAAAAATAAATATAGGAGAGAGGCGCCAAGTGTAATCCACCTAAACAAATGACTTTGTGCATGAATCTCAAGGAGATTGGAGAGAGAATGTGAGAATTTAAGAATTAAATTAAATAATATAATATAATAATGTAATTATTAATTTTGGATGGGAAAACTGAATTTTGACGGTATCTTCCTCATGCGACCTCGGTTTCACGAACCGTCAGCGGCAGTGTGACCCTGACTACGAGACGGAAATTATGAGTCCAATATTGGATGTCTTTTTCGGGTTTTCAGATTGGGTACCCGAAACGCTCATGAATTAATTGAACATGAGGTTTTCCTTTATTATAATAATAAAAATATTTGTATTATATATTTATTATGTTAATGAGGAGAATGTGGGTGAGGCTCTATACATGGACCTCCCCATGTATATTATAATAATAAATCATATGGATTAAATGAGATAATAAATTAAAGTAAATAAATGGGGAGAATAAAGGGGGTGTATGATGAGGTTAAAGGAGTCATAAGGGTTTTTTTTCTTCCCCTTAAATGAATAATATTCATAATAATATTATTATCATAATAGAATAAAAATAAAGGTGATTGATTGGTGGTGGAGATATTTGGGCATGAAAGCAAAAGGGGACCCAATTTTTGAGCGTATAAAATTCAAGGAAAATAAATAAATAATAATATTATAAAATTTTATTATTATTTTTTGGGTTTTATAATCTCAATTCGACCGTAACTTCTTCATATGGTGTCGGAATGACGAACCGTCAGCGGCAGTGTAATCCTGTAATTAAGACGGAAATTTTAAGACCAGTGATGGATACCTTTTTATGAGTTATGTCTCGGGTCAACGAAACACACATATTAATAAAATTAACGTTTTTTTATTAAAACGCGTGGAAACCGCGTGACGTGTTGTGTGTTAACCAATCAAAACATGTAACGTATGTACGGTCACATCGTGTATTCATTAATGCATGCTGAATACGGATTTACCTATTCGTTTCCTATATAAGAACGAGGTCATGTTTTATCTTCCATATCGATCGCTTCTTTGTCGCGCGACGACGCTCTTGGACAATCGAGAAGTATTCCTCCTCTAACTTCTTTGTCCGAGCTCCGAATTACGATCCGTCAGCGGCCACATGATCGTAGCGACGAGACGAAGCTTTTAAGCCCGGACTTGTCACCTTTCCTTCCGACCTTCCTTCTCCAGCTTCTATCCTAGGAGGCGTTTGTCGGGTTTGGCGAAGGCGGAGGACACCGAAGGACGTCGTCGGAAGCGACGTGATCGGGACATTTTGAGGTAGGGGTTTACCTTCGTCTCTCTATTTGGTGAAAAATGCGGGGTGGGATATTTTTCTTTTGTTACATGGGATGCAGTTGAACTTTAAATAAAAATAATAACCAGATAAAGAAGGGTTTGGGGTTTTGTGCTGTTTCTATTGCCTTCCAGTTTCTTTATCTTCTGATTGTGATTTTGGATTGAAAGGCCTTTGCCTACTGAAAATCAAGGCCGTTGGTGGCCTTTGCATGCGCAATTGATATCTGAATTGTTTTTGGTTGGTTTTGTTAAAACATGGAAAATGGATAAGCACGTAAAGACTAGCTGATTAAATGAGAATGAAAACCTTGTGTGATCACCCCGGTTGAACAAAATTGGAATAATGAACAGGTTGGTGGTTTGGTTGTTTTGTGGGAAATGTTTTTGTAAACGATGGGGTTGAAATGGGAAGTGGTTGGTTGTGGAAAATGCCTTTATTTATGAAAAGTGTTTTGATTATGAAAAGTGTTTTGGAAGTAAAAGGTGTTTTCAAATGCGGAAATGTTTTGTGTGTGGAAAGGGTTTTATGTGTGGAACTTTGAAATAAATGAATGATGGAATGTTGTATGGTTGTGATAATCTTTTGTAAATGAAATGGCATGTGGTTGCTTGCGTTTTACCTAACCTTGGTTGTGGATGGCAGGGATATGTTTGTGAAAGGTTTTGTCTGGATGATAGTTTCCCAGTAGTAATAATTTGTTAAACCATTGCATGAAACATGAAAACCTAAATGGGGTTGGGGGATGATTGTTTGGTTGTTGATGCATGCTTCGTGGTAGCAGTGCCGAGGCACATGCTCAGTTCCTCTTTTTAAGAAGCCATAGGTTGGGCTGTGTGTTTGGTATATGTATATATATAATTGTATCTTTGTGTTTTGTCGCACCACACCCATGTCAAGCACCTAGTGCCGAACACTCCCATTTTATGGGAGAGGGTGTTCCCCCTTAGTTACTAGCTCCTTCCTGCTTCTTCTTCCATAGTCTATGATGGCTTGAGGTGACCTTACACCCAAGACTCTTCGGGTAGGTCTCGGAGGCTGTGATGGCTTGAGGCGACCTTTATCCCAAGACTCTTCGGGCAGGCTTACCGTTCCCAAGAACCTTCGGGATGAGGCCCAGGTGTCTGCGGGCGGGTTAGTGGTTGTGGCCCAGGTGTGTGCGGGCGAGATGTGTGGTTTTGAGGCCCAGGTTTGTGCGGGCGGGATGCGTGGTTTGGCCCAGGTGTGTGCGGGCGGGAAGAGTGTGGTAGCGTCAGGAAGTTTTCCGTTAGGAAGAGCAGCATCTAATTAAGTGGGAAATGGTTCGAGGTACCCAATAATTTTGTTCTATATATATACTAAACTTGTTTGTGTTACTTGGTGAGTGTGACCAGTGAGACTGGGTGGATAGTTTTTCCTTGTTAGTTTCTGGTTCTTCTGTTTTCTCACGGGACCTTAGGGTGTCTCCCCACTTGTGCACGAGAGCTTTAGGTTTCCCTACTGAGTATACTTGTATGCTTACCCTAAGTTTACTTTTAGGTTTCCAGGAGGACTACCAGGGCCGTGCGGGACCCTACTAGTCGGAAAGTTGGAGTTGTTGCAGTTGTTGTTCTCTTGTTTTCTTTGGCATTGTACTTTTGAGCTTCCTTGTACTTGTACCTTGTTATAAAAATTGTTTAAACATGCATGTGGGCTTGGTTTGGGTTTATTTATATACACTTGTTTTTTCCCTTTTTGGTGGTTGACTTGTCCTATTTCCCGATCCAAAATAATAAAAAGGGTAATGCCTCCCATATTTGTGAAAACTCATACCCTTGGTGCTAGTCGCCAACCCGGGGCCTACTGGAGGCGGGACTCGGGGGTCATTATCTCCCTTCCACCATTGCCAGCTCAGGAGGGGCATCTTTGGTGGGAGGGGGTCGTGACAGAATGGTATCAGAGGCTGATGGTTGAGAGATAGGATGGAGTCTGGAGTTAGGCACAATGAGGATTGCGTGGGATGGTAGGGCAACAATGTTCGTTAATCTTGGTGCGTGACATAGGCCAGGGAAGACCGGCTAGGACACAGGATTTTAGGGCCCCCCGTGATCCGATGCAAGGACTCTGAGCCTACCGAACGACCAAGTGAGACTATATTGATTGCAGGGTAGAGACCCTAGGGAAGGTACATACATCATCATGTTTGTGTTTTACTTGATTTGGGTGTTCTGGGAAAGAAATTGAAATAAAATGATAATTAAAACTTTGAGTTTTTCCTTACTACTTGGGATTAGGAAATCCTTGTTTACCGTACATCTATGGCACTTGGACGTTAACAGAAATGCAGAGGAGTGGGACGCGGACAATTTCATGCAACAGAAGTGGCAACCCCAGCAAGGCGAAAGATCGAGAGATATGTTTCATGTTTTACTTAAATGCTCTCATTTATGTTTTGTTTAAATCCAGGAGCATCACACTCAATTGTTGAAACTCATTCTCGCCCATGCTTTGGGCCTGGACCTTGTTTTTCATGAGTCTATAATGCTATGTTGTTTCCCGCTTTTCTTTAAATGTACGTGAATAGCCCTATCATGTGGGGAGGGGAAAACCTAATCCCTAATCGAGACGCATTAATGTGGATGCGATTTAACCCGTGCAGGCGAGTCAGTGCTGCCTAAAGCGGATAATATCTCAACATGTGAGAAGGAATTCCTCAAGCCATGTGTCCGGGCAGTGTGTGGGTTGTACGTTGTTGGGTGCAGTGTAAGTTGAAAAAAAAACCTAATATATGGGAAAGGAAAAACCTGATCCTTAATCAAGACGCATTAATGAGGATGCGATTAAACCCGTGCAGGCGAGTCAGTGCCACCTAAAGCGGATAGTATCTTGACATAGGAGAGGGAATTCCTAACTCATAGAGTTGTTGGTTGGTTCCTTGTCATGACGAGAGCCCTGAGAGGTATCTTGTGGAGTGGTTCTTCAGATCCTTTCCTTCTTCTGGGTCAGTTTTTAATTCTCGAGGACGAGAATGTTTTGAGAGGTATCTAATGTAATGGCCCGGACCTCTCCGGTCGATTACTTTGTAGAAACGTTTTTTTTGATGTGGTCAATGCGGCGAACATCAAAAATAATAATTATTATTAATAATAAATGGTGACGTGTTAATAAATTTTATTTGGGGTTTTGTTATAAGTGTTATACTAAATAATTATAATAATAATGTTGGTTTTTTTTGATAGATCTGGTAATAATGATTTAATGAGAATTATGTTTTGAATTAATTGCAATAAGATTTGAGATATAAGGATAAATAAGAGATGTTATTATTTATGATAATTGTGTTTAAAAAAATAAAATAATAATAATAATGATAAAGATTTAAAATAGGTTTGTGTCATGTGGGTTTTGATGGGAGGTGATCTTGCATGTTTTTTTAGGGAGATTTAATCATTATTATTGAAAATAATTATGATAAAAAGAATGGAACTAATGGTGTAAAATCAAGGGAGGCGCCACTTTGTGGGGAGGAATGAGATTGAAGAGAGAAGATGAAAAATATATTAATAATGATATAAAATAAAAGATAATATTAAATGAAAAAAAGAGAGAAGGAATACAAGGTGGGGCGTTTTGGGCATGGAATGAGGAAGAGAGAGGCGCCACTTTTTGTGGAAGAAGGTAAGAAGATTGGAGAGAGAAACATGATTAAAGGAAATAAAATTTATTGAAAAATAAATATAGGAGAGAGGCGCCAAGTGTAATCCACCTAAACAAATGACTTTGTGCGTGAATCTCAAGGAGATTGGAGAGAGAATGTGAGAATTTAAGAATTAAATTAAATAATATAATATATTAATGTAATTATTGATTTTGGATGGGAAAACTGAATTTTGACGGTATCTTCCTCATGCGACCTCGGTTTCACGAACCGTCAGCGGCAGTGTGACCCTGACTACGAGACAGAAATTATGAGTCCAATATTGGATGTCTTTTTCGGGTTTTCAGATTGGGTACTCGAAACGCTCATGAATTAATTGAACATGAGGTTTTCCTTTATTATAATAATAAAAATATTTGTATTATATATTTATTATGTTAATGAGGAGCATGTGGGTGAGGCGCTATACATGGACCTCACCATGTATATTATAATAATAAATCATATGGATTAAATGAGATAATAAATTAAAGTAAATAAATGGGGAGAATAAAGGGGGTGTATGATGAGGTTAAAGGAGGCGTAAGGGGTTTTTTTTTCTTCCCCTTAAATGAATAATATTCATAATAATATTATTATCATAATAGAATAAAAATAAAGGTTATTGATTGGTGGTGGAGATATTTGGGCATGAAAGCAAAAGGGGACCCAATTTTTGAGCGTATAAAATTCAAGGAAAATAAATAAATAATAATATTATAAAATTTTATTATTATTTTTTGGGTTTTATAATCTTAATTCGACCGTAACTTCTTCATATGGTGTCGGAATGACGAACCGTCAGCGGCAGTGTAATCCTGTAATTAAGATGGTCATTTTAAGACCAGTGATGGATACATTTTTATGAGTTATGTCTCGGGTCAATGAAACACACATATTAATAAAATTAACATTTTTTTATTAAAACGCGTGGAAACCGCGTGACGTGTTGTGTGTTAACCAATCAAAACATGTAACGTATGTACGGTCACATCGTGTATTCATTAATGCACGCTGAATACAGATTTACCTATTTGTTGCCTATATAAGAACGAGGTCATGTTTTATCTTCCATATCGATCGCTTCTTTGTCGCGCGACGACGCTCTTGGACAATCGAGAAGTATTCCTCCTCTAACTTCTTTGTCCGAGCTCCGAATTACGATCCGTCAGCGGCCACAGGATCGTAGAAACGAGACGAAGCTTCTAAGCCCAGACTTGTTACCTTTCCTTCCGGCCTTCCTTCTCCAGCTTCCATCCTAGGAGGCGTTTGTCGGGTTTGGCGAAGGCGGAGGACACCGAAGGACGTCGTCGGAAGCGACTTGATCGGGACCTTTTGAGGTAGGGGTTTACCTTCGTCTCTCTATTTGGTGCAACATGCGGGGTGGGATATTTTTCTTTTGTTCCATGGGATGCAGTTGAACTTTAAATAAAGATAATAACCGGATAAAGAAGGGTTTGGGGTTTTGTGCTGTTTCTATTGCCTTCCAGTTTCTTTATCTTCTGATTGTGATTTTGGATTGAAAGGCCTTTGCCTACTGAAAATCAAGGCCGTTGGTGGCCTTTGCGTGCACAATTGATATCTGAATTGTTTGTGGTTGGTTTTGTTAAAACATGGAAAATGGATAAGCACGTAAAGACTGGCTGATTAAATGAGAATGAAAACCTTGTGTGATCACCCCGATTGAACAAAATTGGAATAATGAACATGTTGGTGGTTTGGTTGTTTTGTGGGAAATGTTTTTGTAAACGATGGGGTTGAAATGGGAAGTGGTTGGTTGTGGAAAATGCCTTTATTTATGAAAAGTGTTTTGATTATGAAAAGTGTTTTGGAAGTAAAAGGTGTTTTCAAATGCGGAAATGTTTTGTGTGTGGAAAGGGTTTTATGTGTGGAACTTTGAAATAAATGAATGATGGAATGTTGTATGGTTGTGATAATCTTTTGTAAATGAAATGGCATGTGGTTGCTTGCGTTTTACCTAACCTTGGTTGTGGATGGAAGGGATATGTTTGTGAAAGGTTTTGTCTGGATGATAGTTGCCCAGTAGTAATAATTTGTTAAACCATTGCATGAAACAAGAAAACCTAAATGGGGTTGGGGGATGATTTTTTGGTTGTTTATGCATGCTTCGTGGTAGCAGTGCCAAGGCACATGCTTAGTTCCTATTTTTAAGAAGCCATAGGTTGGGCTGTGTGTTTGGTATATGTATATATATAATTGTATCTTTGTGTTTTGTCGCACCACACCCATTTCAAGCACCTAGTGCCGAACACTCCCATTTTATGGGAGAGGGTGTTCCCCCTTAGTTACTAGCTCCTTCCTGCTCCTTCTTCCATAGGCTATGATGGCTTGAGGTGACCTTACACCCAAGACTCTTCGGGTAGGTCTCGGAGGCTGTGATGGCTTGAGGCAACCTTTAGCCCAAGACTCTTCGGGCAGGCTTACCGTTCCCAAGAACCTTCGGGATGAGGCCCAGGTGTCTGCGGGCGGGTTAGTGGTTGTGGCCCAGGTGTGTGCGGGTGAGATGCGTGGTAGTGAGGCCCAGGTGTGTGCAGGCGGGATGCGTGGTTTGGCCCACGTGTGTGCGGGCGGGAAGAGTGTGGTAGCGTCAGGACGTTTGCCGTTAGGAAGAGCAGCATCTAATTAAGTGAGAAATGGTGCGGGGTACCCAATACTTTTGTTCTATATATATACTAAACTTGTTTGTGTTACTTGGTGAGTGTGACCAGTGAGACTGGGTGGATAGTTTTTCCTTGTTAGTTTCTAGTTCTTCTGTTTTCTCACGGGACCTTAGGGTGTCTCCCCACTTGTGCACGAGAGCTTTAGGTTTCCCTACTGAGTATACTTGTATGATTACCCTACGTTTACTTTCAGGTTTCCAGGAGGACTACCAGGGCCGTGCGGGACCCTACTAGTCGGGCAGTTGGAGTTGTTGTAGTTGTTGTTCTCTTGTTTTCTTTGGCATTGTACTTTTGATCTTCCTTGTACTTGTACCTTGTTATAAAAATTGTTTAAACATGCATGTGGGCTTGGTTTGGGTTTATTTATATACACTTGTTTTTTCCCTTTTTGGTGGTTGACTTGTCCTATTTCCCGATCCAAAATAATAAAAAGGGTAATGCCTCCCATATTTGTGAAAACTCATACCCTTGGTGCTAGTCTCCAACCCGGGGCCTACTGGAGGCGGGACTCGGGGGTCATTATCTCCCTTCCACCATTGCCAGCTCAGGAGGGGCATCTTTGGTGGGAGGGGGTCGTGACATTAGATTATTTCTATACCATACTAAAGACTAGATAATCTGATTGAGTAGTTCACCTTGTAAAAATATGATTTGATATCTTTTACTACTTTCATATATTTACAAGTGAAAGGAAAAATATAATAGGAGAATCAAGACCCTAAGAATTCTAAGAGGTAAAAGGGATAAAAGTTCTAAAAATTAAAGAAGTCACAAACACTCATCCTCCCCTATTTCAGTGTTAAGAATATCAATAATTAGTTATTTCAGTATAATTAAGGAAAATACTTTATTTAGAAATGAATGATCAGAATACATGGTGGAAGAATGTATATAGACATCATAAATAGGTAACTTTATAATAATTACTATATTAATTTTCTCATCATTTTATCTAATTTTTTAATTAATTTCCTTATCAATTTTATCTGATACAATTTTTTTAAATTTACACATTACTTCAAAACACACACCATTTTGACTCCCAATGTGTTCGTTTTGACTTGAAATGTGTGTTTTCAATATAAAAGTGACATTTTAGTTTAAAACTCATCTCATATCACAAAAACTAATAAAAAAAGCTCATATTGTATTCAAATATTAGTAAAATGATCCATAATTTTTTTATGTGTAGAAATTGACCACATATCAATCCAACACATTATGTGGTTGGTATGGCTCAAAGTGTGTGTTTTTAAAAAAAAAGTTTCAATTTTTTTAAAATATGAATCAAATAGACAAAACTGAGGAAACAATCTTATATTTTTTTAAAACTTTAAGAAAATGATCCCTAATTCATTTGTGATGTGTAGGAATCCACCACACACCAATTCGATACCTGATATGGTCGGTATGACTATGATTACATGATTTAATATAAAAGTTCCATTTTAGTTTAAAACACATGTCACATCACCAAAATCAATAAAAAAGATCATATTGTTTTCAAACTTTAATAAAAAAATCAATAATTCATTTTTGACATATAAGAATTGAACTCACTTCAAACTTATACATGATGTGATCAGTATGACTTGAAGTACATGTTTTTCAAAAAAGTGCCATTTTATTTTAGAACACATGTCACATCAATAAGTATGATAAAACAAGATTGAATTATTTTCAAACTTTAGGAAAATGATCCATAATTCATTTTTGATGTGTAGGAATTTACTACACATCAATATAACACATTATGTGGTCAATATGAATCGAAGTGTATGTTTTTAATACAAAAGAGTTATTTTAGTCTAAAACATGTATCACATAGACAAAACCAAGAAAATATGTTCATATTATTTTTAAGATTTAGTAAAATGATAAATAATTCATTTTTGATGTTTTGTAATTGACCGCACATCAATACGACACCCGATGTGGTCAGTATGACTCTAAGTATGTTTTTACAAAATAAAAGTGCCATTTTAGTTTAAAATGCATGTCATATATCCAAAATTGAGAAATTGAAATTATATTATTTTCAAATGCATGATCTATAAATTATTTTTCATGTGTAGGAATTGACCATATACAAATTAGGCACATGATGTGGTCAATATGACTCGATGTATGTGTTTTTAATATAAGTTTCATTTTAGTTTAAAACACATCATATATCCAAAATTGATAAACAAGATCATATTATTTTAAAAAATTAGTAAAGTGATCTATAATTCATCTATGATATGTAGGAATTTAACACATTTCAATCAGATAACCAATGTGTTTGTAAAGACTTGAAATGTGTTTTTTTAATATAAAAGTATCATTTTAGTTTAAAACATATGTCACACCACCAAAACCATGAAAACAAGATCATATTGTTTTCAAAATATATGAAAACAATCCATAATTTATTTTTGAAATATTGGAATTAACCATACATTAATCCAATACATGATGTGGTTGGTATGACTCGAAGTGCATGTTTTCAATACAAAATGGTCATTTTAGTTTAAAACACACATTAAATAGCCAAAACCAAGAAAATGAGCTCAGATTGTTTTCAATTTTTTGAAACTGGTCCATAATTCATTTTTGATGTTTAAGAATTTACCTAATGTCAATCCAACACTTGATGCGGTCAATATGAATCTAAGTACATGTTTTCAATATTAAAGTGTCATTTTAGTTTAAAACACATGTCACATAGAAAAAATGGATAAAATGAGCTTAGATTTTTTTTCAAACATTAAGAAAAATATTCACAATTCATTTTTCATGTGTAGGAATTTATCACATTACAATCCAACATTCGATGTGGTTTGTATGACTCAAAGTACATGTTTTTAATATAAAAGTGTCATTTTAGTTTAAAATGCATCAGATAGGAAAAACTGAGAAAACAAGCTCACATTGTTTCCAAAATTTAGGATAATTATTCATAATTCATTTTTGACATGTAGGAACTTAACACACATTAATCTGAAACCTGATGTGGTTGGTATGACATGAAATTCATGTTTTCAATATAAAAGTGTCATTTTAGTTTAAAATTCTTGTCACACCCCAAAAACTAAGAAAACAAGATCATATTATTTTCAAAATTTAGGAAAAAGATCCATACTTAATTTTTTATGTATAAGAATTGAACGCATGTCAAGCCGACACCCGATGTGGACGCTATGAATTAAAATACATATTTTCAATATACAAGTTTCATTTTAGATTAAAATGTGCTTCACATCACAAAAATCAAAGAATAAAGATTGAATTGTTTTCAAAATTAGATAAATGATCCATAATTCATTTTTGATGTGTAGGAATTAAACACACATCAATCCAACACATGACGTGGTTGGTATGATTTAAAGTGCATGTTTTTAATAAAAAAGTGTCATTTTAGTTTAGAACATGAAAAAAATAGCTGAATCTAAGAAAATGAGTTTGTATTATTTTCAAAATTTAGGAAAACATTCATAATTTATTTTTTATGTGTAGGAATCCACCAGAATCTGATAACCGATGTGGTTGGTATTACTCTAAGTACATGCTTGCAATATTAAAGTGTCATTTTAGTTTAAAACGCATGTCACATTGCCAAAAACAAAAAAGACCTTATATTGTTTTAAAACTATAGGAAAAAGATCAATAATTCATTTTTAATGTATAGTAATTGACCACCCATCAACACGACACATGATGTGGTTGATATGGCTCAAAGTGCATGTTTTCAATACAAAAGTGTCATTTTAGTTTTAAACACATGTCACATCTACAAAACTAATAAAATAAGATCATATTGTTTTAAAACTTTATTAAAATGATCCACAATTCATTTTCGATGTGTATGAATTGACCACATATCAATCCAACACCTCATGTGGTTAGTATGATTTGAAGTGCAAGTTTTTAATATAAAAGTGCAATTTTAGTTTAAAACACACATAAAATGGTATAAACCAGAAAAAAATCTCATATTATTTTAAAACTTTAGGAAAATGGTTTATAATTCATTAGTGATTTGGTAGAATTGACTGCACATCATTCTGACACACGATGTGACCGATATGAATCAAAGTGTGTGTTTTCAATATAAGGGTGTCATTTTAGTTTAAAATGAACATAAATAGAAAAAACCAAGAAAACGAGATTGTATTTTTTTCAAACATATGGAAAATGGTATATAATTCATTTATTATAAGTAAAAATTTACCACTTGTCAATCTGAAACACTATGTGGTCGATATGACTTGAAGTGCATGTTTTCAATACAAAAGTGTTATTTTAGTTTAAAACATGTAACAAATATCCAAACTAAGAAAATGATCTCATATTTTTCTCTATCTTTATGAAAATGATCCATAATTCATTTTTAAATTTAAGAACCCACCACATGTAAATCCAACACATGACTTGGTCGGTATGACTCTAAGTACATGTTTTCAATATAAAAGTGCCATTTTAGTTTAAAATGCATGTCATATCACGAAAATTGAGCAATAAAGTAAATATTTTTTTTTCAAAATTTAGGAAAATTATAAATAATTTATTTTTGATGTACATGAATTAACCACATATCAATCCGACACATGATGTGGTTGGTATGACTCGAAGTGCATTTTTTCTATAAAAAAGTTTCATTTTAGTTTAAAACGATTGTCAAATCACCAAAACTAAGAAAAAAAGTAGGAATTGTTTTTAAATATTAGGAGAATGATTTATAATTCATTTTTGACATGTAGGAATTTACTATACATCAGTCTAACACATGATGTGGTCAGTATGACTTGAAGTGCATGTTTTCAATACAAAAGTGCTATTTTAGTTTAAAACACACATCAAATAGACAGACTGAGTAAACGAGATTTGATTATTTTCAAACTTTAGAAAAATAGTCCATAATTCATTTGTGATATATAATAATAAACCACACATCAATATGGCACACGATGTGAATGATTTGACTCAATGTGGGTGTTTTCAATATAAAGGTGTCATTTTAGTTTAAAATGCACATCACAAGCCAAGATTGCGAAAATGGGTTTAGATTATTTTCAAAATTTAGGAAAATGATCCATAATTTATTTTTGATGTGTAGAAATTAACCACAAATAAATATGACATATGATGTGCTCCGTATGGCCCAAAGTGTGTGTTTTTAATATATAAGTTCCATTTCCATTTAAAATGTGAACCCCGTAGGAAAAACTAAGAAAATGATATCAAATTATTTTATCATCATTTTGTTTTCTATTAATTAATTAATTTACTTATCATATTTATCTGATACTTATTTATTTAATTTTTATAGAGGTAATGCTTGAACACGAATAATAAATGGTGTGATAGTTGAAGGCTTGTTCTCAAAAATCAAGTTCTCTTGAATTATCTCACATCTGTATTGAGTTTTTTATCACCATAGATGTGATCTAATTCAAGTAAACCTACTTTGAGAATAATAATAAATGATTTGATGTATAATAATCAACCAAAACTCAATCTGATACATAGTGTGTCTGGTATAACTCAAAGTATATGTTTTTTTGTTCAAAATTAACTATTTGTGTTAAATTTATTTCTTTATAGTATTAATAACACAAGAATTGTTTTCTTACACATGTGTATTCTTTTACTTGAGTTGGGGTGGGTTTTTCAACAACTAATATCATGAACAGGGGTCGAGGGCTAGATAAAAAGGAATATTGATGTTTTTGAATGTCTATGATAAATTATACTTACTCATGTAATTATACAAACTAATGATTGAAATGTCTATAATATATATTTTTTCTTATATTTTTATTTTAAATTTTATTTCAACTAAATTCCATATTTACTCCCTGTGTTTTCTGCTATAGTGTGCTATAATTTTAATAAAACACTATAGTAGTATGCCCCTTTATTATCTTTAGTAATATCACTGATAAAATAACTCTTTATTGGTGCTAAAAAGAACGCTAATAAATTGATACTTTATCAATGCTAAATAAAAGTACTGATAAAGAGAGACCTTTATTAGCACTTTTCTTGCATGGATAAAGCCCTAGGGTTTTTAAGGGCACTCTGATTTTCTACACATTTTTGCACAAAAAAATCCCTATTATAGTGCTACTAAGGCCTTATGTGTAGTAGTGAGGGGTTTGGGTGGGGGGGGGGGTGAATGACAAGTGTTCAGGTGAAGGTTAGGAAGGGTGATGAACTACCACATTTGTTGCAGTCACCATTGGGTATCTAGTAGGGAGCTACTAGGTACCCGGTACTACTAGAATAGGGGAATTAGACCCCAAAGTTCCATCGAGTGGCCAATATAACTCCAATGGATGGATGATAAGGTACCATATACCCAGTAGTGTTATGTTTTATTTATTTTAAGTTGGTTTTGACCCATCATTTTATCCCCATATACTCTTTACTCGAGATGCAGATCATGTGGATCTATTAGTCATATTCTCCCCCTCTTATTCCCTTTTAAGCTCCCATGAATCCCTTGTGGATTCAAGGTTGATCAGGATCTATTTTTCCTCATTTGATCTAGGTGAACTCTCTCCTCCATATTCTATTATACTCTTCTTGGTTCTTTCTCAGATTTTCAATGGTTCTATCTAGGGTTTTGATTATGATTCCATTGAATCATGATTGAATCATTTAAATATGATTATGATTCATGGTATAGTATTTTAAGGATGTTTAAAGAGGGGATACATCACTTATTACTCTTAGTTTATTTAAAGGAATGTTTCCTGGTGGGCCTTCCTAGCATTTTCACTAAATTAGCATGGAATTGGTGACTGATTGAGCATCATTTGGTTGGGATTTTGTTTATTGGTGTGATAGAAACATGCCATGGGTCTTTGGAGTGTCATTAATTTAGGTTCTAGCCATGGGTAGCCACTCATTGATATTTCAACAATTATACCTCATTGAATTAAATCGTATACTGAAATATAAATTCTCATAATTAATTATTGAGGCTTTGTGGCTTGAGATAGGGGCCCAAGGGCATGGAGGGGATTATACAGAGCTTGGATATAAATGGTTATCTTGGTATGGGTAACTTAACTCCATTTTATAGGTAGGTTTTCTCTTTGATACTTTACCATATGCATGTATGCACATGCATTTAATGTGTGTTCCTCTAGTTTAGATTTGAAAGATTTGTGAAGGTGTCATGTGAGTTCATGATTATGGAACAAGATTAAGTCAAGACTTATTATAGTGGATTGAGTTTTCCATACATTATTTGGTGTTGGTCCTAATCAAGGAATGTAACCCTAGAGGGGGTGTGAATTAGGATACTAAAAATTTAAAAATCTCTCCTTGATAATTACCCCATTCCCTCTATCAAAGGAACACTTATTTATCCCCTAACTATCTCCCTGGAGTGAATAAATAAGTAAAACACACACAAATATATTTGAATGGTTAACCCAAACTAAGATAATTTAAGTAGTATTCAATCGACAATATATTGATGCATGTGAACACTAAGCGAACCACATTATATGTGATTATAAAATGGATCAGTTTCACTAACCCTCCATACTCACTATCCAAAAAAATCTTTAAGAACTCACTAATATCCTTTACATATAGGTGGTCAATACTCCTTATGTGATGATATTCTTCTTCTTCACAAAATTTAGGTGAGAAATTACACTGGAATGGTGTAACAATCAATCTTCATAAGGAAGATCTTATAAAGAAACAAAGATATTGATATATAATTTTTCATTGCATTCAATATTCTTATGCATGAGCCTACCATTTTTCTCTTATAGTCCCATAAATAATTGAATCTATAGAACATAATTTTTCTTCTTATTCTAAATAAAATGAATTAATCTTCACTGTGTTCATTTGTACACCCCATGACCATAATCTCCTCCCATTTTTTTTATTTATTCATCTTTCTCTTCCCTATAATTTTCCAGTTTTCCACATAATAAAATATTCCTATTTATAAAACATGGAACATCCATGGTCCACACCAATATTTTATCCAATAGAAAACTTTAAATAAATCACCTAAACAATTGGTGATGATTAGATCCATAATCTTTGGCCAAATCTTGTATTAAAAAATAAAACCATGTCTCACTATTATAAAATCCACATTTACACCTTCCTTTTTCCATGACATGGTGTGAGTGGTCAAATAAATTCCCAGAAAATAACCATGGTCATGTTTTAAATATCAAAATAAAATGGCCTTATTATCCCTTATAACATAGATTGATTTTCTATTACTTACTTTCCTAATTTATTGATCATATTTAATGATTAATAAAATATATTTGAATCTAATAATGTCTATCCTTCAGAAAAATTCATAAAGGGATAACTCACAGGAAGTTCCCTAGATGTGTTGTATGCGACCCCTAGTGACTCATATGTAGTCGATTATGACTCGTACACAATTTTAGTCACTGATATGAAAATACTCAAACACCAATGAATCATACATAGGTTCTAATCCTTCTTCAAATTTTTAGATTCTAAACATAATGACTCATATGGTGTCCTCAAATGACACATACGAAGCTCTTGATTACTCATATACAGGTTCCACATGAACCATACATAGATTCTGAAATTAAATGTATACAATCCATACTTATTCATTTTTTAGATGGCTCACACACAATGCCTAATGACTTGTATGCACTTTTATAAGAATCGTACACAAACTGAGATGACTTCTACATAGATAAAAAATGTCTCATACATAGGTCTGAACCATTTTTATACAGAAAAGGATTATACAAATGTTAAAATGTTGCTTAAAAATAGATTTTTGAGAATATATTCAATATACCTTAAAAACTCTTTCAAAATTCAATAAATGAACTTCCCACACTAAAATAGATTATATTGAATATTACTACTACTTTATTTTCAACAAAAAAATCCCAAAAACCACTTATAGGGGATTTTTTCCAATAGTTATAGATTTGAGAATTACTCGGTGGCTCTCTTACCAAGGGGTGTGATATCCTTAACTACTTAAAAGATCATAAAGTGGTATTTTTGTGTTGATTAAATTATGAATGGATTAATTTGAGCCTAAGTGGACTGTATTGTGACTATTTGATGATGAGGACCTTGAGTAGAGGTCCTAAAATTGTATGGGAAGGGCCAGAGAATAGCTTTTTGGTCATGATAATATTTCAGGGGAAAGAGTAGGATTTTGGGAATGAGTCTAGTGATCCATGTTAATTTTTTGAGTTTGGAGATTTCCATGTTATTATACTATGGTAGATGGTATTCACTCTCTTTGGGTTTTCCTAGTGGTACTTGATTAATGTAGAGAGGTGGCATGATCTCTCTTGACCATGAGACTCCCAAGGGAGTGGGGCATGACCCTAGATGAGTGTGGATTGATGGAAGGAATACTTGTGAGTCTTGGATAGTGTTGAGTGGGATATTTTCATAGGTTTATTGAGGCGATATTGGTTAGTATGAATGTTGTATTAGTGCATGAGAAGTGTTTGGATAAAAATTTTGTATCTAGTTGGATACCTTAGGGTGTTGTTGGGTCCTAATGTTGTGCTAGTGATGAGAGTTGATTATGGTATGTGTTATTTGAGGCCTTACATGGAAGTTCTTGGTCTAGGATACGATTATTATCCCACATGTCTAATAATGACCTATGGATCAATATTGTGAGTTGGGTATAGCCTAAGGACCTGGGATTATCATGGTGTTTGTGTAGTATTATATTATGTGATGATTGTGTATGACGAGGTTGGTCAGGGTGGGAAATGATGAGGTGCATGTGTTAACCTCTAGAAAAGAGATATGTTGGGATTTATTTATTCCAATATGAGGTCTATGATATTGTATTTTTCTATTATATATTTTATTTTTTATTATACTTTGACCGTGTTGTGTAGCAGTGATGAGACCCCACCTTGAGTGAGAGGTTGATGGTATGAGTTGTGATATGTGATTTGGTGGTATGAGATGTGGCGTATGATGTGGTATAAAACCTTACTCTAAGTGATAGGGTGTTGGCATGAGACTAGATATGAGATCTAGACATGGAATGAGACCCCACCCAAAGGGAGAAGGTAGTGGTCAAGAATCTATTGTAGATCTCTATCTAGAGTGATGAGGTATTGGGTTGGGTTGCATTATAAGGGAACATTCCACTAGCATTGGCTGAAGTAGGCATGGTCATGTACCATGGAGGATTGGTTAACATAGGATGGCCTGATGAGACTACCTTCATGATATATATTGATGCTTTATTTTAAGGAGATAATATTTCCTAAATCCAAATGCTTGAGAATACATTTTTTCCAATATATCCTTAAGTAATGGCCTAAGAGTATGTTGTCATTAACATATTGTTATATATATAATATTCATATTTTGATAATATATTGGCATGATTTATGGTAAGGATTATGATATAAATGAGATACTGCTAGTTACGATCCCCAGTGGTCAAATGGTAAACGAATATCATTCGATTTAGTCTTCTATATAAGATATTATTTAAAAAACTGTTTCATAAGATGAAACATATGTGAGGATATTTATTCATACATGTGATGCATGAAATGGTCATGGAATTTACTCATGTGTTATAACACATGAGTAAATATGATTACACTCAAGGAGTGTCCTTGAGGATTTATAAAGACAACTATCATATAATAGCATTGTGTGTGTGGCATGTTCTCTATACTTGGTCAAATATACTTGATCTAGAAACTCTCTTCATCTTCTTCCTTAACCTTGTGAGATTCCAGTACATTGTGGAGGTTAGTGGATCTCATTCATATGAAAAATAATTCAAATGAAACCTGTAGATACCTCTAGAGGTGGGAGGATTTTCTCAACCATTTTCTTTATTTCTATCAATCCCATTTAAATGTGTTTGGTTAGGGATAGTATTTGGCAACATATTCATTGTAAGGCATTCAAAGTTTTTACAATATTCTTCATTTATAGTATTTTATACATGATTTTAGTTTATCATATTCCTAGAGATATTTTGTGTTTTTATTTTGAATTTATTTTTCCATAATGAATAAGTGTTTTACATCCCATTAAAAACCTTATAGTATTATCATATCCACTGTTTTGATTCTTTGAAATAATGGTTTCAAAATAAATAATGAAATAAAAATAGAGCATCACATTTTTTCCATCACCATGATAAAGAAAATACTCATCACACAATAGAGGGGTAACTCATGAGAAAAAATAACCACTAGGTTTGGATTATGGAATGGAGATAGCCATTTCAAACCAAAATATTAAGTGTTAATGTGTGAAAAATGGATAGGTTAACACCACCATACCATGGAGGGGGCCATGGCCTATTAAAAATGGCTAAGGATTATTCTATGGTGGATGAGTTGTAGCCATGGATGATGCCATTTTTTATAAAACCACATGAATATCCACTACACATGACCACTGAGAAGACCATGACATGGAAAAATCAATGATGGGTTTAAAAACAAAGAAAAATATGTTTTTAAATAATTATCAATTATGAATTTAATATATTTATTTATAAATAGTTTATAAATATTATAAAATATATATTTTGGAATATTTTTAAATTTGTAATTTTTTTATAAATTAATTAACCATAAATTTTTTATGATTTATTTATTATATCTTTTAAATCATTTATTATAACTATTACATTAATATTGAGGAGTTAATAATAAGAATATATTTTAAAATATTATATAACATGCATTAGGATGTAGAAATATAATGTTTATTTATAAATCATACTGTGTAATATACAAAGGGTTTATAAATTACAAAATAAGTATAAAAATATAGAATTATTTTTATTTTAATTTATAATTTTTTTATAATATCTAATTTGATGATATCAAATTAATGAAGCCTTGTTTGAATATTATTTAAACCATATCAAATGGTTTTGATGGTTAATTTAATTATGGTTTAAGTAATTCTAAGTATATGATCTTTAGATTATGTAAAAGGTTTACATAATGGAAATTGAATTATAATTTTTTATAATTCATGAAATATCATTGAAGATAATTTTAATATAATGAATAATATGGAATTCTCATATTATGAATTGAGTATAAAAGTGTTTTTATTTAAAATTATGGAATGTATATAATGTTTAAATAATTTATAAAGTGTTCATACTTAGATTTTGTATATGAATTGATCATAAATATTTATCTCTTGTTTAAATATTTTATTTCTTTATTTATTTAAAGGTTATTCTGTCATGACCTGACTCATCGGGGCCACTTGGATGGATATAAGATGAATGTGACTCCCCAAGACTACCTCCAATAGGCCATGGGCTGGTGACCAGCACTGAGTAGGTATATATCACACATGGGAGGCCATATCCTGAGGTACCTACACACACACACACACATCTAAATACCCACAAACTACTAAAATGTAAAATACAATTGATTCCAAAATGCATGAATACATGTATATACAACATCAAAGTAAGACCCAAGTACTGGAAATTATAGAGGGGAAGGTACACACCCACCAAAGATGTAAAAGATTTCAACCTGGTAGGAAGGAGGTGACTGTTGTCAAATGTAACACCTGGTACGAAACATGATCTATCTAGATCAACTATGCCCCAACAACTCTTGGTCCACCTAGTTCTCTATCAAAAGGCATATCATCTTTATAGAACATTAAATGTGTGGGAAAATAACATGTAAGGGTGATTATATACATACCGAGTAGGACACCCTAAAATCACCAAAAACAAAGCTTCAAGAGAGTAATCAGCTCATCATCACAAAGTCATATCTATTAGAATATGAGACATAATAATAATAACATAGATATAATTATGATAGATTCTAAGTATCATGGTAAATTTATAACCATACTGTTATCCTAGGATCTTACTCGAGGCTTTAAAGTGATGCTCATCTGGGAGAACTAACTCAAATTTTTTGATAATATTGATGGAGATCATCCTAGACATCAAGTTCATTGGGACCATCTATTAATTATAACACATTAGAACTCATAATATGTTGACACATATATAGGGGATCTAACCTAAATCCTAAGGGGGATTCCTGACTGTAACTATGATAACCTAATAGGATGGGGGTCTCATGCTCCGATAGTTGGTAGGGAGATTCCTGAACCAACCTAGGGAATAAGAAATGATATAGGATCACACCCTAACCACATGGAGGGATTCATAAAATCTATATGAGACTAATCCTATATAGGGGATCACATCCTATACTCATTACATTATTCCACAATGTACCCTCATAGGGATGGACCAAGGGGACGTACCCTAGAGATACTGTTGGAGTTGGTGCCCTAGAACCAAGTAATTTTTTACTTAAAATTAAATTTATATTAAAATATGTAAATATTAATTTAAATATATTATCACATATTGATTATTATTTTTCATAACATTGATGTGATAATGTCCTAGATAATCTGTCACATTAAAAAGGGTATGAAAGTTCCCTGTTATGATGAGAACCTTGAAATTCTATAATGATATTATTAAAACTAGTTCTATGGTCGTATAACATACTATGAAAGGGAAAATAGTACATATACTATCATGCATGAGTACTCATATGTAGATGAGTCTTCTTCTTATGAAGTTCATACTTGATAATCTCTAAGACAAGAGATTATAATAACATACCCACCAGTAATAATTCCACATGTTTTGGTGTCATTATATATTTCTATCTTTAAGAAAGTGTAATTTAGATTATAATTTAATATTATCATTAATTAATTTCATGAATCATGCACTTAGATTTACAGATAAAAAAAATCACATCATATCTTGGTGGGAAATAGTGTATGTTGGGTGCATCACAAATCACATGTTATTAATGGATATGTTGAGGAAGGATTTTCCACTTCTATATTTATGGAAGTTGATATGTTATCCCTTTAATAAAAATATAACTATTTCATTAAATTCCATGACAATGTTTTAATTATGTTTATTTCAAATATTCAAAGAAAGATGTATCAAGCATATAAGTTGATAACAAAAATGTTCAATCTGCATGATGTGATATTGAGACAAAGAGATTATAGTACATAGTAAGCATTTTTAGGTGGTTGTTTATGTTATAACATTAAGTTATTTATCTTGGGTTCCTTGACCTGTTTCAAGATAGTTTTCTTGGAAATTAGGCTTATCTACCTAATACCAATGAGAAAGAATCCTAGAGGGTCACACACCAAGTGTTTCTGTTGATCTTGATTAAATTTTACTTCAATTTAGTTGTTGGAGTAAATATTATTCTCATGACTGATGAATAATTTTATTCAGGTTTTATTGATCACTAATATTCTCAAGGTAATAAAAAATTATTTATTCATTAAATAAATAATTTATTTAATCATATGAATATTTAATAAATATTTAGTCACAATATTATGGATAAAAAATTTATTGTATTTATTAAATATTTAATAAATATTTATTCTCTAGTTTGTGAATAAAATATTTATTTAAGTGAATAAAATATTTATTAAGGTATTTAATAAATGATGTGGAGTTAAACTTGACCAATATCATGTTTGGTGATAAATATTAATTTATAAGCTGGTAAAATAATATTTATCGTTACATGAGTTAGCGCACACCATGAAATAATAATAATAATAATAATAATAATAATAATAATAATGTTATTATTATATGAAATTGGGTTTGTTAAATATTATAGTATTTTTTAACAGATGATATGTAATTAAATAATATTTTAACCTAAATCCGAGATCTATAAATAGATTGTTTTGTCTATTTTATATGGTTAATCGAAAACCACAGATAGAGAATCATTGTGCAAAATGAAACTCCCCCTCTCCTTCTCTAACTCTTGAATTCATCCTCTCTTCCTCTCAAGAATAATAAGAAATATTTTAATCTTGAAGGATCATGAAGTGATAGAGAAAAACAATTCAAGACATTTGATTCACCGCGCTAGCACTAGGAAATCAATTGTTGTTGCTTGGAGATCAAAGGAGTACGTGTGTATCACCGCTAGAGGGATTAAAAAATTGAATCCTTACAGCACAACAAAGATAATATGAAAGGGTTTTTGGAAGATCAACAACTTCATTTAATAAAGTATCATAAGATGAGGTAATCATTTCTTACCGGGCTAAATAAATTAATTATAAATTTAATGTGAAATATCCTATCTCAGGGTTTTGGGAAACTCTAAATTAAAATAAATTTTAATTTAACTCCCACTAAAGGTTCTTCCGTTATGATTTGAACCTATAGATACTGGTCCATACTGAAGGGAATGAGGGCCTCAAATTTCCCTGGAAAAAGTACCCGATGTGTATAGGGGCATGCATAATGTGTCTTGGCTACCCTGAGTCTACCCGTGTGATTTGGCCTGTGTCTATGTACTATGGCCCGTGAACATGTACTCCATCCGTTCCTGTAGCCATGTTTGGGTGCTCTTTCCATGTTGGTTCTCAGGTTCCAGGATGTACCCGTGTACCATGGCCATGCCCGTGTACCTATATGTGTTTGTGCTCATATACCCCATGGGTACACATCGAGTTGAAAGTCATGGGTCACATGATGTGTGTTAGGTCCGAAATAGTGTTTGATATTTTATTTTTCCAAAACCATAGCCACTTTATCCAAGGGAATACATAGTTCATTTTCTTTGGACTACACGCCATGTATGTTGGGATTTTCAAAAATCCCAAAAAATTAACGCATCTTCACCCCATGCCTCCATTGCCTATGATTCGACCATAAAGATCATCATTAAACCTAGATCCGATCTAATTGAACTCTAACCATCACTAATAGTTTGATTCCAACCACCAATCTTCTTGTGAAATGCTTTCCATAGAACCACATTGTATGAACTTCATTCCCATGAAATGAGATCTCCCAATTTGATCCTAAATCATCCATCGTTGTTATGCACCACAACTGTGCTGTTGATATGAAACTTGAACTTGAAATAACAATCCATTTCACCAAAGAATGATTTTGAAACCATTATTTACCAGGTATTTATTAAACCAATAGCCAAAGGGAACACCAATGATGAATGCATGAAGAAAAATGGGAGGGAAGAAAAAAAAACATGAGAAATGAACCTTATCCATTATTCAGGTTGGCCTTAATCCATTGATGTATATTTATCAAATGATGGGAATAACCAAAGATTAATCAAAATAATAACCATTAATAATTCTTGGAAGTTAAATCAATACCTATAAATCAACGGTAAATCTGTAATTCAATTTGTTAGATGAATTGATTTTCATTAAAAAAAGTATAAAAAATATGATGATTAAATCCAACAAAAAAAATTCCCTACTTTGAGTTTGGATCAATTGCTGATGAAGAATAGTTCCACATTACTATTTATTGGCAAGATCCACGAACTCCTTTGGCACATCAATTGAAAATCCTTGATTCATTATCATTCATCCAATAACTCTTCTCTAATGGATACTCTCAAATCCATAGGGTTATGCGGATAACCCTAGGTATTTTCCATAAATGGAATCAAATAGAGGAGATTGGGTTTTTGGTCAATTTAATAAAAAATAAACAAACAAACAAATTTATCTATTTATTAATCCACCCATGATTACAATTAATCTGAACACCTAAAACCCAAAAATATTATATCATTCCTTGGGTAAAACCAACATTTAAGATTTAATGATAGCATCGGATTTCCCATATGAGAATCCATTTGGGTGTTATTCTATTATTTTAGAAAAACTATTCATGTGTGATATTATAGATTGAATACTTTTATTATATAAATACTGAGCCTCCCCATGCCCCAGAATCTTATGCTGACTCAACATCTAGCTCTAAAGATATTCATTAAAATATTAAAAAGTTTTACAAAAAAATAGAGTTGTTATATTATCCCCACCTCATGGATTTTCATCCCAAAAAGAAAAAATCTACTCAAACAAGTGAGGGTACCATGATCACATTTGGTTCTCTCACTCCCTGGTGCTCTCCTATATATCCCCATGCTACCACTAGACACACACCAAGGGGATCACTCACCCAAAAATTATATCATCCTACCATTCCTTAATCTACACTTGGTACTCCATGAAGGTAACTCCATCCTCAATGTCTAGATCACCCTAGTCAATAACATTCAATGGGTCATTCACATACTTCCTCAGTTATGAAACATATAAGACATCATATACCTGGTCTAACTATGGTGGTAGGTCTAAGCAGTATTCCACCTCAATAACCCTATACAATATCTAGAAAGGATCAATGAATAGTAGAGATAACTTTAAACCCTATTCAAATCTCTATAATTTTCACTAAGGCAAGACCTTTAGAAACACATGGTGCTCCTCACTGAATACCAATGGCCACTATCATCAGTACGCATACAAATTTTGATGGCTCTAGGTAGTTTCTATCCACTCCTGGTTGATCTAAACCTTATTTGTTTTCACTCACACCATCTTTAGGCCCATGAGTGTAGAATAACTTGGATCATTTTAACACATTGGTGATCTATAAGGTCTCTTTCACAAGGTCTCGAATGGTGCCATACTGATGGTGGTATGGTAACTATTGTTTTATGAAAACTCCACTATGGATAAGCTATCCTACCAACTATAACCAAAGACTAACATGAAAGACCAAAAAATATCCTCTAGAACCTGAATGTTCTACTCAGTTTGGAACTCTTTTCGAGGTTGAAACCTCATGCTCAATGACAACTGAGTCCCAAATGCATATGAAAATCTTCTCAATAATTGTGATATAAAGAGATCATAATAGTAAAAAATGATCATTGAGGGAACTCTGTGAAACTGTATTATCTATTAAATATAAAGGCATCCCAAGATCTCTAATGAACTCTACTCTTGGATGGTGAGGTAGTGGGTCAACTTGGTGAGTCGGTCTATGATCAACCAGATAACATCATGTTCTCTAGATGATCATGGAATCCTCATAAAAAATTACATAGAGATACCATACCACTTCCACTCCAGCACCTCTAGGTATTGAGATAAACTATCTACAACCTAGTGGAAAACCTTAACCTACTAAAAAGTGAGGCATCAAGAGACAAACACTGCTATACACTTCCTTATTCTTGGACACCAGAACTGACATCAATGTTCTAGGTACATCTTCACCAAAAAAGGGGATGTATAAACTTCCATAAAAATATCCTCTCACAACTTTAGTGGTACCATTTCCCACCCTCATAAAAATATAACATTATCCACACCTTTGGAAAATCCATTAGGAGTACATTTGGTGGATATCTAAACATGAAAGGTCTCATAGTTGGTATCTCCATGATAAGCCTCCATAACATGTTGTATAAGCATAGGCATAACAACCATCGAATAGAGGTAGGTTTCACCATCCTCATCCACTAAGGAAAATTGAAACTAGTACAACTGCTCCAACACAACTCTCAATAATTGTAAAAAATATCTCATGCTGAGAGAATATTCTACCATGTTTCCCTTACTGAGAATATAGAATATATCTAAGTCATAATCTTGGAGGAACTCTATCCACCACCTCTATCTCAAGTTAATATTATTATGTGAAAGACATAATTGATACTCTTAAGGTTTAAATAGATGATAAAACACTCACCCATAAGGCAGTGTCACCACATATTTAGGGAGAAGAACACTCCTTACAACTCTATATCTTGGTCCGTGTAGTTCTTCTCATGAGGTATCAATTACTAGGAAATATTTTCTATCACTACCTTCCTCTGCACCAGAATACATCCAAGGCCAATTCTAGATTCATAATAGAACACTACATACACAACAACCACCTCTAAAAGTCTCAGTATGGGGGAACTCATTAACCTCTTCCAAAACTCCTAAAAATCTTCCTAACACCTCTCTATCTAAATGAAAGGATACCACCTTCAGGTAAAAATAGTAAAGGGTGACATAATCCTAGATAAATTTAGTATGAATATTTAATGGTATCCAACTAACCCAAGGAATCTCCATATCCTAGTCACACTCTTGGGTGTCTCCAAATTCAGAAATACCTCAACCTTCACCGGGTCCATTGCTACTCCCTCTTATGAGATGAAATGTCCTAGGACGTGGACCTCTCAAATCCAAAAATAAAACTTCAATATATTTCTGTAAAGTTAATTCTCTCAGAGTATTTCTAGGACCATACTCATTTGTATTTAATGCCCCTCTTTATATGCTGAGTACACTGTGATGTCATCGATGAAAACCACCACAAACTAATCTAAAAAGGGCTAAAATATCTGGTTAATGAGTCCCATGAACACTTTTGGTGCATTCATAATTCTAAAAATAATTACCAAGTAATTATAGTGACCATAAAAATATCTAATTTCCATTTTCGGTATGTCATCATCCCAAACTCAGGGTTTGTGATAACCCCACCCGAGGTTAATCTCTAAGAACCAACTCACCCCTTTTAATTGGTCAAAGTGGTCATCGATTATTGGTAGTGGATAATTATTATTGAAATTCCCATAGTTTAGGAAAATTTAATACACACATAACCACAAGCTTCCATTTGGATTCTTGGAAAACAATACTTGGGATACCTAGGAGGAAACATTGGGTCTAATAAATCCCTTCATCTATAACCCCTCTAACTACACCATTAAAGAATGAAGCTATGTGGGATCCATACAATATACTAGAAAAGATATAGTTAATTCCCAATATTAATGTATATGTATAAGTATATATATGGGTGGGGAGGAATGCCTAAAACATCCTCAGGGAATACATCCTTATACTCCGCTTCCACCACAGGAAGCTAAATGCCCATAGCATCTATTTCTTTAAGGGTAAAACTACCCAACTAACGAGTAATCAGCTGTATCCACCTATTCATGATCCCATACTACTATTAATGGTTTTACTTCTCACCAAAAAAGGAAAAATTCTTCCCATATACATGGAAACATTTCATCCTATGCCTAAAATAGTAAAACTGTTCATGAACTAAAGATATCCATTACATAGCTTGGATGAAATTATAAGGCCACACAGATAATATAAATAGATCCCACAAGAATTTATCTCCTAAAAAATTTAGGTCACACTATTGTAAAAATATTTGTATCACTAAATACCCTATGGTATGGGTATACAAGCACAAAAATCGAGCTAATGGCTCCACTGAAATCTCTAAATCTCAAACATGGGATGTGGAAAGAAAGGAATGACTCACATATGTGTCTATAAATACTATAAAAAAAGTATAAAAAACATATATAATATCTATAATGATCATTATATCCTCCAGGTAAAAATAATATAAAGCCTGTAGCTGCCTTTGTCCCTAACCACCATCTCCTGGATCCTGGTGTAGACCACCTGGGGGTGGTGGTGGTAATAGATCAAAACCATAAACCACCACCTCTTACTCTCCCAACTACTCTTCCACATCTACCACCCTATGGAACTCTATACTCTAGATTCTATCTCTATATAGGAGGTCCTTCAACTATCTCTCTATTATTCACATGAAGGGTCAGAAAATCCCATGAAAGATGTCCCTTCCCATCATAAGAGAAACACTATCTCTCTCTCGTCTGAATAGAACCATTATGTGATCCCTAAACTATAGACCCTTTGTCATAAGACTATTTATGGATTCACTTATCACACTTAGAACCTTAAGTTTGATTTCAATTTATAGATACTAAAGTCTCTACTCCAGAGTTCCTATTACCAGCACTAACTTTTGATGATTGCTACACGAAGAAGCTCTACACCACCAAATCCCACTCGAGCACTACATCATAAGTAGGAATGTAAAGAGATATAAAACTAGCCTAGATATACCTATGGACATTTCACTCAAAGGTCCATGCATAGAAGAACATATCTCAAACCATATCCATAGAGTATCAAGAGAGGTTAGCTAACCTCAGTGAATTATCTGCTATAGTCATGCTTATATACTAAAGCTCTATAAGCTCTTGGATATAAAATGCTCAAAATATGGATGGATAGAACTACTCTATGAAGATATTCTATAACTCCCTCTAAGAGAGAGCTTCCCCATCACGAGTTGGAGTCACTAGACTCCACCATAAACCTATAGATCCATGAATTAGGCCTGCTGCTAGGACCCCCATCTAATATTGAGGGTTCCTAAATAAGAGGAATACTTTCATAACATCCTCAGACCAGTACTTATCTTCCTAGGGGTTTGGATCACCCTAAAACCTAATAGGTCTCCATCTCTAAAACGCATGAAGTATTATCCACCTGTGTAAATCCTCAGTCAATATTATTGGTGAAACATCCTCCTCAATGAGTGGTAGTAGGACCAAAAACCACTCAGAGGCACCACATCATGAACATGTCCCTGTACTGCAGCCTCATCACTAGGTAAATCATCATCACAGTCCTACTACAAGATCATAAATTCATATCATTTTATAGGAATCCTAAAATATATAAGACGTACCATATTCAAAGATTATATCTAGGGAGATAACCAAAGAAGGACTTGAAAACCACAACTCATTACTATATGATACATGTACCAATATTTTCCTTGAAAATAGTTACTACATGCACCGAGTCAACAATCATGTTATTAGAGTCCCGATGAATGGATATGTCAACTGTCACACCAATACTGGATTCCCTGGCCTGAGAGATGAACTTGAAAAACATTAAAACTGTTTCCTTAGTTACTAAAACAAACCTCAAAACTAGAAAATATCCAAACTCTGGTCCTAAGATAAACTACCTTTGATACCATTCTACCATGAACTAACCCACTTGGGCTTGCCTAGATGGTCCAAATGTGACACCCCAATCCTACCTCTAATAGGACAAGCATATCTCAAACATGGGAGGCCTTAGCCTAAAGAACCTGCACACATTCAAATATCTCTAAATACCCACACAATGTTAAAAGGTAAAATAAAACCAATACCAAAATAAATAAATGCATATATATATATCCCCAATTAGAGTAGGACACAAGTATTGGAAAACATAAAGGTCTAAATACAAGCACACCAAAGATGTAAAAGATTCCAACTTTCTATGAATGAGGCTACTACTATCAAATGAAACACCTGGTATGAAACACTTTTTGTGTAGATAAATAAAGATTTACCTAATCTAGGTCCACCTAGGATTCTATTGAAATAACTATTGTCTACATAATACATGGCTTGTGTGGTCAGATCCAATATTAGGGTGAGTATATACATACCCAGTAGGACACCCCAAAATCCCCAAATATAAAGCATCAAGGGAGTAGTTATCTCATCATCACAAATTCATGCTAATTAGAATATGATACATAAAAATAATAACATATTTATATACACAGGATTTAAACCAAGTATCATGGTAATGTCACAACCATACTACTAGTCTAGGATCCTGCTCGAGGCTTCAAAGTGATGCTTGTTAGGGAGAACTCAGTCCAAGAGTCTGATAATACCGATAAAACTCATTCAAGAGTTCATTCTCACCAGGACTCAAGTAAACATTGGATCTCAGAAGACATCATTAAATAGATATGGGATCTCACCCAAGTCCCATGGGGGATTCCAGAACCTAACTAAGATAACCCTCTAGGATGGGGATCACATGCTCTGATAGTTGGAAGTAGGATTCATGAACCAACAAAAGGAAGAAAAAATGATAGATGATAACAACCCTTAAACTTATATGGATTCATGAACTCTGTCTGAGAATAATATCAGAGAAGGGATCACAACCTATACTTAAGATGTGATGCCTCACTATGCCCTCATAGGTATGGACCAAGGGGATGCACCCTAGTGATACTGCTCTAAACTGAAGGGAAAGAAGGCCTCAAACTGCCTTGGAAAAAGTAAAAAATGTGTATAGGGGAATACATGACATATATTGGCTACCTTTGGTCTACCAATGTACTTTTTAATGTGCATGTTTACTATGTAACATTCCCATGTACTCTGACTGTGGCCATGTACTCAGTTATATTGGGATGCTCTGACCATTTCTGTGCCCGAGTACTAGGCCGTACCCCTATACCCTGGCCATGCTCATTTACCCTAACATCTCTGTGCTTGTGTACCCTAGGGGTATACACTAATTATCCAATCATGGGTCACATGACATGTGGTAGGTACTATACTATGTGTGATATTTTATTTTTCCGAAACACTAACTACTGCATCCAAGAGACCTCATGAAATGTGTTATTCAAATTACACACCAAGTATGTTAGGATTTTCTAGATTTCCAAAATATTCATGCATGTTAACCATGAAAATTTACTGCCTATGATATATCTATGAAGATTTCCATTGAAATCAAATCTTGGTTGATCAAACTCCAATCATCACCGGTTCCTGGATTCCATCAACCAATCTCATTATGCAATGCTTCTCATAGTTTCGTGTCATTAGGATGTCATTCCCGTAGAATGATATATCCTAATATGATCCCAAATCCTCTATCATCATCATACACCTCAACCATGCCATCGTTCCCAAAATTAAACCCACAATAATGATCTATTACACCAAAAAATGTCTACATAATGATCATTTGTTGTGTATTTTTTGAACCACTATCCAAGGGAATACCAAAGATGAGTGCATGAAGAAAAATGAGAGAAAGGAACAAAATAAAATCATGGGGAATTAAACTCAACCATTATTCTAGTTGGTCTCAATCCATTGATGGTGAATCATCAAATTAAGGGAATAATCAAATTGTAATCAAAATAATAACCATTCCCAATTCTGTAAAGATAAATCAATACCAGCAAATCCAATATTGAATCATGAATAACAATTTAGAAGGACTAATTCATGTTAAAAATAATAAAAAATATAGGGATTAATTCCATAAAACATTCCCTAACTTTATTTTGGATCAATCACTTCTGAAGAAAAATTCCAGAAAGATTGTTTTTGGCGAGATCCATGAAATAATTTGGAACACCAATAAAAAATCATCGATTATTTGTTGTTCAACCAAGAAATTTACACTAACAGATCCTCTAATATCCATAAGGTTATATAGATAACCCTATGTATTTTCCATAAATGATATTAAATAGAGAAGATTTTGTTTTTGGGTCATTTAATAATAATAAATTAAGTAATTTATTTATTAAATTTCCCACGATTACACTTACACCAAACACCTAACGCACACAAAGGTTATGTCATGCATAGGGTGAAACCCATATTATGGATTTAATGAAAGCCTCAGATTTACCATTCAAGATTCCTTTTAGGTTATATTACATTATTTTAGAAAAATAGTGTGTGCGTGATATAATATATTTAAAACTTTTATTATATCTATATAGAACCTCCCTGGGCCTCAGAATCCTGCACCGAATCATCACCTTTCTCAAAAAATATTCATTAAAATATTCTAATGTTTTATAAGGAAAAATAGATTCATTACATATTATCTACTTCAATCATAGCTATAAAATATTTTTATTATTAATGGTGTCTGATTTAATTTAAATGTTAAGATATTTCTAGATAATTTTCATCTATGCATCTAAGTTGTTTCATGTTAAGTATGATAAATTGACTTAGTTTTGAAATACCTTGACTTTAGTTTTTAATTGAAGTTATTAGCTTGATTTTTTTGTTGAATATAGTTTATACATATTTTTTAAATATTAGTCAACTTAAGGACAAACTTATTTATATGCATTATTTAATTAGTATGTGAAATATATGGGAGTATCGGAAGAAGGAAGAATAATAATTATAATAAATACATGATAGGATGAATTCTCCTTCTATCCCACCCAAGAACATGGTAAACTCACCCAAAAAAAAAAGATCCCCCATACTATTTCCCCACTTACCTACTTAATAAACATCAGAATCATCCCCTTATAGACCTATTTACCCCTGCGTGAGTACACTTTCCACATGCTTGAGCAGTCTTGGGATTTATTACTCACCCCAACATTTATAGAAGCCTTATCCACAATAATAAATGCCAGGAACTAGTTTTGAAGGAAAAAAAATCTTCATAGATTTCTTCATCTGCTGGATTCCCTTCCCATTGAATGAGGTATTGTGGTTGAGAAATTTCATCCTTCAACTAAAGGTAGTGTGATAAAACTGTTTGGGGGTGTTGGGTGAATTTGAGAGATCAATTATAATATATAGTGGAAGAGTCGGTTGCACCACTTGAGAACCCATGGATAGTTTGAGTTGGGACACATGAAATACTAGGTGAATACTACCTAAGGTGAAAAAATAAAGGTGATAGGTGATATGAACACATGTTTTAAAAATATAAAAGGTTCCATAAAAATGTGAATCCAATTTTTTGTGAATACATTGATTTATAGGATACTTTTTATGGGTCCATAGTTTCATGAAAACATTGTTTCCCACTTGAAAAGATATTGGGCATCGATGGAGATTTTCTTGTTGTTTTATATACTCCTATGACTGGACCAAATTCTGGAATAGTTTCTGTAAAAACATGTCACGATCTTCCAAATCCATGGATACTACTACGACCAAAATTTAGAAGGGTAGAAAAATGAATACAAAGGGATGTTGTTTTCCATAAACCACTTCAAATGGAGCGAAATTTATAGAAGAGTTCCAAATGGTGTGTTAGTTAACCTCAGTCCATGGGATCCAAAAAGAACAAGCATGAGACCGGTCACCTGAAAAGTAGTGCAGATCTATATCAAGGATTTTTTTAACATCCTATATCTATTAATCCATTTGGGGGTTGTAGGTAGAAATAAATTTTAGCTATGTACCCTAAGATTGAAATAGTTATGTCCAAAAGTTACTAAGAAATACAAGATTGTGGTTTCTAAAAATAGAGATTGGCACACCATGAAGCATTTCCACCTCATCGAGAAAGAATTATATGATAGTTTGGGTTGTATAAGGGTTTTTTAGTAGAAAAAATTGAGAATATTTGGATATATGGTCCACAACCACCAAAATCACATCAGGAATTTTGGATTTAGGCAGCCCTAATATGAAATCCATAGATATATTAGACCAAATTATTGTTGATATCTCCAATGGTTAGAGGATGCCAATAGGTGAAAGGGTTGAGTACTTATTTCATTTAAAAATGTCACATTATTGGAAAGAATTTTGAATAGTTTTTTTCCTACTAACCCAGTGAAGATTAGATACTAGTTTATGATAGGTCCTATAATATCCTAAGTGTCTCCATAAGGGGATTAATGGATTTCTTACAATAGTTTAGGAACCCAAGGGGATGAAGCTAGAATTACTAAACACCCTTTAAGTAGTTGAGTCCCATGTGAGTAAGAGAAAACTGTGTATGTAATGGTTCTATCTTAGAGATCTTGAAGAATTTCATTAAGGTAAGGATCATTGGAGACCCCTCAATAAAGGTTTTAACTTCCTCCCAAAGGGGTATCAAATGTAGTAGGTGTAAGTTGGATGGTTCATTATTTCGAGATAAAGCATCTGTAGAGGAGTTTTCCTTTCCTGTCACGTATTTAATATCAAAATGATACTATAAGAGTTTAATGATTCAAGATTTCTAGTCTCCTATTATAATGCACTACTTCCACAAATAATTTATGCTCTGACGATCTGAGAAGAAAGTAATAGATAATCCTAACAAATAAGGTCGCAAATGTTGGATGGCAAGGAAAAGTGCCACAATTTTTTTATAGGTAGATTTAGCTATTTTATTTAATACTAATTCTAAACTAATGAGGTGACCCAAGATTTTTATACATAAATATTACATCATTTTAAAATAATATTCAATACATAATATTATGATCCACACAAGAACTGTAAAGTTTTAGTGTATTTGGAGATTAGATAGACAAAAATATTTTTAGGTACATTCTTCATCATCTATCATAAATTTATTCTCACTTTATACCCATATTTACATACCCTACTTAAAAAATTTATTCATAACCTAGGTAAAGGGAAATAAGAAAGGTTGAGCTTATATTCTCAGTAAGGGTAAACAATGGGGATATCAATCGATGATCATATACTAGCATAAGATAAGCATAAGGGTATGAGGTTATAATCATAACTTACAATGTTCATACCCAATTTACCATGGATCATAATCATGAATCATGACATAAATATTTATCATTTAAATGAAATTAATTATAATATTGGGAAATCATCACTAATCAATCATGAACCAAGAGTTTAAATCATAAGAATAAAAACATGTCATAAAAGTGTAGCTTCATAATAGGTATAAAAATCATTTCATTTTTCAAGGTTAACTACCAACACCATAAAATAATATTGTATTAGGAATAAAAACAATTTTCTTATATAATAATAGATTAGGCATTATCACTTATTTCCAATAGTGGATTAGACATCCCTATCTATCTCTCATTGTGGATCAAGTAAATCAACTTATTACCCATAATTATCTCATGAGATATAAAATTTTACCTAATGCATTGTAGGGATATATAATTATTGTTCCACATATAAAATAATGAAAAAATATATATATGTTCCAAAATATCATAAAAAATTCATCATATCATCATATCATAACCGGTGAAAGGAAACCGGGTTTTATAAACATTTCATAAATTCATTATAGCACAACCATTGGAAAAAAATGGGTTTCGTAAAAGTCTCATCATCATAATCATAAACCATATAGAGAAATAATAAGGTTGGTATCATTGAATCATATAACTAGTAAAACATAATTAACACCAAAGTTTGTTATCATATATGAAAATTCCTTTAAAATATCACTAGAATATTTCTTGAGTAAAATACCATTTTCAATTTGAAATAAATAATTAAAAATACAAATATTTATAAAATATTAAGGAAAAAATTTTATTTTAAGTTAACCATGGAATATTGTAACGAAATCATCAAAAAATTTATTGGTCATGATGGAAGGAAATTAAATTCATGTTTTGTATGATAAAAAAAGATTCCATTATCACTTCGGTAAAAAACTATATCATTCAAAAAATGATAGGAAGATTCCTTTGAATTTTTTTAAAAGAAATTCAAACATGGGTAAAATTATTATTTTTAAAAAATAAATAGATAATATTAAAAAACTTTACGTATTTTTTTTGGAAAATATGTATATGGAAGAAAAAGGTTTTTTGATGGAAATAGGAGAAATAAATTTGAATTTTATCAAAAATATTTTCTAAACCATTTTCAGTTCCAAAGAGAGGAAAATGGTACTGGAAATTAAAATTTTCATAAATAAAAATAGGATAATAAAAATCAAATTAATTTATCATATAAGTAACATATAATTCTCTTAATATAAATTTAAGCATAAATAATCTCGACTAAAATGGTATTGAGACATAAATCCCTTTCCCCAAGTCTTGTATTTCTTAGAATACATTCAAACCTCATTTATAATAAATAAATATTTACTATAAATTTATTATATAACCTTAATAATATATATCATACCATATATGATTTAATTATAACATATTATCACTATTATGTTAATATTTTTATTAAAATAACTGTTCTGGGTGATAACTGCTTCATTTCTCATGTATTTTTCAGCTCGAAAGTATCGATTCTTGTAATTTGATCATGGTTATATAATATTCATAATTTTAATCATTATATAAATTATATATATATATATATTATATAAATATTTAGATTCATCCATAAAAGGTTGTGATAGAAAGATGAATTACACCATTCATAGAGACGGTATGTCGTACGTACGCTTGAACACTCTCTTTACTTATTGATGGATGAAATGAATGAAAGGTAAATAAAAATTAAACTTTATAGAATCATTTTTATATAATATATATCATATATATTAATAAAATATATCCTTATTACCATCCATTCAAAACATAATCTAAAAAGGAGTCATATCACTTCGTGGAGGTGATAGTCCACACGTACGCACAAGTGGCATTATCATTTTACAAAAGATTGGAAGGTAAAAAGGTATATATAGAATTATAATTTCATAAGAATAATTATTTATTAACTATTTTTTATTAACATTAAACCCATCATATTAACCCTTCATTTAAATCTGGTGATGGAAAATTAATTGCATCGCTACATGGAGGTGGTTGTCTACACGTGCGCATGAGAGATACTTTCACTTTCCATTTGATGGAATAGAGGTTGGATATTGGTGGTTCCATAATCATAATATAATTATATTACATTGAGTACATTTAATTTATTATTTCATGATGAAAAACATAGAATTATAGGACGTAGAATAAGAAATAAATTTAAAGAGGCCAAGTAAGACAATTATATCTTCTTTGGTAGGCCTCTATTAGATCCCTTATTAAGGACCCTTTGATTTGTATTTTAAGAATATAAAAACATATAAATCATTTATAGGAAAGTTTATAAGATAATTTTTTAGGTTTTTTTCAATATATATTTATTAAGTAGGTTTAAATAAAATAGATATGGGATGTCCTTTTATAAGGGAGGGAAATGACACACTTAAAAGTAATTAAAAGATTTAAATAGAAATAATGTATTTATAAAGTATAATAATTCAAAATATCCATGAATTTTATAAAAAATAGTACATATTATAAATATCATAAACCAATGATGTTTATATTGTTTTTTGTGTAATTTTAAGTCTTATCTTTTGGTTTAACCCCTTCATTAACCAATTTTAACCTTAACTGTTGTAACAACTTTTCCAATAAAAAAGGGTTATAATTTTGATTATTGGGAAAAAATTGGATCATAAATGGAAAATTTATGAAATTTTAATCCATTTATAGTCATACTTTCCCTATTTTATGTTTTTTATGTTTGTTAAATAATTTAATAAAGTATCATTTTCCTTAAAATATCATTATTGTCATTTTGAACCTATTTATTTAATTTGACTTCAAAGACATCAAAATAATAATGCAATTAGAATATAAACCTTAAAAAAAAACCTATTTTATTTTATTAATCTATAAAATGTGTTGGTAACTATAAACCACCCAAATAATATTAATTTTAGAGTTTTTATAATCATTTACATGTATTTTTTTACTACTTTCACAATCACTGTGCCATCATTGTGTAAGCATTTAAGGTAATTATTTTATCACTAAAATTTAAAATATATTACCATGATAAAAAATTAATTCAAATTTAAAATCAACATTTATAACTAAACTTATCCTATTTTTATTCTTATGAAAAATATTTAGAGATATTAAAGTCAAGTGAGTGACATTTTGGAAATTTATTTACTAAAAATAATATAAATGTCATTATCAAGGAAAAATGGAACCAAAATGAAAAATATTATAATTTGGTATGTATAATTTATAATTAATCACATAAAATTAAAAAAAAATTTGGGTTAATTTTGAGAACTTATCTCATGGTTTTAACTTTTTTTACCCATTTTAACATTTTTAAGGTGACAAATATTTACCACTATTACTATTCATAATGACAAAAAAGAGACCTATTTACCATATTTTAACATCCTGATTGTAAATATGGGATCAATATGTAAATATTCAATTCCTATAAGTGGAAACAATTCATTTTACAATAATTTTTTAAAATGCAACAAAACTGTTTTTAGAAAAATGCGTATTTGAACATAAAATTGAATTTACTCTTACTCCATGTCTAGTAGAAGACTATAGATGAATATTAAATTTTTTTATTGAATATATTATATTTTAATTTCTTTAAAATCATTAATCTATAGAGAATAATCTAATTTATTTAAATAAAAATATATTATGCACATAAAAACCATTTTTCAAAAAAATGTCTCTATTTACCTTCAAATGATTTTATTTTCATTTCTAAAAATTTGATAACTAGTGAATTTATTAAATATATATATGATTTTTTTTATAATTTATCTCTACCTATTTATACCCTTCAATTAAATGGTTATGAGATAACTATCACATTAAATAATAATATTTCAATAGTATAAATCGATTCGATTAAACATGGTGTTGCATGTAAAGTAAGCTATCAAAGAAATCAAATTCATTTATTGATAAATATATCATAAAATATTAGGTTGTTACATTATACCCATTAAAATTAATTTCAACCTCAAATTAAATCACCTTAATACAAATAGATGAGGATATCTCTATTTCATCATATCCTCAGGTTCCCAAGTGGATTCTTCAAATTTATGATTCCTGCATAGAAATTTAAACAGGTTAGTAGTCTTATTTTGTATCACTTTATATCTAAAATACAATATTTATAACAGTTTTTATTTATATTAAGTATCATGTTTGAGTGTTAGAACCTATGATTTCAGTATATGTGAGGGATCAGGTATGTACATCCTTAGGAGAGATACATGGAACACAACGTAAACTTAAGAGATATTTGGAAGAAGTTCCAAATGATAATCTATCATCATGATGCAATAAAAAATATCAAAGGAACCAATATACCCAGGTATTAACTTACCCTTATTTATAAATATCATAACCTTATTCTAATGATATATTCATAGGAATACATTTCACCAACTTCAAAAATCTATATCTCGATGAAGATTGTCAAAATAACTTTTTCGTTGACTCTGGGATGCCATCATGTGCTGATGGATAGATCTAACCTTCTCTTACATTTCCTTAGCTAACTCTAGTTCCAATAGATTTAACTTCATCCTAGCATGTTTTATTTATATAATTCTTTCCATAGAGGTCTTTATATGGCGCTATCTGAATTCTTGAGTAAAAGCTATTATGGTAAGAAAATTATTCCATAGAAAGGTGTTGATCCCAACCACCTTTAAAATACACAGAGCATGAACTCAATATATATTTTATAATTTAAAATTTCCTTTCAAACTGATCATCTTTCTAAGGATTATATATAATAAATAACCTCAACTTTATATGCAGATTCTTCTGAAGACTTCTCTAGAACTTCTGGGTAAACCTTTGATCCCAATCAGATATAATTAAGAGTGTTACTCCATAAAATCTGACCACTTACTTAATGTATATTCTGGAAATATGATCAATATATAAATCTTCTCTGATGTAAATGAAGTTTGTTAATTTCAAAAGGTGGTCAAATACAAACCAAATAACATTTTGAACTTTATATTTTTTTGAGGAGTCTAATGATTAAATCCATAGTGATTTTCCCCATTTCCATTCCATCATGGGTAATGGCTATAAAATCCCTTTAGAATTCTATCTCTCATCCTTAAATTGATGAAATACCAGGAATCAAGATACATACTCTATAATAACCCTTTTCATTTTTCTCACTAGAAATATTGTTTCACATTTCTATACATACTCATACTTCTAGGATGAATAGAGAATGATGAACTATGGGATTCATCTAATAGTTCCTTCTTCAATTATGGTATTGATGGGACCCATATTTGGTTCTTGAACCTTATCATTCCCTCACAATCAGGATTTAACTTAGGAACATTTTTTACCTTTTTCTACAGTTCCACATTTTCCTTCCATGCCTCTTTAATCCACACATAGATATATGGTTGAACATTCATTTGGGAAAGATAAGATCTATCAACTATCCCCATGATCTCATGTTTAGTCTTATGAAAATTCATAATTATTGGATCTATTTATATCCTCATCATGGAAAAACTATTATGGTCCTTCTAACTCAAAGCCTCATGCACCTTGTTCACCTTCCCGGGGTGGTAGTGTATGGAAAATTAATAATCCTTAATAAATTCCAACCATCTTATTTATCTCATATTCAAATCTATTTATGTGAATATATACTTCAAGATTTTATGATCCGTATATATTTCAAACCTTTCACTATAAATAAAATGCATCCATATATTTAAAAAAATTACTACTACCATCTATAAATAATGTTTAAGGTAATTTTTCCTAATGTATTTTCAATTGGGGAAAGTAATATGCTATCACCAAGTTATTTTTAGCGATTACACATCCTAGTCCCTTATTTAATGCATCACTATAGATCATAAAACCTTATTTACTATAGGGTAGTATGAGAACAAGTGTGCCGACCAACCTTCTCTTTATATAATTGAAATTATATTCACATTCATCTATCCAAAAGATCTTAAGTACCTTCTAAGTCAATTTGGTGAGTGGATTGGATAGTCATGAGAAATTCTCCACAAAGCATTGATAATACATAGACAAACTAAAAAACTACATATCTCTGTCACAGTGGTAGGTCTATTCCAACATTAAATAACTTATTTCCATGATAAATCCACTAATATACTCTCTCTTGAGATTATATAACCCAAAAAATGAAACTTTTTTTTATCCAAAATTCATACTCGTGAAAAGTTTCAAAAAAACTATCCTTTAATAGGGTCTTTAGTAAAATCCTCATGTAATCTTCATGTTATTACTTAATATTATAATATAGAAGAATGTCATCTATAAATACTACAACAAACTGATCATGAAAATCTATAAAGAAACCATTCATTAAATCTATGAAGATATCCTGGGATTTAGTAAGTCTAAATGGAATCACTATAAATTCATAAATTCCATACCTCGTACCGAAGGATATCTTGTGAATATCCTCCTTAATCATCAATTAATGATATCTGGAATAAAGTAAAATATTATAAATGTATCGAGTTCTTCATAATTGATCAAACAAATCATTAACATGTGGTAGAGGATACTTGTAATTTATAGTGATCATGTTAAGTTCCTGATAATAAATGAAAAGATTCATTGACCCATATTTATTTATAATAAAAATAATAGGTGCACCCCATGGTGATGCACTAGGGTATATAAATCCCTTATCAATATTATCCTAGATTTTATTTTTTAATTCTTGAAACTCAATTGGGTCCAATTTATAAGGGGTATTTGAAATATTTATAGCACCATGTATGAGTTCTATTAAAAACCCAAATTCATAGTTTTGTGGAAGACCAGAAAAATATTAAATAAATACATCAAAAAACTCTTGTAAAATAGTAATATACTCAATATTTGGTTTCTCCCAAACCATATGAGATAGATACCCTTAAAGTATAAGAATTAAGATCCAAAAGATATAAGTAATTTCCATTAGAAGTTTGTATTCATCCTCGCATTGATAAATGATCATAGGTTCATTGGGAATATAAAATGTGAACTAACTTACTCAAAAATTGATATGTATAATATAAATAAAAAGTCAATCCATACATATACTAACATAAAATTCAACTAAATGAAGAACCATAAGATTTATAGAAAAAACAATCCCACAAATTTCAATCAGAGAGGAACTATAGACTTGATATGTGACCATTATAACATAAAGGTTTTCACCCATAAATCAACATCTAATAGTTGAGGTGGTAATTCAATAAAATTAAAAAATACCATAGATAAAAAAGATTGGGTATAGGTAGATTAAAATAAGACATTAGATATTTTAGTGTGGATGATAAGTCTACTTTTTACCACCCCATTCTTATAACCCACTTTGGCAGTCATGATCACATGAGATTTTCCTTTTTATTTAGGTTTAATTGGTTTTTGACTCCCATAATTATAAAAAACCTTTAGACTTGTGAACTAGTTCACATAATGCTCATAATCCTTTAATTTTAAGAATTGGAGTGTGGGTGTTGCATTAGTTGGTGTCTTCTTTTCCTCCATTTCAATAATCGGCTTATTCAACACCTTTTGAAATTCATGATCTCTATGACTAGCCTTTGCACATTTAAATAACCTCCCAATTATAATCAATAAATTTCATTGATGTTTCTTCCCCCATTTTTGGCATGCAGATGGCTATAATTTATTTCCACCATGTGATTTATTTGAGTTTTCAAGAGACTCCATCTTTTTTTCTTATAAAAACCATGAGAATGGTGGGAATATAAAATCTCTATATCTACCTTGAGTGAATATTGAGTGATTTATTTATAGCTACTAAATTCTATTATAGTTAACACATTTTGAGGACTTGTTTTTAAGACAATAAATCATCAAAAAAATTCTTTTAGGGTTAATAATTAAACTAGATACATACCTTGAAATTCTTGAAAAAATTGTCTCATAGGAACCAATTGATTCATCATCCTTATACTTAGTCTTGGGGAATTCCTTCTCTATTTTTGAACATGGAATATGGGGAAATTACTTACTAAAAAATATCCTATTAAACTCATCACATTCCATGGATTAAATTTATTCCTCTTGCCTCATATTCTTAATAAGATTCCATGATTGATCTACTTTTCCTTTAAAAAATAAATGGCCAGGAATTTTTTTTCATGTTCCAAGAACTATAGAGTAGAATATATTTTCACAATGGTGTTGATCCGTCACTCAACCAATTTTGGATCATAATACCCATTAAAATAAGAAGAATATTTCCTCATAAAATACTCAAAAATACATTGTTCCATCCTTTGATCATATAGAATATCAACATGATTCATGGCCTGAGAAAGTTGCATGAAGATAAAAATAATATTTTTTATTCTAGATCCTATAAAATTTGGTTTCTTAGGTGTAAAATAATTTCATTGTCCTTCACATTCATTATTATCATGTTATCTTCTAGTTCTATCCATTGAATAAAACCAAAAATTAAAGTTTAAGCATCAAGATATAATAATCAGTGTGATCTATCATATGATCATGAAATATCATTCATAGGATGTCTAAATCATGATACCTTATTATCAATATACAAAACCTTAGGTTTAAACTAGGTTATTCATGGTCATTATGAAAATTTTAATATATTATAATATATTTAGACTTATCCCCAGGGTTTTCACTAAAGTTTTCTAACCTATAAATATTAACTAAACCCTACCCTGATACTATCCGAGGAGACCCAATATTTTTATAGATAAATATAAAATCATTTTATATTAATATTCAATACATAACATTATGATCCATTCCATAACCATAATGGTTTAGTGTTTTTAAAGAATAGATACACAAACATATTATTTAGGTACATTAGTCATTATCTATCATAAATTTATTATCAATTTGTTTAATTATTGAAATTACCTACATAAAAATTTTCTTCATAACACAGGGAAAAGAAACATAATAAAGTGTAAGATTAGATGCTTAGTAAGGGTAAAAAATAGAGATATCAATCAATGATCATATTAAATCATAAGATATGAATACAGGTATGATATTATAATCATAACTCAAAAAGTATGTACTAAATTAATCACGGATCATAATATTGAATCATGATATAAATCTATATCATTTTAAATATATGAATCATAAGAGTGAGAAATCATCACTAATTAATCACTAACCATGAGTTTAAATCATAAGCATAAAAACATGTCATAAAAGTGTGGCTACATCATAGGTATAGAAATCATTTCATATTAAAAGGTTAACTAACAAGACCATAAAATCATTTTGGATCAAGAATAAAAACATGTTACTCATATCATAATGGATCATGCATCATCACCTATTTCCCATTGTGGATCATGAATCCCTACCTATTTCCCAAAGTGGACCAATCACATCAAATTTTTTCCCATAATTATCACATGAGATATAAAACTTTACCTAATTCATTGGAGGTATATATAAATATAGGCACACCTATAATGTAATGAAAACAATATATATGTGTGCCATAATATCATAAAACATTCATTATATCATCATATCATAATCTATGAAAAGAAAACGAGTTTCATAAAAATTTCATAAATTCATCATAGCATAACCCATGGAAAATAAATGGGTTTCCTAAAAATATCATCATCATAATCATAAAATATCAAGTGAAATAATAATGATGGTATAATTATATCACATACCTAATAAATCATAATTAATATCAAAGTATGTTACCATAGATGAAAATTACTTTAATAGATCACTGGAATATTTATTAAGGAAAACACCCTTTTTCATTTTGAAATCAATTATTTGAAATTAAAATATTTATAAAGTATTGAGGTAAAAAAATTTCTTAAAAAGAACCATGAAATATTTTAAAGTAATATTAGAAACATTGACTGGTAATGATTTCAGGAAATTACATTCATTCCATGTATGTTTAAATAAATATTTCATTCTCACTTTCAGTAAAAAATATCTCATTCAGAAAACGAAAGGAAGATTCATATGTAACATTTTTATAGAAGACCGAACATTTTAAATTTTTTTTTTTAAAAAAATAACTAGAGAATAATAAAAAAAAATTATTTAAAACTTTTTATAAAATATGGATATGGAAGAAAAAGGTTTTTTAGATGAAAGAGGAGAAATAAGGCTGATTTTTCTTAAAATTTTTTTCTAAACCATTTTTAGTTCCAAAGAGAGGAAAATGGTAATAAAATTTCAAAATACCATAAATTACTAGAGTATAATAAAAATTAAATGAATTTATCATATAAGTATCATATAATTTCCTTGATGGAAATTCAATCATAAAAAATCTTGATTAAAATGGGATTGAGACATAAATCCCTAACCTCATGTATTGTATTTCTTTAGATTCATTCAAACCTCCTGTATAATAAATATAGGTTTATTATAAATATATTCTATAAAATTAATAATATATATCATAATATATATGATTTACCTATAACATATTATCACCCATTTAATAATATTTTTTTTATTAAAACCACTATTCTAGGTTATAATTGCTTTATTTCTCAAGAATGTTTCGGTTTGAAAGTCCCAGTTCTTGTACTTTGATCATGGTTCCATCATATTTATAATATTAATAATTATATAAATAATATATATATATATATATATTTATATTCATCCATAAAATTTAGAGACAAAAAAAAATGAATTACGCCATTTATGGTGACGGTAGGCCATACATACGAATGAATGTTATTTTCACTTTTCAATGGATGGAATGAAATAAAGGTTAACAAATGAATTTAAAAAATCATTATTTTACAATATATATCATATATATTAATTAAATCTATCCTTATTACCATCCATGTGAATAATAATCAAAAAACGAATCACATCACTTTTTGGAGGTCCACACATACTCACGATCGACATTATCCTTTTCCAATGGATTGGAAGCTAAAAAGGTAGATATAGTATTATAATTATAAAATCATAATGATTTCATAAATATTATTTATAAACATTAAATCGATAATAATAACCATCCATGAATGATGGTGATGAAAAATGAATTGTATCGCTACATGGAGGCAATAGTCCACACGTACACCTGAGCGATACTTTCAATTCCAATTTGATGGAATAGAGGGTGAATATTGGTTATTCCATAATCATAATAAAATTTTAGTATATTGAGGATATTGAAGTTATTATTTTATGATGAATTATACATATATAGTGGATATAGAAGAATAAATAAATTGAAAGAGGTCGAGTAATACAATTATCACTTGTTTAGTATTCCTCCTTTAGATCCCTTATTAAGGACCCTTTTATTGGAAGTTTAAGATGAATTTTTTTTCTAATTTTGGGATAAAAATTTTTATAATATAATTGGGTGGGTTTTGGTTGAGTTAGATGTCTCAAGGATGTGAAAATAAAAGAGATAAGGGGTTTCCTCATATAAGGGAGGAAAAGGACATACTTATAATTACTTAAGATATTTAAATATAAGTAATGTATTTCTCAAGTATAATGATTCAAAATATCTATAAAGTCTAATAAAAATGATGATATGGTCGAGATATCATCACCCAATGAAATCTATATAGGTTTTCGTGTCATTTTAAACCTTATTTTTGGTTTAACCCATTTGTTAACTAATTTTAACCTCAATTGCGGTAAAAACTTTTTCAATATTAAAGGGTTATAAATTTACTTATAAGGTAAAAATTATTACATAAATAGATAAGATATGGAATTTTTGACCATTTATCATCATACTTATCCTATTTCAATATTTTTATGATTTTTAAATAATTTAAAATTATTTTTTTATAAAATATCATTAATGTCATTTTTGACACTATTCATTTTATTTGACTTTAAAGACATTTGGAAAGTAATTTAATTCAAATATAAAACTTAAAAAATCCCTAATGTGTTTTATTCATTTATAAAATTCATTGGAAACTATAAATCACCCAAACAATATTACATTTATAGTTTTTAAAATCATTTACATGATTTTTCTATTGCTTGCACAATAATTATGTTAATGTTGTTTAAGAATTTATGGTAATTATTTTATCAATAAAAATAAAAAATAAAATACCATGATAAAAAATTAGTTAATATTTATAATAAACATTTATAAATGAAATTATCATTTTTTATTCTTATGAAAAAAATTTATATATATCAAAGTCAATTGAGTGAAATTTTGAAATTTTCTTTTCTTAAAACAATATAAATGTCATTATCAAGGAAAAATGGAACCAAAATGACATATATATGAATTTGGGATGAATATGGTCGAATCCATCCCATAAAATGAAATAAAATTAATTTTTGGGTACATTTTGAGACCTTATCTCATGGTTTTAACTATGTTTTACCCATTTTACCCTCATTGAGGTGACAACTGTTTACCATGATTACTATTAAAAATGAAAAAATATAGTGGACCTATTTACCAAATTTTATCCTCATAATTGAAAATATGGGATCCATTTTTCAAGATCTAATTCTTAGAAGATGTAGAAATTAATTTTATAATAAGTGTGCAAAACACAACAAATCTGTTTTTAGATAAATGAATATTTTAAGATAAAATTTGATTTATTCTTATTACATGTATACTAAAAACATTTAGATGAATATTAATTTTTTTAATTAATATATTATATTTTAATTTCATTAAAATTATTCATTAATATATAATATTCTTATTTACTTAAATAAAAATAAATTGTTTGAAAAAAACAATTTTTTATAAAAAAATATCGATTTACCTTCAAAATATTTTATTTTCATTTCTAAAAATTTTATAACTAATTAATTTATTTTATATATAATTCAAAAATATTATTTTATAATTTATCTTTCCCTATTCATACCCACCAATCCAATTTCTAGTTGATAACTATTATATTAAATAATAATATTTCAATAGTATAATGTGGCTCATTTAAACTCGGTGTTGTGTGTAAATCATGATATCATAGAAACAAAATTTATTTATAAAGAAATATATCATAAAATCTTAGGGTGTTATAGCTAAAGTAAGTGATGAGTCATATAACGAACCAGCTCAGGTCAAACAGACCCCTCACCTGATATGGACCACCACATAGCCTCAAGAACGCCTCCTTGAATGCCAGAGGATGCCAACCAGTGATAAGGGTATAAAAGGTGAAGTGGGGAGACTATACCCTATAGTTATAGTGAAATAATAGTGAAGAATAACTAAACTCATACACATGGATGCACATTAGAGCACACATAATAAATAACTAAATTGAATGTAGTATACAATCATAAAGACACAAGAGCATGCAAGACATAAAATAACTGGTCTCCCACAAGGCTAATCAAATATAGAAAATAAACCAACTAAAAATTAATACAATAGGATCTACTACCAACTTTGAGCCAAAGTGCATATACAATATCTATAATTCTTGAGCTTCACCAGATTGATCCCCAGACTCCACCTAAGTTGATCTGATCGATTAAGAAACACTAGGCCTCAACCCCATCCACTGCAAAACATGTAATCTAACCTAAAAGAAGATATTAGGTTTTCACACATAGTGAGGTTCACATACATGGGGTGAGAAATAAATCTAAGAAGGCCACCACAATAGTGAACCTATAATATGCCATCATAAAAAGTTCATGCACACATGATATGCCCATCCTAGTCAAAAACTAATAATAGATGGAATAAAAAAAATTCATATAAGTAAAGGAGAAAAATAAAAACAACCAAAATACCCAACTGTGGGTTCTATCTTAATGCCCAAGATAAATCTACCCATTCAATGGACCATGCTAGAGGATTTTTAGCACGTAGCTCATCCAACTGCATGAAAACATGCACATACACCAGATCTACACATGATCTCCAAGACTTGTAAACATAAATGCATGAATGTTGGTCCCCAGGGTGTAAACATAGGTTTAGACATGAACAAAACACTACTATCAGACTCTAGGACTTCAATATCATGATCTGAACTGGTGATATGAACATTTAGAATATCACAAAAAGAGAACCTATTAGTCTTGAAAGTCCTGCAGAACAAATCAGGCATTGACTATGGTCCCAAAAATAGATGGGATCAATATATAAATCCAGGAGTGCACAACATCTAAAAAATTAGGAGCACAACAACATCCACGTCTAATAAAACTTACTCCATGAGTGCCTTGGCACCTCACGATCCTGAATCCACTCTAGCTAGGGAATACACTCAAATAGTGGGGGTTTCACTCATCTAGATATCCCACTATCTCCACAAGAAAATCTAACTATAACCATCCAATATAGGAGAGAACTAGATAAAAACTTAGGGACAATGATAGATCAAAGATATCCCAAAGGTATCCTCCCCAAACCAAAGTATTGAGTTGAAAATACCTCAAACCTCATGGACAAAGACCAACTGAACATGGTAAAATCTAAATCATGAACCCACTATCCAAACATCTTAACTAGAAGAACAGATAAAATCTTAGCCAACAAATAATTGGGGCCTCTCTCAATAACCTGGATTTCCTCATCCAACAAAACTACCACCACAAGATATCTACAACCCACCTTAGGTACAAACCAAAATGTCGGGCTCCCATGGTCCCCAGGGTCACAACACAAAGCGATGTCCTACTAGGTACTCCCCTGCTACACCTAATATCCAAGGACACACTCTTAAAATGATCTTCAACCATCCTTAAGGCTAATAAAAGAGAATGATACCCTAAAAAAGGTACCTATAGATCATCCAAAGTATGGTACATACCTAGTGTGGAACCATCCCAAATAGACCTCAGTGGCTTCCAATTGATCATCAATCCAAAATGTACCCAACGAGGAATCCAAAATCAAATAAATCCAACTAGATCATTCACAACGGTCCTTGTGACCACCTCAAAAGTAGGACCCTACAAGGGATCCTTGGTAAAATTCAAACCATGAAACACAAGCATTCTAAATTAACAACTATGATAACCACTAATCACTAAATCAATAGACATATCACTATATAATACTCAATAATCCCTTATACGCATCTCAAATACTCAATATCTATCGAATAAAACTGCCATCCCATGACATATACCCAACCCAAAGCTTCTAGCATCTCTCATCCTCACCTAATATCTAAACCTTAATATCTATAACATCAAGAAATTGGTCTTGACATGTAGAGAAAAACCAAGATTTACTCTGAGATACCACATGATCCCACCTTCCAGGATCAATACAAAATAAAATCAAACATATTGGCATGGGAAACTCAAGCCTGGCCAATCACTAAACTCAAAAACCTTACACATGTCTTGTAGCTCACAACCAAACTTGCTGGAGGAATCTGAATCCAAACTACAAAATAAATTCTACTTCACACTCTTGACCATCCAAAATACTATCTAGATAGCCTCTAAACACTAAAAGGTTTCCAATATCATGATCTATGTGGATAAATTATTATAATGGACTATAAAAAAGTCCAATTTTGACTCTAGGGTGAGATATAGGAAAAACAAGCCAATGTTGAAAAAAGAACATGGCATGTACTTCAGGTACACAGTGTATAACCCAAAATATCCTTCATAGATGTGTTCCAATAGCCACTAAATGTTTAATTATCCAAAGTACATGGTGATTTGTCCCTATACATAGTGTTCACCCCATAAAAGGTCCCTTAATATAACACACTGACTCAGGTCAACCCAACCTGTCACCCGAGCCGACCTGTCACATGGCTTGAAGCACATTCTCTATCACCAAAGGTTGGTGACATGTATTATTCATAACCAAAAATATCCTGGGAATGGTTTTGAAAATGGAAAACCAGTATGACCCATCCATAACATGGGCCAAACACACCAATAACATCAGAGTCAACATTATAATAATATAACATCCAGAGTATGCAATATAGACCAAGAAGATACCACAAACAATAATATACATCATAACAAAACATTCCATAATAGGACATATATACATGGTATCTTAATTCACAACTAAAAAATAAAAAGTATGGTAACAATTAAAAATAAGGCTTAAAAATACATCCCAATGGATAAAAAAATTCCAAAATGGCTCTACACAAACCAATGCCTATGAGACCACGTCTCCTATAATAACAACTAATGATGGTAATCAAGATGATACACCCAGGTACATGTTTCTATTTCCTTTACCTATGTCATGTAAAACAATGTCTACATATTCCCAAAGGCATATATAGTGTGAGATGCACAAATACTATTGGGATTCCACCATGAATCTATTTAAGGATTTTACCCATGAAAACAAATAAACTAGTTTCAAAACACTTTTAAAAACTAAAAAACTTTGAAAGCATTCCCCTTTTAAAAAATACTTTGAAATATATTTTTCATTCCCTGTCAAATAATAATTTTTTTCTAAAACATTATTCAACATGTATCAAATAATAAAAAAAGGCCCAAGGCACAACATACTCAATATATCCAACAAGGCATAATAAAGGGTGAGCATAAACATCATCATCATCTAACCATATAAATGGAAATGGGCACAACACATCTCATCAAATCAAACATGGAACTAATAAAATTCATAAAGTATATAAATAAACTCTATATGAGTAAGTTCACATGGGTATCTAAACATAAGGTTCTAATGTGAGTGAGTCTAAATAATTATGCTGGCTGGCTATGTAAAAATGGAAGCTCTCATGGTTTTCCCCAAGCCAAACTCAAATACCTATTACGATATCTCGATAAAAAAGTATAAGATATCATGATCTTCCTACCTAAATCATACCATGGTCCCTTGGAAACAAAATGGAAGATATCACAGTCTTCCTCCCTGAAGGATCTCATGAACCCTCAAACAACCCATTGCTCACACCATGGTTAACCTATGTGCTACTCCATACCAACATAATCACAAGAAAGTTCAATACATTAAAAACCATTTCAAAAGAAAAATTCACAATAAAACATGTCCATTTTTAAAAAAACAACTTTCACAAGGTAAAACCATTTCAAAAACCATTTTTTAAATCTATTTATAACCATAAAAACATTTTGATTCATTCAATCAAGCATTGGTGTGCAAACAAGACACACCCATTTGGAAAACTCACTTTAAACACCCAATTTAGAAACTATAACATGGAACACATAAAAATGGTATAAAAACCAACCATAAAAAATTTAATTGTAAATTAAACAAAAATAAACCAAAGTAGACTTAAAACTTAAAGGTAATCCATGACAAACCCTTAAATAGAGACACTTACCTTGGAATCGATTCCAACCTCATTGTCATTGGCAAAAACCTACCACAATAGGTAGGAGATGTCATCACACAACTAATATACAAGAAAAAAACCAAATCCACTATATTATACCCTATATTTGTCCAAAAACCCTTATAGTGTTACACATATTCATTAAAATTGAGAAACAAGCAAGAGGAGGGGGAAAGGAAGAAGAAAACTCAAAGAAAGGGTCTTACCTAAAGCCAAAACCACCATAGATACAAGGATAATACCACCAAAATGTAAGGGAGGAATCTTCCACACCAAGGATAGGGGAAAAAATGATGGAAAAAAATTAAGGGCTATAATAAATAAAAATTGATAGGGGAATAATAGAAAAATACCACCTTTTAAGTGAGCTGGACAGGCCACCCGGATTGTACGCATGGTTAAGAAAATTATGCACCAACTATGCGGTAGATAATAAATCCCCAAAACCCAATCTACATGGTTATTATAGGGAGTTCAAAAATTTGATAAATCATGACCAAACTTTGAAAATCTAGTTGCACCAACCTACAACACACTCACTTCGTTAGTAACATAGTTATACAAATTGTGTTCTAACCATGCACCTTGGTTTTTTCTTCCTAAAAAAAAGGTTTTTTGGACCCAAAACACCTAAAGACACCAAAAGTTAACCAAATGGTAAATAAAACTAAAAATTTGATGTATCAGTGACCCAAAGGGTGTCAAAAACTCCCCACCCTTCCACTTTCTTCCCCTAAAAATTCCTTAAGCATCTAAAGAAGAAAATAGGTGAGACCACTGCACCTTTACCAAAACTTCCATCTCCCATATCTTGTGGATATCTCCACACAAATTCCAAATCATAAAGACCAATGAGATCAAATTACCATGAAGTACATTGTTCTGATAATATATGATATGAGTAGGCTACTCTATGATGATGACCTTAGGATCAACCTCCAAGTCCTCCCACTCTGACACATGAGATGGGTTGGGAAAACATTTATTTAACTATGAAATGTGAAAGATATCATGAATAGAGGTTATACATTATGTAAACTCTAACTATTATCACAAATTTACAAAATGCTACCCAATAAAAAACAACCCAATATAAAATGATGACAACTTTCCCTACTTTCCCAAGCATCGATGAGCCAGTCGAATAGATACCTAAAGAATCACCTGATCACCGACTTGAAACTCCAACGGTTGATTAAGAAATTTAAAATATGACATAAGAACTATAATCTATCACTAAAATTTTCTAAATTAGTTATATCATCTTTATTAACTCCAAGATAATGCTCAATATTTCCAAAGAATACTTTCCCAAACCAGCCCAACATAATGGGGATTATCATGACTGCCTATAAAAAGCCTAAAATGGGGCCATATTGATTGAATCTTGATAACTATTATTATAATAAAAATCACATAATAATATATTACTTTCCCACAAAAATCCAAAATCAAGTACACATTTTCAAAACATATCTTCAAGAATCTAGATGGTCTGATCAAATTGACCACCTATCTATGGGTTATACATGGTTCTCAATCTCACATGGGTTCCCAAAGACACCTTTAGTACCTTATAAAACCAATAAGTAAAATGGAGAACCATGTTTGAAATTATCTTTGAGATAACTACATGAAAAGGGAAAAAATATCAAACATATAGGCATCTGAGATCCTCTACATTCATCGACTCCCCTATTGAAATAAAATGAGACGATTTCAAAATACATTCAACAATCACCCATATTGCATCTTTTATACTTGGAGTATAAGTTATTATAATCCTAAAATTCATAGATATCTCATCCCACTTCCATACTAGAATGGGAAGTGGCTGAAATAACCCATATGGTCTCAAGTGATCAGTTTTGATCCTCTGTCAAGTCAAGTATCTGGAAAAAAAATCCATAAATACATGTGTTATTCTGATCCCACAATATCAACCTATAAAGGTATAAAAAATATTGGTATTTCTAGGGTGAATAATTCAAGTAGAATGACATGTCTCTTGCAACACCTCCTAACTCATTATCAAAGTAATTACTGGATACTTCTTGAAAATAAGAGAACCATTAGGAGATTGAGAACACTCACCTAAGGTCTCCCAACCATTTAATGAACTACTAATCTGCTGAAAATCAAAGTCGAATACCTACTCACTCCTTACTTGATCGATAATATAGGGTGTGACTTGTACACTATAAAAGAAAACAAATTATCCATCCTCCCACACATCCATTTTGATATTAGAAAACAAACTCATCAGACCCTACTCATTTACTGATTCTCAAACTGCCTACACAGGAAGATTCTTGCTCAAAGTTTTAGTGACCACATTCCACTTCCTGGGTGTATATGAAATATTAAAATAAAAAATTTTAAGATATTCCACCCAGTGTCTCCACCTATAGTTTAGGTCCCTCTGAGTGAAAATGTACTTTAGGATTTTATGATCTGAGTAAAGTGTAAAATATTCCCCAAAGAGATAATGTCAATATATATTCAGTGCATGCATCATGAATACCAACTCTAGGTAGTGGGTGGGGTAATTATTCTAATGTGGGTGTATATTCCATGATACATAGGGTGACACATGGTCATGCTACATCCAAAAACACCCCAAACCCACAATATAATCACCACAATACACAATTTAAGATCTATTAGGATTAGGAAGAATCAAAATAGGAACAAATGTCAAAGGGGTCTGTAACTTCTCAAAAATAAATATGGCACTTCTCATCCCACTAAAACTTTAACCCTTTCCATGTTAAGGCTATAAAGAAATAAAATATATTTTATAATTCCTAAAAATCACCTATAATACTTATCTAATCCCATAAAAGTATGGATATTTAACTAATTTTTGGACTTCTACCAAGACATGATTACTCAAAATTTCTCTAGGTCCACTAAAAAGATTACCTTGGAAATCACGTTTCCCAAAAACCTCACTTCCTAAATCCAAAATTATCACTTTTACAACATAAAATATAGAAATTTATCCCTAAAAACACCCAAAGAAACTTCTATATGGTCAGAATACTCCTCTTTAATTTAGTAATAATCCAAGATTTCATCCAAAAAGATGACCATGAAGGAGTCCAACAAGTGGTAGAAGATCAAGTTCTTAAATTATATAAAGACTATAGGCACATTTTTAAGACCAAATGGAATAAAAATATAATCAAAATTCCCATACCAACATTGAAAGGTGGCCTTTAGAACATCCTCTTCCCAGACCCTCAATTGGTGGTTCCCAAATTTCAGGTTGATCTTTGAAAACTATCGGGCTTCTCTGAGCTGATAAAAGAGATAATCAATTCTAGTACAAGAGTATTTATTCTTATTGGTCACATGGTTAAGTTTATGATAGTATATGAAAATTCTAAGGACTCCATTCATATTCTTTGTGAATAGTACTATAAAATACTACAGTGAAATGATGGGATGGATAAATACCTTTCCCCAGAGAATCTCTAACCAAATAATCAACTTATTTATCTCATCTTGAGCCATCCAATAAGATAAAAAAGAGATTAGGATCTTACCAGAGAGCGGATAGATATTAAAATCGAACTCTCATTAGGGAATACATCTGGAAAAATACTCTGAAAAAAATATGGGTAACCTTCCATGACCATTGAAAGTTTATTCACTGGGATCTACTCAGAAAAATCAAGATACAACCTAGAAAATTGGCATGAAATCAACCTCATTTATGAAATAACTGGACCTACCCTCCATGATCATGGATCCCACTCTCCCTGGAAGACATGAGTGCTCCCACCAAGAGTAAGGAACTATACATTTCAATGATAACAAATGAATAACTCCTAAAATTAGATCAACCAATCTATACTTATGATAAGGTCAAAACCATCTAGGTCCAAAACAAGGATGTCCCAAATGAATTCCACGTTATCAATTAAAACATGGCATTTTGAGAACTTGAAACCCTGCTCCTTCTTACCCAATGGTGTTAGAAAATCCATTAAAAATGAAATAAAATCTTCTTGCATACCCAAATCAACAAGAAATTTAAGAAAAAGAAAATCATGGTATGTTTTAGGGTCAAATAAAATTGATTCCATGGAATAAGAAATAAACATTGTATCTCTCATGGTGGCTAACCTAGAATATGATCCCTCTAGAATAACATCTACTACAAGAAGATAACTTAACTATGGCCCACCCTAATCATTCTTACCCTTGTGAGGCTTCACCTTACCTTGATGGTGAGATCACCCACCTTGGGAACCCTCTAAATACACATAATATACCTTTGAAAAAGTGGATACCACACCTATACCCCATGAATCCAACTGCTAAAAGTTCTAGAGATGACCCAGACATCCACACCAGTGTCATGCCATCTAATTCTCTAGGAAACCCAGCTTGGGGTGTCCACCCTTCACTCACTAATAATAGACAACTGATTTACACCCTGAATAAGCCACATGAGCTAAATATGATGACTTCTAGATACCTTTTCCATTGCCCTAAATAGGATCATATCACTTTCTCTTTTGTCTTGATGAATAACTATGGATACCTCCCATTAAAGGGATACCACTGAGACATATCTTTCTAGTAACATTAGACTCTTCCATAAACTCCTTATTAAACATATCTAAATAATCTAGTAGATAGAGAAGAGTAAGCATATAATTTATATCTAAACTCAATAATATCTCAAAACATCAATCCATGAGGTAATCATTTGTAATAATATCCAGAGATCCATGAAAAAACATAGTAAAATGGGTGGAATAATCCATCACCGAATGATCCCATTTATCCAAATTCAATAACTCATAGGGATTATCCACCTTTAAGGTTATTAGGTAAAACTAATGATTGAAAAATATCTATAAAGTGTCCCATGTGAGCTCTTCGTGCCACCTAACAAGAACCATTGACTCTTACCACTTTCTAACCAACCCTTCAAGCACATACATGGTGATTCCCACCTTATAGGTATCAGGGGTCTTTAAAAACTCAAATATCCACTCGATACAACCCAATAAATCATTAGTCATATTGGGTCACTTATCACCATAGAACACTGGTGGATTTCCTTATAAAATTTTGAGTATGGTTCACCATCCATGTTGTCTCTTGACCACTCTCTTGACCCAAGTATTGGATCATTTGAATTATCAACACTATCAAATCTGGATTAAGAGGAGGGTTCTCCTGTAGAGTGTTATCCACCTCACCCTCTCTATACATTGACATGGTTCTTCTAGGAGTCACCTTCTATAATATATAATACAAGTAAAATTCTATCTCAAACCACATTAAATAGATTAAAAATAACCCCCATAAAGGGAATAAAAAAAATAGAATAAAAAAAAACTACCAATGAAAAAGGAGAAAAAATATCAAAAATATCAAGTATTTCCCACCATGTACAGTTTGGATACATAGTTAGTCAAACTAGGCACCAACCATGAAAGTTTCACTAGAGTTGTAAGTCAAGGTCACATGAGCTACACATGGTTACTACTAACTATTTTCCTTAACCATGCACATAATTTAGACCTTCCTAATTTCACCCCAAAACTCAAAAATAGCCCCCAAACTCACTTGAGACTTAACACTGACTGATAAATACTTTAAAAAATCATTAAAAAAACCATAATTGGGGTAAAAACATAACCAAAATCCTAGAACACCCATGATAACCCTAGGTTCAACATAAAGAAGACCTAGCCAAGCACTCCCCCATTTCTTCCTCTCAAGTCCCAATAGTCCTAGTTTCATCCTACAACTGAATTACCAAATAAAAAATCATCTAATAATATTTTGTAACTAACCAACATATATTAAACTAACCCATCACCTGATGCATCCCATCACATGACCCAAAGCACATTCCCAATCACTATAGGCTGGTGACAAGCACTGGGCATAACCAACAATCTCTTAAGAATGATTTCTCACATAGAATACTAGGATGATCCATACATAAAGAGGGAATACTACACCAATAACATCAGAATGAATAGTATAAGAATAATACATCTATAGTATGAAAAAAATACTAAGAACATACCATAAGAAACAATATACATCATAAAAAACACACCATAAGAGGACATATATACATGGTATATCAAGTGAAAACCCAAAACTAAAAAGAATAGGAAAATTTACAAAGAATGCCTACCCATATATCCCAAAATGAATATGAATGAGCCAATACGTGTGAGACCAAATATCCTCCAACAATAATGGACGTCGATAATCAAGAAAATCCACCCAGGTAAATGGTTCCCTTTACATTACTTGTTTCCTATAAAAAAGTCTATATATTCCCATAGGCATATGTAGGGTGTGAGGAAAAAAGACCAGTAGGATACCACCATGAATATATTTATTTATTTTACCCATGAAAACCAATAAACAAGTTTGAAAATACTTTTCAAAACTAAAATACATTGAAAAAAATTAAACTTTCAAAAAATCCTTTGAAATACCATTGGTTTTCCATTTCAAATAAATCATGTTTTCAAAAAAATTATTCAACATAACTCAAATTAGAAAACAAGGCCCAAGACATAACATGATCAACATATCCAACAAGGAATAATAATGGGTGATTACGAAGATCATCATCATCTAACCATATAAATGGAAACGGGAATAACATATTTCATCACATGAAACATGGCACTAATAAAATTCATAAATATTATAAATCAATCAAAAATTAGTAAGTTCACCTAGGGATATTACTGTAATGGTCTAATGTGTTTGAGTCTAAAAAACTATGCTAGATGGATAAGAAAAAATGGAAGCTCTCATAGTCTTCCTTGAGCCCAACTCCAAGTGCTCTCATGGTCTCTCAGTAAACAAGTGGAATATCTCATGGTCTACCTACCCAAAGGCCACCATAGTACCTTAAAAAAAATAATCTCTCACAATATTCCTCCCTAAAGTCTCTTATAGTCCCTCAGACAACCCCTCACTCACACCCCGATGAACCCATGTGCTACTCCATGCCAATATAATCACACATAAGTTCCATACATGAAAACCATTTGAGAAGCTAATTTGTCATGAAAACATGCTAATTAATAAAAAAACATTTCAAAAGGTAAAATGATTTATGAAACCATTTTTGAAATCCATTTAGAACCATAAAACTATTTAAGTCATTCAATCAAACACTTGGTGTGCAAACAAGACACACCCATTTTTAAAACTCACTTTAAACACCCAATTTCGAAACTAAAACATGGAACACATCTAACATGGTATAAAAACCAACCAAAAAACATTTAATTTTAAATTAAATACACACAAATCAAAAGATATTTATAATTTAAAGGTAATCCATAGAAAAATCCCTTAAATAGAGTCACATACATCATAATTGGTTCCAACCTCATCCATTCAATGAAAACCACATGAAATAGGTAGGATAAGGAATATCACACCTAATACACAAGATTAAAAACTAAATATCCCATAAAATACCCTATATTTGGCCAAAAACCCATATTGGGTTACATATATCTATGATAATGGAGGAACAAGCAAGAGGAGGGGGAAAGAAAGGGGCTTACCTCAAGAAAAAAAACCTTGGATCCACAGATAATACCACCAAGATGGAAGGGAGGAAGCTTACACACCAAGGAGAGGGGATGGTCATGATAGAGGAATAAAATGAGGGATAAAAACCCTAATAATAAATAGGATAAAATAGAAAAATACCACTTTTTAAGTGATATGGATATATCTTATGGTTTGGTCGCATGGTTAGGCAGATTGTGCCCCAGCCATGCGGGAGATACTACTGTCCAAAAACCTAATACACATTGTTACCCCTAGGAGCTACATGGTTTGATAAACCATTCTCAAACTGTGATGTTGGACTCCTCATGTACTAATCATGTTTTAATGATCAAAAATCCTATTCAACCTAGTTAAAATCCTATAAATTATATCAAATCATGTGTAATAATGTTTAAAGTATTCTCATACTTTAAGAAGATACCTTAAAGATATTAATTGCTCTAAATTCAATTTAATTACTTTATACTATCCTTGATTTAATTTTATAATATCTTCTTTGACAAATGATTTAGTCTAATCCATTCTATGATCATCATTGGTTAATTCTGAATACAATTATCTTGAAAAGTATAAGAAACCATGAGTCTGCCATTGGTTATGTCTTTCTGGAAAAGTGAAGCAGACACCGTGAAGCAGACACCGTGAACAAGACATCGTGAAGAAGAAACCATGAAGCCGACACCACGAACAAGAAGACACCATGAACATTGAGACACTGTGACCATGAGACACCGTGAACATGAGACACCATGACCATGAGACACTGTGACCATGATACACCATGACCATGAGACATCGTGACCATGAGACACCATGACATTCAGACACCGTGACCAATCTAGACACCATGTGAAGGAGACACCATTTCCACGACATATTGTGACACCATTTACTAATATATTTTGTTGACTTTAAATTTAATCTCTAATGGTCGTATTTGAATATTTTAATGAACTGACATAATTAATGTTTCTTTATAGACATATCATTAGACAGTACGAGGTATGAGGTGCAGAATACATGCAACCTGTCGGCCCCAACACATGAACTCGAAGATAAAGAGTAGTGCGACCAAGAAAAATTTGACAGGCAAGGAAAACAATGGTAGTACGACACAAAGAACAAGCTGGTGGGTGTGAACTTGAGACCAATATAAATTTTGGAGAATTGGATCATGTAACTTGATTCTGTTGAATAACACATGAAGCATACTCGAATCCCGAGAACATATTCACACTATAGAACACCATGAAGAACACAAGATAAATCTGTCTGACTTATGACACTCTGTTTTCCAGATGAGGACTCGAGTTCTGCATCTGCTTCATCTCAGAAGTCCAGAGCTGCAAAGACTAACACTCAGAGAACTTCTAAACCTATCTCAATATTTCTACTTTGTTTTGTATCTTTTTATTAGCTTTCGAGAAGTGTGTGTTTCTGTATAATAACAAACTCCGTCTCCTGCATTAAACTGAAGGATAAAAGAGGAGGTCCATGTGTGGCCTGATAGTTTGTACCCACAAAGAACTATGGAAGAGGTCCCTGTGTGTCCTAGACAGTCTTGCGTACTATTGTTAACCCCGATCCAGGGTGTGGATCAATTTTATTTATATAAACTGCTTGGTGGAAGGTGATCACCAAGTGGAGTGGATTAATTCTCTTCTTGAGATTGAACCACTTTCTTCATATCCGCTGTGCTGCTTAATTTAGTCTTCTCTGTTTTACTACTCTATTGCATAATCCAGAAATCGCTAAATTCACTTTGATAGTTAGTCCTGGAAAGAAGTTATAACTGTTTTGTCTTAGTATAATAGATTCAAAATTAATATTAATAACTGATATTAAGATTACTGAGAACTAATCAATCTTCTAAGAAGTTATTCAAATATTCAAACTCTTATAACCATAAAACCTTGATTAACTGGGTTGTATCTAATCTTTTGGGGAAATAATTTTTATAGAAATTTTTATAGTTACTCAATTCACCCCTCCCCTATTGAGTAATCTACTCTGACCAACATTTAGTATCAGAGGGTGTTTATTAGGACTCTGTTTAATCTTATTCAACTATGATTGTAGTTGATCCTTAAAGATCTGTAAATTTCTGTTATTTTTAAATTTCTAGCTCTTTTAAAGTAATAATTTATTATGGATAATAGATTGGAAGGTGCTGTAACCAACAAACCACCATTCTTTAATGAAACCAATTATGCTCAATGAAAAATTAAAATGAAAATGTATTTAGAGAGTTTGAGTTTTGAAATTTGGTCATCCATTATAGATGAATATAAGATTACTACTACTGATAGAATCACATGGGATGAACCTACCAAAACTGCCTACAATAACAACTACAAAGCTATGAATGCTTTATACTGATCCTTAGGAGATTAAGAGTTCAATAGAATTTCTTATTGTAAAACTGCCCATGAAATTTGGGATACCCTATCTACCTCACATGAAGGAACATCTAGTGTAAAATAAATGAGACTTAATACTTATACTATTAAATATGATAATTTTAAGATGAAACCTGATGAGCCTATTTCTGACATGTATCTTAGGTTCAATGAGATTGTCAACACAATGATTTCTCTTGGGAGAGAAGTCACTGCTAAGGAACAGATCATGAGAATTCTCAGATGTTTTCCAGATAGATAGAGGGGAACCTCTGTCTCTATTAGAGAATCATGCGACATCAGCAAAATACTTGTAAAAGAACTCATTGGGAAACTGATGATGTATGAAGAAGAGTTAAAAGTCAATAAGGAGGAGGAGGATGAGCCAAAGAGGAATTTTTTTTCATTCAAGACCACCAACTCTAAGCACAAAGGCAAAGGGAATCTGGAAGCTTCTATAGAAAGTTCCAGTGATGAGAAATCATCATCCAAAAATGATTAGGAAGTAGCTCAATTATCCAGAAGATTCAAGAGACTTTAAAAGGAGAAGAAATTTTTTAGAAAGCCTAACTTCAAGGGAAAATATGACCAAAAAGGAAATTGGAAGAAGTATTGGAAAATAAGTGAAAATACTGATGAAATTGTTTGTTATGAGTGTAAGTGCAAAGGACATATCAAGGCTGACTATCCAAAGCTCAAGTATAAAAAGAAATACGAGGATAAGGATAGGAAGCATAAAAAGGCCATGAAAGCAACCTGGAGTGCTTTTGAGGATAGTTCAAGTGACTCAAAGACATCACATGATGAACATGCTAACAAATCCAATATGTGTTTTATGACAAACACATCTGAGGTAACACTGGACTCCTCTGTACATAATTCATACTATTCTGGAGATGAGAGTGACTTTGAAAATATGACTAATGAAGAAATTTTTTGAATACTGTAACATGTTTGAGGAAACATGAAATGAACTAAAAGACAAATATAAATCATTGAAGAAACATCATGATATTACTGGGACTATTAAATATGAACTCACAACTGAAAAATAGAAAAAATACTCAATCTATCAAAGAAAACAATGAATTAAAAATGTCTAATGAGAAATTTAAGAGTGACCTAGAAAGGTTTACCAATGGGAAAAATACCCTTACTAAAATTCTATGAAAACAAATTTCTCCTAAATACAAAATTGGCATTGGTTATAAACCTGGAAAAATAAATCTTGGTAGAACAAATTTTATTTCAAGATCTAGGACATATAGTTTCACTCCTTGTTCTGGACACAAATCATCTAATTCAAGTTATGATACACTGTCTACTATTTCAAGTTTTTGTGGAACAAATAAAGTTCATTTTTCAAATAATTTATGTAATGATTATAAGAAACATATGAGGAAAATATGGGCTCCTAAAGCACTTATCACTAATATTACTAGACCCAAACAAGTATGGGTACCAACATCTATTTTTGCTTAATCTTTTTGTAGGAAAGATACTTAAAGAGTTCCTATAAAAGTCTATAGTACTTGGACAATGGATGTTGAAGGCACATGATAGGAGAATAATCATGCTTCAAGAATCTAATCAAAATAGATGGAGGAAATGTCACATTTTGTGACAATGCCAAAGGAAAGATTATTGGCCTCAACAAAATCGGTAACTCTAACTCAGTTTTAATTTCTAAAGTACTGCCTGCCTGAATGGCCCGAAGGCCTTCATTTTTTTATTGATTTTGATAACCCCTCTTTCAAGGGATGAGAGGGAACCCTTACAAGTCCCGTAGGCTCAGAGATTAAATGGCCTGTAGGCTTAAGAGATTACATGGCCCGTAGGCTTAAATTTGAAAATAATGCTTGCAATGTCTTTAATTATAAAGGTGAATTAGTATTTTCTACATTAAGAAGTGAAAATGTTTACTCTCTTAACTTAGATTCTTTAGCTTCTCAAAATGTTTCATGCTTAAGTGTATTTCATAAAGAGTCTTGGCTCTAACATAGGATACTAGGACACTGTGATGTTCACTCCCTTAGAAAGCTAACTAGAAAAGGCTTAGTTAAAGACTTACCCAAACTAGAGTTTTCAAATGAAAAAGTGTGTAATCATTGTAAAAAAGGAAAACAACACAATGTTTCCTTCAAACCAAAGAAATTAGTGTTAACTTCTCAACCTCTCAAACTAGTTCACATGGATTTATTTGGACCATCTAGAGTTTCTAGTTTAAATGGGAAGCACTATGTTTATGTTCTTGTAGATGACTTTTCTAGATATACTTGGACCTTCTTTGTGGCTCACAAAAGTGAAGCCTGCTCTTATTTTACTAAATATTTGAAGTCTGTAGAAAATCATAGTGGGCTTAGTATTAAATCCTTAAGAAGTGATCATGGTCGTGAGTTTGAAAATCAAGAGTTTGAATCATTTTTCTCACAAAATGGTTATAGTCACAATTCATATACCCCTAGAACACCTAAAAAAAATGGAGTTGTGGAGAGAATAAATAGAACCCTGCAAGAGATTTCTAGAACAATGCTTAGTGAGTATGTCCTACCTATTTATTTTTGGGATGAAGGTGTCAATACAGCATGCTACATAATTAATATAGTGTTGATCCAACCTATTCTTAAGAGGACTTATTATGAGTTATGGAACAATATAAAACCCAAGTTTAAATACTTCAAAGTTTTTGGTTGTAAAGTCTATATCCTTAATACTAAGGAAAATCTTGAAAATTTTGCATCAAAGAGTGATAAAGGTATCTTTGTAGGATATCACTTATATAGTAAATCCTATAGAGTTTTAAATAAAAGAACTAAATGTGTGGAAGAATTTCTTCATGTCAAATTTGATGAAATAGATCCACATGAGCCTAAAACCATTCTAGAGAACCTGGAGGATGATGTATCAAATTAGAACATTAATCCAAAAGCTTTAGACCATTCTGTGAAAGAATCTATGAAAACTTCCAATTCTGGAAATTCCTTAGAATAAAGTCATAATGAACCTGAATCTGTTGATGAACCTGAAATCACTAGTCCTTCCTTTTATAGAGCATTTAGAACTCTTAAGAACCATCCATTGGATGTTGTTGTAGGAGACTTAGATAAAGGAACTCAAACTAGAGCTTCTATTAGAAATCAGGTTGAACACCAAGTTTTCTTGTCACAACTTGAACCTAAAAACATTAATTATGCTATCAATGATGAATTTTGGGTGATGGCTATGAAAGACGAGATTAATTAGTTTGAAAGTAAAAAAGTCTGGAAACTTTTTGAGAGACCTAAGGACACATTAACCATAGGCACTAAATGGTTGTTTAGAAATAAGGCTGGTAACATAGTTAGAAACAAGGCCGGATTAGTTTCACAAGGCTATAGTCAAGAAGAAGGAATTGATTATGAAGATAACTTTGCACCAGTATCTAGACTTGAAGCCATAAAAATCTTGCTTGCCTATGCTGCACATATGAATTTCAAACTATATCAAATGGATGTTAAAAGTGCATTCTTAAATGGGTATATAGATGAGGATGTTTTTGTGGAACAACCAGCTAGTTTTACAAACCCCCATTTTCCAAATCATATTTTTAAACAATCAAAAGCTTTATATGGTTTAAAGCAAGCTCTAAGATCTTGATATGACAGGTTGAGTAGTTTTCTTATTTCCAAAGGTTTTATAAAAGGAATAGTTGATCCTACCCTTTTTATAAAATGAATTTCTAATGATGTTTTATTTGTTCAAATATATGTAGATGATATTATTTATAGATCTAAAAAAAATTCTTTAGGTGTTGATTTTCTAAAATGATGCTAAATGAATTTGAATTGAGTTTAATGGGTGAACTAAAATTCTTTCTTGGATTTCAAATATTTCAAAATAAGGATGGAATTATTTGAACACAAAGTAAATATACTATAGATCATCTAAAACGTTTTGGATTGGATAGCACTAAAAGTAGTGAAACTCCCATGAGTACCACTTGTAAGTTGGATCTTGATGAAGATGGAAAATCTATTGATCAAATCACTTATAGAGGAATTATTGGAAGTTTACTCTACTTAACTGATAGTCACCTTGAAATTGTGTTTAGTGTGTGTATGTGTGCTCATTTTCAAGTAAATCCTAAAAAAACTCATTTAAATGCTATAAAGAGAATTTTCAAATACCTCAAGCATACAACCAATCTAGGACTGTTCTATCCTAGAGGAAAATCATTTGAATTAGTTAGTTATTCTGTTGCTGACTTTGGTGGCTATAAGTTAGATAGAAAAGGCACCTTGGGAACATGTCACTTTTTAGGCAAGTCACTAGTATCATGGTGTAGTAAGAAACAAAATTCTGTTGCATTATCCACTGTAGAAGCTGAATACATAGCTGCTGTCAGTTGTTGTGCAAAAATTTTGTGGATGAAACATACATTACTAGATTATGGATATCAATTCAGGCATGTACCTATAAACTGTGAAAACAAAAGTGCTATTAACATCTTTAAAAATTCTAAGAGAATAGACTACATCATACATGAAATAGTCATGATAAACCTCAAATAGATATCTTACTATTTTATGTCTTACTATTTTATATTTTACTTTTTCATGTTTACAGTCTCACAGTTAGTGCTTCGTGATTACTGTATGATAGTCACTGTATCACTGTAACACTCAGACATGGTCTCACTGTAAAGTTCACAGTTACTATCTCACCATATTACTGTCTCACCGTAACACTCAGTTACTGTCTCACCGTAACGTGCAGTTACTGTCTCACCGTAACATTCATTCTCTGTCTCACCATAAAGATTCATTATGATTTTTTTGAATTAAAAAACTGTATCATGGTAATTATCCTATTCACTTTTTTTTTGTTTTCCCGCACTTTTAATTTTGCAACGTTTGGTATTCCTAAATAATAAAGTAAATAAAGTATCACTCGATTCTTCACTTGGGATTTATTTTATTCACTCATTTCAAACCTCTATTCAAACCTAAAACCCTTCTCTCTCTCTTGAACCTTTAGTGGATTCCCAGGATGAAATTCCCTTCATCATAGACTCTTGAGAAACGTAGTGCAAAGAAGAATAAAATTGCACCCAAGCTAGCACCCTAAGGTCTGATAAATCTAAATCTAGCAAATCGAGTTGTTTTACCTGAAAAATAGATTTTCCATAATTGGCTTTGGTCTAGTAAGTATTTGTTTTTGAAAGTGTTAGAACAACAAGGCTGGTTAGAGTGGCTTTTTAAGGAAGATATACCTATCTATCCTAAGTTGGTAGCTCGGTTTTATCAATATGTTCAGTTCTCCTTTGATTCTAAAGATGGTTATGTCATGAGAAGCTAGATCAATGGGCAGAGATACTCATTATCTTCGAGGTTATGGACTGCATACCTTAGGATACCTCATGATGGAATCTGTGAGTATTATCAGAGAGGACCCCCACCTTCAACCGAATTCTTTGATCTGGAGGATGCATTGAAAGCCTTAACTGGAAATGGAACCAAGAGGAGAGCCATTACTGCTGAACTAGATGGAGATTCAAGGCTTCTGTTCAAGTTTATACAGAATCTAGTTAGCCCCAGAAAAGTTGATTTTACTATTTTGAAATATCAGGTTGTGTTTCTGATCCACCTTATGAAAAATGGGTATAAGACCAACCTTTCAAAGTATATCATACACCATATGTGTGAGCTTATTAAAGCCACATCCAAGTCAACTTCCCTATTTTACTCTTGACTTATCTCAACCATCTTCATGCTAAAGGAATGGTTGGACCGAATGAGGAAGTAAATAAGGATTGTGAATTATACCTCTCAAAATCCACTATTAAGATAATGAAGATAAATTGGAATCCTTGGAAAAAGGAATGGGTGGAAGACATTGATAGAGTTTATGAGAAATTCAATCTAGTGGAACATCACCCAAGACCAAGAAATATTTATGATCCTGGTTTAGAACCAGATGAGAATGTTGAGTACTCTTCTGAAGAAGAAGAAGGGGCTGCTGTGACCCCTAGAGAAACTGTTTCTGTTGAGGAAGACATTACTTTTATCCCTCTTGGGGTAAGTGAAAAAGAAGCCCTTGCACCTATAGAAGTTGTTAATCTGGAAGATCAACCTGAGGTTGAAATAGACTCTGTTTCTAATTAAACTGACAAGAATGACATGGAAGAACCTATAGTGGAAGTGCTACCTGGTATGCAAGAAGCTAATCTTGAGGAACTCCAAGTGGAACAATATGCTCCTAACATCATCCCTATGGATAAATAAAGGATGGAGCTAGATTTTCAGTTGGCTAGGCAGGAAAGGGGTGAGGAACCAAGAGATGTTTTTGTAGATTTAGACCAAGACCCTAAGCCTCTCAGTCCTAAGAAGGATGCAACCGTTGAGGGGGAGAAACCCCCAAATCTGGAATCTCTTAAAGTACCAAATCCGATTGATATGAACCTTGTAGACACTCAATATAAGTTCCCCAGTTTCTATGATGTGGATGACTCTCAGAAAGTCTTAGAAAAAGGCCTCGACCTTTCCTCTTTGTTCTAGTTAAAATCAGTCTCTAATATATCCCCTACAAAGGAACCTAAAACTGTATCAATACCTGTTTCTAAACCTTCATCAGACCAATCATCCTTGGTGAGTAAGAATGATCTAAAGGAATTCGGTGCCACCCTCTTGTCTGGTGTTGAAAAAGTCAATAATTCCCAACCTTATCTTATGACACATCTATGTGAGAAATATGCCTCTTTATTGTTGGAGAAATTTATTTGGAAGATTAAACCTAAAATTCTTCATGAGATTCAGGAATTTAGAGTTAAAACATGATTCTTAGTGACGAAGTGAAGACTCTGAGAGGTATGATCGAAGAAATTCATAAAGAGATGCATTCCAGACCAAAGCTTGTTTCTCCTCCTGTAGAACCTAATGTTACTCAAACCCCACAGGATGTTGTGCCTCAAATTCAACCTTATTTGTCTTCCTCAGATGAAAAGGTCACTGAAAGAAACAAACAGATCATGAAGGAGATGGGAGTGCTTGTTGTAAATCTTAACAAACTCACTGATGAGTATACGTGATGTCTTCAAAAAGTGTTGAACCAACTGAAATCTCTCACCACCGCTATCAATACTTCTAAAGCCTCTAGTCAATCCTCTAAACCTTCTTTATATAGTGACCTACTCAGAACAGTGGTCAAAGAAGATCTTTAGACTATACTTAATGGTTTCAATACATCTTCTCTCTCTGAAGTTATCAAGAATAGTGACCGAGTTCTTGATCTAGTCCAAATCCACTCAAAAATTACTAATGATGCTCAGCAAGAGATTGCTAAGAAAGTGGATTTCTACTTCAACCGAATCTTCTCAAATACTGATATGACAAATCATTTAAGGTATCTTGTAAAGAATCATCAGATTCCTCCCGTGACTCAAGCTTTCAAGACCCAAGTCAAACGCTCACTGAGTTCACTCGATCGTTGGAAAAGTTTAAGGAGAACAAGGATGATTTTGAGAAATCCATGCAATATGGTGGGGAGATCATTGCGGATTTCATTAAGCTTATGAGGCCTTACCTTCATATACAGAGTAAAACCATTATTGCTCCTACGGCTGCTCCTCTGAGACCTGGTCTTCCTACCTTCACCTCTTCCCTAGCCTCCACCACTATGTTTGTTAGCCAAGTACAAAGTCATATCCGGCCTATGATCCTTGATCAACAACTGCCTTGATCTTCTACCACTCCTACTATGGTGCCATCTGTTTTTGAAGGCCTTCCTTTACCTTCTTTATCAACCACCTCACTCCCTTCTTCTACTTCCACTTCAGATCCTATGGCTTCCTCTTCTGTTACTGCTGCTAAAGGAAAAGAGAAGGCTAGCCCTGAATAATAACAGTGATCACTCCTTTTTTGATAAGAATGATATTGCTTATTCTCTTTTTTGTTTATACTGGACCTTATTTTCTTTAATGAAATGTTCAATTTTTCATGACTCCTCTTATTCCATCCTTTTTGATAATCCCAAATGGGGGAGAGATCTCTATATGTTAGACAAACCTCTATATGTTATACAATTATCTTATCTCTATATCTATATTTGACTCAAATATACACTTTAAATCTATATGATTTGTGATCATCAAAAAGAGGTAGATTGTTGGACTCCTCATGTACTAATCATGTTTTAATGATCACAAATCCTATTCAACCTAGTTAAAATACTGTAAATTATATCAAATCATGTGTATTAATATTTAAAGTATTCTCATGATTTAAGAAGATCCATTAAAGATATTAATTGCTCTACATTCAGTTTAATTACTTTATACTATCCTTGATTTACCTTTATAATATATTCTTTGACAAATGATTAAGTATAATCCATTCTATGATCATTATTGCTTAAGTCTGAATACAGTTATCTTGAAAAGTCTAAGACACCATGAGTCTTCCAGTGGTTATGTCTTTCTGGAAAAGTGAAGCAGACGCCATGAAGTAGACACCGTGAACAAGACACCATGAACAAGACACCATGAACAAGACACCATGAACAAGACACCGTAAAGCAGACACTGTGAACCAGAAGACATAGTGAACATTGAGACACCGTGACCACGAGACACCGTGACTATCAAACACCATGACCATGAGACACTGTGACCATGAGACACCGTGACCATGAGACACCGTGACCATGAGACACTGTGACATTCAGACACCGTGACCAATCCAGACACTGTGTGAAGGAGACACCATTTCCATGACATATTGTGACATTGTTTCATAATATATTTTGTTTTATTTTAATTTAATCTATAACGGTCATATTTAAAGATTTTAATTCACTAACATAATTAATGTTTCTTTGTAGACATATCATCAGACAATAGGAGGTACGAGGTGCAGAATACATGCAACCTGTTGGCCCCAACACATGCACTCGAAGATAAAAGATTAGTACAAACAAGAAACATATGAAGGTCGAAGAAAATAGTGGTATCACGACACAAAGAACAAGCTGGTGGGTGTGAACGTGATACTAATATAAATTTTGGATAATTGGCTCATGCAACTCGATTCTGCTGAAGAACACACGAAGCATACTTGAATCCTGAGAACATATTTGCATTGTAGAACACCACAAAGAACACAAGTTAAATATTTCTGACTTAAGACACTATGTTTTCCAGAAGAGGACTCAATTTATACATATGCTTCATCTCAGAAGTCTAGAGCTGCAAAGAATAACACTCAGAGCACTTCTAAATCTATCTCAATCTTTCTACTCTGTTGTGTATCTTTTTATTAACTTTTGAGTAGTGTGTGTTTCTGTATAATAACACACTCTGCCTCCTGCATTAAACTAAATGATACAATATATCCTTACTCAAATATTATTTTACTCTTGTGTATACCCATAGATAAGTGTGGAAGAGGTCCCTGTGTGGCCTGGTAGTTTGTACCCATGAAGAACTGTGGAAGAGGTCCCTGTGTGGCCTGGACAGTCCTGCGTACTGTTGTTAACCCCAATCCAGGGTGTGGATAAAGTTTATTTATATAAACTACTTGGTGGAATATGATCAACAAGTGGAGTGGATTAAATCTTGGATTGAGAGTGAACAACTTGTTTCATATCCACTGTGCTACTTAATTTAGTCTTCTCTTTTTTACTGATCTATTGCATAATTCGGAAATCGTTAAATTCAATTTGACAATTAGTCTTATAAAGAAGTTATAACTATTTTGTCTTAGTATAATAGCTTCAAAAGTAATATTAATAACTGATATTAAGATTATTGAGAACTAGTCAATCTTATAAGAATTTATTCAAATAGTCAGACTCTTATAACCGTATAACCTTGATTAACTGGGCTGTATCTAATATTTTGGGGAAATAATTTTTACAGAAGTTTTTATAGTTACTAAATTCACCCCTCCCCTCTTGAGTAATCTACTCTGACCAAAATGTGAAAATCCTAGTATCCCAACCTGTATCACCCTCACACAGTTATCCTCATAGTTAGACAAACTATGTGCTAATCATGTTCCTTGGTATGTCTTCCCCAAAAATTGGGTTTTCAACCCTCAACATTAGAAACCTCCAAAGGTAAACCAAATGGTAAATATAATCAAAATTTTATATATCAATGACTTGGTGGGTGTTACATTTCCCATGTACCTCAACCCCTACTTTGATCATACAATGTCAGACTACATGGTGTGTACCACCCCATTCACAAAAATTACCTAACATGGGGTGCCCATTCATGTACCCCTAAATGGGGTCTGTCCAAACATAGTACACATCTTTTGTCCATGTACCTCATATAGGATCTGGACATGTACCTACATGGTCATGTTTTCTCAGAACACCATGAGTCACCACTACATGGAGTATAGACACAATACACAACATGTAGTCCTAAAAACTCATCTTCCTCAAATATAAAGAACACATAGCATGTTTTTTATGAACTGCATGTTGTGTACATGGGTATTTTGGAATGGAAAACCCCCAAAATGGCCCAAAACCCCTAGTTCTCCACAATTAACCATAAATTGACCCCCATAATGTCCCCAACAACCCAAAAATATTTAAAAACTTTTAAAACAACTAAAATATGGGTATTTATTAAAATAATATTAATAATAGGCCTACCTCTAGGTGGAAATTTCCGAGGATTCACACTGGATCCGTGTTATGCACCCGCTAAGCCTCAATCTACCTCCAAATGAGCTACCCATGTGATGCCTCCTCCTCATTCTCCCTCTTTGATCCCTCTACCTCTATTAGATGAGAACCCAAAGGGGGAATCCACAAAGGTATATATAATAAGATAAAAGGAAAAGATAAAAAGGTAAAAAAGGATGAAAAGAAAATAAAAGGAAATAAAAAGGGGACTGGTCCTAGCCCCAATGCCCATGATGGGTTTATGCCTCACTTAGGAAAACCCCCCATTATGGACTCAACTATGGAGAGGGAATATGAATCTGATATTACATTTAATATATATCACTGAATTAACACATGAAAAAAGATCAATATTTAATTAACTAAATATTAAATATTCCACAAAAATTTGAATGGCACATATTTAAATCGAACACTTGTCTGAGGTTAAAAACTACATTCGAGGACCAACAGAGTGTTTGGAAAAATTATTTGAGATCAACTTATATGAGAAATTTGAATTTCCCCCCTAAACACTTTGAGGAACAAAAATTTAAAAATTACCATTATTTTCACAACCCTTGATGATACGAGTTTTTTTTAAAAGGTTGGGGCCAAAGCCTCATTTATTATTAAAGTAAAGAAAAGACCTCTTTAACTGGGTAGAGGGAGACCCATCATATAGCCCGAAGGCCTAGTAGGAATTTATCCCATTACATGGCCCGTAGGCCCATTTTTTTGGCCCAAAGCCCATTCTGTGAATAGTACTACTACAGTACCCGCACTGCTACAGTACTGCACAGTACTCGCTGCTACTACAGTACTCTTCCGCTGCTACAGTGACCTGCCGCTGCTACAGTACCGCCATTGCTATAGTCCCACCGCTGCTACAATACACTACAATACTGCTACAATAACCTGTGCCCAATGGGTTTTGAACCCCCATTTTTCATGTAGAATTAAGAGGTGCTTACCACTAAGAAAAACCCCCAACTACACCCTTGATGATATGAGTCATTAAAAACTCCCATCAAAAACTCTTCTCACCACCAAGAATCCCTAGTTGTCAACCAAAATCCTTATTCCTCCCCTAAGAACTGGTGAAACCAAAACTATCTTGACTATATCATGAATAGTCTTAAAATATTCATATGTATCTCCTAACATGAGAGACATTTATCCATGACCGATTAGATGATCCCCACCGTAAGAGTATCCTTATCATCAATCTTCTACCCAAACAGAAAACTACATGGCCCATGCTACATGCGTCACCAAATTCAATGGATAGAGTTGACTAAACTAGTCACACCTAAGTTCCAAAATGATAACAAAATTTCTTGTTCCCATCCCACCAAGAACATAAACCTTCATTCTCAATAAACCACTTAAATAAGGATAACAACCTCTAATGGCCTGCAGTGCACTCCCACTACAAGGATTTCCTTAATTTTCTCTTGAACGAGAACCAAGACTCATGTTCATTTAGGATAAGTCCTAACGAGACTAGTATAATGTGCTTAAAACCACTAACCATGATCCTCAACCAGTACATTTACAATAAATTAGAGCACCCTCAACATCCCTCTTAAAAAAAGGTATCTCCCTCATGCCATGATCAGCCATACGACCACCCTCTACTCAAGAATCCATCTAAAGCCACAATCATCCAACCAAAATCCATTTAAGCTACCCAAAACACAACAAAAATGATTAGGTCCAGGGATCCAACAAATTCTTTCTTATTAATCATGCATGATATAGGGATCAATACCAGTTCTCCACTTCTAAAATACAATGCTTCCTCATGCATAACCACACCCTAGTGAAATTAGACCACAATGACCCCACTAAGGAAGAATTACCATGTACTCCAAAGATGTCAATGATAGTAGGTAAAAAAACCCCACCACACAACACGATAGAAAATATGTGGTAAGAACATATCCTCACCAAGGAACAAGAACCTATAACTTTAGGGGAACCACCACCTCAGGGTAACTTAATCCCAATCTAAATATCTCTTAGGAATCTTTTCCCTCATCAAGCCTCCAAAAGGGAACTTAAAGCTCATTATAAATCCATAAGGGCCTCTATGCATCCCTTGATGAAGGAAATACATCTTATTTATCAGAGAACCTCTCACCACATGATCTATATGACATATCATCAGAATAAAATATACACATGCAGTTCAGTTGAGTAAAATTCCACCAAGGATCTATATATGACACACCATATAGGTCATTGGAGACACTTTAAAAAACTAAACCTCTATTTTTAGTAAAAACACTATAGATAGACAAGTTTCATGTGAATTATATGTGCCTATAATATTATATGAACACTAGACTCTATCCCATGGGTTAATATCCAAAAACTATAGTAAACTATAAATACACAAACCCAAGTGAATAAAAATAGATGAAATCAAAAACCATGAAAATGGAATCCAAGAAAAACAATCTGATGCCCTGAAAACTTGGAACCCCTATTAGAAAATGTGTTTATGAAACACTAGTTCAATATTCATCACATGTTCTGACACATTACTATAACACCTATATACCAACAACCCAAATCATAAAACCAACCATTTCTGATATTATTTTGTAACAAACCTACCCAGGCCAACCTGACATGTCACCTGAACTGGCTCACCTTAAGGACTCAATCACACCCCCATGAATGCCAGAGGATACTGACTAGTGGAGAGGATCTAAAAGGTAAAGTGACGATACTATACCCTTTGGTCATCATGAAATAATAGTGTAAAATAAAAAAATCATACACATGGATGAAAATAAAAGTAATCATAATTAAAAACTAAAACAAAAGCATGTTATAATAAATGGAATGCAACATACAGTCATATAGATTCACAAGAATGAAAGATATAATATATCTGGTCTCCCATTGGGATTACCATATATAAAAAATAAAACAACTGAAAATAAATACAACAAGCTCTACTTACAACTCTGAGACGAACCACATACTCAGTCTCTATGATGCTCGAGTTGCACCATCCAAATTATGTGACTCCACACAAGTGTCTATACTCAATCCAGTAACATTGTTCCTTAGAGACATCCAATAAACAACCTATTCTCCAACTTGAAAGTATAAATTAGGTCTCACAAACACCGAGGTGCATGTACATGGGGTGATGAATAAATCTCAACAGGCCACCCCAAATGATTAACCTATAATCTAATGTCATAAAAAGTGAATGCACATGTGATATGACTATATTAACTGAAAAATAATAATAGTTATAATAAAAAACAATAAATAAAAGAAAATTTAGAACAAAATAAGGAAAATATCTTACTATAGGTTCTATATTGGTACTCATGGAAAATCTACCCTTGCTTTAGCGCACTCTAGAGGATTTACAACACATGGATCACCTAGTCACATGACAACAAGCACTTCCACCATATATGTATAGGAGGTCCAAGATGTATAAATGTAAAGGAAAAAATGTTGGACCCTAGGGAATAACCATATATATGAACAAAAATAACATGCAACTACCTGGATATAGGACTCCAAAAACATGATCTAAACAAGCGATATGAACATCTAGGTGACACAACTAGAAAAATATCAGTCTCGAAAGTTCTATAGAATAAATTAATCACTAGATATAAACCCAAAAATATGTGGGATCTATACATAAAACCAAGAGTGCACAACATCCATGACACTAAAAAAAACATACACATCTAATATAATCCACTACATGAGTGTCTCGACACCTCATGAGCTCGATGCCACTCTATCTAAGGTGTACTGTAAATACCCCAAACTTCTCATACATAAATATCACATCTTGATAGAAGAATATTCATTAAATATAATAAATAAATTCCCAAGGACCATAACGTTTTAGTGTCTTTCGATACTAGGTACACAATATTCTTATTTAGTGAAAGATATTCAACATCTCCCATAAAGATCTTCCCCATTTTTACTCCTTATAAACATACACTAATTAAAATATTTCTTCACAACCTGTGGAAAGGAAATATATGAAATGGTGGGTTTAGAAGCCTAGTAAGGGTAAACAAGGGAAATGCATAAGCATAACATGAGAATAAGGGTATGAGAACATGATCATAACATACGAAAACCATACCCAACATATAAATGATCAGAATCTTGAATCATGGACTAATGATTGGCATTTCAAAAGAAATGAATCATAAGAAAACAAATGATCATGATCCATGAGGACATAACATTGACATAAGACATGGAATTTTAGAATACACATAATCTTAGAAAATTATTTCCATAGTGGTCAAGGCTCCTTACTAAGTCTAACATAGTGGAATAAGTTCACTCTCCAAACCATCGTAGCAGTCACGGTCTACTCCCAAGAATATCATAGTGGAAAAGTACCTTACTGAACTAGTTTTACTTCCCATTATAGTTTTATTAATCTCATGTGATTTTAATCATTACCAAATGTATTAGAGGGAGATATAGGTCCCACCAATCACATAATAAAAATTATACATACATGTTCTAAAAGACCAAATTTTTTTCATCATATCCAAACCCATGAAAATAAATGGGCTTCATAAATCATTCATCATATCATAATACAAGAAAGGAAACGGGTTTTATAAAACATTTCATCATATCATAACTTATGGAAATGAAATAGGGTTTTATAAACTTCTCTTCATCTTAAATATAAAATTTTAGGAGAAAGAATAATAATGGTATCCATGGATCAAATCCACAATAAATCATAAGTAACTTTAAAGGATTTCATCTTAAATATAAAATGATATTGAAAGATAACTTGGAATACTTCTTTAGGAAAATAACCTTTCCACTTTGAAAATCACTTTTAAAAACATAAAACTTTTCCAACATACTTTTCTTTGAAAATAACCTTAGAAACTTATAAAGTAAGTTTTAAAGTTCATTTAAAAAATTTATCAAGAAAATTATCCATCCCATTTTTTTAAATATAATTTTTTTCAAAATCATTTTCTTTGGAAATAACCTTGAAAACTTATAAAGGAATATTTAAAAATAATTTAAAACATTTCTTGGGGAAAATAACCATTATTTGAAAGTCAATTTTTAAAACTAAAAAAACATAAAACATTTTTGAAATCCATATCGTATAAATAAACTTTTAAACTTATAAATTAATATTTAAAACATTTAGTGGTCATGATTGTGAAAAATAGTGTTCATGCCATATACTTTAAAACAAAGATTCCTCTCACATTTTTTATAAAATCTAAATGGGAATTATTTTGAAAATGACAAGAAGATTTCATTTAATATATTTTTTAAAAATTAAAACAAGAGTAAAAATGACTTCAAAAAATTAAAAATGAATATTAAAATATTCTTGAAAACATTTTTAGAAAACATGGATATAGAAGAAAAATTATTTTCAACTAAAGAGAGAAATAATGTCTGTTTTATTTAAAAAATTATTTTGGAATCATGAGTACATAAAGAGAGGAAAATGAAGGGAAAAATGTATTATTAAAAAATAAATATAGGAGTAGAAAATTCATGAGTTTCTTGAGATATATTTTATAATATTTCATCACCATAAGCATAAACATAAGCAATCATGATAAATAATGAGATTATATCATAAAACTATTACCACTTTGGTAATTTTGAATCGTAATAAAAATAAAGGAATAAAATTAAATGGAGATTAAAATATCACAAGAATAAATAAATTCATGATATTACATGTCAAAGGGGTAGTATATACACATTATAAAGGAATATAGGTGTATAACATAACATATGTCCCTAATAAGACAAATTGAGACAAAAATCCCTTACTATTTCAAAAGTTTTTGAACTGTCAGCCCCATGAAAGATAGATCATCAAATGGATATGTAAATATCAAAATATTATAGTATAATCATCATAAAATACACTCATGGGTAGTATATACAGCTCATAAATTAATCACATGGTGAATATGGCTTGTGTCGCACATAAAATAAAATTGAGATGAAAATATCTTACCTTAAGTCTTGACTTCCTTTGTACACATTAAAACCCCCTATATAATTAATAAAAATTTATTATAAATATATTATATAAAAATAATCATATTTATCAAACCATATAATATTTAATTATGAATTTTCTTCACTTATTTATCAATAATTCCTTGTTAAAATTACATTTTGGGTAATAACTGCTTAGTTTTTCACATATGTTTTGGTATGATATTTTTGATCCTATTAATTTTATCATGGTTACACCATATAAATAATTTTAAACGTGTTCTAAATATTATATATACTCATTATATATTTATTTATAGTAATCCATAAAAGTTAGATATAGAAAATGAAATACATCGTTCATGAAGAAAATAGGCCGTACGTACGCATAACGATGTTTCCATTTCATCAATGGATTAAAAAAAAGGTAAATAATTTATTAACATTAAAAAATAAATTTTATGTCATATATATCACATATTTTTATTTTAACCTCTCTATATTACCATCCATGTAAATCGTACATGAAGAACGAGTCACATTGCTTCGCGAGGCGGTAGTCTGCTATACACACGAGCGATGTTATCATATTAAAAAGATTGTAAAGTAAGGAGGTATATATGATATAATAATTTAAGAAGTATAAATTTTTTAAAAATATAATATATATTCATTTAATCTATCCTTATTACCACCCAAGTAAAATATAAAATAAAAAACAGATCACATCAGTTCGTGAAGCGGTAGTCCGTCGTACACACGAACGATTTTTTGTTTTTAAATGGGGTTGGAGTTAAAAATTGAGATTTAGTATTATAATAAATAGGTATAATAAAAACATAAATATCCTATATAAACATTAAATCCATCATTATATCCAGCTATGAGAGGTGATCATGGAAAACGAATAACATCGGTTCGCAAGGTGGTAGTCACATGAATGATGATTTCGTATCCCATTTGATAGAAGGGAAGATGGATTTAGGTTATTTAATTAAAATAATAAAATATTAGTATATAATATATATTATTTTTACTATTTTATAATATTTTTATAATATATTAATGAGTTAGAATATGAATTAAAACAAAAATTCATAGTTAACACTTTACCTCTTCTACAGATAACCTTTTTAGGTTTAACCTAAAACCTTATTACATTGGATTTATGATCTAAAAAAGGAATATAGGATTTGGGTATTGAATTAAGGAATAAATTTTGGTAGGTATTTTCTGAAGAAAATGGTTTTGTAAGTGTGAAGAAGAGAGGATATGAGATGGCCATTTATAAGTGAGGTGAGCGGTACACTTAAATGTTTTGAAAAGAAAAATGTGTACCCATGTTTTTCACATGAAACAAGGCCCAAAAATTGGTAATTACCAAATATTATAGGTTATAATGTCAACATATTTTTATAAAATCTGTTTTTTTACAAGTTATTAGTTCATTTTACCCCTTATCTTTTTAGTTTCACCCTCGGTAAACCCATTTTAACCATAACCCTGATAATTAATTTTTACAGCTTTTACTATTCATTATGGTCAGAAATTATTTTAAAAATATTATATAATAAAAATAATAATTATTATAAATATTTAATCTAATTTTTTAAATTAAATTCACAGAATAGGTAAAATCTAATTTAAAATTAATCTTGCAGACACGATGAAAAACATTTTTCCAAAGAGAAAAGTTTCAAAAGTTTCAAAAGTTTTTATATGAAAATTTAATATGAAATTGATTCCAATGAACTAAATTGTATTTCTAGATATATAATTTATCTAATTTTACTTTTTAAATCATATTAAAATAAAATTTATCTTGTAAATTCCTTGAATGAAATGGCAGTTTTTTAATAAAAACCAGTATTTTTGACTGTTTACTAAAAAAATTAACTTTTCATAATTTTTTTAAAAAAATATCTACATGATAATTTTGAAATTATTATTTCAAAAAATAATTTATTTTTTTCAAATAAAGTTTCTAAATGTAGAAAAATTAATTTTAAAATAAGCGTGAAAAATTCGACATTTTTTTAATAAAATACCTTTTTTAATTGAGAAATTGGATTTATTTTATCTCATACCTAAAAAACACATAAGATGAATTTGAAATATTATATTTAATATATAATATATAAATTTAATTAATATAATTCAATAAGAGTGATTTGTTGAATTTATTGATGTTAAACATATCTGTGTGAATAAAAATAGTTTTTTTAGAAAGTGATTTTCTTTATTTTCAAATGGTTCTTATTTTCATTTATAATTAATTGGTCACTAAATAATTAATTTTATATACATGGTTAAACCATATATTTTCATAATTTTTTTAATCCTATTCATTCCCTTCATTACAATGGTTATGTGATAACAATCATATTATGTAATAATATTTTAATTATGTGTTGTGTTTCTTTAAAACTTAGTGTTGTGTGTAGAGATAACTATCAAATAAATTGAAATTATTTGGAAACAATATTTCATAAAATCATAGGTTATTACATTCTTCCCACTTAAATAAATTTAATACTCTCAATTTGATATTGTTCTTGGAAATCAAAGTTTTAACATTTAAAAACCCCTTTCTGGGAAACCCACGTCATAAAGGGTTAATGAAACCACCTCTTGAAAAGAGAGAAATGGATGTTTAATGGTCATCTAGAATAACACACAATAGTTTTTTAAATTTGAGAACATAGGTGGTAAGTAAATATTTATACATGGAACAAAAGAGTAATGTCGAAATAAGGATGAATAATGATAAAGATCATTGATCACAATAAAGTGAACGATCTCGAGAAAATTAATAAACACAAAACTATAAACCATATAGTTTTGAAAAATTTAATTGTTATCATAGAAAATGATGGTAATAGGGTATAAATTTATTTTAAGATCCATTTCCTAAAGTTTGGTATTTTTTATGAGAAGATATACTTACTTTATTTCATCCCATTTCATAAGGACAATATCTTCTTTTGGTTGTTCCTTGATCAATTTTACTTCATATCTAACTATAAGAATTGAATTTTTCATGTTTGAAGAACTAACAGATAATAATGTCCATAAAATTATGATAATTCATTCCTTCTATCTCTAGTTATTATAAAAAAATGGTTAAAATAGGTTATCCATAAATATTCATATGGTGAAATAATTCATTAATATATAAAACCTCATCTAAAGTTTAACTTAAACCATTCCATAAATGGTCAACCTTATGAACCTTACAAAATTGAAAATTTATAAAAAAGGTATCTAAATTTCCCAAAATAAACTTAAAATTAATCCCAAAAATATCATTAAGTAGCTCTTAATTTCCACTTACCAAATATGTGAATACCTTGATAATATATTTTTCTAAAACATGGTAATAACCAGAATTAAAATAAAATATTAATGAAAACATACATGCTTCCTCATTACTTAAATAAAACCATAGATTATTAAATATATTCTATATATATAACAATGCTGTAAACTCTATCAATGATAACATAAAACACTTTGTCCAAAAATCATTAATGAGTTCCAAGGTCATCAATACTATCCAATTTAATTTATTCATATCCATCATCTCTTTATCCCAACATCAATATCTCAACATCAGAAACATATTAAGGTTCATATTCCCCTTAATCATATTTTTTAAATAAAATAACACCTTTACATTAAATAACTTTTCAAGGGAATTAATACCATTCAAAATATTCTTTAACGTCCTTAATCAAAAACTTATATTGAAATATTCCTTATATTTTTTAATTTTTGAATTACAATACATAAACACATCAATCATTATACTTAATTATTTGGTTTAATCATCCTATTACTTAATTACTCTTTCCTAAAATATGAAATATGAATCATGTCTAAACATTCATCAACCTCAATTTAATCATGCTTATTACATTTAATATAAAAAATATTGTTAGAGCTACCTATACCTTTTATATGTCATTTGTAGTCTCTTCATCATATGTAGTATAACCATTACTTGTAAAATAATGATCTCAGTGAAATCCATCCTTCTCTTCATTAGTGAGTCTAATATTTGGTTAAGGTGTAAGTTGTTAATAATATATAATGATAACTGATTAGGAACAATCAAAATATACTTCACTCTATTCATCATCCCATTTGGTTTCTAATAAAGACATTGTCAATTACATTCAATGGTAACCCAGTTCCTTCTAATTCCTTCCATTTATTAAAACCAAAAAGTATAGTGTGAGTAAAAATAATCATATTGGGTTATGGCATTATCCTGAAAAATAATTTATGGGATGTCTAAATAACAAAACCTTATTTTTAATATATGACACCTTGGGATTAACCTAGGTTATTCAAGGTCATTATTCAAATCCTTCATGATGGTTCATAATGAGTTTATTAATTTCAAAAACATATCCCCTGAGAGTTTAATACTAGGCACGTAGTAAGGACCACTGTCATGCACTAAGTGATGATTGAGTTTTGATCAATGTTCCAACTTAAGATTTATTACCCCTATGTATCTCTGTTTGAGATAAAAATCCACTCATATTATCTAGAAAAGGATGAAATTTCACGTAAACCACTAACTCTATCCTTTAACAAAATTCCAAGACATTTTCCTATAGTTTGACTTATCATTAGATTTATCCTTAGACATATACCTAGAAATATCCTTATACATATACCTAGGGATCTCACTAAAGTTTTATCATACTAGTTTCCATAGTTTAAATAAACATATCCTTTGATACCAACTATAAAGTCTCACAACTTCTTATACATAAATATTACATCTTCATAGATTAATATTGCTTACATTTGAAAAATACATGCCTAATGAACAAAATTATTTAGTTATATTAGATACTATGTAAAAAATATTATTATTTAGTGAAATATCTTCAATATCTCCCATAAATATCTTCCCCTTTTTTACTCTTTATGAACATACCCTGATTAAAAACTTTGTTTATAACCCAGGGAAAGGAAAAATAAGAAAGGGTGAGATCAGATGCTTAGTAATGGTAAATAAGGGAAATACATAAACATAACATGGAATTAAGGGTATGAGAAAATTATCATAACTTATAAAAACCAAATCTTTAATATGAAATATTAAAATCATGAATCATGAAATAAAAAATGGTAGTTCATAAGATATGAATCATATGGAAATCAAAGAACATGATCCATGAGAGCATACCATTAACATAATGCATATAATTATAGAATACATAGAATCTTAGAAAATAATTTCCATTGTAGTCAATGATCAATTCTAAGTATATCATAGTGAAATGGGTTCACTCCACAAACCATCATAGTAGTCAAGATTCAATACCAAGACTATCATAGTGGAAAAAGTCCCTAACTTTATTGGGTTCACTCTCCAATCCAGTCCTTTTTATCTCACGAGATTTCAATATTTACCCAATGTATTAGAGGAAGACATAAGTACCACCCATCACATAATGAAAATCATACATATGTGCTTTAAAAGATCATAAAAAATTTATTATATAAGAACCCATGAAAATAAATGGTCTTCATAAATCATTCATTATATCAGAACCCATAAAAATAAATGGGTTTCATAAAACATTTCATCATGACATAACCCATTGATATGAAACAGATTTCATAAAAATATCTTGAACATAAAAATAAACCATCCAGAGAAATAATAATAATGGTATACATTGATCATATCCCTAATAAATCATAAGTAACATAAAAGGACGTCATATAAGATTAGAAATTATTTTGGAATATCACTTGGAACATTTCTTAAGGAAAATAGCCTTTCTACTTTGAAAATAACTTTTAAAACCATTAAAAAAATTTAAAAATCATTTTTTTAAAATAACCTTAGAAACATATAAAGTAAACATTAAATATCATTTAAATAATTTATTGATGAAAATATCTTTTCCTATTTTAATTTCTTTTAAAACATAAAACATGTTCAGAATTCTTTTCTTTGAAAATAACATTTGAAACTTACAAAGGAAGCTTTAAAAATCATTTAAAAATTTCTTGAGAAAAATAACCTTTATTTGAAAATCAAATTTTAAAATAAAAAATACATAAGAAATTTTAGAAATACTTTTCGTTGAAAATAAACTTTGAAACTTATAAAGGTAACATTAAAACATTGAGTGGTCATGACTTTGAACAATAACGTTCATATCGTATACTTAAAAAATGACTGCTTTCACATTTTTTATAAAATACAAATGGGACATGTTTTAAAAATAAAAAAAATATTCATTTTTTTTAAAAAAAGTCAAAGAATGGTAAAAAAGAATTTTAAAAACCCCATATGAATATTTAAACACTTTTTAAAACATTTTTATAAAACATGGATATGGAAGGAAAAAATGTTTTCAATTAAAGAGAGAAATAAAATAGGTTTTCTTTCAAAAAATATTTTGGAATAATAAGTTCATAAAGGGAGGAAAATGAAGGGAAAAAATTATTATTAATAAATAAGTAGAGAATAATAAAATTAATGAGCTTATTTAGAGATAGTTTATTATATTTTATCATCAGAAGCATAAACATAAACAATCCTGATAAATGATGAGATTATATCATAAAACCATTTCCACTTTGATAACTTTGAATATTAAGACCCATGAAGGAATAAAATTAAAATAGACATAAAATAGAATTATAATAAATAAATTCATGATATTAAATGTAAAATGTGCTGTATATATACCTTATAAATGTATATAGGTGAATAATATAATGTTTGTCCTAAAGAAGAAAAATTGAGAAAAAAATACCTTTTTACTTAGGTAACTTTTGAATCGTCGACCCAATAAAAGATATATATTAATATGGATATGTAAATTAACATATTTTTTAAAATAAAAATCATAAAATTCATTCATGGGAAGTATATACACCACATAAATGAAATATATGGTGAATATCGCATGTGTCTTACAGAAAATAAAAGTGAGACATAAATCTTATACCTTAACTCCCAAATTTATTTGTAAAAGTTTTAACCTCAGGTATAATAAATATAATTTTATTATAAATCTATTAAATAAACATACTCATTTGTATAATAGCATATAATATTTACTTATGACTTTTAATTACCCTTTTATTGACAATTTGTTGTTGAAATTACATTTCGGGTAATAATTATTATGTTTTTCCCGTATGTTTTGGTTTGGTATTTTTGGTCCTATTAAATTGAAAATGGTTATGTAATATCCCTAATTTTACCCATGATATAAATATAATATATATTAATTATATATGTATTGAGAGTAATCCATAAAATTTAGAGATAGATAATGAAATACACTGTTAATGGAGACGATATGCCTTATGTATGCATGAACGATATTTTCATTTTCTAGATAGATTGAAAGCAATAAAGGTAACTAATATATTAAAATTGTAGAATAATTTTTATTATATATATATATCAAATATTTTTTATTTTAACTTGACCTTATTACCTTTCATGCAATGGGTACGTGAAGAAAGAATCACATTGCTTCGCAAGGCGGTAGTTCACCGTACACACAAGTGACATTATCATATTTACACAGAATAAAAAGTAAGAAGGTATATGTGATATAATAATTTAATAAGAATAAATATTTTAAAAATATCACATATATTCATCTAATATATCCTTATTATGTTCCAAGTAAAAAAAAATGAAAAACACATCACATTAGTTCGTGAGGCGATAATCCGCTGTACACTTGAGCAATGTTATTATTTTCCAATGGGTTTGGAGGTATGAAGGTAGATGTGGTATTATAATTATATAGGTATAATAATATAATAAATATCATATATAATCATTTAATCTATCATTATATGCAGTCGTGAATTTTGGTGATGAAAAATGAATAACATTGGTTCACGAGGCGGTAGTCCTCTGTACACACTAATGATGATTTTGTATCCCATTTGATGGAAGATGAGAAGGATTTAGATTATGAAATTAACATAATAAAATATAATTATATAGGAAATATTTTTTATATTATTTGGAAAATATTTTAAGAAGTTATAAGAAAAAGTAAAACAAAATGCATAGCTAAATACTTTACCTCTTCTTCTCAGAACCACTTTAAGTTTAACCTAAAGCCTTTCTATATTGGATTTATGATATCACCAAGTCATATAAGATGTGGGAATAAATTAATGAAGTAATTTTAGAATTTATTGGATGAAAAAGAGGTTTTATATGTGTGAATAGGTGAGGAGAGTGGGTGCCCCTTCACAAGTGAGGTGAGTTCCACACTTGTAATTTTTAAAAAGATAAGGTGTAACCACATTTTTCAGATGAAAAAATGTTCCAAAATGAAATATTAATGAAATTAATAGGTTATAAGGTCTATATACAGACATAAAATTGATGTTTTAAAATTTTATAGGTTATTTTATCCCTTATACATTTATTTTAAACCCCCGATAAACTTGTTTTAACCTTAACCATGATAATTAATTTTTACTATTTTTACTATTAATTATGGTCAGAATTATGTTTACATTATTAGATAATAAAAATTATTATAATTATAAAAATATAACAATTTTTTTAAAATTCTATTCATATAAGTGGAAAATTTTAATTTAAAATTAATCTTAGAGACGTGATGAGAAAGTGGTTTTCCAAATAGAAACGTTTCGAAAGTTTAAATTTTTTTTATATCAAAATACAATATAAAATTGATTAAAATGAAATAAATTTTATTAATACATACATAATTAAACTAATTTTACTTTTAAAACCATATTAAAATAATATTTAGTTTTTAAATTCCTTGAATGAAAAATCAATTTTTTAATAAAAACCAGTATTTTTCACTATTCACTAAAAATTTTATCTTTTCAAAAAATTATAAAAAATAAATACAAGATAATTATTAAATTTTTATTTAAAATTTAATTTATTTTATAAAATATTTTTTCTAAAATTTTCAAAAAATAATTTTAAAATAATTGTGCAAAATGAAACTAAACACTTTTTAATAAAAAATACAGTTTTAAGTGTAAAATTAGATTTATTTTATATCATGTATTGAAAAAATATAATATAAATGTTAAATATTATATTAAATATTAATATATAAATTTCAGTAATATCATAAATAAAAATTTATTTTTTTAATTTATTGATGTAACAGATGTTTGTGTGCATAAAAATGCTTTTTTTTCCAGAAAAATATTTTATTTATTTTCAAATGGTTCTTATTTTCATTTATAATTAATTGTTCACTAAAGAATTAATTTTTTATATATGTGCAGGCCATATATTTTTATAATTCAGTTAATAATATTCATACCCACCATTAAAATGGCTAGTTGAAAACTATCATTTTAAATAATCATATTTTAATAGTATGTCGTGTTTCATTAAAACTCAGTGTTGTGTGTCACACAAGCTATCAAAGATATTAAAATTATTTGAAAATATATTTCATAAAATATATTGGTGTTACATGAAAACTCAAATATAAGGGAATTTAAATCATCTAGATCAACCATTATATCTCTAATCCTATTTAACCATATTTAGCCAATGGAAGAGAAAATTGGATCAAAAATCATGGTTGATGCTCAATAAAATGTATCCCAAGGGTATCCTCCTCAAACCAAAGTCTAGATCATAAAATACCTAAACCTCATGAACAAATGCCAACAAAACATGGGACAATCCAACTCTCAAACCCACCATCTAAACAGATGAACTAGTAGTGCCGATCAAATCTCAACCAAAAAAGCATGGGGCCTCTTTCATCACCATGGATCTCCTAATCTAAGGAAATTTCCACCACATGATCTCCATGATCCACCTTAGGTCTAAACCAAAATATAGGGATCCCATGGTCCTTGGGGTCATAACACAAAGTGATGTCTTACTACGTACTCCCCTGGGGAACCTATGCTCTTGGGCCATGCCTATCAAATGATCTTCAATATAGCATCCCGCCATTTTATAACATAAACTTTCATTACATTACACACAACTGAGGATCTTTAAGGTTTAGTGTCTTGGAAACCAGGAACATAATACATGAAAACAACATAAAGCATTCTTCTTAAACACTTTCAAGGCGTCTCCTTAAGTTCATTCTAGGTTCATTACTGCATCTCATAACTTGGGGACATACATCAAAAGAAAGGGTGAGCAGAAGGCCCAGTAAGGGAAACAAGAGGAACATTTTACATGTGAACTTGAGATACTTCAATAAGGACATGAAAAGAACTTTAAGGCATGAGAAAGAAATCATGAGGCATTTCATAATAAAAATAACATTTTTCATAACTTGAAGATGTGGCTACATCATTTAACATAGACAATCATGAACATATCACCAAGGTCCATCCCCAAGGTGTCATTTGAAAATTACCAAGGTTATTCACCAAGGTATCGTGAAAATTGTAATCTCTAGTGGTTACATCATTACCCAATGCATTGGAGCGCTATCAGGGCGCACCCTTAAATTTGCCTTTATTATAATGTGAGCCACATATATCATCATCAAACATTTCATAAATAACCCATATAGCATAAAATAAATGGGTTTCATTTCATAATCATAACGTTTTAAAAACTGCTTTAAAGACATGATCTTTACGTCACTTTAAACCCACGGAAAGGGAAAGAGGGTTTCATGTATGTAATTCCCAGAATTTAAAATAGAACATTTTGATATATATGTGAATACCCCTGTAGAAATAAGAGCTTTGAGTATTCACTTTATAACATAAAATAATTTTTAGAAAAGAGAGAGAGGCATTTTGAGACGAAAATTCTGCAGCATAACGGCTATGATACAAGGTTTTAGAAAACATTGAGAAGAGAGGGGACATGGGTAAAACATTCATAAATGACCCATCAAACAGTAGAGGGAAAAAAATATAAGATATTTAAGAATATGGTAATGAAATTTGAAAATATACCATATGAAATGAAGAACATGAAAGGAAGAAAAAAAAGATTTCTCTTGTGAGAATTCGGCAGCCTAACGGCGTCACTTAAACTTCAACAAAATTGAATTGACAAGGTCAAATAGGGTATCTCATCATATGAACATAAGAGTACAGTATGATAGATATAGAGATCATACCCCAACATAATAGAAAGGAACTTGAAAGACTTGAATGAAAATAGAACTTGAAAACGAGGAAGGTGAAAGAATCCCTTAAAAATTCGGCAGCCTAACGGCGCCACTTAAACATTCTTAAAACGAATTGATGAGAGAAAGGGGGGGTCTCTCATAATATGAACATGAAATAGGCAGTAGGATGAATATAAAATAACATCCTCCAACATAAGAACATGGAGTATAAAATAAATGACATAAAAGAGATTACTTGAAAAGAAAGAGAGAGGTCGGATCCCTTACCTTAAAACGTGACTCTTGAAACTCAAAGGATTGGACCTTGAGGGCTTGGGGGCACCTTGGGAGGACTCCTTGGAAGGTAAGAAGACCAGAACTTCGTTGGGGGAGAGTTGGGAGTGAAAACTAAGGGAGGAAAGGGTGGTTATTTATAGGGAAAGTGAGGGGACAAAGCATTAATGGCCAAGGGACACCTCACTAGTGGTTTTGGCAAAACCATGGGCTTGACCATGGTATTTGCCCATGGTATTGGCCACTTGGGAAACCTCACACCTTATATTACTATTCATAATTCGACCATATTGAATATATACTTAATACATCATTAAATGATGTCATTAAACACCCGTAACTTAAAAACTATACTTTCACTATTCACCGAAAATTCAACTTTCTCAGAATAATCCCAAAATTTCACCTTAACCAAATATCAATGCTCTGATTTCAAAAATGAAATCCATTTTATAAAAATATTTTTCTAAATATTTTTAATTTAATTTTTAAATAAAAACACTATTCATCGAAAATTCATTTTTTCAGAAAAAACCCCAAAAATTACCATAACATAATATCGATGCTCTGAGTTCAAAAATAAAGTCATTTTTATAAAAATAATTTTCTAATTATTTTTAATTAAATTTTTAATTAAAAAACACTATTCACCCGAAAAAAACTAATACTTGAATAATAATTAATGAAACCGTTATTTAACTATTTTATTGAATCACATTACTTAATCTAGGTGCCTAGATTATTTTAAAACTTTCTTTAAGTGAGATTACTAATCCATTTGGTCATATTACTAATCCTAATCATAAAATCACTATTCATAATTTACTATTCATCAAAAATCAAGTTGATCTTATTAGACTCTAAATTTCGTACTGAACATAATTGTAGAGGACCATTTTTGGAAAATCATTACACATTTTTAATTATTTAAGGTTTACACAACCATTTTTAAAATATCCTTTTTCTAAAATTCATCAAAAATATGCATACAATATTTATCCGGTCATTTGAAAATTCATAAACATCATCATAAGAAGAAATCCAAATTTTTATTTAAAAAAAAGATTACACAAGGCAATTACGGTCTCGTTACATAACCCCTTATAATACCAGCATAGGACCTAAGAGTAAGGTGTGCTAGGGTGATAGAATTTTGGGGCGGCTCAGTCAACATTGCCCGAGTAGTAATTTCTATCAGTTTGAACTTCTCGCGAAGGCGATTCCGTTCTAGCTTCACATGATGAAGTTCGGCTTGGATTTGGTCCAGAGCAAAGCCCAATGGTGCTACCTCCTTCCCAATCTCTGTTAGATGGGCTTCGATCGGCCCAAGGCTACTAGGTGAGGCCATCAAATCTTCTTTCTATAATAATTAACCAAGATTACTTAAATTTAGAGACAATAATCAAAACATTTTGTTCACGGTGGTCATATTGACCGATGGTCATATAACACTCAAAAACTAATGGTCTCATTTTATTTATAATCATGTTTATCAAATAAAACATTTTTTTTTGAGTATAAAAAATAACACATGAAATTAGGAAACAAGATTTATTCAAAATTTCGGGTCGTTACAATCTTCCCCCCTTAAGAAATTGCGTCCTCGCAATTTTTTTAAATTGGGTTTTGAAATTTCATTGAAAGTCCCACATCGGAAAAAGAGTCAGTAACACCATTACTTTAAATGAAAGAAAAGGAAGTACAAAGGCCACCCGAGTTAACCCACACTCGGGTTCCATGTAGGAAAACATGGACATGGAGGAAAAAAACAAAGGGTCAGTTCTGAGAGAGAGTGATAGAGAACATGATTAGGAGAAAGTTAACCATGAGAAAATCCCAAACTTATGATGTGTGTAAACGGTCTTTGATTACCTAGTAGGAAACGTAAACCAACAACATTTTTGTTTTACGTTTCTTTTCATAATTTTGAGGATTTCATTTACTACATAGAACAGAAACATAAGAAAATATACCTACCTTCAAGTAGAGTTTCATCCTTTAACAAGTCCCTACCAACACTAATCTTTTCTCCAAATGATGAGAATTCAAAAACACTTGGTCTCATAAAAGCACAAGAATCATCTTTTATAGAATCACATAATCTACAAAAGATTAACTATCTATTTCTTCTATCTTTAAACATTATCCCAAAAACAGAAAGGTTAAGGTAAAACAACTCTTCAAAAAGAAAGGATCCCATAGGAATAGAACCTACTTTTAAATCTTCAAAGTTCCATGGTACTACCCAACGTTCATCATAGACCACTCCATAAATAACGGTCCTTAAAATTCCTCAAAATAAACCAAACTAAGATTGAAACCCAAATATAAGAAGGATTTGATAACATAGTCTTCCAAAACAACTTCATTGTTCATCTCCAGACAACATCAACCACTCCTAACATCTTATAACAAAAGTAGCTAACCTAAACATATTTTACCCAAGATAGGTTAATCATTCCCAAAAGTAACCTAAATTACTATAAGTCCACCTTAAATTCATCAATTCTTCAAAATATAAGTCAACCTTACTCCTCAATGAAAATACTATAGTAATCTATTTACCTCGATCATATAGGGTCCCCAAAATAGTGAACGCCTTCCAAAATAATAATCATCTTTTAATCCCCTAATCATCTCTGACATATTAATACGGAAATTGTCGCATTTCCTATCACATTGGTTGTTGGGACACGTTATTCCATTTCCCACCATTAACTAAGAAGATAAAGTATAATTAGAGGCTTAAATACTTAACCAATAATCATGAAAAGGAACTTAAAGCATATAAGGATAACTTGTAGAAGAAAAGTATACCCTAACTTGTGATCCCCTAGGTTCCCATCTAGGTTATCCATGATCATATATTCTTATGTGAATCTTTATTTTATTTTATCTTTGTTCCTTTAATAATGGTTCATACCAAGCTTATGAATTTACCAAAGCATATCCCCCGGGAGTGTCGTAACCAAGAGTGCAGCAAGGCCCGTTGTCGTGTACCAGTTCCCGTTCGAGTCTAGCTCAAAGCGGTGTTTTCGGGTTTTACCCCTATGTACATCTGTGCCAGAGCCACCTCTACCTGCTCGTATCCAGACAGGGATGTATTTGCTTGGAAACCCCTTACTCAATACTCACCAAAATACCAGGAAGATTTCCTATATTAAACTTTTCTATAGGGTTCCTCCTAGAGTTTTCATATCCTAATTTCCACAAATAACTAAACCATCCTTTGATACCAACTATAGCATCCCGCCATTTTATAACATAAACTTTCATTACATTACACACAACTGAGGATCTTTAAGGTTTAGTGTCTTGGAAACCAGGAACATAATACATGAAAACAACATAAAGCATTCTTCTTAAACACTTTCAAGGAGTCTCCTTAAGTTCATTCTAGGTTCATTACTGCATCTCATAACCTGGGGACATACATCAAAAGAAAGGGTGAGCAGAAGGCCCAGTAAGGGAAACAAGAGGAACATTTTACATGTGAACTTGAGATACTTCAATAAGGACATGAAAAGAACTTTAAGGCATGAGAAAGAAATCATGAGGCATTTCATAATAAAAATAACATTTTTCATAACTTGAAGATGTGGCTACATCATTTAACATAGACAATCATGAACATATCACCAAGGTCCATCCCCAAGGTGTCATTTGAAAATTACCAAGGTTATTCACCAAGGTATCGTGAAAATTGTAATCTCTAGTGGTTACATCATTACCCAATGCATTGGAGCGCTATCAGGGCGCACCCTTAAATTTGCCTTTATTATAATGTGAGCCACATATATCATCATCAAACATTTCATAAATAACCCATATAGCATAAAATAAATGGGTTTCATTTCATAATCATAACGTTTTAAAAACTGCTTTAAAGACATGATCTTTACGTCACTTTAAACCCACGGAAAGGGAAAGAGGGTTTCATGTATGTAATTCCCAGAATTTAAAATAGAACATTTTTATATATATGTGAATACCCCTGTAGAAATAAGAGCTTTGAGTATTCACTTTATAACATAAAATAATTTTTAGAAAAGAGAGAGAGGCATTTTGAGACGAAAATTCTGCAGCATAACGGCTATGATACAAGGTTTTAGAAAACATTGAGAAGAGAGGGGACATGGGTAAAACATTCATAAATGACCCATCAAACAGTAGAGGGAAAAAAATATAAGATATTTAAGAATATGGTAATGAAATTTGAAAATATACCATATGAAATGAAGAACATGAAAGGAAGAAAAAAAAGATTTCTCTTGTGAGAATTCGGCAGCCTAACGGCGTCACTTAAACTTCAACAAAATTGAATTGACAAGGTCAAATAGGGTATCTCATCATATGAACATAAGAGTACAGTATGATAGATATAGAGATCATACCCCAACATAATAGAAAGGAACTTGAAAGACTTGAATGAAAATAGAACTTGAAAACGAGGAAGGTGAAAGAATCCCTTAAAAATTCGGCAGCCTAACGGCGCCACTTAAACATTCTTAAAACGAATTGATGAGAGAAAGGGGGGGTCTCTCATAATATGAACATGAAATAGGCAGTAGGATGAATATAAAATAACATCCTCCAACATAAGAACATGGAGTATAAAATAAATGACATAAAAGAGATTACTTGAAAAGAAAGAGAGAGGTCGGATCCCTTACCTTAAAACGTGACTCTTGAAACTCAAAGGATTGGACCTTGAGGGCTTGGGGGCACCTTGGGAGGACTCTTTGGAAGGTAAGAAGACCATAACTTCGTTGGGGGAGAGTTGGGAGTGAAAACTAAGGGAGGAAAGGGTGGTTATTTATAGGGAAAGTGAGGGGACAAAGCATTAATGGCCAAGGGACACCTCACTAGTGGTTTTGGCAAAACCATGGGCTTGCCCATGGTATTTGCCCATGGTATTGGCCACTTGGGAAACCTCACACCTTATCTTACTATTCATAATTCGACCATATTGAATATATACTTAATACATCATTAAATGATGTCATTAAACACCCGTAACTTAAAAACTATACTTTCACTATTCACCGAAAATTCAACTTTCTCAGAATAATCCCAAAATTTCACCTTAACCAAATATCAATGCTCTGATTTCAAAAATGAAATCCATTTTATAAAAATATTTTTCTAAATATTTTTAATTTAATTTTTAAATAAAAACACTATTCATCGAAAATTCATTTTTTCAGAAAAAACCCCAAAAATTACCATAACATAATATCGATGCTCTGAGTTCAAAAATAAAGTCATTTTTATAAAAATAATTTTCTAATTATTTTTAATTAAATTTTTAATTAAAAAACACTATTCACCCGAAAAAAAACTAATACTTGAATAATAATTAATGAAACCGTTATTTAACTATTTTATTGAATCACATTACTTAATCAAGGTGCCTAGATTATTTTAAAACTTTCTTTAAGTGAGATTACTAATCCATTTGGTCATATTACTAATCCTAATCATAAAATCACTATTCATAATATACTATTCATCAAAAATCAAGTTGATCTTATTAGACTCTAAATTTCGTACTGAACATAATTGTAGAGGACCATTTTTTGAAAATCATTACACATTTTTAATTATTTAAGGTTTACACAACCATTTTTAAAATATCCTTTTTCTAAAATTCATCAAAAATATGCATACAATATTTATCCGGTCATTTGAAAATTCATAAACATCATCATAAGAAGAAATCCAAATTTTTATTTAAAAAAAAGATTACACAAGGCAATTACGGTCTCGTTACATAACCCCTTATAATACCAGCATAGGACCTAAGAGTAAGGTGTGCTAGGGTGATATAATTTTGGGGCGGCTCAGTCAACATTTCCCGAGTAGTAATTTCTATCAGTTTGAACTTCTCGCGAAGGCGATTCCGTTCTAGCTTCACATGATGAAGTTCGGCTTGGATTTGGTCCAGAGCAAAGCCCAATGGTGCTACCTCCTTCCCAATCTCTGTTAGATGGGCTTCGATCGGCCCAAGGCTACTAGGTGAGGCCATCAAATCTTCTTTCTATAATAATTAACCAAGATTACTTAAATTTAGAGACAATAATCAAAACATTTTGTTCACGGTGGTCATATTGACCGATGGTCATATAACACTCAAAAACTAATGGTCTCATTTTATTTATAATCATGTTTATCAAATAAAACATTTTTTTTGAGTATAAAAAATAACACATGAAATTAGGAAACAAGATTTATTCAAAATTTCGGGTCGTTACATTCAATCTACCCAAAGGACCCAACAAGGGTAGGATACCCTATAAGGGGTTCCTCTATATTTTCCAAATCATGGGAAACTACCAGTGAAAATCCATCCCTAATTATCCTTAGTGGCCTCAAAATAATCCTTGATAAAAAACACACCCAAAGGGGAATCCAAAAGAATATCATGCCAACCAGGGTATTCATAATGATCCTCATGACCAAATCAAAATCAGGACCCTACAAGGGCTCCCCAACACAATCCAAACCATTCCACATGGGCATTCTCAGTAGTGGAATGCGATAATCACTGATCATTGGATTAGTAACCAACCCACTAGGGAGTCCTCAATAGTTCCTCAGATTTATATCAATAACTCAATAACTCCCAACTATAACTAATATCCTACAACATTAACCTAGTCCAAATGTTTTAATAGCTTTGGTCCTCACCTGGGTGATAAACCTCAATAACTCTAACCTTGAGTAACCAATCCTGACATGTAGGAAAAAACCAATATATCTTCCAAGATACCATATTATACCACCTTCTAGGATCCATCCAAACTAACCTCAAACATATACCTATGGAAAACTCAATCTAGGATGATCATTAAGATCACAACCCTCACTAGGGTCTTGCAGTTCACAACCCAACTCATTGGATAATTTTTAATTGAACACCCAATCTATGCTGATCACTAAGCACACAACCCTCAATCGGGTCTTGTAGCTCACAACCCAACTCATTAGAGGATTTTGAATCCAAACCTCAAAATAAATTATCCTTAATATGATCTCCCATCCAAAACACCATCCATATATCCTCTAAACATAAAAAGGATTCCACCATCATGATCTACATAGAGAAAAAATCATAATGTACTGCTCACAATTCTAATTCTGACTCTAGGGAACAAATAGGCAAAACAATCCAAGACAGGAAAAAGTACATGATGTGTATTTTAGGTAGATGGCGTGTAACCCAAAAATTCCTCCCTAGATTTGTTCCACTGGACACTCTGTGTGTATTTTTCCAAATTACATGGTGTTTCAGCCTTGTACGTGATGTGTATCCAACATGGGGTCCCTACCCATGGACCTTAACCCCCACTCAGTCTGTAAAATGTCAAACTACACGGTGTGTATCACTTTATAAACGATGTGTACTCTATATGGGGTGACCAGATATGAACCTAGAAATGCATCCTAACATAGGTTCCGGCCAAGTATAGTACATGGTTTCTGGGCATGTATCTTACACTGTATCTGGTCATGTACCTCACACTGGATCTGGCCATATACCCTACACAGTCATGTGCCCTTAGAACACCCTAAGTCACAAATACATGGTGTGTAACCCCATTACACAATGTTTAGTCTAAAAACCCCATCTTCCCTAAATAAAAAGAATACAAGATGTATTTTATCTTAACTTTATATCATGTTTATGGGAATTACCAATTAGAAAACCCCCAAAATGGTCCGAAACACCCAATTCTACCCAATTAAGCCTAGAACGACCCCCATAGGGTATCTAACAAAAAACATTCTTTAAAAACTTTTAAAAACTACAATATGGGTATTTATAGAGAAAAAAAATTCAAAACAGGTCTACCTTTGGTTGAAAATCACTGAGGGTTCACACTAAATCCACGTTATGCACCTGTTGAGCCTTAATCTACCTCTAAATGAGCTCCCAAGGTAGTGCCTCATCCCACATTTCCCTCTTCTCAACCTCTACCTTTATCATCTGAATACCCCAAAGGGTGAATCCCTACAATTTTATATGGATATCAAACGGGAAAATAGAAATAAAAAGGAAAAAAAAGAAAAAAAGGAAAATAAAATAAAAAGGAAAGGGGCCCGAGCCCAGCCCCAATGCCCATAACGTGTTTATACCTCACCTAGGAAAAACTCCCATCCTAAACCCAACCAAGTATATGGAATCTCAATACGAAGCTCTGTTTAAAATATTTAACCAAACAAACACAAATGAATAAATTAATATTTAAGTAGTTAAATATTAAATATTCCTTGAAAATTAAAATGGCTCTAATTTCCACCAAACTCCTATAATAGGGTAAACACCCTATTATAGGACCAACATAGTGGTCAAAAAAATTTCTAAGATCATATTATAGGAGATATTACCATTTTCCCTTGAACACTTTTGGGAAACAATGTTTAAATTTCCCTTGATTTTAATGACCCGTGATGATACGAGATTGTCATAGGTCGTCAAAATTTCATAAGGGTTTCCCCACCCCATTCTCTATATATAAAAATAAATAAATAAATTCTTGTATAAATTAGAAAATTATAATATTGGGGCCTCATAAACAATCTACTTTAAGTATTTGAAGTATTTTTTGGCATCATTTTTCCATGAAAATCAATCTTTGTGTGTTAAGACTATGAGTGGTTGGGCTATTTTTCCAAACCCCTTGATAAAATTTATAAATTTTCCCATTAGTAAAAGAAAAAAATAAACCCATATTGTTGATATAGATATTTGAAAATACATTATATCTTATATTTTCATTAGATCTACAAAGACTCCAACTATTGAGATTAAGTGGCCAAAGTATTCCACTTTTGTTTGGACAAAGAGGCATCTATTTCATTTGAAAAATAATTATTATTCTTGGAGAACCTATATAATATTTCAAAGATTTTTTAAATGGGTTTCTTAGTCCCTAATATTAACTAACACTCCCTAAAAAAATCAAAGCAAATTTGTAGAGAAAATAGTGAAATAAATCATTCATAAAAACTTGAAATGTGGAGGGGGTATAAGTGATGTTGAAAGGAATCACTAAACATTTATAGTGATCACTGTTATTTTAAAATGATATTTTTTACATGTATTCCTACCACAATCCAATATAATGGTAACCTACCTTGAGGTCCAACTTGGAGAAATAAGTTTCACCATGCAACTCTTCCACCATTGGTATGGGGAACTTATCAGGTATAATATCCCTTTTCAATGCTCAATTGTATACAAAAAGATGTTATTCCCCATATTTTTTATTGAAAAAAATTATTATACAAGAACAATAATTGAAATTAGACTTGATAATTCCTTTATTCAGTATTTATTATACCTATCTCTCAATATCATTCATGTGAAAATGATGGTGTATATAGGGTCAAACCATAACTGGCCTATGGATGTGCTTCAAGTTGATATAATTTTTCCTTATTTTCATGGGTGGTAGTCCCTTTATATTGTTAAATATAGAATTATAGTTTTAAAGAAACTGATGTAGTTCGTTTATCTACACTTTAGTTAAGGGGCTGGTCTCTTGATTGTTCCCCTTGCTAGTCACCAATACTGGCCTTCAGAACCCATACTACAGGTTTCCCTATCCCAAGAAGAGATATCCTTTCTACCAATAATGGAACTGTGAATATTGTTTTTTCCCATTTTTGTAAGGTCTATCCCCATGGTCATCCATTTAATTTTTCAATCTCCAAGAGTTTGAAACCATGCTACACCTATGACGAGGTTGAGTCTACCAATATCCAATACCTAGGTGTCAAGTTAAAAACATAGGCTCCCATTGTGAATTCAATCTATTTAAACACCCCTAAATTTCTCATTTTATACATATCCTCAAATTTAACAATCATTCTCCAAAAATGTACATTAGGTAATTCGAGAAAGTTGACCAACCATAGAGAAATGAAATTATTAGAGGCCCCACTATCATGTAGCACCAATATGGAAGTCACCCCACTCTACCCTCAATTTTAATGTATTCATGGATTAATTACATTTATTATGAAAATTATAATAATTTTCCAAGATCTGAAGTTTTTCCATCTTGCACTCATCTTCATGACCATCATCTTCGATTTCAATATCCTCTTCCCCCTCAAAAGGTCCAAATCTTCCTGAGTCGCTTAACCTCCCCCAATAAACAACACACTTAACTTCACGTTAGAGCACTTATGCTAGGGGATGTAAGGTTTTACATAATATAGGCATTATAAATTCCTCCTTCTATTCCCACACTCTTGTTTTGTTAGGTGGTGTTGTCCCCCAGTTTCTATGGAACTCTATTTTTTCCTCCCAATTGACCCATTATGGTGGTTCCCCCAGTTTACTAACTGGATTATGAATAATTATCTATTGCTGCAATAGTTTAGGATATTACAAATGTTTCCAAAACTTGTGCCCATTGAGTCACAACCCCTCCTTGAAATCTTGGGATGACCCCCTTTCTAACCACGATCACAAAAGGTCTCACCAATTGCATAACTTGCAACCATGTATCAGGATTATGAATATATAACCAATAGTGAATTTACCCTTACAAGAAATTCAGAAAGTATCCAATATATTGTGGTTTTGTCTACCATAGAATTAGAGATATAAAATAATCAAACAACTCGATATACTTCTGTAAGGATCTCTACCATCATAACATCACTAGCTCTTCATATGGGTTTTGGACTTCCAATCCACTAAAACATTCCCTGAGTTCCCATGTAAATAATTTCCTTGATAAATCTTAGATAACATCATGTAAAATAGTAAAATAATGTATAACTAATCTCTCCATGCTGACCAATTATAGCACCAGTTTAGTCTCCAATACCATCTAGTTAATTTGAAAGTATAGATTAGCACGATGGATGCATTAGTGTGGGTTTTTTTCATCAAACACTGGTAGTTCTATGAACCAAAACACATTCATAACATCTACATTGATGATGGAAGTGATTCATATTCCATTCATTCTTTCATCAACCCTGTTATGAGACCTCAATCCTAATACTCATTCCCTTGACTCGTACATGAGATCTGATGGGAACACCTCAATATATAATGGTAATTTTTCCATCTAGTTCACGAAGGATACCATGGAATTTTAGAGCTCTGATAAAGTATATATTTTCTATTTGAATTTTTCCACATATGTCATCAATTTGATCATCATGTATTATATAAGTTCTATACATTGGTCCATCCCTTCCTATCATGCTTGATTCCTTGTCTCCATTATCATCATTTTAGACCTTTGATTCTACCTTATGATGAACAAATCTAGTAGGTTGAACCAAATGTAATGAATCACCAAGGGAAAGTGATAATTGATACACTTAAGGATGGAATTATTTGTATGTATTACCCAATTGGTATATGAAATATAGGGGAGTAAAGAAATAATGAAGAAGAATAAGTATAAAAAAATAAATGAAAGGAGGATGTCTCCTGCTTTAACACCTAAGCACAAATTTGAATCAACCCAAAATAGAAAATACCCCTATACTATTTCCCCACTTCCCTACATAATGAACTCCTGAATCACCCCCCTATGGTTCTTGTTTCCCCTTATGTGCATATAATTTATACGTGTCTTAGTAGTATCAAGATGTATTAGATTCTCTCTTGAGTAATGTATCCCCGAGTAAAGGGATTTTGGATTAGACTTCCCATTGGATTGGAGGCCCATTTCTTATCTAGAAAGATAGGGGTTGGATATCTATGAATCCAGGATAACTTATGTGAATATTTTCAATTTCATATAATTATAATCCTTTACATGATAAATTAATATACCTTATGCATGATATTCATTTGGATATGTGTAAATATATTTGACTTCTACTTTTGGATGAGTAACACAAACTGTGAGTTGTGTAAAGATTTAAACATCAATATGGTTTGAAAATATTTATATAGTGGGATAAAAGGGTTCCAAACTAAATTACCAGAATAATTCATACATAAAAAGAATAACATGAGATAAGATGAAGATATTAAATACTATGTATTTTATTTCTTTCAAATTGGAACTTGTAAAGACCTCGATCATCTAACCGGGTAGATGGGTGCCCATAGATTATCTTGTGTAAGTAAAGAAAGTGATAGGTCACACTGGAACATATTTGGGTAGGCCATGCCAAAAGTGACCTTGGATTTTCCTTTTTTAGTCTATTTTTATCATTTTATTTGCATTATACTAGTCGGGTGACCCTAATAGGATAATTTTATTAGATGAATAGAGTTGGTTTTATCCTATGATGGATTGGACAAAGAGTTGTCTACTCAACAATCCAAGAATAATATATGATATAATTGATATTATATCCTACCTAAATATATAAATGATAATAGAAACACTAAAGAGGCTTGTATATTAGTAAAATAAGGACTTTGGCCCACTATTGGGTATAATAATTCTTTAAAAGGGGCCTCCATTTTAGATGGTTCTCATTTAGAAAAAGTAATTATTAAATGGTTATATAACATAATATACATCTGAACAAATATTTTATTATATAAAATGAAATAATCATCATATATATTAAACTTAAAATCAATTTTTGATAAAAAATGTAAAGAGTTACATTTAGTTACTGTGAGAAAGTAGATATCACCACTTTCTAAAGGATCATGACATCCAATTTTTAAAGAGAATTTTACTTAATGTCCTAAAACCTTTTAAGGGTATGATGCTAGAGATAAATGTAAAAGGTGACATTTGGTTACCATATCAATGTAAATTTTATTTTATCCTAAAAGAGTTTAGGATGTACTGGTTAAGTAATAATGTAAATAGTTACATAATTTGAAAAAAATTTATAGGAAAAAATTTTGATAGAAGGAGTTCTAGAAATGATGATGTTAAACTTAAGAGTTATGAGTTTATAACAAAAGTTAACATCATATCTTTTATTCTTGTAAAGTTAAGAAGTTTGAATACGTTGAAGGATTTTAATGTTAGGAATTTGATTCCTAAATATCACAATTATTCAAATTTTATTTCTTCATAGATGTTAATCACTAAATAGTTTAGTGATAAGGGTTTTTAAATTGTTTATATAGAGATGTAATGAGTTAATAATACCCATGAAAGTTTCGTATACATATGGATGATCTATAATTTTATTATATATGATATAATAGACAAAAGATTCTGCTGGGTTTTTTAAATATTATTATAAAAATTTAATAATATAAATATATCATATAAAAGTAAATACACACCTTATTATTATTCTATGTTGGATGCATAGATGTATATATAGGTATATATTTCATGAAGAGTAATGATAATTAACCTCTAAAATTATGACTTTTAATTATCCATAACAATGTTATTTATGGATTATTATAGTTTATGATGAAATTTTAAGGTTTTAATGAGTAGGATTCTGATATAGAGATATATAATATGATCATGAGGCATAAATACAAAGGAAATGAAGTTTCTTTGTGTGGTATAGATGGCCCATGAAGCATACCACACGAAATTTAATACATTATGTATTTGGTATACTATGGGTGTATGGATCATAAATTGTCCACAATACCTAAGGTTTTGAAGATACCCATAATTAGTACCTTTATACTTTGATACATTTATTATACAAGCAAAAAATAAACTTTGCTAATCAAGGGGTGGATGGGTATGTTGTTGATTATTTCATTATTTGTAGCTCAACTAAGATAGTATTTTTCCTCCCATATGCTGATTATGACATATAGGCCCTCGATTGAGAAAGAATGAGGTGTGTGTGGCCATAATTAAATAGTACATGTTATGTGTCTATCTATTTGGGTGAGGAAAATATGACTTGTTTATCCATAAAGATAAATGACATGTGATTTATTCATTCATCATGTCATTATACACTTAGAGAATCAAGAATATATGAGTTGGATACATAGTATTGAGATACTATGTATCCCATGGTCAATCGATGTATTGGAAAAAGGGGGCATATGAGAATGCATGCTTTCATGCGATGTAAATCAGTGGACATAGGTATATAGATACATGTTTTTAATGGGCATCACACTTGATCCATTTATAGCTTGAGCATCAATGATGTATTTAAAGATTCCACTCTTGCTTACATTTATGTATCCAATGATTTATATTCATTTCCAATTCTATGAAGTCTTGTGGGGTTAAAAGTTTTAGTTTATTGAATGGGGATTAAGTATGACTCAGAGAGATTCTCTAAGAGTTTTAGAGTTAATCTAAAAGAGTTTTAGATGGGTATTCATAAGGTATTACATATGACGTGATACACAAATATCATTAGATTGATACTTCCATCTATGTTCTCATTTATAGAAATGTTTTATAAGATGAAATGTATGAGAGGATATGTATTCATGTATGTGATTCATGAAATGGTCTTGGAATTTACTCATGAATTATAACAAATTATTAAATGTTATATCACCAGAGGAGAGTCTTCAAGGGATTTATAAATATCACTGTTATATGATGGAAATGTGTGTGTGGTGAACTAATAAGTTCCTGATCACACCCTACATGGGTACCCTAGTGTGTGTTCAAACCTTATGGTTGGATTTCAATTGATAGGTTATATGGGGGATCTAGATGAAGTAGCTAGATAGAGTTGGGAAGATTGGTCTGAGTAGGGACCCAAGGGTATAGTTATGGATATAGTGTATTTTATCTTTTTTTGGTCTGTATTTAGTCTCCTCATATAAAATACTTTTTTTATGATTGTGTGATCATCATGTGTACATATTTTTATATCATGATATGGTTTTATATTATTATTTTTTCCTTTAATTGTAATTTTGTACATTTACACGGATATTTTATATAATAATTATGTTATTAATTATTATTTTATATGATTATTACTAGATTATAGTCTCACCACATTGATTGTAGACTCTTACTACTATTTGTAAGCCTCTCAAATATGGGGAGGTGCACCTGATGTCTTCTAGTGCCCAGGCTAGGCTGTCGCTCAGGCAATTTTTGTCAAGGCATTACAAAATGGTATCAGAACATTGTTTTGATTATTTTACAATTTGGGATATATTAGTTGGATGTAAGATGTATTATCAGAGTTTGGGATAAAGCTTATGTTTTGGAATAACTATCCCATTTATAATGAAAGTGTGAGTTACCAGGGTACATGATTTTTTTCATTGTTTTTCACTGTTATTATTGAGGTATTTACTCATGAATGTTGTTCTGGGTGAGAGTAAAATTTATTATTTTACTCTTGGCATAGTATATCCAAAGAGAATGAATTAATGAATTATACTAGACATGTAAATATCCTAGGCATGGGCTTGATTTATTTTTTATGTGAAATGGTTTTCAAAAATAGAAAATGATTTTTAAGCATTTGTAAAAGGGAATTTTTTTGAGGAATTTTTTTTGAGAAAAGATGTTCCAATCAATTAAATCATCAACAATAATTTTTCTATGTTTTTATAAACAACTTATTAGTGATGTATTATTTAACTGATACTATTTTTATGATTTTATGTGTTGTTTTTAGATGTTAAAATCCTTAAAATTATTCTCATGATGGAAAATGACCCTATAGTTGGTAGGTTGTGTTATGAGATGCCTTGTATTTGGCTCAAAAAAGAGTGTTGGGTACTATTTATCCCTATTCAATGTTTTCTATTGATGGGAGACCCTTAAGTGAGACAATTTAGTTAGCATTATTACTTTATATGTTCCTCTTAATACGATTAGTTTGATTGGTGTTAGGATAAGATAGTGGTTTTTCCTATTAGGGTGGTTGGTTGTGGTTGGTTATTATAGATTATTGATCCCCATTCAATAAGGGAATAATGAGATAATCTTTTTTATTTAGTTAGGTGTATGAGAGGATGAAACCTAGGATGAGAGGATCATGGTTAAATACTTGAATATTTTATAACACTTGAGAAAAGTGTGGGATTGAATATTTTATTTTTATTTAGAATTAACTTGGGTATGTTGAGAATGAAATCACCATGAGTGCTCTATGATGAGTAGGTTGGTCTTATAGAATTAAGTAAATGATGGTTTTTAGTCTGGAAACTAGAGGTGAGTTCATGGTTGTGCATTAATAATTTTAAATCCATCCATGGCATGGTGGGTTATGTATTGGGGACCTGTAACATGCTCAAAAAAGAATATATTTTGTATGCCAATGGGTTTTAGATTCAAGGAACCTTAAGATATCAGTTAGTTGATGGTTGATATTTGGGAAGTGTATAAGGGACATCCAAGGATAACCCTTAGGTGAGTATCTTGGTTTCAATGAGAAATTATGATATGAAGTCTCTTATAATATGTAAAGTGTAGTTGGAGGATGTATATAGTACGTAGTTCCTTGGAAAAACTACCTTGGGAGTAGAGGTTCTATGAATCTTTGGAACTCTCTGTGGTGGGTTTGTAAAGAGAGAGTCAATAAAGTATTTATTATATTATTAGAGAAATCCTAGAATAACTTTGTAGGATTATGGTTTTTCCATGATGATCATTAGTAAATACATAGTGTGGTGGATTGATTTGGTAGGTATAGTCAATGCATGATTTGATTGAAAAGGAAACTAAAGCTTCATAGTGATAAATTACCATTGGGTGGTGATGGATTATGAAGAATTTATCAAGAGTGATAAGTTTAGGAATTATTATTGTGTGTGTATAAGAAATTTTAGATTGTATCTAAGGGATGCAGGGATGAATTTGAATTGGTCTTGTGAGCGAAGTAGGCATGCTCTTAGGGGCCGATGCATGTCACTAGTTGGTTGTGTCAATCGAGGGTTGGTTGGGTCCTAAGGAGGCTGTTTGGGGACAACATGAGATTATGGGGTACAAGATCATAGTATTGGGTTAAGGTTTTTGGGTTTTGATGAGAAAGTATCACATGAGGAAATATCATTGGGATATCAGTGTTATGGTATAGTTGTATGAGTGAGGTAATGATATGAAAAATCCTATGTTGGGTAGAGTCATACTGATATTTTAACTGGGTAACCCTTACATTTAGAGGGTGATGATTGGTGTTAGGGGTTATATATATTAATGGAATATGGTGGGTTGATGAGTTAAATGATTCTTAGGATGGAGGTATGATAAACCATAAAATATTTGATGATTACCCTATATTGGTAGTTATCATCAACCCATTCAATGGTTGCCAGGGGATGTATTTGGGTGAATTTGATGGGAAATGATCAATTTTTCCATGATGAAATCTGGGGGGCATCATGTTGTCAACCTATAATTCGAACTATTATATTCTAGTGTCATTTTGAATAGAGTATATGTGTAGGGGAGCCTATAGGTACCTTTTACATGAAATTGTGTACATGAAAGTAGTTTTGACATCAAAAACATAATTTAGTTGATGATTTATGCTTGTGAGATGTTAGTGATTATCCACTAAATGAGGCTAATATTAATTGTTAATATATATAATATTCATGTGATTTATTATTCATAAACACCATTTTAGTGCATTTTACACTTTGAACATCATTTCACATTATGATTGTAATTCCTTCTTAAAATGCACTATTATGTGGTACATTTTTTAAAATAATTTAAAGTACCCAATGATCTTTATTTTATTTTAAAATTTAATTTTCAGGTTTCTAATTATATTGGGAATAATTAATACTTGTGTAGCATTGAAAGATTCAAATTGTAAGACCACCAAAATGGGATTTCATGCAAACAATTCTAGAGAAGGCAGATTGGACACCAGCCCACTGATGAGAATGTGGGGCCCAACATACAGGGACAATGAAACCCAAATTTTGTGGGATTCTAGAATAAATATATAGGAACAAATCATTCCTCATAATATAGTTCTAATTCGGAATTCATGGTGGTTATGAAGGTGAACCAATTTGGAGATAAAATTCTGGGCCAGATTCTGAGGCCCATAAAATAATCCCACCAATTTAATCATATATCATAAAACACATATTCTTTTGGGCTGAAATTTTATAGAGAGATATAGTACATCTGGAACTTAATTTTTTATTCTATGGACCACTCCAATTTGGAAATATAGAAGGTCTTACAGGCGCCTCTGTTCGGTGGGAGCAAGCTGGCTTCCACCTCAGGTCAAGGGTGGAAAAGTCTACCCTCTCTTAACTTTCCACCCACCTAGGCCCACCAACATTAATTGAAGTGACTTCCACTATTGTAGGATCTACCCAAGTCTTAAAAATTTACTATTTAAGGTAGTGGTTGTAGAGTATTTGAGCATCCATGGAGCTTTGATTTCATTGTAATGTTATTATGTTGATTTGGCTTTGTAATGTTCTTCTTTCTCATGTAAGTTGTTCGAATCACCTTAGTTCTTAATAAAATTTCTTCCTTTACTCTTATTATGTTTTTCTTATTATCACTTTTATATCATTTCCTTGTGATATGAATTTATTCACACCATACCTTGTGATATTCTTCACACAACAATGGAGTGATTGCTTTCTTTTTATTGTTTTTTTACTTCTCCAATTCCTCCCTCATGAGTCTACTTTCCGCTTCCATTGAAACCGTAGAATCAATAGAGGGCTAACTCTTTTATGGGTTGATCCAAGGGATTATCAATGGGATGTTTTGGATGTTATTTATCACTATATTAAATTATAATCACTTCTTTTAATTTAGAATTTTGTTTGAAGATCTTTAAACTCCTTCATCCTTGTTGAATTTAAGGCCCCACACTTCAAGTGCTAATATGAACCTTTACCTTGAAGTGCTCAAAATTTTGATCCTTCAAGTGTATAAGTGATTAGTATTAAAGGGTGTAGGTATTAAACCAGTAAGTTATGATGTTGTTTTATCTTCTTAAATGAAATCATCTCAAATATAAGAAATTGAAATCATTAAAAAAGGAATTCATCCAATCCACCCCAAGAGATAACATAGGATCAACTCATTATCTTAATTTGACTTAACTTAAATCTGTTAGTGATACCGTAAAACCATATAAAATAAACCCAATTTTTCCACTTCATATCCAAAAACAATCCATATAATGTACGTGTCTGTAGGTTACTTCTTAGGTCTCTGAGGATTCGATAACCCAAGCTAAACTACAAGGACCGTTCTACCTTCATCTCTTGGGTAAATTGGAGAGTGAATCAAATTTTGGCACCGTTGATATGGAAACAAGTAAGTCATCTCAACTCCCATTCTATTCTCCCCCATTTCTTCTATTCTCACCCAAGATCTCTTATCTTTTCCCTTTCTCATTTTTTTTCATTTGGTGCATGTGCTCCTACACTCGTGATCAATCAAACCATCTAGTTAGGGTGGATAGTCCTTGGGTTGGGGAGTCAAGTACACCAAGGAAACTCTTTCCATCAGATACTAATCTTCGTAATACTTTAGATTCAAAAATTGAGCCCATTTCAATGGACGGAATTCAAAGAAACCAACTCAGAAACCCAAGTGGGAACCAAAATGGAAACCCAAATGAGGCAGCCCCAAACTTGGGGAATGTGGTTGATCAAACCATGAATGACTAACTCACACCTTCTTGGAAAAATTCCTCCTCATGCATTAGAAACCACCCCCTAGGAGATTATAACTACATATTTAAACCCCATGTCCTAAACTATCTTCCCACATTCCATGGAATAGAGTCTGAGATGCCCTACCTTCACATTAAGGAGTTCAATGACATTGTTGAAACCATGTGTCCCCCACATCAACTAGAATAAGCTAAGATGAGGCTATATACTTTTTATTTAAATGATCGAGATAAAAATTGGATAAAAAATTTGAGACCATCATCCATAAACTCTTGGGACCAATTACAAAGAGAATTCTACAAAAAAATACTTTCCCCACCACAAAACAATTGCACTTAAAAAGAGAATCCAATTTTTTTTTTGAAAAAGAGGGAGAGTCATTATATGAAACATGGGAGAGGTTCAAGGACACTCTAAACATGGTTCCACACCATCGTTTTTCTATTATTGAACAAGTGATAATTTTATATGAAGGGTTGGGTTCAGGGAAGAAACAATTCATTGACACGATGTGTAATGGAACCTTTAAAAACAAAGCCCCAAATGATGCTTATGAGTATCTAGAAAGCCTTGCTGAACAAAACCAAACATGGGGAAATTCACCTTATTCTGAAAATCCATAAAGAACTAATGGAATTCATACAATTAGATAAGAGTAAATCCTTAGGGCTAAACTCGCAGTACTCTATAGGAAGGTTGAAGATATAGACCTTAGGAAAGTCCATGAAATCCAAACTGTAGACCCTGTTTTCACAATTTGTGAAAAACATGACCCTAAGACAGGCAACTTCCCAACCATTCCATCCATAAAGGATGTTATTTTAGGAGGACACATAGTGGAATTAAATGCTTTGAAATTTCAAAAGCCTCAATACCAAAACACCTTCAACCCAAGGTATAATGACCACCCAAGATTCCGCTGGAAAGATAACCAACAACCTAGCCAACCACAGAGAAAAAATCCTTACCCCCATAAGAACTACCAAACCCATAACTAGTTCCAAACCCAACCTATCCAATACCAGCAGCCACCACTCCATTTTCAAAAAACCATCCCACCTCCAAAATATCCCCCTGGGATAAACCAATCTTCTCAAACACCAACCCAAACTGTTCCACAAAGCCTACTAGAATAACTATGAAAACAAATGGAAAGGATGAACTCAGAAGTCTCTTCACTAAAACAAGAACTTCAAACCATCAAAATTGGAAAGGCACCCATGCCTACTTAGGTGGTACCATCCTCAAATTCAAGGGGAGAGTCAAGTTGTACTCAAACAACTCATGAACAACTAAAGGCTGTGACTATTTTAAGAAGTGTAAAATCAATTGAGAAACCTCAACAAATAAGTTAGAAACCATGTGAAGCTTCAAAATCTAATGAAAATTAAAATAAACCACAATATCAAACTGAGGAAACTGATAACAATGTGAAAGAAACAAATCTTCAACAAACAACCCCACAACCTGCACCATTTCCTTAACACAAGAGGGGGAAAACCAAGCCCGAATTGAGTGAAACATTGAGGGAAAGCTTCTCACAAGTCAAGTTGAACATTACCCTTCTAGATGCAATCCAAACCATACCTGCCTACTCAAAGTACCTTATGGACTTGTGAACTTTTAAAATAAAATTTTCACATAAAAACCAAGTCCTTTTGGTAGCTAATGTGAGTACCACCATTCAAGGGACCATTCCTCCCAAGTTGAAAGACCCGGGCTGCCCTTACATCAATGTTGAACTAGGAGAGATAAAAGTTTTCAAGGCCTTCTGTGACCTAGATTCTAGTGTCAATCTCATCCCCTAGTCCGTGTACTGCTAGTTAGGCCTAGAAGAGTTCCAAAACACATCTTTCACACTTCAACTTGATGATCGTAGAATTAGGGTTCCAAAGGGTATTTTAAAGGATGTTTTGGTAAAGGTTGAAAAATTCATCTACCCTACTGACTTCATTGTACTTGAAAACCATTTAAACTTAGTAAATAAGTAACAAAACCCAATCATCCCTGGACATCCCTTCCTTGTAACAATTAACTCTGTTATCCGAGTTCGAAATGGGAACATGATCATCAACTTTGGAAACATGAGTCTAGACTTGAAAATCTATAATGAAAGCTCACAAATAGGGGATGATGAGGACATTCATGAAGTAAATATGATAGGAATCATTGATAATGAATCCATAGAACATCAAGGAATATTTGATGGATATTTATGTCAGGATGAGATTGAATTCCTTTGTTCACATGAAATAAGTTTATCTCTTTGTCTTGAATCATTTTAAAATTTCTCTTATGATGAAGTCTTAGGTCCAACAATCAGTGAAACATTTCAGGAAAGCACTTTCCTGGAGACCACTCCAACTTCCTTCCCTAAATATGATCAAGAAAATCTAGTAGCCGAACCTTCTATATGTGGGGGATCAATCCTATCTAAAACTATAGGAAACAAAATTGATCTTGATCCAATGTCCCAATCTTCTGCTAAAATTATGAACCAACCTGATCTTGAATTGAAGGAACGTCCAGCTGCACTCATGTATGCCTTCATAGGGGACAATAAAACACATAATTTTGTCATTTCTTCTTCTCTTGAAGCCAATCATGAGAGGATACTTCTAGATGTCCCTAGGAAACATAAGAAAGACATTGGTTGGACCCTGTATGATATTCCTAGGATTAGAACACTTATTGGGACTCATATGATTGTTCTAGAATCTTATTCAAAGGCATGTCATCAACATCAGTGATGACAAAATCCTAATCTCATGGAAGTAATGAGAAAATAACTTCTGAAATTGTTAAAAGATAGTATCATATATCCCATAACTGAGAGTAAGTGGGTCATCCCAATCCAAGTGGTTCCCAAGAAGGTAGGAATCATAGTGATAACAAATAAGGATGGAGAGATTCTTCCAACTAAGGTGAGCATGGGATGGAGGGTCTGCATTGACTAGAGGAAGCTAAACTCATTCACCAAGAAGGACCATTTCCCCTTACCATTCATTGACCAAGTCCTTGAGAGAGTGGAAGGTCATACCTTCTACTATTTCATAGATGGGTACTTGGTGTATAATTGAATTGATGTCTCCCTAGAGGATCAAGTGAAGACTACATTCACATGTCCATTCAGCACATTTTCCTTCAAATGCATGCCCTTAGGGTTATGCAATGCCCCTGAAACCTTCTAGCGGTGCATGATGGAAATATTATCAGAAATGGTAGGGGATTTTCTTGAGATCTTCATAGATGACTTCTCTATCTTTGGGGATACATTTTATGGATGTATTAGGAATGTGGAGAGAGTTTTTTCTTGATGTAAATAAATGAATCTGGTCCTAAACTGGAAAAAATGCCATTTCATGGTTAAATAGGGATTAGTCCTTGGCCATATAGTCTCGATTAGGGGGATTGAAGTTGATAAAGAAAAGATTGACATCATTCATCACCTTCCATAACCCAAAAATGTTAAGTAAGTGAGGTATTTCTTATGACATGCTAGTTTCTATAATAGATTCATCAAGGACTTTAGTTCAGTCTCTCATCCCATTTGTGCTCTCCTAGTAAAGGATGCTCCATTTGTTTGGGCAGAAAGCTGTGAGGGTTCATTCTCAACCCTCAAATTCTCTCTCACCTCTCCTCCCATTACAAAATCTTCAAATTAGAACCTTCCCTTTGAACTTATGTGTGATTCTAGTGACTTTTCTATAGGAGATGTTTTAGGAAAACATTGTGATAAAACTCATTATGTCATTGCTTATGCAAGAAAATACTTAAATGATTCCCAAATTAACTACAAAACCACTGAAAAGGATTTACTTGATATTGTTTTTTCCTTAGAGAAGTTTAGTTCCTACCTCTTAGAATCCCCCATCACTGTGTTCACTAACCATTCTGCACTAAAATACCTCTTCCAAAAACAAGATGCTAAGGGTAGAATGATTAGGTGGGTCCTTCTCTTACAATAATTTATCCTCATAATCAAGGATAAAAAGGGAGTTGATTTTTTTAGTTGATCACCTCTCTAGGATAGAATTCAAAGACAAATCAAATGACATTTCAGTGTCTGATTCATTTCCTGATGAACACCTATACTCTGTGAGTGACTTCCCTTGGTATGCTGACATAACCAACTTCTTAGTTATAGGAGTAATTCCAAAATTATTAGGGACTCAAGTTTGAAGGAAATTACTTTATGATATTAATAACTTTGTGTTTGATGATCCATACCTCTATAAGTTCTGCCTAGATCAATTCATTAGGAGGTATGTCCCAGAATCTGAACAAGAGTCCATCCTTAAATTCTGTCATAGTGAGGCACGTGGAGGTCACTTTTCCTCTAAGAAAACTTCTTCTAATGTTCTTCAGTGTGGTCTCTTCTATCCCACCCTCTCAAGGGACTCCTACACATTTTTTCAAAGCTTTCCTAAGTGTCAACAAGTAGAGTCAATCACAAAAAGGAATCAAATTCCACTCACTCCCATCTTAGTGATTGAAATCTTTGACTACTGGGGAATCTATTTCATGTGTCCCTTACCAAACTCTAGGGGATAACTCTATATCCTCTTAGCTATTGATTTTGTCTCATAATGGGTTGAATCCATTCCCACAAAGTCTATTGATCATCATGTTGTGATCCGATTTCTAAAAGAGCACATATTTTCTTGATTTGGAATTCCTAGGGCTATAATCAGTGATCGAAGAATCCATTTCTGCAACCTTCCATTCTCTTCACTCATGTATAAGTATGGTATCTCTCATAAAGTTTCCACTGCATACCATCTTCAAACAAATGGTCAAGCTGAGTTAGCAAATAGGGAGATTAAGAATATTCTTGAAAAAACTTTCAATCCTTCTAGGAAAGATCGGTCCGAGAAACTCTCAGATGCTCTTTGGGAATATCGTACAACATACAAAACCATCCTAGGAATGTCACCATATAGGTTGGTTTATGGAAAAGCATTCCATTTACCTGTTGAAATTGAGCATAAGTTATTTTGGGCAATTAAGAAAATAAATTATGACCTATCATTGGCTGGAACAAAAAGAAAATTAGATCTCAATGAACTTGAGGAACTAAGGATGGAGACTTATGAAAATTCAAGGATCAATAAAGCTAGAGTTCAATCCTACCAATCTAGGAATATCAAAGTCAAACATTTTGAACAGGGAAAATTCGTGCTCTTGTATAGTTCAAAACTTCATTTACACCCGGTAAAGTTAAGGTCTAGATGTTCAAGTCCTTTCATAGTGCATCATGTGTACCCCCATGGGGTAGTAGATGTTAAAGATCCCACAAGTGGTTACATTTTCAAGGTCAATGGTCAAAGGTTAAAACCATTCTTTGAATCATTCAATAAACAAGAAATAGAGGTTGAATTAACTGAGCCAACCTATGAACGAGAAAAAAATTGATAGATTTAGGATCCATGTTGGGCTAACGACGTTAAACAAAGCACTGCATGGGAGGCAACCCATGGTTTTCAATTTTCCAATCATTTTGTTTTTTTTAATAAAATTTATATTTTAAATAGAATTAATGAATCATTTTGATATTTAAAAATAATAAAAAAATAGACTATTGACCTGTTCTTTTATTATGAGTATGGATGGGTATGAAAGAGGAGCGCCATATTCATCTGTGTCATGTGGTGTGATCCTTGAGTAATACCTTACCCAGAAATTTAAAAATAAGACAATGTATCATCAGTTCATTTTATTTTTATGTGTTTGTAGGTTAAAATAAAAAAATATAATAATAATAGAATTAAAAGGCAACATCTTAGTTATTGGGGAAAACCCTGTCACAACCGGCGAAGCCGCGAGGACTTGAACCCGGGACCGAATGGAGACAGGGGAACGTGCTTACCACTAACCTACGACTTATTGTGCTTCCTTATTCTATAATTTTTTTATATATACTTATATTTTACTTTATTATATATATATATATATATATATTTTGTTTTGTTTGTTTGTTTTTCTTTATTTTTCCACTAGGGAATTCTCAGAGTGGCATCGAGACCAAGGGATTAAAAGGGAGCATCAATAATTTCAACTTTAACCACCAGGTGACTTCATTCCATGATCCTCATTTTCAATTTCCTTTTTAAAACTCTCATTCTATACCTCTACCTCCTTCTAAATTTTTATTTCTTTAAACACTGGGGACATTGTTATTTTAAGTTGGGGGGGATATAAAATTAAAAAATATACTTTTGTGTAAAAAATGAATGATTTGAAAAAAAAGTGTGCCTTAATGGAAGGAAAAATTTCTTTAACATTAAACATGATAATGGAAATTTTACGCTTTGAAACTGAATATTAAATAATTTAGCATTCTATGATTATAATTTTAATCCATGTATATTTCATGAGTATAGATTTTGGAAAGTGTGGCTACCTAATGTGATATTTCATTGTTTATATTTTCATCCAAATAAAAAAAGAATCACAACGCACGTCCTTTGGATAGTGGGGTATTAGTTTGAGTTCATGGGGTCCCCCAAATAAATAGCATAGGTTTGGTGATAATTTTATTTTTAATATGAGTATTCAATAAAAAAACAAAAAAAAACAATAAATTTGCATGTAGAGCAATGAAATGACCTAATGCGTGGATTTCACCAGTTGGGGATCATGACTCCATATTTGTCTGACCCAGAGTTAGTAATTTTATCTCTATTTGTGGTATTTTGAATTTGTTTTTGACTAATTTAACTCTAGATTATGCCCGAGTTTGTGGGCTTCACTTTGTTCCCTAAAGTCTTTGATCCTGGGAGTCATTGGCAAAGTCTCGCTACAGGGGTTGACTCTTTTGAGTGCAATTTAAATTACCATTGAAAAATTGAAAAACAAATTGACAAAAAATAAAATAAAAAAACTTGAATACTCATCTTAATATTGAAATGTGATTCCACCTAGTGCCTCTATCATTTCTGTCTTTAATAAAGATGAACCCCCATGTATAATGTGATGCACAACACATCATCACTCTTAATTGATATTGGATGAAATATGGAGATGAATTTGAACAAAGGAATGGGATTGGGATTGAGATCTTCTTATGAAAATATCATGTATTAAAATATTTTTACTGGTTTCATTATTGTTTGGTATAAGGGTTTTTGGTGATCATTGTGTATTAAAATGTTTTTGGAAAAGGGAATTTGAATTTCATATTGTTGAGATATATTTTGCTTGGGACTAGAAAAACTAAAGTTAGAGGGTGTGATTAGCCCTTAAATAAGGATAATATTCATTTTTAATATATATAATATTCATGTTCTTTATTATTCATAAACATAATTTTAGTGCATTTTACACTTTGAACATCATTTCACATTATGATTGTAATTCCTTCTTAAAATGCACTATTATGTGGTACATTTTTTAAAATCATTTAATTTACCCAATGATCTTGATTTTATTTTCATATTTAATTTTAAGGTTTATAATTATATTGGGAATAATTCATAATTGTTGATTGTTGGAAGATTCAAATCGTAAGACCACCAAAATGGGATTTCATGCAAACAATTCTGGAGAAGGTAGATTGGACACCAACCCACTGATGAAAATGTGGGGCCCATCATATAGGCCCAATGTAGCCCACATTTCGTGGGATTATAGAATACATATATAGGAACAAATCATTCTTCATAATACAATGATAATTCAGATTTCATGGTGGTTATTAAGGCGGAACAATTTGGAGATAAAATTTTGGGCCCAATTCTGAGGCCCATAAAACCATCCCACTAATTTAATCATATATAGGAAAACACATATTATTTTGAGATAAAAATTTTCAGAGAGATAGGGTACATCCAGATTTTCATTTTTTTCATTTTTCTCCTACTCTAATTCGGCCATCTAAAAGGTTCTCCAGGCGCCTCTGTTCAGTGGAAGCAAGCTGGCTGCCACCTCGGGTCAAGGGTGGAAAAGTCTACTCTCTCTTAACTTTCCACCCACCTAGTCCCAACACCATTAATTGAGGTGCTTCCACTATGGTAGGATTGACCCAAGGCTTTAAAATTTACTATTTAAGGTAGTGGTGGTAGAGGAGTTGAGAATCCTTGGAGCTTTGTTTTCATTGTAATGCTATTATGTCAATTTGGCTTTGTAACGTTCTTCTTTATCATGTAAGTTGTTCGAATAACCTTAGTTCTTAATAAAATTTCTTCCTTTCCTCTTATTATGTTTTTCTTATTATAACTTTGATATCTTTTCCTTAAGGTGTGAATTTATTCACACTATAACTTGTGATATTTTTCACCCAACGGTGGAGTGATTGCTTTCTTTTTATTGTTTTTTTTACTTCTCTAATTCCCCCCTCATGAGTCTACTTTCTGCTTCCATTGAAACCATAGAATCAATGGAGGGATAAGTATTTTATGGGTTGATACAAGGGAGTATAAAGGATAGGGTTTGGATGTTATTTCTCACTCCATTAATTTCTAATCACTTCTTTTAATTGAGAATTTTGTTTGAAGATCTTTAAACTACTTTATCCTTGTTGAATTTAAGGCCGCACACTTCAAGTGCTAATATGAATCTTTACCTTGAAGTGATCAAAACATTGATGCTTAAAGTGTATAGGTGATTACTATTAAAGGGTGTAGGTTTTAAACCAATAAGTGATGATGTTGTTTGATCTTATTAAATGAACCCATCTCAAATATAAGAAATTGAAATCATTAAAAAAGGAATTCATCCAATCCACCCCAAGCAATAACCTAGGATCAACTCATTATCTTAATTTGAATTAACTTAAATTTGTTAGTGATACCTTAAACCCATATAAAATCACCCCAAGTTGGCCACTTCATAGCCAAAAACAATCCATAAAATGTATGTGTCTGTAGGTTACTTCTTAGGTCTCTGAGGATTCGATAACCCAAGCTAAACTACAAGGACTGTTCTACCTTCATTTCTTGGGTAAATTTGAGTGCGAATCAGTTGGTTTAGTTATTTTTAAAGAAATATTAAAATGTGAATGTAAAAAATCATGTTACTATTTTTTATTTAATTTTATTTTTTTCTAAATTAAATTTTTAGAAATTTTGGGCATAACATTTGGAAAATTTTGTAGTGTTATGTTTTTTAAGGTGTCATATTGTTATCCCACATAGTTTAATAAACTATGTGACATGCATAAAAAATTGTTGTAGATAGTTAAAAATTAATTTCTCATGTTTAGTGCATGGTTTATCAAACCATGCAGCCAAACCATGTGAGTGTGGCGCAAGTCTCTAGTTGAGCTTGCATGCTTGGTGAACAATTTTTCAAACTGTATGAGTTACCCATATTTCGAATTTTTAGTTTCTGAAATTTACTTCTATAATATTAAAGGGGTAAACACTATTTTCTCATCATCCTTCATTTGACCATCCCTAGGCACACATAAGGAAGCCTCTCCTCTCTATATTCCTTTGGTTCAAGCACACTTCACACAATTTTCAAGACTTTTCTTCAAGGTAAACCCCTCTATTCTTCTTCCCCTTCCTTCTGTATCCCACTTTCTCTCAATTTCACTTAATCACAAGACCATAAAGGGTTTTTGGTCCAATATTATGGATTTATGGTGGTTATATGTAACTTCCCATTTCTGGGAACTGCCTAGAGGTGCCCCGTACCCGTTAAGTCACATGGCATCAAGTGCATTTCCCCAAACGCCAGAGGCTACCGACTAGTAGTGAGAGCCATAGGTGTGATAGTGGGGAAACTATTTCCTCATTATAAGAGTAACATAGTGGAAAATAAGCATATAATAATAGAAGAAGCAGTAATAACATGCAATAAGTAAACCACAAAAGTAATAAAAAACTGGAACACACATATATAAATTATGCACGATACATATGTCTAGGAAAGAATCCAAACAAGTCACAATGCTAGAATACATTACTAAACCAAAGTACAACATAAACAAATAAACCCCAGCTGCATTGAAAGCCTCTGCTAGGTCCTATGCTCTCCAGATCCACAACAATCAAGTACCTGAAGTAGAAGGTCACTTGCCCTTATCTAGACCTACAACAATATAATATGTTTGGGCCCAAAAGCATGACACAAACAGGGTGTGGGAATAATCCCAGTAAGAAACCACCCAAAGATCTGTGCCTAATAGTCAGTGAATATATATTGAAGGTAATATGAAAAAAGAGGCAGTAACAATGAAGTACTCAATAGTAAACCATCCTACAGTTTCAAATGCATTGAAATTTTCATATATCAAGTAAGAAGTTAGTCACAAATAAGTAACCCTCTGGGAAGTACTCACAACCTAACCCCTATGGTTCAACCAAAACAAACACAAGAAACCCTCTAGGTAGTACTCACAGTCTAACTTCTTTGGTTTAGCTATAGCAAATACTCTCTAAGGAATAACTCACCATCAATTCTCCATGTGGTCTCATATCAGTAAATATAGACACTATGGGGAATAATTCAATATCCAATTCCCCCTGTGGTCTTGTAACAAGGAAACTACGGACACTATGAGGGAGCAAAATGTCCACCCCCTATGGTCTTGCAATATAAAAGTAAACAAACAATCTAAAGAAGTCCTCAATATCCATTCTCCATATGGTATACTACACCGAGTTCCCATAGCCCTATGTAAACAATCATGCACAAATGGTATACGAAAGCCAAATTAACCCTCAATAAATACTTGGATAAACAGTCTACAACATATCATAGCATTTTTGATAAATTCACTCCATCCTAATAACACTAGGCATGGAAAACAAGCAGCCTAACAGTCAAAGTCAGAACAAATAGTCAATATCAAGAAATCATGGGAAACACTTTCATTACAAGGTAAATAACCCTATTTAAAATCATAAAACCTCTACTCAAGAACACAAGGAATAGTAGTAAATAACAAGGCTAAAAACTATAAACATACAATACCCCGAACAAGGGTATTGGGCACTTTTTCACATAAAACTCAAAGAAAAACTATGAAAAGGAACAAACCACCTACCTCGATGTTGTACGATCAATATAGTTGAATCCTAGCCTTTGATTCGACCTAAAACACCATAGATCTACAAAATATGCTAAAAATGGTCAACCGAAGATAACTCACAAGATAGGAGAAATCAATATATGATGCTCTAAAAGAAGGAAGAACTCACCGATTCAATTCCAATGAAACTGAAGGAGTTTGATTTGGAGAATGGATGAAGAGTCAGGGGCTCGGAGAAGAATCAGTTGTCTTGTTCACTCCTAGATGACACAGATGAAGAAGAAGTGTGTTCTGCCAATTAGACGCGACCCCGATCTTTTTAATGAAATAAAAATAAAGTACACAGTGTGTACTTTCCTTTACTGAGCTTCGTTTTAGGCAGTCTCTAGGTCACCCCACACAACCATGTGTTCATCCATTACACAGCTAGAACATGGCTACCTGCGACAACCGAGTACATGATGTGTATTTATAAGTACACAATGTGTACTCATGAAATTTACATAAACTCATATTTTTCTCAAAACAACAAAAAACAAGATTCATACCTAAAAAGAAGATCCAGGTTCTTACATTCTAATGTGTTTTTAAGGGTTTTAGGGGTCTCTCTCTTGTGTGTTCAGTCATTCACCACTAAAGGTGACAAATTTTAGTTTATTCTGTCTTGATTGTTGATTTCTTGAGGTAAGTTTTTTGGTTCATTTATTTAGTTTGGAATGCCATTGTGTGCTCGAGACATTCAAATATTTTATTTATCAAATTAATTTTATAAATGGTATCTCTAGTGGTTTCTCAAATATTTTCTAGGTAGAATTAGAGTTGAAAAAGGAATTTAATGGTGTTTTTTATTTTCATGGAACATTTTAAATTAAAAGTGTCTTAGAAATGTTTTAAACATTTATTCTAAATAAAATTTTGATTTTTAAAGGTATTTTACCCCATTTGGGTGATGAAATAAATTAGTGGGTGTGGTTTTAAGAATTTAAGAGATTTTATTAAAAGGAGATAGTGGTTTCTAGTTGTCTTAAAGGTTGGGTTAAAGTATATTATTTTAAGTACTGTTTTATGAATGGATTTCAAATTGTTACAAAAAGAACTCGACATCATAAGTTGATTTTCAAGAAGGTCCATTTGGAACTTTTCAATTATTTTATAAATATATGGGTATGGGAGACTCTCCCAGTGTCTCTTTTACATATTTTTCTTCATAGGTGGTGTTTGATGTATGTGGATATTGGGTGATGGATCTATGATTCTATTTCTAGAAATGGAATTAGATGTGAGGGTGATATTATTTTTTATTTGTGTGATGATTTCATTGATCACTATTATTGTTTTCTCACCCTAATTTTTTCTTGGTCATGGGAACCCAAGTGGATAAGTGGTAAGTATAGACTTATATTACACTGGTTAATCCCACATAGGTAGCTTCACTTATAATGTGAGATACTAATAGATAGGGAGTGAACCTAATGAGGCCAGGAGAAAACTAGTCAAGTGGATTGTGTATAAGATGCAATGTAGGCTAACAGGTTAGTTTGTGTTTGGTAAAGTTTAGGAACATCCCACATTATTAACTTGGGTAGATTCCATGAAAATTATTACTCAGTTATTTTTTCAGTATATATGATTCAATTAACTTATTTTATATCCTCGATTTTTTTGAAATATGTGGCACCCTTAGTTGATTTATTTTATTTAATTTCTAGTTGATTACATGGTGACTTTTTTTGTTCTTTTTTTTAATTTTGTGTGAGTTGGATTTCTAAATTATTTTAGGAAATATTTTAAAAAGGTAATTATAAATGGAAACAAGTTATTTTATGAGGATTGGTGGTTTTTAAGGAATCATTCTTTTCATTCAAATTTATTTTTTTATTTAAAGAAATTTGATTTAAAGTATTTATTAGAAAGGAATTTACTAACCTTTATTTTTCTTAAAATAAATGGATGGTTTTAGGAAATAGGAATTGATTATTATTTGGTTTGTAAGAAACTATTCTTGAGAAGGATATTTTATTATTGTATTTCCATCTAGTGTAAATTAATTTCCTTTTTAAAGGGATTTCACAAAATCTTTGGTGAAATCCTACTGGGAATGGATTTATCAAACCCTATATAGACCAATCAAAGTATTTAATTATTATAATTAAATTTAAAATATCTTAGGATATGTTTCCTTTTTGTTTCGATGTTTGGTTTGGACCTATTGGAGTTGGTTCAGGGTATAGTGAGTGATTAAGGGTCAAATGGCAGTGCAGGATAGTGTTTTAGGTATGGATTTTTTTTATTTTTTAGAATGTTATATCTTAAGATATTTATTTATTTATATTCAGTTGATTATATTGATTAGTTTGATGGTTTTTATTTATTTATACTGGTGTTCTCTGATTATATGTTTTTTCTACATTATTTGGATGAAACCATTCCCATGTGCGTTTCTATGATGTCTGGTCACTAGTTTCCAAATCATGGTGGTTAAGAACACCCTTCATAATTTTTCATATACTGTTTCAGACACCCGATATAGGGATTACCATATTTAGTTCATGACACCAGAATATGTGTGTTCATAGTGGAGTCACGATAGGTCAAAATCAAGGATGATTAATGAGATAAGGTTTTGACACTTGGATCGAGTGTCATGGAATCAGATGGGTTTATTATTGGGGATGAGAATACCTATGGTGGGGATTTTTTAAAAACCTTCATTGTTATGGGTTAGTGAAATTCAAAGGAAATTTTATTTTTGAGGTTCTATCCAGGGATTTATTGAGAATATAGATTCAAATAAAAATTTTTAGAGTTATAATATCTCTAGGGGTTGAATTTGGATGTTTTTGGGGTTTCAAAAGGCATTTAAGGTGATTGGGAGAATGTTGTATGGTGTGGTGAACTACATCCTTTGTTACAGATACCATCGATTACCCAATAGGGAGGTATTGGGCACCAGATGGTACTATCAATGGGGCAGTAGTATTTGGAGTTCTATTGAGTGTCTAATAGGGCATTGAGTACCTTATACAAATTTAATGAGTATTCAGTAATGTTATGAGTGATTTTTGTACGTAGTGGTAGACTCATCATATTAAGGTTACCCCCCTTAATATTCACATGATTATAATCTTGAGAGAGGACACTAGTCATATTATCACTCCTTTTATTCCATTTTAATCCCCCTTGAGTCCCCCATGGATTTTAGGTTGACCTCAGGAGTTATTTCTCCACATGGGAGCTAGGAAAACTATAACAAAATGACTGAGGATACCCTAAAAATTGGTATCTAAAGTGATATGCCACATACCCAAAGGGAGTTCCCAATCCACAAGGGCTATCGACTAGTACATGTGCATTAAAATACTACATAGGGAATGATTTCTACCAACTTGAAGAAAACTACATGATATATATATGTATATATAATGAAAAGAAATAGTGTAATATTACTAAAATAAATATATGTCATAACCAAAGAGAAATGATAATAGAGATGAAAATAAAAGCTATTAAAACAAAACTCTAGGGTTCATTTTAAAAAACAAAGTAAAACTAAAATAGAAACCATATAAGTGGAAAACACCCCATTGTCTCACCACTAGCTACCCATACCAAGATTACATGAACCTCACCACCTCACAGCAACACCTTTCCTTTTCCAATATCAAAAGACAATACTTGGTCTACACACCACTGAAGAGGTGTGCATGGTGTGAGTTAAATAGGATTAGTGGGATCCCACATAGGTGTTCAATATCAATTCTCTATACAACAATCTTGTTAAGATTAATTTATAGAAAAACATGGAATGATAAGCAAAAAATTAGTTTTATATCAAAGTCATGGAAAACCATTTCCACTTTTTCCATAGTTCTAAAACAATCCTAATAAAACTATTTCAAAGCATAAATCTAGAAATCCATGTCAATTTCATAAAAATAGGCATTTCAAGTTAAAGTAGTAAAAATCTAGCACAAAAAGGAAAATCAAACAATGGATAACTCATGGTTAGATTATATAGGTCACTCATACATAAATTAGGACTAGTGAACACCACAAGTCCCAAGAACCCATGCATCAAGGTATAGATAATATAGTAACACCCCAAAAAGTAAACCCTCTTACATTATAACGTCAATTCATAAGAGATAAACACATCTCACTCTAGGATTAGAAAGACACCCTAGAAAGTGAACCTTCTCAACAATATCAAAAGATGATACCCAATACTAAACCTTCCACCTAAGTACCTAAGGCTCCCATGTGTATCATTTCAAAGGGCATACACATTTCATACAATTTCAAACTCCCTTTTCCATAAAAACATTATTTTAAAAACCATTTCACAATTCATTTTATAATGATTTCAAAATAATATTTCCTTTATCAAAACATGTGGAACCCTTTATTTTTCTAAAAAACCCATTTAATGTACAAAAACCAGTAAATCATTCCATTGAATTTAGAAGAAATTTTAACAAAATAAGAGAAATAAATGGTTCACAAAAAATAGGCTAGATATAGAACCACCCACCTCAATATCAAGTCCAAAACCACTCATAAAAGGGATCCACCAACACTATAAGGAATAATGAACAACAAAAGGAGGCCTTAGAATGTATTACCACATATTAGAATTAAAATTCATAATAACAAGGGTTAGTGGATAGGTTTGGTCACACGTACCTCAAGAACCACACACACCACAGCATAACAAAAGAAACAACTGATCCCCATAAGAAGATCACATAACAGATATAGAAGAATAAAATAATAATGAACATGTGATCAATGAATCTTATAAATACAGCCCAATGCCACTGCTGCAACCAATGGAAATGAAGAAGCAAAAAGGTCACTTATCGAGAGAGATGTAACAAAACTACCACAGGGATCAAGCATTGAAAATAGCGATCTGAAAGGAGTGAACACAACTAAAAACACCTAAAAGAAAGTCTAGGGTTTTAAATAGAGGATTAACATCAAATGATGGTACAATTATCTAATCATAGAATAAAACCTATAGGGAATGTTATATTTTGATCATAATCTAGGGGTTTATGATGTAAAATCCCCATAACTCACATATACTGAAAAATACATCGCCTTGGGTTAATTTATCTTGGATGAAATATTTAAATCATAAAAGAAAATTTATGGCCTAAATTAATTTACAACACAAACTATTTTCACAGCTGGTACCTCCAGACCCATTTATACAATAAATTACAAATTTATGCTCTAAATTTTCCCCATTGGCTGTAACTAGCCTAGGTTCTACTGAAAAACTCCCAAAACATTCTTAATTCTCTCTAAACCCAAGAAACACACTATTTTAGTAAAAAAAGAGAATATGTTAAAATCTAAGAGGTTAAAATCTCCCCACCATTAGGTTTTCCATCCTAGGGAAGTCATGAAGATGAGGGGGGCTCCAGAAAGTGGCGAGACCACTACTCTATCCCTAAAAATCTACACTCTCAATTCTTGTAAGAATATGATCTATGTCACTATAACTCTATAACCAATTGAATATAATTGGCATGTAATAATTTCACCTGAGAATCAACGATCACCACTGGTTTCTATACAACTAAAACATGTCTCCAAATCGATCTCTTCCCAACTCAAAACATGAGAGGGATTAGGATGGTAATTCTTGATCTGAGATATGTGGAAAAAACCATGTAGACTTACCAACTGAGTTGAAAATTCCAACTGATAAGAGAATTTACTATACTGATCAGTGACCTAAAATGGTCCAACATATCTTAGAGACATATTTCCCTATTTATAAATATGATGGTGACCCAATCATGGAGAAAATTTTAAGAAAACCCAGTCACCTATAGAAAAATCCAAAGGATGATATCAACAATCTTCATAAAGTTTCAGCTGAATCCTTTTCATAACAAGACGTTGACATATATCCTGAATCGTCATCGATATCTAATGAATGAGTCTCAATCCCACAAAAGGGTATTGACCCACCTATTCCCAACAAATAGGTGACCTAAACAGGAAACTATATAAATTCTTGAAGGGCGCCAATATGATTAATGACTAGTAACTATTACTATAAGAAAAATCAATTAGTCTCAAATAGATATCCTATGATCAATAAAAATACAATACACATGAAAAAATCATATCCTCTAAGATATGAATATCATGATTTTTTTCCATCCATCTATAGATGATAAGATGTAATCAACTGAACCTAAGTCCTCATGGCCTCATGGAGACTCTTCTACAATCTGGAATTAAACCTAGGATCTTTATCTGGGATAATAGTAGAAAGAACCCCATGTAACCTCATGATCTACTGCATGTACAACTTACCCAAAATTTCAACTTTAATGTTTTCCCTGGTCAAAATAAAATGGGATGATTTCATCACCCAATTAATCGCCACCTAGATTGAATTATTCCATTAATGTGTTTGCGGTAATCCAAAAAAAATTCCATGGACACTTCAACCCTTTCAAAACTATCACTTTAAGAATATATAGAAAATTAGAAGGTTTTAGTTCTTCTTCCTTTATCTGTTGGTTGGTGTAATAGAGGGACATAAAATTAGCAATGTCACTATTTATACTCGACCACCAAAAACACTATATTAGGTCAAAATACATATTCATAGAACCTGAATGAATGAACCATAAAGAAATATTAAATTCAAACAAAACATAACTTCTCACATAATCTAGGATGACAAACCAATCCCCAAAGAGGAAGAAAACTTTATAAGGGAGTGACTAAATATAAATAGTCTCCCCACTATATAGGGTTTCCTTGATTACTATGAACTTATAATCCTACTATTGACCCTATAGAATAGACTCAAGGAGAGATGATGATAATTGAACACAATTCAGAACCATAACCTAATAATCCTTATAAGAGTACAAATTAAACTGAGTGAAGAGTCACATATGGTTCCACTCCTCCTTCAATTATAAGACATCTTGTGATGACACTTTCTTGCTAAGATAATTTGTAATGACATTTTATTTCCTCAGGGTGTAGGTGATGTTGAAACCAAATGTATGAAGGTACTCCACCCACCTCCTATATCTGGCATCTAATTCCTTTACATAAAATATATAACTCATACTTTTATGTTCAAAAAATATTGTGAAACACTCCCTATAAAGATAATGGTTCCAACACTTAAAAACATTCATAACTATAGAAATATCCAAATCATGAGTGATGTAATTCTTCTCATGTATCTAAAGTTTCTGAGATCCATTGGACACCACATGATCATCTTATACAAGCATGAAACACAAACCAACACCAAAATCATAAAATTACACCACACACCCCTTACTGAGCTCAGTTAAGATCAAAATAGGTATTATTATCATAATCCATTTTAAATCATCAAAATAAGTATTACATATAGAATACCATATGAACTTCACCTATTTATTGGAAAGAGAAGTCAAAGGTGATGCTAAACTCGATAAATCCATGATGAAATTCCAATAGTATCATGTAACTCCTAATAATATCCTTATTTCAAAGGCATTTTGTGGCTCCTCACATGGCTATAAATTTTTAACATTATTATGATTGACTGATAATGAATGTTAAAAAATCATGTGTTCTAAGAAATTCACTTCTTGGATAGAAAAATTACATTTTGAAATCTTGTCATAAAGTCCATGGTTTCTCAAAATTTACAAAACTAAATTCATATGGTGCTCATGATCATGATCATATATTGAATAAAATAGGATATCATTGAAAAAAACTACAATAAAATTATTGAGATACTATGGAATATTTGGTTCATCAAATCCATAAAAACTGAAGGAGAATTAGTTAGACCAAAAAGTATCACAAGATATTAATAATGGTTATACCTACTCCTAAAATCCATCTTAAATATCTCAGACTCTTTTAACACGTGATTTTGATAACTCAATCGATTATTTATCTTAAAAAAACCATTTCCCACTTTAACTAATTAGATATGTCATACACATGTGGAAAATAATAGTTATTAGTAACATCCACCCAATTTAACTTTCTATAGTCCACACATAGATGAATTAAACCATATTACTTCTTAGAAAATAGAATTTATGCTTCCCACAGTAAAAAACTATGGAAAATAAAACTTTTCTCTCTTATATCATCTAAATGAATATTGATCTATTTTAGATCTACTAGTGGTATATGATAAGATCATATCGAGATCAGCTGATTACTCAACACGAAATCAATCATAAACTCTACCCACCTCTCTAGAGGAAGACTAGAAAAGTCATTTGGAAGGGTATCAAGAAATACCTTAACAATCACGAGAAGATATCTAATAAATGAAATGTCACCAGGCTAAAAAATAATGGAAGACAAAAAACTCTTGAGCTATGGGTGGAAGGTCGTTCATGACTAGACCTCAGATACCAATCTATTTGAAACAACAAAGATATCCCATTAGTAAAAAATAATGAAAATCACACATGATAAAAATCAATCTCATATTGATGAGAAACAAGCCAATCTATCTTGATGATGATTTAAAAATAGATATAGATTGAGAACAAGGAAATCCTAGACCGACTTTGTGTCAGATATCGATACAGAACAAGATAGACAATGAAAACCATGTTCCTTCCTCTTTCCAATAGGTTTATTCAGATACATAAAAAAACAAATGAGATTCATTGGATGATTTAAAACATAAAAAATGGGTATATATAAAAAAATGTGAGGCACCAATATCAAATAAAGCAATTGATATCGAATATGAAATGAAAATGGAATCCCACATCAACCTCTACGAAAACTCATCCACTATGTAGAAGTGCTTAACTCTTGAGGTCTATGGATAAATACCTATTGAATTTGAAATATATGACTACACCCTAGTGAACTTTGGAACTAAAGACCCCTAACTATAATGAGCCATATAAATATCCTAATATAACCTTTGTAGATAACCTCACTAGCTACAAGCACTGAAAATCTTGGTAGGTGTGGGACAAGTATGTTAGGTTTTCCCTACCTTAAACACACTGATAGTAAGTAAGAGTCAAACTGTAATCTACTTCTGATGGTGTGGAGGAAGCCCATGGTTGTGAACTACCTCCACCACCCATGTGATGATCTTTCCACTTCCTCTTTATTCCATGCATACCAATGGGTGGAAGAGAAGAATAATAATAAATAAATCTTACCTGACATATCCATATCTTCCATCATAGACCTATCTACCATGTCATCATAGGTATAAAGCTTCAACATATACATTGAATATCAAATGTATGGTTGCAAACCCTAAAGGTATTTTTTATCTTTCAACTTGTCATTCATCACCACCTTTGGAGAAAAACCAACCAGATCTGTGAAATTATTGGTATACTCTAACATTGAATTCTACACCTATTATAAATATAGTAATTTCATAGAATTCACTATAATAATAGATTATATAAAAAAACTATGGAAAGAATAGGGTCTTGAAACCCTTAAAATATAAAATGACAGGTTGATTTTCCTATAGCATGGAATCCCACCCCTGCTTGTTGGGACCCTCAAGCCTGAACGACACAATCTTAAACTTGATAGCCTTAGGTGTATACAATAATTAAAAGGTCTGATATATATTTTACAACTAGTCTTCTACCTCTTGAGGTTCATTTGTACCCTTAAAGGATGATGACATCCTATATAGGAACTCTCATGATTAGTCTTTGTCTTTCTCAACTTCTGGTTGTGTCTCAACTACTGGTTTCTGAACTCGTGGTACATTATAGTCCATGGAATGAAATAATCGTATGAGATACTCTATAATATTATGTTACAAAGGTGGATTACCTTGAGGATCATATATCACCACACCCTTTAAATGAACCCATGGAAGACGTCTTGCATGCATATTTCTATATGTTAGAAATGAAAGAAACAATCTAACAAGAGGATAATATTAGTTTAAACTAGAAATTTATAAGAAGAAATTGGGATTATGATAAAAAATCAACATAAAAGACACACATCCCAACATCTCTTAGTAACTTGAGGCTCTTCATGATAAGATCTAGTTAGGTACTCACTGTAACCTACCTCTCAAGTCCCTACAATCCTATCCCCCATCAAATAACTTCCCAAGACTGAGCATAACAATGATATGACACCAAAGAATAACAAAATGACCAAGGATACCCTCAAAACTAGTGAACAAATTGATTCACCACATACCCTAAGGTAATTCCTATGACGCTACACATGACAATGTGTTGGTTATTCTGGGATATTTAAAGAAGGTAAGATTTAGTTTGTGTTTCCAGGGAGTTTCATCTTGAAACTTGGAAATTTTTGAGGTTTTCCATATATGCACAGTTAAGGTGAATGGTTAGAGGTAAATAGTGTTTCCTCCCTAACTGAGTAAAATATTTAGTTCATTTTTAACTACACATGGTTTTTCAGCATAAATTGTTCATGGTTTAGTCTAAATCATGAAACCCCTAGGAGAAACCATGATAGTTATTTAGTGTCTTAGGGGTGTGGCACATAACCTACACATGGTTAAGGGAAATATGTGGTTAGCATGAAATTAGATCTATAATTTTTAAAGTTCCATATTGCATAGTTAGAGCACATTTTTTCCAAATGTGTGATTCCTTGGGTGAATCATATGAGGTGGTTCCTACCCTAGGTTGTGGCTAGTGCACAATTAACACATGGTTGCCACACAGTTTGGTAAATAGTGTGTCCAAACTATGTGAACTATCCAGGTGTTTAATTTTTGGGTTTTCAAAAAATGAACCTCTTTGATTTTAAGGAAATTTCACCCCCATTTCTCCCCTCTAATGTCAAAATAACATTGGGATCCTTGGAGGAGATCCTCCTCTTTCATCCTCTTGGATCTTGGCCTCCCTTTGGTATTTTATAGTGGATCCAAGTTATTTATCTATCTTTTTCTCTCTTCTTACCTCTTACCTCTCTTATATCTTTATTTTGGATTCTCTCATGAATCCTATATCTCTTGTGATATATTTTAGGGTTCAAGGTGGAACTAATATTGGGGTTTTTTATTTCTAGGTTTAGGGGAGACAATTTTTATCCCCATTGGTGTGGTCACCATTAAAGGTGGCATATTCTCAAGTGTTTCAACTTGGTTATATTCTATTTGAGGTAGGAGTTTCTATGAAATTGTTTCATTATGTTATTCAAGGTGTGCTTATGTTTTCATTTTTTATGAAATCATTATAATATATGATATCTCTTTGGTGATTTGAAACCACTTATTGGTGTTTTGATCTTGGAATAAATGGTTTTTCATATAAATTCCAAGTTTTTATATTTGAAATGGAATGTTTAAAATTTATAATATTTTATACAATACACATATGTATTTTGAAATAGTTTTTATGTTGTGTAATGGGTATTGTCTCAGTTTTGGTTTTCAATGAGTGAAAACAATGTTTTAAATAGGATTTGGTTTTGAGGTGAGGTGTTAAACTCAAAATATTTTGTTAAAGGGTATTTTATTTTGATTTAAAATAAATATTTGGAATGTGTGTGTGGTTACCCCTTATGAAAATTCCTTGATGGATTAATTTAAATTGGTTTGATGAAAAGAGATGGTATTTTCCCTTATTTTGGTTTTCAATGGGGACGAACCTTGTGGAAGAGTAGCTTTGAAAATTTTTAAATAGTGAAAATGATTTTCATCATTTTGGAGAAAATTTTTAAATAGTGATTTATGAAATGGGAAAGGTATTGGAATTACAAGCTATGTTTTTCTATTAAAGGTCAGGTTGGAACCTTGGTTTTTAAATGGTGGTTTTAAAAACAACCCTTGATTGACCCTTACATGGTTACCTCTTGTGTGGGTTCTTGATCACTATGTTATACTTGTTTATCTCTTTGTGTGGGAATTTTCTTGTTATATCATGGGTGCATTTTATTATGGGGGATTTTCATCATTGCATGTTATGGGTGAGGATAGTTACATTTTTTCTTTGTGTGTTAGAATTTGATCATTTTCTCCTATTCCTAACTTACTCTATTGGTCATGGGAAATTAGTTACTAAGTGTAAGACCTATCTAGTTCCTCTAGTTTTTTGAAAAACATATTTTTACCACTAGTTGTGTTAGGAATAATGGTTAGATAGGGGTTGGTCGTTATAATGATTCTTATATGGGCTAATTGTATGACTAGATATTGAACTTCAACACATGTTGATAGATAGTTTGCTAGTAGTATACTCATATATTATTAGGTTCTTCACATGTTATGAATCCTTAGGTAGATCCCCTGTCACATTTGATTTCTAGGTGATTTTGACTGATGCGAGTTTAGTCTTATGAATTTTTGCATCATTTACCATGTTTCCATCATTATTTCACCTTCATTTTTTTATATTTGATTTATTCCTTTGGATGTATGATTCCTTCTTGTTTTTCTTGATCTATGTGGGTGTGTTGGGCCATTCCTTTGGAAAATGAGTTTTCAAAGATATTGAAAACCTTATTTTAAATCAAAAAACTTATGTGGGTTATTTAAAGTGGATTTAAAAATGGATGATTTAAGAAATATTTGGCTGGTAAAATGTTTTAAAGTGATAAATTTCATTTAAATAAATTAAATTATTTTTTTTAGAAATGACAATCATGTATGTGTGGTTTTGGAAATAGATTAGGTTGGTGGATTTGTTTTCAAAATTTGTGTGTTTGGTATTGAAAAGTAATTTTTTAATAATGATATGGATTTTTTTTGATTTTCATATAATATATGTGTAAATATTACTTTATAAATTATTTACAAACTAGAATTAATGAATTAATTAATGAATCATATTTCATATATTTAGAGGGTTTTTATGACCTAATGGGATTTTTATCACACTTCTATATATTTCAGGTTCCATCTTTCCCATTGGATCTATTCATATTCGTCATGGATGACATGGAGTGAGTTGGGAAGTGGTGAGAAACTAGAAGTTTCATGATGATGGTTTTAGATCAGATCATGTTGGTTTGTATTTTCTTTCAATTTTAGTAAGTGTTTTTTCTTTTATACCTAGATGTATCTTTCAATTTGGATGTTGTTTATGTGTATGTAGATGGGTTGGATTATGGTAGTTGGTTTTGAGATATTTGGTATGTTTATTTATTTTGGATCATTTATTTATTTATTCTACTATCATTTATCATTTATTTGGTAAAAATATTTCCTAAAGGGATTCCTATTATTCCCTGGAACTATTTTCTAGTCCATGGGGATCAGGAACACCCTTCAGGCCTTGTGGTGGGTAGGGTTGAGTGTTGGGTCATATGGAAGCCTAGGTTGGTTCATGAAAAATTGGTATCATAGCTTTAGGTTTTCCTTTAATATGAGAATAAGGTCTTTTTCTGAAGCCTTTTTTATTGAGGATGTCCTAGTAGAAAAAAGATTAATGTTCTCAGATTTTAAGAGGTAATAGTGGGGAGTGTCAAGCTATATCTTTCTCATCTAGAGACTCAAGATGCAAGGGGAATTTGGGTTTTGAATTTTGGATTCAATTTTTTTAGTTGATTTTTATTCTTTAATGTGATTTGATGTTTTGATCCATTTTTACTATATATGTGATAGTGGGGATCACACTTTGATTTCATAGTAGATATAGAGGAGAAGTTGAAATGTATGGTTATCATTTACAGCTTAGGAAACTATGTGGGGCCTATTAGGTTGAGTTCTCATCTTTAGTATGATGTGTTTTATGATTGGAACATGGTTTCCCAACTATGTGTCCAAAACCTAGAAACACTATTTCTTCTTGGGTTTGTATGTTTGAACTTATCTTGGTTTTGGATTTATCCAAAATTAATTTTCACTTGTGAGATGTGGAATGAGGAGTGTTTTTATTCCTTTTTAGGATGTGGTTCTTGTGAACCTTGTTTAGATTCTTGTGAATTAATTTGTTTGTGAATTGTTTTAAAAACCTTGTTTTGTAAAAATTAAGGGGTTTTTGTAAAAAAAAACTTAGTTTTAAAGGGTGTTTTATAAAGTGGTTTTTTCCTTTTTTTTAAAGAAATGTTATGTTCCAAAATTACATATATAGGTTTCTCTAAATGTAAATGATTTCAAAAGTGGGGATTCAACTCATTTTAGAATTTATAAATGGAGTTTCTATTTGAATAAAGTTCTAATGGTGTTTTGAAAAGGGAAATGAGTTTAGTAATATTTCTATGAGTGCTTGGTTTTAAAAGTGAAATAGAATTTTGAAATAGGTTATTTTGAGATGTTCCTAGTCTGGGTAAATGTGTGTGTTCCACGAAGGTTGATTTGTTTTCAAAGTTGGATACCTTGGTGGTAGGTGATTTAAAATTATTTGGTGAAAGACTTGTATACTATTTGATGGCCTGGTGTTTTTATTTTTATTCTTAGTTTTTTGTGGAATAATTGGTTTTATGTGTTAAGGAATAGATTGTTGAGGTTCATATCTTGTGTTGTTATTATTTTCCCCTCGAGTTTTCAAAAGAGTTTATTTGGGTCTGATGCATACCTAAACTCCAAGTGGAGTGGTGGAATTAAAACATTACTTATGATATTACCCCTTCTCAGAATTATTAAATTAGCATCCACCTTAATTTGGTTGTGTTTAAGGGTTAGTGGAAATAGTGAGGTGGTTGGAAGAGATTTAGGTAATTCTCAATTCTCTTGGGATACCTAAAGCTTCACGGGTGAGAGCTAATGAGATTTTTTAGATGGTTTTAGTAGAGTTTTTCGGGAATCAATAGTTCCTACTCTATAGTGTAGGGGTTTTACTAGGATCATTTTTTGGGATTTTTTGAGTGGTTCTTCCCATAGGATATAAAAGGGAAAGAAAGTGCATGATCTTTTGAGCTTACATCAAGGTGACTGATTAGTTAAGGAGTACACTGATAAATTTATTAATATAGTCATATTTTCTCCAATGTTGGTTGTCAGAGATTCTAAAAAATATTGTTTCTTTGGAGGTGTTCCTCACCCATATCTTGGTTCCACAATTATTTCATTAGGAATTCCATATTTTATGGAGGTTTTTAATGAGGCTATTCAAGTAGAAGCTAGGAAATCTTGGTATTCTTTGGTGGGAGATGCCTTAGTTATAGTTGGTGAATGAAAGGAAAACCCGTTGAGCGAGGAGAATAAGTAGGTTAAGACAAATATTAAAGAAAAATGGTTATTTTTTATGGGAAAAAGAGATCCATCGCGTGTTTCTAGTGTGAGGATCCAAGGCATTATAATACCCACTACTTGTATTCTACTCAGGTTTTTCTCAATTATACCCACTTGGGTTATCTTTTGATGTTTTGTAGGATGTTTTTTAGAATAGGAAATGGGTTTGATCCTTTGTGGAGGGGTTGTTTGTTTTTGGGGCCTTTCCTTACATGGTTGTAATCTTAGTTTCATGATATTTTACTGTGGATATTAAGATTTTTTTGATGATTCCATTTTGGAATGTTTTGATGGATGGTTTGAATGCTGTTTTATGGAATGAATTATTTCTTTGAGGAAGGATTTCCACCCTTTTTTGGAGTTTTTTGGTTGGATGTGAATACCATTTATCGAGTCTCATTTATACGAAGAAACTTCTATGTGTGTTTGGGTTGTTCCCATTATTTTTTTGATCCCGTAGTGTGATAGTTGTTTATATATTATAGGGACTATGAGTTCATGATGGGGTAACTAGGGTGTTGGGTTTACTAGTTAAGTTTGGTATACTAAGTGGTGTTTGGATACACAAATTTGGGATACACCATGTGAGGGTGATACAACTTTTCTACCCCAAGTTTTTTTCATGTATCACAACCTAAATTGAGTGATCATGTCACTCTTTGAGCTTTCACATAGATGTTCTTCCTTCCTTTAGGGTTGTAAGTGTTTGTGGTTTGATGGTGTGTTTTTCTCATGGTTTTTCATTGTTCAATTTTGTATTTCTCATTAGTTTTTCTTTTGTACCACAATGTTAGAGGAACTCTAAATGGTTGAGAGACCATTTTATAGGAACTATAAATAGTGGGGATACCATGTTAGGTCTCCCATGTTTTGTATGACTTCTTGTTTCAGGTTATTATTGGGGTTTTGCTTGGAGATGTTTGGAAACCTTGTGATTAGTTTGGATTTGTCATTTTTAGGAATTTGGTCATTGTATTTAAGGTTAAACCATGGTTACTGGTTATTTTAAGAGGTTTTTATTTGATCCTCTATTTTCTTTCTTGACTTTATTTTTGATCGCAGACCTAGGGGGATAAATTGGTATGGTGGGGAGTTTTTGACATCCCACATGTCACAGTGTTGTTTATTTTATGTTATTTTAATAAGGTGGGGTTTGGTTTGAGTTTTTAGGGAGTTTCAGCTTGAAACATGGAAATTTTTGAGGTTTTCTCTCTGTGAACATTTAAATTTCATATTTAGAATTAAATTATGCATCTTCCCTTTTTGAGGGACCTTTTTATTTCATTTTGAACTATACATGGGTTTTTAGCCAAAATGTGTGACCCCTATGAGAAACAATGTGGGTTATTTGGTTTGTCAAGTGTGTGGCACATAGTTAAAGAAATTATGTGACAATAATGAAGCTGTATCTAAAATTTTTATAGTTATAGATGACATGGTTTTTCCAAGTATGCAATTCTAGGGTGAATCGTGTGAGGTGGTGCCTAGCCTAGGTAGTGGCCAGCACACAGTTGGCACAAAGTTTAGTAAACTATGTAGCCAAATCATGTAACCTATCTTGGTGTTTAATTTATATATTTTACTAAAATTTCACTCTTTTATTTTATGTGGTTTTTACTCCCATTTATCTCCTCCAAAATTGACTTATTTGTGGGTTCCTTGGAGGAGATCCACCTTATTCCTCCTCTTATATCTTGGCCTCCCTTTGGTGTTCTCTGGTGGAGCCAAGAAATTTCACCCTCTTTTTCTCTCTTCTCCCCTCCACCCTCTATTCTCTCTTGTTTTTGGCTTCCCCCATGAACCCTAGACCTCTTATGATCAATTTTAGGGTTTTGGGAGGATATAATGTTTCTGTTTTTTATATCTAGGGTTAGGGGTCACCATTCATATCCTTTATAGGTGTGGTGTTCATTGAAGGGAACATGTTACAAAGCATTTAGACTTGGTTCTCTTCTATTTTAGATATGTGTTTCCATGAAATTTTTTCATTTTATGATTCATAGTGTTTTTTTCTTTATAAATTCTATTTTTATGAAAGTATAATTGTATGTTATATCTCCTTGGTGATTTAAAACAATTTATCAGTGTTTTGAGCTTGGCATAAATAGGTTTTCATATTAATTATATGTTTTCATGTTTGAAATGGAATGTTAAAATGTTCTAAGATTTTATTGTAATGGATGTAGTTATTTTTAAATGGTTTTCATGTTTTTTAATGAGATTTGAACTGGTTTTGGTTTTCAATGATTGAAAAAAACATTTTAAAGGGGATTTAGTTTTAAGGTGAGGTTTTGAACTCAAAATGATTTGTGGAAGGGGATTTTATTTGGATTTTAAATTCTAATTTCAAATGTGTGTGTGTATAACCCTTGTGAAATAACTTTATTGATTGATTTAAAATTATTTGATGAAAATGGAGGGCCTTTTTCCTTATTTTTGTTTTCAAAGGGGGGAAGACCCTTGAGGAAGGGTATCTTTGAAATGTTTAAAATGGTGTGAGTGATTTCCATCATTTTGGAGAAATTTTTTAAATGGTTTTTTATGAAATGGGAAAGGGCTTGGAATTCTGAGCCATGTTTTGGTGTTAAAGGATAGATTGAAACCTTTTTTTTAAATGGTGGTTTGAAAGAAACCCCTTGATTTCCCCTTGCTTTGTCAACCCTTGTGTGGATTCTCGATCAATATGTGATACTTATTTCTTACCTTCTACGGGAATGTGATTGTTATGTTGTTTGTTTATTTTATTATGGGTATTTTCATCATTAGGTGTCAGGGTTGATGGTATTTATGGGTTTTATTTATGTATTAGACATGTATTATTTATTCTTATGCCTCACTTACTCTATTGGTTATCGGAAACTGGGTACTAAGTGGAAGATCTAGCTTGTTCCAATAATTGGTTCACACACTGCTAGTTTCTTAGCGATTATGTTTTTACATGGTCTAGGTGGGGGTTGTTCATCATAATGATTATTCTATGGGATAATTGGATACTGGTTATTTAACATTATCACATGCCGGTAGCTAGTTCATGAGTGGTATACTCATATATAGTTAGGTTATTTTCACTTTAGGGAACCTTAGGTAGATCCCATGAAAAATTTGATTGCTTATTGAGTTTGATTGAGGGGAGTTTTATATAGTTATTTTTTGTATCATTTCCCATGAATTAATTATTATGGAACCTTCATTTTTTTATATTTTTTATAGGCCTTGGGATGTATGGTTCATTCTCATTATTCTTGACTGGTGTGACTGTATTGGATCGTTCCTCTGGAAAATGAGTTTTCAAAGATTTTGAAAAACATATTTTGAAATTAAAGACTTTTGTATGGGTGATTAAAAGTGGATTTAAAAACAGGTGATATGATATGGATTTGGATGATTATATGTTTTAAAGTGTTTGTTTTCATTTAAATAAAAAATGATCTTTTTTGAGAAATGACAATGGTGTATGTGTTGTTTTCAAATGGATTTGGCTGGTGTCTTTTTTTTTCAAAATGCGCGTGTTAACTATTAGAAAACAAAGAGAAACATTTTGAATAATGATTATGGAATTGTTTTGGATTCCCATACCATATATATATATATCCAAATATTACTTTCTATATTATTTTCAAACTATCATCAATGAATTTACTTATGAAATATATTGCATATATTTTGTGGATTGTGGTAACCTATTGGGATTTTTAGCTCACACCTATATATTTTAGATTCAAAGTTCTTATTTGGATCCATTATTATTCATCATGGCTAATATGTGGTGAGTTGGGTGGTGGCGAGAAACCACATGTTTCATGGTGATGATTTAGGCTCAACTTGAGTTGGTTGGTAGCTTCTTTTTTTACCTATTATGCATAATTTTATATTTTTGTGTGGATTTTCTTATGTGTATAAATATGGGTTGGATCATTGGTTTTGGTTCTAAACTATTTGGAATGTTTATTTATTTTTTATACTTTATTTATTTATTCCGTTTTTTATCACTGATTTGGGTAAAATCAATCCCAAATAGATTCATGTGATTCTCAAGCACTAGTTTCCAGCCTGTGGGGATCAGGAATGCCCTTAGATTCCTATGTAAGTCTTGTTCAGATGGAATCCTGAGAGTTTTTTTTGATAGTTCATGATCCCCACGGGCTGAAAACTAGAACCCAGACATCAAAAAAAATAGGGAGAACTATTTCACCCAACCTAAAAACAAACTACATGGAATATATATACAATGTAAAGAAAAAACATAAGATTACTAAAGAAATTTATGACATAATCAAAGAGAAATAGTTTAGTGATACAAATCACTGAATCTAAACCAAAACTCCAAGGTATATGTCTAATAATAGAGGGAAACTAAAATAGAAACTGGATACTCCTTGTGATAAGTGGGAAAAACCCCACCATCTCACCACCAGATACCTATACCCAGCTGACATGAACCTCTATGCCTCACCATGGAACCTTTCCCTTTCCTATATCAAAAGGTAATATATATTCTACACACCACTAAATGGGTATTTATGGTATGCTCTAAACAAGATCATTGGGGTCCCACATAGGTTTTCCATATCAAGTATTTGTACAACAATCCCATTATGCTCAATTTAGAGTAAAACATGGAATGCTAATTAATAAAGTAGTTTTATATCAAAATAATGGAAAAAAAGTTCCCATTTTTTCAATTTTCTAAAACAATCTAGTTAAGTTTCAAATCATAAATCCGATAATCCATTTCCATTTAATCAAAAAAAGTATTTCAATTCTAATTATTACAAAGCCAACACACAAAGGATAAACACATCACATATAAATCACAATTAGGTTAGCTAGGCTAATCATTTATGATTTATGACTAGCGAACACTTCAAGTTCCAAGAACCCATGTTTCAAGGTCAAGAGAATAGAGGAACACCCTAGAAAGTAAAACCTCTTAAAATGGCATGTCAAGGCTTAAGATCCAAATGCATCTCTCTCTAGGATCATAAGAACACCACATAAAGTGAAGCTTCCCAAAAATATCAAAATAAGATCCCCAATACTAAACCTCCCAAGTACCCAAGCCCCCATGTATAGTATTTTTAATCATTTTAAATGGATTACACATTTCATACAATTTCAAGAACCCTTTTTCCACCAAAACCTTCTTGGGAAACCCATTTTACAATTCATTTAAAAAAATTAAAACCATATTTCTTTTACCCAAAAAAGGGGGAAACTATATTTTACTCAAAAATAAATTTCACAAAAAAAATGGTTAATAATTCCATTAAATTTATAATACTATTTAACAAAACAAGATAAATCAATGGTTCACATAACATAGGATATAGAAGGAACCACTCATCTCAAACTGAAGATGCAAACCACTTACAAATGGGATCCACCAACACTATAAGGAACATATAACAACAAATGGTGGACTAAGAATCAATTCCCAAATCTTATAATCAAAATCCATAACAATAAGGGTTATTAGAGTGGTTCGATCACACATACCTTAAGAACCATACATGTCACACCATAAACAAAGCAAGGACCGAACCCTAGAAGAAGATTGGACAATAGATCTAAAAGAATAAAACAAGAATAAAAAAGTGATAAATGGATCTTATAAACAAATCACAATGCTGTTTAAGTGAAAAATGGAAATGTAGATGTAGAAATATTTCTTACCAAGAGAGATGCAGCAGAACCATCTTAGAGATTAAGTGATGAAGAAAGCAATTCAAAAGGAGATAAATCACCCAAAATCACCTAAAATAATTCATAGGGTTTGAATAAGAGGATTCACATTGAATAAAGGATAATTTATTCAAGTGGAGAATAAAAACTATAGGAAAAATCAAATTTATAGCTTAAACCAAGGGTTTATAACATAAAATCCCCATAACTCACATACACCAAAATATATGTCACATTGGGTTAATTTATCATGGGTGACATATTTACATCATACAAAGAAAATTTTTGTTGTAAATTAATTTATGTTGAAAAATATTTTCACAACATTCACCCTGTGACACATTTACATTTTAAATTACACATTAACTTCATAAATTTTCCCTACAAGCTACAAATAGCCTATGTTTTATTGAAAAAGTACCACAACATTCCTTATTCCATTTGAACTTGAGAAAAAAAAACTCTAATGAAAGAAAATATAACACCTTAAAATATAGGATGTTACATGAACTCCTTACTCCCTCTTCTATCCTACTATTCTTTACTCATCTTCCGATTTTAAATAGTTTCATCTTGGGTTTTGGTGGTGATTCAATCTGAGTATGGTGGAATAATTTGGATATGAAATTTCTTCATAGTGTAGTGTCTTGAGGATGACTAAATAGAGAAGTTTCCACTTGTTACTTATTGTTTTATTGAAGGTATGACTCCAGATGGATTTTCCTAGGGTTTTTTTCTAAATTTTCTTATAATTGGAGATGATTGAGTATTGTATAGTGATAATTTTTCTCATATGTGTACCAATATCATGCCATGAGTTGATAGTGAGTCATTTTTAAGGTTCTATCCATTAGGAGGATACTCTATGAGATTTAAATGATTACACATCTTTGAATTAAACTTTATAATTTATTTTAAATGATTTTAAATAATTATTGAGGATTTTTGGTTTGAGATAAAGGGTTGATTAAAAGTCAAGTATTTTTCTAAGATTGGATGTTGATCATGAGCCTGGCATGAGGCTGGTTAGTCCATTTTAGAGGTAGGTAGTCTCCCATGGCCCTAAGGCCTTCTCTTTTTTATTGATTTTTTATAATCCACCTTTTAATGGGTGAGGTTGAAGCCTTACAAGGCCCATAGGTGTAAGTATTACATGGCCCGTAGGCCTGAGAGGAATTCATTTCCTGTAGGCTTTCAAACATTACATACAACCCCGACTAACTACTTGGAACTGCTCCTCCTCAGCATCTTTATCATGAAATCATCTCTCCACCTTCGCATGTATGTTTGGCTAGTCATTCCCGTGCATGCACAGACTTGTCCCGATGGAAAGTTCCTTACATGTGTGAACCTTTATTTTGGGTTAACAATATTTTTGAAGAGACTAGTGAGTCCAGAAATGTCGAATAATCTTAGGTTAATAATTATTTTTGTAGACTAAGTGTGTTGTGTATGAGTTCAAGATTTGATAACCACTTGATGGTTATGGTTCTATAGGGTGTGGTATCTTAAACTACTTAAGTATCCTAGAAGTGGTATTTCCATGTCGAGTAAATTATGAATGGTTTGGGTTGATCCTGGCTGAGTTGGTTCATTAGTCTTTAGATGGCGAGGAACATGAGTAAAGGCCCAAATTGGTGTTGGTCCTTGGGAATTGTATGAAATGGTCTAGGGAATAACCTTTTGACCATGGAACTCCTTAAGGGGAAGAAGTAGGATGTTGGGAATGATTTTAGTGATCCAAGTAAGCCATTGGTTTTGTGGATATCCATTTTTTTGGACCATGGGAGAGGGAATTCTCCCTATCTGGGTGTCATTAGTAGCACTTAAATACTATAAATAATGGATAATGTCTCTCTTAAGAATGGGGATCTTGAGGGAGTGAGACAAGACTCAAGATTAGTGTGGATGGATAAGAGGAAGCCTTATAATTCTCGGTTAGTGTTGAGTGGGATATTCCCATGGGAATGCCAATTAGGTATTATTTAGTACACATGTTGTCTTAGTGCATGATAAGTGCCGGGATGAAAACTATTTATCTAGTTGGATACATTAGGGTGAGGTTAGGATATAATTATGTGATAGTGATAGGATTTGATGAAGACACATGTTCCTTTAGGCTCTATGAGGTAGTGTATAGTCTAGGAGATGCTCAGTGTCTATCATAGTCAGAGAAAACCTTTGGGATGATCTTGTGAGATGGATATGGACTGAGGTCCTAGGATATTTATGAAGGTTGTTTAATAGTGTCTATGTGATGATTTTTTATGATAGGATTATTAACGGTGGGGGTGTTGAGGTGCATGTGTTACCCTATAACATGCTGTATAAAAGTTACACTCTCTATTAATGTTGAAGAGTTTATTTTTTGTGTTTAGTATTTGTAGGATAATTTCTTGGAATTTTATACAAGAAACAGTGTTAAATAATATATTTAGAACAAATTCACACCATAAATATCTAATTCATGATGTGAATATGTTTCTGGGATGATGCTGTGAGTTTAGTTTAGAGTGTGAAAATTTTTCAAGACATGAAACATGTTCATGTCATGAAATCCTCTCTTTGGATTTTTAACTTGAGGTGATTCCCTTTTCAGTGTACATGAAACTAAAAGAGTTAATGTTGGGAATCAATGATTCATGGAATGAATCATTTATTCACAATGGTTTTTTGTGCATTGAAATCCTCAATCCTAACTAATTTGGCTTGTGTTTCCATAACTCAAACCCACAGTATCTCCTAGGTTCATTTGGGCAGTTTCATCACATTTGGCTTCTCCTTTTAGTGTATTGATCTCCTATGTGGTTTGTTTTTTTATCTTGGTAAGTAAGTTTGTCATATTCTCATTATATTTTTCTCTCTTGGATTTTTATGTAGTTTGGGTCTGTGTTTATAAGACATGTGATCATGTGATGATGTTTATTTGATCTCTTCTAGATATGTTTATTGATTTGTGTTCATTTCCTTCTATTTTTGGTGTGTTGATCCCATGATGGGTGGTGTGTGACCTGATTTTGAGGTTTGTGGATTCATATCTATACTATTTTAGATGAACCATATTTTATCTTGGTTTATAAATTATTTTATAAATAAATTGGCATGATTGATTGATTTTTGTGTGCAAATAGATTTTTGAGAGAGGATGATTTTCCCCTTGTTTTTTTAAAAATAAATGTGTTTTCAAGGAATTGTGAAATTGTTTTTTTGGAATAATTTTAAAATATTTTTTTATGGAAACGTTTTTCTTAGAACTATTTTGTGAAATTCAATAATCCTTTTTGAAATTATTTGATAAATGAACTACTTGGGAGCCTTGGGTAATTAGGTGGATGACTAAGTATTGGGCCTTGTATATTGTTTCCATAGGGGGTTTACTCATGGGGTGTTACACTATTCCCTAGTCCCTGTGTCCCAGGGACTTGATCTTAAAATTTTAAGGGTTTAATGATGAGGTTTTCCTCTATTCCTTAATCCTTTTTTCCTAGGGACTCAAGTGAAAACTAGTCTTTGTTGATTATTATGGTACGAGTGAACTGGATAGGTTGACCTTTGAAATCCTAGTCATGTTTACCACAATTTTTGGGATTTATCTACAAGGATTGATATATGTGTTTAATAAATTTTACCATTTTATTAGATTTATGGTTTGAAACCAATTTTAGATTCTTATTTTAGAACTGTGGAAAAAGGTGAACAATTTACTATGATTTTTTTATAGAACTGGTTTTTCTTAAAAATTAGTCATGATAATATTATTTTATAAATAAAAGATAAGGAAAAATAAGGTGGGATCCTACTAATCCTATTTAACTAACACCCTTCACATACCCTCGGGAATGTAAAGAACTTATATTATCATTTGATGTATAAAAAGGAACGATGTCACAATGAAGTGGTGAGGTTTTTGTCAGCTGGGTATAGGTAACTAGTGGTGAGATGGTGGGAAATTTACCACATATCACATGGAGTACTTGTTTCTTATTTTAGATATACCTTTTGGTTATTGGACATGAAATGTATCGTTTTACCTTGATACTTTCAAGTTGTATCACTACTGCAGTTCTTATTTCATTATGGAATATTAATTTTGTTGTTGTATATATATATATATTCCATATATCTAATTTCATATTGGGTTAAATCATTCCCTATGGTTGTTTTATAATACCCAGGTTATAGTTTCCTACCCATATGGATCAGGAATTCCCATCAGGTCTTAAAATTTTTTGGTTTGAAACCTATTTGGGTGTTTTTTTCTTGGCCAGAATGTGATAAATTGGTATCAAAGGTGGTTTTCCTTGATATTACTTATCTTGGGATGTATGGTAGACATGAGATATGATTTTTGAGAATTGATAGATAGGTATTGGTGAGTTTTTGGAAATATCGTTTTATGATGAAACTCAAGTTACCATGGGATGTGTGTCTCCTATATTGGGGTTTTGAACATGATCTAAGATTCTACAACGGTTTTTTGGATTTAAACTGATATTTTATTCTTATTTGATCATTTTCATATAATTTTAGTGTTTAGAAACATACCTCCAATATTTATTCCAAGGTTCCATTAGATGGTGGAGTGAGAGATTCTCCTCATGGGAATCCTCATCTTAATCAAAATTTTATAGAGGCTACTATTCATATTATTCGTGCCATGGACCAGAGTGTACCATGAGTTTAGAAACTAGTTATTGAGGAGAAACTTAGAGATTGAGGTGATTGGGATCAATATAGAGAGTTCCTACATGAAAAAACATCATCTTTTAAAGGTAAAAATGGACATCAAGAGGAAAAGTTCTGACTAGACAAGATCAACAAGTTCTTCAACATCTTAAAGACACATGAAGCTATCATGGTGAAGAGGGAAACTTTCAGACTCATAGGTACCAATAAGTAGTGGTGGGATTCTATGGTATAGGAAAATAAACACGTGGGCTTGGATTGGAAGAGTTTCAAGACCCCATTCTTTTAGAAGTTCTTCCTAGATTCTCTGATGATGACAAAGTCTCTAGAGTTCCTTACTCTATAGTAGGGAGATAGTTCCCTATTAGGGTACAAAAATTGATTTGTGAAGCTAGATATTTTTTTCTGGAGTTGGTGATGAATGAATAGCTAAAAGATAATAAGTATTGAAGGGTTTTGGATCAAGTTTCCAATCACAAGCATACATATGGAATCTTACCACATATGCTGATATGGTAGATAAGAAGATGATGGAAGAAATATTTATGGAGGGAAATACTGGCTTCTCTATCTCTACTATTCCACCTATTGGTAGCTTAAGTAGAACATAGGGAAAGAAGAGGAAGTGACACAATAATCGCATGGGTGGTGGAAGTGGTTCTTAGTAGCAGGCATACACTTCACCATCAATAGAATCCAGTAGTGTGACCTTAACTTACTATTAGTGTAGCAAGGTAGGGCACAACCGACGTACTTGTCCTACACCTCTAAATAATTTCTGTGATTTTTCACACTAAATCCATATATAGAGATTCTCATAGGCTATGTCTATACCTCTTTAGGTTTAGAGATATTCTATAATGACCCATACTTTACATACATGGTTAATAATTCAAAATTGAAGCATACTTATTACAACATATAACAAAACCATGAAAGACAATATAGGTATAGTGTCTTTAGAAACTGGGAAACATAAACAACTGGTTTATAAAGCATGTACACTGTCTCCCATTTATTTCATCATATCTATAGTCCCTTTTGGCATATCTTACTTAATAACCTTCTTCCTGAACTGGGGAAAGAAAACATACAAAAGGGTGAGCTGAAATGCTCAGTAAGGGTAAACAAAAGAAATATCAATCACATCATATTCATAAGAACACAACATTTTGGAAATCTTACCCTGCAAAAGAGATCATAATTTCATAACATGGGATAAATCATGGTAGTGAAATGTAATCACAATAATCATAACTTAAAACATGAAACTTTTTGTCATACACACATAATCATAGAGAATCATTTCTTATTAGTCAAGACTCATTGCCAAGACTATATTAGTGGACAAAGTCCATTTCTGAACCGAGTTCATTCCTCGTTTCAGTCCTGTTTCACTGAACCTGTTTAACCTGTCGTTCTATCCATTTCTATCTCATGAGATATAAAATATTTACCCAATAAATTTTAGGTAGATATAGGTCCCACCCATCTCATAATGATACCATTCTTATGTGTGCCACAAAATCATAAATCATACATCATTGCATAACCCATGTAATAAAAATGGGATTCTTAAACATCGTGACATCATAAAAAAATTCAAATAGGATAAAGGAATTCATAAAAATAATTCCATCACAACATAATCAAATCAATGTAATAATAGGGATAGAAAAAGAACCCTATATTATCTTATATGGAAAATAATTTTGATAAAACACTTGAACTCCATTCTTGAGGAAAATATCCTTTCTACTTTAATTTTTTTTCCTTTCTTAACATGTCATAAAATTTTAAACTAAAATAACTTGATTAAAAATAAACTTGAAAATTTGTAAAGGAAGCTTCTTGGAAATAATGTTTTAAAAATCCATTCATGCCGTATAAGTTAAAAAAACATTCTTCTCGTACTTTTTTCGGAAAAGTCAAAAAGTACCTCGTACGAAAAACGACAAAAGATTCCTTTAATATCCTTTACTAAAAACTCACCGAAGGGTAAAATTGGACTTAAAAAATTTTATATGGATATAAATATTACATATTTAGGAAACATGGATGTGGATGATAAATATTCCCCAGTAAATTCTGAAGTATAAACAATCTCGAATAAAAATTGATATTGTGAGATTTTCCCTTACCTTAGGTCCGATTTGCTTCGTAAGTGTCCGAAACTCCTGTATAATGATTCAAATAATTTCATTGACTTATTCCAGGATCATACTATTTGTTATGATATCATATATGGTCATATTCTTAGCTTCTTATTAGTAATATTTCATTGCTACTTGTTATTCAGGTGTTTATTACTTTTTGTTCTTATGCGTGTTTTGTCGAATAAATTCTTATTATTCTTTTTAGGTTATAGATACCACATTTAAAGAATGGTATTAGTGTAATATATATCATATTTATTCACTCAATTCATTTATGTAATCATTATTTAGTAATCATTATGCAATGAAAATCATGTAGAACGAGTCGCATCACATCGTGGAGACGATATTCCGTACGTACGCACAAGCGATGATATCGTTCCCATGATCGTGAAATTGTATTGGAGTATATTTATACTATTTAATAATCAATATAACTTTAAAATAATCATATATATTTATTATTTACACCATTATACCCATCCAAGTAAGGAGGTGGTGGAAAATAGATCACACCACGGCGTGGAGACGATATTCCGTAAGTACGCACGCGCGGTGATTTCGTTTTTCGTAGGATGGATAGATGGTGAAATAGGGTTGTTTCATAATTATAATAATATATCATTATATGAGTGATACTTATGTTATTAATTAATAATGAAACAACTAAATAAGAAGAAGTGGAATAAGAAATAAAGTTGAAAGAATCGGTAACAGACATTACCTCTTCTTTGAAGAGCCTCTTTGAGACCTCCTTTTAAGGCACTAAAATTGGTCTTTAAAGAAGACCAGGACCTATAGGATGTTTTTAGGGAAGTGTAGAGGAGAAATTTGCAGGGGTTGGCCGAGCTTGAAGGCACAAAGTGGTGTGAGGAAGAGAGGTAGGAGGTGCCCTTTTATAAGGGAGGAGATGGGCACCTTTGGAAAAACTAAAAATATTATTTTATTATAAAGTCATATTCAGTTTTAAATAGCTCTAAATTGATTTATTAAGAATATAAGGTGGGTATGGGTAGAAATCCTCTCATCCAATATAATTTAGACAATTTTAGGTTTCTATTTTAACCTTATCATTTAGATTTAACTTTAAGTTAAATAATTTTACTTTTACCGTGTCTTCTTGTTTTCTTACACTATAAGGTTAATAAACTTACTATAACAAGACAAACGAACCCGAAGTTGTTTATTATTAATATATATAACCTTAACTAAGTCATTTTTCAGAACCTTAGATTTTTAGGAATAAAATAAAAATTAATAATATAATATTTGTTTTAAACGCTATTTTATGTCATTTTTGACATTATTTGGTAATTGATTTTTGTGAAAATTATAACAGAAATATTAGTTCGAAAAAAGTTAATTAAATCAATACTAACATTTCATATTAACATATAAAATTATTTTAATTCATAAAAAGTCTCAAATTACATTTATTTGGGTATTTATAACATCAATTATGTCAATATTTAATTAATAATATAATTACTGCATCATCATTGTGTCATAAATAAATTAAATTATTTATTGTCTAAAAATTACAAATAAAATACCATTATGTAGGAAAGCTTTTTATCTTTCTAATTAATATTTATAGTCGAATTTATATTATGTATAACCCTATATTAAAAATGATTTACTTATTAAACTTTGATTTTAACTATTTTAACCCTTCTTTAAATAAATTAATAATAAATGTCCTAATCTAATCCAAGTGGGCCTAAATTGTCATATATTATTCCTAAGGTTGTTTTTGGTCTAATTACACTTATCCAATAGAATTAGGACATGTTTTAAGGTAATAATAATATCATTTTTACCCTTAATTACCCTATTTACTTTTAACCGTGGTAAATAAAAGTAAAAAGTTACTATTCACCAAAAATTATTTTCATCTCATTGAACCAAATTTTACTTACTGACGTCAACCGTATCTCTCGGATTTTTGAAATTCCACTCATAGAAGCGGTAAAATTAAGTTTTATGTAAATTTGCAAATTCTCCTAGGAGGTGAGTAAAAGACGGTGAAAAGTTCAATAAAATTTTTATATATCTAAAATTATTATAAAATTAATCTAATGAATTGCATTGAACTTAAATAGGTATTATGTATTAATTTTTACCTAAAATAAATTTAAATAAAATAAATAATTATTTTAATAAAAAGTTGGTTTTTAAATAGTACCCCAGTGTTTTCACTATTCATCAAAAATTGAAAGTTTTTAGAAAAAAACCAAAATTTCACCCTAGGCTAATTTCGATATTTTGAATCCAAAAATGAAGTCCATTTTGAAAAATAAAATTTACAAAATTTCAAAAAGTAGTTATTACTATTCATAACAGCTGGTTTTAATAATATTTTAATAGCATATCATTGTTTAGTGAAACTCGGTATTGCGTATGACACAAGCTATCAAGGAAGGTCGCGATTGCGTGTAAAGAAATACAAGCTAGTGTTGTGTGTAGTGAAAGATTCCTTTGATGATTTATATAAAATAAAAACAAAATATTTCTTATAAAACTCTCAGGTGTTACATTCTACCCCCCTTAAAATTAATTTCACCATCAAAATTCGTCACTTGTAACAAACAGATGAGGATACCTTTCCCTCATCATATCCTCAAGCTCCCATGTAGTTTCTTCTAATTGGTGGTTCCTCCATAAAACTTTCACCAAGAGAGTGGTCTTGTTCCGTAGGACTTTTTCGCTACGATCCAGAATCTCTATCGGCTGTTCTTCATAAGAAAGATCTTGCTCTAGCGGTACAACTTCTAAGCTGAGTACATGTGAAGGATAAGGTATGTACTTTCTCAGGAGAGATACATGGAACACATCGTGAACTTGGGAGAGATTCGGTGGAAGCTCCAATCGCTAAGCTACCTTCCCAAAATGATCCAGTATTTCGAAAGGACCGATATACCTTGGGCTCAACTTTCCCTTCTTTCCAAATCTCATTACTCTCTTCTATGGAGATATTCGTAATAACACTTTATCACCCACTTCAAACTCTAAGTCTTTTTTCAGTTGTCAGCATAACTTTTTTGTCGACTCTGAGCTACTCTTATGTGTTGTTGAATAGATCGGACCTTTTCTGCCATCTCATCAACAAGATCAGGTCCCAATAGCTTTCATTCCCCAACTTCATCCCAACAAGTTGGAGTCCTGAATTTCTTTCCATAGAGAGCTTCATAAGGAGCCATATGAATATTGGAGTGAAAGCTATTATGATAAGAAAATTCCACCAAAGGTAGGTGTTGATCCCAACCACCTTTGAAATCCATAGAGAAAGATCTCAACATATCTTCTAGAGTTTGAATCGTCCTCTCAGACTGACCACCTATCTGAGGATGATAAGCAGTTCTAAAACTCAACTTTGCATCCAGAGTATGCTAAAGACTTATCCAGAACTTTGAGGTAAACCTCAGATCCCGATTAGATATAATAGAAAGTGGTACTCCATGCAATCTTACCACTTCCTTTACATATATCCTGGCAAGCTGATCTAGAGAGAAATCCTCTCTAATAGTAATGAAGTGTGCAGACTTTGTAAGACGATCAACTATGACCCAGATAGCATTATTGCCATTGGATGTTTTAGGAAGTCCGATGACAAAGTCCATAGTGATGTTTTCCCATTTCCATTCTGGTATGGGTAATGGTTGTAACATCCCCTTAGACTTCTATCTCTCATCTTTAACTTGCTGACAAACCAAGAATCAAGAGACATATTCTGCAACATCTCTTTTCATTCCATCCCACCAGAAGTACTCTTTCAGGTCCCTATACATCTTCGTGCTTCTAGGATGAATAGAGAATGAGGAACTATGAGCCTCGTCCAGCAGCTCCTTCTTTAATTCGGGGATGGGAGGAACACAAACCCGATTCCTAAACTTTATTATCCTATCACAATCAAGGTTGAATTCAGGAACATTTCTCACCTTCTTTTGTAACTCTACATCTTCTTTCTGTGCCTCTTTAATCTTCACATGTATATATGGTTGAACATTCATTTGAGAAAGATAATATTTTTCCCCTTCCATTATAATTCCAAGATCGATCCTTTGTAAATCCATAAATATTAGATCTTTTGTGATCCTCATCATGGATAAGCTATCATGGTCTTGTCGACTTAATGCATCTTCCACCTTGTTTGCTTTCCCAGGGTGGTAATGAATTGAGAAGTCGTAATCCTTAATCATCTCCAATCATCTTCTTTGGCGCATATTCAGCTCCTTTTGTGTGAAAATATACTTTAAACTTTTATAATCAGTATAAATGTCACACCTTTCTCCATAAAGATAATACCTCCAAATATTTAATGCAAAGATTACCGCAGTTAACTCCAAATCATGAGTTGGGTAATTTTTCTCATGGATTTTCAACTGTCGTGAGGCATAAGCTATCACCACATCATTTTGCATAAGAACACACCCCAATCCCTTCTTGGATGCATCACTGTAGATCACAAACCTGTCTCCACTACAAGGCAGTGTGAGCACAGGTTCACTGGATAACCTTCTTTTCAACTCCTTGAAATTCTCTTCACATTCCTCTGTCCAAACAAACATAACTCCTTTCTGAGTCAACTTGGTGAGTGGATTAGATAATCGTGAAAAATCTTTCAAAAAACGTCGATAATATCCAGACAAACCAAGAAAACTTTGGATCTCAGTTACTTTTGTTAGTCTCGACCATCTTTTGATAACCTATGTTTTTGCTGGATCCACATATATCCCCTCTTTTGAGATTATGTGACCCAAAAATGTAACTTTTTGAAGCCAAAATTTACACTTGGTAAATTTGGAATAAAGCTTATCCTTTCTCAGGGTCTTTAATACAATTCTCAAGTGATCTTCATGTTCTTACTTGTTCTTTGAATATACAAGAATATCGTCTATAAAGACTACCAAAAACTGATCAAGATAGTCTCTAAAGACTCTATTCATTAGATCCATGAAGATAGAAGGGGCATTAGTAAGACCAAATGGAATCACTATAAATTTATAGTGTCCATACCTTGTACGGAAAGCCATCTTTGGTATATCCTCTATTTTGACGCTTAATTGATGATACCCTGAATGAAGATTAATCTTGGAAAAGTATTGATCTCTACATAGTTGGTCAAATAAGTCATCAATGCACGAGAGAAGATATTTTTTCTTGATAGGGATCTTGTTAAGTTCTCGATAATCAATGCAGAGTCTCATTGATCCATCTTTCTTCTTAACAAACAAAACAGGTGCTCCCCAAGGTGATGCACTAGGGCGTATGAATCCCTTATCAAGATTCTCTTGGAGTTTCTTCTTCAATTCCTGCAACTCAATTGGGGCCATTCTATAAGGTGTCTTTGAAATAGGTAAAGCACCCGGTACGAGTTCTATTGAAAACTCAACTTCAAGATTTGGTGGAAGACCCAGAAATTCCTCCGGAAAGACATCATCAAACTCCCATATAATGTTCATATTCTTAATCGTGAGTTTCTCTCCAACCATTTGAGATAAATAACCTTCCTTTAGTGGAATCAAGACCCATAATATGGAAGAAATTTCCACTAGAAGGTTATGTTTATCCTTGCATCGATAGACGATCATAGATTGATCTGGAATATAAAATGTGACTTCCCTTCTTTGGCCATTGATATGAGCTCCATATAGAGAAAGACAATCCAAGCCAAGAATCACATCAAATTCCACTATAGGAAGGATCACAATATTTGTAGGAAGTACTTTCCCACAAACTTCAATCGAAGAAGAATTATAAACTTTTGATGTGACTGTTGTGCCATTAGGGGTTGTCATAGCTAACTCAACATCTAATTGTTGAGGTAATACGATGATACCCTTAGAAAATTCTTCAGAAATAAAGAAGTGGGTGGATCCAGAATCAAATAAAACATTTTCTACTTTAGAGTGGATGGTAAGTGTACCTCTCACCACTTCGTTTTCGCACTCCACATCACCGATAGTAATTGCATGTGACTTTCCTTTATCTTTGGACTTAAGAGTTTGTTGACGTTGATCATCATCATCAACCCTTGGATTTGGGAATTGATTGGAACAATGCCCCATATCCTTGCACTTGTAACATTTAAGTGTAGGAGGTTTACTCTGTGTAGCCTTTTCTTTGTTCGCATCACTAGACATCTTCTTCCCATCATGGCGGCATTCAAATGCCCGATGACCTTCCTTTCCACATTTGAAACATTTACTTGTCCCTTTAAGAAAACTCCCTCTATGTTTCTTTCCACACTTTGAGCATAAGGGAAAACTCATCTTCTTTTCAGTGTGCTCTTTAGATTTTCGTTCGAATTCCATTTTCCTCTTCTTATCAAACCCATATGACTGATGGGTTACTCCAACCTCCATCTCAACTTTGAGAGCACATCAAATGATTTCCTCGTAGCTATTGAAGTCCCTTATGGATAACGCCCTTCGAAGACTTGGTTTTAAGCCACTAAATAATCAATCGATCTTACTCTCAGGTTGGATAATAATAACAGAAGTGTACCTTGCAAGTCTTGTAAAATATGCTTCATAGGTACCAACAGATTCGTCATCCTTTGGATTTAGTTCAAGAAACTCCTTCTCCATCTTTGTTCGGAGAATACGAGGGAAGTAATTATTGGAAAATACGTTCTTGAACTCGTCCCATTCCATGGATTCAATTTCATCCCTTTGTCTCGTATTTTTGATAAGATTCCACCATTGATCAGCTTCACCTTCCAAGCAATAAACTGCTAAGATGACTTTATCATGTTCAGAACATTGAAGAACTGAAAATATATTTTCAGTAGTACTGATCCATTGTTCAGAAACTAATGGATCAGTAGACCCGCTGAATGAAGGTGGATGCTGCCTCATGAAGGATTCAACAAAATTTTACTCCTTCCTTTTCTTGTTTGGAAGTCCTGAATGATTCATATCTTGATAAATTTGTGTGAGCATGGCTACAAGATTTTTCATTCCATCTCCCATAACGTTTGGTTGCTCAGGGGGACAATCATTGCATTGCCCATCGCATTCCGCATTAACACGGTTCCTTCGGGTTCCAGCAATTGACTAAAACCAAGAAGAATAGTGTGAGAAACACTAATTATAATAGGAAAACCACATAATTAAGAATAAAATTTCACACTTAAGGTATTATCATAGGTTATTCATGGCCATTTCTAAAACACTAAGATTGTGTTCTATGCTTAGACTTATCCTTAGGGTTCTCACTAAGGCTTTCACATCCTAGTTTCCAAAGGTTGACTATAACCTTCCTCTGATACCAACTATAACAACCCATACTTTACATATATGGTTAATACTTCAAAATTAAAGAATACTTATTACAACATATAACAAAACCATGAAAGGACCATATAGATATAGTGTCTTTAGAAACTAGGAAACATAAACAACTGGTTCATAAAGCATCTACACTGTCTCCCATTTATTTCATCATATCTATAGTCCCTTTTGGCATATCATACTTAATAACCTTCTTCCTGACCTGGGGAAAGAAAACATACAAAAGGGTGAGATCAAATGCTCAGTAAGAGTAAACAAAATAAATATCAATCACAACATATTCATAAGAACATAACATTTTTGAAATCTTACCCTGCAAAAGAGATCATAATTTCATAACACGGGATAAATCATGGTAGTGAAATGTAATCATAAGAATCATAACTTAAAACATGAAGCTTTGTGGCATACACACATAATCATAAAGAATCATTTCTTATTATTCAAGACTCATTTCCAAGACTATCTTAGTGGACAAAGTCAATTTTTGAACCGAGTTCATTCCTCGTTTCAGTCTTGTTTCACTGAACCGGTTTAACCCGCCGTTCCAGCCATGTATATCTCATGAGATATAAAATATTTACCCAATGAATTGGAGGGATATATAGGTCCCACCCATCTCATAATGATACCATTCTTATGTGTGCCACAAAATCATAAATCATACATTATTGCATAACCCATGTAATAAAAATGGGATTCTTAAACATCGTGACATCATAAAACAATTCATATAGGATAAAGGAATTAATAAAAATAATTCCATCACAAAATAATCAAATCAATGTAATAATAGGGATAGAAATAGAACCCTATATTATCTTAGATGGAAAACAATTTTGATAAAACACTTGAACTCCATTCTTGAGGAAAATATCCTTTCTGCTTTAAAAACAATTTTCCTTTCTTAACATGTCATACAATTTTAAACTAAAAGAAGTTGATTAAAAATAAAATTGAAAACTTGTAAAGGAATCTTCTTGGAAATAATGTTTTAAAAATCCATTCATGCTGTATAAGTTAAAAAAACATTCTTCTCGTACTTTTGTCGGAAAAGTCAAAAAGTACCTCGTACGAAAAACGACAAAAGATTCCTTTCATATCTTTTACTAAAAACTCACCGAAGGGTAAAATTGGACTTAAACAATTGTATAAGGATATAAATATTACATATTGAGGAAACATGTATGTGGATTATAAATATTTCCCAGTAAATTCTGAAGTATAAACAATATCAGATAAAAATTGAGATTGCGATATTTTCCCTTACCTTAGGTCTGATTTGCTTCATAAGTGTCCAAAAATCCTGTATAATGATTTAAATAATGTCATTGAATTATTAAAGAATCATAAACATTGTTATTATATAATATATGGTCATATTATTAGCTTCTTATTAGTAATATTTCATTTCTACTTGTTATTCGGGTGTTTATTACTTTTTGTTCTTATGCGTGTTTTGTCGAATAAATTCTTAATCTTCTTTTTAGGTTATAAATTCCTCATTTCTAGAATGGTATTAGTGTAATATATATCATATTTATTCACTCAATTCATTTATGTAATCATTATGCAGTAATCATTATGCAATGAAAATCATGTAGAACGATTTGCATCACATCGTGGAGACGGTATTCCGTACGTACGCACGAGCGATGATATCGTTTCCATGATCGTGGAATTGTATTGGAGTGTATGTATACTATTTAATAATAAATATCACTTTAAAATAATCATATATATTTTTTCTTTAAACCATTATACCCATCCAAGTAAGGTGGTGGTGGAAAATAGATTACACCACGGCGTGGAGACGGTATTCCGTACGTACGCACGTGCGGTGATTTCATTTTCTGTAGAATGGATAGATGGTGAAATAGGGTTGTTTCATACTTATAATACCATCTCAGTATATTAGTGATACTGATGTTATTAATTCATAATGAAACAAATAAAGAAGAATAATTTAAAGAAGAAATAAAGTTGAAAGAATTGGTAACAGAAATTACCTCTTCTTTGATGAGCCTCTTTGAGACCTCCTTTTAGGGCACTAAAATTGGTCTTTGAAGAAGACCAGGACCTATAGGATGTTTCTAGGGAAGTGGAGAGGAGAAATTGGCAGGGTTTTGCCGATCTTGAAGGCTCAAAGTGGTGTGAGGAAGAGAGGGAGGAGGTTCCCTTTTATAAGGGAGGAGAGGGGCACCTTTGGAAAAACTAAAAATATTATTTTATTATAAAGTCATATTCGGTTTTAAATAGCTCCAAATTGATTTATTTAGAAGCTAAGGTGGGTATGGGTCGAAATACTCTCATCCAATATAATTTAGACAAGTTTAGGTTTCTATTTTAACCTTATCATTTAGATTTAACTTTAAGTTAAGTAATTTTACTTTTACAATGTCTTCTTGTTTTCTTACACTATAAGGTTAATAAACTTACTATAACAAGCCAAAAGAACCCCAAGTTGTTTATTATTAATATATATAACCATATCTAAGTCATTTGGCCGAACCATATATTTTTAGGAATAAAATAACAATTAATAATATAATATTTGTTTTAAAAACTATTTTATGTCAATTTTGACATTATTCGGTAATTGATTTTTGTAAAAATGATAACAGAAATATTAGTTAGAAAAAAGTTAATTAAATAAATACTAACATGTCATATTAACATATAAAATTATTGTAATTCATAAAAAGTCTCAAATTACATTTATTTTGGTATTTATAACATCAACTATGTTAATATTTCATTAATAAGATAATTACTGCATCATCATTGTGTCATAAATAAATTAAATTATTTATTGTCTAAAAATTATAAATAAAATACCATTATGTAGGAAATCTTTTTAACTTTCTAATGAATATTTATAGTCGAATTTATCTTATGTATAACCTTATATTAAAAATCATTTACTTATTAAACGTTGATTTTAACTATTTTAACCATTCTTTAAATAAATTAATAATAAATGTCCTAATCTAATCCAAGTGAGCATAAATGGTCATATTTTATTCCTAAGGTTGTTTTTGGTCGAATTAAATTTATCCAATAGAATTAGTACATGTGTTAGGGTAATAACAATATCATTTTTACCCTTAATTACCCTATTTACGTTTAACCGTGGTAAATAAAAGTAAAAAGTTACTATTCACCAAAATTTATTTTCATCTCATTGAACCAAATTTTACTTACTGAAATCAACCGTGTCTCTCATATTTTTTAAATTCCACTCACAGAAGCGGTAAAATTAAGTTTTATGTAAATTTGCAAATTCTCCTAGGAGGTGGGTAAAAGATGGTGAAAAGTTCAATAAAATTTTTATATTTCTAAAATTATTATAAAATTACTCCAATGAATTGCATTGAACTTATATAGGTATTATGTATTAATTTTGACCTAAAATAAATTTAAATAAAATAAATAATTATTTAAATAAAAAGTTGGTTTTTAAATAGTAACCCAGTGTTTTTATTATTCATCAAAAATTGAAAGTTTTCAGAAAGAAACCAAAATTTTACCCTAGGATAATTTCGATATTCTGAATCCAAAAATGAAGTCCGTTTTGAAAAATAAAATTTACAAAATTTTAAAATGTTGTTATTACTATTCATAACGGCTAGTTTTAATAATATTTTAATAGCATATCATTGTTTAGTGAAACTCGGTATTGCGTACGATGAAAGCTATCAAGGAAGGTCGCGATTGCGTGTAAATCAAGCCAAGCTAGTGTTGTGTGTAGTGAAATATTCCTTTGATGATTTATATAAAATAAAAACAAAATATTTCTTATAAAAGTATCGGGTGTTACATATTCAGCTCTAAAGGCCACTATTGAATAGTCAGTAGCTTCAAAGTATACAGGGAACAAGCCATAGGTTTTATGAGTGAAGCACCTTCTTATAGTGGACGAGTTTCTGGAAGAGGTTAACATGGGTCCTATGATAGTGAGATATACCATTTTTGTTGCATATTATAAATAAACTACTCTATTTGATATAGGTTCCTCACACTCATTTATATATATCTATTTTGTTAATGTGATGAAACTTTCATCAAATATAATTTTATTTGTTATGGAGTTGGTGATGCCTCTTAGAAAGAGTAAATAAAAAATGCTTTGATTCCCTTTCACATTATTTATCTATAGATGATGTAGAGTTAGTCTAAGATATCATAGTTCTCAATTTGGATATGTTCTATGTCATCATTAGGGTGGATTGGTTTATTTATCATCATGATAGGATTAATTTTTATCATTTATGTGTTTCATTATTTTTTGTCGATGGGTGATATTAGGTGTTTCAGGGAGAGTGGGACCTGAGGACTGGTCATGTAGGACCTTTCCACCCAGATATCATGAGTTTTTTAGTTGATCTCGATGATGTTTCTTATGTTATTGACCACTCCCTAGTTGTTCAAGACATCCCTGATGTTTTCTCAGATGATTTCTCAAGTCTTACTCTAGAATTTTAGGGGGAGTTCATGATTGATTTAGGACTGGGTATGTTGTCGATCATGATACCCACTTACCATACGGAACCTGATGAGTTAAATGTTCTCAAGATCTATTTGGATGATTAGATGGATACAGGTTTTGTTCTCCCTAGTGTTTTTACATGGGATACCCAATGCTATTTATCAATATGGCTAATGGTTCAATTTATTTGTGTGTGGAATATCAAAAGTTGAACTGATGAAAGGTTAGGAATACACACCCTTTTCATTATGTGAATTAATTATTTGATTAGTCAAAGGGGGTGAAGCAGTTTTTAAAAATTGATCTTTGATCAGGATATCATCAACTTAGATTTTAGGATTTTGATATTCCAAAGGACACTTTTAATAGTAGGTATTTCCATTAAGAATATCTTTTAATACCTTTTGGTTTGATTAATGATCTTGTGGTTTTTATGGATTTGATGAACTCGATATTCTATTAGTATCTCAACACCTTCATTGTTGTGTTTATAGATGATATCCTGGTTTATTTGAGATCTAAATGTGGGCATGAGCACCGCCTAAATCTTCTTTTTTAGATCTTTATTAATCATAGAATTTATGGGAACTTATATAAATGTAATTTTTAGATCTAAGAAGTTAATTTATTAGGGAATATTATTTCAAAACATATAATTTCAGTAAATCCTAAGAAGGTGAAAGATATCTTATCATGGGAAGAACCATGGAATTTATTTTAGATCTAGGGATTCCTAGGTTTGGCTAGATACTATTGGTGGTTAATTAAGGATTTATCAAAATTAGAATCACCTTTGAAATCTTTTATAAATAATGTATTGAAATTATATTGGGATATTATTTGTTAGAATTCATTTGATAAGTTGAAATGACTTCTTAAATAATCTCTTATTTTGATCTTACCTAATTCTAGTAAGGGGTATGTGGTGATTTTTGATGCTTCTAGTGCTATTATGGGTTGTGTTTTTGTACAAGATAACCCCGTTGTGGTATATGGTTCTCATCAACTTCAGCAACATTAGAAGAATTAACCCCACCCATCATTTTAAACTTTCCACCATTATGAATTCTCATAAGTGTTGGATGAAATATATTTTTTGGGAGAGATTCATAGTCTTTTCTGATCATAAGAGTTTTAGATATATTTTTTTTATCAAAAAGTACTTATCTTTGGCAGAGGTTGTGGGTAGAATATATTTATATGTTTGATTTCAATATCACATACACCTTGGGGATGGGGAATATTGTTGTAGATCATCTCAGTAAGAAATTTACACCATAAGATATGTTTGAATCGATGGAGGAGTGAAACATGATGGGGTGATTTACTCAGTTTTGGTTAGATTCACAGGGGATGATTTAGGTATGGTTCTGAATAATGTTCAATTATAACTATCTATAGTTGAGTCTATTATTTATGGTTAACTACAGGATGACGAGTTTATAGGAATCAGGTAAACCTTATATGGTGAAAAGATCATTCCCACTTGGTCCCTACCTTATGATAGTAATATCAACTTTTGGGATTAGTTTTTCATCCCATCATCCATGAGTGATTATTTATTTTTTGATTGGTAGAGTTCTTCATGGGTGGTTCACCCTCACACTACAAAGATATATTATAACATGTGACAACATTTTTGATAGATGTGTATGAATTAAGAAACTTCTAATTTGGTATCCCATTGTTACATCGACCAATATATAAATTTAGAGCACTTAAAGCCTATTGGTATTCTCTAGACTCTTCCGATTCCAGTTTATAAATGGGATGAAGTGTCCATGGACTTTTTTGTTGGTTTTCTATGGACTCTCCAAGGGAAGAATTCTATCTATGTGGAAATTGTTTGGTTGAAGAAAATTTGTAATTTTATTTTGACTAGGGACACCACCATGGTTAAAGATCTAGGTAAGTTTTATTTGAAATATATTGTTAATTTACATGGGGTTCCCTATACTATTTTCTAATATAGGTATCCCAAGTTTACCTTATGATTCTGGAAGAGTCTCTTAGAAGTGATGGGAACTCAGGTCAGGTTGATTATAGCTTACCATCCAAAGAAAAATAGTCAGAATTAGCATGTTATTTAGATATTGGAGGACATATATTTGATTTTAGAAGATTATGGGACAACTATATGGGAATGGTTGAATGTTACTGTAACAATAGTGTCTAGAAATCTATCAGAATATATACTTTTGAGGCTTTGTATGGTCACACATGCAAGTCAACTATTTTTTGAGAAGAGGTGGGAAGGTCCTCTCTTATGGGACTGCGTCTCATTTAGGAGAAATCATTAAGGATTTAAGATATATATTGATTCTTGTTTATAGATTAGATTTGGTAGAAATATTATGCGGTTCATTAACATCATCCTCTAGAGTTTTCTGTTGGGGACCAAGTTTTATTGAAAGTCTCTCCTTGTTTGGGTCAACATCATCCTTGGAAACATGGGAAGATGGATCTAAGATTTGTTTGACCACTTGATGTAATTGAGAGGCTCATTTAGGTTTCTTATTGGTTAAAATTACTAGCATGGTTGATAGGTATCCATGATGTTTTCCACATGTATCATCTCAGGAAGTGTTATCCTGATCCTTTCCATGTTCCGAGTTAGGAAGAGATTGCATTGGATATGAATTTTTCCATTTTGGATAAACCATTTGATATCATTGATTATCAGATCAAAGTCTTTCATGTTAATTATATTCCATTTCTCAATTTTTTGTGGCATCATGGATTAGATTCTCATGAGAAATGGGAGCAAGAATCATTGGTGAGGGAGTATCGACCTCACCTTTCCTAGAGCACCCTTATTCCACATGACTTCCTGAGGAAAAAAATTCCTATAGGGGGAATATTGTAACATACTAGATAAAACATACACACTATTTTAATGTTTAAGAGTTATTTTTCCTAGTTTAGATGGAATATGAGGCTTTCTAGGAATTTTCTTTAAGAAATTGTGTTGGGAGATAGTTGTAGAAGAAATTCACACCGTGAATTTCTAATTCACACCGTGAATTTCTAATTCACAAAGTGAATATATTTCTTGGATGACTCCAAAAGTTTGGTTCAAATCATAAAAATGTTTCAATCCATGAAACATTTACACACCATGAAATAATTTCTTGATATTTTTAACTTGAGGTTATGCTTTTTTGTTTTACAAGCAACAATGTGAGTTAATATCATTAATCAATGAATCACAACATGAATTGTTTATGCCCAGTGGGTTTTTATGTAAAACAAGTATGAATATTAACTCATTTAGCTTGTATTTACATACCTTGAACTATAGGTCTGTACCAATCATTTTTTCTTGGTTTCATTTCTTTCAGGAATCTCCTCTTTTTGTATTTATCTCTGGTGTTATTGGTTTCTTCTCTCTCAGTAAGTATGTTTCTTCTATTCTCAATAGCTTCATCTCTCTTATATTTGGTAGTGGTGTTGGTCCACATTCATGGGATTTTTGATCTTGTGATGATGTTTCTTTGATATCTTATATATCAATTTATTTATTTTCATTCATTTCCTTTTACTTTTGGTGTGTGTATCCCATGGAAAGTGGTGTAGGACTCGAGTTTGAGGTAGGTGGTTCTGTCTCTAACCTATGTTGGACAAACCATAATTGATTTTATAAATAAATTATTATTATTGATTTATTTTTATGTGTAAATGGAGTTTTTATAAAAGATTGTTTCCCCTTGTTTTGGTGAAAGAAAGGTGTTTTTCAAGGAATTGTGAAATGGATTGTGTGGAATCATTTTCAAAGCATGTTTTTGATGGAAAATGGTTGTTTAGAATTATGTTGTGAAATGTGATAAGAACTTTTTAAATGATTTAATAAATATAGCACATGGGATCCTGGGGTAACTATGTATAGGGTTGATTAATGGTATTTTTACTTTGTTTCTATAGGGGGATCACTCATGTGGAGTTCCTCTATTCCTCGGGCATTGTGTCATTGGGACTTGTGCACACACTAGTCTTTGTTGATAATCCTAGTACGTGTAAATACCCCAACTCTTGTAGACTAGATACAATGGTTACATTATTAAATAATAATGGATACAAGTTATATTATCACTAAGAACCAATTTTTTATTAGTCTTGGGGATACACATACATACATGATACCCATTTTACAATGGTAATAAAATGTAAAACATAATAAACATAAATGTTCTGTATACTTGAAACTCATTAAAAGATTTATTCTTCATAACCTAGGAAAAGGAAAAAAAATAATGATGACATCAAATTATCATTAAGGGTTACATATAATAGAAGATATTATGAGTTAATAAGTCATAAATAATATGGAAAGGTAAATAAATGAAAACAATTTCCATTTAATCAATAACTTGAGAATGAAATGCATCCATAGATAAAATCAATTCAACAATATATTGGATAATAATAAATAAATTCTCAATGAATAAAATGAATAATATTATATGTCATGATCTTATACATCATGACATCTATATCTTCAAATCCCGATTCCAAGATAGTTTAATGGATGGGTTTGTATACACAGGAAACCCATTTAATTTGGCCAGCTGATTTTTCTCATGAGACCTATCGATGAATTGAGAAGATATCTACAACCAATCCCCACCCATCACTGAACTTTTAATTAATTTATAATATACTTAACGATTAATTAAAATAATAAACAATATTATTTATTAATAAATATTTGTGTTGAGTAAAGGATATATATTTATCAATATTTTCCCCAGCTAGTCAAATAACTTCCTTAGTAAAAAACCATAAATAGAAATGGTATATAGTTTAGGAAATAATGATATACATGATATAAATAATATGTATATTTAAGAGAAACTTAATGTCCAATGATCATAATAAAGTGAATGTTTCAAGAGGAATTTTATGAACAAAAATTAATAAGAGATAAATTATGACCACCAATTCATCAAAAATATAGTATTTATAATAAATTCATGTCTTTTGGATAATAAATTGAAATGGAAATAAAAAGTTTAAAATAAGTTTTAATTAAATATTTTTATTTGTAAAACCATATAAAACTTGTATAAGAAGATAAATATCACAAAATGGTTATGACAGCGGGAAAGTCCATTAATGCAATATACATTAAAAACACATTTATTTTGACTTTTGGAAAAGAATTTCCAAAATGACCATTTCAAAAAACATTATAAATATTCCTTGAAAGCTTTTTAAAATTCAAGGATAACGTAAAATGTAATTAATAAATCATTTGGATAAATTAGAGGACTTTTTTAGAATAATTTTGAAAAATATGCACACTATAATGAACCTCTCTTAACATACATTAACATTAAATAATTTTTTTGGAATACTTAATACATTACACAAATAGATTCCCAAAGACTATATTAGTTTAGTGCCTTTGTAAACATTGAAACATAAACACCGATACATAAGTGAGCTACATTATCTCATACTATGCTCTTGATGACTATAACCATTCTTAGACACATCATACATAATAAATATCTTCATAACATAGGGAAAGGGAATATAAGAGGGGTGAGATCATATTATTAGTAAGGGTAAACATGGGAGATATGTAAGTATAAACATAATAATAAGGGTATGATAACGTGATCATAACATTAGGAGATAATACCCTATATATCAAAGATCCTAAACATTAATCATGACATAAATATTCGCAGTTCATAAGACATGAATCATTAGAGAATCATGTGTATAATCTATGAAATCAAAACATAGGAATAATGCATGAAATTTTGGTAGACATATAATTACATAAAATTATTTTTATAGTAGTCAAGGAATCATAGGTAAGGCCATCTTAGTGGTATCATTTCACTCCCCAAACCATCTTGGTATTCATGGTTCACAACCATGACCATATTAGTAGTCAAGGTTCACTCCCAAGACCATCTTATCTAACGAAGTCTTTTAATAAAATTATTTCACTCCATATTCCATCCATGTCTATCTAATGAGATATAAATCATTAACCAATGAATTGGAGGGAGATATAGGTCCCAACCATCTCATAATGAAATTATATATATGTTTGCCACTAGATCATAAAAATAATATCATAACTTTTGAAATAAAATGGGTATCACAAACATGTAATAATATCATAACATATGGAAAATAAACAGGTTTCATAGTCATTTAATCAAAGAATAACCCATGAAAGGAAGTGGGTTTCATAAGCATATAACCCATAAAAGAGAAATAGTTTTAAAAAAATTCATTCCATAAAAAAATAAACCATTTAGAGAAAGAATATGAATGAAACCTTTGTATCATTTCCCATGAATTCATGAGTAACATGATTGAATTTCATCTTTCATGGAAAATAAATTGTAAAGATCTTTTAAAAACATTTCTTAAGGAAAATATCATTTCCACTTTAAAAAATTATTATGAAAACAAAAAACCTTTTTAAAAACAATTCTCATTGAAAATATATTTTAAAACATATAAAGAAATATTTGAAAACCATAAAAAATTTCAGAAGTCTTTTTTTCCTTGAAAATGAGCTTAAGATATAAATTTATAAACATTTTGAAAACAATATTTTTTAAATAAAACAAATTTTTGACCGAAGAGAGAAATAAGGGAAGATTTTCTTAAAAGCATTTTACTAATTATCTCAAGTACCAAAGAGTGAAGAGATTGTAATAATACATAAATATATCTTGAATAACCATAGTAAAATAATATTCATGAGTGTTCTTAGGATATGGATCATAAGATTTCATCAATGGAAGCATAATCATAAACAATCTCGGTAAATGATGGGAGTGTCACAATAAACTCTTACCACTTTAGTAAATTTGAATAAAACTCACAATGTAAGAAAATTAAATTACATGAAGCTTAAAATATCATGAAAAGTAAGATATTAATTATATAACTTGTTAAATATCATTATATACACCTCTTAAAATAATATAGGTGCATAATAAAACATGGGTCCTTACTTTATGTCTTGACTCTCATAGTACTCGTCTAAAACTTCTATATAATAAATATTAGTTTATTATAAATATATCATGGAACCATATTAATTTATATAATACCATATATGATTTACTTATGAATTTATATTACCCGTTTATTATCAATTCCATGTTAGTGTTATGTTTTGAGTAATATTTGCTTTGTTTTTCGCATGTGTTTTGATTTGTTATATTTTTGGTCCTTATAATTATATAATGATCTCCAAAATGAAAAAATACATAGATATAATATATATTTATTATAAATATATTCATTATAATCTATAAAATTTATAAATAGAAAATAAAATACACAGTTTATAGAGATGGTAGGCCGTACGTATGCATGAATGCTTTTCTATTTTACAATCGTATTGAAATAAAGAAAGTAAAGTATACATATATTATAATCATAGTATAATTATTATGTTTTATATATCACATAAGTTTAATAAAACCATACTTAATGCATTCTATTTAAAGTGTGAATGAATCACATCACATTAAGGAGGCGGTAATCCACACATCCACAAATGAAGTTATTGTATATCCCAAAAATGGAAAGCATGAAGGTGTGTGTTATATAATAATTAAAGAAAAATAAATAAATCATAAATATCAAATATATCAGATAAAAAAATAAATTTAATAACTATTTCCAACCATGAAAATTGGAAATATAAGAACAAATGACATCGGTTTGCGAGTCGGTAGTCCACCGTACACACGAATGATGATTATGTATCCCATTTGATAGATGTGTGTGTGGGTGTAGGAAGAAACCATAATATAAAAACATATTAGTATATTTATGATACTTAGGTTATTATATAATTATGGAATAAGAATAATTGAGGGGGCATAGAAACAAAATAAAACAAAAGAGCTTGTGGAAAGATATTACCTCTTTTTTTGGGTAACTCCTTTTGGTTTTCGCCAAAGGGATTTCTTGGTTGGGTTTATACTGAAAGGGAGACTTATAGAGTTAATTTAGGGAAGTTGGGAGGTTTTTTTGGTATGTTTTTTACAAGATAATGTTTTTGAGAGGTGTGCAGAAGTTAGGGGTGTGGGTACCCTTTTATAGTGGAGGAGGACTGACATTCTTGTAACTATAAAAAGGTTAACACTATTAATCGGTCTCATTTAATTCATGTGCATCCAATAATTGTAAATTTTTGATAAAAGAGGATAATTTTTATAAATATTTACATAAAATGGATTTTTTACATGTTTATATGTTATTTGGATCCTTAAATTAAATTTTAACCATTAAGTAATCTTGTTTTTACCTTAATCACTACAGTTAATTTTCATCACTTTTACTAATTTTTTGGGTAAAAAAAAATCTGACCTTACTGTAAATTCTAAATTATTATGATTAGAAATATTAAATCCATTTTTCTAAATTATAATCATAGAATGTTTAGAAATTAATTTTAAATCAATCCCGTATACGTGTCGCGACAATGGGTTTTTGAAGCGAAAATGTTTAAAAGGTTGAAATTTTTTATATCCAAATTCAATGTGAAATTGGATCAAAGGAACTAAATTGTATTAATTATTTTACAATTGACCCATTTATAATTTAAAACAAATTTAAAATATAATTTAACAATATAAATAAATCAGATAAAAATAGTTTTTAATTAAAATCATTATTTTTCACTATTCATAAAAAAATGATGATTTTCAGAAAAATCACAAAAATTTACCCTAAGTTAATTTTGAAATTATGAATTCAAAAATGAAATTTATTTTATAAAATTTATTTTATAAAGGTGTGAAAAATTAATTTTATTATCATTTATAGAAGGACATAAAAAATCTGATCTTTTGAGAAATTGTATTTTTTTCAAAACATATAGACTTTACCAAAAATGATTCATTTACTTATAAATATATTTTATTTATGTGAAACCATTATAAATAATATTTAAAGATTAGTTTTAACTATTCATATTACTAAGTTTAACAGCTATGTTATAACTATCTTATTTAAATAATTATAATAATAAAACGTTGTTTCGTAGAAACATATTGTTGCATGTAACGTAAGCTATGATGATGTTGCATGTAGCACAATATTATCTTGGTATAGTGTATAATGAAATGTTAACTTGGTGTAGAGTTCAACACAAGACATCAAGTAAATTTAATTTATTTGAAAAATGTTCATAAAAACTCAGGGTGTTACATTCTATCCCCTTTAAAATGAATTTCACCCACAAAATTCATCATTTTTATAAAAACATATAAGGATAATTCTACCTCATAATATCCTCAAGTTTCAGCATAGCTTCCTCTAACTGTTGATTTTTACAGAAAAATCTGTCCAGGTGAGTGGTCTTGTTTCATAGAACTTTTTCTATAAGATATAGATTTTCAACTAGTTGTTCCTCGTAAAAAAGATCTTGCTCCAGTATTATGACCCCTGATTTCAATAAATGTGATGGGTTTAGTAGATAAGTTCTCATGATAATACACGAAAAACATAATGTACTTTATAGAGATTTAAAGAAAGTTCCAAGCGATAGGATACATTCCCAATACGATCAAGAATTTTAAATAGACCAATATGCCTAGGGATTAGTTTCCCTTTATTCCTGAATCTCATAACCTTCTTCTAGTGATATATTTGTAGAAATACCTTCTTTCTAACTTCAGATTCTTGATCAAACTGATGGTTATCATCATCAATTTTCTTCCGACTTTGTACTGCCTTGATATACTGTGGAATGGTTCTAACCTTCTCATCTTTATTCAGTGATCTCAGGTCTAAATAGTTTTTTTCTCTAATTTCATCCCTACATGTTGGTGCCATACATTTATTCCCATAGAGGGATTCATAAGGTACCATATAAATTCTTGAGTGAAATATATTATTTCAATAAAAATAAACTAGAGGAAGGTGTTGATCCCAACCACCTTTTAAATCCAAATTACAAGATCTCAACATATCCTCTAGGGTTTGAATTGTTCTTCTAGAGTAAAAATCCATCAAAGGATGATAAGAAGTGATGAAACTCAATTCTATATCAAGGTATTGTTGAATAATTCACTAGAACTTTGAGGTAAACCATCGATCCCTATAAGATAAAATATAATGTTGTACTCTATGAAACTTTACCCCTTATTTAATGTATATCCTAGAAGGATGATCTAGAGAGAAGTATTTCTATTAGAAATAAAGTGTATAGACTTAGTAAGGTAATCAACTACCACCCTTAAGGTATTAAACCCTTTAGTGGTTTTGGGGAGTCCAATGAAAAAATCCATAGGGATTTTTCCCATTTCCATTATGGTATGGGTAATGGAAGAGACAACCCCTTAGACTTTTGTCTTCCACCCTTAAATTACTGGCATACCAAGCACCAAGATACAAAATCTAGAATATCCCTCTTTATTAAATCCCTCTAGAAGTATTCTTTCAAGTATTTATACATCTTCATACTTCCATGATGAATAGATAATGATAAACTATGAGCTTCCTCTAATTGCGCCTTCTTCAAATTCGGTATGGAAAAAACACATACACGGTTCCTGAACCATATCATTCCATATTTATCAAGGTTAAACTCAGAAACATTTCTAAACTTCTTCTACAATTCTACATATTCCTTTATCACCTTCTTAATATTCACATGGATAGACGGTTTGACATTCAAATGAGTAAGATAATATTTTCCCCTTCCTTAAATATTTCTAGATCCATCCTTTGAAAATCTATAAATATTGATTTTTTTCAACCCTAATCATGAATAAGATGACATGTTATTTTTGACTCAAAGCATCATCCAACTTGTTTTCTTTCCCAGACTGGTAATATATTGAGCAGTCATAATCCTTTATCAGCTCTAACCATATTCTTTGGTGAATGATTAAATATTTTGGTGTGACTATATATTTTATACTATTATGATCGGTATATATATCTTACTTTTCTCCATAAAAATAATTACTCCATATTTTTGATGCAAAAATTGCCACAACTATCTCCAAATTATTAGTTTGGTAATTTTTCCCATGAATCTTCAATTTTCCGAAGGCATAGGCTATAACCATGTTATTATGCATAATAAAACATTCCAATACCTTTTTATATTCATTTTTATATTTTACAAACCATTTTCTACTGTAGTTTACTGACCTTCTCTTATATTCCTTGAAATTTTCCTCACATTCATCTATCCAAAGGAACTTAGCCCCCTTCTAAGTTAACTTGGTTATAGGATCATATATCCATTGTAAATTCTCCATAAAACATTAATAATATCCATATAAACTAATAAAACTATGAATCTTAGTCACCTTGGTTGGTCTAGGCCAACATTGAATTTCCTCTGTCTTTGATGAACCTATTGCTATACCCTCTCATTAGATTATATGAACCAAAAATGAAACCTGTTTCATCCAAAATCCACACTTTTTAAATTCTTCATATAGGTTATTCTTCCTTATATTCTTTAATATAATTTTCAAGTGATATTTATGAATTTCATTTCACATTTAATAGAAAGTAATATCATCTATAAATACTACCAAAAACTGATTAAGGTAACATCTAAAGACCCTATTCATAAAATCCTTAAAGATAATATGGGATTTATTAAAAACAAAAGGTATAATTATATTTTCATAATTTCCATACCTTGTATGGAATTACATCTTGGGTATATCCTCCTTCTCGAATCTCAATTGATGATATCCCGAATGATGTTCTATCTTGGAAAAGTATTGATCTCTGAATAGTTGATCAATAAATTCATCAATACAGGTAAGAGGATACTTGTTCTTGATCATGATATTGTTAAACTCACAGTAATTAATATATAGTCACATTGACCAATAATGTTTTTTATAAAAAGAACAGGTTCACCTCTAGGTGAAAAATTTGGCCAAATGAATCACTTATCAAGGTTTTATTGGGGTTTCTTCTTCAATTCTTGCAACTAAATTGGGTTCATTCAATAATGAGTCATTGAAATTGTTTTGGAACTATGTATTAGTTCTATCAAGAACTCAACTTCATCTTTTTATGGAAGGGTAGATAACTATTTTGAAAATACATCCAAAAATTCCCGAACAATAGGCACATCATCGATGTTGATTTTATCCAAAACCATTTGAGATAAAAAACCCTTTTGAATGGGAATTAATACCCATATACTAGATTTAATCTCAATAGGAAGTTCATACTTATCATCACATTGATAGATGATCATGGTTTAGTTTGAAATATAATATGTGAAATAACTTCCTCGATAATTGATGTAATATTTTTGTAGAGAAATCCAATCCATTCCTCATATGACATCAAATTCAATGAGAGGAATAATGTTAAGATTTGTAGGAAGAAATTTACCCCAAATGTCACCAAAGAGTAATAATACACATGAGATTAAATAATCATACCATTAGGGGTTTTCATTGATAATTCCATATCTAATCATTTTGGTGGAATCCTAATACCCTTAGAAAATTATGTAGATATGAAAGAGTGGGTAGATCCTGAATCAAATAAGACATTAGTAGTTCTAAAGTGGATGTTAAGTGTACCTTTGACTAGGTCATTATCAGACCCCTCATAAAAAACAATGATCATATGAGATTTCTCCTTGTCCCTTAGCTTAATAGGCTACTGATATCGATCATCATCACGAACCTTCTGTTTTGGCCACTAGATAACATAGTGCCCATTCTCCTAACACTTGTAGCAGTAAAGAGGGAGAGGTGCATTATGTACATTTTTCTTTCCATTATCATTGTCAAATAACTTATTCCTATCTCTTTTTCAATCAAATGCACAATGAACCTCCCTTATACACTTAAAAAAATTTATTAGAACCCTTAAGATAATTTCTTTCATTATTCTTCCTACACTTAGGGTATAAAGGAAAGCTCATCTTCTTCTCTCCATGTTTTTTAGATTTTACTTTGTAGTCAATATTCTTTTTATTATCAAAACCATAAGATTGAAATGTAAATATAACCTCCATTTCAAAAATGATTTCATAATGAAAAATATCTTTGTATCTACTAAAGTATCTTATGGGAAATTCCCTTCTGATACTTGGTTTTAAGCCATTGAAAAACCTATAAAATTTAGTTTCGGGTTGGATGATAATACCAGAAGCATACCTCACAAGTCTTGTATAAATAAACTCATGGGAACCAAAAGATTCATCAACCATTTTATTTAAATTAAGTAAATCTTTCTACATATTTGTATAAAGAATATAAACAAAGTACTTATTAAAAAATAAGTTATTGAACTCATCCCAATCCATGGATTCAATTTCATCTTGCTACCTCGTATTACTTATTAGAGTCCACCACTAGTCTGATTTTACTTTTAACAAATAAAAATCTAGAATGACTTTCTCATGTTCCAAATACTAGGGAATATAAAATATGTTTTTAGTGGTACTGATCCATTGTTTAGAAACAATTATATTAGAATACCCAATGAAATAATGTGGGCGTTTCCTCATGAATGACTCAATGAAATGTTGTTCCCTCATTTTCTCATTTGGAAGTCCAACATGAATCATAGCTTGAGAAAATTGGGTGAGCATATAAATGAGTTTTTTCATTCCATATCCCATATAATTTTGATTCTTAATAGAATAATAATTTCATTTCCCATCATACTAAGCATTGACATAGTTCCTTTGGGTTCCATCCATTGAAGAAAACAAAAAATAATAGAGTTAGTAAAAATAATCATAGCGGGGAACCACATAATCATGAATAAACACTTCTAGGATGTCTAAATTTTGACACCTTATTTAATATATGAAAACTTAGGTTTATCCCCGGTTATTCATAGACAACTTCTATTTAAATCCTTTTTGATGGTTTGTTAATAGTTTTCTTATTTCTGAAGCATATCTCCTGGGAGTGTCAAAGTAGGTGTGCAATAAGGCCCATTGTCAGGCACCGGTTCTCGATTGAGTATAACTCAATAAAATGTTTTTGGGTTTGTTACCCCTATATAAATATTCTCTATATCCACATCTACTTGTAGTATTTAGATAAGGATGTATTTCTAGGAAACTACTCACTCTATCCTTTACAAAAATTATAGGACAGTTTCCTATACTTTTCTATATCCTTAGACTTATCCATAAACATGTCCTTAGGGTTCTCACTATGGTTTTATCATCCTAGTTTCTAAAGGATAACTAAAAATTTTCTATGATACCAACTATAAAAACCCTAGATTAACATATATTAACACTACATAATTTTTGTGGAATAATTAATACATTACACAAACAAACGCCCAAAGACCAAATTAGTTTAGTGCCTTTGGAAACATGTAAACATAAACCCTAATAAATAAGTGAGATACATTATCTCCCACTAGGTTCTTCATGACTATCAAACTTATTAGACACATCATACATAATAAGTATCTTTATAAAAAAGGAAATTAAACATAAAAAGGGGAGATATGAGATTATCTATAAGGGTAAACAAGGAAGATATGTAAGCATAAACATGAGAATAAATTCGTGAGAATATTATCATAACATTAGGATATCATACCCTATATATCAAAGATACTAAACATGAATCATGGTATAAATATTAGAAGTTCAGAAGACATAAATTATAAGGGAATCAAGATCATAATCCATGATAGAAAAACATAGTAATAATACATGGAATTGTGGAAGAAACATAATCATAAACAATTATTTCCATATTAGTCTATAAATCACTTACAAGGACATATTAGTGGTATGTTTTCACTACCCAAACCATCTTGGTTGTCATGGTTCACTCACATGACCATATTAATAGTCAAGGTTCACTCCCAAGACCATATTAGTGGGAAAATTTCTTTACTAAATCATGTTCATTTCCCATTCCATCCATCTCAATATCATGAGATATAAATATTTACTCAATACATTGGAGGGAGATATAGCTCGCACCCATCTCATAATGAAATCATACATGTATATACAAATAGATCATAAATATAATATCATAACCCATGAAATAAAATGGGTATCATAAACATGTAATCATATCATAACCTATGGAATATAGATAATTTTCATAGTCACTTCATCAAAGAATAACTCATTAAAAGAAGCAGTTTTTCATAAGCATATAACCTGTGAAATAGAAACATGTTTCATGAAAACCATGCCATCAAAACATAACACATTTAGAGAAAGAATATGAATGGAACCTTCAAAACATTTCCTAAAAAGGAATTATTTAAACCAATTTATTTTATCATATATGGAAAATAATTTGGAAAGATCTTTTAAAAACATTTCTTGAGTAAAATATCCTTTGTACATGGGAAAGTGCTTTTTAAAACATAAAAACTTTATGAAATTTTTTTATTTGAAAATAGATTTGAAAACATATAAAGTAATATTTTAAAACTATAAAACATTTTTAGAATCCTTTTTCCTTGAAAAATATCTTATGATATCATTTTCAAACCATTTTTGAAAACATCATTTTTTGAATAAAACATATTTCTGACCGAAGAGAGAAATAAGATTAGATTTTTTTAAAACATTTTATTAATTATATCAAGTAAAAAAGTGTGGAAATATGGTAATAATACATAAATATATCTCAAATAATTGTAGGAGAATAAAATTCATGAGTGTTTTTTAGATATGTATTATATGATTTTTTCAATGGAAGTGCAATCATAAACGATCCTAGTAAATAATGAGATTATTGAAATAAACTCTTACCGCTTTTGTAAATTTGAATAAAACTCCCCATGTAATAAAATAAAATCAGATGAATCTTAAAATATCATGAAAATGATTAAATTCATGATATAACATGTCAAATTTAAGTATATACAACTCATAAAATAATATAGGTGTGTAATGAAACATGTGTCTCAAAGAAGGCAAATTGAGACCAAACTACCTCACTGATTTGGAAACTTTTGAACCATAAAAACTAGTGAAATAGATATCATAAAATGGGTATGTAAATATCTATAAATTTAATTATAATTATCATAAATTACATTTATGGGAAATATATAAATCACACAAAAGAAATGAGTGGTGAACAAGGCTTAAGTCTTGTAGAAATAAAATTTAGACTAGAAATCCCATTACTTTATGTATTGAATATTGTCATACTCATTAAAACCTCCTATATAAAAAATATAAGTTTATTATAAATCTATAACATAACCATATTATTTTACATAATACCATATATGATTTAATTGTGACATTATATTACCCTTTTATTATCAATTCAATGTTAGATTTATGTTTTGGGTAATAACTACTTTGTTTTTCACATATGTTTTGATTTGTTATATTTTTGGTCCTCATAATTATATAATGATATATAGAATTATAAAAATGAAATAAATATCATATATATTCTGTATAAATGTATTTATAAAAATTTATAAACTATATAAATAGAAAATAAAATACACAGTTCAAGGAGATGGTAGGTCGTACGTACGTATAAACATTGTTTCCATTTTCTTATCGTATTGAATGAAAGAAAGTAAATGATACATATATTATAATTTCAATAGAATTATTATGTTATATATATCACATAAATTTAATAAACTCATTATTAATACATTCCAAGTATATTTTGAATGAATCACATCCCTTTAAGGAGGCTGTAGTCCACGCGTCTACAAACGAAGTGATCATATGTACAAAAAACGGAAAGCATGATGGTATCTGTTATATAATAATAACAGAAGAATAAATACATAATAAATATTATATATATAAGATAAAAACAAAAATTACATCATTATTTACAACCTTTAAATGTGTAAAAGGAATAATGAATGACATTGGTCCCGGAGGCGATAATCCTCCATACACAAGAATGGTGATTGCATATCCCATCTGATGGATGTGTGTGTGAGTGTATATAGAAACCCAAAAACTAAAAAATATCATTATATTTAGGATAATATGTTTATTATATAATTATGTAATATCAATAATTTAAGGGTTGGAAAAATAAAACAAAACAAAAGAGATTATGGAAGGATGTTACCTCTTCTTTGGGTAACTCCTTTTGGTTTACACCAAAGGTATTTCTTAGTTAGATTCATGCCAAAATGGATGATTATAGGATGAATTTATGGAATTTGGGAGGATATTTGGGTATATTATATATTATTAAATGGTTTTCAAAGGTTTTAATAAGTGTGGGGGTGGGGAGTACCCTTTTATAGTGGAGGAGTGACATTCTTATAAATATAAAAATATAAACACTATTGAGAGGTCTCCCTTAAATCATGTGCCTACAATAATTGCCAATTTTAGATCGAAGAGGCTAATTGGTCGAAATATTTCCATCCAATGGATTTTTTACTTTTTTATAGGTTATTTTTCCCATTAAATTAATGTTTAACCATAAAGAAATCTTTTTTTACCTTAATCGCAGTAATTAATTTTAATTACTTTCAACAATATTTTTTGGTCAAAAACTAAGTCAATAATATTAGACATTATAAATTATTATTATTAAAAATATATAATCCATTTTTCCAAATTATAATCACCAAAGTGGCTGAAATTAATTTAAAATTAATACCGCAGACGTGTTGTGATAACATGTTTTTAGGAAAAAATACTTAAAGTTTGAATTGGTTTTATATCCAATTTCAATATGAAATTGGTTCCAATTAACTAAATTGGATTATTTTATAAAAAATTTATCTATTTAATGTTTAAAATCAAATTAATATATAATTTAAATAAATAAATAAATTAGATGAAAAAGTAGTTTTGAATTAAAATTAACTATTTTCACTATTCATAAAAAAATGAAGCTTTTTAGAAAAATACGAAAATTTAATTCTAATATAATTTTTACATTTTGAATTAAAAAATTAATTTTATTTTATAAAATCCAATTTCTATAAGTTTCTAAAATTAATTTTATTATTGTTCATAGAAGGACATAAAAATCAATTATTTTAAAAAATAATATTATTTACAAAACATATAGAATTTATCAAAAATTATATATTTCATTATAAATATGATTTATTTATGTTAAAAAATTATAAGTAATATTTTAAAGAGTTTTTATTTCTAATTATATTACTATTTTTAATATCTATGTTTTAACTATCTTGTTTAAATAATTATAATAATAAAATAGTATTTCGTAGAAACTCAATGTTGTGTGTAACGCAAGTTATGCCAATGTTGCATGTAGTGAAATATTATATTGTTATATAATATAAAAAAAATATTAACTTGGTGTATAAATTTAATTAAATAAATCAAATAAATTTAATTTATTCATAAAAAAGGTTCATTAAAACTCGGGGTGTTACAAATATGGAAGAAAAATATACCTAATCAAGAAGAGAAATAAGTTTACATTTTCTTTTAAACATTACTACTAAAAGATTAAACTTGATATGATACTTTAATGATCATGAATAAATTTATAATCATGTTAAATACTTCAAAGGGGTGGTATTTGTACTAAATATAAATAAACATGTGCATAATACTAAATATGTCTCAATAGAGTGGAAATTGAGATGAAATCCATTACCTCAGGTCCAACACATCACTAAAATTCTTTATCTTATTGAATAATAAAATTATGTTAATTATTTACTTTCCTAATAAACCTTTGAATTTTATTATTTCTATTATTTTATTTATTACCATGCTATATTTATTTAATTTATCTATTAAATTCATGTCAGATGTTTTGATGATATTCTGTTCATATGTCCAAAATGAATTTAATAGGTTGAAAATGGTAAAATAGATCATTATTAAATCATATCAAGAATAATAATCATGTATTAATTATAATTTTTATACATAAATTATTCTTTTAAAATGATCTATGAAATATGGTTTTGAAAAATGAACTACGTTACAATCATGGAGATGGTAAGTTGTATACACGAATGAGTAACATTTCAATTTTTCAACAATCATGATGGAAAAAAGGTAAATATTATTTTATTTTTAGATAATTATAATTATATCATAAATACCATATTATTTCTTTAAATATTCTTATATATACCACCAATGTGATTCAGTAATGAAAAATTAATCACATCACTCTGTGGAGGTGATAATTCACATATATGCATGAATAACATTATCATATTTCATTGAATGGAAATGAAATAAAATATATTGAATACTAATTTTCAATAAATAATAATAATTCCTTAATATAATATATATACATTAAATACACCATCATAAATATCTGTGAGAGGTGACTATGTAAAACAAATTACATTGGTTCGTGAGGAGCTAGTCTACTGTACACATGAATGATGGTTTTGTTTCAGATTTGATGGAAGAGGGGATGAATATAGAGGTTATTAAATTAAAATAATAAAATATTAGTATATGAGAGATATTTATGTTATTATATCCGCATGGTTTAATAAGATTTGAAGGTGGTGGAAAAAGAAATAAAACAAAAATACTAGGTAAAGAATGATACCTCTTCTTCGTACAACCTCTTTAGATTTACACCAAAAGCCTTTATAAGAGGGTTTTATAATAGAAGAGTCCTCTAATATGTGGTTAGGGAATTAATGAAGGGATTGTTTCTGGTATTTTTTGAAAAAAAATGATTTTTAGGTGTGAATAAAAGAGTAGAGTAGATTCTATTTTATAAGTGAGGGAGGAAACACTTCTATAATTTTTTAAAATATTAAATTAATATAAATTATTTTTCATGGAAAATGGTTCCAAACTGATATAAATAAAAATATGATTAGTATGAGTTAAAATAATATCATGAAATAAAATATTTACAAGTTTATATTAAGTTTTTATTCTTATATTCTTATTTTAACCTACCTTAACCCTTCTTGATAATTACCATGATAATAAGGTTTTACTCTTTAAGGGAAAATATTGCCACTGTAAAAGGAAAATTGGACAATAAATGAACCATGGATAATATTTTAAAACATATAATAATCACTTTTCTGAATATAGGTTTTTTTAGTAATCTGAAATCATTTAAAAAAATATTATTTACTATAAAATATCATTAATGCCATTTTTGGAAGTATTCATTTAATATGAAATTGAAAAAAACATGACAACAATGTAATTAAAATATAATAATTTCAAGCATAAATAAAATTTTATATTTATATAATTTTTTTGGATCACAATAATTCATTCAATTTATATTACTTTTACAATTTTTAAAATCATTTATTTATTTTTTGTATTAATTAAATAAATACCGTGTTATCATTACCTAAGAATTTAAGGTAATTATTTAATTTATAAAAATTATAAATAAATTAATGTGATAAAAAAATAATTTATCTTTGAAATTAATATTTATAACCAAACATAAGTTGTTATTATCTCTATTAAAAAATATTATAGTTATTAAAAGTAAGAAAGTGAAATTTTGTCTTTATCTATTACTTAAATGTTATAAAGGTCAAAATCCATGAAAAATAGTAGAAACTGGCCATATATTCAAAACAAATTTGGAAATGAAGGAAATAAACTCATTTAATATTATAAAATCATCTTTTTGGGTAAATTTTTAGTTTTTATCATATTACTCTTAACATTAATTAACCAATTTACCCTTATTGTGGTGATAATTATTTACTGTAGTTTCTATTCACAATGACTAAAAATAAAAGGGTCCGATTTACCAAATTGTACCACCTAATTAAAAATATTTATTTTTTTATTTTAAAATCATATAATTTGGAGGGATTTAATTTAAAATTAGACCCGTGAGACGTGATGAAAGATGATTTTTCAAAAAAAAGAATTTTTATGTATAAATTACTTTTAAAATATATCCAAGTATAAAATTCATTAAAAATACCATAATTAAATTTAAATTTTAATATAATACAAAATATAATTTTAATTTGTAAATATGTGAAAATAAAATATTTTTTTTAATAAAAATTAGTATTTTTTACTATTCATTGAAAAATCAAACTTTTCAGAAAAATATAAAAATTTAATCATAAGATAATTTTGATATAATTATTTAAAAAATTATATCCTCTTTATCAAAGAAAATTTATAAAAGTTCCATAAATTAATTATAATATTTTCTCATAAAAATTAAAAAAATCCATTTTTGAAGAATAAAATGACATTACTAAAAATTGAGGGATTATTTTCTAATTTTTTTTAATAAATTTATATTTTGTGATACCTTTATATATATTTCACAAATTAAATCATATTCATAACCACCAATTTAATGTCTAATTTATGGAATCCATTTTTGAATAACAATATTTCATGATTTGTTTAGGCTCGGTGTTGTGTGTCATATATGGTATATAACATAGTTTTACTTTTAAACAAAATATCAAGGTTTTATAGTATTAGGGAATTATATTTCCCAACCTTTTTTATCCTAGTCATGTTTACCACATATTTTTGGTTTGATCTTCTTGTATTGATACATACATTTAATAAATATAAATATTTTATTGGATTTATTCTCTGAAATTGCTTTACCTAGATTGTTTTGGAATTGTGTAAAAGGGGAATTGTTTAAAATGATTTTGTTATAAAAATATTAAATTTCTTATCATTGCTTGTTTTTCTTAAAAATTGATCATTTTGGGATCATTGTACATAGAATTAATATTTAACATTGGGGTGGGAACCTACTGAGCTTATTTATATCACACTTTACTCATACCCTTAGGAATGTGTAGAACATGTATTGGGTTTTGATTTAGGAAAAGGAAAAGAACCATATTGATGCAGTGGGGTTTTTTTCAGCTAGTTATGGGTAGCTTATGGTGATATGGTGGGTTGTTGTCCATATATCATTTGGATTAGTTCCTAGTTTATCCTTCTCTTATGGTTGTTGGACTTGTATCATAGGATTCTATCATGATGCTTTCAATTTGTATCCCTATCACTGTTCTTATTTTGTTATGGAATATTTATTTTATGGTTATATATATATATATATATTCCATTAATCACATTCTAGGTTGGAAAAAATAATACCCTTTGGTATTTTTTTGATTCCCAGGTGCTAGTGGTCAGTCCATGGGGATCGGTAATGCCATTCGGGTCTTGCCATATTCCTATTCAGAACCCAATTGAACAAGCTTTTCTCTCTTGAGATGTGATATTATATTTGGTAGAGATCTAAGTTGGGCTAGGTGTTTACATAGATGAGAAGTTGGATATGGGTGTTTTCTGATATATATTTCTAAGTTTCTTTAATTTATCCATTTTTTTCATTAGTGACGAGACCTCACCCTGAGTGAGAACCCTAAGTGAGAGAGTGAGAGTATGAGACTGGATATGAGATCAAGACTCAGTATGAGACACTATCTTGAGTGATAGGTAAGTGGTCAAGACTCATTTGTTGGTCCCTTACCTGAGCGTTGAGATATGTGGTTGGGTTGTGGACTAGGTTAGCTCATGAGGACCTGAAATGATTTTTTTCATGATGAATATTTCTACATGATTTACTTTATTATACATTCATACATGGTATATGATAAAATATATAAGGGATGTGTTGGTGGTACCCTATTATGTTTATACTCACACATCATAGGAGCACTTTGGTGCACACACATAAGTTATATTTACATTTCGGGTGATAGGTTGTATGAGGGATCTAGTTAGAGTAGCTAGATGGAGTTAGGGAGATAGATTTAAGGGACATGAGGGTGTGGTTATTTCTCTCATGTATTTTATTTTTACTTGTTTTTTATTTGTTCATTTTGTGGGAAACCATTGATGTATCATATTTTGATAAGAATGTGTGAATATTTTTATAATATGAGATGCTTATCTAATTTTTATAGTCATTGGATATAATCCAGTGCATTTACTTTGAAGTGTTATATAATGATTCTATTATTGTTTTTTATTTCATGTGATGGTGCTGAGGGTATAGTCCCACCACATTTTTTATACACTCTCACCTCAAGTCGGTATTCTTTGGTGGATTAGGAGTTAAACCTAAGGACTTATAGATTTATGTTTAGAATTTGTTTTGAATATATTTTATCCAAGGAGTTACATTAATAAACAGAATATGTGCTCTTTTTGACTAAAAAATCTTACAAGTGTTTTAGGTGGAAGAGATAGTAAGTAGAAAATTTATAGTAGAGTGAATAAAGGATAAAAGTAACAACATAATATAATCGACTAACTTGTTGATAGATAATAAAGAAATAAGTATGGATACAAAATAGTTGAAGCATAAGTGAATTAATAGCTTCTATAGAATCAACATCAGTATTCAAACTTTACATATTTGTAGCACTTTAAATGGATAGATTGTGAAAAATCTAAATAGATAATTCTTCAGAATCAACTTTAACAGCCAATCTTCATAATCCAATAGAAAACAAATTAAAACAGATAATTCACTAAATATATGAATAAAAATATTGGTAATGACTTCTATGGAATCATATTTATCATCAAACATTCAATTTCTTATTGAGAATAAATGAAAGAGAATGACATGGCCAAGGGATAAAGTAGAAGTTGAGTGAATAATTATATGAAATCCACATAATCATTTGATTAGAAATTATTATAATGAAAGAAAAATGTTTATGAAAAATGGATGAATCACATGGAATCTATATAGGTCAATATAATATTCTAATACTTCTATAAAAACCTTAACCACTATTTGAAGTTATGATAATTGGACTTTGAAGATTGGATAAGTAACTATGAATATATTTTATCTTAATCAAAATCACCTTACAATGGTGATATTCCACATGTTGATACATTGAAAATGAATCCCCACATGAATCTTGTAAAAATCAATAGAGGTTACAACAATTGAATAGTCCAATAATCACAAGATAAGTCATTCCAACTACAAAAGTTAGATAAATGAACCATAATAAGAGAAATCTCACCAGACATAATGATTATATAGACGAATGATCATACGAAAATTCACGTCACTCACAAGGGTGAAATGATCTTTGGATATATGATAAGCCACAATAACTCCAACATCTATATTTCTCAAGAGTTTGATTTATGACTCAATTTAAAGGTTTGAGGAGAGCTCATTTTATATATTGAACAAAAAAATAATATGAGAGAAAAATAAATAAATTGTGATAAAATGAAGAATTTTAAGAGAGATCATTCATACTAAAACTTTCATTTTTCATTTCTTATTATATTTTCTAAAGAGAATGCATTTTTTGGGGATTTATTGTCTCTCTTTTATCCCTTTGTGTCGTATCCTTTCTTTTTTTTGTACTCATTTCAAAATATCCCAAGGGCATATCATATAAATTGACTTACCTTTTTCTAATATATTTATCAATGAAGTCCTATGAATAAGGATTTTTATTGTTTCATAGAAAAGTGGGAATTTGTTATACTCAATGTTGTATGGATATGAGCATAAGATCTTCCTATAAATTTTTATTAAAATAAAATAAATTTTTTGATCATAACATTGTTAAAACACCATTATAGACAATCCTACCATAAATAGATTAGGTTGATTGTCTGGTCCTATACATTGAACTTATTTCACAGTTGGATCTGATTCAGGCATTCCAATGTATAGAAAAATTGGGCGGATGGCCCAGTTTCTAGAAAACAATGATTGGAATGGATAGGTTTATGTTAGTTCAAAATTTCCCAAAAATTATTTCATGATTCAAAAAATTTGGGAGAGGCACATATTTATTTAGAGAACTCCTAGAAAACCTGATTTATAGGTGTTTAAAAATTTCAAAAAGTGGCACCTATTTTTTTCATTAATTTCTCAAATAATTTTTTCATAAATTTTTTATTTTAATTCAAAGTTTTTTATATAAATATATAAATTTTTATCAAAAAACAATTCATAAAGTATAATTTTTATAAAAAGATGGTTTTGAAATTTTTTTGAAATTTTTCAATTTGGGATTGTAGACCATTTATTTTATAGGTATAGTTCAAATTTTCTAATTCTATTTTTTGTGTGGGGTCCCACACTACGTTAATAAATGAAAATTTTAATATTTTATTGATTGACATAAAATTAAAAAAACCAAAATAGATGAATGTAAAAAAAATTAAAAAACAAAGTTATGTGATTTGCAATGAAAAATTAATTAATTTAATATCATTTAAATAATTATATTATAATTTAGATATATTATAAATAATAAAAATATATAATAAAAAAATTAATATAAAAAATTAATAAAATAATAAAACTTCTTTGACCACTGGTTTAAATGATCTGTCCAGTTTGACCTTGAATAATTACCTTTATCAGTTCAATGTATAGTCTGATTATGAAAGAAATGGGTGATATGAACTTTTTATAATATAAATAAGGTAAGTCATGATTTTTTTACTCGAACCTATCATTTCCTATTATTAAGATTCATAGGGATATAATTACACTCATTCTAGGTAGCATAAAAAAAAATCAAGAATCCCAAACCCAATATCACCATGCATTGAAATATGAAATCCGTGAAACCAAAAATAAAGATATGAAAAAATAGTGTGCATATTATATAGAAATAGAAATTGTTTCATCATTATATGCACTTGATGAAGATCACCAAATAATAATCAATGGATTATTACCCCAGTGGTGTATCCAAAGGTTGACTAGATCGCTTTTCATACAAGTAGGATCATCCTTCTCATCATGACATTCTATAGCCTCTTTAGGTAGATAATAAAGGAGCATAAAACTATGGGATGAGAGAGTTTTGATCAACGCTTGAGTTATCTAGATTGTATTCCATTTCCTAGAATAAGTTATTTATAAATCCACTGAGGATTCTCCTCAAGTTCTATCACATTTACTCATGAATTTTAACACATGAGTAAATACTTCAGCCAACTGATGCATGAATATATTACACTTATCATATGTTTATGAAAAATATATTAATGGTATCTGACTTGGAAGATTTTATTCTCCCAAACTATTGAATACAATTAAATTTATATTCCATATGATATGGCTAGTCATACCCTATGACATTCATCTGTAGTGAATTTTGATATGCATCAATCGTATATTACGATTGAAATAGAAATTAACATGAAACCATATTTCATGACCTTATGATATGGCCTAATCATACCGTACAATTATCCAAGTTAAAACCATGTTATCATTCCTTATGATGTTTTATATCAGAAAATATGATATATACAATTGCATCTAATGCAAAAGGATTTAGGGCATATCATCTCCTTCAATATCCCACTTTCACTAAATCCTAATAGGCTTTGTACAATTTCATCTTATATCATATCATATATGATAACTTGTAAAATCATATCCTAAAACTCCTTTTATATATATTTCAGTTTTTTTTATAAAGTTATCATAAAATTTATCATGTATTATATCATATACAATACCTAGTGAATACTCATCCGAAACTATTTTTGATTAACTCTAAAATACTTTAAGAGCTTCTCTCAAAGTAAAACTCAATCCTCATTCAGTCAACCAAAAAGTATGAACCCGTGAAAATTTTTGGTGTTGAAAAGAAATATAAATATTAGGATCCCTAAATATAATCAAAGAGCATCCATTAGTAAAGCAACAATGTTACTCAAGCTACACAGGGATTTGGTGTGATCTCCATCAAACACATGTATTTATATACATGTGTCCACAATTTTTCATCACATTCTAGAATTCATTACTATATTTTATCTATGTCCAATAAATCTAGTGACCATGGGCGATGAAATATTTCAATCTCATATAGAAAAATCATACATTTTCGACTCTTCAAGTATAGACTGACCAGATCGATGAATACATTGCATGTCATTTATATTTATGGATGAGCACATCACATGTTCCTCATATAATGGATAAGAACATAATATATACAATCTAGGTGTGGTTTCACACTCTCTATTATATCTAATTAAAGTGACCAAACATCATACTCATCATATGAGAGGAAAAACTTCATGTTGGTTGAGCTCTAACTGATGAAAAGTTCAACAACATACCCAACCACCCCCAGATCAGCTAAGCCTCAAGAATTGCATAAGGTATCAAAGAATGAAGGGTATAATGATAGGTATCTCAAAAACATTAGTTAATAAGGACTCATATATGATCTATGAACCCCTATTATACTAAATATATAGTGTATATCCCTCCATGTGATATAATTAGTGGTCCATACAATGCACAAAAAACTTTTTGTAGTTCATGGGTATCTTTAATATTTCATAAAAAAAAATCCTACCCATGTTAACATTATCATCTACTCACAAACTATATTACTCCATGATAAAAATTCATTAGGGATAACTAAAATTAATACTTTGAGAGATTAATTATCATGACATTTTTTGAAATATATATATATATAAAACAAGAAAGAAAATTAAAGTTAAGATTTCCTTTTTTATGATACATTGTATATTCTTAAAACTATTAATAATACTTAAAAAAAACCTATATAAACCCATTTCTATTTGTATCATATATGATAGACTACTAGATAATCCTTATGCATAATTCATTTTCTATAGTTTCGTTAACTTATTATATCTATATGTAATCCTTACCACACCTTAATGTGACCATTTAATAAACCCCTCTAACTAAATTCTTTAACGAGTAATATATATAAATAAATAAAGTTTAATTTTTTTTGATATTTATGAATCATATTTATGAATCTTAAATATTTGAAAATATTTTAATTACTTAACCCTAAAACATAAAATGTTATGATTTAAAATCCCGTTGTTTAATTATAAATCTTATTATGTTTATAATCATCATCCTTAGAACCCTTTTCATCAAACTTTTCCTTGAAATATTTTGGTAAATTATGAAACTATTTACATTATTACTTATTAGAACATCCTAAAATCATTTAGAATAATGTGAAAATCACTTATTTATGGAAATGAAATACAAATATTTACATTTCTATTTACCACCATACCCTAAAAATATTTTATGATATCAAGTGAAATTTACTTTTTATTTTTACTGGAATAATCCTTTAAGAAATAGTGACATTCACTTTCTCATGGAAAATTAATGTAACTTTTATATTTTTATTTTCCATAAAATAATCTAAAATATTAGGAATATTTAAGTGGAAATTACTATAATTTTTTATTGATATAATTCTTTTATTTTTTAACTTTGAAATTTTCTAAGTCCAAACATACTCATATTTTCCTCTCAAACACTATTCTATTCATAATATCTTGCTAATATATACACAAAATCCATTTTTTAGAAAATAACTCTTATTTAATTTTAGTTAAAATATTAAATAAATAAACTACTGTTTCCATATCATATATATTCTTATATGTTTTTAGAGAATTTTTAATGAAAATATACTTTGTTCTTTAAAATATACTATTGATGGGTGCTGGGAACATCCCCCCTTTAATTTTAAAAAATATCTAGATAAAAAAATTAACATGGATAAAGAATTTTTATCCTTTTATAGTTTTTAAAACATGTTATAGATGAATCATAAATCATATTTATAAAATTAATCTTCTTATTTTGTTTACAACTACTCATTCATGGTGAATAAATTATCTTATCTTATAAGTGAAATGGGATAAAGCTAAAATCCTTTTTTAGATCTATTTAAGATTGATAAATTCCTTTACATCCAAATTTTTGATATACCAACTTAGTTGTTCATCACTTTAATGAAAACTATAAGTTCTTACCTTGATTTTAAACTCATGAATATTTAAAGCACTTGTAAAACATATATTTGGTATCATATACTATTTAAAACTAAAGAATTGATTTCTATAACACTGATACCCATCATGTACATTTCATGGAGATTCTAAAACCTATTTAGGTATCTTAAAAAATTCCATAAAATGTAATCATTACTCATCCTTACTGATAACCTATCTAGGTTTCAATGAAATTGATTGGATACTTGATGAAACATTTTGGGAATCTCCAACTATTTTTTCTTCTTTTAGTTAAATTGTATTGACTTGTACTATCTAAAAAACACCAAAACCTAGACATCACATGTCTAGTTCATTTTTACTCAATTCTTTGATAATATAGAGTAAAATATTCTTGAACTCAATCATATTGTTGGAACATTTCCATAGATGAAAATATTATAACTTCATAAAATATAACATACCTTAAGGAAACTTCTTATCTCACCAATTAATTATCATAATCAATCATATTGAATATAATTGATATACCCAATCATATTTATTATATAAGATAAAATTCCTTCATTCATTTTGAATATAAATCCTTTAAAACCATAAAAAATTATTATATACTTATCATAAGAATTTAGATTTCCCTTTTGAACAATATCAACATTTGGTTGTTTTAACTCTCTCATTCTCATGGTATTTTCATGATAATGAACAATCAACTATATATATAATGATTTCATTGTAGTTATTTTAGTTTCTATTTAATAGACTTTGAAATTTCCTTGGTAAATCAATTAATGTCATTGAATAATCCTTGAAGACCGTGTTAAAGCTTCATTGGTTGTGATAAAACTGTGGAAGGAAGTTTCAAGGGTATTTTGAAGGCTAATAAGGAATATAATATGGAATGGTGGTGTTCTATTCCTTGCAAGTAGAACCAGCTATCTAGTGTTATGCCACTAGATATCTAGTGTTGTGGAGAGAATCCCAACAACTAACAAGATTCCACTGTCCAGTTGGTGGTGGAGTACTGATTAGATGGTGGAAGAAGATAGTGTCACTACAGTTCTAGGTGATCCACCAACTAGCCAGTGAGGTGTATCAGGTAGATGATGGTGTCGATATAGTAGTTCCAAAGATTCATTTATTATTGTTTTAAATAAAAAATATTTTTCCTGTTAATGTACTTAATGGAATTGAAGAATTCCATAATGTTCCTTAAATATATGGAGGATGTAAATAAAGGATTGAGGAATCTTAGATCTCTTAAATAACTTTTGAAATAACTCCTAACTCGAATCAAGACACAGAACCACTTGAATTCTCTATGTCTTCTCTGAAGATCCATATTATTTTCTCTATTCTCAAAGTCTCCATTATACCTTTGTCTCTATCTCTATATATCTCATTTGTATCTAGCCTTTTTGAGAGATATGTTATTATATTTTTAATTTATTTGTTTCATGAAAATCTATTTTTTATCACCTCATCTTCAATGGGTTCTCATAACCACAAAGTGAATGTTGAGTTCTCACAAATCATAAAGTTAGGGATCTTCATCAATGGGTTTCTTTTAATAATTGTGAAAAGGAAAGGGAGTATTTATTTCTTTATAATTCCATTAAAAATTAAGGTATGAATTTGGGATCTTGATCTCCATTAAAATTAAGGGAAAAATAAGAACCTATCAACTTTAGTGGATGAGACATAGGGTATCACATTGAAATATATTTTTTAACTTCTTTATAAAAATGAAGGTGTTATGTATTTCTATTTATGCATTGAATCATCCTCTCTCAATACACATAAATTGAAGAAATTCAATTCATTCTCTTTCAGTTATGACTAATCACTTTATTTACATTGATAATATATTTTATAATACAGATCAAATTTATCATTTTATCAACTATTTATATCAAAATCATTTTTATTTTTATTTTTTATTTTTATTTTTTATTTTAAATTTTTATGTGAAATTATCCCTCCCTCTTTCCATTTTACTCGAAACAACACAGGTTACTAAAGAAGGTGTTTAAAAAACACATATAAATTTTCCTTAAGAACTCTTGTTAAGTTACCGGTTATAGGAGTTTCTTAAATTAATATTATCCTACTTAAATATTAATAATAAATTTAATTTTGAAGATGAAAATTCTATTATCTACAACAGAATATTTTATCAGATGAAAACCATGTACTATTATTATTTAATAAGGAATTTTGTTAAATGAAATCTCACTAAAATGATGACCCAATTTCAATTCACCATACCCATTAGTGGGTAAATATCATTATTTCACTAATATTTGGGTCACTTTTGATTTTATACCATTACATATCTATTTGTATAAGGCATCATAGACTTGTATCATATATGATTCTTGGATAGTGGAGCAAAAAACTCTTTTTCCAATCCATCGTATGGATAAACTCAATATTATTTGGGTAACCTAGGTAAGTGTAACCCAAAAAAATTACTATAATAGGAACCTAATACTATTAAGTTCAACCATTTATTATCTCATATAATATAATCCATGAGAACCCAGCTTTATCAGGACCTATCCAGTTGGATTATTGAGGTCTTAACAAGTGCTGCTTTGGAATGAATCTAACACTTATAATTTTGAAGGGGATTTAATCTCACTATATTATCTCATTTTATTACCTTTATATATACATTATTTTAACAATTTATTATGAAATATTATTCCTTCTACTAAACCAATATGATCGATCCATATTTATGTATTACTCTTTACACAACCTATAGTTTTTGTTAATCAAAAATAGAAGAAAAATATATTTACACATGCAAAAAAAATATAATGCATAAGGTATATGAACTTTTTATTTAAAGTATTATAATAACATGATATTTATAATTTATAAATTAGTAAGTTTATAAGAACATATAGGCATCCCCTGACTTTCTAGAATAATGCCTAATCCTTAAGGGTAATTGGACGTTCAACTTAAAATCCCCCCACCCAGTGATACTTTACTCAAGATAAAATATAATTCATCATAAATATAAAATATAATATGTATATACTATGTTAAATTAATAAATTAAATATAATAACATGATTTTAACCAAGGTAAAGGAACACAAAAACAAAATTTTATGTAATCATACATAGAATGTAATGAAAATCTTGGAAATTTTATAATAGGTATATTAATAACTTAAACTATAATATTCACTAATTATAACACCCAACCCAAAAAGTCACTAAACCAGTGCTCTGATCCAGTGCATCACATGGCCTCAAGTGCACCTCCTCATATACCAGAGGCTGTCGACCAATGATGAGGGTTCATGAGGTTACCGTGGGGAGACTATTCCCTTATGAATAGAGTGGGAAACATGGACATAAATAATATAAATACCATCCAACTAGACATAAATAAATAAATCAAGGAATAAAGAGATTATAAATTAAAAAAATAACCCATGTTGTAACAAAATAAATTGTACACCCATCAATGAGTTATACAGTTCAGAGACATATATACTAGGCCAAAAAATAATCAAAAGAAAAAAAAGTGAAAAAACTAAAAAACTCACCTAGTAGTCTAAAAACTAGCTCATGACCTATATTTAAGCTCCATCCCAAACCAAAATAAAGAATCTTTCATAGGGATACTTCCCTTGTTCAAACATGCATTCATGAATTCTACTTGGGTACCAAACAATTGCCTAAATAGATTGTGAGTATGAATCAATAGTTCACCACCAATAATGTTTAAAACCATATCCAGTTTCTGTCAATATAGTGTATTAATATTTATTTCATAAAGTAGTAACATAAATTAATTATATAAATAAAATAAAATACCCTTGATCCTTAGGCTCCACGAAGACACGTGGGTCGAACATACCTGCTTCAACTAGTGGTGGATGTCTTTGGGAACATCTCAGTAACCATGTCAACCATAGTCACCGAACAAAATCTTAGGGCTAATCTCAATATTCCAAAGATCATGTATCATGTGGAATCTAGGTTCTCATCCTAGAATTTCCATGCATATTGTATCATGTGGAGTCCAGAAAACTAATCCTATAATTCATAATTCATGTACCAAATAGAATCCAAGGAGCTCATCCTGATATCCCCACTTATATATCATCATATGTTATATGGAATACAAGGAGATTATCCTAGAAGTCTCATTCATTTAACATTATACACCATATAGAATCCAAAGAGATCATCCCAACATCATCCTTCATTTATCATCATGTATCGCACTAAATGTTGAGGGGAAAAGGAAGGGTAAGCAGTAGAGTAAAAATCACTTGAAATGGCTTCAAAAGTAACTAAAGAAGATGCACATGTGTACCATTTAAGTACATTTCGGCCCAAGTCCAATGTTAGTACAACTTCCATTACTTTAAATTTAAAAAAAAATCATTTTTTTAATTAACATGGGGTCTTAAACTGTCCACTTAAGTACCTCATTTATCAAGTGAATTCAAATTTATTTGTTTCAAATATTTATAATTGTCTTTTTTTATTTAACTAAAAACAAGGGGATGTCCTAATGAACACCCTAGGCACCCTTACGTTTTACCCATGGTCTATTTTTAAGTATAAGACACACATTGGATATATATTTAATAGAAACAAACAATATATAATCTATTATCACCCTAAAGAGGTGATCATGGTCCCAATTAAAATCACCAAGGGTCAGTACATAGTCTTTAAGGGGTTCTAGAATGATTTTAGAGAAAAAAATAATTAATTTTAGGTTCTAAGTTTAATTCATAGAAAAGCATGATGATGACCTACATGTCACATTGTCTCAAATGGTGAAACCTTAAGGGATAGCTATAAGACCACCTAAAATAAGTTATAGGATCAATATTAGTCAGGTAATGGATTTTTTTTCAATCATAAATAGAAGAAATACAGAAAAAATTAAAAATCACTAAAAATAAGGCATATTATACTTAAATTAATAAAAAACATATGACATCATATTTAAAGAGGAAGAGAGGAAGGAAGAATCTTAGACTTACCTTGGGGATTAAATCACCTCAAATGGAACTAAAATCAGAGAAGAACCAAGGGGGTTCCACTAATCTTGAATGAGTGGAGTAGAAGAAATCAACAAAGGGTAGTTGTATAAACAAAGTAGAAAAAAATATAAGTGAGGTTTAAGAGATAAAAAATGGGAAATGGCAATTTCAACCCTCTTAAAAAACCCGCACTAGACCCACCAACTAGCTGGAGGTGTTCCAATAACTCTACCAGCCTAAAAGAATCCCACTGGGTAGCTGGTGGCCTCTAACGGTGGCACAGAAGCCTTATGAATGCATTCCATGACCTCCTCTTAAGAATCTTAAACATCCCTGAGACCCCTTAAGAACCCTTTCTCACTTCTTTAAATATAAAACACAGTGTTTCTAACAAAAATAAAAGGATTCTAAACCTTAAAAAAGGCGAAAGGTCTTAAAATCATTCCACTATAAGATATATCATCCTTGAGATAAACCGTAAAATATCACCAACTTCCTTGATGAATAACTATATTCATTGATTCTGTATGTCTGATTACCTCCCCTATCTTTCTTCCTGAACACACCAATGTTTCTAAAATATATTTATTTGGGGGATGAATTTACCATGGAGTGTTTACTCACTATGATCTATGAAACTAATTGGGTTATCCTAAAAGGTTTCATCAACATCAAGGCCTATATCAATAGCATCAAGGGATTGAGATAGATTAGGAAAGTATCATTGAATCTAAGATATGATAAACACATCATGCATGAAACTGAACCATTGTAGAAGGGTTGGTCGGTATGCCACTTGGATAACCCTTCCCAAAATCTAAAACGACCCCATGTACTAGGGAGCTAGTTTCACCTACATATATAAGTGAAAATATATCAATCTAGGTGACTCACATAAGAATACTCAGTCACCCATATCAAACTGAAGAGGATAGAAACACCAATCCACATAATATTTCTGTATGATTTGTAGAATCACCATTCACTAACAAATTAGTTGAACATGCCCTACCATATCCTATATGAGGCATGATCTAATCATTACTAACTTAATTTATACTATCTAGAATAGGGGTGAATAGAACTTCCTCCCATATAAAGCCTTATAAGGCGCCATGTAATGAACTGAACTTTTATAAATGAAGTTCCCTTTTTGAATGAATAAATGACTTATAAGTATTGTAGTTATAGAAAATACATGCAATACTTTGGTTATTTTTACCATTATAAAATATAGCCAGACATATTTAAAATACCATTGAGAAAATTAACCATTTATAATATAGTCATTGTTCATTGACTATTAAGATTAGTATATATTAATGGTTATGATAAATTATAATTAACATAGATGAAATAACTGATGTCCTCAACCAGTAAGATCATATCCTATAAAGTTCAATTATCAGAGCTTATAAGGGAGATGGAATCACTGAGATTTTACCATGAATAATACCTAGATGAAATTAAATTACTAAAATACACACTAAACCATTTAAAAGATACTTTCAATCTGATCAAGATTATGTCCTAAAACATGTTCACTAAAGCATCCCAAAAATTTTCGTTATTACACACACTACCCTTAGGGTGTATGCTGATGTAATAAGGGGTTATGTATTTAGACTCTAACAGTAAGAATTTTTATATTTTTTTTGTAATAAAATAATTGTTATGTTTATCCATTTTCATTACTACTTTATTTATACAATTATGAGTTTATGAAAATTAGATTTCGATAAGAAAAAAATAAAAATTGTATTTTTTTGAAAATATATAATCTTAACACTATTTTTGATAATTTTAATAATTATTAAATAAATATTAATTTCATATAATAATATTATTAAATAATATTTATTTACATAATAATGATAATATAAGTTAATGAAGTCCAATGTAATATTTATAAGGGTCATGAAATTATATTATCATAAAAACAAGTATTTTAAAATAAATAAGTATTTTTATTTGAAAGTGTAAATTATAATATTTATAAAATTATTTTAATTGAAAAAATTATTTCTTTTAAATATATGCATCAAAATTAGTCAATTTTTAATTTTTCATATTTTTATAAGTTGTTCAATTTTTTGGGTAAAAATTAAATACGGTATAAATATACGGTCTGTATTATGACATCATAATGGATAAAAAGTGATGTAATAAATTATATAATAGGAATCAGTGAACAAATATATATTTAACCCTTAAATTAGTTTTTTTATAAGTTACTTGATTAATTTTATAAACCTTTAATGAATCCTCCAAAACCTATATTATATTTTAATGTTTTAAAATGAATTCTTTATGAAAATGAATCGCTTCCACGACACCAATGTTATTATATTAATATTTTTGGTTCTTATCCTTATATTTTTTTTTAAAAATCATCTTTGTTAGAAATTATGGTAAGGTTTTTTATTTTTATTAATTATCATATAGAGTCCAAAATCAAAATTTAGAAATTGATACATAATTCCCCTCTCTTTTGCTATAAATACCCACCAAACTATTACACTTATTCAGTAAAAAACCCTTGATACTGAATTTAACATATCTCTATAAATACCTCCCATGGTGTTCTTATGGTCTTAAGAATCTCCTCCCAAGATTTTAGAGGTGCCCTCTCAAGGTAAGTGATCAACTTGTCTTCCTTTTTTTATTTAAAGTACATTCTTTGTACTAAGCCTTTTGATTCCAATTGTTGATGTTGTATTGTGTTTTTAAAAATAAACATAGTATTATTATAATTAAAAATTAATTTTAGACAAAATTTCAGTCACATTAAACCGTCCCTTGGACCTTCACATTCACTAGTTACATTGCTGAAATTATCCTATGATTTTCCATGCCAAACATCTGTGTTCTGAATACCCATCCCCATTTCAACTAAAGGGTATTCTCCTAGACTCACATATCCTTTATTTATTTTTAAATATCATGTATATAACCAATAATCAATATTTATGGGATTAAAAGTGATGAAAAACATTCTTATATTGTATGATCTATGAGGTATACAAATGCATATACATGATATGAATGTGATTGGTGGGACCAAAAATATATAGAACTCCAATGCACCGTATAATGTTTTTATATCATGAGATACCATATATGGTGAATGAGAGGTTATCATAAGCACACTCTGTTATGATGCCTCAATAGTTAGCTGTGACTTATTCTTATGATGTCATGTTTTATGTTGTTGTCACATTCTTATGTTGCATCTATGTTATCATCTTATATCATGCTTTGATGTTCATTTTTTTTATTCTCACCCCTTTTATTTCACCTTGATATTCATATTGAATCAAATTTATTACTTTCATCATGTTATTATTTGATTATTCTTCTACTAGGATTTATAGCTCACCCTTTCTTTTGTACATCTTGATGTTATCCCGTGTATTATTAGAAGATTTATGGAATGTAGGGTCATGTTTTGGAGATTTTAAATAATATTATTATAATTAGGTTTCATGTTATTGTTCTATGTATCTAATTATCCTAATTTAGTAGGACTCAAGATCTTTTGGGATTGAATTAAGTGTATATTTATGTAATAAACCATGAATTACATTATTTTAAAGATATGGGTTGTCATAGTTGGTATCCGATAAATGTCAAGTTATTTATGGGGATTAGGATTATATAAATTTAGTGAAAGACTTAGGGATAACAATAAACATAATAAAACATCCCTAAATTTTAATAAATTATAGAGTAAGTGGTTTCCATGAAAATAAAATCTCTATCTGGATACTACAAGTGGATATGGATCTAAAACAGTTATACCTAGGGGTAATAGCCCTAAAAAGGGTACATTGAGTATTAATTTGATCATCACCTAGTGCATGACAAAGATGTCTTGTTGCACAAATATTTTGACACTCACATGGGATATGATTTGTTAAATTCACAATGTCCTTAAAAACCATCATAAATAAACAAAAATGAAAATAAAATTTTATGTTAGGAAGTAGACCATGTAAAACATAGAATTAAACCTAAAAATTAATAGGTTAAGGAATGACTATTATTTATGATTTATCCCTTAATTTTCATAGTTTTCCTCTTATATGATTAATAGTTTGAAAATTATCATCCTATTTATTCCTTTATTTTAGTCAATGGATTGAAATAGGTGGACTGAGTCAACAACCATTATGATGGGAAACACAATAACTACCCAAATGAGATACTAAACTAGATGGGAGTAAGAGTTGGGAACTTCATTAAAATAATTTCACAATTAACCCAAGTTTTGAATAGAAACTTTAATTAGTGGAAACACCCTCATATCCCCTAATAAAGAGAAAATTTCAATTGATACCTTTATATGAAAAATACCTATGATATTTAGTGGATATTAAAAACCTTTAATCACAGAACAAAAAATAAATTCCATTAAAAATATCTACTTCATCCTTCAATGCTCTGAGTAATATAATTTCATTTCGAATGTTTATCATATAGAGGGAGAAGTTTATCAATGGTGGATGTTGATAAAAAAATACGAATCTCGAGGAGGATATCAAAGTGATGTAGTATAAATAATTAAGAAAAATGTTTTTCAATAAATATTTTTCTCATAATATATGAATTAAAATGGAGAGGTATTTTATTAGCCTAAAAAAGTATGATGAATCCATTGGTACTTATGATGATAACTTCAGAATACTTTCATAATATACCCACATCTTTTTCAATTAATACAAAAGTGAATTTGACCTCTTATTTGTTTCCATAAAGATGAATCTATGAAAATATTTAATGATATGATAATTTTAAAACTACGAGGAAATTTTATGAAGTGACATCAAAGTAGAGATAAATATTAATAAATCTCAAGGGTCTCACATGCTAGGAGAAATAAAGTGGATAATGGAGTTTAATTCTATGGAAGTGATGGATAAATATCACAGTAATGAAAAGGATAGTATCCCAATTGTCAAAGGCATGGGAAGAAGCATCTTGGGAATTTATTAAAGGGAAAAAGGAAATGTTTTAGGTACAGGAAGGAAGAGAACCTAGTAAGAGAATTTCAATGGGAGAGACCCACCAATGTGATAGAAGAACATAATTCCCCAATCAACCCTCATGATTTTTTCCATTACTTCACATGTAATGGAAAATTAAACTAGGAAAATCAATTCACTAAGATAAGGGTAGTCGATGATAACCAATGAAAAAACTACAATTCCAATAGATAAAGGGAAAGATTATACCATCATAGCTATTGAGGTGGATACAGATAAAATTTGGGTGATAGGTATGCTCACAAGTCATTCAATGATAGTGAATATACTTTTTGATTATGGTTATATGCATTCTTTAATATCAAGAAATTTTAGTATAACTATTCAAACATCACCTCAAAATATATAAGTGAAGCTATTAGGGAAAATGGAAAACAGATAAATTGAAGTTCCCTTTCAGTTGAAATGAATTTTTTGTCAATAAATATGATTGACGTGATGTAAATATGATGTCAATATACAAGTGATGATGAAGATTGTTATGGAAACATACTGAACATTAATTGTGATGATTGTATAGATATTCTTAATATCATAGGAATGTGTTAATTGGAGAAGTGAACATTATATACAAAATTTTAAAGAAGTTAAGATTATTTTATGAAGAAGATATTTGGAATTTATAATTTAATTATTAAATAAAAGAAATAATAGATTGATGTGTAGTTGGGTATTTTGGCTTGGCATTTTATGGTGAAATTTGTTTTTAGATTAATTATTATTTATTGGAATTTTATTAAATAAAGGACCTAGCATAGGCCATCCAAGGAAACATGAAAACACTATTTCAGTGGGAAAGTAGGTATACTCAAACAACCATGGTGTATGGAGGTATAATAGTGTAACACCCTAATATTTTAAAAGAACACTATGTTTGATATTGTATACAACATGCAACACTAAGCTTAAATGAATCCAAAACTATTATTATTAAAATATGAACATTTTAACCTAGGTGTTAAATTAACAGAAATTAGTAATATTGAATGAATTATTAAATATACATAAATCATCCACTCAATTAAAAAATCATTGATTAATTTTTAGGAAATAAGTACTCAATTTTTAGTATAGTTATTTTATGCTTCAGAATTTTGTTTTCTTAAAATATGAATTTATTGTTATAATAAATTTATAGAATATATATAATTTTTTTATAAAAATAATAACATCTTTACTAGAATATGAAAATTATCGTAGGATAAAATTTTCATATTTTTTCTGAAAATATTAATTTACTAATGAATAGTCGAAAATACAGATTTTTATTGAAAACTATATTTTTGTTTTAAGAATTTACAAATTTAAAAAAAAATTTAAAATTTTTTAAGAGTAAAAAAATTTCTATTATATTATTAATAATATAATTAAGTTCATTGGAATCAATTTTATGATTAAATTTGGTATAAAAACATTTTTATACAAAGAAATTCATTTTTTAAAAAACTATTTTAATACACACAAAGTCTTTTTATATTAGTAAATTAAATTGATCGCTATTGGTGAAGGATTTTAATGAAATTTATTTATTATATATTAAATTATATATTTTTTAATATTCATCTAATTATTTCTATTAATTAAATAAGAATGAAATCCTGTTTTTTTTCTTCTTAAAAACTGTATTTTTCTAAAATCCGTTTCCATCACATTTTGCACACTTATTTTAAAAGTGAATTTATTCCAATTATAAAGATTGAATTTGATAAAATTAATTCAATTTTTGAAATCATGAGGTACAAATAGTGTAAATATTTTCCTTTTTGGTCAATATGAATAGTAATTGTGGTAAAATTTATTACCTCTATAAAAGGTAAATCATGTTGATCGAGGTTAAAAATAAATGATAAATCCATAATTTTTCATATTAATTATTATTTAATTATTTTAATTAGACCCTAAAGAGATTATTATTTAAATTGAGTAGTTTAATGGACACTTTTCCATGAAAATGACTTATATATTATTTAAATCAAAGGAAGTTACAAAATGTCACTCTATTTGTTTTTAATATCTCTTATGTGTCCATATGGGGAAAAAGTAAGATATTAAAAAATATAAATGTATATTTTTATATTAATGAAATTATTTTCATAATAGAAATTAATTTATAATTTTTATAAATTATACAATTACCTTAAATTCTTGTGCAATGCTAATACAATATTTATTTAATTAACAAAAAAATAAAATAAATCATATTAAAAATATTTAAAGATATATAATTTGAATGAGAAAATGGATTCCAAGAATTTTATATATCTATATGAAATGTTTAGGGAGTTGTAAATTATTATATTCAAATTAACCTTTTGTCTTGATGTATTTGAACTCAAATTAAATGAATAGTGTCAAAATTAAAATTAATGACATTTTATCAAAATATTATTTTATTAATTTGTTTAAAATTCATAAAAATATTAACTTTGGACATGTGAATTAAAATGGGTTTAAAAAATCATAAATTTTCCATTTATGTGTCAATTTTCCATTAATAGTAACATTGTTAACCCTTTCTGATTAAAATTGTGGTTATGACAGTTAAGGTAAAAAATAATTAATCTAGGGTTTAATAAGAAATATAATTATTAAAATGATATAAACAAATGTATCAATTTAATTATATTGTTTTAATTCAACTCCAAACACTTTTTATTTTAATTAATGACAATTTGGTGTAATTTGGATCTAGTTTAGTCTTATTATATTTTAATTTTTTATAAAATTCCAAAAGAGCCCCTCACCCCAATTATAGAAGGTAACCTCTTCGTTCACATATCTAAACCACTTTGAGCTACATATCTTGACTAAAATCTACCCATTAATCTTATAAAATTTTCTGGTCACATTACAGAGGTACCAGTATCCTCAAAAGACAATCCTTAGGTTCCTTAAGAAAGGATCTAAAGTTGGTCTCCTGAAGAAGTGGTAATCGACTTACCCAAAATCTTTTAATTTATTTATTCTTCTACCACTTATATAAATATTTTATTTATTATAAAAGGGTAAAATAATTATCCTAAATATACTTAAATTTTATTATTATTATGAATCCATAACTATCCACCATACTTCTCATCAAATGGAAAGTGAAAATATCGCTCGTGTGTACGTACGACTTACCATATCCACATAGCGATATAATTCATTTTTCATCACCATATTATATGGATGGGAATTAATATGTATTTAAAATTTATATATTATATTTATAATTTAATTATTCTTATAAAATTATAAAATCAAATCTAACTTCTTTTCTTACTAACTATTGGAAAAAATGATAACGTCGCTCGTGCGTATGTGTGAACTAACACCACTATGAAGTGACATGATTCATTTTTTCATTTATATTTTAATTGAATAGAAATTAGGATGAATTTAATGAATATATATGATTTAAATGATATAATAACTATTATATAATGTTTAATAATTATCTACCTTTATTTCATTCCATCCTTTTAAAAGTGAATATGGTGTTCATGCGTACGTACGACCTACCATCTCTATGAACGATGTAATTACCTTTTATATCTGTAAATATTATGGATTACCCTAAATATGTATATATTTAATATATATTATATTTATATCAGTATTAAAATTCTAAAGATTATGTAACCTTGATGAAATTACAAGGATTGAAACTACCAAAGCAAAACATATATGGAAAACGAAGCAGTTATTACCCAAAACAATGATTTTAAAAAATAATTGTTAATAACTGGGTGATGAATGATTATAGGTAAATAATATTTGGAATGATATATATGAATATAGTTCTGTAATATATGTATAACAAATATATATTTATTATATAGTATGTTCATTCACATACTAAAGAATTCGGACCCAAGGTATGGTTTTCTTGTCTCACTTTTACTTCCATGATATGTACAACAAATTCACAACTTATTTATTTTATATTGTATATATATTTCCCCTTTTATATATTATATAGTTAATATATTTTTATTCATGGTATTTAAATTTTCATTTTAAGTTTTTACTTTCATGGGTCTTATGATTCAAAAGCTACCCAATTGGTAAAGGTTTATTCCACAATCACATCACTATTTCGGATTGTTTATATTTAAGTCACTACAGAGGGAATATTTTTCTTCCATATCCATATTTTATTTAAAATGTTTTACAAAATATTTATATTGATCTATAATTATTTATTAATTAAATTTTAACCATTTTTTACTTTCTAAAAAATGGTTTGAAATGAATCTTACTGTCATTGTCCAAGCATTGTACTTTTTAACCTTTTTACAATAGTGTGAAAAGAATATTTTATTTTAAATTATTCAAAATGAATGTATTTTACCATTACCATTACTAATATTTTCTTTGAATCTTAATTTAAAATTGTACAAGTTTATTTTCAAATTAAATTTTGTCATTTATAATTTTGTTTTTTAACTAGTGATTTCAAAGTGAAAAGGGTATTTTCCTCAAGAAGTTTTTAATGATATTTTTAACTTATTTTAATTTTTGTAAAAATAATTTATTGAATATTATATCAAGTATCAAATATAATGATACCATTCAAAATATTTATTTGTATGTTTTATGATCAGTTTGACTAGGTAAAGTATTGATATTCAATATGTTCAGTTCTTCCAATAAGGATGGTTATTGGTTATTTTTATGGAATGTTGATTGTGTTGTATTTTTTATTAATATGAGGAATGAATTGGAATTAGTACGTTATGGATCTATATTCGCTCGATACATCGATAGGTCTCACAAGACAAACTTTCTTGGGTTTTGATTGAGGCCTTACAAATTTATTCAGACGGCATGGCACAAGGCCTGGATTGTATTTTCAGATGTCTTGGACAAGGCTTTTATGGTAATTTTATGATGTCCAGAGTTATTTATTCCATAATTATAAAATAAGTTATTTATTTCCATGTGATTATTTTATTAGTTGTGATATCCATCGATAAGTTTCTAGAACCTTTGATTACTTATATGGAATTATTTTATCATCAACTATTCTTGTCATATTATCTATGCCTTATTTTTTTCTATTGTATGCATACCATTACTAAGAATCTTATCTCTCCCATTTGTTATGTATATATTCTCCAAGATTCCAAGGAATATATCATGATGGGTATCTAGGGTTATAATATAATAAATATTGGCTTTCTTGAATAAATTACTGTGTTGTATTTCATGTTTTCAAATATTATATTAAATTCAAGTATGAATCTGATTTTTCAAGACTAATAAGATATTGGGTACTTTGGGATTCAATTGATTTTATCTAGTTCTAATATAATTAACTAACCATTGGATCTGGGCTATTAGTGTTAGGTTCTTTATATTTGGTATTAGAGGAAGTTTAATAAAAAACATGAGAACTTGATTTTGTAATACATAGATTAGGGAATATAATTTTTTTTCGGGATTTGTGGATAAGTTTATATGTAGTATAAAATCTTATTGAATTGGTAATGAACATGGAAAAACTAGGTTAAACCAAAGGAATCATAGATTAAGAAGAACGTGGCATGATTTAGAAATCCTTTGAATAATATTTCATGATTATTTGATAGCTCACTATGATTATTGCAGTTTGATGATTATACTTTTCTTTTTGGTTTTAGTTAATGGATGAAACCAGGAGGAATCATGTTAATATTATACATGATGAAAAATTTAGTGATTATGAGAAGAAAAATTGGATTATGAAAGGAGTGAAATATATTTGGATTATTCCTAATCAGAAATCGTGATATATGATTAATAACATAAACTTTAGTGAGATTCCAAATGCTTTAAATAAAAGGAAAATTAAAATTTATGGAAGTTCTGGTGAAAATCATAGAGGTAAGAATGCTCAATTTCCTTTTTATCTAGAATATAGGAAGAATAACCTATAAAAATATATAAAATGAAGGGGAAGATATTTTATATTGGATATAAAGGTCATAGTGTAACAAATTTATAAGGAAATAAATTTCTTATATGTGGGGAACTTGGGAATTATCTGAGTCAATGAACTAAACTAAGGATTACCCCCAAGACCAAAGAAGGAACTATGTTATACAAATTGTTTAATTAAAAGGATTAAAGTATTTTTATTGTAGAAGTATTTTTATCAATGGTATTATGGTTAAAATAATCATGAAATATATGAATATTTCCCCTCAATATTTTTTATTTAAGGATTTTAATGTATATATTAAATGGTACTGATTACCAATAAAAGTATTTTAGTGATAAGGTTATATTTTATGGAAGACAATGATTGAGGGAAAAATAACCCGTAATATGGGTTTGATATTTTTATAAACTTAAAGTATCTTAGTATGATAATTATATGTTTGATCATAATTTTGAGGTCATATATACCCCTTTTTAAGTTTTATGTTATGGGAGATTAACATGATTAAATATATTTTGGGAGAGAATTATGGGAATATTACCCTTTATTTTAGTATATATTTTATAGAAAATGTTATTTGGGGAATAAATCATTTATATTTTGTGAACATAAGTTTAAAGTTATTAATAACCTTTAAGGTTTATAAGATTTTTAGGCTGAGTTATTTATGTATTATTTGGATAAATGAATTAGTAAATGTTATAAATATGTCATATAGAAAATATTAGTGGCTAAAAAATGTTATTCTATGATTAATTCCATTTTTGAGGATGTTCATCATATTCTTATAAATGTTATAGTTTTAGAAAAAGGAAAACCTACATTTCTAGTGATAACCCAATGCATCTGGCATAGTAGTGGGGCTTGAACTGACGACCGAACGATGAAAAGGGTATAATTCATACCACTGGACTATATGATATCCTAGTTATTATGATTTTTTAAAAGTGCGATTTAAAAGATAAATTATAAGTTTATTTTGGGAACATTATTATAAGATCAATTCTTGTTGATTTTTTTGAATTATTATATTATTAATGACATTCCTAGAGACACATAATTAGGTTAAAGTATATGTATCCTTTAGGTTTAACATAAAGAATTATTCTGGAAAAATGCTATAACATTTTTAGAAGTGAAAATTGATGGTTATGACATAAATTTTTAGGTTAAAAAAATAATATAATATTTAGCTTATTGGTTTTATATGGGATATATAGAATATGGATAAAGTTATTGGTGATTCAGGTTATTAGCATATGTGATCTAGGTATTTATATATTTGGAATGCGGTATTATGAATAGATTTATATTGTTTAGGGATACATGTTTGATTAAATATTTGGGTTCTGAATATGGTCAGTAATATTTTGGAGTAGTCTTAAAGGTAACTACTTGTGAAATAGATTTAGTTGAACTTTAATTATTACTTTCTAAGGTTAAAGTATGATTTATCATATTTTAAAAGCTGTGATAACCATTTTTTGGTAAATATTTAGTGGTTATAAGAATAACTTATGGATATTATGTTTCACTAAAGTGATTAAGTCATAAAAAACAATTCATCTAAAATATCCATCTCCTCGCATAAGAGATGAAGTGGAAATAGATCAAAGCACAACTAATTGATGATATTATGCTTATGAAATAGAAATAAATCAAGTATGTTTATTTCCTTGAGAGATTTATTGAGATATTAAAATAAACCATCACCTTTTAAGAAATAGACCTTTAAATAAAAAAATTATGCATATAATTTTCTTACAAAGAAATCAAAGGTCTTTTATCTTATCATAAATTTTCTATTTTTTGATTGTTAAATTTTTCATGGACATGTTATATATAACTATTTATTAATTATTCTGCATTATTTTTCTCTTACTTATCTATATTTTCACTTCCTATTGATTTTCTCCAATTTTTAGACCTAGCTAATTTTTATTTTTTTATTTATATTTCCCTCTTTTTAAGAGGAACTTTTATAAAACCTTTTTACGATGTGAATTTTCCATGAAACAACATTCAAATTTCAAACCCCTAATTACCAAAAACAAGTTCAAATTATGAGGGAAAATTTTATTTATGTTTTTGTGGGAGAATTTAACACCCATATTTTTTAAAATAACATTATGTTTGATAGCATATACAATATGCAACATCGAGTTTAAACGAACCCCAAAATATTATTATTTAAATATAGTTGTTATAACCTAGCCATTAAATTGGAAAGAATTAATATTATTAACTGAATTATGAAATATATATAATGGAAATACTTTATGAAAAATCATTGATTAATTATTAGGAAATAAGTACTCAATTTTTAGTAAAGTTATTTTATGCTTCAAAAATACGTTTTCCTCCAAAAATTATTTTTATTAGTTTTTGTGAGTAAATATTATGGTAAATTTCCAGAATTTCAATAAATTTTATTTTATAAAAAAAATATTATTTTTTAACATAGCAAAATTTAATTATGATGATATTTTCATATTTTTTTGAAAAATATTAATTTTCCTCTAAATAGTAGAATATATCGTTTTTATTGAAAATTTATCTTTGTTTCAAGTATTAAAAAATTTACATTGTATTTTAAAATGAATTTAATATAAAATTTGTTCTATTATAATATTAACAATCCAATTAAGTTTATTATAATATATTTTATTATTGAATATGGTATAAAAACATTTTTAAATATAAAAATTCATTTTTTATGAAAAAACTATTTTTATGTGCACAAAGTATTTTTATTTTAATAAATTAAATTGATAAATATTGGTGAGTAATTTTAATGAAATTTATTTATTATATATTTAATCATATTTTTTAATATTCATTCAATTCTTTTTAGGAATGATATAAGAATAAAATCTAGTTTTATGCTTATTTTTTTCTTATAAAAGTGGGTTTCGTCATATTTTTTGTAATTATTTTAAAATTAATTTTTGAGAATTTTATAGGTTGAATTTGATAAAATTAATTTCATATTTATAATTAATAGGTTATAATTTAGTAAATAGGTCACTTTTATTTTTAGTCATTATGGATAAGAAATGTGGTAAAATTTATCACCTCGATATATGGTAAATCGTGTTAATATAGGTTAAAACTAAATGATTTGGACATAATTTTTCAACATAATTTATATTGGATGAAGGGTATTTGACCATTACGACATTAGGATTAAAATTTATTTGTTTAATGGAAAATTTTATATGAAATGACTTATATATTTTTTAAATCAAAGGAAGCTATAAAATGTTACTATCTTTATTTTTAATATCTCTTATGTGTTCAGATAAGGATAAAAGCAAGATATGGTTGGAAATAAATGTCATTTTTTGAGATTAATGAATTATTTTCAGGATAAAAATTTATTTCTCATTTTTAGAAATTATATAATTATCTTAAATTCCTCTACAACATTAATGTAGTATTTATTTAATTAACATAAAAATAAAATAAATGACTTTAAAAATATTAAAAGTTATATAATTTGAATGAGATAATGTGTCCCAAAAATTTTATATGTCTATATTACATTTTATGATAGTTTTTAAGGATTATATTCAAATTAAACTTTTTTATTGATGTATTTAAATTCAAATTAAATGAATAGTGTCAAAATTGACATTAATGATATTTTATTAAAATAATATTTAATCAAAATAATATTTAATAAAAATAACATTTTATCAAAATAATATTTTTTAAATTATTTAATATTTATAAAAATATTATATTTGTCTATATGAATATAAAATGGTTTAAAACATCATACATGGTCTATTTATGAGTCACTTATCCATTTATATTAACATTATTAACATTTTTTGAATAAAATATTGGTAACCGCAATTAAGATCCACAATAATTAAACAAGGGGTTAATAAAAAAGATAATGAATAAAATGATATCAAAACTTTTAAAAATTTCATTTTATGATGTTATTAAAACCCTACACACGTTTTATTGTAATTTATGGCCATTTTGAAGCATTCAGATCAAGAATAGTCTTATTATATTTTAATTTTTTAAGAAATTTCAAAAGTGCCCCACACCTCAATTATAAAAGGGAACTTATTCCTTCAATTATTTACAACTATTGGAGCAAGATATATTGAAAAATACATACCCATTACTCTTATAAAATTCCTAATACACATACTAAATATTCTTTTATCCTATAAAAACAACCCATAGGTTCATTAAGAAGGGATCTAAAGGAAGTCTCTAGAAGAAGAGGTAATTTTCTTACATGACCTCTTTTAATTTATTTATTCATCTAACAATTATGAATCTATTGTATTTATCAAAAATTGGTAACATAAATTTTATAAATATAATTAAATGTTATCATGATTATGAAATCACCATTATTCACTCTTTTTTCCATCAAATGGGAAGTGAAAGTATCACTCATTCGTACATACGACTTACCCTCTCCACATAGTGACACAATTCCTTTTTAATTGCCATATTTTATTGATGATAATTATGATGGGTTTAATGTTTATATATGATATTTATTACATAATTATACTTCTATACTAATAATTTCATATCTACCTTCTTACCTTCCAAACTATTGGGAAACGATAATGTCACTCTTGTGTATGTGTGCACTACCACCTCCATGAAGTGATGTGATTCGTTTTTTATTTTTATTTTTATTGTATTGTAATGAGGATGAATTTTATGAATATATATGATTTAAATTATATAATAATTATTCTATAAAGTTGAATAATTATTAGCCTTTCTTTCATTCCATCCATCTAAAAGTGAATACGACGTTCATGTGTATGTATGGACTACCATCTCCATGAACGATGTAATTCAATTTTCTATCTACAAATTTTATGGATTTAGAAAAATATTTATATAATAAATATATATTTTATTTATATCATTATTAAAATTATTTGGATTATGGAACCTGGATCAAAGTATAAGGACTGAAACAACCAAACCAAAACATACATGAAAAACGAAGTAGTTATTACCCAAAACAGTGATTTTAACAAAGAATTGTTAATAAATAAGTGATAAATGATTATAGGTAAATAATATATGGTATAATATATATTATTATGGTTCTAGAATATATATTTTTTAAAAAATATATTTATTAAATAAGCGTTTTTTACGAATACAAAGGAAGTCAAACATGAGGTTAGAGTTTTGTCATCTCACTTTTACTCCTATGAGACATATTATATATTCCAAAGTTATTTATTTTGTGTGGTGTATATAATTAAAAATTCGATATATTATATCATGAATATATATATATTTTTGGTATTTAAATATTAATTTTAAATTATTTCTTTTATGGTTCTTATAATTCAAAAGATACCCAAGTGGTATGGTTTTATTTCACAATCTCATCACTCTTTGAGATTGGTTATCTTTAAATCCCCATTGGGGAAATATATTTCTTCCATATACATATTTTCATTAAAATTATTTAAATATTATTTATATTAATTTTTATGTATTTATTATTGAAATATTCCCCATGTTTGAATTTTTAAAAAATGGTTTGAAAGTAATCATCTTGTCATTTTCTAAATGAGGTACTTTTTAACCATTTAAAAATAGTGTGAAAGGAATGTTTTCCTTTAAATTATAAAAAATTAATGGAGTATCCCTCTATAATGACTAATATTTTATTTTTAATATCTATTGAAAATTTTAAAAGGTTCTTTTCAAATATTTTTTTCCTTTATAATTTCATAGTTTATTAAAAAATAAGCGATTTCAAACTGGAAAGGGCATATTTCTTTAGAATTATCCAATGATATTTTTAAATTATTTTTATATATTTCAAAATCATTTTTTGAATCATATGTTGAGGATGTACTCTAATGATACCATTTATCAAATTTATTTGGATGGTTTATGATCATTTTGGATGGGGAAAGTATTTATATTACTTATGATCTGTTCTTCCGATATGGAGAGTTATTGATTATTTTATGGAATGTTGATTATATTGTATTGTTTATGCATGTGAAGAATAAATTTTACTTATTAAGGGATGTTAAATCTCAATATAGTCCCCCGATGCATTAGTATATCTCATGAGACAAACTTGCTTAGGTTTTGGATGAGGCCTTACCAATTTATTCAGATGTCTTGAACAAGGACTTGATAATATTTTCAGATGGCTTGGTCGATTCCTTCGTGGTTTGTTTTATATATTTGAAAATATGAATTGCCTCATTATGAAATAAATTATTTATTTCCATGTGATTATTTTATTATTTGTGATTTCTATGGATAAATTTCAAGCTCATGTGATTACTTATATGGTATTATTTGATCATCAACTATTATTTCTATATTAGTAATGACTTATTTAGCTTCCATTTTATGCATACCCTTACTAAGAATATGATATCACCACTTTATTCTATATATTCACACCAGAATTCCAAATAAATATATTATTTTTTATATATATGGTTATACTATAAGAAATAATGGTGTCCTAAAAAAACAATATTGTATTTCATGTTTTCAAATGCTAATTGAAATTCAAGTCAGTATCTGATTTTTCATGACAACTAAACAATTTGGTATTTTTAGTTGAAATTTATTGTATCTAGTGTAAATTTAATAAAGTAACCACTAACTCTAGGATATTAGGTTTGGGGTCTTTACACATAGTTCCCAAAGGGAACGCATAAGAATATAGAAATCTTAGTGCACCCATAGGCACATAAGGGGGAAGTTGGGTGTGGCATGCCCCATGTTTGTTTGTGAATTTCTATCCAAGTGCCAAACCCAGTTCTTGGATCGAGAGGATGATAGAATGATGAGGATTATTAAGCACCTCTGAAAAATTTTGATGAAATAATGTGGGATTCACCAGGGATGGATATTGTAGCTCTATCATTTAAACATATGAAAAGAACACATGCTACCCAATTTGTTAAATATGTGACATTGGGTTGAAACTTCCATGTCATATTCAACATTAGCCACCCAAGGGTTTTCTTAATTTTCCGATGTATGTTGTTACACCTTCAATGGATTAAACAGAGTTATTGTGGACACTGAGCCAATGTATGAATACACATCAACAGTCATCATGTTTTTGCATGAAGAAGATCATACATAAGAATATTTCACCTATGAAATCCTAAATTGCATCATGACTAAGTTAGTGAGCCGTCACGTACTAGGAGAAATGAGGTAGTGTGAATATGCAGTGGTGTAATTTAGTGAAATGAATGGTTGTCCATGATTTTCAAAGAACTAGTTTGGTGGAGATTGTCTATAGATACCCTGAACCTACTCATTTGTAGTATGATTTAAACACATATTTGAGAGAGAGTTCTCAACCAAAGAAACAAAGTACCAATGTATACTTATAAGATAAGGAGAAGAAGTTTTCATGATTAATTCATGAAAAAGTCACAATACTTCTAGGTCTTTCAAAGAAGAGTGTCTTATGATCCTGACTTGGTTGTGCAAAGGAGAATATCCTGAAAAAAATTATTGTGATTATAACATATAGTGTGTTGTGTGAAGGTTTTGAGATAATGTGGGATTCTAGTGTCATGTGAAGAAGAATAATACAATCATGTACCTTGGTTACATAAAGTAGAATCTAGAAAATATCCTTTGTTTTGGTAAGAACACATAATGTTTGCATGATCTAGTTATTTGAAGTCATTATGCGAAGCTCTTACGTGAAGACACAGTGTATATTAAAAATATATTGAGTTGTATAAGAAGTAGAATGGAAGACACATCTTGTATTTTGTTACATGATATATCCATGTGATAATATAGTTGAATGATGTTAAGTGGTACAATATATATTCTTGAATATGTTTTGAGAAATATAAAGGAAAAAACTTAGGTTGTGTAATGTTATTTTATTACTCAAGATTTGAATGTACATGAAATATGTCACGAAACATCCTAGAGGGGCCCATGGTATGACTACCTCAAGCCTACCTTCAATAGGTCAGGGGTCGGTGACTATCACTAAGTAGGAATATCCCACAAATGAGAGGTATTTTACTAAGTAACTTCACACACACACAACTCCAAGCCACATATGCCGGAAAGTAAAAAAGACCAAGTAAAACAAATGAATACATACCACTATATCCCAAACAATAGATTACTATAGGAAAGTAAAGTTTAGTAAAGTAAAATTGGGCTAGAATACAAGCCCACCAAAAAGGAAGAGTCTGTAGCACATAGTCTTGAAGATCGTCTGCAGAAAACCCTACCAGATGGGTATATACATGAATTGCTATTTGAAGCCACGCGAGCACACCTAAACTATCTGGTCTCTCTCTAAGAACCACCTTTTCCTAGTCCACCTAGGATTCCATCAGAGGGTTGATGGTATGATCAAGACATGACACGTGGGAGAAAAGCCCATGCAAGGGTGAATAAAATAATACTCATTAGGACACCCGGAAACACAACATAAAAGACCACAGAAGAAACATCACTAAGAAGATATATTTATCTCAACATTGGTATATGTATACAACAGATATAACAAGAACATACAGGTATAATCATAAAGGATTCCAAGACTCAAGGTCTCATACACTACTAGATACATAGTTCTATTGCATAACATGCTTGTTCTAGGAGATCTCACTCCTTGAGCTATCTGATAGTAAGCACATAGAAGATTTTTTACCAAAAGTATATAAGAGAATGCATAGTCTCGATAAGTCATGAAGTTTCCCGAAGACATTCGGTCTCATTGAGGCACATAGTCTTGAAATCAAAACCATCCATTAACCACTAAAAACTACCTAATGCTTTCTTGTCAGGTCTAGTCATGTAGGAAAAATCTGATCTCGATACACAGATAGAGGGTTAATTTATAGGGCTCACTGGGTGGACACCTGGCCCTACTAGAAACTTCATACTAGATAGGGGATAGGTTCCCATGTAAATATAGGCCACACCTTCTCAAAAAACCCTATCTAAGGTACCATGAAGAGAAGTGAGGACTGACTGGGCCTCTCGGTGCGATACATGTTCCAACCCATTGAGTCAACTGTCAAAGCTAGACTGAGACAAATCACTTCAGAATACGGGTTATACTTTGTGATGGGAATAAGATCCTATATAAAAACCTCTTAGGAAATGAAAATGGGTACACTCTCAACCTTTTTTGATCCAACTAAAAACCTACAAAGCCATCTCAAAAGGACATTCCCATCACAAGGGTCCCATCACCGCAGATGACTTAGCAATCAGATTCTCTGTTTGAAAGAAATGACTATTTTAGTGAAAAGGCCTTATTTGGGTCTGGTCTAGGTCCGAATTGACCCACCGAGCCCGACTTGGTCTAGTCAACCCGACCCAACCAATCTGGCCTGGCCCAGTCTAGCTCAAACCAGCTTGGCCCACTAGATTGGCCCACATTGCAGGCTGATTAGGTTTCCCCACACTCGGTCCATCATACCGCGTGCCTCCGCCTGGTCAATGTAACTTTACCACATTCAAAATTGAAGACCACCAAATTTAGGATCCCCCAAGGCCTTCTTCTGCCATGGGATTCATGCGAACACCATCTTCGTACTTGACTCCCTTCACCACATCCCCGGTCACCACCCACAACACCACTCCAACTACGGGCTCCCATGTGACCCCTGCGAGCTATGATCCTCCTCTTCCGAACACCACCTCCAGCCCTCCTTTTTCCACCATATTCTCATGTGACCTTTTCCGCCTACCACTACTAGCCTCCACCACCACTGATCGCTAGCGTTCTAGTGGCCCCTTCCACATGCCACCAATTCGCCTCTAGTGCACCTACTACTGAAAAATGAACTATAACCATGATTCAAAACCATGGGTATAGCCCACAAAACTGTGGGTATAGGATATACCCATGGTTTTGGGAACCATGGGAAACCGAGGTATCGATATAACTCCACAAACTATACTCATAGTTTTCAAAACTGTGGGTAAAGCTTTTTTCCACAGTGTCATAGACACACTTACCACTGTGTCATGGCATTATACCCACAATTTGAAAATTGTAGGTATAAATATTATAAAAATAAAGCATGTGAGTTTCATTTCTATGACCTAATTAACTACCATTAAGTGAATCACCAACCAAGCTACATCGTTTACATTTATATATATCCATATCTCCCTAATTATATTAATTCTAAACTCCTGTATAGAAAAAAATGTCAGTGTGTTTCTATCAAGCGACCTACACTACTAATGAACAACACCTCACCAAAAAGGCTACTGAAATTATGTTAATATGTATCTATATTTAGGTAAATATATTAATCAGAACTGTTTGTTAAAAATTGGGGCTAGGGAGTTTCAAACCCCCACCTCAGCTAACTAGCTGAACTGCCCTACCACTATAGAAAATTTACTTACGTTAATATATATATATATATATATATTTTCTAATATATATATTTATAAAATGTGGGTATAAGAAAACATTACGCATGGGTTTTGAACCAGGGGTGTTTCTCTACAGCTAAAGTCCATTTCCCCTACACCAATTATAGTTATATTGATACAGATATACATTATATATATATATATATAACATGGAATAAATAAAATATCATTCTTGAGTTTTGAACCCATGATGCTATTTTAGTTCTGAACCCCATCTTACCACTACACCAATTAGAATTACATTTATATATACATATATTATTTTATATACATATTTTTTGCATGCAAAACATAAGAGACCCTATACCGACAATTCAATAAAATAATGGGTATAGGCTTATATACTGAAGTTTATACCCATGATTCATGAAAAACATGGGTACAGTTGTTACCTATATCCACAGTTCAATGTAAACCATGGATATAGGTTTTCTCATGAAATTCCCATGTAATTTTTGGATTCTTACGCTTATGCAGGTATCCTATACCCACATTTTATTAAGAACCATGTGTATAGGTCTGAAAATGTAACCTATACCCATGTTTCATGAAAACCATGGGTATAGGTGGTTCTATACCCATATCTTTTGGGAAAACCATGGGTATAAAACCATTTTACAGTAGTGTCTATTTTTTGAAATGAAAGCACACATGCTATCCTTTGGTAGCATTCTTCATCACCCTGGGATTAGATCAATGTTAAGATTCATCCTGAAGAAAAACCAATCAAATGAAAATATCTCCCAACTCAATTTGATCCATCTATCACCATCATCATTACACCTCCTACATGCCATGTCGATCCTAGATCTGTAATATCAGATCATTTCACCAAGGATCGATTGTGAAAAAATCAATCAATCACAACATGTCGAGTTCCGAGCCAAAAAAATAATTCCCACAATGAACAAAGAACATGGGGGGGGGGGGAAATCACAAATAAACCAAGAGGAGTGTACCATGATCGATTTTTGTGTCGATTATGGTTCGTTTCCATTAGAATGAAAATCAAAATCCAACAAATAATCACAAGATCATTCTCCCATCAAAACACTGCAAAGGTAAATCCCACCCCGCAATAATGATCAATACACATGCCAATATATTTGTTTATTGGTATATGTTCATCATGAAATTCATGAATGGGGAAAATAAATAAAATCAGAAATTCCCTACCTCAATTCGATCTAATCATTGATAAAGAACATTGTCCACATCATTGTTGTGGGTGAAGATCCTTCGAATATGAGGTTCATCATTGATCGTCGATCCACGATCCACTATCGTTCATTGAGAGAGCTCTATTTACTTACCTCATCGGAATTCTAGGGTTATGGTGATAACCCTTAATTATCTAACAAACATTTATTAAAAGGAAATGTTTTTTTGTGTCAAGAATAAAATATTTTAATGATTTTTATGTATAAAAATTATCTTTCACAACCGGGTCACATTGGATGATGTTAGGCCTCACCTAAAGAAACCAACCCCTTATGAACTCAATAGTGGTCTCATATTTCCAATATGAGTTACCATTTATGAGTTATTAGTCTTTTAAAATAAAATAATTTTATTTAATAATTTTATTTTCGGTTACATCCCTGGGGGAGTTTTCTATAGATTATCCATGCCGACCCTAGTTTGGTCGTTCCTATGGTAAATCCACTATTATGAGTTCAACGGTGCCCTTGGATTTCTGATTTAGGGAATTGTTTAAGATTTATTCCACTTTTTTAGAAAATTCACTTGCACATTCTATTAAAAACATATCATATTTCTGAAAATCATTCCGGGCACACCGGGTCTCAGAATCACATTCCATATCAGCGCCTGGTCTTGTAATTTTCGCAAATAATTTATAAAAAATCAAGAAAATCTGAGTCATTACATTATCCCCATATTAGGGATTTACATCCTCAAAAACCAAAAAAAAGGGATACTCAACCAATTGAGGGTACTGAGCACAAATATGATACTTCCGCACTAATGTGTTCTCCAAGATATTATTGTGATATCACTGAACGTGCACTAGGGGATTCAACCACCCACAAAGGAGCCTCTTCTATCGACCGATGATCTCCACTGGGTACTCAGCAAAGGTCAAACCATCTTCAAGGTCCAGCTCTCCCCATTCAATAACATGTGATAGATCATGCACACATATCTTCAGCTGAGAAACATGGAAGATGTTGGGTACTCAATCCATATGTAAGAATAGAGTTAGGTGGTACTCCACCTCTCCAACTCTACATAGAATCGGGAAAGGGTTGACAAAACTTGGGTATAACTTTCCACCCTAACTAAATCTATGTAACCCACGTCTAGGGGAGACTTGAAGGAACACATGGCCTCCCTCATTAAACTCAAAAGTCCCTCATCACCAATCAACATAAAATTTATGATGGCTTAGTGCAGTCTTCACCCACTCCTAGATGACCTGTACCTTGTCTATAGTTGCCTGCACCAACTCTGATCCCAAAAGTGGTGAATTTCATTGGTCAGTCTAACAAGTTGGTGACCTGTAGGGTCACCTGTACCTAGAATCAAATGGTTTCATACTGATGTTGGAGGGGTAGCTGTGGTTGTACACAAACTCCAACAGAGGTAGGATATCCTCCCAAATACAGCCCAAAATTAACATGTAAGCCCGAAACATGTCCTCCAGAACTTGAATGGTCCACTCAGTTTGTCCTTCTGTTTGGGGATGAAACGTTGTTCTAAAACATTAATGATTCCCAAACGCCTCATATAATCCCTTAAAAACCATGATGTGAAGTGAGAATCAATATTTAGCACAATAATCGATGGAAATACATAGAGTAGAACTATCTCTTGTATATAGGGGTGTCCCAAGATGTCTACTGAACTCTACTCCCTAATATCTAGGAAGTGGGATGACTTGGTGAGTTGGTCAATGAAAACCCTAATGGTATAATTACCCCTAGATCTATGTGGTGAATCCATCACAAAGTCCATTGTTATCCCATCCCACTTCTATTATGACACCTCAAGGGTTTGATTCAAACCCAATGGAACTAGATTCCTAGCCTTAACTTGTCAACAAGTAAGTCCTAAAGAACAAACTCTGTAACTTACTTCTTTATCCGTGGCCACCAAACTAACATCAGAGGTCCCAATACATCATTTCCACACATGGATGTACCACTAAATGGGATACATGAAACTCCCTCAGAACCTCCTCCCACAACTCCACTAGTATCATCATGAATCATTTGAAAATAATATCATGCTCCCCACCTTTCTAATATCCATTAGGTGCATTCCTTGTGGACATTTGAGCATGTATAGCCTTGCAGTAGGTATCCATAAGTTTTTACCTTCCTGAGTCGCAGTAAGTGTAGAGGGGTGACAACCATTGACTGAAGATAAGCTGCTTCAAGTCCATACAGAAAGGATATAAACAATGAGGATAACTGTTATGATGATTCATTTAACAAGTGCAAGCCAGATCTCCTACTAAGAGCATATTCCACCATGTTTCCCTTCCCATGAGTATAAATGATCTCTAAGTCATAGTCTTGGAAGAGACTTAAACATCACCTCTTTCTCAAATTTCGATCCTTCTAAGAGAAGATATAGTTGATACTCTTGTGGTTGTAGTGGATGATAAACTAATCACCATCAGGTAGTTTTTCCACTTCTTCAAGTGAGGAATACCACTACTAACACAAGATCATTGACCATGTAGTTCTTTTCATGTGGTCTCAACTAGTGTGAACCATATGCAATCACTACTTGCCTCTGCATTAGGATACAACCAAGCCAGACTCATGATTCATTATAGAACACTACATACTCAACACCCTCCTATAGTAACCTCAACATGGGAGATATCATCAAACTCCATCTCAACCTTCAATGGTTCTCTTGGAGTGTGTCCAGGATCATTCTTAAGTGTCTCATGTGATCCTCCTAAGACACCGAGTACACTAGGATGTCATCAAAGAAGGTCACCTGGGGCTGCCCAGGGTGAAACACTAGGTCTCATGAAGCCCTTCCTCTATAATTCCTCCAACTGCACCCTCTACTCATGAAGCTATGTGTGAACCATCCGATATGCTAGTGTAGATATCAGTGTTATATCAGGGTGAATATCAACGTAGAAGTCTATATCCCGATAGGTAGGTAAACCTGGAATATCTTCAGGGAAGAGGTCCTTATGATATTCTAATATTATAAGAAACTAAGGACTCAAAAAATCCATTACATAGAGGTTCTGGATAGCAAAATAAAGAGTAATCGACTAAAACCTTATTTAATTCAGTCCATCTTGAACTGCAAGGATTTCCCTTTCACAAATAAAAAGGGGAATATGGTTCTATTAACACAGCTGAACCACACCCTTTTTCCTTTGGTCATGAACTATGTCTACTAGTCCTTACTGAGAATGACATAGTAAGGCCTTGATGATACTACCAAGAGATACCAACTAAAAATATCACCTTTAATTGTCAGGTAACACTGTTGAAACTAGTGTCTGATCATCGAGTCTCCTCTAGTAGGTTTCTCTAAGCATAAGGGTCAAGTCAATAGTTTAACTGAAATCTCTAAGTATCAACCAAGAAAAGTGGTAGGAAATAAAATCACTAGCACATGTTTCTATCTACAAAAACTAAAGTAGAAAGACACAGATCATACCTTGAACCATTAATGGAGTCTTGGGGACCTAAGTCTCAAAAGTATACAACTATCTCCTCCTCTATCCTCTAGGTCCCTAAGTTTGGTATGGACTACATGTCGATGGTGGAGGTGACATGTCAAAATGTTGTCCACCTCCTACTACTTCCACATCTCCTCTGCCACATCCACCGCCCAACAGATCTATCGGCTCATGCTGCTGCCTCTTCCTTGGTGGTTCATCAACTACCGCTCTAAATTCATCTTGAATGGTGGGAAAATAATTGTAAGAACCCGGATCTATTTTCAGGTATGTTTTTCCCTTTTTATGGAGTTTCTGAGAAAAATTAATTTTCTAGAAATTTCAGAAGTACACGCCGTGTACTTTATGGGTACACGCCATGTACTCTTTCCCGGCTTGAAGCCGTGTGCTGGCCGTGTCCGGGCCACACACACGGTGTGTAAGGCTGAGTTGGAGGCCGATTATTTCAGAGTACGGAAAAATTATAAGTACACGCTGTGTACTCTAAAAGTACATGCCGTGTACTTTTTTTTCATGAAACGGACCGGGGTCATGTCTAACCCTTATATTCACCTTCTTCTCTAGTTTTCGGCCATCTGAAGCGACCCGTACGGCCGGATATTCGATGGACGACCGCCTCACCATCCGTTCTCCGATTCGAGCACGGTCAGTTGCATTGGAAGCGCAGCGGTGAGTTCTTCCTTCTTCTTTATCCTTGTTTCTTGATTCCTCCTCATTTCCATGTTATCGTAGGTTGAGATTTTTGTGCGTTTTCTCAAATCTACATCGTTCCAAGGGGAATTTATCGTCGAGGTTAACGTATATCGATCTCCTAGGATCGAGGTATGTGGTTTGTGCCTTTCTGTAGAATGTTGATGAATATTATGTGCAAATTCCACCAATACCCTTAAACGGGGTATTGCGTGTTGCCTGTTTTGCCCTTGTTTCTTGCCTACTTTTCTTGATTTCTTTATTAGAGGTTATTTCTTGTGATTAGAGTATTTTTTTTGTGCTCATATTGCTTTTCCATGCTTATTCTTCCTGTTTGGCATTTTTCCAGTTGCCATGCCTAGTCGTAGGATAGTAGAACTATTGTTTTATTATTGCTGTTGAGCCTTAGTTGATAGCCAAGTAGTTCTTGAGGTTTAGTTGGACGATATACACGTGCAGAGCATGTTTAGTTATACTCAGGACTGTGTGAACCTAGAGTAGTAGACCAAAGGGAGAATTGACGGAAGGGCTTCTCCAGAGTGTCTTTTAATTACGATACGCGAGATGTAGGGGGAATTGATGTTGAGTGCTTCCCTAGAGAGCCATTAGAACTACACGGGCCATAGGGGGAATTGACATTTAGTGCTTCCCCAGAGAGCCTTTAGCACGATACGAGACTATAGGGGGAATTGACGATGAGTGATTCCCCAGAGAGTCTGCTTAATTACGTAGCTGAACCCGAGGGGTGAGACAGTGTGTGCCTCCCAGAGGGTTGCTAGTACTTAGAGGATGAACCATAGGGGTTAGACTGTGAGAGCTACCTAGAGGGTTACCTGTTTTCTTCTTCTTGTTGACTGTTTACTTGTGCACTTTGTTTGCTAGAACTGTGGATTGTAGCTGCTTGTGATTTTCTGTTTACTGCTTATTGTTTTATTACTACCATGTGTTCATTGATTGTTAGGTACATATCTTTGGGTGATTACCTACTGGGATTGTATCTCACACCCTATTTGGGCCATGCTTTTGGGACCATGAAGACTATGTTGCTGCAGGTATAGATAAGGGAAAGCGCCCTTCTACTTTAGGATCTTGATTGCACCAGGAGCTGGGAGTATGGGACTGAGATGTGGCTCGCGATGCTGAGAATATTATTTTGTTTTTCTTTTTCACTTGGTTTCAGTTGTATTCTAGCATGTTTTTGTGTTTTCTTCTTTCCATAGATACTTTTATCTCTTGCATTATTGTCATCATTGCTATGTATCTACATTGCTTCCGCAGTTTGGTTTATTTTGTTATGCATGTTGTTTACTACTTCCAATATTTATTGTTGTTTTCTTACCTTGTATACCTTACCAAATGAGGGCATAGTTTCCCCACCGACTCACCAAGGCCCTCGCTGCTAGTCGGCAGCCTATGGCCCTTGGGGAAACACGCTTGAGGTCATGTGGCGAACCGGGTACGGGGCACCAGTGGAGGGGCTCCGGACTCGGGACGTTACAAAGTGGTATCAGAGGAATTCTTTTCTCTTGCTTTACTTTTTGGAGAATTTAGCCAGGGATAGAATGGATTCGGTACTTGGTATTAATATGTGCTCGGGAGTAGCTAACCTGTGTACAGGGAAAGGCCATACTACCTTGTTATTGGAAGTTTTTTGGTTTTGAGTTTTATGACTGATATGTTTTCACCTAGAGTGATTCGCATGACTTGTGCGGTTATTGTTTTGATATTTCGGTTCTATTTCTGTCGCAACCCGATGAGATGATGGTATTCCATCTCATGCATCATATATTCACTTGTATAAATCACATGTCATGCATTCTTGCCATGCCATCTAGGGTGCATTAGCGATTGCATGCTGTTGTGATAGGCTCTGTGTAGATTATGCATGATGTTGTGATAAATGCTTAATAGATTCTCTGCTGTTGTGTTAGAAAACTATTGTTTTGTTTCTTGCTTAAAATGAACTCCAATTCTTGGTTCTTGAGGCGTTATGGTCCCTCCCAGATTAGAATTTGTAATCTCTTCCCTTGTTTTTAGTGTTTCTGGAATTCTGCGCAGTTTCTGAGCTACTTCCTAGAAAAACCCAGAATACACGACGTATACTTTTTGGATACACGCCGTGTAGTTTTCAGGCCGTGTCACTGACCATGTGAGCAGGACACGATGTCGTGGGAGTAACTTCGGAAACACGCCGTGTACCATTGGTACACACCATGTGAGTTCAGAGCCATGTACCCGGCCGTGTCACTAACAACACGGGCCGGGGAAGCTCGGGTAGAACATGCAGTTTCCATAGCGAACACGCCGTGTAGTCCTGTCCAGGTACCCGACCATGTAACAAACAACACGGGCCTACATTACCTTCTTTTCCACATGCCATGTTTGTTCGTAACATGCCGTGTAGTCTTTCCCAGGTACCCGTCCGTGTCACGAACAACACAGGATGGTGTCGCCTTCGCCTATGCACACCGTGCTTGTTCGGAGCATGCTGTGTAAGGACCAGCCGTGTAGACGGCCGTGTACTCAACAACATGGACCGTTGAAGCCTTGTCTAGTGCACGCCGTGTTTGTTTCGAACACGTCGTGTAGTCTTGGGTTGAGTCGGACCATGTGGGTTGGCCGTGTCAGGAGATTCGGGCAGGGGAATAGTTTCAAGTACACGCCGTGTGGGGTGGTCAACACACCGTGTATTTTGGGGTGTACGCAACTTTTAGGGTAGGAATACACGCCCATGTCAGTGGCTTAAGTCGACACGCCGTGTAGTTTTATACACGCCATGTAGTCATGTTTTGAAATCTTATGTGTTTTTCTTCCCCTGTTCCCGTTTTGTACTATTGTGTTTTCTGTCCTTGTTTTCTTGATCTAAGGTGTGCTTTTAATCTTTCAGAGCTATGCCCCCAAGACATCCTCCGGTCGTACGTCTGTTGTCAGGCAGTTTTCAGACGCCAGACAGGGCTGATCAAGGACTTCCTGTCGATCCCCCAGCCGAGCCAGCCTTGGCACCGGTTCTTGTGCCATTCGCGGGCGCTGATGCACAGTTCAGGGAAGGTTTCATGAGGATGATGCAGGCCTTCCAGGGAGCACCACCTCTGGCCTCGTCTATAGAAGACTTGACGCGGGTCTTTCAGCAGCAACATCCTCCCACGTTCTCAGGGGAGGGAGGACCTCAGGCTGCAGAGTCATGGTTGGAAGCCATGCTGACTATTTTTGAGCATCTGGAGACACCTCCAGAGAGGCGGGTCAAGCTCGCTACCTACATGCTCCAAGACTCCGCCAAGAGGTGGTGAGACGTGATCTCACAGGCGGTTCAGCAGCAGGCTATGGCTTGGGAGGAGTTCCAGTGAGTTTTCTACGATTACTTCTACCCGGAGACCCTGAGGGCCGATCGAGCCCGGGAGATCATGAGCTTAGAGCAGGGTACTCTATCTATCATGGAGTATTCCTATCGTTTCACTGAGCTGTAGCATTTTACACCCCTTAGGGATGGGAGTGGGGTGTTCTTGGTGAGGAAGTTTGAGGATCGTTTCAGGCGGGAGATCCGCTCGCAGGTGAATATCTTCCTGCTGACTTCCATTAATTCCATTATCAACCAGGCACTGATTGCGGAGTGCAATCTGAGAGACTCTGGAGCTGCGAGCCAGGGCAGTTCTACTTCCAGAGCTAGCTTTCCTTCAGATGATAGCAAGAAGCGCAGTAGGGAGCCTACGTGCGGTGATTCGAGGAAGCGAGACACATCATCAGGCAACCAGGTGACATGCTATCAGTGTGGACGGGCAGGGCACACGACGCCGTAGTGCCAGAGAGACCCCGTGGAGTGCTGATCTTTCGGTAAGATGGGTCACCTTCAGCGTTTTTTCCAGGTTTTCTCACCAGCAGCTGGTGACCGGGGTTTTTCCATGACTCCTCGTTCAGGAGCAGCCCCACCAGTCTCTCACCAGTCAGGGAACTGGAGTTCTTCCGACCATTCGGGCCGAGTTGGAGGTCGAGGCTGTGGCGGTCATCCACCAGTCCCTCAGCACCAGCAAGGCGGTTCAGCTCAGAGTGGTCAGCCAGCGGCGCAGGGCCATGGTACAGGGCAATCTTTTGCCGTGGAGAAAACTTATCATGAGCAGGATCCCGACCCTTCTACTGTTCAAGGTATGATTTTAGTATCCTCAGTTTTGTCTTCAGCCCTTTTCGATACTAGTGCTACGTATAGTTTTATCTCTGTTTTTGTTGTGGAGATCCTTGGACTCTGCATATTTTCTTCTGCTGACTCGTTGACACTAAACATACCCTTGGGGACGAGGAAATCTAGTGTACGCCAGTGTAGAGAGTTCCCTCTCGAGGTTGCAGGGTATCGCTTCTTATGGGATCTCTATGTCCTGGAGATGACATGCTATGATGTCATCCTTGGAATGGATTGGTTGGTTCCCTTTCAGGAATTCATCGACTGTTATCGCCGCAGAGTCAGTTTCATTTCACTTGAGGGTGAATCTTTTCTTCATAGAGGCGAATGGGACGTTCAGGCGAGTCGGGCAGGACTCGAGCATCTTGGGCTAGGAGGGGTGACAGCCCAGATTGCTAGTCTCTATCTGGATGATCAGGGGACTCCACAGTTGGACTTTCCTCCAGTGGTGGATTGCTTCAGGGATGTCTTTCCAGAGGACTTTTCAGGTTTGCCTCCAGAGCGTGAGGTAGAATTTTCAATTGAGCTTGTGCCAGGAGCGGCACCAGTGTCCATTCATCCTTATAGGATGGCTACACCTGAGTTGCAGGAGCTCAAGAATCATTTGGAGGAGATACAGGCTAAGGGTTTCATCTAACCCAGTACTTCTCCTTGGGGTTCGCCTATTCTGTTTGCAAAGAAGGCAGACGGTACCCTTCGGCTTTGTGTGGATTATCAGAAGCTGAACCAGTTGACGGTCAAGAACCGATATCCCTTGCTGCGGATTGATGACCTTTTCGATCAGCTTCAAGGAACCTGGGTGTTCTCGAAGATCGACTTGAGGTACGGTTATCATCAGCTGGACGTTATACCATTAGATATACCTCTGACAGGCTTTAGGAGAAGGTATGGTCTATACGAGTATACAGTCATGCCATTCGGTCTCATGAACCCACCTGCAGTTTTCATGGCACTGATGAACCGAGTGTTCCATCCTTACTTGGACTCCTTCGTCGTGGTCTTTGTGAACGATATCTTGGTGTACTCTCACACTCGACACGACCATGCCACACATCTTGAGATCGTTTTGAGTACACTGAGAGAGCATCGAATTTATGCTAAACTCTCGAAGTGCCACTTCTGGATGGACCAGATTCACTTCTTGGGTCACATCATCTTAGAGGAAGGAGTATCAATGGACCCAGAGAAAGTGAGAGATGTAGTTTTTTGGGAGCAGCTGAAGAAGTTTTTTGAGGTACGGAGCTTCCTAGGGCTGGCTGGATACTACAAACGCATCATTCAGGACTTTTCTCATCTATCAGCACCTTTGACAGGACTGACCAAGAAGGGGGCAAAGTTCTTATGGTCAGATTCTTGCGAGTCATCCTTTCAGGATCTGAAGGGGAGGTTGACGTTAGCACCGATACTATTCTTGCCAGAGCCAGGAAAGAGCTACACTGTTTACTGTGATTCTTTGAGTATCGGGATGGGAGCTGTGCTTATGCAGGGAGATGGAGTCATTGTGTACGGGTCTCAGCAGTTGAGGCCACATGAGATGAACTACCCTACGCATGATTTGGAGTTATCTTCCATTGTTCATGCCTTGCGCTGTAGGAGACACTATCTTCTGGGAGAGCACTTTGTGGTCTTCACTGACCATAAGAGTCTCAAGTATATCTTCACTCAGCATGATCTGAATCTGAGGTAGCGCATGTGGGTTGAGTATCTACAATCTTTTGATTTCGAGCTTGCCTATATGCGAGGAAAGGGAAATGCCGTGGCTGATGCGTTGAGTAGGAGAACTCCGATTCAGGCAGTTCAGGAGGCCAATAGTGAGTGGCAGTTGATGGCTCTGTTCTCTGAGATGCATCTAGAGGTGCACGACAAACGGGGATAGACTTTTCTATCTTCTGTAACTGTTACCTCCACGTTACTTGATCGGGTATAGATGATGAAACTATTAGACTCAGAAGGATTAGTCCCGCGGGAGAGTGTGTTAGGAGAGGACCCTCTTCTTAGATGGACAGTGGGCGAGGATGAGATCTTTCATTTCCAAGGACACGTATGGGTGCCAGCAGGCATACACGAGGAGCTGATGTGGGATTTCCATTCCTCTGTTTGGGAAGTTCATCCTGGCATCACCAAGATGTATCAGGATCTTCATCGCCAGTATTGGTGGCCAGGTATGAAGAAGGATGTCGCTGGTTTTTTCATGAGATGTTCTACTTGTCAGCAGGTGAAAGTGGAGCATCAGCGACTAGCGGGGCTTTTACAGCAGTTACCCATTCCAGAGTGGAAGTGGAACGATGTCACAATGGACTTCGTGACTAGGTTTCCGAGGACGCCTCGAGGGAACAATGCTATTTGGGTTGTCGTCGACAGGCTTACGAAGGTTACTCACTTCTTTCCAATCAAGGAAACCTTCTGTGTCAATGATCTGAGACGACTTTACATCATAGAGATTGTGCGTCTTCATGGAGTTACATGCTCTATTGTTTTAGACAGAGATGCGTGCTTTACCTCTCGGTTCTGGTAGGGAATTCAGAAGGCCTTGGGTGCACAGGTACTTTTGAGTACATCATACCATCCCCAGACTGATGGCCAGTCCGAGCACATGATCTAGGTGCTTGAGGATATGCTCCAAGCTTGCATCCTTGACTTTGGTGGTTCTTGGGAGAAGAATATTCCTCTGGTGGAGTTTTCCTACAATAACAGTTTCCAGGCGACTATTCAGATGGCTCCATATGAGGCCTTGTACGGTAGGCCATGCCGATCACCCTTATGCTGGATGGAGGCAGGAGAGGCAACTTTGCTGGGACCTCGTCTTGTTCAAGAGACTTCAGAGCAAATAGAACTGATTCAGAAGAGGATGGCTACAATACAGTCTCGACAGAAGTCTTATGCTGATCAGCGGAGATGACCTCTAGAGTTCGAGGTCGGTGATCAGGTTTTCCTACGTGTCGCACTGAGGTTGAGACACAAGAGGATCAGGAGGCAGGGTAAGCTTTCACCGCGGTACGTCGGGCCGTTTGAGGTCTTGGAGAGAGTGGGGATGGTCGCCTATCAGTTGTAGCTACCTTAGAGGTATCAGGCCATGCACAACGTCTTCCACGTCTCTCAGCTCCGACGCTACTTTTCAGACCCATCCCACGTCTTTCAGCCCTAGGAAGTCGAGCTTGAAGCGGATGCGTCGTTCAAGGAGCATCCTATCCGGATTGTCGATCGTTGTACGAAGGTTTTCCACGGGTGGTCTGTTCATTTGGTACGGGTGCTATGGCAGGACAGACGAGTACAGGACGAGACCTAGGAGAGGGAGGCCGATGTACGATCGTAGTGGCCAGAGCTGTTCAGGGTTTCTCCTTCTACGCCTCGTTAGGGAAATTCGAGGGCGAATTTCTTTAAGGGGGGAGTTTTTAAGAACCCAGATATCTTTTTAGGTATGTTTTTCCTTTTTCCTGGAGTTTTTGAGAAAAATGAATTTTCTAAAAATTTCAGAAGTACACGCCGTTTACTTTCTAGGTACATGCTGTGTAATCTTTCTCGACTCGAAGCCATGTGTTGGCCATGTCCGGGCTACACACACGGTGTGTAAGGCTGAGGTGGAGGCCGATTATTTCGGAGTACGGAAAAATTAGAAGTACACGCCATGTACTCTAAAAGAACACACTGTGTACTTTTTTTTTTCATGAAACGGACCAGGTTCACGTCTAACCCTCAAATTCACCTTCTTCTCTAGTTTTCAACCATCCGAAGTGACCCGTACGGATGGATCTTCGACAGACGACCGCCTCGCTGTCCGTTCTCCGATTCGAGCACGGTCAGTTGCATTGGAAGCGCAGCAGTGAGTTCTTCCTTCTGCTTTAGCCTTGTTTCTTGATTCCTCCTCGTTTCCAAGTTATTGTAGGTTGATAATTTTTTGCGTTTTCTCAGATCTACGTCATCCAAGGGGAATCTGTCATCAAGGTTCAGGTATATTGATCTCCTAGGATCGAGGTAGGTGGTTTGTGCCTTTCCGTAGAAAGTTGATGAATATTATGTGAAAATTACACCAATACCCTTGAACGGGGTATTGCGTGTTGCCTGTTTTTCCCTTGTTTCTTTCCTGCTTTGCTTTATTGCTTTAGTAGAGGTTATTGCTTGTGATTAGAGTATTTTTTTGTGCTTAGATTTATTTTCCATGTTTATTCTGCCTATTTGGAATTTTTCCAGTTGCCATGCCTAGTAGTAGGATAGTGGAACTGTTGTTTTATTATTTTTGTTGAGCCTTAGTTGATAGCCAAGTAGTTATTGAGGTTTACTTGGATGATATACACACACCGAGCATGTTTAGTTATACTCAGGACTGTGAGAACCTAGAGTAATAGACCAAAGGGAGAATTGACGGAAGGGCTTCTCCAGAGTGTCTTTTAATTATGATACACGGGCTGTAGGGGGAATTGACGTTGAGTTCTTCCCTAGAGAGCCATTAGCATGACACATGCCATAGGGGGAATTGATGTTGAGTGATTACCCAGAGAGAATTTAGCACGATACGAGACTATAGGGGGAATTGACGGTGAGTGCTTCCCCAGAGAGTCTGCTTAATTACGTAGATGAACCAGAGGGGTGAGACTGTGTGTGCCTCCCAGAGGGTTTCTAGTAATTAGAGGATGAACCATAGGGGTTAGACTGTGAGAGCTACCCAGAGGGTTACCTGTTTTCTTCTTGTTGTTGACTGTTTACTTGTGCACTTTGTTTGCTAGAACTGTGGATTGTAGCTGCTTGTGCTTTTCTGTTTACTGCTTCCTGTTTTATTACTACCATGTGTTCATTGACTGTTAGTCACAGATCTTTGGGTGATTGCCTACTGGGATTGTATCTCACACCCTATTTGGGCCATGCTTTTGGGCCCAAGCAGACTATGTTGCTGTAGGTATAGATAAGGGCAAGCGCCCTTCTACTTCAGGATCTTGATTGCACCTGGAGTTGGGAAGAATGGGACTGAGACGTGGCTCGCGATACTGAGAAGATTATTTTGTTTTTCTTTTTCACTTGGTTTCAGTTGTATTCCAGCATGTTGTTGTGTATTCTTCATTCCATAGATACTTGTACCTGTTGCATTATTGTCGTCATTTCTATGTATCTACATTGCTTCCTCAGTTTACATTCTTTTGTTATGCATATTGTTTACTGCTTCTGCTGTTTATTGTTGTTTTCTTAACTTTTATACCTTACCAAATGAGGGCATAGTTTTCCCACTGAATCACCAAGGCCCTCACTGCTAGTCAGCAGCCTCTGGTGCTTGGGGAAATGCGCTTGAGGTCATGTGGCGAACCGGGTACGGGGCACCAGTGGAGGGGCTCCAGACTCGGGACGTTACAATAATGCATGAGATTTCCCTTCCCATCACAAGCATAGGAAAGTACCCATTTTAGGGAACTGAGGTGACCATGGGGCCTCCAAAAAATCCTCATGTTTCATGTCCTATATCATGAACCTACTATTGGTAGGTCTTTCTAAACCTACATCTCAGGTGATCATTGCCTCAAAATCCTATGATACACGCTCGAACCCTATGTATTATCATCCAGAACCAAAATATCTATGAACTACTCAGTTTGGAAAGATTCATCCACCTGGACCACTTGAGGATTTTCTAGGAACTAATCAATTGGAAAAAGAACCGCATACTAACCATCTTGAATAAAAACTACTTCATGATTGGCTCCCCACAAGGAGGCCTCATCAAACATCGGGTCAAAATCTAGATCCTTCTATAGAAACCTCCCTGGATAGCATTAGGAATACATCCTATAATAAAATAAGATATATCATAGTCAAAAAATTATATCTAGTGAGCTGACTCGTGAATGAAATGGAAAACAAAACCCATTATTATATGATTCACGTATCTTTTCCCCCTATAACCACTGTTTTTCTATGCTGAGTTAAAAAGAATGTATCCAGAGTCTTAGTGTATTGATACATCGGCCGCTGCACCAACATTAGATTCCCTGGTCTAAAAGAGGAACTGAAAAAACTTAACACTGTTTCCCCAAACCAATCTCACAGACTCCCAGTCCTTAAGTAGAACCGATCCCCTCTAATAACACTCTGTCACAACCCGTTCTAGAGGGTCTCATTCCCTTTCTACCCTAATCTTGAATCAAATTGTCCAGGGGCTGGTGACTAGCACCGAGTAGGAATATCCCTCAAATGGGAGGAATTTTTCTAAGTACTTGTACACACGCACACAACTCCAAGGCACAAATGCTAGAAAGTAGAAAAACTAAGTAAAAAAATTCATGCATTCCAATATATCCCAACCAATAAAATATGATAGAAAAGTAAAGTGTAGTAAATTACAATCGATCTAGAATATAAGCCCACCGAAAAGAAAGATTCTGTAACACTAGGTCCTAAATCTCGTTTGCAGAAAACCCTACATGAAAGGTAGGTATAGGAATAACTTTCTGAATCCGTAGGAGCACACCTCAATTATTTGGTCTCTCTCTAAGAACAACCTTGTCCTGGTCCACCTAGTTCTCCATCAAAGCATTGATAGGCTACACGAGACACGACACGTGTGGGAAAAGCCTATGCAGGGGTGAGTAAAAAAATACTCAATAGGACACCCCAAAAAACAAAGTAAAATACCACAGAGGAAACCTCACTAAGATGATAAAGTCATATCAAAACATTAATATGTATACATTACATATAACAAGAACATCCATGTGTACTTGTAAAGGATTCCAAGACTCAAGGTCTTATCCACTTCCAGTTACATGGTTCTGCTGTTTAGTATGCTCATTCCAGGAGATATCACTCCTCAATCTATCTAATAGTAAGCATGTAGAACATATTCTACAAAAATTATCCAATAGTATGTATGGTAATGATAAGTCATGATGATTTCCTGAGAAATCCAGTATCACTGAGGCATAAAGTCTCAAAATCATTGTCAACCATCAACCACTAAAAACTACCTTAATCTTTATCTTCAAGCCTAGTAATGTAGGAAAGAATCTAATCTCGATACATAGATAGGGGGTCAATTCCAAGGGCTCACTAGGGGGACACCTGGACCTACTGGAAACATCATCATAGATAGGGGATAGGTGACGGTGTAAATATTGGTCACACCTTCTCCACAAACCCTATCTATGGTAGCATGAAGAGAAGTGAGGACAGAATAGGTCTCTCGGTGTGACACATGCTCCAACTAGCTAAGTCAACTGTCTAAGCCAGGATGAGAGAACTCAATTCAGAATATGGGTCATTCTCTACGATGGGAACATGCTCCTGCATCAAACTATCATAAGAAAAGACCAATGGTATGCTTTGAAACTCTTATAATCCAACTAAAAACTCACTAATCCATCTCAAAATGACAACCACATTGCAAGGGTCCCAATGACGTAGATGGATCATCAATATGATGCATTGTTTGAAATATATGTCCATTTTAGTAAAAAGGCTTGATCTGGGTCCGACCTGAACCATCGGACCCCACCCTTCTTGTCGGTCGACCTGACCCGGCCTGACGACCAAACCGACCACGCCCAATGGCCAACCCAACCTAGCTCGGTCCTTCTCGAACCGGCCTAGCCCACTGGGCCTGCTGGACCATGGCCTGAATCATCTGGTCTAGCCCACATTGAGGGCTAGGTTGGTTGCCCTGCACACAATCAGATGAACCGCGTGCCTCCACTTGGTCAATGTGTCACCGCAACATTTAATGTGAATGGCCACCACATCCTAACTCCCCCGTGGACTGTTACCATCACAAGCTCCACGCTAATCCCTTCATCACTTCCCCAGTTGCTGCCCATGGCACCACTCTGACTATAGACTCCCACGAGGCTCCACTAGGCCATGTTTCTACTCCTTCAGCCACCAGCAGCAGACTGCCGTCATCTGTCACATCTGCACACACCCACTGCTGATGTCGGCGCACTGGTGGCCTCTTCTTCATGTCACTAGTTCACCTCTGGTGCTCTGTTTTTTGAAATGGAAGAACACCTTTGATCCTTGGGTCACGTTCTTCATCACCTTGGGCTTAGATCAATGTTATGATTCATCCCAGAGAAAAACCACTTGAATGAAAATATCTCCTAACTAACTTTGATCCATACGTCACCATCGTCATTGGACCTCCTTCATGACATGTTGATCCCAAATCTATGATATCAGATCATTGAGCCAAGGATTGAGTGCGCAACAATTTATCGATCACAACATATTGAGTCGTAGTACAAACGAAGAATGCCTGCATTAAACAAAAAATGAAGGGGGAGGATAGAAAAGAATAAATCAACCAAGAGGAATGGTACTTAATAAATGTCCTTGTCGATCATAGTTCATTGTTTTTAGAAAAAAAATTGAAATCCAAAAAATAATCAAAAGGTCATTCTTCCATCAAAATTATGCAAAGGTAAATCCCATCTCGCAATAACGATCGATCCACGAGCCAACCTGTTTTTTGATTGATCCACATTCATCATGGAATTCATGAAGGGTGAAAATAAATATAATAAAAAACTACCAACCTCAATTCAGTCCGATTGCTAATGAAGAATGGTCATCACATCATTATTGTGGGTGAAGATTATTTGAATATAAGGTTTGTCATTGATCATCAATCCACGATCTGCCGCCAATCATTGAGAGAGCTCTATATCCTTTCTTAATTGGAATTATAGGGTTATGTTGATAACCCTAAATTTTTTAACAAACATGTATTAAAATAAAACTCTTCATTATGTCAAGAATAAAATATTTATATTAAAATATTTTAATGACGTTTACATCCAGAAACTATCTTTCACAATCGGGCTGTATCAGCCGATGTTAGGCCTTTCCTAAGGAAACAAACCCCTTACAAACTCAACGGTGGTCTCATATTTCCAATACGAGTTACCATTTATGAGTTATTAGGATTTTAAAATAATATAATTTTATTTAATTATTTTATTTATGATTACGTCCCTAGAGACTTTTTATACAGATGACCCGTGCCAACCAAGGTTAGGTTGCGCCTAGGGTAAAGCCACTATTTTGAGTTCAACGTTTCCCTCACATTTCTGATCTAGGTAGCCGTTTAGTAGTTATTCCACATTTCCAGAAAATTCCATTGTGCATGCTATTAAAAACATAACAAATTTCAGCGAATTGTTTTGGGCATACTGGGCCTCAGAATCACACACCGTCTCAACACCTATTCTTATAATTTTTTCAAATAATTTATAAAAATAAAATTGAGAAAATCTTTGTCAATATAAAATAACAATTTCAAGTGGTGTAAGGATTTTGAATTTTTATTATTGCAAAAAGTACATTTAATAAGAAATTGAATTGTTTTATACATGCATGAATAATGAAAAATCCATATGAAATATATATTTCATGAACAATGTGAAATATTTTGAGATTTAATATGGGTAATAATTCAGAAGTCATTCATACCCAAGTAGTCAAGGTATTGAGATAATTTTTGATCATTTGACGATCAGTAAATAATAAGGATTAGGTAGTTGTTTATTACTTGTTGAAGTTTATGGAGATTTTATTAGATCAGGTGATATGGTTTATTTTTGGAGGAAGATTTCATCTCTAGGTAGTTCAGAACCATCCTGAACCCAAAATAGATATTTCTATAAGTGGATCATATCTTGAAGTGATCAGGAAGTATTAAATATGACAACCAATACATTTGATACACTATTTCATGATTTATTAAATATATTTACACTAAAAAATCCTAAATAACCATAAAGAATAACGACTTTGTGAAATTAGGTATATAGAACATCAACCTAAAACATGGACACACCAATAATATTGAAAACTTCCATAACATGCTCCTAAAATTACATGTTTCTTATAAAACTGCATGGGATAACCTATGGATGAACATAAGAAATGAGTGATCTATAAATCCTAGTAAGGGATGAAAAAAATAATATAATAAGGTAAATTAGAACATGTTTTCCCTGATTTATATCAAGGTAATATAAGAGGGGTGATAATTATAATCTCAGACAATGAGGATTGATATAACATAATAGCGTAAAGTAAACATAGGAATGTTGAGAAAAAATTAAACATGAAATCATAAAAATTGGTCAAGGATAACCTCCAAGACATCATAACATGGAATAAAAATTACCATAATGTATTAGGTTTACTCTCTAATCCCATACATGACATATTATAAGACTAAAACATTACCCAATTCATTGGAGTATTATTTGGGCACACACATCATAATATATGCATGATTATGTGAACCATATAAATCAATCAATATAGAAAATATTTCATAATATTTAATCCCATGATTAAAGAGTGTGTCATATGTAAATGGAAGTTCCAAATAAATTAAGTATAGGTACATATAGGGGAATACATTTGAGTAGAAATGAGGATGGATTTTCACTACACAATAGTTTGGCATGGAAAATCATAGGAAAATTTGGGCAGTATAACAGGGGTAATTAGAGGTTAATTGGAGGTATTAATGAGTGTTAAAGGGACCTATAATTAATTTTAAATAATAATGTAATAAATATGGATGTGTGAGAACATATACCAATATGAAAAAATGGATAAAAAAAGTAATAACGTAAATGAGGTGCTTGAATATTGAGAAGAAGGAGAGGATCCATTACCTTGAAAGGGTAATTCTAAAAGCTTTGGAGGAGCTTCCTGAGAGCTTGAGTGAACCTTGGGAGGAATATAGAGAAGTTAGGTAAGAGTAATGTTGTGATCCAAGTGTTTTTAGTGAACAATGGTGGGAGTTTTGGTCAGTTTATATAGAAAAATAGAGGAGATTTCTTTATTAATATCCAAACATAGATTTTGGACTCTATATGATGAAGTAATCAAACCCCCAAACCTTACCATGGGGGTTTACAATTATATCTACCAAATTAAAGTGTTTTTAATTATTTTAAAATTATATTAACTGATATCATGAAAATAACAACCTTGGTGATGTGGAAGTAATATATGTTTTCAAAGAATTTATTTTTAAAACCTTAAAATATAATATATGTTTTGGAGGATTCATTAAGGGTTTATAAAATGAATCAAATAATTTTAAAAACACATTATTTTAAATGTAAAATATGTATTTTATAGGAGATAATATTTTATGAAATATATTACATCACTTTTGGGTCATTATGATGTCATAATACATACCGTATATTTATACTATATTTATTTTTTACCAAAAAAATTAACTGTCTTAGAAAATTATGAAAAATTAATAATTGGATAATTTTTACATGGTTATTACAAAAATAATATTTATTTTTTTAAAAAAATATCTAATTAGGATAAATTATACTTTTAAATCAAAATTCCAATTTATTGAGGAATACTAGTTTTTTACAATAACAGTTTTACGACCCTTATAAACAATTATATTTTACTTTATAAAAAAATATTATCATTTATATTTAATAAATGTTATTTAAAAATAATTTTTTTATTAAAATATAATTTATTTCGAAAATAATATAATTCAAAAAAAAGGGATTCTTGATTTAATCTATATATTTATCAAAATTTTAATTTGTGGTTTATCGTATAAGAATCTAATTTTTATCAAACTCATTACTTAATAATTTAAGAAGAAATATTAAAAAGGGATAAATATAATCATTGATTTATTAAAAATAATAAATTTAAAAATTCCTATATTTAGGTAATAGATACATAGACCTTTGTTCCAATTGTGAATTCCTCTAAGGGTAAGGTGCGTGATGGTGAGATATTCTTGGGTGGTTCAATATATATGGTTTGTGGATTGATCTCAATGTGATTAAACTTATCCTATTAATGATTTCATCCATGATTTAGTCATTGAATCTCATATTGGGATTGTTCAATGGAAAATCCCTATGATTCTATCTCCCTTAGAATCTCTGATAAATGGTCTTAATAGAGTATAATCCAACTAGTTAAGGCCATAACTTCTTCCATCTATGTTAATTAGACATTATTATGACCCTTAATATACTAATATTAATTTCCAGTATATAATAACAATATTATCACCAATTATTATGATTAATGGTATTTTAAATCCAGTAGACTATAGACTTCCAAAATAAAAAAAGTATTGCATGCGTTTTTTATGACTAGATTACTTGATAAGGTATTTATTCATTAAAAAATGAATTTCATTTATAAAATTATGGGTTGATATATTCTTCCCCCTTTCAGAACTTTCACCCAAAAAATATTCATTTCATAAACTAAAACAGATGAGGGTACTTTTATTTCCTCACCTCTTCCAGTTCCCATATCTCTTCCTCAAACATGTGGTTCCAAATTTTTTTTTGAATTAGTGAGTTCACTTGTTTTATAGAATTTTGTATCTATGATCTAATATCTTCACTGGTTTCACCTCATATGAAATATATTTTTTCAATATTACCACCTCTGGATTAGTACATGTGATGAGGCTAGTATGTACTTCCTCGAGAGGGATACACATAACACATCATGTACTTGAGATAGGTTAGGTGGGAGTGCAAGTTTATATGCCACAACTCCAATGAGATCAAGGATCCTAATGGGTCCAATGTACCTAGGACTATGATTTCCATTTTTAAAAAACCTCATTAATTTATTACCTAGAGATATATGAAAGAACAATTCATCTCTGACCCCATACTCTAGGTCTCATTGATGATTGTCTACATTTCATTTCTGTCAACTTTTTTTGGATTTCATATGAAACTGAATGGTTTGAAACTTCTCTATTATATCTTAGATAAGACCAGATCACATCAGATTTCACTCTTTGACTTCATCCCATCATATAGTAATCTGAATAATCTTCCCATATAGAGCCTCATAAGGTTCTATTTGAATGATATAATAAATACTGTTGTTATATAAGAAATCCACTAGGGGGAGGTGTTAATCCCAATATCCATTGAAATCCATTGAACATGATCTCACCATATACTCTAGAGTTTGAATTTTTCTTTTAGACTGACCATCCATATGAGGGTGATAATCAGTGTTGATTCTTAGTTCTATATCCAATAATTGTATATGTTTTCCCTAAAACCTCAAGGTAAACCTCATATCTTGATCATATACAATAGGGAGACGAATTTCATGCATTCTTACCACTTACCTTATAATTTTCATTGCGATTTGTTCTAGATAAATATATTCCTTTGTAAAAATTAAATTCACTAAATTTTTAGGAAATCAACTACCACCAAATGGACTTATATCATTTAAGTGTCCTGGAGAGTCCTATGATGAAATCAATGGTTATATTTTACCATTTCCATACTGGTGAGGGAAATGCTTTCATTATACCCTTTGGATTCTATCATTCTTCCTTTGCTTGTTAACATACCACACATCAAGATTCAAACTACACAATCTCCCACTTCATGTTATACCACCATAAGTATTTTTCAAATCTCTTATACATCTTAGTTCTTCTAAAATGAATATAAAATAATGAGGTATTCACATCATCTAGAAGTTCCTTCTTTAGTTATGGTTTTCATGGGACACATATCCAGGTTCCAAACCTTATAACACCACATTCAAAAAAGGTAAACTCCAGAATACTCACTACTTTATTCTATAGAAATGAATAATCATTCTAGGACTATTGTTCCTCTCAAGAATAGATGGTTAAGAAGTTGATTGTGGAAGGTAAGATGAAGATCCTTTTATTATTCCCATATCCATCATTTTTTTAAAAGGTTGGGGTTGAATCCCTATTTTTATTATTACAGTGAAAACCAATTTTTGTCTAGGTAGAGGGAGACCCATTACATAGCCCAAAGGCCCAAGGCCAAGTGGCCAGAATACAAGGCCTGAAAGCCCATTTTTTGTCCCAAAGGGCCCTTCAGTGAATAGTACTACTACAGTACCCGAAATGTTGTAGTAGCTTCTACAATACCACCGTTGCTACATTTCATACTATAGTACCGCCACCGTTACAATGCCACCACTTCTATAGTACCTCTTCTTCTACAGTTCTTCTATAATACCCAGGAATATAAAATAGAGTATTTAATAATCCATAAATATGTTACACATTTCTCTATATAGGTAATTCCATCATATATTTAATGAGAATATCAATAAAACCAATTTTAGATCATGATTTGGGTAGTTCTTCTCAGGGATGTTTAATTATCATAAGTCATAGACTATTAGTTTTTCATCTTGTATGAGTAAACAACCAAATCCATTTTTGGATGCATCACTATAGATCACAAATCCTTCCCCACTGGTGGGTAATCTGAGCATAAGAGTAGTGATTATCCTCTTCTTCTTCTCTTTAATGTTTTCTTATCAATCATCATTCTAGACAAACTTGTCCCCCTTCCAAGTAAGTTTGGTTAGTGGGATTGAATATCCTGAGAGGTTTATAAAAAATTTATGATAATACCCAACCCATATAAGGAAACTATGGATTTTTATCATAGATGTTGGTATGATCCATCCTTTTATTGCCTATATTTTTTATAGATCCACAAATATGTTGTAATATTGGGTACCCTACACCCAACTAAAAATTACTTTCTGATTACCAATTCATGTATACAATGAGATATACATGATTTAAACTTACCATTACAGTGTATATATTTATGAATTCAATATTTAAATGGTAATATCTACATAATAATTTTTGTATCAAAAGGTTGTAGATGATCCCATGATATAATGAGAATCTTGAGATACTATGACATTAATATTAAATATACTTCCCATGGTCTAGATACATCATACTTAATGAACACAAGTGATTTATGACTATTAGATGATGGTAATTCATAAGCATTGAGAATTCTTCTCTGGGTGTTCACACTTTGTGATATCTAGTAGGTGTGATCATGATGATAAACCCACCAATAGGAACACCATATGTATCAGGTGTCATTGGTTGTTCCTATCTATAGACATGCATATTGGTATTCTAAATTGAGATCATTATCAATGTGTACTAGTTTATTATGTACTTTTATGCAAGGAAAAAATCATGACAATGAAGTCATGGCGAGGTATCTTATATTGGGTGCATCATTGGTGATATGACATTAGTTTAATGGTCAAGATAGAATTTGTCTCTTTTGTTTTGGGGAAGTAATATCATGATTATGGTTCATTAGGATGGTAGTACCTTCATAATTTTTTTTCCAAGGTAGTCAAAGAAAATTCTTTCAGTTAGTTTAAGAAAGCAATAAAAAAAGAAAGGATGATGACACAAGTGTGCATCCTGTATTATGAGATATCAAAAGACAAATAGATTATATTACACAGTACATGTTTGTAGGTTGGTTATAATTGTTATGATTATTGTTTATATCTTTAGTGGACTTTATGGGTTTCAATAACCCACTATTGGTCTGTGAATAATATCCACTGCTTTTGAGACAATGTCTTAGAGGGTCACACACAATATCATATTCAAATATCTTCTCTATTATTGTGACTAGGTATATAAGACATGGTGGGTCCTACCTCGGGGTCTGAGTGTTTTCCAAGTAATCAATCATAAAAAAATAAATAAATTCATTATTATTCAAGTATAGTATAATTGGGTTGAATTTATATATTAAAATTATTCATGAGATATTTAGTGAATATAAGAAAAATATTATACGAACGAACATTATTTTAATATTAAGGTTTTTTTATATTAGTTGGAATTATAAATATAGTTAATGAATTGGGTCTATCAAGTAATATATTTAATATATATTAAAATTATGTTATAAACATATAAATAATATTTTGGAGTAATTAGTTCATCATAATAATTTATTTATTTCTTATTTAGTGGGAGATTTATTTCTAGGTGTTAGGGAACCCTAATCGGGTATTTTTTCCACTCACTTTATAAGTAAGAGGATAGGTTCATTAAAATGACCTATAATACACTTAGAGTGAAGTCCTCTCTCTCTCCCACCACTTATTATAGATATAAATTCCTTCTCTGAGTGTTAGATCCCTGAACACCTTTGACGGATTGAAGGTATGGGATCGAGGTGATTACGATGACACCAAAGGATTCATCAGAGCTCTATTCCACCACCTGGAATTAAAAAAATGAAAATCATGTATATTCTTGAAGCATATGTAGATCATATAGAAGGGTTTAACATCAGATAATTTAAGAAACAATCACCATTTATGAGCTACAATCATGTTTTCTTTGATTCGAATGAGGTAGACATTCATTATTTTTTATGTACTTTGAATAATTCAAGAGGGATCCTTAGACTTAGACTCAAATTAATCATGAAATTTTATTCTTGATCAAGGGTAGGTAAGGTATAATTTTTATTATAATGTGGTAAAAACCTTTAAGTCTATTCATGGTAATCTAAGGGATTAACTATGATCAATGTTCAAGGTAGGTATCAAGGAAGAATGAGAGGATTTCCAATTAAAAGCCTCAATCATATTTAAAATAACTCACAAGTTATAATGATTTTTTATGGACTAAAAACATGTTTTTGTTTATTAAACAAATCTCTTGAATCCACCTAGAAGTAAGGGTTTTAGAAAGATGATGTCAAAATGGCTCAGAAGCCTCTCAGGATAGGAATAAATTTTAGGGAGAGTCACTAGGGGTTTTGGATTTCAATTTCTAACAAAAAATCATGATTTTTTTGGAAATAATATCCTAATAAAATAAATAAATTTCAACAAAAAATATATATTTAATGATTTGATAATATAATCAAGCTCCTCACAATCACATAGAGTTCAAAAAAAGTATTGAGTTTCTCAATTTAGCACAAATAAAGTTTAAAATATAATGAAAAAACTATTTATAGTTCCTAAAATAGATTTGGATTTTTATTGCATTTATTTTTTTTCGTATTTTTTGGAATTAAATACAGAAACTAAATTTAAAATAGAAAAAAAGGTATTTTTAATATTCAAAAATATTTTTTTTGTTTTTAAGTGTTTATTGTATTTTATTTACTTATAGATTTACTAAAAACTTAATAAAAATAGTTAAAAAAATTTTATTTACAGATTCTAAGATATCAACTAAAAATAATTTTAAAACTACTCCTAAACAAGCTGAGTTTTTCTCCCATAATTCATTTCCACTATACCCTCAATGATCCTCACCAATTATCATGTCATTTTTAAATAGAAAATCAATAGGATAACATGAGAAATCATTATGGAAGGAGTTCACATAGGTAGGTTATTCCCTAAATTTTGAAAACTTGGGTGGGATTTGATTCCCACCCTTATTTGCTTCAAGTGGTTTTCAAAGAGGCATCAGGAGATACTTTCCACTTCCTTCCCTGTGTAGAAAATTAGAATCAATTAAAAAATTATTCATAATTAAATGAAATAATAGAAAATAAATAAAAAATAGAGTAAAAGGGAGGATAATTATTGGGTTTAACCCCCAGAGGTGCTGCTGTTTATACTAATTTTCATCAAACACCATTGGAATTATCCCCAGTATGTTAGTGTATTGGGATTGTGTGGTAAAAACCAGCACAAACATGTTCATCCAAAACTCTCTATATTTACAAAGTGAAGGTCCCCTTTAATAAAGTAGTGTATGTCCATCCCTTATCAATGTGATATATACTGTTAAGTGGGGGTGGTTGATTGATGATGTGATAGATCTCCTATGTTTCTTCCACATATTTTTTAGATTCTTCCTCTTATAGTTTTAGATCAACTTATGTTTCATGGGGAAGTTCAAACAAGGAAAAGTTTTTAAAAAATTTAAATTTTTTTTTTTGAAGTGGATAACAAAAGGGGGGGGGGGTGAATTGAGTTTTTAATAAAACTTCTCTTGAATTTTTTTAAAAAATAATACTCCCAATTTGATAAAACACCCAGTTAATAAAAACTGTAGAAATATATATTTTGATTTTTCTAATAGCTTCTCAAAAGGTGGATTAAGGATTAGTTAAAATAACTTTGAAAGTAATAAAAAATTTTAAACTAATTTACTTAACTAAACACTATATATAAAAAATAAATTAAGAATAACTATCAGAGTAATGTTTTGTTTCATAGTTAAGAATATTAAAGTAGGATTGATTTAAAAATAAGCAAAAAAAAAAAGATAAAGCCTAGTATAATTTTAATAATACATTTTTTCTTAGGTAGAGACTTAGTCCGCCACACTGTGAAATCATCTACTTATGAATAATCAATTATAAAATAAACTATTCTAAAACCTAGACCAGGTTTTAGAAACAAAAAACAAGGTTTTCAAGGAATAGAACCTCTTCCCCAATTATTCATAGGATAAGATAAAATACCAGGTCACATATGACCACTTCAACCATTTTTCATGGGAATAAAAAAATAATGATTCAAGAGTGTATCAATTACTCTTTAGTTTAGTATTGGATAATTTGTTTTTACAGATATATAGAGAAATAAAAAACATGTCTTACATGTAATGAATAAATGAAAAGAACAAGATATTAATAATGGTAAAATGTGATGTAGCCTGATTCGAATAACATCAGATATCCAGAGTCATTGAATTTATCTCTAGAAGAGGCTTAGAAAAGTTTCTTAGAAAATTATTAAAAACAAAGTGTTGTAGAGTCTTCTCTGTAGTAGTGGTTCATGGGTATAGAATCCTTTATTATTATTATTATTATAACAACACATGTTTGTTTCCTAACACCCATATCACCTCTCAAAATTGGTTCTTCTTCTTAAGTAAAAACTTCATAAAAAATTCAACTTTGAATAGAAATCAATAAAAAATTAAATTCATTAAAATTTTAATCAATGATTTAAAAAACTAGATGCTATATATTTGAAATTATCCACTCATAAGTTAGACATGGAAATCTATTTTCACTTATAACACTGTTCATTGATATCACAGAAACTTGACATGGTTTGTTGGCATGGTCAGTTGATGTGGGAAAATGTCATTATATGTTCATTTTTTCTTATGGTTATATGATTTTAATATATGGTAGGTTTATGAATTTATATATTAATATGTTTGTTCTTGTGGTCACCATAATAATAGTCATGATTAGTATTTTATCTAATGAAAATATATACACCTCTTTTCATGGTAACTTGATTTATTCTTATGATATTTTGTTTCTTTCATAATCACTACACCAATTCATATAGTCAGGTACATGTAGGCTAAAATATATCTTATGGTAGGTTGATTATACTTGTGTTAAAGTGATTATCAAAATACAGTAAGCTGAATCTTCACTACATGGTCATTTTATGACTTAGAAAAAAAATTCTTAGCTAACTCATGGTAAATAGTTTGTTCATGTGGTATGGTGAAACATAACATGCTATATGGTGAAACATTTACTTGAGCATCACATGGTAAGGTGGTATGGTTAGTTCAATACTTATCCATTTTGTATGTTTTTTCCAGAAAAAAATATACTGATAAAAAACATGATATTCAGTAATAATAATATAAACATGATTTAGGATTTTCAAATAAATAGGTACTGGTATAAAAAAAAATCTATCCCTTTTTTATGATCACAAATCATGACATATAAATTGAAATTAATCTCATACAACAAAATTATATTTATAGAGGATTGAATTTACTATATAAAAAGTCCCTAAAATCATGAAAATTATTCCTAGGAATCCAATTTATTTTAATGTATCACTACCCATGAATTTACTCCCCCTTTTGGGATTATCAAAAATTAAAAGAAGTAAAATTTAAGAGTAGTAATAATAAAAAAAATGACAATAAAAGAGAGTATTCCATTAAAATAGAAAAAGTGATTACAAAAATATTACAAAAGGGCCCTATCAGATATCCTAATCTGAATCTTAGTGAGGTACATATCTTATACCCATAGGAAGAATAGGTACATTAACTTTTTATGTAGAGTCAAGAAGAGATGTAGTCTTAGTGTAATATGAGGAGGCATGGTCTCCAATAACTACAAACCTAGAAACTGGTCTAAGATGCTAAACTTATTGGGGGAGTGTTAGGAAAAAATTATTAATGCTTGAAGAGGTGTTGGGTAAGGACAAATGAATGGATGAGGGGGCTAAAATAGTTATCTAATAAGTATATCAATAGGGTTACATAAACTAGGTAAAATCATTGACAAATAGAGAACCATCCTCCAGATCTAAAAGAAAATAATCTTTATTCTCCATGACTGCATCCAAAGTTGGATTCATAGCTCTGAGCTTCTAAACTTGTGGCTTAAAAGTTTGAGTCAAATGGGAAAACATCAAGTCTAAAAAAATAGTTATAAACATAACTTTTAGATATAGAATTTTGAATATCTAACTCAAATAATAATCAATCACCCTCTTTATGGTTTCATAATATATACTATATTTCTTGGAATATTTGAAAACTAATTATAGTGTCTTAGAAATATGGGTTTGAATCCCATCATACACAGTCTCACAAGGTTTGATGAATTATTCAAAAAAATACTTGAAATTTATATATTATAATATTTTTAATCTTTTCCTCATCAACAATTTATTGAGTAGGAGAAGCATGAGGATGAAAGAGAGAAGGCTGAAACACAACATTCATAAACTATTGAACTAATTGAATCATCATTTCAGATAGATAATACTAAAGAGAACCAAAATTATCTCTCAAATATTTAATTTCATTCTATATAATCTTTATTTTTGAAATAAAATCTAATATGAGGATGACTAATTACCAAAGTAACATCTTTATAAATATAAACTTTACTCACTTTCTGTCAAGAGTTATCAAAATTAATAAATAATTTCTTGAACATATCTATAATTTCTAATTTTAATAGATCTATGTCATCGTTAGTGAAATATGATGTAGAAAGAATGTAAGGTTCTAATACAGAGGGATATAGTTTACTAGATTGATGTCTACCATCTATATCAGGTGAATTCTCTATAGATCTATCCAAATCCTCAACTATATCCTTATAAACAATACAATGGGACACCTCACCTTCTATGGTGGATGTAGGAAAAAATATGTCATTAGTGGTTTGATCGACACAAGTTATTATAGGAAAAACCTCAATTATTTCTTCACAATTAACCTTAGAAATAAAATCTCTTTATATAGTTCTTTGAATAAAGTGAATGGAAGGTCTATCATGTCAAGGTGGACCACCTCCATGATCATCATCATCTGAATCAAGATATTCTAATACCAACATAATAGATCCATGTGACTTCTACCCCTTAGAAGGTGCACTAAGAATAGTCTATCTATGAGTACTCCTAATAATGGGAGATCCTTTGTAGTTATCCCTAACTTCATTAGATCCAACAAACTAATACCATTATGGATCATCCTCATAATCTATTCTTGCTTCTTCATCAAGGTTTGTAACTTATATTTTTTTTTCTTCTTACACTTTTTCCAAAGCTACATTCTCTTATGATTCTTTAGAAGGAGATACATCATAATATGAATACTCTATAAAATTTTCAAGTTTGAGACCTTGATTCACCAGATCCCTTAGTCAAGTTGGATACTTTACTATGTTGAACTATAAATATAGTTTTTTCTACACCATCCACCCATTCTTATTTCCATGGATTTAAATTAAATATCATCTTCTTACTAATATTTTGGGTAAGACAAAATTAATCAGCTAAAGTTATATTCCCCCCCTTAAGGAGCTAATACTTTATAATTTAGCTAGGATGAAATGAGATTAGGATAAGGTAAAGAACTGAATCTTAAATATAGATCAAACAACTCAACCATATGTCTCATGACATGTCTAAAAATATAGATTTTAATATTATTCTTCATCAAAAATATGATGAATAGATATTGATTCCTTAAGATGCTGAAATCCCATTTTCTTTGATATATTAGGTTTTGTTTAAAATTTACTAGCAACCTAAATTCTCTATTCATATCAACAACTAACAGTCTCTTGGGGGTTCCATTTCATGTAATTTCATCCAAATCATTTTGAAACTCAAAATAAGCTTGATTAATAGGATAAGATCTTTTATATTTCTTATATTCTCATATATTTGGAACACCCAAACATTTTTCTCAAAGATTCAAGGAAAACAGAAGAACTTCACCACCGACCAAAGTTCGTATGACATATCTTTTCTCACAATGGAGAAACTCTATGTTTGTATAAAATTCCTTTACAAGATTTGGATAAAATGGCTACCATTTTCACTAATCCAAGCATCCCATTTTTGATTTTGAATCGAATTCCATACCAAATATATTCTTGATTTCAACTACTATGCATAAAATTATATTTCTTTAGAAAGTGGATGATCAATGAGATTCATATTTTTTTGATTTATAGATTCACTCAAAATTACTTTTTATTTATTTGATTTCTTACAAGAGTAGGTTTAACAAGAGACATGGCATAGATGATGCATTTCACTTTTGATATTTTCAGTTTGGTTCGATATCTCTAAAAGTTCATGCTACAGAATAAAAAAAGAGGTTTGAGATGAAGTGAGTGAGAGTTATGAGAAGAGATAAATTGATATGCTCAAAATATCTTAAAACATATATGATATCTAAGGGAAAAGATAGAAAAATATTCAGATTCATATTTGAATTCCATTTTTAATAATTTATGGATTAAAATAATAATAAAGTTAAAAGAAATCATGATAAAAAGTTTTTATGAATAATTATTAGTAAATAGACATAGTAAGTATGCTGACCATGGATATATATTAACATAATAAAAATAGACATGATAACCATGACCTCATAGTAAGTATGATGACTGTATGACCAAGAAAATCATGGTAAGTATATAATAACCGTATGGATAGGTTTTCACAGTAATCATAGTGTCCATGTGAGTAAATACTCATGGTATGTATGGTCACTGTATGAATTAATTTTAACAGAAGGTATACCAAACAAATGAATAAAAACTCACAGTCAGCCTACTAACCATGTGGAGCATACTTCACGGTTACTTCTAGAAAATCTTAGAGAATTTAAGTAAAATATTTTAAAATTATAATTTATAACTAAAACTTCATTAAAAAATTATACCTAATTTTTCATAACCAATTAATGTTTAATAAAATTGACTATATTAACATTCAAATTATTTTTTAATATATCAGGAAGTTTATGTCCAGTACTAATGAATTCTAATGTTATATCACCTTTTTGGAAATGATATCTCATAAAGTGATGTATTATATCAAATTTCATTATTCTAGAATATGATATAGGATTAATAGAAATATTTATCATAATTTTATCATCACAATTTATAGGGACATGTCAGAATTGATATCCATAGTCATGTAATGTTTGTTTCATCTACAGAACCAATTTAATAAAATTACCTGCAGCTATATACTCTACTTCAATAGTGGATAAATCCACATAGTTATATTTAATAATACACCATGAAGCTATATAATTTCCCAAAAAGTTACATGTTTCAAAATTTCTTTTTTTCCATACAACTTTCAACCACCAAGATCTGTATCTGAATGACTAAACAAATAAAACACTTACCCTATGGAGTAAAACAATCCTATGTTAGTTGTATTTTTTATGCATTTGAAAATTATTTTGAAACTATTAAATGTGAAACTTTTAGGTTTTATTGAAAATTATCACACATACACACACTAAACATTATATTGGGATGACTAGCAGTTAAGTATAGTAAAATTCCAATCATAAATCTGTAAGTTGGTTGATCAACTGGTTTCCCAGTTTCATTAGGATCCAACTTGTATCTAGTACTCATGTGAGTATCACTACATTTATTAATATCCATGCCAAATAGTTTTAAAATATATTTTATATAATTTATTTAATTTAAAATAATTTTAAAGTTATTTTGAAAAATTTTAAAACTAATAATGAATTAATGTTCATCTGTCAAACTCATTTCAGATTTACTTTGCATCATTCTTAAAAAATCAGTTAAAATAATTTCTTAAAGGACGAAAAATAACATAATCAACATATATTTTTACTACTAAAATATATTTTGAAATTATTTTAAAAAATAAAGTAGGGTCAACTATATCTTTAGTAAAAAATTTGGGAAGAAAAATTGAGCTTAGATGATCATACCAAGATCTAGGAGCTTTTTTTAAACCATATAATAATTTTTTTAATTTAAAAACGTGATATTTAAGGTGAGGGTTTTTGAATATAAGGTTTTTTAACAAAAACATCCTCAATAATATAACAATTTAAAAATGAACCATTGATATGCATTTGATATAGCTTTAAATCTAAATGTGTTGCATCAGAAGGAAGTATTCTAATGGGTTCAAGTCTAGCTATTGGTGCAAAGGTTTCCTCATAGTTAATACCTTATTCATGAATATATCATTGTGAAACTAATGTAGCTTTGTTTCTAACTATATTTAATGACTCATCAACATTTTTTATAAATACCCATTTAGTTCTAATAGTTAAGTAGTATTTGGGTCTTTAAACTAGTTCCTAGGCTCTATTTATTTCAAACCGATTTAACTCTTCTTGCATATACATTACCCAACATTCATCATTAATTGTATCATTTATGTTTTTAGGTTCAAGCTATGATAATAAATATTAATGTTGAAACTGATTTCATAGGGATTTTTTTATATGAGTTCCTTTGTCTAGGTCACATACTACAGTATCTAAGGGATGATATATATGAGTCTTAATAGATATAAGAATAGAAGTTTTTGACATATCATTCTCATTTATAGGTTTGGGTTCAAGATTTTCATCAAAATTGGGTGAGTTATATATAGTAAATTTTGAATAATTTCCACTTGGTTTAGAAATTATTTGTATGCTTTAAATATTATCCTCAAAATTTTATAAAGTGGTCTTACGCTCATGTGGATCTATCTCATCAAAATTGACATGTACAGGTTATTACACAATATTATTCCTTTTATTAATAACCCTATATGATTTAATGGTTGTAGAATATAAAATTTAAGTCCCTTCTTCTCTCTAGGAAGAAAATTTGTCTAAATTTACTTTTATATTGAGTATACAGACTTTTCAACCAAAAAATCTAAATTAATTAACCATCAATTTTCCAACATTCCATAATTCATAAGGTTTATTTTTCAAGAGAGGTATAATAAAAACTCAATGAATTATATAAAAAATCTATATTTATATATTCTTCTAATAAATATATAGGTAAATCAAACTCATTGAGCATAGTCTAAGAAAATTCTTAGAGGGTTCTATCTCTTCTATTTACTACACCATTCTTTTTGGGGTCCTAGGAGTAGAAAATTTACAAATATATTGTTATTATAAACATAATGATTCAAAATATTGATTTTAAACCTCACATCCATGATCAATTCTAAAGGTTTTAATTCTAAGTCCACTATGATTTTCTATAGATTTATCATATTTTCAAAAATAGGAATGTTCATCACTTTTATGAGAAAGGAAAAACACCCATGTATATCTTGAATAACCATCCGCTATAACACAGTAATTTTTTTTCTAAACTAGAAACTCTAGAGGGTCCAAAAAAATACTTATGATCCAAATATAATTTTTGATAAGTTGATACTTCCTTCTTTGATTTGAAAGAGATTTTGTGCTATTTTCCATTTTGATAGGGATTATAAACTTTGTGTGTTAGGAATTCTAGTTGAGTAGATCCTTAATTAAACCTTTCTTAGTTAGATTTAAAATTTATAGTATATTTAAATTGAATATCATCCTATATAAAATACAATATTAATTATGAATGGCACTTAAATAAGAAAAATTTTGAGAAAATAAGGAATTTAAATCTACAATGAAATCATTTTCATTTCTCGTGGTAGTAAAAACTAAATCATGTTAGGCATAAAATTTTTTATAAGAATTATTTTCATTTAAAAAATTTTTGAATCTTGAGTATTCCCCATTCATATTCTTGGAACATCCACTATCCATGTTCCATATGTTTTTACCTAAACTCTTTAAACAAGTTTCCTACAAAATTTATTTAAAACAAAAATGATTTTTTAATCATATTTTATTGGGTCCAAAGATATTATTAATAATTTATTTAGGAATCCATAATTATTTTAATAGTTTCCTATAATAAGATATTATATCCCAAGAAATAAATACTTTATTTGGTCTAGTATAATAAAAAATACAAGTATAACTAGCAGAACTAGAACTTGGAATAAATTTATTTCTATTGATTTTCTTCTATCCAGGTTGATATCCTATTCCATTGGAATATTTAGGATTTTTCTATTAACCATGAATATAGGTATGAGTTTTTATTAAATTAGTGAACCTCTTTATATCTTTATTTAATTGTTCATTAGATAATTTTAGTAAATTTTTTTCCTTAAGAAATTGTGAATTCTTATCCATTTTGACTGTAAAATTAGTTTTAAAGTGATTAGAAAGATCATTATGATTCTTTAAACTTTTTTATTTATCTTTTAATTCCTTAAATGTGTCTTATGAAATGTTAAAATATTCAAATAATTAATTATCATATATTATTCACTATTTTCATTTTTAGAATGGTTATAAAAATGAGTATTCATCACTTATCATATATTCTTCAATATTTTTATTTTCATAATGGTTAGAAAAATGAGTAGGAGATGAAGGAAAAATATTTGATACCTCAAATGTGTTTTTGATAAAACATATATTATCTTTGTCACTTCCTTATAATCTACTTTAGTTTAAATCACTTGAGATTTCCTTTGAGGAATTAAAAGTGGATTTAATTTCCTATTTATAATTTTTTCTATTTTCACCATATTTCTTCTTATACTTTAACTTGGAACAATTTTCTTTTATGTGTACCTTAATTTTACATTAATAATAGATTATTTCATTGATAGGTTCATCCTTTTTCCAATATTTTCTCTAATTACCATTGTCATACTTACCTATGTAATTGGGTTTCATGAAGAACTTATTTCTATATAACATCTTGAAATATATAGTTATATGTTCCATTTCCTCATCAATGTTAGTAAGTGATTCTTCATCACTAGACCCTCAACTTTGATATTCTATTTTTCTTTAGATTAATTAGTCTTAAAGGTTATATACATCCTCTTTGGTTCATCCATTTCCTCTTTATTTACTTATAGTTATTCTGTATACATCATTGGATTTCAAATTATCACTTTTACTGGTAGTGTGCTGATGTAACATGATTCACTCAGGGAAACATATGTTCCTCTCTGTATTTTTGGAAGGCATCTGAGAAGTCACATGACTTGAACCTTGTTACTAATTTTATTTACCAATTCATACATCATTTTAAATATATCATTGAACTTAAGATACATATTAGAGATATATTCATTAGGATTAATTTTAAAAATGACCATATTTTATAATATAAGTTTTTACACACATTTCTTAAAATTAGAAATTCCATCAAGAGATATAAAAATGGTATCTTATATTTCAAAAGAAATAGAACAAGAATATATTCGATTAAATTAATCTTCACCTAATTGATAATGGAAATCATTCATATATTTATAATTTTAATCATATGATGCTTTAGTGGAATCACTCCAAGTATCTCTAGTAGCTTGATGTTTTTCATATTTATCTTCAATGTTAGTCCATATACCAAATCCCATATTTTCAAAGTGAATTTACGTTTTAATTTTCCATTTAGAATAATTATTTCCCTTAAAATAAAGAGTTTTATTAGTGGTAGTTAGTTATTACCTATTTTATCCCCAAATAATTAGATTTATATAAAAATATAATATCTTTAAACAAAACTAGATCATAGTTAAATGATATTTAAAAACTTATATGATGAAAAATGTTGTTTAGAGTGGAAAACTCAAGAGGGGAGGATTGAGTTTGTAATAAAAATTTATATTTAAAATAATTTAAAAACTAATCCCCCAATTTGATAAAAACACCTAATTAATAAAAACTATAGAAATATATAATTTGAATTTTCAAATAGATTCTCAAAAGTGGGATCAATACTTAGTTAAAATAACTTTGAATGTAATTCAACTTTTGAAACAAATTTAATTAACTGAAACTTTTATATAAAATAAAAATTAAGATTAATTATTAGTGTAATGTTTTGTTTAATATTTATGAATATCAAAGTAGGTTTCATTTAAAAATAAATAAAATATAAAAAATATAGAACAATGGAATTTTAACAAGGGGTCAGTCTCAAAATTATACTTAATCCACTCTACTCGGAAATCACCTACTACCAAGAAGTTTATTATAAAATAAATTGATCCAAAACTTAGATCAGGTTTTATAAACAATAGTGCACAAGGCTTTCAATTAATAGATCCTCTTTCATTTTTATTCCTGGGATAAGATACAATACAAGGGAACACATGACCTATTCCATAATTCTTAATGGTAATACAAATGAAAGATTCAATAAATTATCAATTAATATTCAGTTTAGTACATGAGACTGTATTTTTATCTATATATGAGGAATAAAAAACATTGCTAAAATTTTAAGAATGAATGAAAATTTAAAGAGATTAAGAATGAGAGAATGTGAGGAAACTTGATTCAAATAGATTTAAATTTTTGGATTCTATGAATTTTTATTTGGAAGGGTATTGGACAAGTTTATCAGAAAATTATAGAAAACAATGTTTTTAGAGTATTATTTGTAGCATAGGTACACCCATATAGGATCCTCTGTTATTATTAGTTCAAGATAATATTTTTTCTGCCTCACACACATATCACCTCTCATGGTCAGTTATTCTTCTTAATTAAGAACTTTATCCAAAATTATCCCTTAAAAAATAATCAATGGAACATTAAATGAATTAGCACTATAATTAATGCTTCCAAAAAGAGTCATTGGAAATTTTAAATGATCTACTACTAAGTTAGACATGAAAAGTTATCCTAAATTAAAACATGGTTAGTTGATCTCATAGAAACTTGACATGGTCAGTTAACATGATCAGCTGATGTGGGAAGGTGACACAATCACCACATTCTTTCATGCGGTCAGCTCATCTACACATGTGGTAGGTTCATGAATTCATGTGGTAAGATGTTTCTTCTTGTGGTCAAAACCGTAATAAACATAGTTATTATGTATCCTAATTAAAATATATACATACCATAACATTAAAATTTTATTTCATCATGAATTAGGTAGTTTCTTTCATAATCACTACATTGATTCATATTATTAGGTACATGGTTGGTACAACTCTATCATATGGTAGGTTTATTGTATATTCATTGAGTTAATTCTTAACATATGGTAATATCAATGTTCAATTCATAGTTAGTTCATGACATAGAAAATTTTTTCTCATCTGAATCATAGTTATAAGTTTGTTCATATTGTAAGGTGAAACATAACATGTGGTATGCTGACATAGTCACTTGTGATTCATAAGGTAAGGTGGCACAATAAGATCCATAATTATCCATTTTTTTAATTTTTAAAAGGAAATAAATTTACTAATAGAAAACATGAAACTACTTCATAATAATATTTTTTTTGAGATCATTAAAATAAGGGGGTGTTGGTCTAATTCAACAAATTTTATAGAATAAAAATAAGCTGAGTTCAAGTCAAACTTTCCCCCTTCATATGTCCTAGCTTGATCCTATGATCCTATTTACTCATGAGTAGATTTAAATAATTCCTATTCAATTGTGTCTCTATCCAGTTAATGTTCGGTGTGATTTTGAGGGGGTAATTGATTCACATAGGTCCCAGATCTTATTCCACAACCAAGGCCTCTAGTAATATACATGTCTCTACAAGATTAACACACAAAAGTCTATAAGAAAGTTCAGCTTGTTTGAGATTGTAGTAAAAAGAGTCAAAATTATATCCATATCCCTATAAGGTATACTCTAAAATTATTGAATTCATATAATAAAAATAAGGTAGGTCATATTTCTATGGAGTTTGAAAAAATAATTAAAATTAATATAGTTAAGATATTGGTTATCCATCTTGAATTGTTTAGCTGATACATCATGTTTCTCTTGGAGTACCTTAGTAATTATCATGGGATTTTGTGGGTGACTAGGATCCTTCATAAATTATACATCTATGATAAATTCTCTAAGTGTTTTTAGTTACATTCCATGATCCATAGTTTCTCTCCTTAGGGTGTTACATCTAATATAATTCAATTAGTTTTATTTAAATATTTTTATTATTTCATCAAATTATTTAATTTTTATACTTCTATCTGTCTTATTGGGTAAAAAAACAAGTTCTTCCACCATTTATAAAATTGAGTGATGATCCTTTTTTGTTTTAAAATTTAAAATCATAAAAATATTTATAAATTGGAAATGAGGAGTGAATATTTGACCTTACTCCCTAACAATGATGCCAAGGTGATTATGTGATTATCATGAGAGAATATCGATTAGAATTTTTATTTTACTAAAAAATGGAATAAAATATAGGGTTGGCCAAGATAATTTCCCATGGACTATGTGTGGCTTGGAGTCTCACTATCAAAAACCACATATGAATTTTTTCTTTTGTTTTCTTAATTTTAAAAAAAATCTAGAGTTTGTTTTATTATTTGATTGAATGAGTTGGGAAAAAAATAAAGGCAAAAAACACTGCAAACGGGGGTTTAAGAAGATACACTTAAGTTCCAAGGGTGATTTCCATTGGGTTGGATCACTATTGACAATTATTCTAAACACTTTGACTCAATGAAGAGACTTAATATTATTCATCCATAGAGCCTATACTATTTCCCTTTAGTATAAAAAATTGATGCATATAAATTCATGCGTGCTACTATGGTTCCCCTTGAGCCACTCACATTGGGTTAGATCTACATGATCATATATATTCATATCATTGAGACATCACAAAGGTGAGTAAACATATAGAAATTAGGGTTGAATGGAAAAACATTATACAACATATGAAGAATAAAATTGGACATTAAAATATTAAAATTGTAAAATTAATTACAATTAGCAGATGAAAAATAATTCAAAAGGCTGGGGGGGAAATATTATTAAGTAATGATATTCTTTATCCTTCCATTTAGTGTCAAGGTGATATTCTAATTAAGCTATATAGATAACATGTGTTCAAATTTTATGGTTATATTTTATTCAGGTAGGGTAATCTTCCTCCCATGATCACACACATATAACTTCAATAAAATTTAAAGAACTTATTCTAAATTTCATGACTCTAGGGAAAAAAATATTTCCCAGTGTTCTGGCTTGAGGAGTTGTATATACTGTTAATTAGTAACATCACTTCTCTTGGGATACACGATTGGACTTGGAATGTGAAATCAAGCATGATCTAGTGGATTATGGTTTTCCTTTCATATTTTGTAATAACCTATAAAATCGGGATCACATTATTCACGTGAACATAATTTTCACCAGATGTGAACAATAAGAGATCATTGAGTCAATATACACATTTTATCTAGCACTTTTCAAGCACTTTAATTTTATAAATAAATCATAGTTTTTGGGTAGGATGAATTGAATGCTATCTCTATACCTTCATAGAGAAATAAAACTATAGTAATCAATAAATATTTTTTTAACTAAAACCAATTTGAAGCTTTATTAGTGGTGTCACAAGGCATCAGGATAGCCTCACATTTCAATAAGCATCATAATATTTTTTTGAAAACTTATGTGAGGGAAGTGTAGTGGCATGGACGACTCATGGTGGATGGAGAACTTGAGGTGGTACGAATTGATCATTGCAGTGCAGAGAGCTTCAACATATATTATGGTGGCATTGTGAGGTCAATCAAGTATTGTTGGATCCATCCTAAGTGAGAACCAAATTTAGTGCAATGGTGTATTCCTCAATAGGTAGACACAGTTCTTACCTTCTTCCCAGATTCATCCACAATAGGAGCATGGATCTGGTTCTACTCCTCACATACACATAACATTAGGTTATGGTATTCAAAAGGAATACATCTTGCAGGTTCATCAATTGATCACCTATGGAGGTGTCTTTTCACGAGGGACCTTTTCTTTGTCCGTAGATGGATATTTAGTTAGCATTGAATCATATCCTATATAAAAGAAATCTTTAAATAGGGTTTTCAAAGTTGACACAGCGGTCTTTGATATATTGGATATAGTTTCAGCCGGCTTTGGTCATCTCCCTCAATGTGGCTTGTTAGGGGTTTTCTCTTCTACATTGGTTTGTTATTGGAGCTTGTGGTATCTTGAAGAAGGATCATGGGTTTAAGAACCTGGACCTTCATTTCAGGTATGTTTTTCCTTTTTCTGGAGTTTTTGAGAAAAGAGGAGTATCTAGAAATTTTTGAAGTACACACCGTGTACTTCGATTCCGCGCAAGACCGTGTGATGGCCGTGTCCGGGACACACACATGGTCATGTGGGGTGATGTGGAGGAAACTTAAATAGGAGTATGGAAAAGCCTAGTACATGCCATGTACTCCAAAAGTAAACACCATGTACTTTCTTTTTTTCATTAAACAGACCAGGGTTGCGTCTAATCTCCATAACACACTTCTTATCTAGCTTCTTCGACAGAGAGCATCCCGTATGGCCACAAATCTCCTTCGAGTCCCCGAGCCTCCGTTTATTCTCTAAATCGACCGTCATCGATTATGTTGGAACCGCAGCGGTAAGCTCTTCCTTATTCAAGAGCATCATTTTTCAATTCCTCCTCTTTCACAAGTTATAGTGGGTTGAACGTTGTGTGCATTTTTGTAGATCTATGGAATTAAAAGGAGATTAAATCCTTATGGTTCAAGTATATCGATCTCCTATCATCAAGGTAGGTGGTTTGTGCCTTTTTGTTCAAAGTCTTTGAGTTTTATGTGCAATTTCCCCCAATACCCTTGAACGGGGTATTGCGTGTTACTGTTTTTCCCCTGTGGTTTTCCTGCCTTACTTGTATGCTTGTGTAGAGGTAATTTGGTTATGTATAAGGATAATTTATATGCTTGGATGTTTTTCCCATGCCTTGTTCTATTTACGACCTTTTGGTCTTGTTCAACCTTTGGTTGTTATACCTTTTTTCCATGCCTTGTGACCGTAGGATGGAGTGTTGTTCCCTGACATGATTGTTATGCTGTAGACTGGTTATCTAAGTATCTCTATTGGTTTAATTTGGACATATAGCATTATTATGTACTGACTGGCATGGGGCCATGAGAACCTGGTGCTATAGACTATAAGGGGATAGACCGAGTGAGATTCCTCAGAGAGTCTTGGACATTATAGACTATAGGGGATAGACCGAGTGAGCATCCCAGAGAGTCTTGGACATTATAGACTATAGGGTTTAGACCGAGTTAGCTTCCTAGAGAGTCTTGGACATTATAGACCACAGGGGGATAGACTGAGTGAGATTCCTCAGGGAGTCTTGAGATTTATAGACTATACGGGGGTAGACTGAGTGAGCTTCCTCAGAGAGTCTTTGTTTTGTTTGAATGTCCTTAAACCATTCCAGGCTATAGGAGGGATTGACCGAGTGAGATTCCTCAGAGATTCTATGATTGACCTAAGGCTATAAGAGGGATTGACTGAGTGAGCTTCCTTATAGAGTCTCTAAACCTTGGGGCTATAAGGGAAATTGACCACGTGTTCTTCCTTAGAGAGTTCCTGACTACACAAGATGATAAGGGGAATTTACTGAGCATGCTTCCTCAGAGAGTCTTATAATTTTGTATGACCAAACTAGTGGGTTTAGGCTGAGTGTACTACCTAGAGGGTTTTTGGTACTTCTTGGATAGGACCAGAGGGGATGGCTGTGAGTGCTTCACATAGGGATTCCTGTTTGTGGCTAGCTATTTGCTTCACTTCTGTTTTTTGATCTATGGATTGTTTACTGTGTGTATTATCTTGTTTACTATTACTATTTACTACTTACTATACTATTACCTTCCATATGCTCACTGATTATTTGGTATATATCTTCAGGTGGTTACCTACTGGGATTTAGTCTCACACCCTGCTTGGGTCAAGCTTTTGGGCCCAAATAGATTATAATATTGCAGGTATAGACAAGGGCAAGCGCCCTTCGACTTCAGGTACTTGATTGCATTAGAGCAGGAGAGCATGGGACCAAGTCGAGTATTGCGATGGTGAGGATCCATTTATCTTTCTTTTGTACTTATTTTTAGTACTATTTGTATTTATAGCATTGTGAATTGTTTGGATGCTTTCCTAGACATATGTATCATGCATAATTTATATATATGTTTTTTCTAGTTTTTTATTGTTTTATCCTTCCACTGTTTACTTGTGTAAGGATTGTTTACCGTTTCCTCTATTGTTTATTGTTTCTCTTCCACTGTGTACTCTGCCAATGAGGGCATAGCTTCCCCACTATCGCACCCAAGTCCCTCGTTGCTAGTTGGCATCCTCTGGCATTCGGGGAAATGTGCTGGAGGCTATGTGACCAACCGGGTATGGGGTGCCTCTGGGTGGCTTCTAGAACCAGGACATTATAAAGTGGTATCAGAGGGTTTTTTTTCTCTTGAATTACTGTTTGAAGCCTATAGTCAGAGATAGGACGGAATAGGTACTTGGTAATAAGATGTGCCTGAGAGTAGCTAACCCATGTACATGGAAAATCCATACTACCTCATTTATTGTAGTTTTACTGGTTTTCACTTTTACTGTAGATTTGATTTCACCGTTGGGTGATTCACATGCTTTGTGTTGTTACTATTGTTGTTATTGTGGTTCTATTCCTATCACAACCTGATAAGAAGAGGGTATTCCATCTCATGCATCATATATGCACTTGTTAGAAATCAAATTCCATACATTCTTTCCATGAAATCTAGGATGCATTAGCGATTTCATGTTGTTGTTATAGAAGTTGTGTAGATTTTTCATGCTGTTGTGATAGATGCATTGATAGAATCTCTACTATTTGGTCGAGAATTTGGTTGTATAGTAATTTTCTTAGATGAACGCCAAACATTGGTTCTTGAGGTGTTATGGGCCCTCATGGACTGGAATTTGGTGGATCATTTCTTTTTTGACTTGTTATAACTTCTAGAAGATGCCAAGCTCTGATTCGCGGGGAGTATAGGCCCTCACAGATCGAAATTTGGCACCTTAATGCTGGTTTTCTAGGTTTTTTGGGCTCTGGTGTAGTTTCTGAGGCCACTATCCGGAAAAACCCAGAATACATGGCGTGTACTTTATGGTTACATTCCTTGTAGTCTATAGCCATGTCACTGAATCTGTGTGTAGGGACACAGGGTTGTGAAATTTCTTGTAGTAACACGCCATGTACTAGTTTAGCATGCCGTGTAGTCTGAAATAGGTACCCAGAACGTGTCACGAACAACACGGGGCATGTTATATTTTCACGTACACACCGTATCCAAATTATACATGTCATGTAGTATGACCTGGGTACCCATCCGTGTCACGAACAACATGGGTCAGGGAATCCCTTCAAGTGCACGCCGTGTTCCTGTGGAACACGCCGTGTATAGTTAACCAGGGAGCTGACCATGTAACTAACAACACGGGTTGGAGTTACCTTCCTCATACACACCATGTCCATATAGAACATGTAGTGTAGTGTCAGCCATGTAATTGGCCATGTAACTAAAAACACAGGTCATTGAAACCTTGTCTAGTACACGTCGTGTCCTTCCTGAACCTGCTGTGTAGTCTAGGATTAAGAGGACCGTGTGGGTTAGCCGTGTAAGGAGACTCGGGTAGGGGAATAGAGTTCACGTACACGCCGTGTGTTTGGGGTGTTACATGTCCAGTTTTGGAAGAGGTACACACCCATGTGAATGGCTTAAGAGAACATGCCATGTAGTTTTTATACATGTCGTGTAGTCATGTTTTGTAAAATTTGAATGTTTCTTTCTCCTGTTCCTGTCTTGTACTCTTGTGTTCTTAGTCTTTGATAATCCTGATCTAAGGTGTGCTTTCGACCTTTCAGAGTTATGCCACCAAGACGTCCTTTGGTTTTATGTCAGCTACTAGACGGTGATCAGACACCAGATATGGATGATCAGGGACCTCCTGTAGATCCTCCTGCTGTGCCAGCCTTGGCACCAGTAGTTATACCAGTTGCTGGCACTGATGCATAGTTTAGGGAAGGTTTTCTGAGGATGATGCAAACCTTCTAGGGAGAAAAAAATCCTTCCCCATTGATGGCCGAATTGACGTGGGTTTTCTAACAACAGCATCGTCCCACCTTCTCATGGGAAGGAGGACCGCAGGCTGTAGAGTCATGGCTAGAGGTGACACTAATAATTTTCAAGCATCTGGAGATACCTCCAGATAAGAGGGTGAAGCTCACTCCCTATATTCTCTAAGACTCTGCGAAGAGGGGGTGGGAGGTGATCTCACAGTCAGGACGCCACTAGAATATGGCTTGGGAGGAGTTTCAACATATCTTTTATTACTAATTCTACCCATAGACCTTGAGGGCCGACCGAGCTTGGGAGATCATGATTTTAGAGAAGGGTACTCTTTTGGTGATAAATTATTCCTCTCATTTCATAGATTTGTGGAATTCTACACCTATCCCAGTAGGTGATGAGTTGTTCCTGGCTAGGATGTTTGAGGAAGGTCTCAGACAGGAGATTCATGCCCAGGTTAACATCTTTAGGTTGACTTCGATATCATCTATCGTCAACCGGGCACTGATCACTGAGCGTAATCAGAGGGATTCTAGAGCAGTGAGCCAGGGTGGTTCAACATTCAGATTTAGTGTTCCTCCTATTGATAGCAGTAAGTGCCACAAGGAGTCTTCTTGAGGAGATCAAAGTAGGCGGAAGGTATCTTCGGGCAGCCAGGTAGTATGCTACCAATGCGGGAGGAGCAAGCATACTAGGCCTCAGTGTTAGAGAGACTTGATGGAGTGCTGATCTTGCATAAAGATGGGATATATTCAGCATTTTTCCAGATCTTCTTACCTAAATTTGGTGTTAGGGGTTCTTCTATGACCCCGTGTATAGGAGATGCATCGACAGTTTGTCACCAATCTGGGAACTGGAGTTCTTCCGGCTGTTCGAGCTGAGCTGGAGGTTGCGGCCATGGTGGTCAGTCACCAGGTTACCATCGAAAGCAGAGTGGATCATCTCAGAGTTGTCATCTAGGGTCACAGGGCCGTGGTATAGGCTAGAATTTTTCTGTAGAGTAGACCCATTAAGAGAAGGATCCCAGACCTTCCATTGTTCGAGGTACGATCTTAGTAGCCTCAGTTTTATCTTCTGCCCTTTTCGATACTGGTGCTATGAATATATTTATCTCTATTTCTATTTTAGAGATACTTGGGCTCTATATCTTCTCTTATGACAACATGTTGAATCTAGAAACAACATTGGGAATGAGGAAATCTAGCGTACGTCAGTGCAGAGACTGCCCTCTCGAGGTTGCAGGGTGTCACTTCTTATAGGACCTCTATGTCCTAAAGATGACAGGCTATGATTTCATTCTTCGGATGGACTGGTTAGTTCCATTCCAGGCAGCCGTAGACTATTATTTCCATATGGTGAGTTTCATATCACCATAGGGTGGATCCTTTCTTCACTGGGGAGAGTGGGATGTCCAGGAGAGTCGAGTAGGACCCGAGCATCATGGGCTATGAGGAGTTACATCCCAGATTCCCAGTCTGTATCTGGATGACCAGGGGACATCGTAGTTAGACTTTCCTTCGGTGGTGGATCATTTCAAGTATGTCTTTCCAGAGTACTTTTCAGGTTTTCCTCCGGAGTGTGAGGTAGACTTTTCTATTGAGCTCGTGATAGGAGCGACACTGGTGCCCATTCCCCCTTATAGGATAGCTACACCTAAGTTGCAGGAGCTCAAGAAGCAGTTAGAGGAGTTATAGGCCAAGGGTTTCATCCAACCCTGTACTTCTCCTTGGGGTTCTCCTGTTCTGTCTTTGAAAAAGGAAGACGATACCCTTAGGCTTTTTGTGGACTATCGGAAGTTTAACCAGTTGACGGTCAAGAACCGATATCCCTTGCCTAGGATTGATGATCTCTTCAATCAGCTTCGAGGAGCCCGAGTATTCTTGAAGATTGACTTGAGATTCGGTTATCATCAGTTGCACGTTAAACCATCTGATATACCTCTTACAGCTTTCTGGAGTAGGTATGGTCTATATGAGTATATGGTTATGCCGTTCGGTCTCACGAACGTGCCTGTAGTTTTCATGGCGCTGATGAATTGAGTGTTCCATCCATACTTGGATTCCTTCATGGTGGTTTTCATGGACGAAATCTTGGTATACTCTCACACCCGAAACGACCATGATACCCATCTTGAGATCGTTCTGAGTACATTGAGGAAGCATCATTTATATGCTAATCTCTCAAAATGTCACTTTTGGATGGATCAGATTCACTTCTTGGGTCATGTTATCTCAGAGACATGAGTATTAGTAGACCCATAGAAAGTGAGAGAAGTAGTTTCCTGGGAGCAGCTGAAGAATGTCTTTGAGGTGTGGAGTTTTCTGGGGATGGATGGATACTAAAGGTGTTTCATACATGACTTTTCACACCTAGAAGCACCACTGACAGGTCTGACCAAGAAGGTGGCAAAGTTCTTATGGTCAGATTTCTGTGAGTCAGCCTTTCAGGAGCTGAAAGAAAGGTTGATGTCAGCACCGATACTAATATTTCTAGAGCCAGGAAAGAGCTACACTGTCTATTGTGATGCTTCAAGTATCGGTCTGGGGGCTATGCTTATATAGGGAGATGGAGTCATTGCATACGGGTCTTGGCAGTTGAGGCCACACGAGAGGAATTAACTGACGTACGATATGAAGTTGTCAGCTGTTGTTCATGCCTTATGCTGTTGGAGACATTATCTTCTGGGAGAGCACTTTGTGGTGTTCACCAACCAAAAGAGTCTCAAGTACATCTTCACTTAGCATGATCTGAATCTGAGACAGCACAGGTGGGTCAAGTACCTTCAGTCCTTTGACTTTGAGCTTGCCTATACACTGGGAAAGGGAAACGAAGTGGCTGATGCGTTGAGCAGGAGAACTCAGATACAGGCAGTTCATGAGGCCAGCAATGAGTGGCAGCTTATGGATCTATTCTATGAGATTCATTTGGAGGTGCACGACAGACAGGGGAAAACCTTTATATCTTCTATAGCTGTTACCTCTACACTTCTTGATCGGGTCTGGATGAGGCAACTATTAGACTCAGAAGGCCTAGTCCTGAGGGATAGTGTGCCAATAGAGGACCCTCTTCCCAGATGGACAATGGACGAGGATGAGATCTTGCATTTCCAGTGACGCGTATGGGTGCCATTAGACATACATGAGGAGCTGCTGCAGGATTTTCATTCCTCAGTTTGGGCAGTTCATCCTGGCGTCACCAAGATGTATCGTGATCTACACTGCCAGTATTGGTGTCCAGGTATGAAGAGAGATGTTTCTAGTTTTGTCATGAGGTGTTCCACTTGTCAGTAGGTGAAAGAGGAGCATCAGCGACCGACATGTCTTTTTCAGCAGTTACCCATTCCAGAGTGGAAGTGGAATGATGTCGCAATGGACTTCGTGATCGGCTTGTTGAGGTCACCTCAAGGGAATGATGTTGTTTGGGTTTTCATCGATAGGATTATGATGGTTTCTCACTTCTTACCAATCAAGGAGACCTTTAGTGTTGATGAGCTAGGACGGTTGTATATCCGAGAGATTGTATGTCTACATGGAGTTCCACACTCCATTGTTTCAGACAGGGATGCACGTTTTACTTCTCGGTTTTGGAAGGGGCTTCAGAAGGCTTTGGGAACATAGGTACTTTTGAGTACATCATACCATCCCCAAACAGATGTTCTGTCCGAGCGTACGATTCAGGTGCTTGAGGATATGCTCTGAGCTTAAATTCTAGACTTTGGAGGTTCTTGGGAGAAGCATATACCTATTGTGGAGTTCTCCTACAACATCAGTTTTCAAGCGAATATTCAGATGACACCTTATGAGGATTTGTATAGTAGGCCATGCAGATCACCTTTATGCTAGATGGAGGTAGGAGAGGAAGCTTTGCTAGGACCTCGTCTTGTTCAGGAGACCTCAGAGAATATAGAATTGATTCGAAAAAGGATGTCTATGGCACAGTCTCAACAAAAGTCTTATGCTGATCAGCAGAGACGAACTCTGGAGTTCGAGGTCAGGGATCAGGTTTTCCTACGTGTCACAATGAGGTTGGGACACAAGAGGATTTAGAGACAGGGTAAGATTTCAACACGGTACGTTGTGCCATTTGAGATGTTGGAGAGAGTTGGGCCGGTTACCTATCAGTTGCAGTTACCTCAGAGGTACAAAGCTATGCACGACATATTCCACGTTTCTCAGCTCCGACGTTACTTTTCAGACCCATCTCATGTCTTTCAACCTGAGGAGGTTGAGCTTGAAGTGGATGCATCATTTGAGGAGCATCCTATCTGGATTTTTGACTATAGTACGAAGGTTATCTGTGGCCATTCTGTTCATCTGGTACGGGTGCTATGACAGCACAGGCGAGTACATGATAAGACTTGGGAGAGGGAGGCCGATGTATGATCGTAGTGGCCAGAGCTATTCGAGGTTTCTTCTTCCAATCCTCACTAAGGAAATTCAGGTAAAAATTTATTTAAGGGGGGAAGTTATTAAGAACCCATACCTTCGTTTCAGGTATGTTTTTCCTTTTTCTGGAGTTTTTGAGAAAATAAGAGTTTCTGGAAATTTTTGAAGTACACACCGTGTACTTTATAAGTACATGCCGTGTACTTTGATGCCGCGTGAGGCTATGTGCTGGCCATGTCTGAGCCATACACACGGTCATGTGGGGTGATGTGGAGGTGGCTTAAATAAGAGTACAGAAAATCCTAGTACATGCTGTGTACTCCAAAAGTACATGCCGTGTACTTTCTTTTTTTCATTAAACGGACCGGGGTCACGTCTAATCGATAGAACAAACTTCTTCTCCAGCTTCTTTGAACGAGAGTGTCCCATACGGAAACGAATCTCCTCCAATCCCCAACGCCTTTTTCCGTTCTCTAAATCTACCACCATCGATTGCGTTGGAACCGTAGCAGTTAGCTCAACATTCCTCTAGAGCATCATTTTTCAATTCCCCCTATTTTCCAAGTTATCATGGGTTGAAAGTTGTGTGTGTTTTCGTAGATCTACGACATTCTAAGGAGATTCAAGCCTTGTGGTTCAAGTATATCGATCTCATTGCATCAAGTTAGGTGATTTGTGCCTTTCCATTCAATTTCTTTGAGTTTTATGTGCAATTTCCACCAATACCCTTGAACAGGGTATTGTGTGTTACTGTTTTTCCCCTGTTGTTTTCTTGCCTTGCTTGTATGAATGTTTAGAGGTAATTTGGTTATGTATGAGGATAATTTCTATGCTTGGATGTTTTTCCCATGCCTTGTTCTGTTTAGGACCTTTTGGTCTTTTTTCATCCTTTGGCGGTTATACCTATTTTCCATGCCTTGTGACCGTTGGATGGAGTTTTGTTCACTGACATGCTTGTTATGCTGTAGACTGGTTATCCAAGTAGTTGTGTAGTTTTAATTTGTCCATATAGCATTATTATGCACTGACTGGCACGAGGCCATGAGAAACTGGTGCTATAGACTATAAGGGGATAGACTAAGGGAGCTTCCTCAGAGAGTCTTTATAAGGCCCCAGACTTAAACCTTACTTAATATTGAATTAAATGAATAATTCACATTGAGGATCTTTTCAGGTTTAGATTTTTAGAGAATTAGGACATAACTATTACATCTCAAAAGATTACAAAGTAGGCACTTCTACTATGTTTCCATAAAATAAAAACTCTTAAAAAGAAACATGTCTAGTTCCATGTTTTAGATAGCCTGACTTTCCCTTGATCCCATCCTTGACCCTAATCCACATTAATTCCTGTGAAAAACATTTCAAAAAAACTTTGGGTGAGCAGAAAAAGCTCAGTAAGGGATACACAAAGAATGAAAACTGTTAGTTTTTCAAACATCAAGTAAACCATGTATACTTTATCAAAGTAATACCTTCACCTTCATGAAGTAGTAAAAACTCTTCACTGAATAAAATATCATTACTTACCCTTTTTTAACCAAAGATTACCATAAAAACCATATAAATAAAACATAACATATAAAGGTAACTTGGGACATAAATATACTTAAGTGGAATAACCATACGGTCGACTTCCACACATATCACTTAATGGAATAGCCATACGGCCGACTTCCACACATACTTAATGGAATAGCCATACGGCCGACTTCCATACCCAATGCATTGGATTTTATAACAGAACCACCCATCCTGGTATTCACGGCACCACCCGTCATATGGTTTATCACGTAACCACTCGTCAAATGTCCAAGTCCCATTATAAAAATCTTAAGACATAAAACAAATATAATGGAAAGAAAACATTTCCACACTTTGATCACAATATATCACTTAAATATATTGACATAAAAAATCCATTATAAAAACCATTTTCAATACCAAAATACATAAAAGAGTATATGATATTTATTTCATTTAAAAAAAAGGCATTACGGCTTGTTGAGGAAGCCAAAGACCAAATAATACTTGCGGCGGCGGAAAATGTCGTTGTCACCGCGTACGTTAAAAAAAACATTCCTTTTTGTCGTTTAGTAAAACTCTTCGTAGAAAAATATTCCTTTTGTATAAAAGTAAAAGTCAAAGTGGTTTATACACCATATGAATGAAAGTTGTGTATAAAATGAAATATGCCTCAATGAAAGGAGATTGAGACGAAGTTCCTTACCTCGGGTCCGACTTGACTCGATCGTTCTTTAACCTCCTGAATAATAAACTTGAGTTAATTTCTACTTTCTTAAGAACCTTTTTCAAGTTCATTATTCCTTTTATATCACTTATTACCAGGTTATGAACACTATGTAATTATTTAAGTTAAAAATGGTCGTTTTTTCGATCCTTGGTACTTGAGTAAAAAATAAACTCTTTATAATTACAAGTTGTTCATGTGGTAAAACATCCATTATATCAAGAATTATATTCATGATGTAGATATAATATATATCATATATATCTAGTATATACATGAATTTATAATATTACATAATCATTTAGAGGTAAGAAATGAAATGCACCGTTCATGGAGACAGTAAGTCGTACGTACGCATGAACTCTACTTTCATCTATATTTCATATTTTTATGGAATGGAATCATAATGATATAAAGGTATATTATAATTCCAGTATAATATCATATATAATACCATTAATTAAATCCTTTATACATCCCACATATGGCATTAATGAAATCAAATCACTTTGAGGGGGCGGTAGTCCGCACTTCCTTAAATGAAGATATCACGTTTACCCATAATGGAAACCATAAAGGTATTCCCAAAATGAATGTCACGACCCGTCCTCGGGGCCCGTGTTGTGACTACCCCAAGCCCGCCTTCCATAGGCCAGGGGATGGCGACTAGCACCAAAGGCGTAAAACCCGATAACTGGGAAGACATTTCCTTTATAAAAGAAAACAAGCACCACAGGGAAAGCAAGCGGAAAACGTAAACACTAAGTACAAGAGAAGTGATGAAAAGAAAATGGGCCAGAATACAAACCCAAAAGAAAGTAAAACTACAACTGAACAAGTACAACAGAAAAGATAACAGCTGGAAGGACGGAAGCGGCTCCTGGGTCGTCCTCCTCGGATCCTACTTGAAGGGTAGGTACAGATGGCACAACTCCTGGTCGTCCACCATGGATCCTACCTGAAGGGTAGGTACAGATAGCCTCCACAGTGCTCTCATCCGTCAACCTCCTCCGTGTGTCGTCTCGCCGTGAAGTCCACCTCCAGACACTGACTCGTTGTGTAGTCCACCTCCGGGTACTGACTCGTCATGTAGTCCACCTTCGGGTACCGTCCAGTCCTTGAACACTCAGCCTCCGTCAGCACTGCCTTTCGTCTGTAACCAACACAATGAGGTGCGGGCATAGCCCGTTCAGGGGTGAGTATAACGATACTCAGTAGGGACCCCGAGACCCTCAAGGTCTCACTAAATCCAACATGGTTAACCACAAAGAAGGTCTCAACAGATAACCTCCACTTAGGTATATGCCCATACATATACCTAAGTTATCAAGTAACCCATCTCAATCATGAGGATACACAAGGATTATGAAATCAACGGATAACCACTACCCAGGTATATGCCCATACATATACCTAAGTTATCAAGTGACCCATCTCAATCATGAGGTAAACACAAAGGTCAAAAGATTCAGCTCAAACCAGGATTTTCATTATCAAAACCGTAACTGCTGAAGAGCTCCGTCTCTAGAGTGTACAGTGGTCCTGTCACGACTCCGAGGTACTATTAACTAACCTAAGACTGCTGAGGTACTCCTCCTATCGAGTACCGCGGGTCAGCCACCCAAACACAGTAGTGCCTCCCGCCGAGGTATGTCACCCAAACACAGTAGTGCACACCCCCTAGTACCTTGCTGAGGTACTCTCCGGACGAGTACCGTGGGTCTGCACTGTCACACAGGTAGTGCTCCGTACGCCATGGGTCTGCACCCAAACAAGGTAGTGCTCCGTCCACCGGTCTAGTCGACTCACTCCAAGTTGAGTCGGTCAAGCAGTCGTCAGGTCTCAGTCGGCTACACGGTCTCCGTACTCCGCACGCTCGTCTTCAGGAGGGTCCGCTCCACGAGCTAAAGGTCGATAATCCAAGTATCTCAAAGTCCCACTAAGAAGTATCTCAAAGGACCTCCTCGTCACAGGGGTATCAACGCAACAGAAGACGCGTCAATCGGACGCCCGGTCAGTGAGTTATTAGCCTTTTCGTCCCTGGGGCCCAGTTGGTTTCATGAGCAAACCAAATCCGGTCGTATCTCAACTGTACCCCAAACTCTCATAGGGTATACACATAGGGACCATTTCTAAACGTGATCTCCAACGCCGCTGACGGTTCGTCAAATGGACGTCCGGTCTGAAAGATATCAGCTTTTCCGTTCCAGGGGCCCGGTTGGATTTCGGGTACAATCCAACCCGGCCAAACTCCATAGTGTCCAAAACTCGGGCGAAGCATGCCAAAAGTTCTGTCTCATCAAGAGTAAAACAACGAGACAGACGACGCGTCAATCGGACGCTAGGTCTGTGAGTTATTGGCTTTTTCGTTCTAGGGGCCCGGTTGGTTTCGTGAGCGAACCAACCTGACCGCACTCCGACGACATCCAAACCTCGAGCGGAGTAAGCCAAAAGATCTGTCTCACATAGAGGAAACCATCAAAGTCGACGGCACGTCAATCAGACATCCGGAGCTCAAGATACGAGCGTTTCCGCTCCGAGGGCCCAGTTGGTTTCGTGTACGAACCAACCCGGACGAACCCAAAGTTCTCCGAAACCTTGAGTGCGATATAACGAAACGACCGTGCCGATCCAAGGATCGCGTTGCCGCTGACAGCGAGTCGTTTGGAGGCACGTAGCTCAATTTCTGGGCAAAAGAGCAAAAATGCTCCGGAGACGGGGGGTCTGGGCCCGGGTCGACCCGGCCCGACCCCCCCCCCCCCAAGTCGGCCTGAACCGGGTCGGCCCAACCCGAGTTCGACCCGGCTAGACCCGGCCAGACCGGCGCGGCCCGGCCGAACCGACGGGTTGGCTCGGTGGCTACGGCCGAGCCGAGGGCCGGGGGCGCGCTGCCCCCGCGAATGAGAAGCGCGGCCCCTCGTGGGGCCACCCCGAGTCAACCGGACGCGGTGGCCCAGCTGCGTCCCTCCACCGGTTCCGCGCGGCCGCGGAATCGCATCGCCGCCGCCGCGGGTTTTGCCGGCGGCGCGCCGGGCGCCGCCGCCGCCTCCGACAGCCGGCACCGCCGTGCCGACGGGAGTTTCCGCGGGCCACCGGACGCGGTCCGGTGGTCCGTTTTGTGTGGGGTCTTCGCCATTGGTCCTCCCGGGACCCGATCTTCACTGCGAGGCTCTCAAATCATCTTTGCAGCCTGCAACATCGTCACCCACCAATCCGCACGTCAAAACGAAATGTGTCGTCTTCGCAGTTCTCTGGCGCGGCGTGCTGGCACCGCGCCCCTTCATCGTGGCCCGACTCCGTCCGCGGATATCTTCGAGTTTCTTAGACGCGGCGCGACGGCGTTGCGTGCTTGTTCTTCCTTTCACGGCGCGGTGGGACGGCGCCGTGCATATCTTCCGCATGAAACCGCATGGTGCGATGGCACCACGCTCTCTCGTACCAACCACAAGAAACCAACACGAAAAAAATGAGGAGGGTCGACCGTTTTTGTGCGGTCCGACCCCCTCGCGTTATTCGATAACAATTTGTTTTAATCCACGATCATCGTCAAGTTGGTATTCACGAAAAAATGTAAATAATTAAATACAAACCCCTACCTTGGGTATAAGCCGATCGGAAGGAGGCGTCGTCGTTCGAGGTTCGTCGCAGTATGGCGTCGCGAGGATGACGACGTCGAAGGGGGACGTCGGCGTTCGTCCGAATCGAGGTAAGGCGAAGTCGTCGTCGCTTGCTACCCGATTCCGCTTCCGAGCCTGTTCGTCGATCCATTGACGATGAAGGTGAAGACGTAGATCCGTTGAAGAGTCTCACCGCGGAAGGGGAGAAATTCCGTGGAAGGAAAACGAGTGTTCTTCGTTAGAGGTGGCGCGTTCTTCGCGTTCTTCATCGAAGAACGAAGAATTCTCCCTCTGCTCTCCCAAAGGTTTTACACAACACAAACCCCTCAACAAAAAAAATAAAATAAGTCCTCAACTTATTTTATTATCAAATTAAGAATTTGAAAAACAAAAGATAAGAAACGAACAATTAATTCGAAGAATTAATTGTAAAACTTAACTGCCCAATTAAATTGGGGCATTTCTTAACCAGAAAGACGCATGGTTGACTTCTTTTAATAGGGGGGTCAAGGTGCGTTACATAAGAAGAAAAGAAATGGTGGGGCTCGTGTGGGCCCCACCTCACAAATATCCTACCAATTGGGTAAGATATTTTGAATTGCACCCTATCCGCTTCAACCCATCTTAAGCAGCTTTTAAGTGGTCTTTAAGCGGCTTTAAGCGAAATAAAATAAAATTGTCATACAACTTTATTTTATTTCTTAACTTAAACCCCAAAAATTAAAAAGCACAACCGAGCAAACGCAACTCCGAAAAAGGCATTTCTAAGCAAAAACCGGCACTGCGATTTCATCGGTGCCCTCAGAATTTGATTCCGAGCACCGGTTCAAAAGTTAGAAAAACCCACTCGTTCGTTCACTGAATGTACCCGAGCCAAACTTCAGAAATTGATTCCGGGCACACCGGGCCTCGGAATCAGGCGCCGTCAGAAACTGAGTTCTTGTAAAATTCCAAAGAAAATTTAGGAAAAAAATTTCCCTTGAAATTTCCGGGTCTTTACATTACACCCACCTCAGGGATTTACGTCCTCGTAAAGCTTTATCACAAACTAAGGTCACTAAAGCGGTAGAAAGCATGCATCTGAGCCTTTCGCTCCCATGTTCTCACCTGGAGGTTCCCGTACTGTCAAAGAATGTGCACCCAAGGAATTGATCGTCCCCGTAATACCACCCCTGTCGATCCTCGATCCCCACTGCAACCTCCGTGCATGTCACCCTATCATCGACGTCCAACTCCCTGAGGTCGATGATGTGCGAAGAGTCGAGCACGTATCTCCTCAGTTGAGATACGTGGAAGTCATGCACCAGGTGCAACTGAGGTGGATGGTTCAAGCGGTAAACCACCACGCCTACCCAGCTGAGGACCTAAGAAGGTCCGCTGAACCTTGGAGATAACTTGCCGCTTTGGCCACATTTCCGCAAACCTCGTCGAGGTGAGACCCTTATAAGGACGTGATCGTCATCCTCGAACTCCAGAAGTCTCCAATTCTTGTTAGAACTGGAACTCGAAATGACTGCCGCCACAAGGGTAAGGTTGGCCGACTCAAGAGTGATCAGTCGCACCCTCCCGTGTATGAGTTTAACATGTGCTGCCCATGGTTTCCTTTTCTCCGACCAAGGAAAACCCAACCCGACATCGTGGTTAAACCACAACCTTTTTTCCTAATACCGTCAATTTGTATATGAACTGTGGTTGCCCAGTCCATACTTAAACCAACGTCGTAAGGCCTTGACGCTGCCACCAAGAGATTCCAACCGAAACACTCCCCTCGAGGGTCTGACCACACCGTCGGCGTAAGTGTGATTATCGAGTCTCCTCCCAAAGTATCTCCAGGTGTGATGGTCAAGTCCATGGCTTACCGGAAACTCTAGGTCTGGGACAAGATTGTGAAAGCGAGGAATGATTCATATCGACGTCCGTTACTACAGCAACTAGTAGTAGACACAAACTATCCCTTGAATCATTTCTAGAGCCATTGGGTCACACTCCTTGACCGCATGCAGCCGCACTCTTCCTCAGCCCTCCAACTCTCCGAGCCTGGCGGGAATAACTAAGGCGGGTGGTTGTACCATATTAGGATGTACACCACCTCATGCTGCTCTCCTAGCTCTGCCTCCACGTCTGCTGCTTCACAGAATCATCTCTATTTAAAGCTTCCTCTTCTTGAAACATTTAACATGCCCGAGTCTCTAAGACTGGCACCGGTCTTCTGCTTCTTACTGCACTGTGCAGTCTTCATCCGCTCCTGGATGAACTGCACCTCCTTTGCATACGATCTGGAAGAGCTGCTAAAATTTCTCCTTTGCCGAAAAGAGAAACCTGGTCTCATCCATTGGATGAACCACATTTGTTTCCTAATACAGTCAATCCCAACATGAATGATTCATTCATGCCATGGATGACGTCGTAAGGCCTCGACGTAACTACTAAGAGATCCAACTGTCACTCTCACCTCCAAGGGTCGAGTCACACTGTCGGCATCAGTGTGAGGTCACTGGGTCTCCTCCAGTAGAAATATCGAAAGTGAGGGTCAAGTTAACAGTCTTAACCGGGACCAATCAGTATCAACCAAACAAAAGGACAGGAAAGAAAACAAAGATAAGTGTCTTTTTATTATTGCAGCTCATAATACAAGACACAAATACAACAGCAACATGGAACTAGAAGTACAAAGGACGTATCCACTAGTTCCTCTCCTGTCCACATGCTCCTGGAGCTCTACTGCCTTGTCCACTGCTCGGATGTTGCTCAAGCACTCATCGCTGTTTCTGCCTCGGTGGCTACTCCAACGCCTGCGGATCAACTATACGAGGAGTCGGACAGTCACGTGCCAGGTGACCCTTTCTGCCGCAGGAGTAACACAACCTGTTTCTGGCACGCCTAGCTCTGACCCCACCCCAGGTGCCCCGCACCACCAGTCCTAAAACCCGAGATCGGCCAACTGCTGGTCTGGTCCTCCTGGACCTCTGCATCATCTGTCTACTGCCCACAGATGACTAGGAAACTGATCGAAAACCCTGCGGTAAAGGCAGAATCTCCTGTACACGCTTGGGGTGTAGAGCTACTGGCACAAAATCCACCCTAAATAAGGTCTCGAAGTCTTCCCATGCGAAGGTCATCTCGTCGCAAAACTGGAACAAGTGCCTCCACCACTTGCCTGCTGCTGCCTGAAGAAGGCTGGCAGAAAAGATCACCATGAGGTCTGTCGGCGTCCCCACTAGCCTGAAGACTCTCACCACAGCCTCCAGCCAATCCTCAGCCGCCTGCGGGTCCATCTCTCCCTGGAACCTGGGTGGCCTCTGGCGCTGGAACTCGTGTAGTGCGCTCAAGAGACATGCACCCTCTACGGCTGGGGCTGGTGGAATCGGTGGCCCAACGTATGGTAGTACCGCTGGTGCCTCTGCTGGTGCCTCAACTGCAAGAGGGCCCTATACCGAAGCCTCGTCACTCGACATGCTGTCAGTACGCACATCCCTCTGGGATCTAGCTGGTCGTCCGAGAAAAGGCATCCTGAAAGAAACAACGTGACACGGTCAAACGATTATACCTGGTGGGCTGACCTGGTTTGAGCTGATATTTAAAGGGAAAACCTTTGAAAACACACACGCAATCAGTGTTTTCGTGCACAAAGTCGAAAATCAGTTGTCAGGGTCCTGGTGTATGGATACGTCGGCCGCCCGCACCAACACTGGACTCCCTGAACTGAAAACCACACTCGGTACCCTTAACACTATTGCTTCACAGAGAAAAGATCAGAGTTCGCGGTAGAACCGGACCCCTTTGATACCATTTTTTCACAACCCATCCTCGGGGCCCGTGCCGTGACTACCCCAAGCCCGCCTTCCATAGGCCAGGGGCTGGCGACTAGCACCAAAGGCGTAAAACCCGATAACTGGTAAGGCATTTCCTTTATAAAAGAAAACAAGGACCACAGAGTAAGCAAGCAGAAAACGTAAACACTAAGTACAAGAGAAGTGCTGAAAAGAAAATGGGCCAGAATACAAACCCAAAAGAAAGTACAACTACAACTGAACAAGTACAATAGAAAAGATAACAGCTGGAAGGATGGAAGCGGCTCCTGGGTCGTCCTCCTCAGATCCTACCTGAAGGGTAGGTACAGATGGCGCAGCTCCTGGTCGTCCACCACGGATCCTACCTGAAGGGTAGGTACAGATAGCCTCCACAGTGCTCTCATCCGTCAACCTCTTCTGTGTGTTGTCTCGCCGTGAAGTCCACCTCCGGACACTGACTCGTCGTGTAGTCCACCTCCTGGTACTGACTCGTCGTGTAGTCCACCTCCGGGTACCGTCCAGTCCTCGAACACTCGGCCTCTGTCAGCACTGCCTGTCGTTTGCAACCAACACAACGAGCTGTGGGCATAGCCCGTGCAGGGGTGAGTATAACGATACTCAGTAGGGACCCCGAGACCCTCAAGGTCTCACTAATGCCAACAAGGTTAACCACAAAGAAGGTCTCAACAGATAACCTCCACTTAAGTATATGCCCATACATATACCTAAGTTATCAAGTAACCCGTCTCAATCATGAGGATACACAAGGATTATGAAATCAACGGATAACCACTACCCAGGTATATTCCCATACATATACCTAAGTTATCAAGTGACCCATCTCAATCATGAGGTAAACACAAAGGTCAAGAGATTCAGCTCAAACCAGGATTTTCATTATCGAAACTGTAACTGCTGAAGAGATCCGTCTCTAGAGTGTACAGTGGTCCTGTCACGACTCCAAGGTACTGCTCACTAACCTAAGACTGCTGAGGTACTCCTCCTGTCGAGTACCGCGGGTCAGCCACCCAAACACAGTAGTGCTTCCCACCGAGGTATGTCACCCAAACACAGTAGTGCACACCCCCTAGTAGCCTGCTGAGGTACTCTCCAGACGAGTACCGTGGGTCTGCACTGTCACACAGGTAGTGCTCCATCCGCCATGGGTCTGCACCCAAACAAGGTAGTGCTCCGTCCACTGGGCTAGTCGACTCACTCCAAGTCGAGTCGGTCAAGCAGTCGTCAGGACTCAGTCGGCTACACGGTCTCCGTACTCTGCACGGTCGTCTTCGGGAGGGTCCGATCCACGAGCTAAAGGTCGATACTCCAAGTATCTAAAAGTCCCATGAAAAAGTATCTCAAAGGACCGCCTCGTCACAGGGGTATCAATGCAACAGACGACGCGTCAATCGGATGCCCGGTCTATGAGTTATTAGCCTTTTCGTCCCCGGGGCCCGATTGGTTTCGTGAGCAAACCAAATCCGGCTGTATCTCAACTGTACCCCGAACTCTCATAGGGTGTACACATAGGGACCATTTCTCAACGTGATCACCAACGCCGCTGACGGTTCGTCAAACGGACGTCCGGTCTGAAAGATATTAGCTTTTTCGTTCCAGGGGCCCGGTTGGATTTCGGGTACAATCCAACCCGGCCAAACTCCATAGTGTCCAAAACTCGGGCGAAGCATGCCAAAAGATCCGTCTCATCAAGAGTAAAACAACGAGATAGATGGCGCGTCAATCGGACGCCCGGTCTGTGAGTTATTGGCTTTTTCGTTCCAGGGGCCCGGTTGGTTTCGTGAGCGAACCAACCCGACCGCACTCCGACGACATCCAAACCTCGAGCGGAGTAAGTCAAAAGATCCGTCTCACTTAGAGGAAACCATCAAAGTCGACGACACGTCAATCGGACGTCCTGAGCTCAAGATACGAGCGTTTCCGCTCTGAGTGCCCGGTTGGTTTCGTGTACGAACCAACCCGGCCGAACACAAAGTTGTCCGAAACATTGAGTGCGATATACCGAAATGACCGTCTCGATCCAAGGATCGCGTTTCCGCTGACGGCGAGTCGTTTGGAGGCCCGTAGCTCATGTTATGGGCAAAAGAGCGAAAATGGTCCGGAAACGGGGGGGTCTGGGCCCGGGTCGACCCGGCCCGACCCCCCCCCCCCCCCCGGGTCGACCCGACTCGGGTCCGACCCGGATAGACCCAGCCCGGCCGGCGCGGCCCGACCGAACCGGCGGGTCGGCTTGGCGGCTACGGCCAAGCCGAGGGCGGGGGGCGCGCTGCCCACACGGATGAGAAGCGCGGCCCCTCGTGGGGCCGCCCCGAGTCAACCGGACGCGGCGGCCCGGCCGCGTCCCTCCACCGGTTCCGCGTGGCCGCTTAACCGCATCGCTGCTGCGGCTTTAGCCGCGGTGGGTTTTGCTGGCGGCGCGCCTGGCGCCGCTGCCGCCTGGCGGCCGGCCGCTGCCGGCCGCCGCCTCCGACCGCTGTCCGCCGCCGCGCCGGCGAGAGTTTCCGCGGGCCACCGGACTTGCTCCAGTGGTCCATTTTGTGTGCGGTCTTGGCCATTGGTCCTCCCGGGACCCTATCTTCATTACGAGGCTCTCAAATCTTCTTTGCGGCCCGTTTCGTCGTCACCCGCCAATCCGCACGTCAAAACGAAACGTGCCGTCTTCGCGGTTCTCTGGCGCGGCGTGCTGGTGCCCCGCCCCTTCGTCGTGGCCCGACTCCGTCCGCGGATATCTTCGGGTTTCTTCGACGCGGTGAGATGGCGTCGCGTTCTTGTTCTTCCTTTAACGGTGCGGCACGACGGCGCCGCGCATATCTTCCACATGAAACCGCATGGTGCGACGACACCACGCTCTCTCGTACCAACCACAAGAAACCAACACGAAAAAAAGGAGGAGGGTTGGCCGTGTTTGTGCGGTCCGACCCCCTCGCGTTATTCGATGACAATTTGTTTTAATCCACGATCATCGTCAAGTTGGTATTCACGAACAAATATAAACAATTGAATACAAACCCCTACCTTGGGTATAAGCCGATCGGAAAGAGGCGTCGTCGTTCGAGGTTCGTCACAGTATGGCGTTGCGAGGATGACGATGTCGAAGGGGGACGTCGGTGTTCATCCGAATTGAGGGAAGGCGAAGCCGTCGTCGCTTGCTACCCGATTCCGCTTCCGAGCTTGTTCGTCGATCCGTTGACGATGAAGGGGAAGAAGAAGATCCGTTGAAGAGTCTCACCGCGGAAGGGGAGAAATTCCGTGGAAGGAAAACGAGCGTTCTTCATCACAGGTGGCGCGTTCTTTGCGTTCTTCGCGTTCTTCGTCGAAGAATGAAGAATTGTCCCTCTGCTCTCCCAAAGGTTTTACACAACACAAACCCCTCAACAAAAAAATAAAATAAGTCCTCAACTTATTTTATTATCAACTTAAGAATTTGAAAAACAAAAGATAAGAAACCAACAATTAATTCGAAGAATTAATTTTAAAACTTAACTGTCCAATTAAATTGGGGCATTTCTTAACCAGAAAAATGCACGATTGACTTCTTTTAATAGGGGGTGCAGGTGCGTTACTTAAGAAGAAAAGAAATGGTGGGGCTCCTGCGGGCCCCACCTCACAAATATCCTACCTAGTGGGTAGGATATTTTGAATTGCACCCTATCCGCTTCAACCCAGCTTAAGCAGATTTTAAGTGGTTTTCAAGCGGCTTTAAGTGAAATAAAATAAAATTGTCATACAACTTTATTTTATTTCTTAACTTAAACCCCAAAAATTAAAAAGCACAACCGAGCAAACGCAACTCCGAAAGAGGTGTTTCTAAGCAAAAACCGGCGCTGCAATTTCATTGGTGCCCTCAGAATTTGATTCCAAGCACCGGTTCAAAAGTTAGAAAAACCCACTCGTTCGTTCACTGAACGTACCCGAGCCAAAATTCGGAAATTGATTCCGAGCACACCGGGCCTCGGAATCAGGTGCCGTCAGAAACTGCGTTCTTGTAAAATTCCAAAGAAAATTTAGGAAAAAAATTTCCCTTGAAATTTCCAGGTCTTTACAATGAAAAATACAGAAGATTAAGGAAAAAAATAAACATATTATATATCATATATAAGTATAGTGTCATATTAATGGCCACCTTTGAAGGTGTTAAAAGAATGTTGAACAATCATCGTTTCGGGAGGCAGAAATTTGCCATCCACGGAAACAGTATGTTCTTTAACCATTAGATGTATGTGTGTGTAAGTGTAGCTCTAATCCTTCTTATAACAACATCCTAGTATATTGAAGATACTGGAGTTGTTATAAAAGAAATAAATAAAAAGAGTTTAGGGGGTTGTAGAAGCAAAATAAAACAAAAGGACTCAAGTGAAGACATTACCTTAAAATCGGGTAACTCCCTATGGTTTGAGCTCAAAGGCTTCCTTGGGAAGACTTCTGCCCAAATTTAGGCTTCAAGGAGTAATAGAGGGATGTGGAGAGACAAAATGGGCAGGGTTTGGCCGAGCCAAAGGCTTTGGAAGTGTGGGTAAGGAGGTAGAGGTGGGGGTCTTTTATAAGAGGAGAGGAGGGGCACTCTTGGAAGGTAAGGAAATGTTACTTTATTTTAAAATGAGTTTCGGATTTTAATGGTCCCACATTGATTTGTTTCTAGGATAAGGTGATAAGGGTTCGAAATCCACCCATACAAAAGGTTTTAGACATGTGTAGGTCTTATATTTTACATTATCTTTCCATTTTATTTAAATCATTAAATAATGAGGTCATCGTTGCATCATCATGATGTCATAAATAATTTAATTTATTTGATGAATAAAAATTATTAAAAAAATACTATGATATAGAAAATCTTATTATCTTTCCAATGAATATTTATAGTAAAAAATCGGACTTGTATAACCCCATGTAAAATTTATTTTAGTAAAACAACTCATGTTTGTGACATTTTATCTTTAACTTTAAATAAAAAGTTATTAATGTCATTTTCCAACCAAAGTGGCTTCATGGGGTCCCCAAGTTGACCCATGGATTTTATTGGTCGTCAATTACACATACAATGATGTTAGGACATGTTTCAAGTTCATTTCATATTATTACAACATTATTTTTACCTTAAATTACACAAATTACCTCTAATCGTGATTAAAAACTTAATAAGTTACTATTCACCAAAAAATTATTTTAATCCCATTGAACCAAATTTTACTTCTTAATGAAAACCATGTATGTAACATTTTTGAAATTCAAAACACAGAGGTTGTAAAATTTCATTTAAACGAAAAATCAGTTTTTTAAGTACCACTTAGTGGTTTCACTATTCATCAAAAATTAAAGTTTTTCAGAAAAATACCAAAACTTCACCCTAAGCTATATTTGATATTCCGAATTCAAAAATGAAGACCATTTTGAAAAATTCAAAACATATACGTTTCATTAATTAATTTAATAATTAATTCCCGCTGTCAGAGCAAATAGCATGTTTTTATGAAACAATAAGTATCAAAAGATTGACACTAGTTTAAGTCCGATTTCAACATGAAATTAATTCCAACGACCACTATTGGATTTAATGGTAAAAATATATTCTAATTTCACTTTAAAACCAATTCAAAAGATAATCTAATAATATAAATAAATTAGATTAAAAAGAGGTTTTGAATTAAAATACAACATTTTACACTATTCATTAAAAAATGAACTTTATCCGAAAAATACCAAAAATTTACACAAAGTAAATTTTGATGTCCTGATTCTAAAGAAGAGTTTTATTTGGTCCAATAGAATGTATAAGAGTGAACAAAACTATATTTAATGACGGTTCTCCATTAAAAGGCGATAAGTGAACCTTAAGTGAAAACTAGGGCATATACGCCTAAAATTGAATTCTTTCCGTATTTTAAGCCTTTAGCTTTTATTAGATAAAAGTAAAAACATTTAAAAAACATATATAATCATATTTTAGTTATTTCTATCCATTCCCGCCAATACAACGGCTATGTGTTAACTACCTTTTAAAATAATCTTATTTTATTACTAGTGTGCAACATAAGATTTCAAAGCAACTCTTTGTTGCGTATTAGGTATGCTATCGAACATAGGAACCCCTTTAAAGTAAACTTAATATTTAATTCGTAAATATTAATAAATATGTAAATGTTTTATTCATTATTTACCTAGGATGTTACATCCTTCCCCCCTTTTGGGAATTGCGTCCTCGCAATTTTATTCACTTATCAAAATAAGTGGGGGTATTTATCCCTCATAGCATTTTCAGATTCCCACGTTGCCTCTTCAACAATATGGTTTTCCCACAAAACCTTTACCTGGTGAATGACCTTATTTTTCAACACTTTCTCTCTTTAGTCAAGAATATGGACTGGTTTTTCTTCATAAGATAGGCTCTCCTCCAGCTGAACTACCTCTGGACTCAAAACATGAGATGGATCTACCATATACTTCCTCGACATCGAAACATGAAAAACATTGTGTACCTGAGATAAACTCGGAGGTAAAGCCACTCGGTAAGAAACTAATCCAAATTTCTCCAGAATTTCATATGGTCCAATGAACCATGGACTCATCTTTCCTTTCTTACCAAATCGCATCACACTTTTCCATGGTGAGACTTTGAGAAAAACATGATCACCTACCTCAAAAGATAGATCCTTCCTCCGGTTATCTGCATAACTCTTCTGTCTACTCTGAGATGTTTTCATGTGTTTCTGAATCAACTGAACTTTTTCTGCCATCTCTTCTACCAATTCTGGTCCCATCATCTTCCTTTCACCCACTTCATCCCAAAAACATGGAGTTGAACACCGTTTACCATATAACGCCTCAAATGGTGCCATATGTATATTGGAATGAAAACTGCTATTATATGAAAACTCATCCAAAGAAATATGTTGGTCCCAACTTCCCTGATAATCCATAGAGTAGGCACGTAGCATATCCTCCAAGGTTTGAATTGTTCATTCTGACTGCCCATCTGACTGAGGATGAAAGGCTGTACTAAAATTTAATTCAGTACCCAACGACTTCTGAAGGCCTTTCCAAAAGTTAGAAGTAAACCTGGGATCACGATCAGATACAATGGAGAGAGGAACTCCATGTAACCTGAATATCTCTTTAAGATACAAATGAGAAAGTTAATCTAGAGAGAAAGTATCTCGGATAGGAAGGAAATTGGCAGATTTAGTCAAGCGATCAACAATAACCCATATTGCATTATTACCTCGAGGTGTCTTCGGCAATCCCACAACAAAGTCCATGGATATATTTTCCCATTTCCACTCTGGCACTGGTAAAGGCTGAAGCATCCCTTTCGGTAACTGCTGCTCTGCTTTAACCTGCTGACAAGTCAAACACTTCACAGTAAAATCAGCAATATCTCTTTTCATTCCATCCCACCAGTAATACTCCGGCAAATCCCTTTAAATCTTAGTACTGCCAGGATTAACTGAAAATGGGGAACTATGAGCCTCACATAACAACTCATTCTTCAACTTTGAATCACCAGGGAAACATAATCTCTTCCCAAACCTCAATACAAAATCATTATCAATGTTGAATTCTGGAAACTTACCCTTCTGAACCAGCTCTACCTTTTTCTGCAACTCACTGTCTTCCCTCTGTGCTTGCTTAATTCTGTCTGATAGGGATGATCTCACTGATACCTGAAACAAAACAGAAGAAATTCCTGCACCAACAACTTCTATGCCAAAGTTCATCAAATCAAAAACTAAAGGATCTCATTCCAAACGTAGCATGGTTAATGAAGCATTACTTTTTCAACTCAAAGCATCAGCCACTTTATTTGCTTTTCCCGAAAGGTAATGAATTGTACAATAATAATCCTTGATTAATTCCAGCCATCTCCTCTGTATCATATTCAATTCTTTCTGAGTGAATATATACTTTAAAATTTTGTGATCAGTATATATTTCACACTTTACTCCATACAAATGAAGCTTCCAAATTTTTAAAGAAAAAACAACAGCAGCTAATTCCAAATCATGTGTAGGGTAATTTACCTCATGAGTTTTCAACTGATGTGAAGAATAAGCAATTACCTGATCATTATGCTTAAGGACACAACCAAGTCCCTTCAACGAAGAATCACTGTATATAACAAACTCACCATTCTTGGAAGGAAGTTCCAAAACTGGAGCATTCACCAATCTTCTTTTCAACTCCTAAAAACAATCATCACATTCTTTTGTCCAGATGAACTTAACACCCTTACGAGTTAGCTTAGTCATTGGACTAGATAACCGTGAAAACTTTTCAACAAACCTTCGGTAGTAACCTGCCAAACCAAGAAAACTATGGATCTCAGTTACATTTGTGGGTATTTTCCATTCATCAACAACCTATATTTTAGCAGGATCAATAGTTATTCCATCTTTTGAAACAATGTGACCCAGGAAAGAAATTTGTTGTAACCAAAACTCATACTTGCTGAATTTTCCATATAGTTTCTTTTCTTTTAAGGTTTTCAAGATAACCCTTAAATGAATTTCATGATCCTATTTACTTTTAGAAAACACCAAAATATCATCGATGAAAACAACCACAAACTTATCCAAGAACTCATGGAAAATTATATTCATAAGGTTCATGAATACAGCAGGTGTATTGGTTAACCCAAAAGGCATAACTACAAATTCATAATGGCCATATCTAGCACGGAACGTAGTCTTTGGAATGTCTGCTTCTTTTACTTTCAACTGATGGTACCCCGACCTCAAGTAAATCTTCAAAAAATACTGAGCTCCCAGGAGCTGATCAAACAAATCATCGATATGAGGCAAAGGATACTTGTTCTTAACAGTAATATTATTCAAGGCTCTATAATCAATGAAAAGTCTCATTGAGCCATCTTTCTTTTTAACAAACAAGACAGGAGCACCCCATGGTGATGTGCTAGGTCGAATGAAACCTTTATCTAATAACTCCTAAAATTGCTTCTTTAACTCTAAAAGTTTAACTTGAGCCATTCAATAAGGGGGTTTTGAAATTGGCTTAGAATCAGGAACTAAGTCAACAGTAAATTCAACTTCCCGATCATGAATAATACCAGGAAACTCATCAGGAAAACATCAAGATACTAATTTACCACTGGAACATCATTAATCTGAATAGTTCCTTTATTTTCAACAATATGTGAAAGGTAACATTTATTTTCATCTTTTACTAGTTTCTCAACTTCCTGATATGTTATCAAAAGCAAGGGTTCATTCTTGTACACAAACTGAAAATCTTTCTGAAAAGAAACCATTTTAGCTCTGCAGTCAATCTTATCATGATAAACAGAAATCCAATCCATGCCCAAAATAACATCAAACTCTACTAGAGGCAAAACAATAATGTTTTCTAGTAGATTCTTTCCACACACAAGGATAGGAATGTTCTTATAATTCCTTTTTGTCTCAACGTTTCCCACGGGTGTTTTTACCATAAGTTCAGGATTCATATCTTGTTATGGAATTCCCAATTTACTAGAAAAATTATCAGAAATGAAAGAATGTGTAGACCCTGAATCAAAAAACACATTGGCATAATCTGAACAAACAAATAGTGTACCTGATACTACTTCATTCGATGGCCCAACATCTGCTGAAGTTGTTGCAAAGGATTTCACCACCCCTTTCTGCTTGTAGTCTGGATGCTTTCCCCTAGTTGAGTTCTTCGTTAGACACTCATTTGCATAATGACCCATTTCATTACACTTAAAACATCTTACCGCTGGATTTTCATTGCCTACTTGATCATCTTCCTTATTACGAGAAATATGACCAGACTTACCACACCGAAATAACTTACCAGACTCGGATAAACATTCTCCAGGATGCATTTTACCATAATTCTCACAGGATGGATATTTGGTTTTCTTTCCTCCTTGCTTATTTGATGAATTCTTCCCCTTTTCCTGCCAACTGGACCTCTTATTCTGTTGTTTGTCATAGAACACCTGATCATCGGAAAACTCCATTTCCACTTTCTCTACACATCGAACAAGTTTTTCATAACTTTTGAACTCATGAGAAGCTAAAGCCCTTCGATACTTCAGCTTTAATCCTGAGTAAAAATGGTTGATTTTACTATCAAGATCTCGTATGAAGTTTGGAGCATACCTTGCCAGTCGAGTGAACTTTGCTTCATAAGCAGCCACTGAGTCATCCTCCTGCCTCAATTCTAGAAATTGTTTTTCCATCCTAAGATGAACCACCTTAGGAAAATATTTCTCAAGAAACATACCTTTGAATTTTTCCCAGTGAAGATCATCAATCTCATCACTATCCCTGATATTTTTCACCATCGACCACCACTGATCAGCTTCTCCTTCAAAAAGGTAAACAAAAAGACTAACCTTTTGATGTTCCGAACACCCCATGACATCAAAAATATTCTCCAGTGCTTTAATCCACCCTTCATCTAGCACAGGGTCATATGATCCTCTGAATGATGGGGGATATTGCCTCATGAAATGTTCCACCACTGACATGTTCCTCTACGGTTGATCTGGCTGATCACGTGCATGGATACCACCACCATTTATAGCCTGATTCAACTATGCCATCACTGCAACAAACTGTTCAGTTCCAATTCTGACCATCTCAGGTTGCTGATTTGGAAGGTTGTCTTCCTCCTCATGTCGTCCCAACATAGCTGCCTTGTTTCCTCTGCGGAAAACCATTCTGAACATAGAAATATCTTAGGTGAAGCAACATGGTAATCCATAAATGCTATATCATTTCAATCATATTATAATTTAACACTTTTCTAACTCTTAAAGTTGTCTAACCGACCTCTGACTTTCCCTTGATCCCATCCTTGACCCTAATCCACATTAAGTCCTGTGAAAAACATTTCAAAAAAACTTGGGGTGAGCATAAAAAGCTCAGTAAGGGATACACAAAGAATGAAAACTGTTAGTTTTTCAAACATCAAGTAAAGCATGTATACTTTATCAAAGTAATACCTTCACCTTCATGAAGTAGTAAAAACTCTTCAATAAATAAAATATCATTACTTACCCTTTTGTAACCAAATATTACCATAAAACCCATATAAAGAACACATAACATATAAAGGTAACTTGGGACATAAACATACTTAAGTGGAATAACCATACGATCGACTTCCACACATATCACTTAATGGAATAGCCATACGGTCGGCTTCCACCCATACTTAATGGAATAGCCATACGGCCGACTTCCATACCCAATGCATTGGAGGTTATAACGTAACCACCCATCCTGGTATTCATGGCACCACCCGTCATATGGTTTATCACGTAACCACCCGTCAAATGTCCAAGTACCATTATAAAAATCATAAGACATAAAACAAATATAATGGAAAGAAAACATTTCCACACATTGATCAAAATATATCACTTAAATATATTGACATAACAAATCCATTATAAAAACCATTTTCAATACCAAAATACATAAAAGATTATATGGTATTTATTTCGTTTAAAAAAACATTACGGCTTGTTGAAGAAGCCAAAGACCAAATAATACTCGCGGCGGCGGAAAAGGTCGTTGTCACCACGTACGTTAAAAAAAACATTCCTTTTTGTCATTTAGTAAAACGCTTCGTAGAAAAAGATTCATTTTATATAAAAGTAAAAGTCAAAGGGGTTTATAGACCGTATAAAAGAAAGTTGTGTATAAAACAAAATATGCCTCAATGAAAGGAGATTGAGACGAAGTCCATTACCTCGGTTCCGACTTGACTCGATCATTCTTTAACCTCCTGAATAATAAACTTGAGTTAATTTCTACTTTCTTAAGAACCTTTTTCAAGTTCATTATTCCTTTTATATCACTTATTACCAGGTTATGAACACTATGTAATTATTTAAGTTAAAAATGGTCGTTTTGTCGATCCTTGGTACTTGAGTAAAAAATAAACTCTTTATAATTACAAGTTGTTCATGTGGTAAAACATCCATTATATCAAGAATTATATTCATGATGTAGATATAATATATATCATATATATCCATTATATACATGAATTTATAATATTACATAATCATTTAGAGGTAAGAAATGAAATGCACCGTTCATGGAGACGGTAAGCCGTACGTATGCATGAATTCTACTTTCATTTCTATTTAATATTTTTATGGAATGGAATCATAATGATATAAAGGTATATTATAATTCCAGTATAATATTATATATAGTACCATTAATTAAATCCTTTATACATCCCACATATTTCATTAACAAAATCAAATCACTTTGAGGGGGCGGTAGTCCGTACTTCCTTAAATGAAGATATCGCGTTTACCCATAATGGAAACCATAAAGGTATTCCCAAAATAAAAAATACAGAAGCTTAAGGAAAAAAATAAACATATTATATATCATATATAAGTATAGTGTCATCTTAATGTCCACCTTTTAAGGTGTTAAAAGAATGTTGAACAATCATCGTTTCGGGAGGCAGAAATTCACCATCCACGGAAACAGTATCTTCTTTAACCATTAAATGTAGGTGTGTGTAAGTGTAGATCGAATAATTATTATAACAACATCCTAGTATATTTAAGATACTGGATTTTTTACAAAAGAAATGAATAAAAAGAGTTTAGGGGGTTGGAGAAGCAAAATAAAACAAAAGGACTCAAGTGAAGACATTACCTTAAAATCGGGTAACTCCCTTTGGTTTGAGCTCAAAGGCTTCCTTGGAAAGACTTCTACCAAAATTGAGGCTTCAAGGAGTAAGAGAGGGATGTGGAGAGACAAAATGGGTAGGGGTTGGCCGAGCCAAAGGCTTTGGAAGTGTGGGTAAGGAGGTAGAGGGGGGGCCTTTTATAAGAGGAGAGGAGGGGCACTCTTGGAAAGTAAGGAAATGTTACTTTATTTTAGAATGTGTTTCGGATTTTAATGGTCCCAAATTGATGTGTTTCAAGTATAAGGTGATAAGGGTTCGAAATCCACCCATCCAATAGGTTTTGGACATGTGTAGGTCTTAGATTTTCCATTATCTTTCCATTTTATTTAAATCGTTAAATAATGAGGTCATCACTGCATCATCATGATGTCATAAATAATTTAATTTATTTAATGTATAAAAATTATGAAACAAATTCTATGATATATTAAATCTTTTTATCTTTCCAATGAATATTTATTGTCAAAATGATGACTTGTATAACCCCATGTAAAATTTGTTTTAGTAAAACAACTCATGTTTGTGACATTTTTACTTTAACTTTAAATAAAAAGTTATTAATGTCATTTTCCAACCAAAGTGGCTTCATGGGGTCCCAAAGTTGACCCATGTATTGTCTTGGTCAACCAAGACACATCCAATGAGGTTAGGATATGTGTAAAGTTCATTTCATATTATTACAACATTATTTTTACCTTAAATTACACTAATTACCTCTAATCTTGATTAAAAACTTAATAAGTTACTATTCACCAAAAAATTATTTTAATCCCATTGAACCATATTTTACTTCTTAATTAAAACCATGTATGTCTGATTTTTTAAATTCAAAACATAGAGGTGGTAAAATTTCATTTAAACAAAAAATCAGTTTTTTTCAGTACCACTTAGTGGTTTCACTATTCATCAAAAATTGATGTTTTTTCAGAAAAATACCAAAACTTCACCCTAAGATATATTTGATATTCCAAATTCAAAAATGAAGTCCATTTTAAAAAATTCAAAACATATAAGTTTCATTAATTAATTTAATAATTAATTCCCGTTGTCAGAACAAATAGCGTGTTTTTATGAAACAATAAGTATCAAAAGATTGACACTAGTTTAAGTCCGATTTCAACGTGAAATTAATTCCAACTACCAATATTGGATTTAATGGTAAAAATATATTCTAATTTCAATTTAAAACCAATTAAAAATATAATCTTATCATATAAATAAATTATATTAAAAAGTGGTTTTGAATTAAAATACAACATTTTACACTATTCATTAAAAATGAACTTTATCGAAAAAATACCAAAAATTTACACAAAGTAAATTTTGATATCCCGATTATAAAGAAGAGTTTTATTTGGTCCAATAGAGTATATAAGAGTGAACAAAACTATATTTAATGATGGTTTTCCATCAAAAGGCGATAAGTGAACCTTTAGTGAAAACTAGGGCATATACGCCTAAAATTGAATTCTTTCTGTATTTTAAGCCTTTAGATTTTATTAGATAAAAGTAAAAACATTTAAAAAACATATATAATCATATTTTAGTTATTTATATCCATTCCCGCCAATAGAACGACTATGTGTTAACTACTATTTAAAATAATATTATTTTATTACTAGTGTGCAACATAAGATTTCAAAGAAACTCTTTATTGCGTATCGGGTATGCTATCGAACATAACAACCCCTTTAAAGTAAAATTAATATTTAATTTGTAAATATTAATAAATATGAAAAAGTTTTATTCATTATTTACCTGGGATGTTACAGTCTTACACATTATAGACTATATGGGATAGACCGAGTGAGCTTCCCAGAGAGTCTTGGACATTATAGACTATAGTTGATAGTCCGAGTGAGCTACCCATAGAGTCTTGGACATTATAGACCACATGGGGATAGACCGAGTGAGCTTCCTCAGAGAGTCTTGAGATTTATAGACTATACAATGGTAGACTGAGTGAGCTTCTCAGAGAGTCTTTGTTTTGTTTGAATTTCCTTAAACCATTCCAGGCTATATGAGGGATTGACCGAGTGAGATTCCTTAGAGAGTCTATGATTGAACTGAGGCTATAAGAGGGATTGAACGAGTGATCTTCCTCAGCGAGTCTCTAGACCTTTGGGATATAAGGGGAATTGACCGTGTGATCTTCGTCAGAGAGTCCCTGACTAGCCTAGTCTCTAAGGGGAATTGACTGATCGTGCTTCCTTAGTGAGTCTTATAATTTCATATGACCAAACAAGAGGGGTTAGGTTGAGTGTACAACCCAGAGGGTTGTTGGTACTTCTTGGATAGGACCATATAGGATGGTTGTGTGTGCTTCCCAGAGTGATTCCTATTTGTGGTTTGTTGTTTTCTTCACTTCTATTTGTTGATCTATGGATTGTTTTCTGTGTGTATCATCCTGTTTACTATTACTGTTTACTTTTTAATATACTATTACCTTCCATATGCTCACTGACTATTAGGCATAGATCTTTGGGTGGTTTCCTACTGGTATTTAGTCTCACACCCTGTTTGGGTCATGATTTTGGGCACAAACAGATTATACTGTTGCAGGTATAGACAAGGGAAATCTCCCTTCGACTTCAGGTACTTGACTGAATTGGAGCAGAAGAGCATGGGACCAAGCTGAGGCTTGTGATGATGAGGATACATTTATCTTTCTTTTGTACCTGTTTTTAGTACTGTTTGTATTTCCATCATTTTGACTTTTTTGGCTGCTTTCCTAGACATATGTATCATGCATCATTTATAGATATGTTTGCTCCAGTTTTTTATTAGTTTTTCCTTCTGTGGTTTACTTGTGTATGGATTGTTTACTATTTATTCTGTTGTTTATTGTTTCTCTTCTATGGTGTACTCTACCAATGAGGACATTGTTTCCCCACTATCACACCCAAGGCCATCACTATTAGTCGGCAGTCTCTGGATTTCGGGGAAATGCGCTTGAGGCCATGTGACCAACTGGGTATTGGGTGCCACTGGGTGGCTTCCAGAATTGGGACGTTACAATGGGTACATGATGGCATGATAGTGGTAGTGGGGGTGTTTGGAAGTTGTAAGAAATAGGGGTGGTTTCAGTAGAGTAACTTTAGAAGTTTCATTTATTTTGTATGGTTTTAGGGGAGGAAGTGGAGGTATAAAGCCAAAGTGATATCCCTAGGTGGCAGTGACATCATTTTTCTAGACTTGAATTTCAATTTAAAAACCAAGTATTTTTTTCAGTATTGGAATTTTCTAATTAAATTAAGAAATAGTAAAATAATAATAATAATCACATTTTTAATTTTTTTCCTTTAAAATAAATTTCAATTTCAATTTATGGATTTACATTTAATTCCAAAAAAATTAAACATAAAACATCCAAAAATTAATCAATTAAAGAATTTAACTCTAAATTGAATATTTACAATTTTAAATGAAATTTTAAATAAAAAAATTAAAACATTTTTATTCTCAAATTAATTTAAAAAATTAATATATCAATAATAATAATTAATTGGACTATTTAAAAGTTATATTCTAGATTCAAAAAATATTTTTCTAACCTTATAATGGATTACATTAGATGAATTTCAATGAATAATAGAAAAAATGTGGAATATTTTAGCTTAGATGAATATAAAATCTCTAACCATCTCTAGGTCAATAGGTACACTATCCTTAGAGATGATATGCCCCAAAAAGTGAACCCGATCTATCCAAAAATGATAATTGTAGATCTTAACATAAATTCGATGATCCCTTATTGTTCTTAACAAAACCTCCAAATATTTTGAATCATACTCCCTTAACATAAAGTAGAAAAGGACATCATTAGTGAAAAACAATTATGAGTGAATCTAACAAATGGTGAAAGACCCAATTCATTAGGTCTATAAACATAGCTAGTGCATTCTTTAGGTTGAACAACACAACCAGATACTCATATGAACCATATCTTCTTCTAAAAGATGTATAAGGTATGTCTGATGTCTCACCCTAACCTGGTGATAGACCGACCTTAGATTAACTCTGGAAAACACATGGGATCCAAAAACTTTTCAAACAAGTCATTGATCCTAGGAATTGTGTACCAATTATTTACCATAATTTGATTCAAATTCCTATAATTGACATATAACCATTAGGATCCATCTACCTTATTAGATAAATAAACTAGAGAATCTTTGAGGGGTGGTGTTCAGTCTGTTGAACCCCATCGTTTCCAATTTTTCTATCTGGATCTTTAGTTCTTGTAGCTTAGATGAAGCCATTCCATATGGTAAAATGGAAAGTGGATCTACACTAAACATAATCTTGACCATGAAATTGATCCCACGATTGGGTAGTAATCCTAAAAATTCCCCTGGAAACACATCTTTCTATTGATCCACCACTATAGGAATAAAATTCCACTAGAACCCAAAGACCATACTAGTGACATGTGCAGTCACTTCACACAGCTGCTAGTAATTAAGTCCCACATGACCTACTTATATTTCCCATTCTCAAACAAGTACATGTTTATGATAATCATGATATATGAACATCGCTAACCTATAGTGTTGGTCAATGTGAGCTTAGTATGGAACAAGATAGTATAGATTAATAATTAGGTCAAAAATCATCTTTTCTAATACAAAGATATCCCACAGAAAATGATAACCTCTGAATTCCAAGGCACACTCAAAACAATGACGAATACCCTTTGAACACACTCCCAATGAAGTATAGATGGATATAAATTCATAAAGGTACTCCGGGACTAAACCTAATCCTTCCAAAAACCGAGATGATATGAAGGAGTGAGAATACCTGGTATCAAACAAAGAATAATTTAAAGTGGAACCTACAAAAAGAATACCTCAGATAGTAGATGGTCAAACATCCAAATCTATAGGATTAGGCTACACCGTATGCAACTAGCTTAAACTATGATGTTGTGATCTTTACTAACATCCCTACCTAGCATTTCCCTATAAATGATACTAATCCTAACGATGTGCCCCACAACCTTTTACACACCCTAACCAGTCAGTAGAGCTTCAACTACCCACCTATCATAGTATAGATGATCCCACACTAGAATACAACATTGGTCCATATTCTCATTTTTTAGCACCTACAACATCATCCTAAAACAACTATGAAGGTGACTCATATTTCCACATCCATGACACTCCATCGGTGCTCAGTCACGCTGAGGTTGAATATGTTCCCATATACCAAACTAGTGATGTTGTGGTGAACTGCCTCCCTAACCACTCTTCCCATTACTGACATGATGAGTCCCCTCACAATGGATCTTTCAACTACCAAATGACCAACCACATGTTCTTGAAAAAAGCCGCCTGACCTAGGCCATTATCCTCACCTAGTTCCCACTCAGAGATAAGTGCTTGGTTCACCATTAAATAAAAGTTTTTAAACTAAAATAAATTCACCCATACACATATTGTATACCTCGACCCACCCTCAAATTGAATCATACTTTTCTATCATAGGGGAAGAACATTGTGTGTTTATAAAGTGGTCGACATAATATACGACTAATATGATCCCCTTCTTAAGGTGCATAAGGTCCATTACCCTTTCATTTTTCATGGTTATAGGAATAAATGATTAATGAAGGGGGTATCAAATTCCTTCCAGGACATGACCATGTGATTCTTAGAATAGAATAAGATATCCCTCCCTTATCTCATTGATCCCCATAATATATAAGTGTCCAACTTCACCCTTTGATCCTTAGGGATAAAAAGTTTCTCAAATACAATCTGAATAGAATCAATCCAAAACTCAACTTCTTGAGGGCCACCCTCCCCCATGAACATTATTAGATGATGGATTTAGAAATCCCTAGTCAACTCTGACATAGAAGAAATAAGGTGAGGATCCTACTTCTCCATCGCTTATACTACTCACAAAAAACACAGTCAAACTCGATCATCTATAACTACAATTGGCACCACAAAGGGATTTGGCTAGAAATCCTTGGGGATATGCTCATCCACACCCACCTAGAACCCAACTAGGGGATAATTTGGAGGTATTTTACTATAATTAAAAATAAATTTCTCAAATTACCAAAAAATAATAGTTCATAATATTAAAATTTAAGGAAATAATTAAGAAATATGACAACCTATTATTCTAGACCCCACAATATAAACATTTATAGCCTAGGATTTTCCCTAGCCCCCTCAACCAATACTAGGGTCAAGTCACAACAATTAAGAATCCTGTCATTTATCTATATAATTCTTTCACCATTTTAAATTTTATTTCAATTTTTTTAAAATTATTCAACCTGGATGTTTTTATATTGAGTGTAACAACATTTTATAAAGGAAATAACCTTATAATTTGGTTTTAAGAACTATTTAACAATCAACAATGAATTATTTAATGAATTCAAAGTACTAAAATTAAAACTATTACCCATTTAAATGATTATCTAAATGGAATTATCCAATTAATTTAAATGAAACCACATATAGATTTATGCATACACTTTAACTAAATGACCATGATACCATTACAACATAAATAATTTCAAAGATGCATGTTAATAATATGAACTCCTACATGCCTGAGTGATGCATGAATACCCGCCCCTTTCCATACCAGACTAAGTGAAAATTCCAAATTTCAGAGAAAATAAAAATTAAGTCCACCACTCAAGGTGAAAATCATACAATAAAAAAAGTGCAAGGTAAGAAAAAAATATCAACCATGGAGACTTGGATTTTCCCCATATGTGGGTTAGCTACTCACAATAATGAGCTCATTTCCAAGTCTAAGCACATCATATTTTCCTATTTAACATACTAAAATAGTAAGTTAAATAAATGTCTTTGATACCAATCTATAGAAACCCACCCCAAAAGATATTAAATCGGTACTGCAGACCCATGAATCACTTGGCCTCAGGTATGCCTTCCAGTATACTAGAGGCTTCCAATGAGAAGCAAGGGCCTCTGAGGTCACCATATAGAGACCGTTCCCTCATTATTAGAGTGTAAAAGAAAAAAGTAAATAAGATAGATATCATACATCCAAACAAAAATAAATCAAGGCACAAATTAGGTAATAAGTAAATAGATAAACCATCTTATAGCGAGTCAAACAGGTTAGAGTCATATATAAAAATCCCAAAAGAGCCAAAAGAACAACACAAGAGGAAAAACAGTCAAAAAACCCAATAGATCTATGTACTGGCTCATGACTTGTATCTAAGATCCATCCCAACCAAAAATTATGCATTTTCAATAGTCACTTTCCCTTTTCCATATCTACATCCATGAAGTATTTTTGGGTACCAACCAATAGCCGATGTAGGGTGTGAGTATAACTTAGTAGACCCCAAAAAACAGTGACTAAAAGCATATCTATTTTGATTTAATATATCTCATGAAGATGTATGTCATAAAATAGAAACATAAAGTAATAAAATAAATAAAATAAAATACCCTCGATCCTTAGGCTCTAAGATGACACCTAGGTCTAACACAACTGATTCAGCTAGTTCTAGATGTCTCTGATCACATCTTGATGATTATTTCAACCATAGTAACCACAAGGAATCTAGATGTCGTTATGGCAATCCAAAGATCATATATCATGTGAAATATTGGTACTCATCTGGATATTTACATGAATAAGGTATCATGTGTAATCGATGAAGCTCATTCTGGTATTCCTAACTCATATGTAGAATGAAATACAAGGAGATCATCCTGAAATTCCCAATTATGTAGCATCATATGTCATATGAAATCCAAGGAGATCATCTCAATATTCATATTAATTTAGTATCATATGTCACATGGAATCCAAAGGGATCATACTGACATTAAATTCATTTAGTATTATGTATCACACAGAATATTTAGAGGTAAATAGGAAGCAATGGAGGAATATTCCTTATTAATGACTTTCAAAGTAACTAAAAAAGAAGAAGATGTATCCAATTTAAGTAGATTTAATCCCAAATCCAAAGTATAGGAAACTTACATTACTTTCCATTTCGAACATCTAGTTTGGGTTTTAACTAAAAAGGGTTCTTATCACCCCGCTTTAGTACTTTTATTATCATGGTCACTCCAATTTAATCATTTCAAAAATTTACAAGATCATTTTTATATTTATCTAAAAACTATGGGAGGTCCTAATTAACATCCTATGAAACCTAAATTTGTATCCATATTCATTCCCAAGTCTAAGACATGTATTGGATGTCACTTTAATATAAATAAACCAAAGATATTCCACAGTCACCCTAAATGGGTGTGAAAGGTTCTAATTAAAATTACCAAGGTTTAGTACATATTCATTAAAGTGTTCTAGAATCATTTTAGGGAACAAAATAATTAATTTTAGGTTCTAGGTTGTATTCTCATCAAAATGAAATAGTGACCTTCATGGGGCACACTATAAAAATATGAAACACTAAGTGATTCATTAATGAACTCCTACATTAGGGTAAAGGATCTATACTAGTCAAGTATTAGCCTTCGATTCAAGAAGAAACAAAAGGAATTGAAAAATTAGACATAAAAACATGTAAATATGGAATATTATCCTTAAACGATGAGATAACACACAACAATAGATTTAAAGAAGAATGGAAGAAGGTGGAATCTTCGACGTGGGGATTCAATCACATCAAACAGAACTCAAATTGAAAGAGAACTAAAGGGGTTCCATGAAGACTGAAAGAGATGAGGAGAATAATTTAATGGATGGTCATTTTGAAAATGATTAAGATAAAAATTATAGTGATATTTAATTTTTAAAAATAGAGGAAATGAAAAAATTTTCCCTCTAAAAAAACCTACACTGGGCCCATCGACTGGACAATGGGCTTACAATATCTCTATCAGCCTATAGGAGGAGCAACGGATAGCTAGTGGGCCTTTGACCATCTAATCAGTGGCTTAACATCTATATTTATAATTGATATATATTTACCAATATTTTTTTAAAATTTTATTATTTTAAATATGAAATTATATTTACATATATTTGTGTATATTTTTTTATATTTACGTACATTTATAGATATTTGTATGTATTTATGTTTATATAATTTTATATATCACATGGGTAGATATAAAGATATTTATATTTAATTATGTATATATATATATATATTTGAATTAATATAAAAATTTGTATATATTTAGGTAATATTAATGTTTGTATGTGTGTATTATGTAAATTTCATTATATATATATATTCATAGATATTTATATTCATTAATGTATATTTATTTACATTAACGCATATTTATATATATGATTTTGGTATATATACTTATATTTATTTTGTTGGTTGTTGTCTGTGCGTCTACATTCTTGTATTTATATACATTTATTTAAATTTATTTACATTTATATTTTTTATGTGATATATAACTGTATTTAAATAAATTTATATGTAATTATATATATATATATAGTATTTACTATTTATTATTTATTATTCCTTATATATTCATTTATTTTTTATTAATTAATTATATATTTCTTATTTATTATATATTGATTTTTTATTTAATTATTAATTTTTTATTTAATTTTTTTTAATATTTAATATATATTATTACTATTATTTATTATTAATTTATATTTTTTATTGATTTATAATTATTTTATTAATTTATTATCAATGTATTATTAATTATTTATTTACGATTTATTCATTTATTATTTATTAGTTATTTAATAGTTACTTATTGTTAATGTACTATTTACTTATTATTTATTTATTAATCACCATTAGTTTATTAGTTTTTTAAATTATTATTAATTTAGGATAAAATTATTATTATTATTATTATTTATTTATTAATCATTTATTATTTATTGATTTATTTATCATTATTAGTTTATTATTTTTTATTATTAAATTGTTTATTTTTTATTGTTTATATTATAATTATTATTTTATTATTTATTATTTATTTTCTAATTATGTATTATATATTAATTAACCCATTATTATTTATTATTATACTATGAAGGTAAGATGTTGTAATCCAATAGTTCGAACGATGTGTTGGAGCTATGAAAGAAGAACATCAAAAGTTTGATAGTAGAGGAAGATTATGTTTAATGATCTAAAATCTATGTTGGAATGATTATGAAAGTTTCGAAAGGCCAACCTAAAGATATAGAAGGACGAGTCATTAAGTCGATGAAGTCAATAGGAAAATATTGAGTTGTACTTTAAGATATAAAAAACATGTAGTGAATGTCATGATTCATGCCAAGATTTAAGGAAATAATAAAGAAGGTTGAATCCATGATTTGTGAATGTGGTGATGATGTTTGATCTAGAGTTGAATGTGAATAAATCTCAGCTATACCAGATTGATCAGAAGCATGAAAGGATGCATATTTCATATAATTCTAAATAATTAGCGTGGCTATAAAAAAGAGAACTCATTCATATAGATCCGATGATGAAGATAGGAGATTAAGATTATTGAGGGAAACTAACATTCATGTTCTAGATGATCATTTTATGTTGAGGAAGAAGTGAGTCTAACCATTATATTTTGGAAGATTAATTGAAGTTAAGGAAGAGGAAGCAAAAGTTCCTGGAGCTCATAGAACTGAGTATAAAGTAATTAAATTTCCAGAAGTTTTAGTGAGAAGATTTTAGAATTTATAAACCAATTTTAGAGATAAATACCAACATTTAATAGAAACTTGTAGATGTTATAAACATTTAAGTACTTGAAGTAGAGAAATTCTCAGATATAAGATTCTCGAAGATAGTTAGCAAGGCCTTTGTTCTAATACAGCATAAGGTCGGAATGTTAGTTTGTTAAGAAGGGAGAAAGTTATGAATATGAAAGTTCATAAGGCTTGAATGGAGAATATATTTTTTTTAAGTAAATGAAGTATAAAAGAAGCCTAAATAAAAAGTATCTTGCATGTGATGTGAATGGGTTTATGAAAGTATGAGGTCTATTAATCCTAATAGGCATAGAGGTCTGAATATTAAAAGAGTTAAATGAAAATTTTAAATAATTTGATAAAAAGTATCATCACTAATTCACCATTCCCCCCTTTAGTATGATTTCATTACTCATTAGGAACATTAGATCCACATATCCGGGTCTAACTTGAAGGAGGTACATGGGGGCCACCAAGTCCTGAATCTGGACACACTTGTGGTATGGGAAGTAGAGATTATTCAAATTGTTAAAAATCTTTATTAATATTGTTATTGTAGTTCATCAAAATCCTCTAACATCATTACTTATTCCTTTTATAAAAAATTGGAACATCGGTAGCAAGATCACAACCACTACACACTAAATATTAGACACCCAATAATTGGAGTGAATGAACCTTGTAAACCCGTGTGTCTATGTATGTTCCATATCTCTCATCTCATTGTCAACATCTTTATTATTGTTAGGATCATATTGTGATCCATGAACTAACTGAAAACATGGGAAATTAGCACGGAGAAGAAAAAAAGTGGATAAAATTTCTTAATGAACTTTTACGACTAATTCACCCCCAGTGGTCGAAAAACTCATTTTCAGGCCTATCGGTTTGTATCAGAGCAGGGCCATACACAAGGATAACATCCTTTTCTTTCATAATGTCATACATAAGATATTATAGTTATCATGAACACTAGGAATTAAAACTTTTTAGATCTTTAAGGCTGTAGGTTCGTAATACGTCCATACAGGATCATGAGTTTTTTAAAATAGTGATTGCATCCTTTAGGCTTAGATCTATCCATTACATAATTTTATTACTCAATGTTTTAACCCAAGTAATTTGAAAAAAAAACGTTCAATTTGCAGTTGTAACTTCTCAGGAGTATTTCCTTTGATATATCTATTTTTGGAAATATCTTGTTCTTAATGTTTTATCCCATTTTTGGAAAGATATTTTTATTTATCCCTTATAGCATGAAGTGAAATTTCAATTCGTTTTCTAGTAGTTTTTTTGATAATGTTCCCAATAGTGAAGTGGAGGCTATACGTAGCCAAGAGTTTATAAATTAAAGAAAAAGGGAGGAAAATAATTCCATAAATATAATGAGAACCACATATGATTCTCATGTAGTTACATATAAAAATTCTAAGGATCTTGAAAAAAAGAATAAGAATCTTCACACTAAGATTAAAATTCCTTGATGGATACTTTTTTGGGATCAAAGATGTATATTTCATGAGTAGTTTCACCACAACAATTAAATACATAGTTTATTCTTATAAATCTTAATTGATAACTCACAATGAAATTATTGAATGATTATGGGATGAACTGAATGAGGTCAAGACAAGTTTAATAAAATCTCAACAAGATTCTGTAGAATTAGAGTAATATAACTCCATGAATACCAAAGTCATGGATTTGAAACTATTAGATATAGAGGCTCATGAACTTTTTATGTTTATTTTACGGACAGAACATATTGTGAAATCTCCAAAAAAATAAGAAAATTTTTCATTGGTTTCTAAAACAAATAGGATCTATATAAGAAGGAATAAAATTAATTCAAAAAGTGAAACTCTTAAATAACTATTGATCATTAAATATTATTGAACAAATTATGAGGAAATTGGCAATGATTAAAAATTGGAAACCCCAAAGAAGAAGAAACTCAATGTTGAAAGTGAAGAGAAAAATGAAATATCATCTTTGAGAATACCCACTAACTTCTTTCAAGAGAAGCTGAAAAATGTAAAAAATAGTGGGAAGAACATCCTTTTAGGGGATATGTAAGAATCTTGGGGGAGACTCACCCATGTTGAGAATATTCCATTTAATACCTCATTAAAGGAGGATGCTACTTCTAAGAAGAATCAAAGAGAAGGAAAGAATCACTTGAAATCAGAAGGAAAAATTTGAAATCCAAAGTAAACAATTGTTTTATGAAGTTTTCTAAAATATAATGTTATTTCTCATGGTGTGGTTAATTTGGACTCAAATTGAGAAACATTTAGTACAAAAATACTTCAACGAAATCTTGGAAGAATAATCAAGAGGAACAAGTTGATGAAAAAGAAAAAGTGTACACCAATCCTGGTATAGAAAAAAGATACTTATGGATGATGAAAACTTTTAGGACACACCACTAATAATTTATCATTTTGATATTGAAAGAAATAGAGTTAAATTATGAATCTATTCCCTATAATTATTAGATTCATAATGATGGTTTTGTAAAGGCAGTAAGGAAAATAAAGAAAATCTCCCCAAAGATATGGAAGATCACAATGAGAAGTATAAGTCGGTCACCAAAAGAGTTATTAGGAATTTCCATAGGGTTTTATATGCTCAATTTACTTTAAATAATCAATGAATAGTTTCTACAAGTGCATTCACATATTTAAAATCCAAAAATCATGTTGACATAGCCTCAAACATGGTGAGACACATTGGAACCACTCAAAATTACAAAGTGATAAAGAAGACAAAGGCAATGGATAGAATGACAAAAGGAGGAAAACAACATGATATTGGTGTTCCCCATGAATAAAATAAAAGGATTAATTAAGAATTTGGATGAGAAGTGGGGAATTTGATTTGAGGTAAAAATGGAAATCATGTAAAGAGAATTTTGTTCCAAGTGGGTCAAACAATTCCTTTCAAAAAATGTAGGTATGTTAGGTATGTGGATGAGTGATCTATATGAGAGTACGGGGTGTGGGTTGAGTGGGAGTGTGGGGTATAGGGATACCATGGGATGTTTTTTATTTTGTAGTATTTTTTTTTTCAGTCTAGGCATGCAATATTTATTAGTATATTTTGGGGGTAATCAATAATGGATAGGTGGTGTTTAGAGTGAAGGATTTTATATGACTGCAATTACATTTATCAGGTCAATAAGAAGTAGTTAAAACCATTTTACAAGGATCTATCATGAATGATATATGAAACTGTATATAATGTACTAAAATAGAGATCCTACTGTGAATGTGTTTACCATACACTGAATAAGCTACAACATCATCTTCGAACATCGTCACAAGGGTTTGAGAGAGATCTCTATGTGGATGAAAAATTATATCCCATCTCTAAAGGTATCTGTGGGATAAAATGAATCATATTATGTTTGAATGTTATTTACCTTTTCTCCATGGTATTATAAAACCTCTATATGAAAAAGTGTAAGATGAAATAAGGAAACAAGTCATAGAGTGTCATCCAAGAATTAGTATCTAAAATCCACACCATACTTCCATCACAGGATAGTAGTTTAAATAGGTGATTAATGACTCTATTTGATTGTTTTCTCATTCATTCAGTTATAAAAATGTATAAATAAATGTCATGGATGGTTTGTGAATGTATGAATGTTTCATATACATTTACTCCCAAATGTTTTATCAAATGAAATTACACATTAAATGAAAGTTGAATGGATGACCAAATTTCCCAAACAATAACTATTATTGTAGGAATTATAAAATATATAACCATAATGCATTTAAATCTAAATTTTCATAAAAAATGATAGACCTCATACAAATATATATATATATATATATCATATATATATATATCATATATATATATACATATTAATATCATTAGGGAATATCTTATTCAATCTCTCACTTCCACTAAATCCTCATAGAATGGGATTCGTTCACCTTATATAGTATCATATATAATGAATAATTAAATAATATACTTTTTGGGATATTTTCCAAAAAAACTTTTTAAAACTATTATTAACTTCACCTTGTATCATATCATATGAAATAAATCTTGAATACATATCCAAAATATTTTTAGATTAACTATAAAAACCTTTTATAGTGTCTCTCTAACTCAAATTCAATCCTCATTTGGTCAACCAAAATGTGAGAACCTATAGGTCATTATAGAGTTGAAAAAAATATAAATCTCTAGATACACATATGTAAGTAAAGAGATACCTCTAATAAATAGTCAATTATACTCAAGATATAAAGGGATATGGTGTGATCTTCATCAAACACACATATCCTTGTACCTATATCCACTATTATTCATCACATGAAAAATGTATTTTCATATTTTCCCTTTGTCCAAAACATTAGGTGACCAGGGGACATAGAACATGTAAATTTCATACAGAAAACTCATTTTTTCTTGATCCTCTAATTGTAGACTAATATGATCGATGAATACATCACATATAATTCATCATTATGGATAATCACATTGCATGTGCCTTATCTATTTAGATATATAAAATCTATGTGCGGCCATGCACTCATATTGGTGTTGGGGACCTACAACTAACATTCTTTGTAATTTATCACATGTTTTCATTATTAATGATTTTTCCTTATCACATCATGATTTTTCATCTATATGAAATTTGTATGGGATAATTTTCTAACAATATATATCACAATGAAAGATCATAGAAGTTCCCTCTTGGGCGGAGAAAAAGGGAGTGATGGCAAGAGGGGGGGTGAATTGCCTTTTAAAAAATGATTAACAAATTAAAATCAAAGTTGAAAGTGCAGCGGAAATAAAGAGGCAAGACACAAGATTTGATAACGGAGTTCGGCCAAAAACCCGGCCTACGTCTCCGCTCCCAACTCAACCGTTGAGATATTCTACCGCTTGCTTTTTAATGGTTGTAGCAAGAAACCTACTAGCCTTTTTACAGGTGAAGGCTAGCTCACCTATTACAGCTTGCTTTTAATGGTTATGCAAGAACCCACTTGCTTTCAATGGTTGAGCAAGAACCCACTAGCCTTCTTATAGGTGAAGGCTAGCTCAAATTTGATTCAAGCCTTTTAAAAGGGAAGGCTTGACTAACCTCTTCACACCTTGAAGGTGATGTGAGAACCCAAAGAAAGGGAGATGAGAAGGAGTTGGGGTTTGTAGGCACAAACCCAAATTTAAGCTCAAAATGAATAAACAATAAAAACCGTATTTGGAGAAGCTTTGGGCGCCAATGGATGATTGGAGTTGAAGACGTGCACTCCCAAGCTTCTTTGGTGATGCTCCTTGGATGTGGAATTGAGTTGGAGCGATTGGGGTTCCTTGGAGCAATCCGCCGGAGGTTCGCCAAATGATCAAAAATATGTCAGTTGGCTTCCGTATGGCTTGGTTATGGTTCCGGTATTTATCCGGGGCTTCCTAGTCCTTTATTTATAGAGGGGGAACCCTCATATGGCCTTTGGAGGTCTTCGGAGCCGTTGGAAAGGGCTTCGGAGCCGTTGGGAGGCAAGTGGACCAGCCTGCTCAAAGGCCCAACGGCTAGTTTGACTGGCTCCACCGGCTGACCGGTACAGATCCACCGGTTGGCCGGTGTGTGCAAAAAGGAGGAGGGCTCGGGCTCAGGCTCCACCGGCTGGCCGGTGCTGAGGCCACCGGTTGGCCGGTGCTTAGGCAGTAGCAACCACTGTTCTGCTGGGTGCCACCGGCTGGCCGGTGCTGAGGCCACCGGTTGGCCAGTGTGGAGGCAGTAGCTACCCCTGTTTGGGCTGGGTGCCACCGGCTGGCCGCTGGTGTGACACCGGTTGGCCAGTGGTCTGGACAGAGGGATTCCTTCTGTCCAGGCCTCCATCGGCTGGCCGGTGCTCTTCCATCGGTTGGCCGGTGGACTGAATTTCAGTCCACTTTGCCTTGTTGCTTTCTTGGCCCAATTCCTTGGCCACCTGAAATCATGCCTATCATCCAAAATCACTTAAAACAAGATTAGATAAAAAAGAGGGTGATTGTGATCATGAAAATTAAACCACGAGGGGTTCGAGAGGTACAACAATCTCCCCCTATTTTGATGATCACAATCACCAAAACAAACAATGTAGAAAATGAAATGAAAAGCATGCTTTAAAAGATTTCTCCCCCAATCAACCAATAATTTCTCCCCCTTTGTGATTATCAAAATAGCACGGGGCATAAAACTTGATTGAGGGAAACGTTTGAAAAACAATAAAGAGATTTTAAACCAATTGAAATTTTTGAAATTTGAATTGAAAGTTTTGAATCAAAAAATTTGAAATTGAAGTAAAAAGGGCTTAATTTGAAATTGAAAGTTTGAATTGAAAGTTTTGAAATGAAAAATTGAATTGAAAATTTTGAATTGAAAAATTTGATACCAAGAGTTGAAAATGAAAGTTTGAATCGAAAATTTTGAATAAAAATCAAAAGAGCTTAAACGATCCTAACTCCCCCTAAATAAAAACAACAAAGCTCCGGCGAGAGGATTATCAAACCGAGACAAATTTTGGGCCGGTAAGACTCGCTAAAAGGGATTTTTCAATCCATACTTGTCTTGTGGCGGGTCTTCTACTATAAAATTCATCGTTAAAGAAAAAAGTTTTGGGCCTACCATACCGGGCATTTTTGCAATTGCACTCATAAATTAAGTGCCCGGGTTTTTTACAATAATTGCAAAATTTATTTTGAGGGCTCCCCCTTACAAAAATAGTAGGTGCATGGGAGGAGGAAGCTTGCATGGAATAGCCAAGCCCTTGGGTGGTCCTAGATATGCGTTGGGAACCTAGAAAATTGTTCAAATTTTGTTCCCCTTGGGTGAACTTGGCTAGAGTCTCCCTTAGATCTTTGATGGTTGATTCCATGGAATCAACATCGGGAAGATTTTGGATTTTGAGGTACATCTCTTCCTTCTCTTTGAGAAGTTGTTCTTTTTCGGAAGAGAGTTTTTTGAAATTCTTTTTTAATGCAACAAATTTGGAAGAAAGTTCGTGAAAACCTTCCTCCAATTGATCTCTTGCATGTTTGAGATCCTCATAAGACATGTGATTGAAAGAATTTGAATTTGAAGAACAAGAGGATGAGGAGTCGGAAGAAGTTACCTCATGACATGCCATTAGGAATTTATTACCGTTGTCGCTCGAGGAGGAGGAGGAGGATGTGGAGCTATCACTCCAAGTGGCCTTGAAAGCCTTCTTCTTCTCCTTTTTCTTGGCCTTTTTCTTGTTGAGTGGGCAATCGGGCTTGTAATGTCCTTTCTCGCCACACCCGTAGCATGTTACCTTGGGCTCGGATTTTTCGTTGGATTGAGCCTTGCGGGATTTCTTCTTTTTGTGCTTCTTCATGAACTTGTGCATCTTGCGGGCAAGATCCTCCATTTCGGAATCGCCGCTTGAAGAGGAAGAAGATGAGGAGGAGGAGATTTCTTCTTTTTGAACTTTGAAGGCGATGTTCTTTGGAACTTTGATCGGTTTTCCTTCCTTTTCAGCTTGCCTCCTCATGGTGATCTCATAGGTCATGAGGGATCTGATGAGCTCTTCGACCGGCATGTTCTTGATGTCCTTTTCTTCTTGAATTGCCGTTACCTTTGGAGCCCATGAGCTTGGTAGGATCCATAGGATCTTCTTGACCATCGTTTCTGCAGAAATATTATCTCCAAGAGATTTTCTACCACTGCAAATGTCAGTAAACCGTGTAAACATATCAGAAATATTTTCATGTGGGTGCATAGAAAATGACTCAAAATCTTGACGAAACATGTCCAATCGAGTATCCTTCACTTTGTTGGTCCCCTCATGGGTAACCTCCAAAAGTTTCCAGATTTCATGTGAAGAGGTGCATGTGGAAACTCGATTGAACTCATTACGATCAAGGCCGCAATGGAGAGAGTTCATGGCTTTTCCATCAAGCTCGAAATTTCTAATATCGGCTTGGGTCCATTTGGATTCATCGGGGAAGAGAGAGTGTAACCTTGCATGAAAATTTTATAAATGGGATAACCTATGCTTCTAAGAAAAGTAGTCATGCGGGTTTTCCAATAATTATAGTCGGTTCCATCAAAAAATGGAGCACGACCCAAAGAAAAGCCTTCGGGGGCGAAAGAAGTTGAAGCCATCACAATGGATCTTAAATTTGAAACCGGTTAGGGTATTACTCAAATTTTGCCTCTGATACCAATTGTTGGGCGGTGAAAAAGGGAGTGATGGCAAGAGGGGGGGTGAATTGCCTTTTAAAAAATGATTAACAAATTAAAATCAAAGTTGAAAGTGCAGCGGAAATAAAGAGGCAAGACACAAGAATTGATAACGGAGTTCGGCCAAAAAACCGGCCTACGTCTCCGCTCCCAACTCAACCGTTGAGAGATTCTACCGCTTGCTTTTTAATGGTTGTAGCAAGAAACCCACTAGCCTTTTTACAGGTGAAGGCTAGCTCACCTATTACAGCTTGCTTTTAATGGTTATGCAAGAACCCACTTGCTTTCAATGGTTGAGCAAGAACCCACTAGCCTTCTTACAGGTGAAGGCTAGCTCACCTTTGATTCAAGCCTTTTAAAAGGGAAGGCTTGACTAACCTCTTCACACCTTGAAGGTGATGTGAGAACCCAAAGAAAGGGAGATGAGAAGGAGTTGGGGTTTGTAGGCACAAACCCAAATTTAAGCTCAAAATGAATAAACAATAAAAACCGTATTTGGAGAAGCTTTGGGCGCCAATGGATGATTGGAGTTGAAGACATGCACTCCCAAGCTTCTTTGGTGATGCTCCTTAGATGTGGAATTGAGTTGGAGCGATTGGGGTTCCTTGGAGCAATCCTCCGGAGGTTCGCCAAATGATCAAAAATATGTCTGTTGGCTTCCGTGTGGCTTGGTTATGGTTCCGGTATTGATCCGGGGCTTCCTAGTCCTTTATTTATAGAGGGGGAACCCTCATATGGCCTTTGGAGGTCTTTGGAGCCGTTGGAAAGGGCTTCGGAGCCGTTGGGAGGCAAGTGGACCAGCCTGGTCAAAGACCCAACAACTAGTTTGACGGGCCCCACTGGTTGACCAGTACAGATCCACCGGTTGGCCGGTGTGTGCAAAAAGGAGGAGGGCTCGGGCTCAGGCTCCACCGGCTGGCCGGTGCTGAGGCCACCGGTTGGCGGGTGCTTAGGCAGTAGCAACCACTGTTCTGCTGGGTGCCACCGGCTGGCCGGTGCTGAGGCCACCGGTTGGCCAGTGTGGAGGCAGTAGCTACCCCTGTTTGGGCCGGGTGCCACCGGCTGGCCGCTGGTGTGACACTGGTTGGCCGGTGGTCTGGACAGAGGGATTCCTTCTGTCCAGGCCTCCATCGGTTGGCCGGTGCTCTTCCATCGGTTGGCCGGTGGACTGAATTTCAGTCCACTTTGCCTTGTTGCTTTCTTGGCCCAATTCCATGGCCACCTGAAATCATGCCTATCATCCAAAAACACTTAAAACAAGATTAGATAAAAAATAGGGTGATTGTGATCATGAAAATTAAACCACGAGGGGTTCGAGAGGTACAAAAATCTCCCCCTATTTTGATGATCACAATCACCAAAACAAACAATATAGAAAATGAAATGAAAAGCATGCTTTAAAAGATTTCTCCCCCAATCAACCAATAATTTCTCCCCCTTTGTGATTATCAAAATAGCATGGGGCATAAAACTTGATTGAGGGAAACGTTTGAAAAACAAGAAAGAGATTTTAAACCAATTGAAATTTTTGAAATTTGAATTGAAAGTTTTGAATCAAAAAATTTGAAATTGAAGTAAAAAGGGCTTAATTTGAAATTGAAAGTTTGAATTGAATGTTTTGAAATGAAAAATTGAATTGAAAATTTTGAATTGAAAAATTTGATACCAAGAGTTGAAAATGAAAGTTTGAATCGAAAATTTTGAATAAAAATCAAAAGAGCTTAAACGATCCTAACTCCCCCTAAATAAAAACAACAAAGCTCCGGAGAGAGGATTATCAAACCGAGACAAATTTTGGGCCGGTAAGACTCGCTAAAAGGGATTTTTCAATCCATACTTGTCTTGTGGCGGGTCTTCTACTATAAAATTCATCGTTAAAGAAAAATGTTTTGGGCCTACCATACCGGGCATTTTTGCAATTGCACTCATAAATTAAGTGCCCGAGGTTTTTACAATAATTGCAAAATTTATTTTGAGGGCTCCCCCTTACAAAAATAGTAGGTGCATGGGAGGAGGAAGCTTGCTTGGAATAGCCAAGCCCTTGGGTGGTCCTAGATATGCATTGGGAACCTAGCAAATCGTTCAAATTTTGTTCCCCTTGGGTGAACTTGGCTAGAGTCTCCCTTAGATCTTTGATGGTTGATTCCATGGAATCAACATCGGGGAGATTTTGGTTTTTGAGGGACATCTCTTCCTTCTCTTTGAGAAGTTGTTCTTTTTCGGAAGAGAGTTTTTTGAAATTCTTTTTTAATGCAACAAATTTGGAAGAAAGTTCGTGAAAACCTTCCTCCAATTGATCTCTTGCATGTTTGAGATCCTCATAAGACATGTGATTGAAGGAATTTGAATTTGAAGAACAAGAGGATGAGGAGTCGGAAGAAGTTACCCCATGACATGCCATTAGGCATTTATTACCGTTGTCGCTCGAGGAGGAGGAGGAGGATGTGGAGCTATCACTCCAAGTGGCCTTGAAAGCCTTCTTATTCTCCTTTTTCTTGGCCTTTTTCTTGTTGAGTGGGCAATCGGGCTTGTAATGTCCTTTCTCGCCACACCCGTAGCATGTTACCTTGGGCTCGGATTTTTCGTTGGATTGAGCCTTGCGGGATTTCTTCTTTTTGTGCTTCTTCATGAACGTGTGCATCTTGCGGGCAAGATCCTCCATTTCGGAATCGCCGCTTGAAGAGGAAAAAGATGAGGAGGAGGAGCTTTCTTCTTTTTGAACTTTGAAGGTGATGTTCTTTGGAACTTTGATCGGTTTTCCTTCCTTTTCAGCTTGCCTCCTCATGGTGATCTCATAGGTCATGAGGGATCCGATGAGCTCTTCGACTGGCATGTTCTTGATGTCCTTTGCTTCTTGAATTGCCGTTACCTTTGGAGCCCATGAGCTTGGTAGGATCCATAGAATCTTCTTGACCATCGTTTCTGCAGAAATATTATCTCCAAGAGATTTTCTACCATTGCAAACGTCAGTAAACCGTGTAAACATATCAGAAATATTTTCATGTGGGTGCATAGAAAATGACTCAAAATCTTGACGAAACATGTCCAATCGAGTATCCTTCACTTTGTTGGTCCCCTCATGGGTAACCTCCAAAAGTTTCCAGATTTCATGTGAAGAGGTGCATGTGGAAACTCGATTGAACTCATTACGATCAAGGCCGCAATGGAGAGCGTTCATGGCTTTGCCATCAAGCTCGAAATTTCTAATATCGGCTTGGGTCCATTTGGATTCATCGGGGGAAGAGAGAGTGTAACCTTGCATGAAAATTTTATAAATGGGATAACCTATGCTTCTAAGAAAAGTAGTCATGCGGGTTTTCCAATAATTATAGTCGGTTCCATCAAAAAATGGAGCACGACCCAAAGAAAAGCCTTCGGGGGCGAAAGAAGTTGAAGCCATCACAATGGATCTTAAATTTGAAACCGGTTAGGGTATTACTCAAATTTTTCCTCTGATACCAATTGTTGGGCGGAGAAAAAGGGAGTGATGGCAAGAGGGGGGGTGAATTGCCTTTTAAAAAATGATTAACAAATTAAAATCAAAGTTGAAAGTGCAGCGGGAATAAAGAGGCAAGACACAAGAATTGATAACGGAGTTCGGCCAAAAACCCGGCCTACGTCTCCGCTCCCAACTCAACCGTTGAGAGATTCTACCGCTTGCTTTTTAATGGTTGTAGCAAGAAACCCACTAGCCTTTTTACAGGTAAAGGCTAGCTCACCTATTACAGCTTGCTTTTAATGGTTATGCAAGAACCCACTTGCTTTCAATGGTTGAGCAAGAACCCACTAGCCTTCTTACAGGTGAAGGCTAGCTCACCTTTGATTCAAGCCTTTTAAAAGGGAAGGCTTGACTAACCTCTTCACACCTTGAAGGTGATGTGAGAACCCAAAGAAAGGGAGATGAGAAGGAGTTGGGGTTTGTAGGCACAAACCCAAATTTAAGCTCAAAATGAATAAACAATAAAAACCGTATTTGGAGAAGATTTGGGCGCCAATGGATGATTGGAGTTGAAGACGTGCACTCCCAAGCTTCTTTGGTGATGCTCCTTGGATGTGGAATTGAGTTGGAGCGATTGGGGTTCCTTGGAGCAATCCGCCGGAGGTTCGCCAAATGATCAAAAATATGTCCGTTGGCTTCCGTATGGCTTGGTTATGGTTCCAGTATTGATCCGGGGCTTCCTAGTCCCTTATTTATAGAGGGGGAACCCTCATATGGCCTTTGGAGGTCTTCGGAGCCGTTGGAAAGGGCTTCAGAGCCGTTGGGAGGCAAGTGGACCAGCCTGGTCAAAGGTCCAACGGCTAGTTTGACGGGCCCCACCGGCTGACCAGTACAGATCCACCGGTTGGCCGGTGTGTGAAAAAAGGAGGAGGGCTCGGGCTCAGGCTCCACCGGCTGGCCGGTGCTGAGGCCACCGGTTGGCCGGTGCTTAGGCAGTAGCAACCACTGTTCTGCTGGGTGCCACCAGCTGGCCGGTGCTGAGGCCACCGGTTGGCCGTTGTGGAGGCAGTAGCTACCCCTGTTTGGGCTGGGTGCCACCAGCTGGCCGCTGGTGTGACACTGGTTGGCCGGTGGTCTGGACAGAGGGATTCCTTCTGTCCAGGCCTCCATCGGCTGGCCGGTGCTCTTCCATCGGTTGGCCGGTGGACTGAATTTCAGTCCACTTTGCCTTATTGCTTTCTTGGCCCAATTCCTTGGCCACCTGAAATCATGCCTATCATCCAAAAACACTTAAAACAAGATTAGATAAAAAAGAGGGTGATTGTGATCATGAAAATTAAACCACTAGGGGTTCGATAGGTACAACAATCTCCCCCTATTTTGATGATCACAATCACCAAAACAAACAATGTAGAAAATGAAATGAAAAGCATGCTTTAAAAGATTTCTCCCCCAATCAACCAATAATTTCTCCCCCTTTGTGATTATCAAAATAGCACGGGGCATAAAACTTGATTGAGGGAAACGTTTGAAAAACAAGAAAGAGATTTTAAACCAATTGAAATTTTTGAAATTTGAATTGAAAGTTTTGAATCAAAAAATTTGAAATTGAAGTAAAAAGGGCTTAATTTGAAATTGAAAGTTTGAATTGAAAGTTTTGAAATGAAAAATTGAATTGAAAATTTTGAATTGAAAAATTTGATACCAAGAGTTGAAAATGAAAGTTTGAATCAAAAATTTTGAATAAAAATCAAAAGAGCTTAAACGGTCCTAACTCCCTCTTAATAAAAACAACAAAGCTCCGGGGAGAGGATTATCAAACCGAGACAAATTTTGGGCCGGTAAGACTCGCTAAAAGGGATTTTTCAATCCATACTTGTCTTGTGGCGGGTCTTCTACTATAAAATTCATCGTTAAAGAAAAAAGTTTTGGGCCTACCATACCGGGCATTTTTGCAATTGCACTCATAAATTAAGTGCCCGGGTTTTTTACAATAATTGCAAAATTTATTTTGAGGGCTCCCCCTTACAAAAATAGTAGGTGCATGGGAGGAGGAAGCTTGCTTGGAATAGCCAAGCCCTTGGGTGGTCCTAGATATGCGTTGGGAACCTAGCAAATTGTTCAAATTTTGTTCCCCTTGGGTGAACTTGGCTAGAGTCTCCCTTAGATCTTTGATGGTTGATTCCATGGAATCAACATCGGGGAGATTTTGGATTTTGAGGGACATCTCTTTCTTCTCTTTGAGAAGTTGTTCTTTTTCGGAAGAGAGTTTTTTGAAATTCTTTTTTAATGCAACAAATTTGGAAGAAAGTTCGTGAAAACCTTCCTCCAATTGATCTCTTGCATGTTTGAGATCCTCATAAGACATGTGATTGAAATAATTTGAATTTGAAGAACAAGAGGATGAGGAGTCGGAAGAAGTTACCCCATGACATGCCATTAGGCATTTATTACCGTTGTCGCTCGAGGAGGAGGAGGAGGATGTGGAGCTATCACTCCAAGTGGCCTTGAAAGCCTTCTTCTTCTCCTTTTTCTTGGCCTTTTTCTTGTTGAGTGGGCAATCGGGCTTGTAATGTCCTTTCTCGCCACACCCGTAGCATGTTACCTTGGGCTCGGATTTTTCGTTGGATTGAGCCTTGCGGGATTTCTTCTTTTTGTGCTTCTTCATGAACTTGTGCATCTTGCGGGCAAGATCCTCCATTTCGGAATCGCCGCTTGAAGAGGAAGAAGATGAGGAGGAGGAGCTTTCTTCATTTTGAACTTTGAAGGCGATGTTCTTTGGAACTTTGATCGGTTTTCCTTCCTTTTCAGCTTGCCTCCTCATGGTGATCTCATAGGTCATGAGGGATCCGATGAGCTCTTCGACCGACATGTTCTTGATGTCCTTTGCTTCTTGAATTGCCGTTACCTTTGGAGCCCATGAGCTTGGTAGGATCCATAGGATCTTCTTGACCATCGTTTCTGCAGAAATATTATCTCCAAGAGATTTTCTACCATTGCAAACGTCAGTAAACCGTGTAAACATATCAGAAATATTTTCATGTGGGTGCATAGAAAATGACTCAAAATCCTGACGAAACATGTCCAATCGAGTATCCTTCGTTTTGTTGGTCCCCTCATGGGTAACCTCAAAAAGTTTCCAGATTTCATGTGAAGAGGTGCATGTGGAAACTCGATTGAACTCATTACGATCAAGGCCGCAATGGAGAGCGTTCATGGCTTTTCCATCAAGATCGAAATTTCTAATATCGGCTTGGGTCCATTTGGATTCATCGGGGGAAGAGAGAGTGTAACCTTTCATGACAATTTTATAAATGTGATAACCTATGCTTCTAAGAAAAGTAGTCATGCGGGTTTTCCAATAATTATAGTCGGTTCCATCAAAAAATGGAGCACGACCCAAAGAAAATCCTTCGGGGGCGAAAGAAGTTGAAGCCATCACAATGGATCTTAAATTTGAAACCGGTTAGGGTATTACTCAAATTTTTCCTCTGATACCAATTGTTGGGCGGAGAAAAAGGGAGTGATGGCAAGAGGAGGGGTGAATTACCTTTTAAAAAATGATTAACAAATTAAAATCAAAGTTGAAAGTGCAGCGGAAATAAAGAGGCAAGACACAAGAATTGATAACGGAGTTCGGCCAAAAACCCGGCCTACGTCTCCGCTCCCAACTCAACCGTTGAGAGATTCTACCGCTTGCTTTTTAATGGTTGTAGCAAGAAACCCACTAGCCTTTTTACAGGTGAAGGCTAGCTCACCTATTACAGCTTGCTTTTAATGGTTATGCAAGAACCCACTTGCTTTCAATGGTTGAGCAAGAACCCACTAGCCTTCTTACAGGTGAAGGCTAGCTCACCTTTGATTCAAGCCTTTTAAAAGGGACGGCTTGACTAACCTCTTCACACCTTGAAGGTGATGTGAGAACCCAAAGAAAGGGAGATGAGAAGGAGTTGGGGTTTGTAGGCACAAACCCAAATTTAAGATCAAAATGAATAAACAATAAAAACCGTATTTGGAGAAGATTTGGGCGCCAATGGATGATTGGAGTTGAAGACGTGCACTCCCAAGCTTCTTTGGTGATGCTCCTTGGATGTGGAATTGAGTTGGAGCGATTGGGGTTCCTTGGAGCAATCCGCCGGAGGTTCGCCAAATGATCAAAAATATGTCCGTTGGCTTCCGTATGGCTTGGTTATGGTTCCGGTATTGATCCGGGGCTTCCTAGTCCCTTATTTATAGAGGGGGAACCGTCATATGGCCTTTGGAGGTCTTCAGAGCCGTTGGAAAGGGCTTCGGAGCCGTTGGGAGGCAAGTGGACCAGCCTGGTCAAAGGTCCAACGGCTAGTTTGACGGGCCCCACCGGCTGACCAGTACAGATCCACCGGTTGGCCGGTGTGTGCAAAAAGGAGGAGGGCTCGGGCTCAGGCTCCACCGGCTGGCCGGTGCTGAGGCCACCGGTTGGCCGGTGCTTAGGCAGTAGCAACCACTGTTCTGCTGGGTGCCACCGGCTGGCCGGTGCTGAGGCCACCGGTTGGCCGGTGTGGAGGCAGTAGCTACCCCTGTTTGGGCTGGGTGCCACCAGCTGGCCGCTGGTGTGACACTGGTTGGCCGGTGGTCTGGACAGAGGGATTCCTTCTGTCCAGGCCTCCATCGGCTGGCCGGTGCTCTTCCATCGGTTGGCCGGTGGACTGAATTTCAGTCCACTTTGCCTTATTGCTTTCTTGGCCCAATTCCTTGGCCACCTGAAATCATGCCTATCATCCAAAAACACTTAAAACAAGATTAGATAAAAAAGAGGGTGATTGTGATCATGAAAATTAAACCACGAGGGGTTCGAGAGGTACAACAATCTCCCCCTATTTTGATGATCACAATCACCAAAACAAACAATGTAGAAAATGAAATGAAAAGCATGCTTTAAAAGATTTCTCCCCCAATCAACCAATAATTTCTCCCCCTTTGTGAATATCAAAATAGCACGGGGCATAAAACTTGATTGAGGGAAATGTTTGAAAAACAAGAAAGAGATTTTAAACCAATTGAAATTTTTGAAATTTGAATTGAAAGTTTTGAATCAAAAAATTTGAAATTGAAGTAAAAAGGGCTTAATTTGAAATTGAAAGTTTGAATTGAAAGTTTTGAAATGAAAAATTGAATTGAAAATTTTGAATTGAAAAATTTGATACCAAGAGTTGAAAATGAAAGTTTGAATCGAAAATTTTGAATAAAAATCAAAAGATCTTAAACGGTCCTAACTCCCCCTAAATAAAAACAACAAAGCTCCGGGGAGAGGATTATCAAACCGAGACAAATTTTGGGCCGGTAAGACTCGCTAAAAGGGATTTTTCAATCCATACTTGTCTTGTGGCGGGTCTTCTACTATAAAATTCATCGTTAAAGAAAAAAGTTTTGGGCCTACCATACCGGGCATTTTTGCAATTGCACTCATAAATTAAGTGCCCTGGTTTTTTACAATAATTTCAAAATTGATTTTGAGGGCTCCCCCTTACAAAAATAGTAGGTGCATGGGAGGAGGAAGCTTGCTTGGAATAGCCAAGCCCTTGGGTGGTCCTAGATATGCGTTGGGAACCTAGCAAATTGTTCAAATTTTGTTCCCCTTGGGTGAACTTGGCTAGAGTCTCCCTTAGATCTTTGATGGTTGATTCCATGGAATCAACATCGGGGAGATTTTGGATTTTGAGGGACATCTCTTCCTTCTCTTTGAGAAGTTTTTCTTTTTCGGAAGAGAGTTTTTTGAAATTCTTTTTTAATGCAACAAATTTGGAAGAAAGTTCGTGAAAACCTTCCTCCAATTGATCTCTTGCATGTTTGAGATCCTCATAAGACATGTGATTGAAATAATTTGAATTTGAAGAACAAGAGGATGAGGAGTCGGAAAAAGTTACCCCATGACATGCCATTAGGCATTTATTACCGTTGTCGCTCGAGGAGGAGGAGGAGGATGTGGAGCTATCACTCCAAGTGGCCTTGAAAGCCTTCTTCTTCTCCTTTTTCTTGGCCTTTTTCTTGTTGAGTGGGCAATCGGGCTTGTAATGTCCTTTCTCGCCACACCCGTAGCATGTTACCTTGGGCTCGGATTTTTCGTTGGATTGAACCTTGCGGGATTTCTTCTTTTTGTGCTTCTTCATGAACTTGTGCATCTTGCGGGCAAGATCCTCCATTTCGGAATCGCCGCTTGAAGAGGAAGAAGATGAGGAGGAGGAGCTTTCTTCTTTTTGAACTTTGAAGGCGATGTTCTTTGGAACTTTGATCGGTTTTCCTTCCTTTTCAGCTTGCCTCCTCATGGTGATCTCATAGGTCATGAGGGATCCGATGAGCTCTTCGACCGGCATGTTCTTGATGTCCTTTGCTTCTTGAATTGTCGTTACCTTTGGAGCCCATGAGCTTGGTAGGATCCATAGGATCTTCTTGACCATCGTTTCTGCAGAAATATTATCTCCAAGAGATTTTCTACCATTGCAAACGTCAGTAAACCGTGTAAACATATTAGAAATATTTTCATGTGGGTGCATAGAAAATGACTCAAAATATTGATGAAACATGTCCAATCGAGTATCCTTCACTTTGTTGGTCCCCTCATGGGTAACCTCAAAAAGTTTCCAGATTTCATGTGAAGAGGTGCATGTGGAAACTCGATTGAACTCATTACGATCAAGGCCGCAATGGAGAGCGTTCATGGCTTTGCCATCAAGCTCGAAATTTCTAATATCGGCTTGGGTCCATTTGGATTCATCGGGGGAAGAGAGAGTGTAACCTTTCATGAAAATTTTATAAATGGGATAACCTATGCTTCTAAGAAAAGTAGTCATGCGGGTTTTCCAATAATTATAGTCGGTTCCATCAAAAAATGGAGCACGACCCAAAGAAAAGCCTTCGGGGGCGAAAGAAGTTGAAGCCATCACAATGGATCTTAAATTTGAAACCGGTTAGGGTATTACTCAAATTTTGCCTCTGATACCAATTGTTGGGCGGAGAAAAAGGGAGTGATGGAAAGAGGGGGGGGGGGTGAATTGCCTTTTAAAAAATGATTAACAAATTAAAATCAAAGTTGAAAGTGCAGCGGAAATAAAGAGGCAAGACACAAGAATTGATAACGGAGTTCGGCCAAAAACCCGGCCTACGTCTCCGCTCCCAACTCAACCGTTGAGAGATTCTACCGCTTGCTTTTTAATGGTTGTAGCAAGAAACCCACTAGCCTTTTTACAGGTGAAGGCTAGCTCACCTATTACAGCTTGCTTTTAATGGTTATGCAAGAACCCACTTGCTTTCAATGGTTGAGCAAGAACCCACTAGCCTTCTTACAGGTGAAGGCTAGCTCACCTTTGATTCAAGCCTTTTAAAAGGGAAGGCTTGACTAACCTCTTCACACCTTGAAGGTGATGTGAGAACCCAAAGAAAGGGAGATGAGAAGGAGTTGGGGTTTGTAGGCACAAACCCAAATTTAAGCTCAAAATGAATAAACAATAAAAACCGTATTTGGAGAAGCTTTGGGCGCCAATGGATGATTGGAGTTGAAGACGTGCACTCCCAAGCTTCTTTGGTGATGCTCCTTGGATGTGGAATTGAGTTGGAGCGATTGGGGTTCCTTGGAGCAATCCGCCGGAGGTTCGCCAAATGATCAAAAATATGTCCGTTGGCTTCCGTATGGCTTGGTTATGGTTCCGGTATTGATCCGGGGCTTCCTAGTCCCTTATTTATAGAGGGGGAACCCTCATATGGCCTTTGGAGGTCTTCGGAGCCGTTGGAAAGGGCTTCGGAGCCGTTGGGAGGCAAGTGGACCAGCCTGGTCAAAGGCCCAACGGCTAGTTTGACTGGCTCCACCGGCTGACCAGTACAGATCCACCGGTTGGCCGGTGTGTGCAAAAAGGAGGAGGGCTCGGGCTCAGGATCCACCAGCTAGCCGGTGCTGAGGCCACCGGTTGGCCGGTGCTTAGGCAGTAGCAACCACTGTTCTGCTGGGTGCCACCGGCTGGCCGGTGCTGAGGCCACCGGTTGGCCGATGTGGAGGCAATAGCTACCCCTGTTTGGGATGGGTGCCACCGGCTGGCCGCTGGTGTGACACCGGTTGGCCGGTGGTCTGGACAGAGGGATTCCTTCTGTCCAGGCCTCCATCGGCTGGCCGATGCTCTTCCATCGGTTGGCCGGTGGACTGAATTTCAGTCCACTTTGCCTTGTTGCTTTCTTGGCCCAATTCCTTGGCCACCTGAAATCATGCCTATCATCCAAAAACACTTAAAACAAGATTAGATAAAAAAGAGGGTGATTGTGATCATGAAAATTAAATCACGAGGGGTTCGAGAGGTACAACATTCCCCACTTTGATGAGAACTTGGAAGTTCCATGATAGTATTATAAAATATGTTTTCTATGGTCAGATGATATTATTTTTTGGGGAATATATGATATAGTTTATCATGTGTAGAGATTCATATGACTTTGAGGCACCCTATAATGGTGCATTCCCTTGTAAATTTATAGTATATAAGATTATGAGAACATACCCGTTATTAAGATAATCCACATTTTCATGTGTCATTGGATGCTATTATCTGCATACACATGTATTGATCCTTGGAATTTAATACTATCATTAATAGATATCATGACTCAGATAATTTTATGAATTGACGAAAATTGTGATGATATATTCTCATAGAGAGTTATGATATGTTGGGTGTGTCACAAGGGATATTTCATTAGTGGATAATGCGAGAAAGGATTTATCTCTTCTACCCCATGATAGAATTTTATATATCAATCCCTTTGATGGGAATATAAATAGTTGGAAATATCCATGGCCATGGTGTTCATTTGATGTGTTAATTTCAGGATAGTCAAAGAAATATGCATCATGAACATAGGTTGATGGCCCCAGTATACAACCTTCTTGATTTGAGATATTACAATAAAGGGATTATATTACATGGTAAGTGTTCGTAAGAGGTTGAATGTCATTATGACATGACATTATTTATCTATGGGTTTCATGGAATGTTTTTAGATGATAATAATGGATTTTGGTTATTATGTCTAATTCCACTAAGAGAGAGTCCTAGAGGGTCATACAGTAAGTGCATCTTCAATCTTAGTTAAATTCAAGGAATGAATTTAACAAGTTATAATAAATAATATCTATTCAGGTTTGGTTAATTACTAATATTTAATCAAATTTTTTTGAAATAATAAATGAGTTAAATTATCATAATTTTTTTCAAGTTTTAATGAATATAATATTTATTATATCTATAAATGAATAATGCAGTGATATTTATTAAATAAATAGTCATTATTTAGGGTTCGGTAAATACCTAGGAGGATAAGTGGATTGATCTTAAGATTCTAGTTAGAAATGGTATAAATGATATTTATTATTTAATGTGTTGCACATATAAAGAAACTATTAAAAATATTTATATAATTATTATTGGTCATGAGGTAAATAAATAAATATAGAGTTGGGAAAGGTCTTGTGTGAAAATTTTCAACCCTAAAATAACCATAAAAAATATCTAATTATATCACTTTCCATAATAAATATTTTTGTTCACATTAGATAGATCAAGGTCCTCTTTCAATATATAGAAAGTGATAAAGAGATCTACAATTCTATTCTCTTCTTTCTCATGACATCGAGAGAACACCAAGAGTTATTAATTATTTAAGAATAATTCTGTTACGATAAACCATAAACAATGTAAGAGATTTGGATTAGGAATGGTAGAACTTGATGATTTTACAATGATGTTCAGAGATTGTGGTGTGTGTGTGGATCACCAATAGAGGGATTCTGCATTTGGACCCCATAGCGCAATGACAGTTCGATAAGATCTTGTCAACTAAATCATCAATTAAGAGATAATTTGAAGTTAAGGTAATTATATATATTCTCAATAAATAATTATAAATTACATGTAAAGATATTCTAAGTTTCTATTTTTATCTATTAAAGTGATCTTTGATTTAAATTTGTTGGTCATGATGTTAAACATTATGTATAATAAGGGTTTTTCATAAATTATGTCTAAAATCTAACTTTTCCATGCTATATAATACCTTCCATTGTTATTGAAATCTACAATGGGTCTTAGAGAAGTCACATGTTTAATTTATAATTATTTATTATTCATTGATTAATTTAGTGCATTTTTTATTTATTTTACTTCAGATAAATTCATTATTAATATTAAAACACTACAATATCTTCCCATTCTCCATTATTGAAAACACAAGTAGAAAAAAATTAAGTTTAAAATGAAGAAACATATGAAAAAATCATATGGAGGTGGCTAAGGTTCTAGCCAAACAACACAAGAGTACATGGTGCATATCACCTAACTAAACATCATTTATCCATGTATCTCATCTTTATATCATGATAAAATTGGATTGGTCAGATAATATATGATCTATGATCTAATAAAATAGGACAGAAATATAGATCCAGATAGGCTAACACATGGTTTGAATGACTACATGTCACCATAGTACATGATGTGTCATCATAATTTTCTCATGGATGAGAACATGAGGTCCCAACATGTCTTGTATCAAAAACATGACACATAGACTAATATGTTGTGAAACTTTGAGGCCACACACCATGTTATATGAAGAACACACTATGAACCTCGAACTTGTCTACAACATGAAACACACCAAGTCTCTAGGCACGTGTTGTGGAAACAGGAAGAAGATAGAACACACCATGTAACTAGGTATATATCATGTAGTATGTTATAGAAATTGTGCTCAATTTGACACCGAGATAAGAATTAAATATATAATTAAACCTATTCACATTTGTTCAATGTGTCATTTAATTTATAATACACACCATGTCATATGAATGATAATTATATATTGAATCAATTTCTATGTTAAAATTTTGGATGAGCACATGAAATTACCTCATATTACACTTTTATGCTTCATTAATTTCAAATGACATTAATTTGTTTATTTTTTTTAAAATTATAGATTATGGTAATTAATGATTTTTGGATGGAGTCAAGGTAAATTGGATTAATTCTTGATGTTTTATCTTAAATAGAGAATGAATCAAAGTAATTGATAACTATATTGAAAATGTATGTTTGTTTTATATTGGGTGGATGATTATGATATTATACCATCCTTGTGTATGTGATTAGTTTCTCTTAATTTATTATGATTAATTTAAATATTTATGGTTTGTGTGTCATCCCATCTTTATTATGTAAGGGAATGTGTTCTCATGGTTTCTATTTTATAAACCTCACTTTTCCAATCCATTGGATCCCCTCACCTTCATGTGAGTAAAATATTATGTAAGGATGAATATCATAGGAAAAAGGATGTGGTCTAAGTCTCAAATCAGAGAAGAAACCAATCAATGTGATACAAAGGAGCCAAGGTGGAATGCTCCAAAATAAACCAAGCTATGATTCAAGGTGTTTTTACACTAGGTTTTAGGGTTAGTTTATCATCCACTAGATAAACTAAAAATTATATAATATCATGATCATGCCACTTATATTTAATTTCTATCAGCTTCATGGTTGATTATTTATGTTTTTTAATGAAACCCAATAATTTAATTAATGAATTAACAAGTATTCAATATGGAATAAAATTGAACCAAATTATGAGTTAATGTTTTATTAGACATGGTTCATCACTTAAGTAAAAAAAACTTAATATTAACAAGGCATGTAATAATATAAAACTAGTACTTTTAAATTTAACGATTTAAATCACTCCACTAAAATATTAAGTCACTGCTTTCTTCAATTACATAAGTTAGAATAAACCTCATAGTTAAAAGTGATTGATTGTCCCATGGTGGGGTGTTTATAATCATCAGGGAAAGTTTTTATTTTAATTAACTTAGTTCATATAAAGAGTTGATTTCCCAAAAAGGACTTGGTGTAACTGAGAGGAAATGGCTAAGGAAATATTTAACCAAGATTTTGGTATTGTGGAGTCAACTAAATGGATCAAGGGATTGTGAGTTAATGAATTTGGAATGTTATTCCCACCTAAAACCCTTCAAATAAATTTCTAGGATCTAGTATGGGTTATGAAAAGGGGAATATGTATCATTTAAATTAGAATATTTACGAAGTAATATATTATGAAACTAATAGAATTTAATATTATGTTTTAATGAAATAGTGGGAGATTAATTAAATTTATTTTATATATATTCATTTTTTAATCAAGTAAACTACAAATCATCAACTATTAATTTATAAAAATGTAAAATAAAAAACTACATCAATATCACCAAGATCTATACCAGAGAAGGATAACCTTCTCACAAGCATGAATTTCCCAAAATGAGATAGGTGATTACATGTTATACTACACCATGAATGGAAATTATACATGATGAATACCCCACTTCCTAAGTTAATTTACAAAGAGGATAATGAGGAATAAGTATCAATCTACCCAAATCATGTAAATAGCCCAATTGATGTCCAATGCATCATGTTATACTTAATTTATAGTGATATTATGAAGAAATATGAGGATATGGATGTGTATAACATTGTTTATCAACTTAAAAATCTATATCAAGAGAAGGTGAGACCATAAATATTTGAGATCTACAATTCACAGTTTACATTCAAGCTTGGAGAGTTGGTGCCATCTGGGCATCATATAGTCATGATGATTGGATATATTTAAATATTAGACATATTTGGTTTTAATATCACTAATGAGTTCCACACAGATCTCATTATATCCTCACTACCTAAAAACTTCTATAGTTTTATTGTGAATTATTATATGAGAAATAGAGAGAAAAAACTTTTAGAACTACTTACTCATATTCTCCAAGTTGATAAAGACATTTGGGAATGGAAAACCTATGGTCTTGATGGTGAATAAGAATAGGAACAAGGAAAATGGATAAAATAGTCATTCTAATTCTAATTAACCATAGCATTATCCTTCCAATAGGAATAATATGTATAGGTAAGGAAAGTAACATGATGGAATATGTTTTTCATGTGAAAAGCAGGAATACTAGAAGAGGAACTGCACCCATCCAAAGAAAATAGGGGAATCTTTAGGTGGGTTAATTATTGAATGTAATATTTCAATATCTATATGTTGGGTATTAGAAACTTTATGTGGTTCTAAAATTTATATAAAAATATAGGAACCAAGTATATTTCAAAAGGTTTTTAGAGGAAATGAGGATCTATAAGCTTCCAATAGAGCAAGGCCAACTGGTCTAGCCATTAGAGACTACTATCTCACAATTCTGACATAGTTTATTTTGGTTTTAAAGAATTGTATGTGTATAGTGTTATCAAGAACATAATTTTTTGTTTCTTGTTTAGACCTGTATGGATTTATTTTTAGATTTTGGAATAAATTTTTCTACTTTTATAATGATAGAATATGTTATGGTATGACATAGTTAAATAATTGCCTTTATGTATTGAATTAAAAAACCCAATATTAAAAATTGATAAATAAAAAAGTACATGTGACTCATATAAAACCTAATTTTGGAATCACTATCTCATTTATGTAAATGAAAAGTGTTTGATAGAGATATATTAAGATGGTTATTTAAACTCTTGTGAGCTTAAAACACTTGAAATATTTCATGCTTTTTCACAATATAATATGTCCAAACCAGATTTTGGTGGTCAAGGTGAAAGGGTGACAAATCATCTTGAATTAGTACACACTAATATTTATAGGCCTTTTAAAGTAGAGGTTAGAGGTGGATTATCATAATTTATAAATTTTAACAATGACACAACTAGGTATTGTGATGTATACTTGATTAGGTATAAGTATTAATCCTTTGAAAAGTTCATATATTTTAAGAATTATGTTGAGAATCATCTTGGAAAAGAAACTAAGATTGGATTGAGCTGGTGAATCTATTAACCAAGAGTTTATTGATTTTCTATGGGATTATGAAATTTTATCTTAAATCACTCCATCTTAAACACTATAGTGAAACGATGTGAATGAAATGAGGAACCATACCTCTCATGTGACACCCATTGGGTCACTAGTATATCTAACTTTGAGTTATATTTACTGGTTGGCTCATATTTGGAGTGTATGGGTACTAGGGGTTGGAAATGGGAGTTTTTTGGGAAATATACTAGGTGCATAGTTTCTTTAACGATGAGGCTAACCATGTGAGTGTGTTGTAGGTTAGGACTGTGGGATTTTTCAATTTTTGAGTATTATTTTTCAAATGGTGTAGCTCTCAGGGGTAACAATGTTGCTCATATTTTGGGTATATAGTAGCCATGTATGGTTAGTTCATAGTTTGGAAAATCATACATACTATCCATGTAACTAAAAATTTGGTATTTTACCATTTCACCATGTATATTTTTATACCTTTTTTCCCTAATATTCTCCTATCATCATGAAAAGACTCTTCTATTTGGTTCGGAAGATACCCCTCTCCATCCTTGGTGATTTTTACTTGGTATATTGGTGTTTTTTCTTAAGGTAAGACACTTTATTCATAGTTTATTCTTCTTTTCCCCTTCCATCCATTAGTTATTTTATTTTAATATATATTTTTAATCATATAATGGATTTTTAAAAAATCCTAGGGTGTGAAATGGGGGATTTGGTTTGTTTTTTTGTGTCTTGGGTGTGTGAGGAATTTTTCTACCACTTCCAAGTGGTTATTATTAGAGTCAGCTAGGATGGGTTTGATTTTAAGGTAGGTATATGTATTTAAGTTCATTTTACTTGTATTACCTTTAAATTTATAATTTCCTTTAGTTTAGGTTGCTTAAAGTTACATTTAATTGATTCAAGATTGAAATTTATTCCATTTTTTATGTGATTAATTGATTTTATTAAAATTTATAATTTAAAAGTTAGCTTTCCAAATGGGTGTGTCTTTTATTTACTCTATATGTTTGATGAAATATCTTAAAGTGTTTTTATGGTTTTAAATAGATTTTTAAAAAACAATTAGAAACAGTTTTACTATGTGGGAAGGTTTTTTATAAAATGGGCATATTGTTTATGAAAATGGATTATGTAATGAATTTTCATAGAATAAAACTTGATTTTATTTATGTTGGTATGGAGTATCACATGGGTTAACTAGGGTGCGAGTAAAGAGATTTTTGAGGGACTATTACAGCCTTTGGAAAGGAATACTATGATATATTTCATTTTGGTTTCTAAGGGATTATGAGATAATTTTGGTAGGAATATCAAAAGAGATTCTATTATTTTTTGAGAGATCATGAGAGCTCTTGGAGTTAGGAATGGGGAATACCATGAGATATTCCATTTTTCTTAGTTGGATAGAAAACATTATTTATTCTCACTCACATTAGGCCCTTGAGGTAAGATCCCTAGGTGAACTTACTCATTCCATATTGATTTACATGATTTATGCATTTTATTAGTGGCATGTTTGATGTGATAATATATATTATACCCAATTCCATTTATATGGTTAAATGATAGTGATGTTTATGATAACCATTTATTATTCATTTTTAGTTATGTTGATCATGTTTTTTATAAGGAGTTATTTTTCTTATTTGAGATATGTTGAGTATTATTTTAGAAAACATATTTTATATGAAATGGAAAAAAGGTATTTCAAAGGATTATTTGAAAATGGTATATTTTAAAAGTAGTTTAGTTTTTAAAAGTGTTTTAAAACTATTTTATTGGTGTGAATGGGTAAAAATATTAAATATATTCATGGTGGTATCTTGCTGGGAATTATGACTCACACTATACATATGTCTTTTGGTATATTTAGATTTGTTTTGTAACATGTAGGTGAAGGAATGAGCACTGTGTAACTGGGTGGATCTTCTTGATTACCGTCATTTGTTGTTTTGTGGAGGAGATGTGGTCTCATGGAGTTGGCTCATGTAGTGTCATTTAGGGATTTTTTATTCACTGGGTTGTACGTGTAGGCATTATCTGGTCTTGTACACATTCTTTTGATTTTAGAAATTTGAATTGAGATTCCATTTATATGTATTGTTATGGAATGTTTTGTATGTGATGTTTCTTATGATGTTTTCTTAGACTTTATTGCATAATTTTTATGATTATTTTTATATTATTTACTTTGATGATATTGGTTTGGTCTTCCCATTACATGGATGGGTCATGTGGTGATTCCATGGGAGAAAATGTTCCCCAAATATTATTAGTTATTCCCAATTCTGGTCACTATACTATGTCGATTGAGAACATGGTTTAGGTTGGCTTGGGTGATGAGTTGGGTCAACTTTTGTTGGTTTATCAAAAATTGGTATCAATGGCATGGATTTTATTTTGGAGTTCGTGGTAGACTAGAGCTAGGACTATCGATACTTGAGAGGCAGGAATGATGGAGTTCCTAAACATCTCTTCTTCATATAGAACTTCAAGTTTCTAGGGGATGTACTGAGATTTTGGTTATTTTTTTTGCTTGATCATGGGGTTTTTTGATGATATTTTTATGTATTTCTTAGTTGGGGTTGAGTCTCGAGGTGATACCAGGGGAATTATAATTTTTGGGGTTGAAACTTGGAGGTTTAGAGGAGGCACATAGTTAGTGCGTAGAAACTATGTGTACCCTATATGGCATTTCCTACAAACTCCAATGACACCCACATGGTTGGCACACAGTTTTCCTAACTGTGTGGAAAAACCATGCATAGTGAGAAACGATTGATATTTTTTATACTTATTCACCATATTCATTGGATTTTATTTTCATGCATATTTTACTTATTGAGGACCATTATGTGGGTTATTTTTAGTATATTGGATGTAGTTTGATATTTAATTGTGATTTATGGAGCTTGTGTTCATAAGTTTTATAGTGGATGCCTCCTAGCAGGTCCTCATCCAGGTGTAAAGAGGTTGTTGTGGAGAATACCCTATAAGTGACCCCTCCTCCTGATCTGAAATTTTGTGGAGTTAGTTATTTTTATGATCTAATCCTTGGATTAGGTGGGTGGTCAAGAGATGACCCTGAAGGTGGACCATGTTGAAGAGTTCATGAGGTTGAATCCCTTAGTGTATTAGGGCATCAAGGGACTCAATAATCCCAAGGAGTGGTTGGATAATATTGATAAAGTATTTGAGTTCTTGAATACCCCTAAGACGTATAAAGTGGTATATTCCACATATATGTTGGAAGGATAGGGTATGAAGTCGGGGGAGTTGATAGTGCTCTCGATGAGGAATGAGGATATAATATGGACAACTTTCAAGGTGGAATTCAATCCACAATTCTACCTAGATACCTATAGGTAAATGAAGTGATGTTAGTTCTTAAAATTGAAGCATGGGGATCATTTAGAGATGGATTTTACAACTCTTTTAAACAAGTTTTTTCATGTATATATAGATGTCCACATGAATGATTACCTCTAGGATCAACATTCTGGGATGGGCTTGAGGCTAGAGTTCAGATCTATAATCATTATTCTCTATCTACTAACTTATCTAGAGGTAATTGATAAGGAAGAAATGAAATAGGCTAATTTTATTGGAATGATAGGTCTCAATTGTATTATTTTAGTGGGTAAATTCCAAAGTGCATCATTAGGGAATATGTAGAAGTAGGATGATTATCATTGAAGAAATGTATTGAGTGTCCATAAATCATTGTGCTTAGCTCTTGTGGATTCTATGGGGTGAAATCCTATTATTTTGTATCAGTGTGGGAAATATGGTCACAACAAGCCTAATTTCCAAGAGACTCCAAGTCCATGCCACTAGTGTGGATTCCTGGGTTATCTCAAACAGTTCTTTTAGTTGTCTTCTTGAGTGAGTGCTATAGGATCCACTTTTTCAAAGGGCTCTAAATTGAAGCAAGAGGCTTCAAAGGGTGGAGGATCTCTCCCTTATGTTAACAGATATTATCACTAGGGGAAGAAGATGAATGAAAGATCGGATCTAGGGAGTATCCATGTAAAATAGGTTATACTAGAGGGATAATATTTTAGGACAACCACTATGATAGGTATAATGTTTGTTTCTCTTTCTATGTATTAATTTTTCTTTGACACTAATCCATCAATTTACTTAATTTCATTGAAAATGATTGACATTTGAGTATGTGAGTTGAGTTGATTCCATTCATTATGGATTTTATAATCCCATTGGGTATAAATAAGGAACATGGTTTCATGATCCATGGGATCCATTATTTGGTAGCCGAATTTGAAGTTGTTTGGGACTAACTTCTTTTGGACCTAGATGTTTTCAACCTGACAATCAACATGGATTCTTTGATCAACATTACAGTGATATTCCTCTATTTATACCATAGGGTATAATTATTTAATATTAATGAGAGAACTATCATATTTAAAGGTGAGTGGGATTAACAATCACGGTGGAAAGGACATGTTGTTTTGGAGTTGGGGTTGACCTCATGTCTACTGTCTAGGCTATTTCTTGATGATGTTGAACAGTGTTCAATGGGTGAAATTATAATGGTTTGGATAGGTACATAGATTTTTTCTATATTGTTTAGGATTTAAAACCTAATGAGAGATCAATTTAACTAAAAATATTCTCATCGAGATGAGACTAATTTCCTTTCAATCTTATTAGATGGATCATGCTGAGCTAATGGAGTTGAAGGTCTGGTTATAGGATCTCAAGGGAAAATGTTTTATCTACCCTAGAATTTCATCATGGGATTCTCTAATACTATTTTTAAATAATTTATATGGAGGTATATAAATTTTAAAATACCGTCATAGGATAAACTAGGTGACCATGAATAATATATACCTATTTCCTAGAATTGATGATTTCTCAGATCAGATCCTGGGATCCCATTGATTTTCAAAGATTGATATGATACATGGGTACCACCAGTTGAGGGTTTAGGAGGTTGATGTTCCAAAAAATTACCTTTGGAATATTTTATAGTCATTTCAAATATTTTGTTATGAAATTTGGTCTTACCAATGCTCCAATAGTATTTATGGCATTGATAAGACATATCTTCCACTAATTTTTAGACCCCTTTTTGGTCGTGTTTGTGGTGAAATATTAGTATATTAAATGAAAAAGGGGGATAAGGTTGTCTAACCATAATTGTTTTGGGTTTTTGGGATAGTGCCGCCTATATTTCAAGTTGTCCAAGTGCTATTTTTGGATCCAAAATGTATGTTTTTTGGGAATTGTTAATTATGAGGTAGGAGTTTTTGTGTACCCAAAGAAAGTTCGAGTGATCATTTCTTGGGAGAAGCACTAAAATTTGTTTGAGATCCAGTTTTTTATAGGGTTGGATGGGTATTATATACATTTCATCTGATAATTCTCCATCCTATATACTAATGTTACATATTTGACCACGAAAGGGGTAGAGTTTGAGTGGGATGGGAAGCACCAGAGTGATTTTGAGAATTTTGTAACCCATTTTTCATCCATGATATTTTTTATTCATTCATATCCTAGTAGATCTTATATAGTGTATTGTGATGATTATAGTGTGGGGTGGGGATGTGTGCTAATGCAGGATGACCATGTTCTATCCTATAACTCATGAAACCTATTCCAACATGAGAAGAATTATCTCACACTTAACCTAGAATTAGTAACAGTTATGCATGTGGTGAATACATTGAGACATTACCTCTTTAGGGAGGATTTCCTAGAGTATTTGGATTATAAAATCTTGAAATATATTTTCATCCAGAGGGTCCAAAACCTAAATTAGATAAATTTTGTGGAATATCTTCATAATTTTGAATTTTATATTACATATACAACTAGAAAGGGGAATATGGATACCAATGCTTTGAGTAGGAATCCTCCAGTATAATAAATTCAAGAATAAATGGACAATTGGGGTATGATGAGTTTGTTTTCTAATCAAGGTCTGGATGTGTAGGAGGATGGAGATAAGGTGTTCTTGGATGGTGTATAGGTTACACCCCCTCTTATCTATTAGGTGAGGAGTGATCATACATCTGACCCCATACTCCAATAGATTAGTAATTCTTTAAATAGTGGGGAGAACATAGGTGACTGGTATCAGTCTCAAAATGGTTCTCTACTCATCTTAAATGGGTTGGTAGTTTGTTTTATCCTGTTGAAGGTATTGATCCATAATCCACATCATTCTAGTTGGTTTGTTCACCCTAAGAAAAACTTGATGTTCTATACCTTTAGAGGTCAACATTGGTAGCCTGAGATGAGACATGCAGTAGAAGATTTCATTTCCAGATTCTTAACATACATGAGAATCAAAGATGAGCATAAAAGACTAAATACATTTCTAAAACCACTTCCTATAACAGTGTGTAAGTGGGATGAGATCTCTATGGATTTATTTATCGAGTTACCTTATACTCAGAGTGGGAAATTTCTATAGGGTGATTGTAGATATTTTTAAAAACATGAAACAATTTCTTCCCATTAGGGAGTCGATGAATGAATAGGATCTTATAATATTTTTTGTTTGAGAGGTTATTTGGATTTATTTTAGTACCCTCAGTTTTTGTTACATAACCCTTACTTGATACTTTTCTTGGTTTTAAAAGTTTTGGGTGATGTATGGGAGAATCCATAGATCCTGGAGTGATGTTTGAAGCGAAGGGGAAGGCACACGGTTTGTCAAACCGTGCATCCAAACCATGTGTGTCTGACTGAGGAGGAAGTGGATTGCACATGGTCGGCTCATGGTTAAGAGAAACCATGTGATGAGTCCGTGCATGAAGGATGGCCGAGGTAGAAGCTAACGCACGGTTAGCGCACGGTCTGTCAAACCGTGTGGTCACTTAAAGTTAGATCCTAAAATTGTGGATCTAACTCATTTTGATTTTAATTGCCTTGTTTAAACCACCTTAGCGGCCCTAACTCGGGATTAATCTCCCTTGAAGGTTGGAAGACTTCTCCCAACTGTTCCGGAGGCGATCCGAAGGCTTCTCTTGGAGAATCGAAGCTGGATTCTTAAGGTATGTGATCGTTCTTGATTGGTTTCTTAGATCTACTTAGATCTACTTTTCCTATTCTCTCATTTTCTTATATCTACGCCCATTATGGGTATATCTAAGGGTGTGGATGCCAAATATGAAAATATTTGGTCTTGGTTGTGTTAGGAGAAGAGATCTAAGGAAGGTTTTTAGAGTTTTGACCCGGTGTTCTTGAGCGTTCTTCATCCGTGGCTTGATTTTGCCCAATTTGTTGAGGTAGGAGGCTTCACTCTCAATTCCTCTTTCTTAGAACTTGAAGGATTAGTTTAAATTAATTTAATTTCTTGGTTTTGATTGTGAAATTGTGGTGAAAATCATGTTATAAATCTTCTTTAGTGATGATTTATGGGTTTTGATGAAATTATGGAAATTGAAAAAATGGTTTGTGAAAAGTGTTTTGGTTTCTTGATTTTAAAATAGTGATTTTAAAATATGGATTTTTGGGATTTGGAAAATGGTTTGTGGGAAAAAAGGTTTTCAATAAATGGGTGTTCTATTGAAATGGTTTTGGCATGGTTGAAATGGTGTGGTTTTTGGGCATACTTGGTGTGTGTGTTCATATTACATTTACGAGTCTTGGTTGAAATTTGACCTTGTGCTCGGTGCCAAAAGTGTAATGGCACATGGGGAATAATTACCATGTGATGACTTGGTAGATCAACGAGAGACCTCTCATGAGTATGGAACTGTCATAACGATGCATGCATAGTGGATTCCACAGGTTGTAAAATGGTAAGTTGTGTGGATTTGTGAAATGGAATGAAAGTGCCAAAATGGAAATGTGAATTTGATTGGGAAACATTGCTTGGTTTCTTTTGTTGGAAAATGGTTTTTGTTGAAAAAATGGCTTTGACATGGAATTTCTATATTGTGAACTATTTTGTAATTGTTTTATATAAATTATTTTATATAAATGTGCTAACATGTTTTATCCTAGAGGCATGTGTTGGGAAGTCATCGGGGAAAACCTACTGAGTTTCATTACTCACCCCCTGCTTTGGAACATTGGTGCTTTTGAAGATGTCATATATCGATATTTTTGAAAAGGTAAAGTGTCACGTGTTTATAGCACTACTTCATGACTCTTGGGCTGGTTCGTGATGTTGGAGCTTGGAGCTTGTGGAGCATGGAGTTGGGTTGTCGTCTTGAAGTCTTGTAGTTGTCTTTCCGCTGTTTAATCTAATTTGGTTTTGTACTCTGTTGTTGCACTTAGTTGGGTTTTTATGAAAATAATGGTTGATTTGTTTTGGTTTAAATCATGAATCATATAGTGGTTGCTTGGAGATGTTTATCTAGTTTGGTCAGTTTGTTGGTTGTTTTCTGTTAAAGGGTAAATTGTCCTCCATGTATTTTGAAACCCTTTGGCGTTTATTTCCAGCCATTGGCACCTTGGGGATGTCTCTTAAGGCCTAGTAATGAATCGTTGAGCTCTCAAGCCAACGAGAATTGGCAGGTCATTACAAATGGTATCAGCTTGTTTGGTCCTTGCCTAACAAGTAGACATTGATTTTCTTGGTCTTGGAGTTGAAATTCCTTCTTGTCTATTCCTTGGGTGGTCATTTTAGACAGGAACTTGAAATGTATATCATAAAAGAACGTAGCTAACCCGTTTATACTGAACTTAAAGTTACCAGGGTGTTGGGTATATAAGTGTTTTGGATACACTTCTAGAATGTTGTAAATCTCATTGTCATGGGTTTAGCCAATGAGATGAGCATGACATGCATTATAGAAGGAATACCTTCCCACTAGGATCACATAAATAATTTTTAGAAATGGATTATGGTGTGATGAAAAAGCATTATTTTTGAAAATTATAAGCACATTTTCAAATGAAATATTTTGAAAAGATAATGGTTGATGTATTTTGAAAATAGATTTATTTTCAAAAGAAAGAAAATATCTGTTTTAGAAATGGTTGGAAATTGATGTTGTGATAGTGGTGTAATAGATATTAAAATGCTAACCCTTCAGTTTCTAGGAAGTGAGACTAATGGCGTGCTTTGTTTGTATAGAAAATGGAACCTGTTAGACGTCATAGAAACCAAACGGAAGAAGCTCTGGAGAATGTGGTTACACCTGAACCACGTGTGAACCAAGAGCTGGTTCAGTGTATCGTTCAAGAATTTCTGGAATTGGACATGGGGAATCAGAGGGATGAGTCAAGACATGTAGACCATTCTGTCCAGTTCCAGAAGTATAATCCACCCATCTTTCGGGGTGATTTTGAACCAGAAAGGGAAGAGGTGTGGCTGAGTAGGATGAATCGTATCTTCGATTTCATTGGCACACCAGCAGAACTGAAAGTGAAGTTGGCGAAATATATGTTGGAGGATCTTGAACGACAGTGGTGGGAGCTAGTGGTGCAGGCTAAGGTGGATCAAGGCCTGGGATGGGATGAATTTGAGGAATTTTTTAATAAAAAATTCTATCCTCACACGTTAAATATCCATAGGAGAACTGACTTTTTCAGCCTCAAGTAGGAAAATCTCTCTGTCACATATTATGCAGCTAAATTCATGAATTTAGTACGCTTTTCACCAGAAGTTGCTACAAGTACGTCGCTGAAGGAACACATCTTTGAATCAAGGTTGCGACAGGAGATTCATTCGATTATAGTTGTGCTCTATATTATGGATTATACGGATATGGTAAACAGAGATACAGTAGCATAAAGAGACATCTCAAGAGCTATGGGAGGAGGAAGTATGATGATACCCACGGGAACGAGTGGGAACTCTAATTCTGGGAACAAGCTAAAGAGGGACACCTAATTCTAAGGTGGGAGTGCAAATTAGAATCATATGGCTAGATCGGTGAATCTTCCTCCATGACCCATGACGAAAGCTAGGTGTTTTCAATGTGGCACGATTGACCAGATGAAATGAGAATGTACAGTACCACCAAAAGCATGTAACAATTTCAATAAGATGGAGAATCTTCAGCGATATTGTTGCAATGCTCCGAGGTCAGGTGCGCATGACACTTCCCAGGTGTCGCAAACATCTTATGCTTCGACAGGGTGAGGATAGCAAAATCAACCTCACCAGCAGAACAGAGCTAGTTATGGTGATTTCAAGAATACCATGACACCTTAGGCAGTGCAATCTCAACAAGGCAATAAGGAGAAAAGTGAAGCAACAAAGAAATTGTATAGATTGGAACTGGTGATTGTGGATGACCAGTCTGGACCATCTACGGTGAGAGGTACAATTCTTTTGAATTCTACCATCATGCAAGTGTTGTTCGATACTGGTGTATCCCATTATTTTCTTGCTTCTCAGATTGCTGATTTTCTAAAGATAAAACTTGAAATGATGCCTTCTGTGTTAAAACTGCAAACTCCTCTTGGTGAAAGAGAATGTAAAGCCTTCATGTATAGATCATGTTCTATAATGGTTGATGGAGTTGAGCTGAAATGGGACTTCTCTATATTGGAGATGGATGTCTATGATATAATCCTGGGTATGGATTGGTTGAAAATGTTTAAGGATCACATCGATTGTTATGGGAGAACAATTAGTTTCACGATGGAGGATGAAATCGACCATCTCTTCAGAGGAGAGAGGATGGTAAAGAAATGTGCAAAGAGATTTTTGGCACCAATGGTGGGAACGATCTCTTACCAATTGGAAATTTTGACTTAGGAATCATTGGGAGAGATCGCTGAAAATAGTTTTCCAACTGTGGTGGATCAATTTCCTAATTTTTTTCCTAAAAACTTCTCAGGGTTACCACCTGTAAGAGAAGTGGAGTTTATGATTGATCTCATTCTGAGGACCAGTCCTATCTCACTTCTATCTTATAGGATGGAACCAATGGATTTAAAGGAATTGAAGATGCAGTTAGAGGAGCTGGAAAGCAAAGGTTTTATTTGTCCAAGTGTGTTTCTGTGGGAAGCACCAGTTTTGTTTGTAAAGAAAGCAGATGGAACTTTGAGGCTATGTGTGGATTATCGTAAACTTAACAAAGTTACGATAAAGAATATATATCCACTTCCATGAATTGATGACCTGATTGATCGATTGAGGGGAGCTTAGTGGTTCTCTAAAATTAACTTACGGTCAGGATTTCACCAGTTGCGAGTTCGAAAGGAGGATATTCCGAAGACAACCTTTAGAAGAAGATATGGCCACTACGAATATGTAGTCATGCCTTTTGGTCTTACGAATGCACCATAGATCTTCATGGATTTGATGAATCAGATATTTCATCCATATCTGGATTATTTTGTTGTGGTGTGTGTGGATGACATATTGGTGTATTCAAGAACAAGGGCTGAGCATGAGCAACACTTGGCGATAGTGCTGGAAATCTTGAGGGACCATCAGTTGTATTCCAAATTGTCAAAGTGTGATTTTTGGATACTATAAGTATGTTTTTTGGGCCATGTAGTTTCTGAGAAAGGTGTTTCAGTGGATCTAGAAAAGATAGAAGCTGTTATTTCTTGGAAACCGCTGAAGAATGTCTTTGAAATACGAAGTTTTCTTGGTCTAGTGGGTTATTACCGACGCTTTGTGCATGACTTCTCATGACTGGCTTCACCTATGAAAGCATTGACAAAGAAAATCAGTGCATTTAAATGGACTGATGAATGTCAAAGATCTTTTCAAGAGTTGAAAGTTTTCCTTACATCAGCACCCATCTTGACATTGCCGGAATCAAGACAGGGGTATGTAGTGTATTGTGACACTTCGGAAACATGGTTTTGTTGTTTTCCTATGCAAGGAGACCATGGTGTAGATTATGGTTCAAGGAAGTTGAGGGTGCATGAGAAGAATTACCCAAAAAAGGATTTGGATTTAGCCGTAGTCGTCAATGCCTTAAAGACTTGGTGTCATTATCTCTTTGGTGAGAAGTTTACTGTTTTTACAGATCACAAAATCCTGAAACACATTTTCTTACAACGAGATTTGAATCTGAGGCAGAGGAGATGGATGGAGTACCATAAAATGTTTGACATTGACTTGATATATACACTGGGTAAGGGAAATTTGGTGGCCGATTCATTAAGCAGAAAGTCGTATGCTCAGTTGGAGAAAGAAGCTTCAGATGAATGGCAGTTGATGTCATTCTTAGCCGACATGCATTTGGAATGTGAAAACCAAGGTAATGTTGCAGTTTTCTTTTTAGCTACGCTTGTTCCTGAACTGGTAAAAGTGGTCAAAGAGGCACAAACATATGATGCAGAATGTCTGATAATGAGTTCAAAACTCAATGGAGGGGAGACCATTGATGGCTGGAAACTGGAAACGATTTCAGTTTTGTGTTTCAAAGATCAGACAGTTGTACCTATAGTTTTTCAGGAACAACTCCTTAATGCTTACCACCATTCAAGATGGACTATACATCCAGGTACGCAGAAGATGTATAAGGTGCTAAAGGCGCAGTTTTGGTGGAGCAGCATGAAAAGGAAGGTGGCCGATTTTGTCTCAAGATGCTTAACTTTTTAGCAGGTTAAAGAAAAGCATCAGAGACCAGCTGGTATGTTACAGTCTTTACCTATACCAGTGTGGAAATGGGAGTAGATAGCAATGTATTTTGTTACAGGTCTTTCAAGAACGGTCCAGAGACATGATGCCATTTGGGTGATAGTGGATCATCTAATCAAGTCGGCCCATTTCATCCCCATTCATGAATCCCATACGGTGGAAGATCTTTCAAAAATCTATATCTAGAAAGTGGTAAAAATACATGGTGTACCAGTGTCTATCATCTCAGATAGAGATCTGAGGTTCACAACTTGTTTCTGGAAATCCTTAAAACAAGCCCTTGGGACTTAGTTGACTATGACCACAACATATCATCCTTAGATGAATGGGAAATCCGATAGGATGATATAGACATTGGAAGACATGTTTTGGGCTTGTGTAATGGATTTTGGTGGCTCATGGGAGGAGCATATACCCTTAGTGGAATTCTCATACAATAACAGCTATCAATAATCGATACGCATGGCTCCGTTTGAAGCATTTTATGGGCGTCTTTGTCATTATCCACTATGCTAGGTGGAAACTGGTGAAGCTTCACTAGTCGGGCTGAGCCTTGTCCAAGAAACAGCGGATAAGATTCAGTTGATTAGAAATAGGATGAAGACGACTCAGAGTTGTCATAAATCTTATGCGGATCATTGCCGAAGACCTTTGTCGTTTGCAGTGAGTGATCACGTCTTTTTGAGAATCTCTCCAAGGCTTGGACAACATCGTTTTGGGAAGTAGGGAAAGTTATCTCCTCAATATATAGGCCCTTTTGATATACTGGAACGGGTTGGAAAGGTGGAATTTCAGTTGGCATTACCACCATGATTCAGTGCAGTGCATAATGTGTTCCATGTATCTCAGTTGAAGAAGTATCAGCCTGATCCTGACAATGTGATCAGATGGGATCACATTAACCTAGAGTCAGATTCTTCATTGGTACATATCCCAGTGAAGATTGTGGATAGGTAAGATAAGGTATTTCATGGAAAAAGCATCAGCCTAGTGCGGGTTTTGTGGCAACATGGTCAGATTTAGGAAGAGACTTGGGAACGTGAGAAAGAAATGAAGGAGCAGTGGCCAGAACTCTTTCATTAAAGCAATGGTTTTCTAGTTTTTGAGGACAGAAAGGCCAATGGTGGGGAGAATTTGGTACCCCCAGTTTTTGGTGTGTAACCCTTACTTGATACATTACTTGGTTTTCAAATTTTTGGGTGATGTATGGGAGAATCGGGAGATCCTGGAGTGAATTTTGAAGCAAAGGGGAAGGCGCACGGGTGGCGCACAATTTGTCAAACCGTGCGGCCAAACCATGCGTGTCTAAATGAAGAGGCAGTGGCTTCCACACGGTCAGCACATGGTTATGATAAACCATGCGATGAGGCCATGCGTGAAAGATGGCCGAGGCAGAAGGTACCGCACAGTTAACGCACAGTTTGTCAAACTGTGTGGACTAACCGTGCGACCACTTAAAGTTAGATCCTAAAATTGTGGATCTAACTCGTTTTTCCTTTAATTGCTTTGTTTAAACCTCCTAGGCGGCCCTAACTCAGGATTACTCTCCCTTAAAGGTAGGAAGACTTCTCCCAAGCGTTCCGGAGGCCATCCAAAGGCTTCTCTTGGTGAATCGAAGCCGATTTCTTAAGGTATGTGATCGTTCTTGATCAGTTTCTTAGATCTTCTTAGATCTGCTTCTCCTTTTCTATTGTTTTCTTAGATATACGCCCGTTATGGGTAGATCTAAGGGTGTGGATTCCAAATATGATAATATTTGGTCTTGATTATGTTAGGAGAAGAGATCCATGGAGGGTTTTTGGAGTTTTGACCCGGTTTTCTTGAGCGTTCTTCATCCATGGCTTGGTTTCACCCAATGTTTTGGGGTAGGTGGCTTTACTCTCGATTCCTCTTTCTTAGAACTTGAAGGCTTAGTTCAAATTGATTTAATCTCTTGGTTTTGATTGTGAAATTGTGGTGAAAATCATGGTATAAATCTTCTTTAGTGATGATTTATGGGTTTTGATGAAATTGTGGAAATAGAAAGAATGGTTTGTGAAACATGTTTTGGTTTCTTGATTTTAAAATAGTTATTTTACAATATGGATTTGTGGGATTTGTAAAATGTTTGGTGGGAAAAAGTTTTCAATAAAAGGGTGTTTTATTGAAATGGTTTTGGCATGGTTGAAATGGTGTGGTTTTTGAGTATACTTGGTGTGTGTGTTCATATTGCATTTACGAGGCTTGGTTGAAATATGACCTTGTGCTTGATGCCAAATGTGTAATGGAACATGGAGAATAATTACCTCGTGATGACTTGGTAGATCAATGAGAGACCACTCATGAGTATGGAACTATCATAACGATGCATGCATAGTGGATTCCACGGGTTGTGAAATGGTTGGTTGTATGGATTTGTGAAATGGAATGAAAGTGCCAAAATGGAAATGTGGATTTGATTGGGAAACTTTTCTTCGTTTCTTTTGTTGGAAAATGGTTTTTGTTAGAAAAATGGATTTGACATGGAATTTCTATATTGTGAACTGTTTTGGAATTGTTTTTTATAAATTGTTTTATATAAATGTGATAACATGTTTTATCCTAGAGGCATGGTTGGGAAGTCATCGGGGAAAACCTACTGAGTTTCATTACTCACCCCCTACTTTGGCACATTGGTGATTTTTCATATGTCATATACTAGGATGTTGGTAAAGGTAAAGTGTCACACATTTATAGCACTATTTCGTGACTCTTGGGCTGGTTCGTGATGTTGGAGCTTGGAGATCGTCGAGCATGGAGTTGGGTTATCATCTTGAAGTCTTGTAGTTTTCTTTATGCTGTTTACTCTTATTTGGTTTTGTACTCTGTTGTTGCACTTAGGTGGGTTTTTATGAAAATAATAGTTGAATTGTTTTGTTTTTAAATCATGCATCACATAGTGGTTTCTTGGAGATGTTTATCTAGTTTTCTCTTTTTGTTATTTGTTTTCTGTTAAAGGTTAAATCATCCCCCATGTATTTTGAAACCCTTCGGAATTTATTTCCAGCCTTTGGCACCTTGGGGATGTCGCTTAAGACCTAGTGATGACTCGTTGATCTCTCAAGCCAATGAGAATTGTCAGGTCATTACATTCATGGAGTTCCCTCAATTATTGTTTTGAGCGGGTATTTCTATTTTACTTCCTAATTCTAGAGGGGTCTCCAGGAGGCTTTGGGAACCTAATCGAATTTGAGTACCACATATCACCCATGGATGGTGGTCAATCTTAGTGGAGCATCTAGACTCTTGAGGATATGTTTTAAGCATATGTTATTTACATTGGAGGTTTATGGGAAAGCACCTGTCGTTACCTGAGTTATAATATAATAACACTTATCAAGACTTGATCAGGATGGACATGTTTGAGTAATTATATAGATGGTTGTACCAATTCCCCTTATATTGGGATAAGGAGGGTGATAATTCCTTGGTTAGAGTAAGACTCATCCAAGAGATGACCGATATAGTGTGGATGATTCCCAAAAATGTTAATAATAGTTTAGAGTCACCATAAGTCATATGATGATAGTCATTAATACCCATTGGAGTTTCAGATTGGTGAATCAGGTTTTTCTTCAGGTATCTATTCCACTGCGTGAATTTCTCTTGGGAATGTAGGGAAAGTTGGTTTCAAGTTATGTTAGGTTATTTTGTGTGGTGGAGCATCTTATTAAGGTAACCTGTTATTTGGAGTTTTTATCATGGTTATCCTTGATCCACAATGAATTTCAAAAATAGTAACTGAAGAGACATCATCCAGACCCATATCATTTGTTGGAGTGGAAATAATTTGGATTTTAGCAACCCATACTTTCATACATATATATTTCATATTAAAAAGAAAATATTCATTTCCTTTTATAAAAACATGAATGAGGACTATAATGTTTTAGTGTATTTGGATACTAAAATATATAAACAACTTGTTTTTAAGTGAACTAAATCATCATCGACTTGGTTATTTATAAATATCACCCTTCTTAGGCATATCATACTTAAGAACTTTATTTTTAAAGGAAATACAATAATGGGTGAGCTTAGATGATTGGTAAAGGCAAACAAGGGAGATACCAATGATCACTTAAAGATAACTGTTTCCCTCGGAATTCAGGGATGACCTCCTTGATGGGAGGTTCAAATGTTCTGATCGGTTTCTAACGGGTTTGTTCATAGAACTGGAAACATCCAATGATTCCACATCCATTTGGACCTGCTTTCCAAAGGCAGGTGCTCATTAGTTTGTGGACTGATAAGGCTTAGGAATTTTCATTGGTCGAGATGATGGGAGTTCAGACTCATCACACCTTTTTAGGGGAATTATTATCTACTCCGGGACTCTCTTTATAGATTTAAGTTATGTTCGGGAATCCTTATTACATTACCAAGTATAAAATGAGCTTTTCTTTTAGATTTGACAATCAATGATCAAATATGTAGGAAATTTAGAGAATATTTTATATGTATTCGAGGTTCTTCATCGATAGAGAATCATATGTATTTATTAGAGATTCTTGGTCAATGGTACCCTTTGACACATTTATAGAGAAGTATCTTGGTCATTATGATGACCATGCTGGTTTTAAAGCCACTCAGTGGGGCACTTGAAGTTTATTTCATTCAGAAGGACATGGATTAATTCAGAGTTGGGATCAAACCCGCAGATGGGCTACCTACGTATCCTTTGTTTTTGGAAAAGGAATCAGAACCCACGTAGTTCGAGTGGCGAGTATGATGTTTATGATTGATGGCTCAAAGAAGGATGTCATAATTACTTTTACCCTCTAAGCTCACGTGATTCATGCTCGGTGTGAGAAACAAGAGATATTGGTAAAAATTAGACAATTGGGCCATGAAAGATGCAATCATAAGAAATGATGTGGGACTTATGTATGTATGACTGCCCAGATAAATGAATATTAGGATTTACTTCAGGGAAGAAATCCAGTAACAGGGTCCATAAAGGTATATGTGCTTCATGGAGATTTGAATACTCTAACTTGGGGTTTACTCCTGAAAAGGAGGCCCAAATTAGGAGATGAATTATGATTGGGTTTTACTCCTGAGAAGGAATCCCAGATCAAAGGTAGATTAGGACTGGTTAAGAGAAATTCCGACTGGGGATTACTCCGGAAACAGAGGCCCAGGTTAAGAGACTTGAAAAATTAAGGGACTTGGGGCTAACTCCTAAAGAGGATGCCCATATTTTGGGATTGGGGCTTATTCCCGAAATGGAGGCCCAGGTTAAAGGAATTATGACTGGGACTTACTCCTGAAAAGGAGGCCCCGTATTGGAATTATGACTGAGACTTACTCCTGAAAAGGAGGCCCATGTTAAAGGAATCATGACTGGGACTTACTCCTGAAAAGGAGGCTCAGGTTAAAGGAATCATGACTAGGACTTACTCCAGAAAAGGAGGCCCAGTATTTGATTCTCTCATCTTAAAGGTTGAGGTTGAATGAATGAAATCTCAATATCTAGTGACATAAAGATGTGTAAATCACTATGTTTTGAGGGATGTTCCACAGAATTCCTTTCAGATAAAGAATTCAAATCAATAAATCATGCCATAAATGGCTTTGAAGAGTGTCTTGAAGACTAAATCTTAAATAGGAGAGGTGGAATGGCTTAAGAGGGGTAAAATGGGCAAGAAGGGCACCCAAAAAGGCAGGGGCGCGCAAGTCCTGATAGACTCGTAGGTATTGCGTGGGCACACAAGTCTTGGTCACACAGGTATACCTGCGCGACACATTGTGTACTTGTGCGATGTTCACCCAGCAGGGTAATGCTTGAGCGACTTTAGGTTAAGGCCTTTAGAATCCTCTCGAGGTTCTTCCAGGAGAGGGGAACACAGGTTCTATTGAAGGAGTAAGGTGGCGCGCAAGTGTGGCCATTTCCCTTAAGGGATGGCTACTTAGGTGCGCAAGTGTTGATGAGTTTAAACACTTAGGCCTTCCTCCCCCTCTTTAGATCTTCCGTTCTAGGTAAGAAATTACCTTAGAAGTGTTCCGGAAGCTTTGAGAAGAGACTAGGGCGCCGGGAGCTCAAATATGAGTTTTTGGAAATATTCCTCCTCGAATGGGGGGCCCACAGGGTCTATTTATAGGCAGAAGAAGACCTCAGGCGGTTATCACTTAGGTCGTGAAAGTCACTTGCACGACCAACATGCGTCGCGCAAGTAGACTTGCGCGACAGTGATAGAACTTGCGCGACACATGTGCTTTTGATCCCTTGTTCATGCCTTTGTCGATTTTTGATGTTTTCTTCAAAGGATGAATCAATTTGTGCTAAGTCATTTCCCTTTACATTCCTTTGGACTCTGTGACAAAAAAGGAGTGTCAACAAAAGTCCCCCCTCAGAGTTGGATCCGAAAGAAAATGAGGATGTGACTCTGAGGAAAAAAGAGACATCCAAAGAAATGGTGGCGCGCAAGTGTACAGTGCGCAACACTTGGAACACAGGTTCGAGTTGCGCAAGGCTTGAGCGCACTGAGTGTAGGCGCTCAGATAGGCCTCCTGGCCTATAAATACAGGGCCTCTCTTCCGTACAAAGTATCCGGATTTCCGGACTTCAAACCTTCAAGCTCTTGCTGCGCAGGTCACCTTAGCCACCCAGGTTGCTCTGTTTTTCGGTGTTTCCTTGATGGTGCGCTGCTGTTAAGTTATCTTGACTTGCGCGGTGGTACTTATGTGCCAAATATTTGCGCGGCACCTCCATACTTGCGCGCCAAGTTTTAGACTTGCGCGCCTTAATGCCTTTGCCATTTTTTCGAATTCTTTCACAAATTTTATGAAAAATCAACTTACTTAAGAGTTAATTATTCATCCTTTGTGTAGATTCAATGGTTCCCAAGGGAATTGGAATGGCTGATGAACTGGCTAGCAAGAGGATTGATGACATGATGAACATCGTTGGCCATGATTACTATGATATCTGTGACAGCACTCTCCCAGATTTGGCTAAGTACTTGAAGAAATATCATCTTAATTTCCCACAGAGCATATATCTTCCTCTATGTGGTCATGGTCATCTACAAGATGTAAATGTTACAAAATTCAAATAACTATACACTTGAAATGCAGCTGCACCTCTACTCCTCTATTTCGGTTATGCTGTGCATTAAGAGCAACAACAATCGTGTGAACTTTCAAATTCTCCATCCATGACATTTCCTTGCAGATATGAAAATGGAAAACCCATGGACTGAAATGTTTTCCACTGCCGGTTGGTGGAGAGAAGAAAAACATGGCATTAGAGAAATATCTGAAAAGTGTACTCTCTCCAAATGGATCTTTACTTCCAATGATTCATTCTCAAATCCATGTATCCATCTTCCAAGTCTCTTGGACAGAAACAGAGTCACTGTTTGATCAACAGAAATTTTCTCAAACCGCACTCAAGAACATCCTTTTATAACTGTTCCAAGAAGAGCTGGTATCACTGCATCTCTTATTGTATCCAGTTGAATGAATGGATTCCAGGTGGTTTCCGATGATGCTCGGGATGCCGTAAATAAAATGATGAGTTATGTTTGAATGCCTCTTGTAATTCTTGAAAAAGAGAAGAGACTCCAGTCTGTGGATGTCCTTCTATCTCCTATGTATCAATGAAAAACACTTTCATATTAAATCATTTTTACTTTCATTCTTTTGCTACCTACTTTAAATTTACTTAATCCAATGGGTCTAGTAAGTATAGTTTTATTTTTACTAGGATGAATGTAAATAACCCTACAAACTTAGAACCTTTTAATTGCTCAATGTTACCTAAATAATACAAAATGTATGTTTAGTGAGCTGGGAACTTGACTTTTATTCAGAGTTCCCTTGTCTTTTGTGGGTAGTTTAAAGTCATTCACGTTGGACATAAAAAAGGATAATGTTTAAGGCTGAAATAGCTTTGACAGAAATGGATTAAAATTGACTCAATTCCTTGACAATTCATCTGAAAACATAGTACCATACTCAAGTATGAGGGAAAATATGTAAACTATGACTTAAGAATATTTGAATCTGAGAAATGACATGAAAAAGAGCTAAAATACATTAGAAGAAGTAGTTTCCAAGAATGAAGTTACCATTATTTAACAAACCCGTTAGGGGGTTGAATTATGCAGGGCCACCTAAGGGAATTGGCTGCATAGTTAAATAAAATAGTATCTTTTGGCTAACAAGTCTGTTATGTAGACTGTTTATGCAAGGCCTCCTATGGGCACATGCTGCATAGTTAGGAAAAATAACTCTCAGAAATTTACTTTCCTAGTGCTAAAAGCCAGTGAAAGTTTATGGAGATTCAAATCTTCCAAATTATAGAGTTTTCTATATGGAAAGAAGTACTTGAATATGGGGAAGATATTTCCAAACAAGATTATTGAAGAACTGGATGAATATCACTCCTACGAAGGTCTGACCCAAACATAGGGAATAATAATATAAACCATAGACTTGAATACTTTCAGATCATGAAAAAGGATATGAGACAAATATGTTAAGGATGGCTACTTTTTTGTGGATCCCTATATACTGTCATTTAAGACAAATAAGAACAAGAGGCATTATTCCCAAGAATGAAGTTACCACTATCCTAAAAACCCATTAAGGGGTTGAATTATGCAGGGACACCTAAGGGCATTGGCTTCATAGTCAAATAATAGTATCTTTTGGCTAAAAAGTTTGTTATGTAGACTGATTATGCAAGGCCGCCTATGGGAACGTGCTGCATAGCCAGGCAAAAGAACTCTCATAAGTTTGACATTTTTGTGACTAGACGTCATAAAAAGGGTTATGAGGATCTGAAAATATTTATGGTTAGGATTATGACACATAAAGATGGATATTGTTCAATGTATACAGAATACACAAATCAATGCAAACCATAATCACGTTGTGGCTGGGTCCTAAATTGAAATGTTAGACTTCACTATGTATCCCATAAGGATGAGAATCAAGCCATATGTAGTTCTTAAACTACAGTTTAACGTCATGTGGGACAAAAGGATTAGAGATCTTAGTTTAGGGTCATATAGCTTGGTCCATTGTAAGAAATACACAGTGTGTGTTTTCATGGGGACTTTTCATCCAAGGGACTGAAAGTGGAATTTGGGGTTAGGCCCAAAGACGTGGGGTTGGATTTGAGGGACACTCGAACGTTCCTACGTATCCCATAAGGATAGGAATCAAGCCCACGTAGTTCTAGAAATACCATTTGTACAAATTTGGTTCGTGCATATGAAGGGTGAAAGGGTACTTTAGTACAATGATGGTTTAAACCAAGATAAAAGGTTTGGGCATTTCCATGTATGCATGTAGTCTTTGAAATGAAACATGATTGAAAAATCAATGTAAATAATGGTTCCCTCTCAGGTGAGGGTATCAAAGAATATTGTAGTTTATTTTCATACTGGACAAAAGTGTTGTATAGTTTAACGTCGTATAACAAGGAAAAAAGTGAACTAATGTAAAGATATTGATTCTAGGGGCGGTTTCACGAATCAACATCGTATGAGATGGAGGTGAACTGATGTGAAGAGATTGATTTTGGGCTTGAACCTTGGGAGTTTGCCTACGTACCCAGCCTAGAAGGCAAGGATCAAAGTCCGTGTAGTTCAATTAAAGAATGAATTAATGATCAAGTTGTTCTTTGGGGACAATGACCTAAAAAATGCTGTTGGGACTTACACATGGTTAGTAGCCCAGAGAGAGTGTTATGGTTGAAGTTTGATCTAAGCTCACGTGAGTCATACTCGGTGTGAGAAACAAGAGGTAGCAACAACCTTAACGATACAAAGTTTAACGTCATTTAGGACATATGACCGGACTGTGTAGTTTAATGTCATGCAGTGAAGAAAATTGGTGCTGCACAGTTTAATTTCATGTAACAGGGACAAAATACAGTTTAATGTCATGTAAGAAGTATCAAGGACTTTCTGTACAGTTTAACGTCATGTAGTTAGGGCGATGGGGACAATAGAGTTTAACGTCATGTTGGATGAAAGTGTGACTATGCAGTTTAATGTCATGCAGTGAGGACAAATTAGGGACTATTTTCTTCAGTTTAATGTCATGCTGGACAAAAGTGTAATTTAAGGTCATACAAGACCTTTGATGATTATGTAGTTTAACGTCTTTCCAGACCTAAGGTACTTTTATATAGTTTAGCGTCATGTACTTAGGACGTCACATTTTAACTTCTTGCTGGACATAAGGGTCTTGCAAATAGTTTAGGGTCATATGCATGGACCGTTTATGATGCAGTTTAAGGTCATACTGGACCAAGTTGCAGTTTAAGGTCATACTAGACCATTTAGGGAACTTTTTCATAGTTTAACGTCGTGTGGGACGAAGTTGCAGTATAAGGTCATACTGGACCATTGCTGTATAGTTTAACGTCATATAGCAAGGACGAACTGGTGCTGCACAGTTTAGTGTCATGTTGCAGGGACATAAAAGGTACTTTGCAGTTTATACAAAATACTTCTTCAAAAATCAGGAATTGGTTGGAGTAGTGATGAGTTCTCCATCCATCAAGATTAATGAATAAGCTCCATTGGAGTAGACCCTATGTATTGAATAAGGTCCTTCCCATTTTGGATCAAGATTGGGAGGTTTCTTTCCTGGTATCATTGGAGTTCTGAGAACTAATACCAATTCTCCCTGAGTGAATGAACGAAGATGAACTTTTTGTTAAAAGCTCGTGCTATTCGATTTTGATAGATTTCCAAGTGGTGCAAAGTGCACAATCTTTTCTCATCTAACCGTTCCAATTCATTCAATCGATTTTGAGATTTCTCATCTGTAGATGTCTGATCGCAAATGGCTACTCTGAGTGAGGGTAATTGAACTTCAATTGGCAAGACTGCTTCCATTCCATATACTAATGAATATGGAGTTGACCGAGTTGCAGTGCGGGTGGTAGTCCGACAAGACCATAAAGCATGAAAGAGTTTATCAGGCCATGACCTCTTATCTTTATCCACCATCTTTTGCAGTATATTTGAAAGAGTCTTGTTAAAGGCTTCTATATGGACGTTGGCCGCTGCATGATACCGAGATGAATGGTTGGATTTGATGTTGTATTCTTGATACAACTTCTTCACCTCGGATGAACAGAAATTGGTTCCATTGTACGTCAATATGGTATGAGGGACACCAAATCTGGTAATGATGTTAGACTTGATGAAGCTAACAACACATTTAGAACTGACTTCCTTGAGAGGTATTGCCTCTGCCCATTTGGAAAAGAAGTAAGTAGCAGTAAGAATGTACTTAAACTGCTTGGCCGTAGCCGAAGGGTAAGGTACCACCACATCCATCCCCCATGTGGCAAATGGCCACAAGTATTTAGCTATATGAAGCAACTCTGGAGGTTGATGAATGAAGTTGGCATGTACTTGGAATGAATGACACTTCTTTGTGAAATCAACACAATCTCGTATCATTGAAGGCCAAAAGTATCCAAGCCTTCGAATTTGATCAGACAATCTATGTCCAGACTGGTGGGAACCACAGACTCCTGCATGCACTTCTTTCATGACAGCCATTGTCTCTTCACCATCAATGCATCTGAAGAGAACTCCATCAAAACCATGTTTGTAGAGAATTTTCTCTAGGTGATCTGGGCTATCATGAAGAGTAAAATTAACCACACGTTGTTGGATTTGTTCTTTCTCGGCTCTATCAGGTGGAAGTGTTCCATTTTGAAGGTATTCCCTGATAGGTGACATACATCCTATAGTATGACCATATGGTTCCGAAATGGGACTAATTTCATTAATTTCCTCCGTTCTGATTCGAATATAAGGTGAAATTGCACGACGGTGGGCAATACTGATGGTTGTCTCGTCCCGATTTGGATCTGCCAGAGATGTGGCTATATTAGCCAATGCATCAGCTTGAGCATTTTGTGATCTTGGGACATAAGAAAATGTCGGTTCTGAAGGGAATTCCTCCATTAAATCTATGACATAATCATACAAAGGGATTAATTCTTATTTTTTGATGGCATAATCCCCATTGACTTGTTTGATTACTAGGTCTGAATCACCCTTCACATTTAAGTGATTCACTTGTGCTTGAAGCGCTAATTCCAAGCCTGTGATAAGAGCTTAGTATTCGGCTTCATTATTGGTACCACCTTCCCATAATAAGAAGGAATAAGGTAACACTGTCTTTTCTGGAGAAATGAGCACAATTCCTAAGCCAACTTTGTTGAATTTAGGATTTTCCATTTTCTTCACTGTTGGACTTCTGGAAGCACCATCAAAATACATTTCCCATGCTTGAGGACTTTCTTGAATAGAGAAGACTTCCTCATCAGGGAGTTCAATATCTGAAGATGTGTCTTCCACTAAAGGGTGTCCAGCCAGGAAATCAGCCAGAGCTTCACCCTTTATGGCCTTTTGAGACACATACTGAATGTCGAATTTCTGCAAAATAACTGCGCACCTTTCTAGAAGTCCTGTAAGCATTGGATGACTAAGGATGAATTTGAGAGGGTTATTGCAAGATACCAATTAGACCTCGTGATGTTGCAGGTAGTGTCTCAACTTCTGAACTGCAAAGATTAATGCCAGGCAGCACTTCTCAATACTTGAATACCGGGTTTCTGCTTCAAGCATAGTTTGACTGAGATAGTAGAGGCTGTTTTCATTCCCATCATCATTCATTTGAGCAATAAAGGCACCCAATGATAGCTCTAGAGATGTCATGTAGAGGATAAGTGGTCTTCCTTCAACATGTGGCATGAGTACCGGTGGATTCAAGAGTTATTTCTTGAGAATATCGAATGCTTCTTGACATTCTTTAGTCCATTGGTAAGTGACTCCCTTCTTCATCAATTTGGTAAAGGGTAAACTTTTGTCTACCAAATTGGCGATGAAACGCCGAATATAGGCTAAGTGTCCTTGAAGTCCACTTAATTATTTCAAATTTTGAGGATGTGACATACCAAGGATTGACTTGGTCTTCTCAGGATCAACTTCAATACCACGATGGCATACAACAAAGCCAAGAAATTTTCCTGAGGTTACCCCAAAAGCACATTTTAAGGGGTTCATCTTCAAATTATGTTGTCGAAGCTTGTAGAATATGACTTCCAAATCAGCCAAGTGATTAGAACATTGTTTGGATTTGACCAACAAATCGTCTACATAGCATTCAACAAACTTCCCTAAGAAGGTTTTGAAGATATGATGCATGGCGCGCTGATATGTTGCACCTGCATTCTTTAAGCCAAAGGGCATTACCCGGTAACAAAAAACACCCTGAGGGGATCTGAAGGTTGTGGATTCCTCATCTTTTGGGGCCATTTGGATCTGATTATATCCAGAATATCCATCCATGAAAGAAAGTGCTTCATATCCAGCTGTTGCATCAATTAAAAGTTCTGTAATCGGAACTAGGAAATCATCTTTAGGACAATGCTAATTAAAATATCTGAAATTGATGCAAACTCTAATTTTTCCATTCTTCTTCTTTACTTGGACAATATTAGCCAACCACTTGGGATACTGAACTTCTCTGAAGAAGTTAGATTTGATAAGCTTATCCACTTCAGCTTCAATTTTAGAAGCATAAGTTGGGTGTGTTCTTCTCGAGGCTTGTTTAAATCCTCGATGTTCTTCTGGTAAACCCAAATGATGAGTAGAAACATCAGGACCAATCCCAGGAATTTCTGTATAGTTCCAAGTAAAAATATCTCTATTTCTCTTTAGAAAAGAAATATACATCTCTTGCTCTTCAAGGGTTATGGCCTCACTGATTAAAGTGGGGCATTGATCTTCCTTTGTACCCAGATTTATTTCTCTGAGTTAATCCACAGTGGTAGAGATACCCTCTTCAAATGCTGGAGGAGAATCTCTAAGATCTTCCTCTTCTTCTTCATCATGGGTTATTTCTTTCGTTTCCACTTGCATAGTAGGTGACAAAGTAGAATTTTCATGATCGGAAGAGATGTCAAAATTTGCACATATTGAAGAGGAAGCTTCCATTTTTGACCCTATTGATGATGAAGAGTTTTCTTTGGGTAATAAAGAGGAGATGATGGATTGATAATTGACAACATTGTTCACCTCTAATGTTTCTATAACTCCTTCTGGCCTAATTGGAGAAGTATAGACTTGTTGGATTTCAGTAGATGAAATGAAGACGTCACCATTTGTGCTTTCATTACTGCTTGGCGGGTTACCAATTTCTCCCATGTTTTCTGGCTCGATTTCCGTAATTGAAATTATGAATCATTCCATAAGAGTATTTTTATTTGAGTATACCTTGTCAATTTTACTGATAGGCAACACATAATCTGTACTTACATATGTAAAAGGATTTACTAGAATCTTCTCCAAACCATATGGAGCATTAACTTTGGTAATTTCCTTTGTTGTGGATTTCTCCTTTCCCTTAATGTGATAGAATTCCACCTCAATGTATTGAGACTCACATGTCTTGAATGGGGCCTTATCACCATATAATGTTCCAACTTGAACATCAAAATAGAATTTGAGACATTGATGGTATGATGAAGGGATAGACGCATGATGATGTAGCCAGGGTCTTCCAAGAAAGACGTTGAAAGCTGAGTCTTGATCAACAATCATGAAATCTGAATTGGATACAAGATCTCCAAAATGAGTTCTGAGTGTAACTTCGCCCAGTGGTTCTTGTTAATTTTTATCATATCCTTGTAACATCATGGTAGAAAGAGATAAATCAGATTCCGTGAGGCCCAATCGATGAAGTGTACGAATAGGCATGAGGTTGACTCTTAAACCATTGTCAATGAAAGCTCTTAGGACATCTACACCATTGACCTTTCCAGATAAATACAAAGGTTTGATATGCCCACGCACAACATCATCTTCATCTTTATCAGTAAAATATATTATTGCATGGCATTCTGCAGGATTATTCTCTATGTGATAGACTCCAGCTACAACAATTTCAGTTTCAAACTCCTGAGGACTTGACAAAGCCTCGATGAGTGATTCCCGAAGATCTTTTGACAGATTTAAAGCATCTAAAATTGATAACTTGGCTGGTACTTGGGCCAAGTGTTTCAATATATCATAATTTTGATCTAGAGGTCTGTGTTTCCCAACAGGAATATGTGGGTTAGCAGGTACCTTGAAAGCATATTCTTTGGAAGTTTATGCATCTTGTATTGGGATAGGAGTTGGAAACATCCTTGGTTTTGGAAGATTAGACCGATTAGATCCATTTACTTGCTGAGAGGAAGAAGATGGAACCTTCAATCGGTCTTCCAAAATAACTGTGCCAGGACTGAATTTGCTATTGGTAGAAGAACTTGCTTGTTCTTGCTGAGCTTGTTGAAGGGCCCTACTATGAGTTTCCGCTGCATACACAGTTCTAGCAGGGGTAGAATTGGGGTAGTGGTTTCTGAAAGATCCACATATTCCCCTGTATCCTGAACCTCTGGAACTTCCTCTGATTCCCTTGTTTGATACAGGGAATTTAGGCTCATCAAAATTGAAACTGCGACTGGAATATAGATCTGTTAATTGGATAATATTAACAGAACAGAAGATTAACTCTTTGTCTGATGAAGAACCTACCTGATTATCCTGTTTAGGCTATGCTGTTTGGTGGGGCGGTGCCTGTGGCTTTGAAGTAGATGGAATGAAGTCTGCCAGAGTCAAAGACAACTTAGGCTTTGACACATACTCATCTTCTTCTGATTCTTTTTTCTTCTTTGAATTATGCCATTTCTTTGAGGACTTTCCCTCAGACAAAGAGAGGTTTTCCACAACATTCATGGAAGAAGACACAATTGGTTTCTTTAATTATGTTCACAAAATAGCATGAGTTCGATTGATTGTCTTTCTGAACATCTAATCATCATAATTCTGTGCATTTTTGTTTTTGACTTCTTTCCATTCAACTTCCTCCTCTGGAACTGTAGCAGTAACACATTCTACTTGAGCTGAAGAACCTTTCAATTTGACTTGTCCTGAGTCAAACATCTTTTGCAGGAGGTCTTTGAAGACAAAACACTCAAGGATGGGATGCCCCAACATTTGATGAAAGGGGAAATAATTGGGACAATCTTCATCTCCTTCTTTGTTTGGCCTTTTGGGCCTTGGCAATTGAACCAAATTATTTTCCAGATCTGAAATGAAGTAACCAGGAACCTATTCATTTCTAAAAGAGTATGTTTTTCTCTTTAAATCCTCAAATTTTCTTTGTCTATGATCTCTTTGATCATCTGGACGAAACTGACTTTGTTGTTGGCACTCAGGAGGTGGAACCCTTCGAGAAGATGAAGGTTTTAAAGTAGAAACAGGTACAAGCGCTTGTTGAAGCATAACTGTAGCAGTTTCTGCTTTACCCATTCTCCTTCCTAGAGCTAATGGAATTACACGAGATTTAAACTTAGCCTGTATAAGGGAATCTTCAATCTGCTGAGCGATTGAAGTAATGTCTCAAAACCCTCCTTTTATATTTCACAGGGATTAATGGCATGTGTAATTCATCACGCATATTTGCCACACAGATTGGCAACAATTCTTCTTGAGGGAGTGCTAAACTCAAGGAATATGTTAATCCCTTCCAGCGAGCAATGAAATCAGAGACTCTTTCATTCTCCCCTTTCTTACAGTTTGTAAGATCGAAAACTATTGTCTTTGGAAAAGTTGAGTTGAATTGAAGGAGGAATGTTTGACGAAGATCCTCCCATCCGGTAATTGACTGGGATTGAAAGCTTGTATACCATACAAAAGTTGGTCCTTGCAAGGTTTGCACGAAGCATCTGAGTTTCACTACATCTTGCTGCTCTGGAGTTCCCATCATAGGATCACAACAAGACACGTAATGAGTCAAATGTTGCTTAGGATCGCTTGATCCATTGAAAATAGGGAATACACGATTCCCAAAACTGGATAGAGGAGAAATTGAATCTACCCATTCAGGGTAAACTTTCTTTTCTGGTTGAACTTGTGCACGTTTCCCTTCCATAGTTTCTAACCGAGCTGTTAATGACTCAATAGTAATTATTAACTTTTGAGAAACATCCGGTTGAACTTGGTCTTGGGAAGGTGCAATGACTGGAGCTTGGATAGATGTGGCGATTGGTGCTGCAACTGATGGTATCACTGCCAACTGTTGTTGTACTTGACTCGTAGGATTAGACCTATGAGGGTGTACTGAAAGAGGAGGATATTATTGATCTATCTCAGTAGCTGCAACAAATTCCTTTGGCTGACTGACTTTAGCATGCTTAATAAGAAGACTACTCTGAAGTAGTTCTACATTCAACCTTCTTAATTATTTCATTTCTTCCTCTTGTTATGCAAACCTTTGCTCTAGTGAGAGAGATTGGTCTTCTCCAGAGGAAGGATATGTAACCTGATTCTTTCCCCTCCCTTTGTTGGATCCTTTTCGGAGAGGGGGAAGTGGGTTACTTGAAGGATTACCTAGGTTATGAGTAATCCTTTGATTTTGTGTACGCACACCTTCTTCATTTATATTGGTGCGTACATCTTCTTGAGCAGGAACCTCTTCATCTGATTCCCTTGAGGGAGCCTCATCTAGTGGATCAGCAAAAATGACATTAATGACATTGATTGATGCATAACGAATCGCATCCCTTCTATCAGCATTTTTGTGATATTGTCTTCTTCCATGTCTTTGATGAGACATTGCTTTTTGTTGATTCGATCCCTCAGGAAATTATTGATGAACTGTAATCTTGAGGGAATCTCCTAATAATTTGGCTCTTCGTTCCTCTTTAGGTTTCTTCCCCAATAGAGAAAAGAACGAATTTCTCTGAGGAGGGGATTGATGATTTGAAAAAGTCCCCAGTCCAGTGGACTGGGGCTGTTCCTACTGTTCCCTCTCAATTCCTCGGAACCTATTTGTTGATTATGAGGATTGGTTTAAAAGATTCCCCAGTCTGGCGAGCTGGGGTGGTTCTTGACATGCTATGTCTGAGACTTTCTTGAAAGTCATCCTGATCTTACGAACCTTAGTTCGGAAATTAGCTAGATGCATTAATCTGTATCTACTTTTATCACCCGGTTCAAAAGACCATTGGATGATTTCTGACACTTCTGTCACTTGGTGACGTGCTTGCTCCAAATGAGAGGCCTATTTAATATTCTCATTTGCTTGATGCAAGAGTAATTCAAAAACTTGTTCTCTGTATTCTTGATTTTTAGAGGAAGTAGTTGAAGCCCGATCTTGGGCAAGCTTTTGATTACAAACAAAGGCCATTGACTGTGGCCGGTTATGGGCAATAACATTGCATGAGACCATTTTCGGCGGGCTTTGTTGACTGGAGAGTACTGTGAAATGTAGTGCTCCATGAACACCCCACACTCTGACATGAATACCAGATGGGGAATTAGCAATTAACTGATGCAATCTTCTTAGTGCGCCAATGCAGGAACGTTGAAGGGCTCTCTGTTGCTTTTCAGCCTTCAGATATTGAGAGACTGATAGAGACGCAAAATCAATCTGACGTTGTAACCCTTATATTATCTTAAGATGATTTTCATATTCATCATAAGATAATACCTTCTTCTTCAATTGACAAAGAGTTTTCCATATGTTGAGACGAATATCATGGATTCCATCTTCCGTCAACATCTTTGGAATGTCATACTGAGAGTCAGCCAGAGGCCAAAACATGACTAGTACTTCACCTTTTCCCAGTTGTTTTCTCATGTTCAGCATTTCCTCTTTATCATTAAATGAATATTATTCTACCTGTTTTGACCAGAGTTGGTGTTTCCTTGTTTCTTCATCGGATTCAACAAGATTGGTAGAGAAATAATTGATCAAACTAGAAGATTCATGACTTAGGGGTGGTTCGGAGAATGACCTAAACCCTAGGCTATCTTTTGATTGAGAAAGTATTTCACCTACTAGCGATGAAGCATCAGACATGACTGGTTTCGTATTTGCAAGTGTCTCAAGATAATAGGGCTTTCTCGTCACTATATTGTCCACTGGATCATTTTCCGGGCAATGTGCATCACTACTGCAGAGAGGACTTTCGCAGTGAAATTCATCATCATGGGGAGGACCACCATAATGGGTTACAGAAAAAGATGAGATCTCTTGCTCCTTGGTCTTCTGACCACACAGAGGGTTCCTGTGGCTCTCATATGAAGATGAAACTTCGAGATCGACCGAATGGTCATGAAGCAAGCCTTCATGAGGAAGTGTCTGTTGAAGACCTTCAGAATTAATGTTCCCACTATTGGGAAATGAGGGAGTAGAATCTTGAACTTCAACAGATAATTGTCTAAGGGCTTCAAGAACTCCAGCATCGAGAAATGCCTTATTACAGATTGGATCATGATCTCCTGACTGTGCTGGGCGAGTCTTTTTCTTAGACGCCTTCTTACTTGCCTTGGAAACCACTTATTGACGAAAATGGCTACTCTGAGCAGGTGTATATATCTGATCAGGAAAGATGGCCAGGTTAGGCTGACGATCTCTACTCAAATCAGGTGTATGTGCCTAACTTGGTTGTCCGTATGATATGGGGAAGTATGCCCCACAACCCTCTTGGACTGGAACAGATGTGTGTGTCTGTTCCGGAGTGAATTGTTGATGTGTCACTCCACTGGCAGGGATATATTTATGTGTCTTTCTCTGAGATTCCGCTGAAGTTGTTATAATATCCTGGAAGGAATCCAGAATAGGAGCAGAGATTTGCTTCTGCTCTTTCACTATTGATAGAATATGCTTGGTGACTTCAGCTGCCGAAACGGGAATATACGTCCATTCCGGGCTTGGAGCAGGTGTATGTGCCTGCTTCTGTCCTCCTTTTCCTGTCAGTAAATCCTGACAGTACTCACCTGTGGGGGAAGAGAGTTGAGTCTGCTTCCTATTTGTTGTCGGGGCTTTCTGACTAACTTCTCCGAATGCTACCAAGCGAGAATGTTGGTAGGATTGATTAATACTTAGGTGTATGTGCCTGATGATTTCACTTCACCAAACGTGGTTGACGAGGTCCATCATATGTAGTCAGACGAGCCTGCTGACTAGCTGATGATGTATAAACAGGTGTATGTTCCTGCCTATAGTACTCCGCCGAAATTGCCTGGCGGGATTGGCGTGATGCTGCCAGACGAGTCTGCTGAACAGCGGAATTAAAACGGGCAAATGTATGTGCCTGCTCGTTGCTTTCCACCAAGTTAGGTTGGTGGGCTTCTCCGAGAATGGCAGAGATGAGAACCTGCTCACTGTTGACCAGATTCCACCTCTGGGGGTTCGTCTTGCCTGCTCGGGTTCGAGGAACCTGAGCCGAATGCCTGGAGTCGGTACTCCCATCATGTTGAGGGCGCATTGCCGCATGATTTTGGCAGTGATTGTTGGTGGGAGCCTTCAGGAAGGACGCATATCTTCTTGAATTAAGGCGCTGATGGACCTTCTCATTCACTTCCTTAGAATAAGGGAGTGAATGGTGATTGCATTCCAGGGATAACGACCCGAAATGGTTGGAGACAGTAGTCAGCACCACCTGTTTCTTCATCACTAGTCGTCGTTGTCCGGACAACTGGTGTGAGTTGTTCACTTGGAGGGCTTGTCGGGCAACCTCCAAAGTTGGGATGGTACCGTGTTGATGTTACTCCTTAACCAGCGTGTTTGATACCCAGCGTTGAAGACGCTGAGTAGGTGATATCGTCCATAGAGCGGATGATGATCTAGCAGGAGTAGCAGCAGTGGCATTTGCGACAGTAGTATTCAAAGGTGTGAACTTAAGGGCATCCATTCTTAGAAATGCATAAGATCTTGGAAAAGAGTGCCTATTTGATATAATAGATGTAATCAAGATAAATTCAGCTACTACATCTTTTGGATGAGAACATATGTCAATGATTGTTTTTGTTGGCCCTCTCATTGAGTTTTAAAAAGGGGCCTAACAAATAGGTAAAATGTCATTTTAACTTGGATAAGGATTCACGTCGGGTTCACCATTTTTTGTTTCCCTTGGAATTCGGGGGTGACCTCCTTGATGGGAGGTTCAAATGTTCTGATCGGTTTCTAATGGGTTTGTTCATAGAACCGGAAACATCCAATGATTCCACATCCATTTGGACCTTCTTTCCAAAGGAGGGTGCTCATTATTTTGTGGACTGATATAGATTAGGAATTTGCATTGGTCGAGAGGATGGGAGGTCGGACTCATCACACCTTTTTTAGGGGAATTATTGTCTACTCCAGGACTCTCTTTATATATTTAAGTTATGTTCATGAATAGTTATTACATTACCAAGTATAAAATGAGATTTTCCTTTAGATTTGACAATCAATGATCAAATATGTAGGAAATTTAGAGAATCTTTTATATGTATCTGAGGTTCTTCATCGATAGAGAATCATCTGTATTTATTAGAGATTCTTGGTCAATGGTACCCTTCGACACATTTATATTGAAGTCTCTTGGTCATTATGATGACCATGCTGCTTTTAAAGCCACTCAGTGGGGCACTTTAAGTTTATTGTCATTCAGAAGGACATGGATTATTTCAGAGTTGGGATCGAACCCGCAGATGGGATACCTACGTATCCTTTGTTTTTGGAAAAGGAATCAGAACCCACGTAGTTCAAGTGGCGAGTATGATGTTTATGATTGATGGCTCAAAGAAGGATGTCCTAATTACTTTTACCCTCTAAGCTCACGTGAGTCATGCTCGGTGTGAGAAACAAGAGGTATTGGTAAAAATTATACAATTGGGCCATGAAAGATGGAATCATAAAAAATGATGTGGGACTTATGTATGTATGAATTCCCAGATAAATAAAGATTAGGATTTACTTCAGGGAAGAAATCCAGGAAGAGGGTCCGTAAAGGTATATGTGCTTCATGGAGATTTGAATACTCTAACTTGGGGTTTACTCCTGAAAAGGAGTCCCAAATTAGGATATGACTTATGATTGTGTTTTACTACTAAGAAGGACTCCCATATCAAAGGTAAATTGGGACTGGTTAAGAGAAATTAAGACTGGGGCTTACTCCAGAAACGGAGGCCCTGGTTAAGAGACTTGAAAAATTAAGGGACTTGGGGCTTACTCCTGAAGAGGATGCCCATATTTTGGGACTGTGTCTTATTCCTAAAAAGGAGGCTCAGGTTAAAAGAATTATGACTGTGATTTACTCCTGAAAAGGAGGCCCAATATTGGAATTATGATTGGGACTTACTCCTGAAAAGGAGGCCCAATATTAGATTCTCTCTTCTTAAAGGATGAGGTTGAATGAATGAAATCTCAATCTCTAGTGACATAAATATGTGTAAATCACTATGTTTTGAGGGATGTTCCACAGAATTCCTTTCAGATAAAGAAGTCAAATTAAGAAATCACGCCATAAATGGATTTGAAGAGTGTCATGAAGACTAAATCTTGAATAGGAGAGGTGGAATGGCTTAGGAGGGGTAAAATGGGCAAGAAGGGCACCCAAAAAGGCAGGGGTGCACAAGTCCTGATAGGCGCGTAGGTATTGCGTGGGCGCGCAAGTCTTGGTTGCGCAGGTATACCTGCACGAAACATTGTGTACTTGCGCGATGTTCACCCAGCAGGGTAATGCTTGAGCAACTTTAGGTTAAGTCCTTTAGAATCCTCTTGAGGTTCTTCTAGGGGAGGGGCGCGCAGGTTCTATTGAAGGAGTAAGGAGGTTCGCAAGTGTGGCCATCTCCCTTAAGGGCTGGCTACCTAGGCGCGCACGTGTTGATGATTTTCAACACTTACGCCTTCCTCCCCCTCTTTAGATCTTCCGTTCTAGGTAAGAAATTACCTTAGAAGTGTTCCAGAAGCTTTGAGAAGAGACTAGGGTGCCGGGAGATCAAATATGAGTTTCTGGAAAAATTCCTCCTTGAATGGGGGGCCCATAGGGTCTATTTATAGGCAGGAGAAGACCCCGGGTGGTTATCACTTAGGTCGCGCAAGTCACTTGAGCGACCATCATGCATCGTGCAAGTAGACTTGCGCGACAGTGATAGAACTTGCGCGACACATGTTCTTTTGATCCCTTGTTCATGCCTCTGTCGATTTTTGATGTTTTCTTCAAAGGATGAATCAATTTGTGCTAAGTCATTTCCCTTTACATTCCTTTGGACTCTATGACGAAAAAGGAGCGTCAACAATAACTTATGTATAAGGGTATGAGAGAAAGAGTACAACATTAGAAAACCATAAACTATATAACATAGATCATAATATTGAGTCATGACATAAAACATTATAGTTCATAATACATAAATTATAAAGGAATCAATGAACATGATCCATGAGAGAATAATAGTAAAATAAGACTTATATTTGTGGTATAAATATAATTATATAAAATAATTAAATTAATTTTCAAGTATTCACTATCAGGAAAATCATAGTGGATTGGGTTCACTCATCAAACCATTATAGTAATCAAGGTTCATTCCCAAGACTGTTATAGTGTAAGTAGTCCCTTACTAAACTAAGTTAACTCCCCATTTTAGTCTTGTTTATCTCATGAGATATCATCATTTACCCAATGAATTAATAGAATATTTAATTTTGGTCCCAACCATAAAATAATTAAAATCATATATATGCGTTCCATAAGATCATAAAACATTCATCTTATCAAAACCTATGAAAAGTAATGGGGTTAATAGACATTTCATCATAGCATAACTCATTGAAAATAAATTGGTTTCATAAAAATTTCATCATTTCATCATAGTGTAACTCTTGGAAAAGGAATGAGTTTCATAAAAATATTGAAATCATAAACATATACCATCCATAGAAAGAACAATGATTGTATCAATAATTATATCCCCAGTAAAGCATAAGTTAATTCATGGTTTGTTGTCATTGATGAATAGAAATACCATAACAAGATCATTAAAATTTTCTCAAGGAAAATATTATTTCCACAATCAAAATCAATTTCCAAAAACTAAAAATTCCAAAAATATAATGAAGATAATTTTATTTGAAAAAATCCTAGTCAGCTTATAGATTAATCATTAAATTATTGATCTATCATGATGGTGATAAATTCCATTCATACCATATATCTTAAAAAACATTCATTTCATAATTTTTTTGTAAAAATTAAAAAAACAAATCATTTGGAAAATTAAAATACCATTTTTAAAAATGTAAAACATGGATAAAAATTAATTTCAAAAATCATTGGATAATAGTAGAAACCTTTTTTATGACTTTTCAGAAAACATAAATTTGGAAGAATTTTTTTTAGACCGAACAGAGAAATAAAGTTGATTTTCCTTAAAAACACATTTTTAGCCTATTGAGTACTTAAGGTGAGGAAAATGAAAGGAAAACATATAATTTCATTGAATTACCAATGGATAAAAAAATTAACTTGTTTCTTGAAAGGTAGTTCATAATATTTTATCATTGTAAAATTAATAAAAAAATCCTAATAAGAAATGAGATTGGAACATAAAACCCTTTCTTAATTGGTAACATTTGAATTATAATCCCCATGAGAGGAAAAATTTTATTCGGATATATACATACGAATAAAATTCATAGTAATAATTATAAAATACAGTCACGGGTAGTATATACACCACATAAAAGAAACAAGTGGTGAATATGGCATGTGTCTCACAGAGATATAAGTGAGACAAAAATCCATTACCTTGAGTTCCACATGAATTAGAGGCACTCTAAACTCAGGTATAATAAATTTAAATTTATTATACTTAAATATTACAATTTTTTACATAAATATAATATCATATATATCCATAATATTCATATTTATAATCATTCATAAAATATAGAGATAGAAAAATGAATTACATCTACCATAGAGACGGTGGGTCATACATATGCATGAATGATATTTTTATTTTTGATAGATGGAATGTAAGAATGGTAAATAATAATTCAACTTTATAGAATAATTATTATAAAATATAAATCATATATATTTATTATATTTATCCTTATTAACATCCCTGTAAAGTGGAATGAAAAATGAATCACATCACTTAATGGAGGTAGTAGTCCACATGTACACATGAGCGACATTACCATTTTATAATGGATTGAAAGCTAAGAAGGTAAAAATAATATTATAATTAAAAAATTATAATTACATAATAATTATTATATATAAATAATAAACCAATTATAATAACCATCCATGAAATATTTTTGTGAAAAATGAATTGTATTGTTATGTGGATCCAGTTTAGTTGAACCGCCTTAGACTTTCTCCTTGGGCTCCACCCAAGTATTTATCAAGTACCATTAGATATGATCCCAGGAATCAAAGAGGATTCATATACCATGGTACTTATGTTCCTAAACCATTTAGGTATACATTATAATGATTTTTCTATGGATTATCTTTGTGTAATCAAATAGGATGCCTTGGTCAAGAGCCTCGGATTTCCGCCCTCATAGGTCATATGCTTGCTAAACCCAATGTATTACATAACTGAGGATTTAATCTAGTATACAGTTCTTCACCATTTATATAATAATTTACAAAACATTTATTTTTATATCATTGAAAAATTTATTACTATTATACATGCACATAACTACAACTTATATGCATTGGCTAGATTTGTTATAGACATCATCTGTGGTGTCTTGTTGAGCATATCTCACACCCTGTTTGGGATGTTGTTTTTTACCTGGAAGGACTTCATGGATTCATGTTAAGAAAAAGGGAATCAACCAGCTATGGATACATGATCTTTTCATACTAGGGAGGAGTATGTGAGTAGAGGACCGAGATTATTTTCATGATTCTATCATAGATAACTTTGGGGCTTTTGTTTTTTTGTATACCATGTACTGTGTATGCTTACTACCGTGTTCCCCTTGTACTCCATTTTTTTGTATAGAATCATGAAATGTTTATAATTTTGTATATAATTCAAGATATTGTTGACTATTAGTATTTATCTGGATGACTTACTTTCTTTTTTGGGCATTTATGATGCTTCCAATACTAATGGTTATTTTTATAACACTATGGTATGAATTCATTGGACATTAGAAAAAGAATCATTGATAAAGGATCTCACGTCATATAAATCATAGAATATCCATTGAATATGATAATTACTAAGTCATGCCTTACCCTGATAAGCACTTTCATTGCACCCATAACCTCCAAGTGGTACTTGAGCTGTCACATTCAAATTAAAATTATTCAATTATTATTGATCATTTACACAATTAAAAGGTAGATTTCTTATCATGTTTTAATTACTTATTAATATTTTTTCAAGATCTATTATTCACCATATTTTATTCTCACTCACTTAAACCAGATTGGTTAATAATTAATGAAGAACACATCTAAATAACCCATATAGAGGGGAAAATAACTCTATCTAGATAACACAGGGTTACCTAACTTGTACACTTCAGTAAAACAATGTGTATCTTTATCCATTATATCAAGAAACCCATGTAGAATTTGGGTCATCATGTAATGAATACAAGTGGCATAAATTAAATCCACCATGTGTAGACCATAAAGGGTGGACCATGATTTTTCTAGACTACACCTTGTGTAGATTTTCTACATTCCATGTAGTCCACTTGTTTTCATGGTGGAAAACATTTGGTTAAAATGCATTGTTGTATTAATAAATCACGTTTATTTAATACACGATGCATACATGATGAGATCCAAGAAACTTGAAGAACAAAACACTTATCCTACCTACAAGTCATGTAACTCATAAATGTCTATGGGACATTCACACTAAGTTTCTATGTATGTACTATAGACGTACGAGGAATCAATATACACACCTTGTGGCTACCCTATATATGTTGTTTACTTAACCTATTTGTATAATAATATTAAATTTAATTAATTACCCCATTAAACCTCATTGACCAAATTTCTATGAGTTATTTAATTGGTAGTATACAATAGTCGTGAGGTGTTATTTGATATTAAATGCTTAATTAATTTAATATAATATTTAAAACTACAAGTCATGTATTATCATTGCATAATAAAGAGTCAACATGAATTAAATCATACATGCAATGTAATTTTTACGTGATTTATGGTTCACTAATTTGATAGTACACATTGTGAAATTACAACACAAGTTGTGTACACAATATGTCATGTGAGTGAACAGTATATAATAAAAACTATACTAAGTTGTTTATATAGGTACTATCTATGTTTCTTCCAAGTAAAAATATATCTACTATTTTTATTAAATGTTAAATAAAATAAAATAATTTATTTTATTTAAAATCCAGATAGATGATAATATTCAGGATAATTGGATAGAATAAGATAAAATAAATTAATCAATTAATAAGATACTTAGTTAGATTAATTATTGAGTGTTTTATATTATTGAAGAATGAATTGAAATGAATGCATGTTTTTTGTTTTAAATGTGCATTCATTACACGTGTATAAATAATCATGATATTTAAACATACATATGTATGTGGTGGTTTTGTTAAATTTAATTTTATTTCATTTGTTTCAATTTTTTATTATTAAATAAAAAATGATTGATTGTGTTCTATCCCACCCTCCATTATTTTATAGAACCTATGCATCCAATGTTATTTTATATGATACCCCTTAACCACTCCCTGATTCCTCTCACCTGCATGTGATTTATAAAACATATATTATAAAAGGAGTTTCTGAAGTTGCATGTAGTTGATTTAAGGTAGATTTGAGGCAGAGGTAGTTTATGACGAAACAGAGGTGAAACCAAACTAGAAAAAACATAGGTGGAAAAGTAGGATACTATAACTCATGACAAGCCTGATGGTGAGGGTTGTTGGGATTTGATAAAATAATGGGATATATATAATTAAATTAATTTTTTTCACATACAGGAATTAGAAAAATTACTAATACTCTACTCTAAATCAGTTTAGAATCAAATGAAAAGTTCAAAAACCACTATATTATCCCTAAAAACTACCATGGGTAAAGATAATATCCTTACCAATATAAAATTACAAGAATTTAACAAGAAATTTTACATCTTAAAATGAAAGGAACAAAATTTAAATGTGTTAGATTCCCTAGTTACTAATTTTCATGCTATGTAGGTTAGTGAGGAAGAATAACTTGCCTATGAGAAACACTTGGAAAATTCACTAGATGTCCAATGTTTAATGTTATCTTCAATGTCTAGTGAATAAAAAAATCACATGAGACTATGGGTTCATATGTAATTTACTGTCATCTTTATGATATTTATTAAGTGAGAGAAAGATAATAATGGTTTAATATCTCATGGGAACCCTTAATTTTCACTATCAAGGAAGGTTCACTAGCTGAATCTCACATAGTTAAAATTATTAGCTACATAGAACATATGGAAATTTTAGGATTTAAACTACCTCATAAATTATTCACTGGTTTAATTCTCACCTAACACCCTCATAGCTTGATAAGACATGTTTTTTTGAATATTTGTTTAATAATATTTGATATTATTTACAAAAAATTATCTTTATTTGAATATTTAATATAAATATGCGTTTTAAGCATGAAATTGAAAATTTCATGAAAATTATGTTTTTTACCAAATTAACATCACCTTAGTAATTTTTTATTTTAATTTATTATGTTCTGAATTTTGAAATGATATTTTACAGAAATATTCTCAACTGATTTTTATAATTTTTTTATTTAGAGAATATAAGCTGGATTACATGTTTATAGAAAAAAATGACATCAATGCAAATCTAGGCTGGATTAGATAGATTGGACCTTTCTTCACTATTTGAGATATATTTTTTTCTTAATTTCATGGAATGGGTTGAACTGTTTCCATATATTAGATGATTTTTTACATACAATTCATTAAATTTGATTAATATATGGTTCACAAGATAACTCTGTGAAAATGTGGATTGAGACATGGTAAATGTTATAGGAAAATTTCTACAAGTTCACTCATTGAAATTTCCCACCCTAACCCTCATAAAATAAATTTAAATTAGATTTTAACTCTTTTTGAGGGTTGGTCTATGATTATGGAATATGTATACAAAATATTGGTTCCATGAGATATCTATAACCACTTAGAAGAAGTTAGGATTTGTGAATAGATATCTTTAAAGAAAGTGATCCTCTCCCACTTCTACTTTGTGATTCTTTTATCTTGTGGTTAGAATTTAACTTTTTTTATTTAATAAAAATTTTATGTTATTTTCTATTTTTATTTTTAGTTTTCTTATTAGGTTTTAAATATATGATAGAAAATGAAATTTGGTGTTTCCCTTTGAATTTTTTTCTTATGAAAATTAATTACCAGGTGAAAAACCCACCCATAGAAGAGTGATTTCATTTGTAGTTGATCTAATCAACATTCCCTTAATTTATTTGTTTTTAATCCATGAAAAAACAACAATTCATTAATTATGATATATTTTTTTATTTTCAGTTTCTAAGTAACTTGATTGATTTTCACTTTGACCACGAGTCTAGAATTGTTTGAATCATTAGAGGTAAAATTCAAAATCCAAATATAATAAATTTGGGTTAGAATTGTAGGGTTCAATTATAATCACCAATCTAAAATAATATCATTTCTTTGAAGGATATAATTTTATAATTAAAAATTGACCATATTTTGTATTTGGGATAATAATCAAAGTAGGGTTTAATGATTGGAAGTTTTGATGTTAACTTAGGGTTTATTTCTTCTAATAATTGAGGTCATGTTAATTTATTTTAGGTTCTAGGGTTGAAAATATTAGTGGATCACAATTAAAAGGAATTTAATAACATAAGATAAAAATTAACGAATAGTGAATTGGTAGAACATATTGATTACATATTCTTATAGTGGTGTTTTTGAAGAAATTGTGTCCTTGATTGCCATTTTTCTATTTTTTGTTAAAAAATAACTCTACCAAAACCCACCTAAAGGTTTATCCTTGTTTTCACTCATTTTATTTGTTATTTTTCAAGCATATTAGAGATTTTTTTATTCAATTACTCTTTAATAGTACAACCCAAGTTATGAACTATTGTAAATTTAGTAAAATCACAAATATGTTTTAGAGAATGTGTAATAATGCTAATCAAATTAGCACCATTTCCAAGGAAAAATATATTTTAATCATCCTTAAGGTAAGTACTTTCTTTTTTAATTCTTATTTTTTTCGCTTATTCTCCACTTACTTATTTTACCTTCTTTCTTCCCCACTTTTTATTTCTTGGACCATCAATTAAAATCTCATATGATGAAATTCTAGTCAATTTTTTTCATTTTCTCTATCTAATTGATGACACGATCTGACCATGATGTTAATTTTAAAATAAACCCCCAGGTTAAATGAAACTTTTGGGATCCATTCATGTAAAATTGAAATTATAGAAGTGTAAAAATTACCCTGAATCATTTTTTAACAATGATATTGATATCTCATCTCAAACAAAATATTATTTTCAAAAAATGGATGCAAAAAATAATGAACTTGAATGAACCATTTGTGAGCTAGCTGCACCCAATTCTAATTATCAAACAACATGAATTATATATCGAACTCTTTAATATGAATTTAAGATAAAATTTGGGTTAATTAACATTTTACCCATATTTCATGGCCTCTTTGGCGAGGATCCAAATAATTATCTAAATTAATTCAATATTATTTTCTAAACTTTTAAACTAATGAAGGTCTCTAAAGACTAAATCAAATTAATGGAATTCCCAGTCTCACTTGATGAAACTAAAAATGATTGGATATATTACCTTAAACTTTAATATGTTATATAATGGAATGATTTGAAATGAATTTTCTTATAGAGATTATTTCCACGATGAAGGACCATAATGATTTGAAAAGATACACTGGAAACAAGAATGTACTAGAAGATTCAGTGTATGAGTAATGTGAGCGGTTTAAGAAGTTATGTATAAGCTTCCTACATCACCAAATTAGTGAGAAAATCTCCATCTAATACTTATATGAAGGTATCACTCCCATGTATAGAATAATGGTTGATTATACGATAAGATGATCATTTGTTGAAAAAAATTTAATTCCTTCTTGATCATTGATTAAAAAATAGAACAAAACTCCCAATAATTCTTTGATTGGGGTACAATGACTATAAGGGGAGAACATTAGATAAGTTCCTTTTCTTTGAAAGAAATTTAATTGATACTAAGTTTTAATAATGAAATACTATAGTGATATATATATCCTTGGATAAAAAATCCTTTCAACCAAATCTAGTAAAGATTCATTACATTTGTATTACATCAAACCATCCGACAGATTATTTCCCATAGGCATTAGGGATAGAGGATTGAGTAGCAGTATTCTCAGGGTGACCATTTCAACAATAAAAACAATAAACCCCAAAAATAAGTATGATTTATTAACACCAATATACAATTATGGATGGAAATATCACCCAAATATGAGTTATGTAAATAGAAAATAATAAATATATCATTTTCAACAAAAATTATAGAAACCTCTACCTTAACAGTAGGGTTTTCAACCACCCCAAAAGATATTTGAATCCAAAGCATCAACAAGTAAACAACACGGGAATATCCACCTAAATTTTTATTCTAACATTGATGATTTTTGAAAAAAAGAAATCTCAATCAATAGAATGAGATGAAGTGTCAAGGTATGGAGTTGATGGAGATAAAGATACAAATGAACCAGACTGCCACTGCCCTCTATGAAATGGTCAATAAGAAATATGTAAACCTATCATCTAAATTCAATTCAAATCCCAAGGGAAATGTTAGTTATATCACATTGAGGAGTGGAAATAAAACATGTGGGTAAAGTCTTCCTATTACTCCAACACGATTTACCCAACCCAAGGATATTCCACCACCACCTTTACTCACTACGAAAGTAAAGGAAAAAGAAAATAGTATTATAAAAATTTATGATATTCCTCCCAAACCCCTTTAATTTACCAATAAAGTTTCATAAATGAAAAATATGGATTAAGAGGTATTGTAGAAAGAGGTTTTGGATACATTTAATCACATTGAGATAAACAACCCCCCTTCTTGAGGCCATTAATCAAATACCAAGTTATTCCAAAAAATTTAAAATAATTTTTTACCAACCATAGAGGGATCAAGGGAAATGAGTGGATCGATCTTGGAAGATATGTAGTATCACTCATTACACAAACTATAGTAATTTAAAAAATGATCAACGATCCTAGAAAATTTACCCTCCCATGTATTATAATGGAGTTAAAGTTTCTGATACTATATGTGATTTGGGAGCTTCCATAAATGTAATGTCTCACTCTATTTTATATTATTTATAGTTTGGTGAATTTAACCAAGAAATATTGGTGGTTCAATTGGAAAATAGAGTACATCATATCAAATGATATTCCTTGAGGATGTCATTGTTCGGGTAAGAGATATTGTCATTCCTCCATATTTATATGTTCTTAACATAGAAAATTTTTGGGTAAATTATCATAATCCAATTATACTAGGTAGGACCTTCCTCAAAACTACCAAATCGATTATATATGTCCATGAGGTTACACTTTCCATGGAGTTTGAAGATGAATTTATGAGATTTTACGTAATGAAATCCCTGAAGTACCCTTCAGGAGACCATTCTTCTTTTGTTATCTCCCATTTTGAACCACCACAAACCCATTATATTTTTTATTTTCTTATGCTTAGACATATTAGAAAATTGGTTCTAGTTTGATGTATAAGAAAATTTACACACATATTTATAATAAACACCCATCTATTGGACTGAATTTTGATGTTGATTCATATTCTGATTTCAAGCATGTTCTTTCTGATTATTAATTGGATGTTGAGTATTCTGAGGGATTTGATGCATTATTCTCTGATTTTGATTATGTCTATTCTGATACTAATGTTTATTGTGAACATATTTTAGTTCCACTGATGTATCAATACATACATCACCCTTATATTGGAACTCAATTTGTTTCCACCAAATCCAAAATACTTATACCTATTGAGTATTGAAATATTTCCTTTTATAATTAATAATAGTATCCATTTTGATCATTAATAAAAACTTTTGAATATTTTGAGGGAGAATATTAAGGAAATTAGGTGGGAATCAGATGACATATCAGGCATTATCCTCTCCATTTTCATGTATAAGAATCTATTTGAGGATATGTATAAACTATTAATGTAGTCACAAAGGCAACTTAACCCAACTCTTTTGGAAGTTACTAAAAAAGATGTTAAAAAATTGCTGGAGGCATGTATCATTTATCTCAACTATTATTCTTAGTAGGTTATTCATGTTCAGGATGTACCTAAAAAATGGTTTTACTCTTATTAGAAATGATATAGGTGAGTTAGTTCAAATGGGGGTTCATAATAGTTGGAGTGTGTGCATTGTTTATAGGAAACTAAATCAATCCAATCACATGGAACATTTTCACTCCCATTCATTGATATAATGGTTGATAAACTTTACGAAAGGAAACAATATTTTTTTATAATTATTTTATGGTTATTTTTATATTCATGTTTCTATATAGGATCAGGAGAAGATGAAATTTACTTTCTCATTTTGTATATTTTCCTTTTAAAGGATGCAATTTGGGCTATACAAACCCCCGGGTACCTTCCAGAGATACATTTTGTGTACTGTTTTTTCTTATTTTCTTGACACTTGAATTCATGTATTTATGGATGACTTTACAATGTATGCATATTAATTTTATGAATAAAATTCTAGTTTACGAAAGGTTTCACATAATTATATTGAGAAGAACATGGTTTTTAACTTTGAGAAATGTTATTTCAGGGTAGTTCATGAAATTTTCTTAGGTCTTGTAGTTTCAAAACATGGAATAGTGGTTGATAGATATAAGGTAGATATTATTTTTTCCCTTCCATATCTTTCATGTGTGCATGAGGTTAGATATTTTCTAGGCCATGCTGGTTTTTATGAGCACTTCATCAAAGACTTTATTAAAGTTTCTCTTCCTTTATCATTTTAAATTCAAAAGGATTTGGATTTTGTGTTTTATTATTCGTGTATGTATTCCTTTAAAAAGTTTAATAAAATTCAAACCACACCCCAACCATGCATCCCTCATAGTGGGAGCTCCAATTTTAACTTATGTGTGATACTTTGAACATCACAGTTAGAGAAGTATTATCTCAGTGGGTGGAAGGGAGGTATCTTGTTATTTTTTATGCATCAAGAACTTCATATTCTATTCAAGAAAATTACACCATAATGGGAAATGAGTTTCTTTATATCATATATTCTTTAGATAATTTTTGATCTTATTTATTGGGATTTAAAGTGGTTGTTTTCTCTGATCATGAAGTATTGAAGTACCTTATAAATAATCTAAATGCAAAGAAATGACTTATTAATTTAATGATACTAATTCAAGAGTTTAACATAAATACAAGGGATATGAAGGGTTCATAGAACATGGTGGTTGACCACATGAGCAGGATCTCTCACACATTGTAGGATGATCCCCTAAACCATGTACCACTTTTGGAAACATTCCATGAAGATCATCTTTATTCCATCTTTGGTACACATCCTTGATATGATGAATTTTTTAATTACTTGGTTTCCATTGAAATTACATCAAACCTAAATAAAGAGCATGTTTAAAAATTAAAGAGTGGATATAGGTTTTATGTGTGGGATAATCCTTACCTTTGGATTATTTTTAGTGACCAAGTCATTAAGAGATGAGTTCCTAATCATGAGTTTGATTCTTTTTTTCATTGTTTTCATACACTTTCTTATGGTGGACACTTTGGAAACCAAATTAAATCTAGAAAATTATTAGACTATGAATTATATTGGCCTACCTATTTCCATGATTCTCATGTGTTTTGTAAGTCATGATCACTTTTCCAACACATATGAAACATTTCTAAGATACATGAGATTACACAAAAACCCATATAATTCTATTATATTTTGGATATATGGGGAATTTAGTTTATTAGTTTTATTCAAAGATAATTTTTTTATTATAAATTCATTTGATGATTGATTATAATATCTTGTTGGTGGATTCCAAGGCCACCCAGACAAATGATTCTAATGTTGTAGTGGTTTTTTTCAATGCTAAAATATTTTAAAGGGTTGGAGTTCTAAAGGATATCATCATGGACCAAGGTTCACACTTTTTCAAACAAAATTTGGATTTTCACCTTTAAAATCATGGTGTGACACACAAAATTTATACACCATACAACCACAAAAAATGGTTTGAATGAAGTTTCAAATCATAGTTAAAGAATATATTGGAAAAAATAATGTATCTTAATAGGAAATATTAGAGAAATTTCTTGGGTGATGAATTATGGTCTTATATATTGAAATTAAAAACTCCCATTGGTATTCCCCCCATATTAGTTCATTTTTGTGAAAGAATGTCATCTTCCTATTGAAGTCGATCATCTAGCATACCAGGCTTTAAAGAAATGAATCATGTATTAAACATAAGGCAGAGATATATGTAAGATATAAATTAAATATTTTAAAGACATTAGATAGTAATTATATGAGAAATCAAGGCTCTACAAATAAATATCAAAAGAAGATCATGGTAGATTGATCTAAAACATGTAATTTCTTGTGGGAGACAATTTCCATCACTATAGTTCATGATTGGAGCTGATTCATGAAATGTATCATTATATATGGTTTGAAACTTATTTTGTATTTCATTTTTATCTTATGGTGTAGAAGAGGTCTTAAAAGAGGCTATAAGAAGAAGCTTTACAGTCAATGGGAAGTGGTTAGAACAATACTTTTTGGGATTCCCCACACATACAGTTGATGTTGTCACACTGGATGAGCCCATCATCACTTGAAAAAAATCATAATATATATTACCCTCTCACTTTTGTGTTATTTATAATAATTTTAATTCATTATTTCAGGTGTTTATTATCATTCCATAGAGTCACATTAAGGAAAATGTAACATTTTATGTGTGGGATAGGGATAACATTTTGGGAAGATTCTTTAGGATTTTTCTTTTTGTGTGTTTCATCATTCAATTATGGTTGTATTGAAAAATAAAAAAATAAAAAATCATGTTACATGCTCATTACATCCGTGGATAATATAAATAATGTATGTTTTATTTTTCTAACAACATGGGAATAATGTTAATCATGGGTAGTTTTCCATCATTTTTGTTCTATTTTAGTGAAAATGGAAGTTGTTCAATGACATGTTTGATTGAATATTTATAAATCCTATGATATTTTGACATCATTAATAGTGTGACTTTTTTGGGAAATTTTTTTCATTTAATCTCTCCACACACTTCACACACAATCATGACTTATGAGTTTCTCTTAACCAATTGAATTTATATCCAAATAAAGTAATCATTTCCATCTTATAATATGGTTTTCTATATATTCATTTCTCTTAAAATCCATTACCTTATTGCACCAAATTAACCTATTTGTGTGTACCTAATATTTGACTATTTTACACCCTAAAAAATAAAAAAACCATAAAAAATAATAAATAGTGGAGTGATAAAATGTACAACATGTGGGGAAATCTAAGTCAGGAGCTTAAGGACTGACTCTTGGGAATGATTAAATGAGCAGTTTTTTTAATTTTATTATAAAGGGTATTAAATAGGTTAAGTGTAATTTTATCAGGTAAGAAATTGTTTTTTACCTGACTTGAATATAATGGATAATGGGTGGAGAGATAAATTTGAAATGATTAGCACACACACACATGGGGAGTTTGTTGTAAAGATGAATCACAACTTGTTTCCACCTAATTAGTGTCATCAGTATGATTGGATTTTATTTTGATACAATTTATGAGTCATTTAATTATTCATTTATGACATTGAATTATTTTTATTGATTTTATCTATGATCATACTTTCATCATGGATTTATAAATTCAACAAGAACCATTTTCTAGAATACATGACAGAGGGTATTTCCTAGGAGTGGAAAAGAGTAAGTATGGGTGATTTTATAGGAAATGTTTTTATAGAAAACTATGTTTATGATATTTGATATAATTTACCCAAATTTATATTTATTTTAATATTTAATATAAATATTTTTTTTGAGAAATAAATTAAAAATTGCATGAAAAATATGTTTTTACGTATTAACATCACCTTAGTAATTTCCCCATAAAAAATATTGTGTTCCGAATATTGATAAAAATTTTATAAAAAATATTCAAAAAGCATTTTTATACATTTTTTATTGATACCATAAAATATAGATCAAAAATATTGGGGGAATAAAATGGATATTATTGTATATTTGGGAAGGATTTGATAAATTATAACTTTGTTCACTATTTGGGACATAAGTTTCTTATCTATCAGTGGAATGGTTTGAAATTTTTCCAAATAATAGATTATTTAGTTACATCTATTTAATTTAAGTGGAGTAAAGGTAGATGTGAAAACACAATATAAAAGGAGGCTTAAGAAGGTGTAAATTTCAGAGGTAGAATTCTGAATTTGTCCTTGTAGAAATTTTAGGAACATAAACCTCCCACCGTATATTTAAATTATATTTTAAATATTTTGGAGGGGTTTTCAAATATTATGGTTTGTTTTTTAGAAAATTTGGTTTAGTGAAACATCTATAACCACTTGGAATAAGTATGTAATTTTTTAAAAATATCTTCATATAAGGCTCTCCCCTCCAATATCTAGTTCTTGCTTCTTTTCTCTTGAGCTTTTAACTTCTCTTTTTATTCAATAATAAATTTATGTTATTATATTTTCCAATTTTTCTTTTTCTTCCTCGTGACGAAATATAAGGTTAGAGACAATATTGAGTGTTTCTTTTTTAGTTGTTTATTATAAAAATCATCTCCATGATGAAAACTCCACCAATAAAAGAGTGATTTCAATCATAGTCAACCTAATCCATGCACCCTTCATTTATTTTATTTGAATATATGAAAAAAATATAGTTAATTAATTATGATCAATTTAACTTAATTTTAATTTCTAAGGAATTTGATTGATTTTCACTTTTACTACAAGGTCAGACTTGTGTGTATCATGAGAGAGAAACATTAATCGCCAAATCTAATCAACATGGGATAGAATTTCAGGGTTCAATAATAATCCCAAAACTAAAATAATTATAATTTTTATATATGAGTTGATTCCCTAATTTTCCATTGAAAATAAGTTGTATTTGGGATCACAATCAAAACAGGGTGTAATGATTAGAAGTCCTAAATTTAACATAGGGTTCATTTCTTCTAATATTTGAGGTAGTATTAATTTAAATAGGCTGTTAGGGTTAAACATATTAGGGCAGCACAATAAAATAAAATTTAATCACATGGGATAATGATTAATGAATGTTTGAGGGGTATATTATATTGATTACATCTTCTAATATTGGTTTTTTTAAAGAAAATTTATCCTTGATTTCTTTTTTTGTGTATCTATTATTGTTAAAAAATCAATCAAGTAAACCCCTAATAGTTTATCCTTATTTTCACTTATTTTATTTTTTCTTTTTCAAGTCTATTAGGGATTTTTTAATTAACTTTCTCTTTATGAAAATTAACTAGTCCAGCCATTGTGCTTCACTTATTAAAATCACAAATACTTTTGAGATCATGAAGCACAATTCTCATCAAATATTCTATAGCTTTGGTGTGATTTTCAATATTAAAAATATAGAGAAGTCACTCCCAGATCTCTGCATCTTAACTTTATAGATTAACAAGGAATAGAATCATGAAAATTATTCTTTCATTATGATGAATAAGAGAAAATACATGGAAAAGATAACCAAGACTAAGTCTATGTCTAAGGATTCTATACAACATCCTTCCAAGAAGAGGAAGATCATAGGGGAAGATAAGAAGCATGATTTTTCCTATTAAAAATATTTCAAGAAGGGCCATTAGAGGAAAAATACATAGCAGAAATGGAGCAATGAGATAATTTTGATATTTTCATTATTGAGTATAACTTTTAAATTTCTATTATCTGGGTATTATATATCACATGATGTTCTCAATTTTGTATAAAAATGTTGGAGCGTAGAGTTTTAAAAAAGTTTCATTCGGTGAGGTGGATTTCTAGGATACAAGTGGACATAAGATCACAACACTAGTTAGTTGAAACTATCACCTCACATTACTAACTTGGTTCTTCATAAATATGACTATGTGTTTTTAATTCATAAAAAAATCATTTCTGTATCTAAATTAGTTATAAAAAGATTTATTTTAAAGTTTAGAAATTATAGTTTCTTATTTTATAAAAAATACTATGTTATGGTGAGGCACATATTCACAATGGAAATTTTGTATTAGATTATGAGTACTAAGTTTTTAATAATAGATAATTAATCTGATTAACATGACACATAACACACCTACCTATGACATAACAACTTGGGTCATGTAAATTGGAAATAATTGACTAAGTTACATCAATATGGTTTTTATATTCATTTGGACTAAAACTACTTAGTAATTATCTAACATGTTTATAGGGAAAAATGACTAATGATATATTCAGTGGAAAAGGTTAAAGACTCATAGATATTATAGAGTTGTTTCATGCTAATGTCTGTAGACCATTCTTAGTTGATGCAAGTGGCAAGTACTCATACTTCATAACTTTTAATGATGGTTTTAGTAGTTATGTAATTATATAGTTAATAAGTTACAAGTTTAAATCCTTTCATAAACTAAATGAATTCAATAATTTTGTTGATAAATTTTTAATAATATTAAGAAACTCTACTCATACTATGGTGGAAAATATATTAATCAAGAATTCACAGACCATTTATGCGAGTATAATATTTTTTCCCAACTCACTCCTCCTTACAAATCGTAGTGGAATGGTGTATGTGAAAGGATGAACTGCACCTTATTGGACATGGCGAGGTCAATGATGAGTCATGAAAATATTCCACTTTCATTATAGAGTTATTCATTATAGATAGGGATACAAATACTAAATAAAGTACCAACTAAAGTGGTAGATGATATACAATGCAAATTATAGAGAAAAAAGAAACCTTTGTTTTTTATATTACATTTTGGAGGATATGACGTGTTTGTTAAGGCCAATTTTGGAAAAAAACTTTCCCCCTGAGGCATGTTGGGTATCTTTATGCGATACTGTAGGGAAAAAATGTGATATTAACTATAAGACCAATATAATAAAAATGTAATAATAGAAAGACATTCCATATTCCTTAATAGGTAGCACATCTCTAAAATATATAGTGGTATAGAGATATAATTTGAAAAAGTCCATACTCAGGATACACAAAGTTAATATAAGAACAAGTTCCACAAATTCCCATGAAAAAACTATTCCAGAGACACAAGTATTAAATTTGAGAATAATAAATATTAGATAACCTATAATATATGTTTTTCTAGTAATTTAGGATGAAGAATCAAAATTAGTTGTTAATAATGATCATCTAACCTATAAGAAAGCAATATGTGTCACATATTCTTCCAATTGGAACGAAGTAATGAATTTTGAAATGAATTTGATGTGACAAAACTAAATATGGATTTTTGTGGACCCTCTAGTTAATTTAAACCCTATTGGAATTAAATGGGTAGTATGGAAGAAAATAGACAAGTATGGTCAAGTCGGTACATATAAATCACAACTAGTTGCAAAAAGGGTATAAAAAATATCAATGAATAAACTATTATGAAACATTTTCACTAGTCTCCATGATTAAATCCATAATAATTCAACATTACATAGGAGTATACCATGACTATGATATTTAGATGATGGATTTCAAAACTGAAATCCTTAATGAGAACCTTTAGGAATATGTCAATATGACACAACCAAAAGGGTTTGAGACTCCGGTTACTGATTATAAAGTATGCAAGTTTTATAGATCCATATATAGATTAACAAAATTATCTAGATCATGGAACATTGATTTTAATGATTCTATGATATAATTTGGGTTTATAAGAAATAAATTTGAGTCTTGTGTTTATAAGAAGTTTGGTGGGAGTGCAATCATTTTTCCTAATAGCACATGTCATTGGAATTTTTTTATTGGAACCTAGATACGAGTCTTATAAACTATTAAGAAGTGGTTAAATATATGTTTCTCCATGAAATACTTAGGTGAGAAAACATATGTTCTTGGGATTAAGATCCACCATGATAAATCCAAGAGACTGATAAGTCTAAATCAAGGTACATATATTGAAAAGATACTGATGAGATTCAGTATAGAATAATCTAAGAGGGGATTTTGCCTATGTCAAATAGAATTTATCTTTCAAAAAAAAATATTTCCTCATACACATAAGATAGATAGATAATGACAAGGATTCCACATGCATCGGTAATTGGTTCATTCATGTATTCCATGATGTTTATTAGGATAAATGTTTTTTATAACTTAATTATAATAGGCATATATGAGGAATATACAGAAGACTATAATTTGATGGCTATTAAAACAATCCTTAAGTATTTGTAGAGAACTAAAGATATGTTCATGCTATATGGAGGAGATGTGGAGCTGGTCATCAAGGGATATACAGATTAAAATTTCCAAAAAAATAAATATGATATTAATTCATAGTCTAGACACATCTTCACCATCAATAGAGGATCCATGAGTTAGAAGAGCTCAAATAAAGAAGTGGTTTTTTATATTATAGTGGATTAAAAGTATAATTAATCTTCAAATGTAGTTAAATGAGTATTGAGGATATGATTTTTTTCCAAGATATGGATGGGTTACCTAGAAAAAAATACCCCATTATGGTTTACTATGATAATACTATAGTAGTGGCTCTCACCAAAGAAACAAGGTCAAATTAGTGGACAAAGTACATTCTCTAAATATATCATATTTTGAGATATTTTTATCACAGAGGTAAAGTTGCAGTGAGAAGAATTTACATGGAATAAAACATTTTTAATAACTTATAAAAACATCTATCTCTATATAAAAATAATCTTTATGTGATATCTAGAAGACTAAAAGTCATTAGTAGTTGTCTCTAGGAAAAGTGAGAGATTTTTGGAGTTAGTTTCTTACAACCAAATAGTATCTATATTAGATTACCAAATATATTCAAAGAAGTGAATATTAAATATATCTTATCATACATTTATCATTATTCTACATTAATATAATGTGATAATGTCCTAAGGTATCTGCCTTATCAAAATAGGTTATAACAGTTCCTCACTATGATAAGATCTTTGAGAAGCTATGATGATATCCCCTAAATATTTTTCCTATAGTCAGCATGATAAACTATAATGGGGAACATTGTTTGTCAATTTTTAGGATCTATTAGTTTTAATAGGATGAGATTCATCTCATATAGTTCACATTTAGTGATCTCCATGATGGGAGATTATGAGGACTAACCAACCAATAAGAATTATACATGTTTTTTTGTCATTGAGCATTCCTATTTGTGAGATTGTGAAATGATACTTCAATTTTAATATTATTATTAATACAGATTATGACTCACATACTTAGTTTTATTTATGAAACTCATGATGCAATATTTTCAAACTAACGAGGATACGTTGGGTACGTCATGATCAGTATGTCATTAATGAATAAGTTGATTTGGATTTTTCTATTCCATTTCTACAAGTTATATCTCATCCCCTTGATTAGAATGAAACATTGAAAATAAATTCCATGGCTATAGTGATGTAGACATGTTCATTTTGGATAATCAAATAAATATATATCAAATATTAATATTGATGGCATAGGTATACAATAAACTTGATGAGATATCAGGACAAAAAGATTTTATTACATAGTTTACACTCATATGCAGTTGTTAATGTTGTGACCTTAAATATTTCATCTTGGGTGCATTTACCCATTTCTTGAAAATAATTTTGGATTTTAGTAAATCCCACCTAGTGTCAATGTGGAAAAATCATATAGGGTCACACACTAAGTGTTTCTATTGATGTCAATTAAAATTCATTAAATTTAATCACTAGAATAAATATTATTCTCGAGTCTAATAAATAATTTTATTATGGATTTACGGATTTCATAAATTTAATAAATATTTATTCATAAGGTTATTATTTAATTTTGTGTATATATAACATTAATTTATATTTTTATTGAATGAATAAATATTTAATTATATATTTATATAGGAATTTGATAAATGTTGAAGAGGATGAGTAGAATAATAAATGTTCTGATGATAAATATTAATTTAAAATATGGCATAGTAATTTTAATCTTTTAACTAGCCAGTGCACACCATGAGGGAATAATAATAAAATTATTGATACATGACATGTGGTTATTTAAGGGTTTAATATATTTTAAGGGCCTATATATAATAAAATAATATCTAACCCTAACCCATAACTGTATAAATATAATTTTATGCCTATTATGATAGAGTTGATCGAATTAGAGAAGTATAATCCACAACCAAATCTAGATCTCTATCTCCCTCTCTCTCAAAACTGAAGAACACTCCAGAGTTTCATCTTTCATTCTTGAGAGATTCTCTTTACTCCTACATCTTTTAAAGAAAAATTGTGCATGGTTGATTCTTCAATCCTTAAGGAATCATAAAAAAATAAATGAGAACACCTTAAGATGATTGATCCTCAATTATGTCCCCCAAAGATCCATCGATGTTGTTCAGAGATAAAATGAGAACATGTGGATATTCTCTAGAGAGATTTTATATGTTAGAAAAAATACCTTAAGGTAACTTTTTAGTTTTTTTGGGTTGACTCAATTTTGATAGAGAAGGTTTACAAGGTTTTATGTGGGGTTTCAACATGATTTTTAACAAGGTGTGTTGATAATGACCCAATAAAAATGAATGGATACTATATAATAGGTAAACAAAATTATGTATACAAGGTGTCTATAATTACTAATGTTTTTAAAAAATTTGGGTCCAAAATTTGGAGGATAGATCAATCTTTAAAAAAGGTGGGTTTCTAGGAATAATTCATAAAAATATGTAAAATGCATGGAATTCATTAAGGTTTGTTATTTTTTAAGGTATGGGGTTTCATGAAGGTTTAGTGTTTCATGAAGTTTTGGAGATTCACATGGGAAGGATGATTCATTAATAAAATATTATATGTTATGTGACTATGAGATGCTTACAAAGTGATAAAATTTCCCTAAAAGTTTCATGAAGACATGGAGTTTCATGAATAAGTTTGAACAGATTCACAAAATAGAATTCTTGAGGTTGAAATATTCACAAAGGGAAGGAAACATCTATAAATAATTATTTTCCCCATCATTTAAAGAGAGGAATATATAAACAAAATTCAATGGATCAGAGTTCACTAAAGTTATTTGAGAAGAATTTTTCTTATGTGAAGGTTTTCATAAGATCATATGTTTTGTGAAGAAAGGAATTTCTGAAAAGGCTATGTAAGCTTCATGAATGTTGTAAGCATCTTGAAAGCATTGAGATTCAAAAAAGTTGTGAGATTCATGAAATTTCTGGGTTTTTCATAATCAAAATTTATTTTTATTAATTTTGAAGTTTCTCCATGGTTGGAAAATGAGTTTCTTTAAAAGTAAATCCTATGAAAACCATAATGGATTTCCTAGTAAATATGTGGAAAATTGGTATTCATAAATTGGATAAAAGTTTAACATCATGGTGAACCAAATGATGTATAAAAGATATTAATTAAAGTGAAAAAAATAATATTATTCTAAAGGATTTGTGATCACACTATATTTGGGAGATCAGTGAGCTTTCATACTGTGATTAGTTGTAAACTAAGAGGGATAGTGAGTCCTCTCTAAACATTGTAATAATATTAGGATTTAGTGGATTTGGTATATAAGAACACTCCCTTTATATTCTCTTTATTTGTATCCTAGTGTGGGTGAACCGAGTTAAATTGTTGTGTCTCATGCGTGCTCTTATTTATACTCATACATTACTATGTAAAAGGAAGTTAATAGAATTTTGTTTAATTTTTAAACAATATTTGAAGGGAGGATTTTTTTAATATGTCATACCCTGATTCACCCCCACTATGGTATTAAAAATAGTTGGGATAACACTACAATTGGATCTTATGAGTGAAATTATGGTAGACGAAAAGGGTTTTAGATCATTAATATATTCATTGAATAGATATCTCAACAATGAGATATTATTTCTTCATGTCATTTTAAATTAATTATACATTTATCATGAAATATCAACTTCATTCTTGTGTTTCTATCAAGTTTCATCAAAAGAATTTGTTTTTAATATCTCCCATGTCATGTAAAACCTAGAATATCCATTGAATTTTAAAATTAATGAGTTGAAACCAACCCTCGTAGGTTATTCCTCAACATTTGTAACCTTCACATATATATGTGTACCACAAGAGGAAAATAAACTATATATAAAGAATAATAATGATAAAAACCATAAGAAATAATTGGGTTTTATAATCTTGTCTCAAAGAATAACCAAAGGATATATCATAAGTATTCCTAGGATAAGTAGGAATTACATCATTTTGGATATTTATATTTTAATATATAAAATCATTTCTTTAAAATTGAGTTCAAATTTATGAAAATTCAAGAGAATTTTCAAGGAGAAATAAGAATAAAAATGAACTATATAGGTGTTTCTTTTTGATATGAACATAGAATATTTTAAGGAAGGAAATATAATAAAGTTTTTCTTTAGAATAGAATTAACTAATCTGTTTTTCTATAAAATAATGAGGGTTTTAAAAATCTATTAATGAGGAAATTTTTTTATAGAGGTGAATCTTATCATGAAAGAAGAAATTAGAAGGAACCTATTTTATGATTTAAAAAATCTTTTTTTGAAATCATACATCACAAAAATAATAATAAAATTTTTATTTTGAATTGGGGATAATGGAACTATGATGACCATATGAGATAACACATAATTAGGTTCCCAATTAAAAAAATGGAAACCATTGGTGAGAAGGGAAATTATAGACAAGGAAGGGAATCCATCATTAAAGAGGATGAGAAATATTCTCCCAATGATATAATTTTTGAAGAAGAAATTCATAAAATTAATATATTTGAATTTAAAATGACATTTTTATAGAGAGTAATAGAATTACTAAAATAAAATATTACTGTGGAAGAAATAAAGCATAGAATTATAAAGTTCAAGATGAAATATAATAACTCCAATAATGAGGTTTGAGTTAAAAAACCCTTATAACTTTTATAATGTTAGATTCAAAAACCAATGACAAAAATAAGTTGGAATAGAAGAGTGAAAATCATAAAATATAATGGAATAAAGAGATAAGACATTAAATGGATAGTATATACGCCATTCTAAATAAAACATGGTGTATAATAAAAAATATGCCTCAAGGGGTGAAGATTGAGACCAACGACCCTTACAAGTCACATAATCTTTAAGGTAAGAGCCATTTGGTAACAAGGTTTTAAGGAATTATTTTCTAACCCCATAAATTAATTATTAAATATTATAAAAACTATTCATTAGGTTGAATAAATCAAACTTTGAACAATAGATATTGATAATAATGGTTGCAACTAAATGGAAGGAAATTGAGTTATCCCAAACCCTTACTACATAATTTTATTCCCAATAATGGAATTGACCTTAATATGTCATATTATTCTATTACTATAAAATATGAAATATATTTTGGTTGCATTTAATTTTTATAATTTATTATGATTTTTTAATCAAATTGAATAAATCATTTTTGAGTGTAAAATATTACTGAGGTTTCTAAAATGATATATATGGGATTTATAAATACAAAATAGAAATTTTAAAGGATTTATGGTTCTCAAATTTCATATATTTATTATAAAATGGTTTCAAAAACATTTTAAAAATTATTGTATTATGTTAATGTCATAAAATTGAAAACTTTAACAATATCAATATTTTTCACTATTCATTTAAAAACATAGGCTGTTAAAAAAATAAAAAAAATAACTATAAACAAATTTTGACATTATAAATCCAAAAAATGAAGTTATTTTTTCAAATTAAATTTATAAAATTCAATAAATTATCTTTTAAATGAAATTATAAAGTATAATTAAATACTATTTTAATAGGAAATCATCTTTTCAAAGTACTAACCATTCTAATTTTATTTTCTGTCAGCTACTAATAAAATTATTGTTAATATATTATTAACATAAATATATATATTATTCATGTCAATAATATAACCTATCTAAAATATCTTTAGTTTCTTAAAATAAAATGCATAAAAAATAATTTTTGAAAAAAATACATTTTAAACCATAATGTGATCTTATTAGTTATCTAGATATTATCAAAATTGTTATATTTATTTATATAAATATTTTATAAAATTTTTAACCATATTTATACCCTCAAACTTAAAAGATAAAATATAATGGCTATATAATATTCATGGTTTGTTTTAGTTCGGTGTTGTGTTTGAAACATGCTATTTAACACATTAGTTTTTGAAGGGAAATGTAATTTAAAATCTCAAGGTGTTGCATTCTGAAAATTAAATAAATCATGTTATCAAAATTTTAATATCATATAATAATAGAAATATACAAGGGTTTCTAAATGATAGACATGACTCAGGATATAATTTTAATATAGATATAAACCTTACAAATTTGGGAATATATCTTTTCTACAGAACTGTATTTACCTCAATATTGAGTTTTTCTCAAACCATTTGTTACAAGTGTCTATAGATATGTGATATCAAGACCTAAATTAAATAAATTCATTATATAGGGTGTACATAATCATCATTTCATTGAAAATTTATCATAATTTGATATGAAATGTGATTTATATATTCCAACCAATAGTTTTTCCACTATGTAGAGAAGAAAAATAGAATCATCAGAGAACACTATTTTGACCATAAAATATTTGGATGGAATACTACAATTCAACAAAAATTATTTTCATAGATAGTTTCAAGTAAAAACATAACAATTATATCAATATGTAATTTAATTTAAACCTTTAGGAACATTGATTTTAATCCGATTTAAAATTTTCAAAAGTCATGTCTTCACCTTCCAATGTCAGATTAAATCACTATCTGTGGCATTGAGAGCATTGTGATTCCATCCACATGAATTTATTACAAATTTAATTTTAATTTCATTTAAAATTTCGTGTGATTTCACTAATATTAGTTAACGGTACATGTATGCACAACAGAAGAAGATGTGATGTGGATTTAAAAATTTTCACTGATAATTAACATAACTACATAGTATCCGATGAAGACCAACCTAGTATAAAGGCATGAGGATCCCATCTAAAGATTTTAATCACAAATGTTAAATAAAAAAGTTGCCTTGATAGATTTTAAGTTTCATTTGGGATTAATTCATAGATTGTTCATCACCAGTGACTATTGCAAAGAAGAACCAAATCTATATCCCTCTATATCATCTACACACTCTTTAAAAGTCTACAAGAGCATCTATCTTCAAAATTTTGGGTGCTAGCATAGATATTTGACGACACCTTAAATGTCCTGATGATCCCCACATCGATGTTCCTTCGATACATGAATGAGTCCTTTATTCGGTTTTCGGGATCAAGAGATTCCATCTCTAGGAAATGGGAGAGAAGTGAGAGGATATTAAAAACTATGTGTTTAGTATTTTTGGACATGATAGTCCCCTCCTCCATTTATAGTGATGTTATAAATACCCAAAAATGGCTCCCTGAATGCTAAAAATTTATTTTCAACTAAATAATATATAAATGATATTGTATGATAGATTCACTGAGACAAAAATATCATTTATATTTTATCACATACTTTAAATATAAAAAATATATTACATTATAAAATCGAGTCACTAAATTGACTCGATATTCTGGCTAATATTACATGAACCTTGGATATTAAAATAATATTCGTTCATATAATATTTCCAATGTATTCAATTAATACTTGTGAAAATATTTAATAAATTATTTCAATACCAATTATTTTAAACTAAAATAATATGAATTTCTTTATTCCTCAGTGATCATCTATTCTCAGACATATCTCAAACCTTGTACTGGGGAACACCATGTCCCAAAGTCTTTTTCCTTAGAATAAGGATGATTTATAATTATACTCAATCTATAACCCTCTACAACCTTATCTAGATTGTAGTGAATACTATTACCAAACCAAGAGTGGAGTCTAAAAACTCATCAAGTTCCCTATAGAGATATAGAAAATTCATAACATTGACAACCTTTACTATAAACACATATTGTGTAATATAATATCTTTGTCTTGTGATATCTCCTAAAGTAGGATGCAAACTTCTTATTATCTTCTTTGATTTCTTTATTATTCATTGACCTAACTTGTTGAAAATACATTATTCTACCATGACCATAGATTTAGATAAGGTAGTACCATCCTAGTTAATTATGTCCAAAATATTATTTTCCATTGGAGGCTAAAAAATCTATCTTGATAACTCTATCAATTCCATGCCACCAATAAAGAACCCAACACAAGATAACTCTCCATGAATTAGTTTTCATGGTTTTTTCCTTGCATAAAATTATGTGATTAAATATCATACCCAGATAATAATCTAAATTCAAGAGACCATTAACCATTTTCATAGATAGAAGCCACCAATGAAACTTGAAACACATGGTGTTTTTATTGGAAGGCTAGTCCTCAAGATCTCAGCTATTTGAGAGCACCAAGTGAGAACATCATGAGAGAAAGTCTCAGTGATTATGATCTCCCAACACATAATAGTCTGAAATCATATATGTCTAGTTGGTATTATATAACTATACTATAGGGCATATTTTTAAGATATATTTCATGTTAACTTAAGTTTCTCAATATAGCATGAGAATTTATATAACATTAGAATAAGAAAAACAATATGTGGAAATTACCATCTAAAGAGTGGATACATAAATATTAACTCTATTCTTGGTATTTTCACATCATGAATAACTCACTCTATAAATGATATGGTAATCTATAAGTACTTTTTAAGTTGGGTCTATAAAACCCACTATTATAACATCTTGAAGACATGGAAGATCTTCCAATTTATGAGTATATAATATTCTCATTTCCTTAAAATGGGAAATATTATAAATTTCAAAAATAAAGTGAAAGATGAAATGGATTTTGAATCCATGAGGAATATAATAATTTGTTATAATGAATATGTTGTTGACTCTAGTGACTTTGAGAATAAAGATGAATAACAATGATTTATTACTTTTATTTCCAAATGATTTCATAAGGTAAAAAGAGAGAACAATGGTATATTCTCTCATAGAATTTATAACTATAATGGGATTGAAACTATGTACTTAATTTTCCAAAGAATAAATGAGAAGATTATGATTATCAAAATGATGAAAAAATTCAAGGAAAGATGTGGAGAAAAAATTATAAATATTATTCTAAGGAACATGGAAGAAAGAAGAGGCTTCAATAAACCAAAAGAAGAAAATTGATTAGAAAAGAAGAGGAAATTTTTATTATCTCATGAAATGGTTCATATGATGAAATACATGATAAATTTAAAAAATTTATTGATCATGTTTAGAAAATCATTGACTTATAGAGTGGTGGTGAAGATAATTCCAAAATAACAGATTATGAATACATAATTGTAGATGAAATAAAGGCTTATCTTGATGAAAAAACGATTCTCTAGAAAGATAAGAATAATTTCTTAAAGGATTACAAGAATTAGATGGATAAAAAATGTGATCAAGTTAAAAATGAGATATCTCATATAGAATAAAATAAAAAACTCAGGCCAAAAGCTACTGAATACGAGAAAATGATAAAATATCTTGAAGAAAAACCTTCTTTGAAGGATGAAGAATTATAAATTAAATAATTAAAGTAGCTTGAAGTGAAGAAATAAATGAAAAGGATCAATAAGGACTTAAAAATATTTATCTAAGTTAAAGGTGGATCCTATAATTATGGTGAAAAATTACAGTAAAATACTCATTTGAAAAATATGTTTCCAAAACTATTAAAACTAACAATACATGTTTAAATAGTAATTTTGGAAAAATATAGACCATAAAAAACGGAGAGAAATTTCTTTTCTAGAGTACCTTATTAAAGGAAAAACATTAATGAAACTTTTATTTCAAATTAGATATGAAATCAGACTCAAACAATCCATTGGGTATTAAATTATATAAATAATTACTCAATATAAGTATTTTTTCATGGAAATTTAGATTTTAGGGATATTATTGGTGTTGTGGTATGCTCGTAAATTAATATTATACATGTTAACATAAAATTTATTTACCTAGGAGAAGGAAATAATCTAGGTGAGAGTTTTAGTGAGAAGGAACAAGATTCTGTAAGTCAATGTACATAGATGGAAACTTGCTACAAGTTGACAACATAAATAAGATTTGATTATATTTAAGAGATATGTGGAAGGTGAGATCAGAGGTGGAATAGTGTAGAAAAATTCATGGAAAGATTAAATCATCAGTTCCCTCCCAAATATAAAATTGAAATAGTTTAATTACATAATAAATAAAAGTCATGTTTGGAATAAGTTTCCTTCACAGAAAGAAAGAATGAAAAGGGATCAATAGTTGATAGTGTGTCGCACCCAGATTTTTATTTTTAACCTCTGTCTTGATTTATAATTTGGATTTGGAGTTTTCTCTCATGTTTTAGGTGTTATGGGTTTAAATTTTGAGTTTCAATGAGTTTTATCTTGGTTCCTGATCAAGGAATAGTTTTGGAAAACGGCGTGGCTTGCTCCAGGTAACCACGCAGCTTAAGTATTTGTGGTAGAGGCATAACACACAACTTACACATGGTTTGTTAAAGTGTGTGGAAAGTGTGTGGGGAGGTTTTATCTCAAAACAGTGGCACTTGGAATGGTTGGAATGGTTTTAGAATCATGTGTCAAAACCATGCAGCTTCCTAGGCGTTTCAAGTAAGGGGAACATAGTTAGTGCACAATTTGGTAAACTGTGTGGCCAAACCATGCGGACTGCCTAGATCCTAAAAAATTATAAAATTCCTAAACTAAATTTAAATAATTTATCACAAAATTTCCCATTATCTCTCTCTCATGGTTCTTATGACCCAAAGGGATCCCCTCCCTTACTATCCAACCCAATGCTCCTCTCCCATGGCCTGGATCTAGGTTTTCTTCGAGGTTTTGGGTAAGATCTTCAAGGTAAATCCTCTCTTCTCATATCCTTCTTCCTCCTTCTCCCATTTTATTTTGGGTTCTTCTCATACCATGGTATGTTGAACTTAAGGTTCATGTTTCCCATTGATTTATATTGGGGGTTTTGTTTGTTTAAGGTTCCTCTTGGTATATCTTGTCTCTTGGAACCTTTGTGGTGTGATTTCAGGTGTGCGTTGTTGAAGCGCTTGTGGTTTGAGGTAGGTTTCCCTTTTCACTTGAATTTTTAATTTTGGAATCATTAGTTTAGTTCTTTTCTCACCCTACTAAAATATTAAATAGTGATGTGTGTTCCTTGGAATAATTTTTTGATGTGAAAAGTGTTGATTTCTTCCTTATTTTTAAGTATATGACATTACTTTGTTAACTGTTGCACACCAAGTGTTTCATAAAATGCCTAGTTAGCTTTCACATGTTATTTGTGGATTTTTAAGCATGGTTTGGATTTTCAAATGATTTTTGACATCTGGATAGTGGTTTTGGGTTCCTTAAATGGATATATAAAATGTTTGGACTTGAAAATGGTGTGTGTTTGGTTATTTAAAAATGAAATGGCACGCGATAATAATATGTGGCCCGTTTGGAATTTTGATGAAAGTGATTTTTTTTCACATGTGGTTAATGTATTTAAAAGATATTTTTTAATATTATTTTGATATGGAAAATGGTGTGTTTACACCATTTTTGAGGGGTGGATTTGGTCTTTTGAGAAATGATGGTTTTTTGAAAGGTGTTTGAATCCCATTTGTCAATTTTTAAAAATCGTGAAAGTATTTATTATGAAAACACTCCTTGTATATTCTATTGACTTTTTTATAAATAATGGGTGGGACTACGTCATTGTGGACTTCTCCTAACCCATTTAATTTGAGCAGAATGGGAGATCCTTAGTGTGAAATCCTTTGATATATAATTTTATTGCCATATATTGATCCTTGGGATGACTTGGGTGATGCCTATTGTGTAAATTATAATAGATGTGTATATGATTGGATGCTCAATTGGTATCAATATTCTCACCCTCTTATATACTCTTAATAGGGAGAGCCTGACATAGCTATTGAATTTTCTGAGAATGATTCCAGTACTAGTTAGGTTACATACTAGTTAATGGTCTATAGTTGGGGGATATTTGTTATTATTACTATGGGATTGTTCCCCTAAATCTATTCCATGTGGTTTGTGGCCAATAATGTTAAAGGAAGTTTATTTCATCTAGTGAGTCATGATTTCTAGGAATAATCAACATGTATTAGTATGTTCTAGACTATTCACAAGTTCATAGGTTCACCTATGTGTATTGGCACTTAGTTTCTTATAGTGAATTATTGTGACACATTATTGGTTGTAAAATCTTGTGTGACTCTTGTGCTTACTTTTGTAAGTGTAAAATTATATAAAAAATGATAAAATGTTTTCAAGTGTTTATGGATAATTCTTTTGGAAATGATTTACAATCTTTTCTCCACTTTAAATGAAATGATAACACTATTCTTCAAAATGATTATTTAATATTCTTAGAAAGGAATTTAATTTTAAAAAGATAAAAGGTAAATGGATTGTGCTTGGTTTTAAATTAGAAAATTTAAAAAAAGATTACGTTCATACAATTTATTTCTAACTTGAAGTTGATTTTTCTTTTATTTTAAAGGATGTTCATTGGGAATATTTTTGTTTAGGCACGCCTATTGAGTTTTAATACTCATGCTTATAATTCTTTCTTGTTTTTATCATTTGGTGCAGTCTTCAACAGGGGTTCGATCTTTTTGGGTGATAGTCTATCTTGTTATTAGAGAGTGAACCTCAGGGTCACATGGAAGCATTGCAGTCTTTCTATTCAGTTTGGTTTTTTGTTCATGTACCTTTTTGTTTTATTGTAAAAGATATCCATATTGAACTTATATAGTTTTGGGAGGTTATTTTATCTTTTTTATATTTAAATTATCTATTTATATTTGGTGAAGTTATTCCCTTTGTCTCTCTATTGATGCTCACCACTAGTTTACTTCCCGTACGGATCGAGAAATTCCTTTGGTCCATGCTGCAGATCAACTTGGGTGACCAGTTTAGGGTCGAACATAATTGGTTTCTAACAAAATGGAAATAAAGGAGGTTAAACATTTAAGGGACATTTATTTTCTAGAGAGATATTTGTTATTTGGGGATGTCAAGGAAGGTGGAATAGGAATGTTGGAACTTGGGGTGAATGTTTGGGGGAGTGTCTGGCCAACAATTTCTGTACCAAGACTTCAGTTTCCATAGGAATTAAGGTTTCTTTTGGTCTCTATTGTTATTTTGTTTTGTGTTTGGGATACGAAATGGGAGTTGGGCAAAAGGTCTCCATGAGCTCATAAGGTCTGGAAAGCCATGTAGAATCGGGGACATGATCATAGTATACTGTCTGCGGTGGTGGTGTGATTTGGATATGGCCAATAACTATATGGAAAAGCCACCCATCGACACTAGTTTCCCCTCATGAGTTGTTTTGGGTCATCATTAATTATAATAATTGTTTCAAAAACTCTTGTTTTTGAATTGTGAAAGAGGGGATTTTGGTGGGAATATTTATGTTCTTAGAATGCATGAAAAAGTGGATTTTCAAAATTAACTCTAAGGGATACTTTATAAAAATAAATTTTATAAAACGACCCTTTGTGAAAATATGGAAATGGTTTAGTTTTGGAAGGATGGAAAAAGATTTTTTAGTTTCATTTTAAAGAAAGTATCGGAGAAGTAGATATTTGTGAAATTATTTCAAGGGTTTGTTAGAATTGGTTGTTTAGAAAGCATAAATATATTTTGGAAAAGGAGATTTGTTGAATTGATGATAATCTTTTGAATAAGATGAAATGGATTTTTGGATGGAAATTAATTGTTTTTTTGAACATGATTAAATGGTTTGAATCATGGAAAATAAAAATGGTTTTTGATGTGGTAATTATTGAGATTTTGAAAAGTCTTATAAATTTTTGAAATTTGAAGTGGGATGAGATTGTGAACACCTGGGTTGAATGTTTTGATTTAGAAAATGATGTTTTTATTGACCATTGATATCTCCTTGGGTGATCACATGCATGAACGTGTGTGGAAAGTGGTTGGATGATGATGTGGATGAATGAGTTCCTAGTATGGAATTAGATGATATATGTTCAGATTGGTATGGGAATGTGCATGTGTGAGGCTCCATGGAATACCATTGGTGAGTATGCAAATCCACCAAGCTTGTTTTCATTTCAAAAGTTCTTTTAAGGAGAAGATGTGATGTCTTGATAACCTGTAGTTGTGTGGTGTTTTGAGTTTTAGAACTCTTGTTGATGTGTCTGTTTTGATCGAGCTCTTGGATTTTTTATTTCCGAATATCCACCCCCAAAGAGATTCAATAGATATTAGAGGTGAAACTATGGGTTGTTCCCTATTAACATGCCTTCTAATTGATCAATCTATTTATTTCATTCTCAAGTTTCAAAAGTTAAAACCACATCTCTTCTATTTTCAAGAAGATCCTCAAGAAGTAGAAGAGTGTATATAGGATATCGAAAGGAAAATACATCTCAATGAGTTTCTTGAGTCATTAAAGGTATACTTTTATACCTTTATTCTAAATGGACCATCTTGGAAGTGGTGTAAGTATCTTAAAACAAGCCTTTGGAAGATCTTACATGGGAGTTATTTACAACTTTTTTATTAGTTAGTATTTATATGAGATGGAAAAGGTGATAAAGGAGATAGAGAAGTTATATTTATATCAAGGTAATGGGTCAGTGTTGGAGTAATTCTGTGACTTAATGGATATATTACCTTAAATTAAAGAGTATACTGTAGATGACTCCATGAAGGCTCAACATTTTGAGTTTGGGTTTGATACTGATTTGCAGTAGAAAGTGTCATAGTTTAATCTAACTTATTTTTGCTGATGTGGTGAGAAAATATATTCTTGTTGAAGCTAATATGGGGGGAGTTCTTAGGGTAGTCTTCCATCCATCATTTCCTAGAAGCGGGGAGGTAAATTCCATTAAGTAAGTGAGGGAAGTGGCTTGAAGTTGTTAGTGATAGTCATGGAATTAAAAGGACTCAGGATCTATTACTAGCTTCTTCTGGGTGTGGGATCCTAGTGTTTCATCAGTGTGGAAATACAGATCATAAGAATACATCATGTTTGAGTGATATGAAGATATTTCATGATTGTGGATGCCTAAGTCACTTGAAATGGTTTTATCAGCATGTTTCCTAGAAGCGACGTGGAGCCAGTTTATAGAAGTAGAGTTTTGTTTGGGATTGGTTTAAAGTCCCTTTCTATATTATTATTTCTTTCTGTTACGATAGTTGTTCCGGGTGGGGTTTTCGGGTGAGGTGTTCTCTTTAAATTGTAAATGGGGGATGTTGTGGACCTCCTAAGAACTCATGTTTTAATTGAATCATGTTTTTCTTTTGGGTGTTCTAAAATTATTTCCCTCATGAGTGGAGGTGTGTTCTATTGTGTGCCTCATTTATATTTTTTTTGTTTAGAGTGGAAAAATTTGAGTGTGTATCCTTTTAAACCCCTATTCTATTAGAACTAAGGAGTTACAATTGATGATTTTCAGCTCCTGACTATGAGGTAGTAGATGCTTCCAATATAAGGTCTCCATACATGGGCCCTATAGTGAAGCTCGTGCCTAGTTAGGAATCCCCAGGGTGTGAGGGAACTTATCCTTGTTTTTTATTTTGTGTGGGAAAAAAGATAGTTTAAGGTTCTCTATTGTAGTTTTCCTTATCGCAGTTTAATTGCCTCATAGCTTGAGTTACTTTTGGCGGGCCCCCTTGTGGTGGTGGTGGTCGGACTATGTTGGAATGTTCTTGTGTTTTCATCTGTTATTGGTTCAAGATTGTTTGTTCTTAATAGTGAGGAGACCCGCAACATGTCTTGTTATTGTATCTTTCTAAGTGGTTGATACTTATTTGTTTCCTATTGTGGGGAGTCCATTCCAGCTCCCCTTATTGAGAATTCTATTTGGTTTTGGACGGTGGTCCAGTAGGAAGTGGATTTCTTTTTGAAGTTGTTTGACTCTGAGAACTTCTCAGTTTGGGAGAAAGTTGGATTTTTAGGGAGTGTGATTAAGGATTTTTTTTGAGGCATGATTGCATAGATCGTGGCTTGAGTTCTCGTTTTTATCAAGGAATTGTTTTAGTTGTTGTTTTGTTTCAGGAAATAGGAACAAGTTCCGTTTGGAAGGGGTTGAAATGTTTTTCTGAGAGGTTATATTGGGATGATGTGGAAATTTTTATTCTTTGATTGATCAACTTAAAGACATTGTGGATTTCTGGGAGAAGAAAGTGTTATGGTGGGTAGAATTGTCACTATGATATTTTTATTTTTGACATTTTTTATGATATATTTTTTGGATATAGGTTTTTATCTCATATTTTATGTATGAAAGGTTTAAATTTTTGTTTTTTGGGTTTTTGTATCTTGGTTAATGATCAATGCATGGTTTAGGAAAACTATTCATATTTCTCTAGGTAACCATGTGACTTTAAGGTTAGTGGAAAAGGTAAGATGCATGACTTGCACACAGTTTGTTCTACCATGGGGAATGTGTGTGGAAAGGTTTTGTTTGGGTAAAAAGACATTTGACATTGTTGGAACATTGTTTGGGAACCGTGTGGCCAAATTGTGTAGGTTCCTAGGTGTGTCAAGTAAGGGGTGAATGGTTGGTGCACAGTTTGGTAAACCATGGAACCAAACCATGCGACCTGACCAGATCTTAAAAAATTATGAAAATTTTAAACTACCCTTACAACATTTTAGCCCCAAATCACCCATTATCTCCCTATCATGGTTTATGCACCCCAAAGAGAGCCCCTCTATTGTACTCCAAGACTATCCTCCACACCCATGGTGTGGATCTAGTATTTCTTCAAGGGTTTGTGTTAGATATTCTAGATAAATCCTCTCTTCACTTCCCCCTCTACCTCCTTCTCCCATTTTAATTTGGGTTCTTATCCTCCTATGGTCTCTTAGACCTATGGATCATTTTTCCTCTTGATTTATGTTGGGGTTTTAATTTTTTTAAGATTCCACTTGGTAGATCTTGGCTCTTGGAACCTCCATGGTGTAATTTTAGGTGTGCGTTGTTGAAGCACTTGTGGTTTAAGGTAGGTTTCCCTTCGAAATTTCTTTTTTAATTTAATAATCATTGGTTTAATTTTTTTAACCTTACTTGAATATTAAATAGTGATGTTTGATCCTTGGAAAAAAATCATGTGCAAAGGGAAAAATTCATCCCTGCTATTAATTAAATGGATTTTTTGTTAAAGTTTTCACACCAAGTGTTTGATAAAATACCCAGATAGATTTAGAAAAATATTTGGGGATGGTTATGCCTGGTTTTCCTATATAATTTTTTTACATATTGATAGAGGTTTTGGTTCCTCAATTGGTTTTATAAAAGGTTTGAACTTGAAAATGGTGTGTGATTTGTTTTTTAAAAATGAAATGGCATGCAATGATGATATGTGTCATGTTTGGAATTTTGGTGAAAGTGATTTTGTTTTGAACATGTAGTGAAAGTATATAAAAATAGATTTAGTAAAATGATTGTGAAATGGAAAATTACGTGTTTACACCATTTTTGAAAGGTGAATTTGGTCCTGTATGAAATTATGGTTTTGTGAAAGGTGTTTGAGGCTCGTTTCACAATTTTTGAAAATAGTGAAAGTATTTTTTGTGAAAACCTTCTTGTGATATTATCTTTCCTTTTTTATAAATAAGGGGTGGGATTTAATCACCGTGGACTCGTTGTGACCCATTTACTTTGAGCATAATGGGAGATCCCCGATGTGAACTCCTTTGATATATATATTTGTATTGTCAGATATAGATCCTTGGGGAGTCTTGGGTGATGCCTCTTGTGTAAATTATTATATATGTGTATGTGATTGGATGCTTAGTTAGCATTGTTTGAATCACCATCTTCTATACTCTTGACATAGAGAACTTGGAATAAATATTGAATTTTCTAGGAATGATTGCGGAACTAGTTAGGTTTTGAACTAGCTAGTGGCCCATAACAGGGTGATATTTGTTATTATTGCTATGTGATTGTGCCCCTCGGTCAGTGCTATGTGGGGTTTGGATGATCATGTTAGGGTGTTTTTTCATTTATTATGACATGATTTATAGGATGAATCGACATGTATTAGTATGTTCCATATTATTCATGATCTCCTAGGTTCACCCATGTCTATTGGCAGTTAGATTCATGTAGTGATTGATTGTGATTCATTATTGGCTGGATACTCTTGTGTGACTCTTGTTCTTACTTTGATTAGTGTGTCATTATGCCAAAAATGATAAATTTGTTTTAAGTGTTTTCATATAAAGTTTTTTTGAAATGATTTACACTCTTTCTCTCCATTTTAAATGAAATGATAACACTTTATTTGAAATGATAATGGATTCTTCTTATAAAGGAATGCAGTTTTCAAATGATAAAAAAGGGAAACAGACTATGTTTGGTTTTAAAGTGGAAAATGTGTGAAAAATATTACTTTCATATATTGTATTTTAAACTTGAAGTTTATGTTTTTTATATTTTAAAGGAAGTTCATTGGGAATAGATTTTTTCAGGCAGACATACTGAGTTTTAATATTCAATCCTATAGTTCATTCTTATTTTTAAACTTTGGTGGAGGTTTCGACTTGAGTTTGATCTCTGTGAGAAATAGTTGGTCTTGGTAATAGAGAGTGACCCTCGGTGTCACATGGAAGTGTTTTGGTTTTTCTGTTCAGTTGGGTTGGTTTATCATTCATGATTCTATTTAATTATAAAAGATGATCGGTTTGGATTTATATATGTTTGGGATCTTTTATAACCTTTTTAATGTATTAGATTTTATGTGTATTATTTTTAAATACTATATGGAGCTATTACAAGACTAGGCTTTATGATGACATGCAATTCTGTGGCTCGGGGTGCCTGGAATAAATGCATAAAATAATTTAATCTTTTAAATAGAGAACACGAGCGATTTTCTTGAAAATTTTGAATAACATTTAAACAGGTTCCTGGATCAGAAATTTGAGGGAACCATTGCATTTAGAGTAGTGAATTTAGCTTATGCAGGGCCTAACTGTGTTCAGTGTGGGTTAGCTGTGGAAGTTAGTTTTTAGACATTTTAAGGGAAATAAAATAAATAAATAATTTAATTTATTTTCATTTTCTTTTTGATGCAAAAAATTAATTTCTCCCCTATAAATACCTTCTTAAGTAAAATTCATAGGGTTAGCCACATAACCAGATGAATTGATGATTTCCATTAGAGCTTTGGTGGATAACCTGTTGGCGGACGATGACAGAGAGATCGATCGACGCATATCAGATTCGACGAACCTCGCTAACTAATGCAACATAGAGATTGTTCTTCAACTGAATCAAGGTAGGGGTTTTGTTATTTCAATTTTATTGTTTCCCGTTCTTGGATTAAACTACGGACGCTGATTAACCCATGAACAGGTTGAATCGCGGATCATGTGTTCTTGTGGAAGGGTGTTGTTTTTCCATTTTTTGGGGTTTTGATTCATGATTTGATCTCTTTAGGATAATTTTTGGATTATCATTTGATTTTATGTTAAAACTATAAATGGGAGAGGATCAACACCATGATGAATGACGACGGAGGTGTATTCCTCATTTTCCTTTTTATTTCTTCTCCACTTTTAACCATGCGTTATTCACATTCTTCACATGGTAATAAACAACAGATTGTTGCATGTATGTTTCACAATACAACGATCCCAAATTAGAGATCTGACATCGAGATGACCTAGCAGAGGAGTGACGATGATGGTTGATGACGAATCATCTCATATTGAGAGAGATCTTTCTTCAAGAATTCTTGATGCGGGTGGATCGATATGTGTTTTTAGGGATGATTGAAAATATGAAACCAGCGGAAGCATCTTCGTGGTGTTGGGGTGACCTCAACCCTTTAGTTTCATGGAAATCAGATGACCATATCAAATATTGGATCATCACCTGAAGCACTGAATGAAGTACATCGTGATCTAGAATATTCTAGAGAACACGGTGTGTTCTCTGATGAACACGCCGTGTGGGACCATAATGGAGGCATCTAGTGTTTTTGTGCTGCACACGGTGAAGAACACAACATCCTCTCAGAAGGACATGGTGTGTGGGCCCTACCCTCATGGAGACAGGAGATCTGGGTGATTGGAAGCATAGACATGGCATGTGACCATTGTCACATGGTGTGTGGGTCCTTACACAAGACTCAACACGTATCTCAAATGAGAGACCGACACGGGGTAGAGTACATGGCATGTAATACACCACACAACTAGACCAGGCTGGCTATGCGGGTCACCCCATACACCAGTTACCTAGGTTGCTACACATGGGTTGAGGTCATGTATGGGAACATGGCTGGCATATATGGAGCGAACCCCAGATACATAGACATGGTGTGTGATCCTTCCTACATTCTAGGTATATACATTTTTACACATCATGTTTTCTAGACTCGGTCCATTGTACACGGGAATTACCCGGAGTCAAGGGACATGACACATGACCACGTTTACACACCTTTTACTCCCTTATACATTGCTGGAGCTTCTCTTCCACCAATCCTTGTAAAAGTTTTGTTTGGGTTAGTTCCCCCTTTGCTCGTTTCCTTGATGGTCAGGTATTGTTTCCATCAATAGAAGTATGATCCCTTTAGTAGTAATTTCCAAGATAGAGTCTGGTATCCCACTAAGAGGCTCAGAGCGAGATCCTCTATCTATTCTTGAACCTAGGTAGAGTCAGTTATTGATGTGACTAATCCTATAGGGAACCGATCATCTACTTAACAGGTGGAATTTGGATGAGTCATGGTATCCTCCAAGGCCCTAGTAGTGATCCTCATCCATGTATTGTGATCTTTCCTCACTCAGGAGTGTGTTCTCCTGGAATGAGTGTATCTATTCTCTCTTCAGATCTATTAGTGAATCTCTCCCTCTCATGAATTTTCCCAATGAATGGTACTTCTCGAACAGATGTCATCAGATCTATCAGACTTTTTTAGTGAGTTCTCCCAAAAAAGTGATTTTTGGAATCTTTGAATTAAATCCCTAGCATGGGTATGAAGTCATTGTGACTTGTCGCTAGAATACGGGTCTAGGTTTCAAGTATATCTAGATGTGTTTCTCTTTCTATATGTTTATTAGACATATACTATGTAGAGATGAAGGTACCTTTACTTTGTGTATTGATTTGTTGTTTTTAGGGTCCCCTACTGAGTATTGTTATACTGACCCCTACATGGTCTTTGCCCACGCTTGTCATGTCTTGTGCAGATGAGCAGCCTTTTTATGGAGTCTAGGGTGGACCAGGACCGGACCGAGCCTTTTGAGTTCCTTAGAGGCTGAGAAATTCAAACAACTACGAGCAGCAGTCCTAGTACCCATTTCTTGTTTAAAGGTTGGACTTTGTTTCTTATAGACTCCTATTTTTGGTTAGCTTGTATTTGAGACCAATTTACTTTCCACAATTCACTTTCCAATGTACACTATTGTTTGGGCTTAGTTGTATGCATGCATTTGTTTCTTAGTGGTTTTTACTTTTCAGCGTTTGTGGTCTTGGAGGTGTGTGCATGTGTATAGGTACATAAGAAATGCCTCCCATTTTAGTGATATACCTACTCAGTACTAGTCACCAACCCCTATCCTATTGGATGCAGTGTTAGGGATTCATGGCATGGGCCCCACCAGGATGGGTCATGACCGAGTGGTATCAGAGGACTTCGGTTCTACCTTATGACTAAGAGTCAGTGAGATTGGTTCGGGGAAACAATTTTGAGTGTTTCGAGCTTAAATTTTAGGCAAGGGACTCTAGTGTTGGTGCGGGCATACAACATATCCATACACCAGGACCTTGATAATGTGCTTTTCGACTCGGTACATTAAAACACTAGTTTCATGAAAATAAAATAATGGTACATGCTTTATATAGGAATGGGTTGTGTTTTCCATGTCCTTTAATGTCATCTATCCAGATATACTCTTGACCATGGTACATCTAGTTTCTTTATAGGATGCCTCTGTGACACATACCCACTAGGATTCAATGACTCAATCATGAGGATACGCCCTTTAGGGATGAGGATTTGATTCATGGGTAAGTTACCCACACATTACCTACATGTAGTTCACCTGATATACCACCACTAGTAGAGCAGCCCATGGTACCTTCAGTACCAGCAGATGAGGGGCACATGCTAAGCACGCTACATGAGTTTTAGAGAAAAATCCCCTAAGGTTATGAGGCGAGCCCAACCCTCAAGTGGATGAGGACTGGCTTGAGGTGGTTACCAGAGTTTTCCATCTAGTGAGAACACCATCAGACTAGAGGGTGGTCTTAGGAGCGAGCCTTCTTCAATATTCAGAGGGACGATGGTGGAGTTTGAGCACGCGGACTGATGTTGATGAGACTCTTTATGGATGGTGTTTGAGAGACTCCTTAGGGAGCAGTTATCTATAGTTACACTGAGAGAAGTGCATATCCAGGAGCTTCTTCAACTCCAACAGGGTAGTTTGATTGTGGATGACTATTCATTGAGGTTCACCAATCTCACCTGGTACACGATGGATATGGTTAGGGATCATGAATTCAGAGCTTAGAACTTCAAGTGAGGTCTGTTATGGGAAATATGAACTACTATCGCTCCTCTATTAATTTCGAATTATGTTGGAGTGCTCGAGAGGGAATTAATGATCAATCACTTCTTGGATTAGTACATATAGCATGTAGCTGTAAGAAGTTGGTAGACAGGTGCAACGACCTTTGTAGTTGGGAGATAATGTCAAACACATAGATCAAGATGTGGGAGACCTAACATGAGGATCTAGGATAGGGGATGGATAGTCCTGGGCTCTCAGGCTGGATCCAGTCATATTAGGGGGAGGCGATGCTTATCAAGTGATGGTAGAGGAAATATCACTAGAGATTGTTCCAAACCATTGAGATGCTAACAGGGAGGTGGTGGATAGACCACTGAGGTCTATACAGAGAGTGGAGCATGTAAACCCACCAAGTGGAAGACATGGAGAAGGAGCAGGGAGAGCTGTATGTGGTGGTAGACGCTTTGATCACCTTCCACCACCACCCCTAGGAGGTCCGCACTAGGCTCAAGGATTTGGGGGATGGGGGCTATGATAACTATATGCAGTCGAGGCATATGACCCAGGGAATCTAGGGATGATTTGAGGTACGATCTATGTATTTTATACCTTAGCTGTTGTACATATAGACACATGTTTGAGTCATTCCTTCCTCACCACAAGTCTTGTGCGGAACCTTGAGATTTTGGTAGATCCATTGACTCGACCCTTATTCTTGGAGATACCTATTGGAAGATACTTGATTATTACACATATTTATAGATAGTTTGATCTTTACCTTAGAGGTTAGAGCTTTATTTGTAACTCTTGGTGGCAATGTTGAGGCCTTACAACATCATTCTCGGTATGGATTAGTTATCTTCGGTACATGCCCAGAATGACTGCTTTAGGTGAAGAGTGTGGTGTGTCTATAGAGATGGGATGTGGTTTTCCTTTGTAAGTGAAAAGGAGACCCAAGAAGCACATGCTGGACATATTCATAAGAGGGTATATCTGATCACTCATGATTTGGATAGTGTTACCCTTAAAGTAACAGATGTTGTGAGCTTTCAGTTCCTAGATGTAGTGGCAGACTACAAGGAAGTCTTTCCATAAGATGTTCTAGGATTACCTCCCCACTGGGAGATCGACATATGCATAGAATTTCACCCTATAGTGACACTGATATCCACACTAGGTTACCAGAAGGATCCTATAAATATTTTATAGTTGAGGGTGTGGTTGGAGGATATGTAGAGTAAGGGCTTCGTAAGACCCAGTGTTTCACCCTGGGTAGCCCCAGTTTTGTTTTCCAAGAAAGAATATGGGAGTTTGAGGTTATGCATGGATTACTGGCACTTAAACCAAGTGAAAGTGAATAAAAAGTATCCATTGTCGAGGATCGATAACCCATTAGATTATCTGAGGGGGGAAAGTTGGTTCTCGATGATTGAACTTCGGTCAGGTTATCATCAGATTCGGGTACAAGAGGAGGATGTGCCAAAGATGACAAAAAAATGACTCTACAATCACTATGAGTAATTGGTTATAAAAACCAGGATCTTTATTTTAGGTATGGATATTTATTTTTGGTGATTTTTGAGGAAAAAGGATGTTTTGGAAATTTTCTAAGTATACACCGTTTACTTTTGAGTACACGACGTGTACCCAGTTTCTACGTGTAGCTGTGTACTGGTTGGGTAATGGCCGAGTACATGTCCATGTAGGTGACCTAGAAAACCTCCTAAATCAGGGGCCAATTGAGGCTAGCACATTTCATGTACATACAATGGACACACTATGTACTTTTGTTTTTAATTTATGATTCAGAGTGGGGTTGTATGTCATCTCCATAACACATTTCGTCTTCCTGTGTTTCATATAGGAGAGTGACAAGATGACCGAGAAACATAGATCTCCTCCTGATTCTTTATACGAGCTCTGATTGAGACGATTCTGAGTGTGTTGGATTCCCAACGGTGAGTTCTTTATTTCCCTAGATCCCCTATTATGGATTCCTCTTTTCTCATGGGTTATTCAAGGTTGGAATTTTTTAACTATTTTGTAGATCTACATCATTTTATGCTAATTAAATGTCTGAAATTCAAGAGTGTTCATCATACAACATTGAGGTAGGTGGTTTGTGCCTTTCATTTATTATTTGGATTAGATATGATAAAAGTGTTGAATACCCATGTTTAGGGTATTGCATGTTTTAGAACATAACCATATTTAATACCTACTATGGTTTATTTGATTGAGAAAGGGTAATTGATTATGCGTAAGGTTTAATATCTAGATTATGGGTATGTTTCCATGATTGGTTTATTATAGCCATTGGGTCTAGAAATCATGTTAGTATTTCTTTGTTTTCTATGCGTAGTGTTGGTAGGATAATGTTATTATTTATTTGATATGCATGTGATTCACATTGTGAAATTATGGCCAAGGGAAATTTGTTGTGATATCTTCCCAAGGTAGGGTCATTTATGTATAATTATTGATATGTTGACCTAGAGGTATTAACTATGAGAGATGTTTGGTGATCATTGAACAAAGGGGTTAGAACGTTAGATATACCCAGTGGGTTGTTATTAAATAAATTTTAGACTATACGGGAATTGACTATGATATCTTCTAGGGGGTCATTATAATTCATTTTTTCAATGCAGACCAAGGGGTATTGACCGTGAGATCTAACCCAATGGTCATTTTTAAATGATTAGTTCTATGTCGGAATAAAGGTATTAGGCTATGTGAGATTTCCAAGAGGGTCATTATTTGTTTAATTGATGATATGTTGAGCCAAAGTGGTCAGACTGGGAGAACTTTCCTAGAGGGTTGATTTTGAATTATTGAATGATTTTGACGAGTCTGCCAAACTAAAGAATATGCTTGGACTAGGTCTTACATGATTGATTAAATACTCTTTTGAGACTTCTATTTTTTATTATTATACAAGGGGATATAGAGAATAGGCTAGATCCCAAGGTTAAATTATTCAATAGGTTGAATAATTTATAAATATAATTGAATGTAATTGAAAATTGTAGGATTTTTTACTTTTGAGTACTTCCTAGTTTTTTGCTTCATTTCGTCATATTACCTGCTATATATATTCACTAACAGTTAGGCATAGATATTTTTGTGGTTTCCTATTGATATTCGTCTCATATTCTTTTTTAGTCATTCTTTTGGACCCAAACAAATTATATGGTTGTATGTATAGATAAGGACAAGCACTATACTTCATTAGGTACTTGATTACTGTTAGAGATGGAGAGCATGGGACTAAGATGTGGCTTGAGATGCTATATGAGATTATTGTTTTACATAATTTGGTTTCAGTATTGTATTTCCATCATTGTGACTTGTTTGGATAATTTCTTAGATACTTGTGACATGCTTCATTATTTATATATATATATGCTGTAGTTGTTTATACTATCAATATTCCACTGTTTACTTATCATATGGTATTACTGCTTCTGCTATTGTTTATTATTTTTCATTCTATTGTGCATAATATGCCAATGAGGTCATAGTTTCCCCACTATCAGACCTTGTCCCTCGGTTCTAGTCAGAAGTCTCTGAAATCTGGGGAAATACGCTTGAGGTCATGTGACCAACCGGGTCCGAGGCACTTATGGGCAGACCCCAGATCCGGGACGTTACAAAGTGATATCATAGGGGTTTCTTTTATTCTTTTTCTTACTATTTAGAGCCTATAGATAGGTATAGGAAGTAATAGGTAGTTGGTAATAAGTTGTTCCTTGGAGTAGCTAACCCGTGTATAAGAAGAATCAAAGTTACCTTGAATATTGAAATTTTTTGGTTTTGTAATTTTTACAGTTGAATTGATTTCATTGTTGGGTGATTCACTTGTTTTGTGTTATTATTGTTGATATTATTAAGATTCTATTTCTATTTCAACCTAATGATATGCGGGTATTCCATCTCATGCATCATATAGGCACATTCTAGAGATCGCATGTCTTTCATTCTTTCCATGCCATTTAGGGTGCATTACTGATTTCATGTTGTTTTGATAGATGTTGTGCTAGATATGCATGATTTTGTGATAGATGTCATGATATAATAATTTCTATTTTAATATGGTATTGTAACATGTAATGTTTCATTTGGATAGACTCCAAGATTTGGTCCCGGAGGTATTATGGGCTCTATTGGATCGAAATTTGGTGGATCATGTATGAGATTTAGTTGATTTTTTTTTCATGTTATGATGTGGAAAAGGATTCCAAACTTTGATTTGTTGAATTATGGGCTCTCACGAGTCAGAATTTGTCATGACTTGGACAAAATTTTATGTTTTTAATGTTTTCAGAGAATTTTCTAAGGCTTACTATATGAAAACCCAGACAAAATGATGTTTTATGTTATGAAAAAATGCGATGTATTTTTCTATTTTTGAAGAAACAAATTTTATTAAGTAAACACTATGTACTGGGAGGCCACGCTAGGTAGTTCTTGATAGTGTGACTAAATATGTGCGCATAAACATGGGGTTGGGAATATTTTGGTAGAACACACCATGTCTAGATTGTACATGCTATGTTGTAAAGGACCTTGTATCTGGTTGTGTGATGAATGACACAGGTGGATGAAACTTAAGTTGTACACACCGTGACTAGCTTGTACATGAAGTGTAGTTATCAACCGTGTATCCATAAGTGTGGCCAATTACATTGGTGGAGGGAACATAAGTGGAACATGCTGTGTCTAGGGTGATCACGCCATGTATCATTACCCATGAGAGAAGCATGTAGTTCTAGCCTTGTAGAAGAACGTGGGCAAGAGGGAAAATTCAAGTACACCCCGTGTCTTAGGAGGAACATGTTGTGTGTATGGGTGTTACATGAACATGTATGGAAGAGAGTCATGCCACCAAGATGTCCTCGGGTTTTATGCTAGATACATGGTAATGACCAGACACCATAAATGGTAGATCAGGAACTACCAGTAGATCATCCTCTCATGACAGTATTTTCACCTACTATTATACTAGACGCAAGTGCTAATACACTTTTCTATGATGGATTTTTGAGGATGTCACAAATTTTCTAGGGAGCACTACATCCTGTCCCGTCTATGGTAGAGTTGATGCGGGTGTTCCGGAAGTAACATTCTCCAACCTTTTCAAGGGATAAAGGACCACAGGATGTAGAGACATGGTTGGAGGATATTCTAACTATCTATGAGAATCTAGAGATGCCTCCTAAGATGAGGGTAAATCTTGAGACATACATGTTATGTGATTCCACCAAGAGATGGTGGGATGTTATCTCACAGGCAAGAATTCATCAGGATATGGCTTGGGAAGATTTTCATAGGACCTTCTATGAATATTTATACCCTAAGATGTTAAGGGTCAATCGATCCTGAGAGTTCATGCATTTGGAGTAGGGTTCTCTTTTGGTGGTGGACTACTATTTTCATTTTATAGAGATTTAGCACTTCACACCTATTTTGGGAGGTGACAAGTTACCTTTGTCTAGACAATTTGTGGATGGTATTAGGTATAGAATATGATCACAGGTGAATGTCTTCAGGCTGACTACGGTGACATCTATAGTGAACCAGGTGATGATTACCGAGCGTAATATGAGATATTTGGGAGTTCTGAGCTAGGGAAGTTCAGTATCTAGAGCTGGTACTCCTTTGATAGATAAAAGTAAGCAACATAGGGAGCTTTCATATGACGTTTTTTCGGGCAGCTAGGTGGTATGCTACTAGTGTGGGAATAGTGGGCACATGAGGCCCCAGTTCCCGAGAGACCCAGTTGAGGGCCGGTCTTTCAGAAATATGGATCATCTTCATCATTTTTTCTGGATTTCCTCACCAATAGTGTAGGATAGGGGTTATGTTACGACTCCATGCTCAGGAGTAGGACCACCAGTTTCTCATCAGTGAGGGAACTGAATTTTTTTAGGCCCTTTAGGTTGAGGAGGTGGTTGTGGCCATGGTAGTCAGGCTACAGGTTTTCCGTGAAAATAGGGTGGATCAGCTCAGGGTATCTAGAAAGGGTCGCAGAGCCATGATATAGGTCATAATTTTGCAGTGGAGTAGACCTAGTAGGACTAGGATACCAAACCCTCTACTGTTAGAGGTACGATTCAAGTTTCCCTGATTTTAGCTTGTGATCTTTTTGATATAGGGGATTCAAATAGTTCTATATATTTTACTATTGTGGGATCCTTGGGTTCTGTATCTTTACTTATGAGGGTGTCATGAGGCTAGACACTCCGTTGGGGATTAAGACGGCTAGTGTACATTAGTGCAAGGAGTGCCCTCTTGAGGTTGGTGGGAATCACTTCTTATGGGAACTCAATGTCTTAGAGATGTAAATATTTGATTTAATTATCGAAATGGATGGGTTAGTATTTTCTTAGGACTTTTTTGACTACTATCGCTATAGGGTGAGTTTCACATCACCAGAGGGGGGGGGGTCTTTTCTACACAAGGGTGAATGGGATGTCCAGGAAAGCAGAGCTGGGCTTAATCATCATGGGTTTGGAGGAATTACCACTAGATTTATAGTTTATATCTATATGACTAGGGGACTTCACAGATGGACTTTACTCTAGTGTTATATTTTTTTAGAGATGTCTATCCAGATGACTTTTTAGGTTTACCTCTGAAGAGAGAGGTATATTTCTCTGTTGAGCTTGTTTCATGAGTGACTCCGATGTCCATTCCTCCGTATAGGATGGAAACACCAGAGTTATAGGAGTTCAATAAGCAGTTAGAGGAGTTGCATGCAAAGGGATTCATCTAACCCAGTACTTATCATTGGGGTTCACATGTTCTTTTTGCAAAGAAGTTAGATGGTACCCATATACTTTTCATGGATTATCATAAGATGAACTAGTTGATGGTTAAGAACTGATATAACTTGTGGAGGATTGATGATATCTTTTATCAGCTTCAAGGAGTCTAGTTGTTCTCGAATATTCAAATGAGATATGGTTATCATTTGTTGCATGTTAGACTATCAGATATACATCTAACATCCTTTAGGATTATGTATGTTCTTTACGAGTATTTGGTTATTCCATTCAGTCTCACGAATGCACCAACAGTTTTCATGGAACTGATGAATTGAGTGTTCCATCCATACTTGGATTCTTTTGTGGTGGTTTTTCTGGATGATATCTTGGTGTACTCTCGCTCTGGACATGACCGTGACATCCATCTTGAGATAGTATAGAGTACATTGAGAGATAATTTTTTATAGGCTCTACTCACAAAATGAGACTTTTGGATGGATCAAATTCACATCTTGGGTCATGTTATCTTAGATGCAGGAGTGTCAGTAGACCTAGAGAAAGTGAGAGTAGTAGTTTCCTAGAAGCATCTAAAAAAATTCATTGCGGTAAAGAGTTTTTGGGGGATGGATGGGCACTACATGCACTTTATACATGACTTTTAACACTTATTAGTTCTACTGATGGGCCTGAATAAGAAGGGTGAAAAGTACTTATGAACAGATTCATACGATTCATCCTTTTCGGAGGTGAAAGGGAGATTGAATTTATCATTGATATAGATTTTTCCAGCTATGGGAACGTGTTACACCATTTACTATGATTCATTAGGTATCGGGCTAGGGGCAGTGCTTTTGCAAGGGGAAGGAGTCACTGCATACAATTCATGGTAGTTGAGGCCACATGAGATGAATTACCCGATGCATGATCTCAAGTTGGATACTGTTGTTCATGATTTATGTTGTTGGAGACATTATCTTTTAGGAAATCATTCTGTGGTTTACACTAAACGCAAAAGCATTCGGTATATCTTTACTTAGCATGATTTGAATTTGAGACAGTGAAGGTGGGTTAAGTACCTTACGTATTTTTACTTTGAGCATGCCTACATTCCTGGGAAAGGTAATTCAGTGGCTAATGTGTTGAGAATGAGGACTCAGATATAGGCAATTCAAGAGGCCAGCAGTGAGTGGCAGCTTATGCCTCCATTCTCTGAGATGTATTTGGAGGTTCACGATAGATAGCAGCAAAAGTTTCTTTCTTCTATAGTTATTACCTATACTCTACTAGATCAAGTGAGAATGAGGTAGATATCAGATTCCAAAGGCCTCGTACTACGAGAGAGTCTGTCAGGAGAGGACCCTACTTCTGGGTGGACCATAAGAAATGGTGAGATATTTCATTTTCATGGGCACATATGGCTGTCAGCAGATATAAGTGAGGAGTTGATGTGAGATTTTCATTCCTCAGTTTGGTAAGTACATCTAGGTGTCACCAAGATGTATTGCAATCTACACAGTCAATATTGGTGGATAGGTATGAAGAGGGATGTAGCTGGTTTTGTTATGAGATGTTCCACCTATCTGCAGGTGAAGGTAGGGCATCAGTGACCATTGGGGATTTTATAGTAGTTAACCATTCCAGAGTGGAAGTAGAATGATGTCACGATGAATTTTGTGATGGGTCTACCGAGGTCGCCTTGAGGATAGGATGTTTTTTGGGTTATTATCAACAAACTCATGAAGGTTTTACATTTCTTACCGTTCAAGGAAAACTTCAGTGTTGATGAGCTTGGAAGTCTTTTCATTTGAGAGATTGTATGTTTTCAGGGGGTTCCACACTCTATCATTTCAGAAAAGGAAACTTGGTATACTTATCGTGTATGGTAGGGACTTCAGAGGGATTTGGGTACATAAGTACTTCTGAGTACAACTTACCATCCTCGGACATATGGCTGGTCTTAGCACATGATTCAGGTTTTGGAGGATATGATTCAATCATGCCTTCTGGATTTTGGGGGTTCTTGGGGGAGACACATACCCCTAGTAGAGTTTTCTTACAATAATAGTTTTGAATAAATGATTCATATGGAACCATATGAGGCTTTGTACGGTAGGCCATGCCGATCAACCCTATGTTGGCTAGAGGTAGGAGAGGCAGCTATACCGGGACCTCATATTTTTGTAGAGACCACTGAGCATGTGGAGTTGATTCAGAAGAGAGTGGTTACTACACAGTCTCACCAGAATTCTTATGTTGATCAACAGATATGATCTATGGATTTCAATATCAGAGATCAGGTTTTCTTATGTGTCACACTGAGGTGGGATATATGAGGATTAGGAGACATGGGAATCTTTCAACGATATACTTCAGGCCATTTGAGGTTTTGGAGAGAGTCAGGCTTTTTTCCTATCAGTTATAGTTTCCTCATAGGTATCTGTCTATGCACGATATCTTTCATGTTTCTCAGCTACGACGTTACTTTTCCGACCTGTCCCATGTTTTCAACCTGAGGAGTTTTAGTTGAGGTGGATGCATCCTTTGAGGAGCACCCTATTCGGATTTTAGATCACAACACGAAGGTTATCCATGACTAGTATATTCCTCTCGTATAGGTGCTATGGAAGAACAGACATGTATAGGATGATACATGAGAGAGGGAGGCCGACGTACGATCACAGTGGCTATGGTCGTTTGAAGTTTCTTCTTCACCACCCTTGGAAGGGAAATTCGAGGATGAATTGCTTTAAGGGGGGAATTTTTTATGAACTCGGATCTTTATTTCAGGTATGGATCTTTATTTTAGTTTTTTTGAGGAAAAACGATTTTTTTGAAATTTTCTATGTACATGCCGTGTACTTTTGAGTACACATTCTGTACCCGATTGCCGCATGTAGCCGTGTACTGGTCGTTTAATAGTCGAATACATGGCCATGTAGATGACCTGGAAAACCGCATATAGAGGGGTCCATTTGAGGCTAGTACACGATGTGTACATTAAATGAATATTTCGTGCACTTTTCTTTTTAATTTATTATTTGGAGTGGGGTCACATCTCATCTTCAGAACACATTTCTTCTTCCCTTATTTCGTACTGGAGAGAGACAAGATGATTTAGAAAATTTGAACTCCTCCTAGTTCTTCATCGGAGCTTCTATTGAGTCACCTCTGGGTGCATTGAATTCCCAATGGTGAGTTCCTTCTTTATGAAGATCATCTCTTACCTATTCGTCTTCAATTGTGGATTATTCATGGTTGAATGATTTTAACCTTTTTATAGATCTACATCATTATAGGCTGATTCAAGGACCGAAATTGAAGAGGGTTCATCACATGACATCAATGTGGCGGGATTGTGCCTTTATTTGATTGTATTTGTCTTATATGTGCTAAAAGTGATAAATACCCATGTTTAGGGTATTGATTATTTTGGTGCTTAACCCTGTTTAATACCTGTTGTGGTTTGTTTGATTGAGAAAGGGTTATTGATTATTCCTAAGGTTTAATACCTTAATTATGGGTAAGTTTCCCATGACTGGTCAATTATGGTCATTGTTTCTAGAAAGAATGTTATGATTGCTTCGTTTTTCATTCCTATTGTTGTTAGGATGGTGTTTTTATTTATTTGAGATGCATGTGATTCACATTGTGAAAGTATGGCCATGGGGAATTGACTGTGAGAGCTTCCATAGGAAGGGTCATTTTTGTATAATTTTTGTTATGTTGACCCAGAGGTATTGACTATGAGAGATGTATGGTGGTCATCGACCATAGACGTTAGACCGTGAGAGCTAGCCAGAGGGTCGTTATTAAATTATTGTTGGACCATAAGGGAATGAGCAATGAGAGCTTCTAGGGGGTCATTATAATTCATTGTTTCTATGGAAACCAATGGGGTATTTATAAGGACCTGACCTTATTACATACATAAATCTTGAATTTAGACAAGAAAACACTTACTTTTACAATGAGGATATTTTCAAGTTTAGAGCTTTAGAGAATTAAGACAGTACATTCATGACATTACACATTATTACAGAGTGGATACCATAAAAATAGTTTCCATTTTAAAAAAAAAACATTAAAATTTAAATCAAGACACCTTGAAAATTCTTCAACATTTAACGTGTCTTTCTTCATTGTATTACACATCCATTAACCTATGAAAAATAATTTAAAAACGTGGGATGAGCACAAAATCTCAGTAAGGGATGGAAAGGAAGGCAAAATCACATTAGTTTATGAATACTCATAACGTATGAAAACATTATCAAAAGACATGATTTTCACCCATATATAATCACTTTGTGTAACATGATATTTAGACAAGATCCACACAAACATGATAACATAAATATAATCATAAAGGTATCTTGAGGCATTACTTACATAATCTTGTAATCATCTTGGCTACCTTCAAATTTGTAACCCTCATAGCTACCTTACTTTGTGTAACCATCGCAGTTACACTTGGAGTAACCATATGGAAGACCTCCAACTTACTCATACCCAATGCATTGGAGGGAAATATTGGTCCCACCATTCATTGTAAACAATGCACAAGAACCAAAAAATAATCATGAACATGAATAATAGCATAAGAACATTGCTTTTGAATTTTGTAAAAACAGAATTTTAAAAGAGGATTTTAGAAGAAAAGTCCCTCATAAACATCATATACGTGAAGTGAGACTTAATATAGTGGATGGAATATGTATATAATCTGTAAATACACATTTTTAAACATATTATAATCATAATTCATCACACAAACAATTTAAATACCACATAAATGACGAAGTAGAAAGTTAACCCAAAGAATGAAAATCGGGTTAAGAATTTCCTTACCTTAGGCTTGTCTTACTTAAAACTTGTTTAAACCTCCTGTATAATAGTTAAAATAGTTTTATTCATATTTTAATGAAACATGTTCATGTTTATAACTTCTTATATGTTCATTTCATAACCTCATTTCACCCCTTAACGTTTAGTATTTTCTTCCTTGCATTATTTTAGGTGAGTTCTTTTATGATTTCCACGATCGTTCATGATGAATCATTATTTTTGATTGGAAGTGAAACTCCAGAATTGGAATGTAGTAGTATTTACATATTTCTAGTACCATAATTTATACCATTCAACACATTGATTCTTTATACGATAATGACTAATAAGTTAAAACATTAATGATGTTCGTTTAGATAATTTTAGTGGTTCTTTGATAATAACAACCTCATTTTTTCTTATAAATTAGAACCATGAGTACAAAAGAATTACAGAACCATATATGAGTCATAAAACTTATATTATAACCTGGTTCAACCATATAAATGGTTTCATGACCAGACTTTAAAGAATTAATTGAAACTGAAAATACGTCGTCCACTATGTCGGTAATTAGACACAAATGGACAATGATTTTATTCTTTAAAAACGTGGAAGAGGAGAAGAATACGGATGATGAATTTTCCATAAACATGATAAAATCATTAATATAAATGATTCAGGAGATTTCATGCCTCTTGGATAAGAGGGAGTGAGGAAAGAAGAAAAAGGTATCATGAAATAAAATAAAATCTTGAGAAATTTCTCACGAAAATTCGGCAGTCTAACGTCGTCTCTTAAAATTTTATAAAAACATGATTGATGAGAGGAATTGAATATATCATCGTTAATACAAAATATGGATAGTAAGGGAGAATATTCAATGAAATATACCAACATAAGACAATGGTAATGGAAGATAATAACATAAAATAAAATAAAAGAATGAAAATAAAAGAGGATGTTTACCTCCTGATTTCTTCTCCTTGAGATCCTCCTTAAGGGCTTCGATTTTCCTCTTTTGGTGAGAACATCAGCACTAGGAAGTGGGGAAGAAGATTAGGGACGGAATTTGGAAGAAATCAGACAATTCGCAAGGCTTGAGAGGTGTGGGAGGAAGAGGGGAGTGAGATTGGTATTTATAGTAGAGGAGGGGAGGTATTTTAGATTATTTTAATCATTATTATAATAATTTTATCAAGACTATGAATAATCTCAATGAAATTGACCCTAAATAGTAATAATATCTTGTGAGTTCGAACCAAGTGACCTTGCATTACTTATGATGTCATAAATAGTGAATTTTACTGATAATTTGATTATACATTATTTTATCGTATTTCACGATTCACCGAAAATTATTGAATTTCAGAAAATTCCCAAAAATTTACCCCTACCATTTTTCGATATGTAGAATTCAAAAATTAACTCCATTTTTCAAAAATAATTTTCTAAATATTATTAATTTAATTTTTAAATAAAGGCATTGTTAATTCAAAAAATAACAATTTTAAGGCGCAATTAGTTTTTTTTCATATTAAAATATTAATTAAGATCTCATTATCTTATTTTCTTAAGAAAATAAAATAATAACAAAATTTACTATTTCTTAGGGTCATATCACTATTCATAAGGGTATGTTACTATTCACCAAAAAAACAAGTTGGTTCCAATAGACTCCAAATAACACACTGAACGCAATTGTAGATGACAATTTCTTGAAATTCAGAATATAGAAGTAAAAAAGTTATGTTTTAAAGGATAATTAAAAATATCAATTTAAAAAAAAGTTCCATACATTTCTATTTATCTTTAGAAAAACATGGGGTGTTACATTATCCCCACCTTCTTGAAATTGCGTCCTCGCAATTTTATTTACTTATTAAATAACTGAGGGTACTTTTACCTCATAGTATTTTTAGACTCCCATGTTGCTTCTTCAACCATGTGGTTTCTCCAAAAAACCTTTACCTGATGGATTACCTTATTCTGCAATACCTGTTCCATTCGATCAAGAATCTGAACTCATTTCTCTTCATAAGAAAGGTTCTCTTCCATCTAAACTTTTTTTGGGTTCAAGACATGTGATGAATCTGGTACATACTTTCTCAACATCGAAACATGAAAAACATTGTGTACCTGAAACAAACTCAGAGGCAAAGCTACACGGTATGAAACTGTTCCAATTTTCTCCAAGATTTCAAAAGGACGGATGAACCATGGACTTAGTTTTCCTTTCTTACCAAAACGAATCACACTTTTCCAAGGAGTGATTTTAAGGAAAACATGGTCACCTACCTCAAAAGAGAAGTCTTTCCTTCTATTATCTGCATATCTTTTCTTCATGTTTTGAGCTGTCCTCATGTGCTGCTAGATCATCCTCACTTTCTCAGCCACTTCTTCTACTAATTCTGGCCCCATCAACATTCTTTCACCAACTTCATCCCAAAATGATGGAATCCGACACCGCTTCCCATACAAAGACTCAAAAGATTCCATCTGTATACTGGAATGAAAACTGTTATTATAAGAAAACTCAACTAAAGAAAGATGTTGATCACAACTTCCCTGATAGTCCATTGAACAAGATCAAAGCATATCCTCCAAAGTTTGAATCGTTCGTTCTGACTTCCCATCTGATTGAGAATGAAAAGCTGTACTAAAAATTAACTCTATGCCCAGCGACTTCTGAATTCCCTTCCAAAAGTTAGAAGTGAACCTGTGATCTCGGTCAGACACAATGGAAATAGGAACTCCATGTAACCTGAAAATCTCTTTGAGGTACAATCGAGAAAGTTGATCCAAATTCATTGTATCTCAAATAGAAAGAAAATGTGCATACTTTGTTAGCCGATCAATAATAACCCAAATCACATTGTTACCTCGAGAAGTCTTTGGTAGCCCCACCACAAAGTCCATGGATATATTCTCCCATTTCCACTCTGGAACTGGTAAAGGCTGAAGCATCCCCTTCGGTAACTGCCGCTCTGCTTTAACCTGCTGACAAGTCAAACATTTCATTGTAAAATCAGCAATATCTCTTTTCATCCCATTCCACCAATAATACTCTCGAAGGTCTCTGTACATCTTAGTACTTCTAGAATGAACATAAAATGGAGAATGATGAGCTTCACACAACAATTCTTTCTTCAAATGGGAATCACAAGGCACACACAAAATTTTTCCAAATTTTAAAACACAATATTTATCAAGATTAAATTCTTAAAACTTACCCATTTTAACCAATTATACCTTTTTCTATAGCTCACAGTCATCCCTCTGTGCTTGCTTAATTCTGTTTGACTATGAAGACTACACTGAAACGTGAAACAAAAAAGATATATTCCTTGCACCAATAACTTCTAAGCCAAAATTCACCAAGTGGTTAATCAAGGGATCATTTTCCAAATGTAGCATGTTTAATGATGCATGATGTTTCATACTTAAGGCATCCACTACTTTGTGTGATTTTACTGGATGGTAATTTATCGTGCAATCATAATCCTTTTTCAGTTCAAGCCATCTTCTCTGCCTCATGTTTAATTCTTTCTGAGTGAATATATACCTTATACTTTTATGGTCAGTATATATTTGTCATTTGGTTCCGTATAGATGATGCCTCTATATTTTCAAAGCAAAAACCACAGTTTCCAATTCCAAATCATGTGTGGGATAATATATCTCATGAGGATTAAGTTGTCTTGAATCATAGGCAATTACCTGATCATTCTACATCGAAACACAACCAAGTCCCTTCAAAGAATCATCACTGTAGATGAAAAATTCACCATTCCAGGAAGGTAAGGAAAAAACTAGAGCATTCACCAATATCTTCTTCAGTTCCTAAAAACAAACACCACATTCCTATTTCCAAACAAATTTAAACCCTTTCTGTGTTTACTTAGTTATCAGGCTAGATAACTAAGCAAATTTCTTAACAAACCGTTGGTAATAACTTATTAAGCCCAGAAAACTATGAATCTCTTTAACATTTGTGGGACTTTTCCATTCATCAACTACTTTTGTTTTGGAAGGATCAACTATTATTCCATCCTTATTTACAATGTGCCCACGAAAAGAAATTTGTTGCAACCAAAAATCACACTTTCTAAATTTTACATATAGTTTCTTTTCTTTTAAAGTTTTTAAAATAACCCTTAGATGTTTTTCATGCTCCTTTTTATTTTTAGAAAATACCAGAATTTCATCAATAAATAAAACCACAAACTTATCCAAGAACTCATGAAATACTTTATTCATAAGATTCATGAATACAGAAGGTGCATTAGTTAATCAAAATGGCATAACAACAAATTCATAATGCCCATATCTAGGAAGAAAGGCTGTTTTTGGGATATCATCATCCTTCACCTTCAGCTGATGGTATTCAGATCTCAAGTCAATCTTGGAAAAATACTGAGCTCCCTGGAGATGATCAAACAAGTCATCAATATGAGGCAAAGGATATTTGTTTTTAACAATGATGTTATTCAAAGCTCTATAATCAATGAAAAGTCTCATGGAACCATCTATCTTTTTTAACAAACAAAATAGGGGCTCCCCATGGTGAAGTGCTAGGAAGAATGAAGCCTTTGACAAGAAAATCCTGCAACTAATTTTTCAATTCAAGAAGTTCTATTGGAGCAATATGATATGGGGGTTTTGAAATTGAATTAGCTTTATGAACTAAGTCAATTTTTAATTCAACTTCTTGATCAGGTATGACACCAGGTAACTCATCAGGAAAAACATCAAGGAATTCATTTACCACTAGAACATCATTAATTTGAATAGTTCCCTTGTTTTCAACAATATGAGAAAGATAAATTTCATTTCCATATTTCAATAATTTCTCATCTTCCTAATATGTTATCAATTGTATGGGTTAATTCTTGTATACAAACTGAAAATATTCTTGAAAAACAACTTCTTTAGCTCTACAATCAATTTTAGCATGATAATCAGAATTCCAGTCCATCCCTAGAATAACATCAAACTCGACTAAGGGTAAAACAACAAGGTTTGAAGGTAAAGTCTTTCCACATACCACAATAGAAAGATTTTTATAATTCCTCTTTTCTATAACATTTCCCCCTGGTGTTTTAACAAAAAGTTCAGGTCTCATTTGTTGAGGTGATATTTCCAATTTACCAGAAAATTTCTCAGAGATGAAGGAATGTGTAGACTTCGTATCAAACAAAAATTTAGCAAAATCTGAGTGAACAAACAAAGTACCTGATACAACTTCATTGGATGGCTCGACATCTGCTGATTTAGTCGCAAAGGATCTCACTACACCTTTTTGCTTGTATTCTGGCTTCTTTGCATCATTCAGATCTATCTTTGGGCAGACATTTTCATAGTGAACCATCTCACCACATTTAAAACATTTTACAGTTTGCTTATTACGATTAGTCTTTGGATCATTTTCATTGCAATCTTGGGATATATGTCCAAACTTACCACATTTAAAACACTTCCCAGTTTTTCTAAGACATTCCCTAGGGTGATTCCTGCCGCACTTTTCACAAACTGGAAATTTTATTTTCTTACCATCAGATTTCTTTGGTTGATTCATGCCCATTTCTTTCTAACTAGACCTCTTATTCTCTTTATTTCCAAAAATCAACATGATAATCAGCAAACTCCATCTCTACCCTCTCAGCACATCAGACAAGTTTCTTATAACTTTTGAATTCATGGGAGGCCAGCGCCCTTTGATACCTTTGCTTCAATCCTGAGTAAAAGCGGTTGATTTTTCTATCGAGATCCAGAATAAGATTTGGAGAATACCTCTCCAGTCGGGTGAAGTTCTCTTCATACACATCCACTGAATCTTCCTCCTTCTATTTCAATTCAAGGAATTGCTTCTCCATTCTAAGTCACACCACCTTAGGAAAATATTTTTCAAGGAAAAGACTTTTAAAATCATCCCACTATAAGGAATCAAAATCTTCTCTACCCCTAATATTCCTTACCATTGACCACCAACAATCATCTTCCCCTTCAAAATGATAAATGGAAAGACTTACCTTTTGATTGTTTGAACATCCCATAACATTAAATATCTTTTAAAGGGCTTTGAACCATACTTCAACTGCCACTAGGTCAGAAGATCCATTGAATGCAGGAGGATGTTGTCTCATAAAATGTTCCACCACTGTCATGTTCCATTGTGGTACCTCTATTGGTCCTCTTGAATGGATGCTACCACCATTTATTGCCTGTGTTAGCTGGGCCATTACTGTCACAAACTTCTCGATTCCAATCCCTACCATTCTGGGCTGTAGATCAGGAAGGATGTCATTCTGTCGGTGCCTCTCCTCTTTAGAATCCATGTTCCTTCTATGGACAACCATTCTGAACAAAAATGTCTTAGATGAAGCAACACGGTAATATTTAAATGCTATACCATTTCAAATTAAACATAGAGTAAAAATAATTTATGGTATTCTCTTAACATCACCCTAACCCCTAAAGTTATCTAAACCATCCTCTGATACCAACTATAAGGACCTGGCCTTATTACATAAATAAATCATGAATTTAGACAAGAAAAAAATTCCTTTTACATTTAGGATCTTTTAAAGTTTAGAGCTTTATAGAATTATGACAGTTCATTCATGACATTACACTTTATTATAGAGTGGATACCATAAAAACAGTTTCCATTTTTTTCAAAAAAAACATTAAAACATAAATCAAGACTCCTTGAAAATTCATCAACATTTAACGTGTCTTCCTTCCTTGTATTATACATCCATTACCGTGTGAAAAATAATTTAAAAACTTGGTATGAGAACAAAATCTTAGTAAGGGATGGAAAATAGGGAAAAGTCACATTAGTCCATGAATACTCCTAACGTATGAAAACATTTTCAAAAGACATGATTTTCACAAATATATACTCACTTTTTGTAACATGATATTTACACAAGATACAAACAAACATGAGAAAATAAATATAATCACAAAGGTATCTTGGGGCATTACTTACATAATATTGTAACCATCTTAGCTACCTTAAAATTTGTAACCCTCACGGCTACCTTACTTTGTGTAACCATCACAGTTACACTTGGAGTAACCATACGACCGAATTAAAACTTACTCATACCCAATGAATTTTAGGGAAATATAGTTCCCAACATTCATCATAAACAATGACCAAGAACCAAAACATAATCATACAACATGAATAATAGCATAAAAACATTGCTTTTGAATTTTGTAAAAACAGAATTTTAAAAGAGGATTTTAGAAGAAAAGTCCCTCATAAACATCATATACTTGAAGTGAGACTTAATATAGTGGATGGAATATGTATATACTCTATAAATACACATTTTTAAACATATTATAATCATAACTAATCACACAAACAATTTACATACCAAATAAATGACGAAGTAGAAAGTTAACCCAAAGAATGGAAATCGGGTTAAGAATTTCCTTACCTTAGGCTTGTCTTACTTAAAACTTGTTTAAACCTCATGTATAATGGTTAAAATAGTGTTATTAGTATTTTAAAGAAACAGTTTTATGTTTATAACATCTTATATGGTCATTTCATAACCTCATTTCACCCCTTAATGGTTAGTATTTTGTTCCTTGCATTATTTTGGGTGAGTTCTTTTATGATTTTCATGACCAGTTCATGATGAATTGTTCTTGTTAATTGGAAGTGAGACTCCATAATTGGAATGGAGTAGTATTTACATATTTTTAGTACCATAATTTATACCATTTATCACTTTTATGCTTTATATGGGAATGACTTATAAGTTAAAACATTAATGATGTTCGTTTAGATCATTTTAGTCGTTCTTTGATAATAACAACCTCATTTAGTCTTATAAATTAGAACCATGAGTACAAAAGAATTACATAACCATATATGAGTCATAAAACATATATTATAAACTAGTTCAACCCTATAAATGGTTTCATGGCTAGACTTGAAAGAATTAATGGAAATTGAAAATATGTCGTCCACGATGTTGGTAATTCGACACAAATGGACAATGTTTTTATTCTTTAAAAAAGTGGAAGAGGAAAAGAATACAGATGATGAATTTTACATAAACATCAGAACATCCTGAATATAAATGATTCTGGAGATTTCATGCCTCTTGGATAAGAGGGATTGAGGAAAGAATAAAAAGGAATCATGAAATAAAATAAAATCTTGAAAGATTTCTCACAAAAATTTGGCAGCCTAACGACATCTCTTAAAATTTCATAAAAAAAGATTGATGATAGGAATGGAATATATCACCATTCATACAAAATATGGACATTAAGGGGGAATATTTAATGAAATATACCAACACAATACAAAGGGAATGGAAGAGAGTAATATAAAATGAAATAAATGAAAGAAAATAAAAGAGGATGTTTACCTCTTGATCTCTTCTCCTTGAGATCCTCTTTAAGGGCTTTGATTTTAGACTTTTGGTGAGACCAACAGCTCTAGGACGTGGGGAAGAAGATTGGGGAGGGAATTTGGTAGAAATTAGACAATTCTAAAGCCTTGATATGTGTGGGAGGAAGAGCGGAGTGAGGGTGGTATTTATAGTGGAGGAGGGGAGGTATTTTAGATTATTTTAATCATTATTATAATAATATTATCAATATTATGAATAATCTCAATTAAAGTGACCATAAACAGTAATAATATCATGTGATTTCGATCCAAGTGGCTTTGTATCACTTATGATGTCATAAATAGTGAATTTTACAGATAATTTGATTATACGGTATTTTATCGTATTTCACTATTCACCGAAAACTCTTGAATTTCAGAAAATTCCCAATAATTTACCCCTACCATTTTTCGATGTGTAGAATTCAAAAATGAACTCAATTTTTCAAAAATAATTTTATAAATATTATTAATTTAATTTTTAGATAAAGTCGTAGTTAATTCAAAAAATAACAATTTTAAGGGGCAATTAGTTTTATTTCATATTAAAATATTAATTAAGATATTATTATCTTATTGCCTTAAGAAAATAAAATAATAATAAAATTTACTATTAATTAGGGTCATATCACTATTCATAAGGGTATGTTACTATTCACAAAAAAAACTAGTTGGTTCCATAGACTCCAAATAACATACTGAACACAATTGTAGATGAATGTTTCTTGAAATTCAGAATATAGAAGTAGAAAAGTTATGTTTGAAAGGCTAATTAAAAATGTCTATTTAAAACAAAGTTCCATGAATTTCTATTTATCTTTAGAAAAACTTGGGGTGTTACAGTATTGATCGCTAGAGATACCTAGGTGGTCATTTTTAAATGATTAGTGTTGTGTCGGACCAAAGGAGTTAGATTGTGTGAGATTTCCTAGAGAGTCATTATTTATTGAATTGATGATATATTGAACCAGAGGGGTCAGACTGTGGGAAATTTACCAGAGGGTTCCTTTTGAATGATTGAATGATTGTGAAGAGTCTTCCAAGACAAAGAACAATCTTGGAATCAGTATTATTTGGTTGTTTAGATGGTCTTTTGAGACGTCTATTTGTTATTATTATACATGGGGATAAAGAGCTTCGACAAGATCCCAAGGTTACTATTTTTCAACAGATTGAATAATTTATAAATGTAAATGAATGTAATTGAAAAATGTAGGATTTTTTACTTTTTTGTACTTTCTAATTTATTGCTTCATTTATTCATATTACATGATATATATATTCACGAACAGTTAGGAACATATATTTTCGTGGTGTCCTATTTTGATTTGTATCACACCCTATTTGGGTCAAGATTTTGGACCCAAACAGATTATATGGTGTCTAGTATAGATAAGGGTAAGAACCCTTCTTCATCAGGTACTTGATTACTATTGGAGATAGAGAGCATATGACCAGGCTGAGGCTTACGATGCTGTTGTAGTTTATTGTTTTATGCACTTTGGTTTTAGTATTGTATTTCTATAATTGTGACTTGTTTGGATGCTTTCCCAGATACTTGTGAAATGAATAATTATTTATATATATATGTTGTAGATGTTTACACTATCTGTCTCCCACTATTTACTTTTTATATGGTATTACTACTTCTACTATTGTTTATTATTTGTAATTCTGTTGTGTATACTTTTCCAGTGAGGGCATTGTTTTCCCACTATCAGACCTTGGACCTTGATACTAGCCAGTAGCCTCTGGCATTTGGGGAAATTTACTTGAGGTCATGTGACCTACCGGGTTTGGGGCACTTCTGGGCAGCACATGGATCCAATATGTTACATTGGTAATGCCTTTCGGTGTGACGAACGCCCCCACAGTGTTCATGGGACTTATGAACTGGATCTTCCATCCATACATAGACCGGTTCGTAGTGGTCTACATCGATTAAATCCTTGTGTACTTGAAATTAGAGGAGGAGCATGCGAGACACATGTGGTTGGTTATAGATGCACACCGAGAGCACTAGCATTATGGGAAGCTCTTGATGTTCTAGTTCTATATATGGGAGGTCCACTTTATTGGATATTTTATCTCAACATATGGAGTAGAATTGGACCCATCCATGGTCAAGGCGATTATAGCACAGGAGATACCCCAGAGCATGACAGAGGTGAGTTGTTTCCTTGGGCTAGAAGGATACTACTGAATATTTATCCCTAATTTCTCCCAAATATCAGCACCAATGATAGCTCAGACCCAAAAGGCATAACCTTTCACATTGATGGAGAAGTACCAACAATATTTCCATGAATGGAGAAGGAAATGGAAGAGTTTGTTTCTCGATGCCTTATGTGCCAGTAGTTGAAGGCTACCACCAGATTCCAGAAGGGTTAGCTCACCCATTGTAAGTTCATGGAAGTGGTATGGAATATCGATGGACTTCGTGATGGGATTACCATGAATGTCCAAGTGGAACGATTCCATATGGGAGATCATTGAACGACTCACCAAGATGGCCCACTTCCTAACTATAAGGGAGAAGAGTTCCGTAGAGAGCTTGGGACGCCTCTACGTATAAGAGATAGTTATACTTCATGTAATCCCTTTGAAGATAGTCTCATATCACAATACCCGTTTCACATCTCAGTTGTGGAAGGGATTTTAAGAGGCATTCGGGACCCAACTACTTTTGAGCACAGCTTTCCATCACAAGACATATTGTTAGACGGAGAGAACCATACATGTTCTGGGGGATATGTTGTAGGCCTGTATCATGGATTTTGGTTGTAGTTGGGAGGACCACCTACTAATGGTGGAGTTCATGTACAACAATAGCTACCAATCCACCATTGGAATGGAATTGTTTGAGGCCTTATACGGGTGATCCTTCTAGTCACCACTTTGTTGGACCGATCCCGGAGAGTCAGTACTCATGGGTTCAGAGTTGGTGTGAGCTACCACTGAGAAGGTGTAGGTCATCAAGGAGTGCATGAAGACTGCACTGTGATGGTATAATTCTTATAATGATGGATGATGGAGACCTCTAGAGTTTGAGGAGGGGGACCATGCCTTCCTTCGGGTATTACCTCGTTGAGGGTTGCAGAGATTTGGTCGGGATGGTAAGTTATCTCTGAGGTTCATTATCCCTTTTCAGATACTGCATAGAGTTTTCATGGTGGCATACCACCTAGCTTTACCACTGTAGTTTCACTCTGTACATGAGGTCTTTCATGTGTCACAACTAATGAGGTACGTGCATGACCCATCACACTTCATCGACTGGGGAAGATGGACATCAAGGATGGGGTGACCTTTGTAGAGTACCCAGTGGAGATTAAAGATCGTTAGGAGAGTATCCTTCATGGGTGAGTGTCCCCTTAGTGTGTGTCCGGTGGAAACATGAGAATCTCCAAAAGAGAATGTGGGAGCGGGAGGCTCATATTTGTGTGCAGTACCCACATCTGTTTTGAGTGGCATTTTGTTTTGGATTTTCAGGGATGTAAAACCCTAAGGTGGGGAGAATTTAATGTATTTTATTTTCTGTGTTTTATTTTTAAATATTATATGGAGCTATTATGAGATCAGAATTTGTGACAGTGTGTGATTCCGAGGCCCAGGGTACCTGAAATAAATGTTTGAAATAAATTAATCTTTTAAACAACATGCGTGAGTGGTTTTCCTAAAAAATTTGAATAAATTTTAAATGGGATACCGAATAATAAATCAATGTGCACTGATGTATTTAGATCAACAACTTTGTCTTGGGTGGGGCCTAACATTATTTGGCACGGGTCGGCTGTGGAATTTAGTTTTCAAACATTTTAAGGGAAATAAAATAAATAAATAATTTATTTTATTTGATTTAATTTTTGAATCAACAACCTAATGTTTCCCCTATAAATTCCTTCTTATGTGAAATTCATAGGGTAAGCTTTATAACCCTGTAAATTGATAATTTCCATCGGAGATTTGGAGGAGAACCCATTGGAGGACAACGACAGAGCGATCAATCAACGCATCTAGGATTTGATGAACCTCACCAATGAACACGACACAATTATCGTTCATCAACTGAATCGAGGTAGGAGTTTTGTTATTTTGATTTTTCCCATTATTGGATTAAACAATGAATGCAGATCAACCCATGAACAGGTTATCCTTGGATCATGCATTCCTGCAGGAGGGTGTTGTTTTTCCATTTATTTGAGGTTTTGATTTAGGATTTGATGTCTTTATGATAATTTTTGGATTATCATTTGATTATCCTTTATACCTAATAATGGGATAGAATCGACACTGGGATGACTGAAGGTGTATGTGAATCCCTCCTTTGCTTTTGTATTTATTCTCCCCTTTTAACATTGCATTATTCTCATTCTTTATGGGGTTATGAACAACAAATCACTGCACATATGTTTTTTAATGAAACGATACCAAATTGGAGATTTGACATTGTGATGACCTAGCAGAGGTGCGACAATGATGACAGATGACTAATCGGCTCAGATCAAGGGAGGTCGTTCTTTGAGAATTCTTCATGTGGGTGCATCGATACGTGTATTTGGGGCTGATCAGAGGTTAAAACCCAATAGAAGTAGTTATTTGGTGTTTGGGTGACCTCAACCCTTTAGTTTCATGGCGATTAGATGGATAGATCAAAGTTTGGATCATCAACCGATGTGTGAGATGAAGAACATTATGTTCTATAATTTTCCAAAGAACACATCATGTTCTCAAATGAACACGCCATGTGGGACCATTATGGTGGTGGCTAGGGTTTTTGCACTTCACAAAGAAAAGAACACGACGTGCTCCTAGAAGGACATGATGTGTGGGCCCTACCGAACAACGGCTGGAGTTCTAGGTGACTGGGAGCGTAGACACAAGGTGTGACCACTATCACATAGTGTGTGGGTACTTACATGGGACTCGACATGTATCTCAGATGATACATGGACACAGGGTAGAGTACAAGATATATACTTCACCAAACGGCCAAACCAAGAAGGCTATGCGAGTGACCTCATGCATCAGTTACATGGGTTGTTATACACAGGTTGAGGATGTGTATAAGAACATGTCCTGTGTACATGGATAATACCCTAGATACTTAGACATGGAAAGTGATCCTTCCTACACTACGCGTAAATACGTTTTTACATGGCATGTTCTCCAGACTCGGGTCGTTGTGCATGGAAAGTACCCGAAGTCAAGGGACACGACATATAACCAAGTCTACATTCTGTTCATTCCCTTATACATGGATTAATCTTATTTTCCACCATTCCTTGGACAAGTTTTGTTAGGGTTAGTTCCCCCTTTGCTCGTTCCCCTAAAGGTGAGGTATTGTTTCCATCCACTGGAGTATCATCCCTTCAGCAAGAATTTTCAAGATATAGTCTAGTATCCCTCCAAGAGGCCCAGAGAGAGATATCTATCAATTATTGACCCTAGGTAGAGTCATTTATAAATGTGAATAATCCTATAAGACATTGATTCTCCATCTAGCTGGTGGAATCTGGATGATTCGTGGTATCCGCCAAGGCCCTGACAGTGATCATCATTCGTGTGTCATGATGTTTTTCCAATTAGGAGTGTGTTCTACCAGAATGAGTGTATATGTTCTCTGTTTAGATCTATTAGTGGATATATACCTCTCACATATTTTCCTGATAAATGGTACTTCTCATACCGGTGTCATCAGAGCTATCAAACTCATAGAGGAAGTTCTCCTGGAAGAGTGCTTCATGGAATCTTTGAACTGAGTACCTAGCATGGGTATGCAGTCATTGTCAATTGTCTCTAGACTATGAATCTGGGGTTCAAGTATATTTGGATGTGTTTCTCTTGCTATATGTTCAGTAGATATGTACTTTTTAGAGATGATTATACCTTTACTTTTTTTATTGCTTTGTGATTTTAGGCCCCCTATTGAGTATTGTTATACTCACCCCTACATGGGCTTTTACCACATGTGTCATGTCTTGTGCAGATGAGTGGCCTTTTGACGGAGTCTAGGGAAGACCAGGACCAAGACCATCTTTCGGAGTTCCTTTCAGACCAAGGTGTTCTTATGACTACAAGAAATAATACAAGTACCTCTTTCTTAGTTACAGGTTTTAATTTTTAGCTTGGAGACTCTTGTTTTTAGTATGCTTGTATTCTGGCCGAGTTTACTTTCCGTACTTTACTTTTCATTGTACTCTATTTGTTGGGTTTAGTTGTATGCAAGCATTTGTTCCTGAGTTATTTTTTACATTTCATCTTTTATGGGCTTGGAGATGTGTGCCTATGTACAAGTACATAGGAAATGCCTCCTATGTTAGTAATATGCCTACTTGGTGCTAGTCCCCAACCCATGGCCTATTATAGGTGGGCTTGGGGAGTCCTAGTGCGGGCCCCACTGGGACTGGTCATGGAATCCTTACTTATATTTCATTTATTTATTTATATTGTGTGAAATAATTCCATTTTTCATTATATTGATGCTCGAAACTAGTTTCCAACCTGTCGGGATCAGGAATACCCTTCAGGACATGTCATGGATCGGATCAGGTGACCGGTTCAGGGTCAAACTAGGTTGGTTTATGACATAGTGGGTATTCCTCTCACATGATTGATGATGCTAAAATTATGAAGAACATTGAGAAACATGAATTAGGTTTACTAACATTTGGTAATAACTCTTATATGAAAATAAAATGTATTGTAACAACTCTATTTGAGAATGATAATTTGATATCATATGATATTATTTATATTGAAGGGATAAAACACAAATTATTGAATATTATCCAACTTTATTATAATGGTCATCAGGTAAAATTCAAGAAAAATAAATGAATTATTAAAATCACAAGTGATGGAAGAACTATCTGTCAAGGAAGTAGAAGAAATGGAAATTTATTCTTGAATGGAGATCCTTCCAATAAATGTTACATATGCATGAAATATGAGAACATGTTATGGAATAAAAGAAATGGGAAATTTTTTCATATAATCCTAAGAAATATTGTGAAACATGAAGTTGTAATAGATTTACCCACGATTAAAATATATGATGATAGAATCCTTGGAACATGTAATATGGTAAAGATAACTCATAATACTGACAAGAAGGTGTATTATACTTCCACAAGACCATTGGAATTAGTCTATAAAGATATTTGTGGGCCAAGGAGAAATAAGTATACCCGAGGAGATACTTACTTCATTATTTTCATATATGAATTCACTCAGATAAGCAATGTACTTTTCATCAAGAAAAATCATGGGGCTATTAGGATGTTTAAAATTTACCGAAGGATGTTTGAAAAAGAGCTTGGGTTGTGTATCCTACAACTGAGAACTGATAATGGGAAAAATACATAAGTTATGAATTTGAAATTAATCTTGGAAAACATTGAATCACGCATCTGTAGAGAATAACTTATACTTGATAAAATAATGGTATTTTTGATAGAAAAAATGGGAGCATTATTGAAATGGAAAAAAAATGTTGGATGGGAATAATGTTTCAAATTTATTCATAAGATAAGTAATGTTTTGTGGTGGATGTTCAAAATATATGTATTTTGATATCTAAGACACGTGTTAAACCCTATGGGATGTGGTACCAACATAATCCTATAGAGAAATATTTTAAGGTCATTAGATGTCTTTATTATAAGTAAATCAAAGTAATAAGGTTGTGAAAGTTTAAATAAAAGGATGTTGATGTAGTCTTTATGGGATATTTATTGAATGGGAATTGATATAGAAGCAAGAATATGTGATTTAATAATTTTTTTTTAGTTTTTTTATGTAAAAATTGATTAGAATATAGGAAAAATAATGTACTATATTCAAGAATATTTTGTGTCTCATATATAAAACAATGACTAGATTTCAGGAAAAAAAGATGAAAAAGTTGCGGAAACCAGAAAAAAATAACGATGATAATTAAAAATGATGTAGTGATGATAAAGATGGTTCTAGTGGTGAAATAAATATTTTTATAGGTTAATAAAAATGTAGAAACTGAGAATATCTTTGTGAATTGGAATTCAACAATTCATACAAGAAGGATGCTAAGTGTGGAGAAACATATGAATCTTTTATCATTGGTTGAGCCTAGAATGGTGTATGATACTATTTAACATAATGAATGGTGAAAAATATGAATTAAAAAATCAATAAAATTGAGAGAAACCTTATATGGGAACTTTAAAAAATACTGAAAACAAAAAATGCGATTGGTACAATATTGTTTTTCTTGAACAAAATAAATGATAAAGTTGAAGTCACAATGAATAAAGCAAGATTTGATTGTAAATGATATTCTCAAATGGAAGGAATAGAATTTTAAGAGACATTTTCTTTAATTTCTAGACTTGATACCTTAAGATATGTTTTTTATATTACAAATTATAAGAATTAAATTGTATATCAAATGGATTTAAAGTCCACATTTCTGAATAATGACCTTAAAGTGGATATCTTTATTAAAATACAAAAAGGTTTAATTCTTGGTAATGATGTCAGAATGTTCTAAATATTGAATAAAAAAATGTATGGATTAAATCTAACTCAAAGGGATTTATATTTTAAAATTAATTAATATTTGATAATTTTTTTCCAAAGGCACTATTGATAAAAAAAATTTAATTGAATAAGGATTGATCTGATTCACTGATGGGGATTTTATTTGTTGATGACATAATTTTTTATTATGATAGTAGTTGCATATGTGGGGAATTTTATACAAAGATATAGACAAAATTTGAGAATTCTATTTTGGGATAACTAAACTATTTTCTAGGGTTACAAATTAAGAATAATTTATATTATTTATTTATTTCACAAGAAAATAATGCCAAATAAATATTGATAATTTTTGGAATGAGAGATTAAAAATATTTTTCTACACAAAAATTAGTTATAATGAAGTTGAGTAAGGGCGAACAAGGTAGAAATACTGATCAAAAGAAATTTAGAAGTATGATTGGTATCATTTTTTATCGTGAAACATCTAGACTAGATATTGTATATGTGGAAAATCTATGTTCAAGGTATAAAAGTGAACCAGAGTATTCATAAATGATTTTATTTAATAGAATTTTGAGGTATGTAAAAGGCACAATGAATCATGGATCTCTGTATAAATTCACTTAAGATATACAATTTTATGGTTACACTAATATAGATTGGGCATGTTACTATAAAAATCATAGATCCTTATCATTTGGAGTGTTTATTTGGTGATGGTTGGGTTGTCTTGTATAGTAAGATGAAGTGTTCAGTGAAACCGATTATAGATGAATCAATGTATGTGGCAGATACTCATGATGTTACATAGGATTTATGGATGTAGGTTAATCTATTATATTTTTTTGTTAATATTCATGTACCATTGAATATTCTTTGGGATAATAAATATACTATTTTTCATCCAAAAAATCCATTACAACACTCTCGGTCAAAAAAAATTATAATTCAATATCATTTTATCAATGAGAAGGTGGATTCAGGTAAAATGAAATTTCTATTTATTGGAAAAAGGAGAAACTTATAGATATATTTTAAAAATTTATGCTAAGTGAGATATTTTTAGACTTAGGGATTAAATTACATGTTTATCCTTCCCCAAAAACCTGGGTTTTTGGTTCCTTGATACCCCCATGGTCTTTTGGATTTTATTTCCAAAGGGGGAGATAATTCCATACTAAAGTCAGAGTTTAAGTGGTAGGGGAGTTTTAGAAGTATAGTTATATGAATCAATAGACACAAAAATGCTTTTCACTAAGGGATTAAAATCTCTCAAAAACAATACCTTATCCTATTGTATAGTGTCAAGATACATCGCTTTGATATTGGATGTTATTTGATGATTTGTGCATTGAGGAATGGTAGTCCATGAGGTTTTGAGTTATTATTAAAAAATTAAAAGGGGGAGATTAACGAACCCCAAAGTGGGAGATTGAAAAAATATTTTGAGGGTCCTATTAATTATGATGGTTCTTTATATAGTTTTTATGGATATATATCTTGGGATGGAGTTTTATGATGTTATAATTTTTTTTGAAATTGTATGGAAGTCGGATGAAGAGGTTTTGAGTGAGTTTGAGAAAAATATGGAATTTCCTAGATTCATGTAAGCATTTTCAGTACATAGGCGATCCACATATAATTTTTTTTATCACCAAATAATGTAGCCAAATATGATATGTAGGAATTTTGGATAGTATCACATATCCAAATCTATTATGTACCCAAATCATGTAGAAATTTTTTATACATATGTATTTTGGACAACATCACGTAGTCAAATGTCCCTTTTAACAAATTCTTATGTAGGTGATTACATCTACATAGGGTAATCACATAGCTGATCCAAGGATGTAAGATAATGAAGTAAAGTATCCAAAATGATTCATATAGTCATTTAAATGATGTATTTGAAACCACATATTCAAAATCTTCTATGTAGGAAAATATGGGATTTCAAGTATCTGAATGATTTATATAGCAGAATTGATTCATGTAGCCATTTGATGTGATGTAGATAAATTAATCCACATAGACACGTGTAAGATTCATGTAAGAATTTTAGAACCACATAAGGGGTTGTATCCTTGCATACTGGGAAAGGGTTTGATAATATTAAATTCTAATAATGGAAGTTCCACATGATCGACATCTATAAGGACCTAAACATGTAAATCTTGGATGTTTTTGAATAAGAAAGTCACGATGAAATTTGTGATGAGTTTTAAACAATGGGGATTATGTGGATGCTAAATTTTATGGTATTTGAGCATCACAAAGGGAAAGAAGACCCGAATCCATCAATAATTTAAGTGATACGGTGAGTACACACACACAAACACAGAAATATCATTTGAATATTGATGTCTGTGTCTTAAAGAGTTTTGAATAATAAATATATGATCGTGATTTAATAAGTTCATAAAATGAGTAAGTTTTAGTGTAGGACTATGTGAATTTTGTGTATAGTTTTTATATTGTGTGAAAAAGGAATAATTATATGTGTCTTGGGCCAAGGTTTCTTTTTAAATTATCCACATATAATGAATATCATTTATTTAGGTGATTTTATTTTATTCTAAAAATGTTTGTGTAATTCAATTCATGTCTACATTGTGGTTGATTCTATCTTTATTATTTTAGTGGATCATTTTAGTGGATATTTATCTTTTTTTTATAGATAAACCTAGTTTTTTGGTGATCTTCTTCATATGCTATTCATCTTATTTGTACTATAGTATGGAGATATGATTTTGGGAATGACTTTTGACATGTGTGGTGTGATGAAGAATGATTGATTATAATTGTAAATCACTAATTATTATAGTGAAGTGAATTCATATTTGGGGAGAGTAACCTACCACAAAAGGGGTATGATTCCACATTTTATCAGAACATTGTAAAAATTGTATCTTACTTATCTTTTTTTTACTTACTGTATGACCGTGTGAGGTTGAGATATTTCTATTTTGAGTAAATTTGACTCTAGAAAGTCATAGAGGGATATTTGTGTTGAAATGAAATTGTAAAAACTATCCAGCACTGATTCAACCCCTTCTTTTTTGAGGAAACTGATCCTTCTAGGCACTTCATACATCTTGGACATGTGACCATGAGATGAACTATTGTTAATTCAATCACACCATGTGATCAATTAACCTTGATACAAGTCATATAAATAACATGACCATCACACCCGTTCATGATTGTGTGATTCCATAAACTTCACTTGAAGTTAATGATCCTAACTTTTTCTTGTGGAGTTCAAGAAATTTTTTCATTCATATTTTCTATGAACTCTCTTAAGTCCATATTCTCCTATAAGTATATACCCCTTAAATACCATCCAATACTCCCTAACTCATAGGGATATAATCCTTAGGAGTATAGTCCATCTCCATTTCCCATAAGTGGTTAATAGACCATATAAACTATGAGGAATCTAATTTATATTAAAATCAAGATATATTAGACACATTACTAAGGACCAATCCACTATATTCATTTAATATCATTATAGTCATTCTTTATATGAGGTTATATTACCCTTAATGACAATGATGACTTATATAGCTTCCACATTTTCAATATTTCTTGTTTAAACTTATCCCTTTCCTCATGGATCCATATCCTCTATTAGGTTTATAATCATAATCTCTTAGGGAAACCTTAGTGTATAAGCCCGAAAACCATTTGAAATGTGTCTAATATCCTCTTATCTCATATTTATCACACCAAGAATGACCCACATGGGTTTAGATACTAGTACTGATCATTTCTTTAGTATAATAAAAATCAAAGATTATTTTTATCCCCTTTAGGATTATATCCTAAACATATCTTACATTCATTAAAAGGGCCATACTTCTGATGAAGTAGCTCATAAAAATCTTATATAAATACGTCCCTATCGTACCATGGTTGTTTCACCCTTCATGACACAAACACCCATACCATTAGAACTATGTGGAATCTTATTCATTTCTTAAGAGGATATGAAATATTTCTATCCAAGTCTCGAGAACTATATCTTATAATGAAATTCCCTCATATATATCCATATCATATTAAACTAAACTGAAAACCATGTCCTGTCAAATGGACATAAACTATTTCACTCAAACTACATAGGATTTTATTCCACGCTCGATGAGATATGTTGGAATATTATGAGAGGATCAAGTTTAATATCATTAACCACTCATCGTTAGTCTCTTAATTCCATACCCCTATTAATATCATGAGATCATTTACACCCTTAAACCGGTTAGCTATATTCATATGAGTATTTAAATATTATCCATCAAGGCTGTATTTCCTACTATCCATTTTCTATCAAGGCCATATACCCTATGGAACATTTTGGTATCAAGAAATATTATTGATAGCACCATGCCCCTATTTATACTGATATATATCTTCTGGGTCTCACTATGTTATCCTCATTAGGCCATATTATCTATGAGTATCACCTCACGATCCCATTCCCTTTATGACATTGATTCATCCTAATTGGGATATATTCACTTCAAGGCCAACTAGAAAGGGCCACTCATGCATAAGTACCACAATAAAAATTTCTAGGGATGTTTCAACTAGTATTATAAAAACTAGAAATACTTATCTTTATCTTATATGGTAGTAAAATCTAGAGCACCCGATCATAGGGTTTCAAAATTTTAAAACCCCCAAATCAACATCACTATGTAATAATGGGTAACAAGATGGAAAACCTCTGATATATATAGATGTTAATTACAACGGGACACCACTAATATATATATACACCCACATCAATATAGGTTAACAACTGATTACTAATGTTGGAGTAACCAGTCTCACACCAGGATTTGGAAAGGATTCAAAAAACATTCTTGAATCTATAAGAGAGCCTCAGAGTATAAAATAATCCCCTCAAATGGGTATGGTGGGACTGAAATCACATCTTCTAAACCATAGTGAGTTACTAAACATCATTTGTAAGGAACCAAAATGACCACATGCCTTTAAAAATTAGACTTGTATCCCGTTATGGATGTGGGAGCCATTGGGTATTTCTGGTTTAAACAATATGTCCTATTGAAAACCATTATAAATGGAAAAGGTTAGATCAATGTGAAATATTTTGAAACTAAACTAAAAACCACATAATTAATAATCATTTTAATGAAAACCACATTTTATGTTTAAATAGAAATGGTGAAACTGATGTAAAACTATGTGGTAACCAAAAAATGATGTTACCATAGTCATTAAACATTTTGTTTCCATAATCTAGACGATACTCCATTTTCAATAGAAACAAAAATGGTGAACCCTATATGGAACTATGTGATAACCAAATAATGAATTTACCACTAGATTTAGACAGTTTATTTACAAAAATGGGATGATATAAAATTTTGAATATAAAAAAATGGCGAACATTTTGTGAATCTTTATTTATAGAAGATATGGGTTAGCTAAACATCAGGTCATTTTTTCTTGTATATCCTATAAAAAATGGTGAAATTGATGTGAATCTTTCCATAGTTAAAAATAGAAAATTAATAAAGTTTCTACATGTATTTCAATTTTTTGGAGCATATATGAACACATATAGTTAGCCTCATGTGAATATTTAATCAATTAGAATAAACAACTATGTTTTATGTGCACATTTAATTAGGAATATTTCATACATGTGATTATGTAATGATCGGTGGATTGATTTCATATTATATATGTGACCATATAAATATTTATGAAAACTTTTACACTTTCTCAAGGAAATGGAATCAATGAAAAATATTTGTGTCACTTTAACTACAACAACATCATCTATGGACCGCAGAACAATGTCACCTACTTGATTCCTTGAACATCAAGTGGAAAAAATGATGGTCATGGAGTACCATTAAAACATTACAATCATATTCCTAGAGGATTCACATGAGGTTCTTTAGGAAGTAAATCTCAGAGGCCCACCACATTCAAGGAATTCTATGATAAAGTCACCAACACCATTTGTTACTGCTATCTACATTATGAATATATCGTTGGAGTGTGAAAATTAGTATATTCATTACATTAGGAAGGTGGATTAAGTAGTTTAACATGAATGAATCCTAATTTAAGAGTTTCACAAGTGTTATTATTTTAAATTTCTCTTGCGGCATGTGATAACCACCCCTCATCCACCTACTGAGGGTGTTACCCAGTAGGTCACCTCCCTTGACACTTAGATGAAAACACCATGGAGATCTCAAAAAAAAATAACATGATGAAAATAAAAGGGAGAAGGACCATATTGTTGCTTCCATAAGTGAATCATTCTTTTATATTCTAGTAGAAACTAGTTACCAAGCTTATATCCCTACTCTACCATATCAAGTTTGCATACCCATTACAGTGACACCCACTATTCTGGATCATATCACTTCCCTTCATATAAAAAGTTTGCCCATATATTTTGGTAGTGAATGGGGTAAGGTGCATATTCCCTCCTCTATGAAAGAATCTCATTGGAATATTTTGATGGTACATAGAGGAATGGATTGGTAATATATTCCCACTTCAATTGAAGACATATGCTGGCATGTCCTGGAGACCGAGAATTTTAGTCTTATATTCCTACACATACCCTTATAAAGTTCAAATATATTCTTCTAGCAACAAAGGAGATTCAATTAAATATTAAAACAATGATATGGGGATAGGAAGATACTCCTATTCTAACTGCCGAAGCAGTGTGACAGTATATCCAACATGACTAGATGGCTACGTCATAGCAAGTTCATACTATTTATCCCATTTAGGAGGATAATTGGTATATTTCAGTAAAGGATGAGGCATAAGAACTTGATTATAATGACCCAAGATTAACATTAATATAAATTACATCATTTTTTTTTGAAATATATAAACACACACCAAAAAGAGCATAACAATTTAGTTCCTTTTAAAACTTGGAACACAAAATTATAGTCTAGTGAATGATCTTCAATGTCTTACATAAGGATATTCCTCTTTAGTAACCCTTCTAAAACTTTTATTTATAACCTAGGGAAAAGAAAACATAAGAAAAGGGTGAGCTTAGTTGCTCAATAAGGGTAAAAAAGGGAGATATGTAAGCATAATCATGAATATAAGGGTATGAGAACATGATCATAACATTATAAGATACTGCCTTACATATCAAGTATCATATTCATGAATCATGGAAGAAATATTGGATTTTCATAAGACATGAAACATAAAAGAATCAAGAGAATAATTTATGAAATCATCACATAACAATAATACATGAAATTTTTGGAACACAAATAAACATATAATATGATTCTCTATAAGTCAAGGATCATTTAGAAGACATATTAGGGACATTTATAACATCCATAAACCAGAAGCTACTAAACCGATGCCCCGTGTCAGGTCGTCACAGGACTTCAAGCATGCCTCCTCATATGCCAGAGGTTTCTAAATAGTAGTGATGGTCTAATGGAACACACGGGGTGATTATAAATTCTTTATCAGAGTAATCTAGAATAGATAAAATATTAAATAAAGGAAAAAATAAACAATAAATGTGAAACATGCATTACTAACCATTTACCAAATAGTGTACAAACCATTACCAAACAATAAATATTCAATGTCATGATAACAATTCCATAGGTGAAGGAAAACGCAATGTTCAAAAAAACAAATGAATCCACAAAATGGATCCTGACTCTATGTATAGATCCTCAACCATGTATATCCCATGCCCAACTAAACTCCCTAGCATAGGGTATTTACCCTTGTCCTAAACTAAAACCAAGAAATATGTTTAGGTACCCAATGGAGGCTAGAGAATGGTGAGAGTACAACTCAGTAGGCCACCACCAATGGAGTCTACAAAATATATAGTCTAAACAAATAGTGTATAAAAAAAATCATTGACAAGGTAAACAAAAGACAACTTAGGTACAATTAATTAATAATATTCACTCTAACCATTTTAATCACTAAATCCATATTCTTCACTTGTTCCATGAGTTAGGAATTTATATCATTTACACCACAAACAAATCCAGTCAATTATCATGCATAATGGAATAAGTGAAGTTCCCTACCTAACAAGGGATAAACATTTCAAAAATAAAATACATCACACTTACCTTTGAGCCTTGGTCCAGGTAGTCTCATCAAATGATATTTTTAAGGGAATAAATCCTCTTTCCCTTTCCCTAACCCATGAATTACAGGGGTGGGGGTTAGAGACTCAGTCTAATCTAACCCATGCACATAGATCCTCAAGTCCAATACCCCCAACAACTAATATATGTTCACATTCTTATTAATACATTTAATAAATATACAATATCTCAAACCATACACAACCAATACACATAACATATAAAATTAATATTTCATACATCATATGTATCATCATCAATACCTAACCCATTAACACATTTACAATTTACATAACATGGTCCTTTTAACATATTTCCCTTTTTATACCTTAACCCATTTGGTATAAACAATAATTACCATACATTATAACATTTAATATATTCATCAATTTCCATACATTAATCCATTTACCACATTCATCAATTCCCAATAATTTACCCCTTTAACATGTTCATCATTTTATATTCATGGAGTCCATATATGCATTTCAACTACAATTCATAAGTCATTTAGAACAATCACATTATTCCATATAAACCATTTCAAAATAAGACAAACAATCCCTTATGACATTATCAAGGTCTGGACACTACTATAAAGATTTCCTTTTCAACTCAACTAACATACCAACATGTTTATCATGGTATCTACTTGTTCATAAGTCTATTATATGATTAACATTAAAATTTTCCATCTCTGGAAATGTTTGAACACCCCATGGGTGGCCTTGAATTAGTCTATTCAATCTCAATTCATCCATTGGGGATCATGAGGGGGGGGGGGGGTAAAATTCAACATTTAGCCAACCATTTTACCAAATATCACTAAAGGAAACAAATTCTCAACAAGGGTGAAGCAATAAAACAACCAAAAATGAACAAATAATCTTCAATACTATGAATTATAACTTGTATACTACCTACCTAAAATCAGTGGATGAATGATCACTAAACCTTGGCATTGGATCCATATTCAAACACCCTTTGAATCCTCAACCTAATATCCTCTAGAAAATTAGGGTTTTAGGGACTAGTAAGAATAAGAATAAAACCACAATCCGTTAATCCAAAAAAAGAAGCTAGTGGAGCATTAGATTTACTTGGATCTTGAATAAAAAAAACCAAAAGTACTCTAAATGACCTTGAATTAAAGGAAATTGGTCCTTGGGAAGATATGGGAGTTCAGGTCTATCACTAGGGCCATAGGAGGAAGAAATGAGAAGAAAATAGGGTGAAACACTTAAAATATTGAGGTGAAAAAAGTCAATTTATCACTTTTTAATGGGGAACATGATTTGGATGCATTGTTTTCCAAACCGTGTATAAACTATTCACCAAACTATGTCCATGAGGGGTCCATGTCATATGGTTAATTGGGGATCCCACACAGGTTGAAGAATCATGTGTAAACTATAAATAATACCTCTATCTGAGTTCTCATGGTTTGGATCTCACCTTGCATGATTTTGTTTAATCGTGCACCCCTCCTCTGGGATATCATGGTTTGGGTGCACTATTTCCTCTAACCATGCAACATGCATTGGATGGACTTTTTTTCCTCTCCTTCATGTCCCAAAACCCTGAAACATCCCTGAGCCACTTCATACACCCAATAAAGAATACATTAACCAAATTTAATATATTTTTATCAAAATTTAAACAATTACATACCTCCATGAAGTATGGAATCTTACAACCTCCCTACCTTATAATGGCTTGTCCTCAAGTATTACTTCCAAGCATCACTAAGCTTCTGAAGTAAAGATATCGGGTAATTCATCCTAATATCCAAATCTATTTCCCAAGTTTCTTCTTAAAAAATACCTCTCTACCTGGTTGACGCCCAAATTTAGCCAAGAGAAGAAGGGTAGAACGGTCCTTGTAGTGTAGCTTGGGTTGTCGATTCCACAGAGACCTAAGAAGATACCTAAGAGATGGATTTTTGGCTATGAAGTGGCCAACTTGGATTTATTTTGGATGGGTTTTAATGATATCTAATAGATTAAAGTGAATTAAATTTAAAATAATGAGTTGATCCTAGGTTATCGCTCGGGGTGGATTGGACGTATTTTCTTTTTAATGATTTCAATTTCTTAAATTTGAGAAGGGTTCATTTAAGGAGATAAAAAAACATCATCACTTACTGGTTTAATTCCTACAACCTCTAATACTAATTATCTATACACTTTAAGGATCAAAGTTTTGAGTACCTCAAGGTGAAGGATCATATTAGTACTTGAAGTGTGTGACCTTAAATTCAACAAGGACGACGGAGTTTAAAAATCATCAAATAAAAATCTCAATTAAAGAAGTGATTATACATTAATTAGGTGATAAATAACATCCAATATATCCCCTTTCTACTCCCTTGGATCAACCCATAAGTGGGTTAGCCCTCCATTGATCCCATGGTTTCAATGGAAGCGTAAAGTAGACTCATGAGGGAGGAAATGGAGAAGTAAAGAAAACAACAAAAATAAAATGATCACTCCACTGTTGTGTGAATAATTTCACAAGGGTTGGTGTGAATAAATTCACACCTTGATCCAATGGTATCAAAGTGATATGAAGAACAACAGAATAAGAGTCGAATAAGGAACTTTTATTAAGAAACTAATGTGAATTGAACAACTTACATGTGAAAGACAAATTTGAGGCAACAAAAATGCAGCATAACATTACAATTGAACAAAGCATCCAAGATCTTCAACTCCTTCACCAAAACTGCCTTAAATAGGCATTTTGGGAGCCTTGGGTCGAGCATCAAACAGTACAAAGCATCTCAATTAATTTTGGTAGGCCATAGGTGGTGGAAAGCTTGTGGAATTTGAAATTTTCCACATTTGACCCGAGGTGGCAGCCAGCTTTCCTTCACCGAACAGAAGCGTCTCTAAGACCTTCTAGATGGCCGAATAAGAGTGGGCCATAGAAGAAGAATATGAAGATCCGGCTGTATTCTAACCTCTTGTAAAATATGGGCCCATTTTGAGTTACGGATACGGAGATATGATGAAATTAGTGGACAGTTTTTCTCGGCCGCATAATCTGGCCCGGAATTGTGTCTCTAACTTGGGCCATTTTAATGACCATCATAGAGGCCTAATCAGCATTGGATCATGAAGAGTTATTTGTTCCTATGAATGTCTGATAACCTCACTCAGAATTTGGGATTCATTGGGTCTGTATGTTGGGCCCCACAGTCTCATCAGTGGGCTAGTGTCCAATCTTCCTTCTCTAGAATTGCTTCCTTTCATCACAAAATATCCCCATATTCTTCCATGAATTAACCATTGATCCCTGAATGAAAAATGTTCAAATTTAAGTGTAGATAAATATACCAAAATATAAAATTAAAATAAAATTGATAATTACATTCCTTAGTATCATATGACTCATTGGGCCTAAATTGGTGTATATTAGTCATGAAGTGCACAAATGATGAGAATGGATGTTCATAATGAAAATGCAATAACTCAGGATCATAAGATAAAAAATGAACATTTAATACCATTAAAATGTAATTAAAATATATTTTTTTATTGGATAATCACACCCCCAACTTGAGATTTGCTAGTCCCGAGCAAATAATTCAATGATTTTATTTGAATTCCTTTCATCAAACACATTATAACAAACAATGCTCACAATGTAAACTGCACACAAATATATTTTTATAACCTATCAAGATAATTTAAAACAAGATTAATTTAAATGCAGATCCCAATCCCAAGCCCATTCCTTTGATCAAATCCATCATCATACTTCATCCAACTCAATTATGTGTAATGATGTGTTGTGTATCACAATAGATATGGGGGTTCATTTTCATTCAAGGGGGAAATCATAGAAGCGCTAGGTGGAATCACATTTAATCCTAATATGAGTATTCTTAATTCTTTTTTTTTGCAATATTTCCATAGTAATTGAGATTGCAGTTAATCAAATTAACCCATGTAGCAAGACTTTTCCGATGACTCCCAGACTCGAAGGCCTTAGGGCACAAAGTGAAGCCCACATACTCGGGCATCGTCTCGAGTTAACTTAATCAAAAACAAAGTCATATTACCATAAATATAGATATATTGAAAAATTCACGGCTAGAAAACTCTAGAGTCATGATCCCCAAGTGCCAAAAGCCTCGCATTTTATCAATCCATTGCTCTACACACAATTTTTTTTTTAATAAATTTTTTAGTTTTTTTTAATACTAATATTATTCATAAAAATAAAACCAGCCTATGCTATTTATTATGGGACCCCAAAAATTCAAATTAGTACCCCACAGTCTAGAGGACGTGCATTGTGGCATTTTTTTATTTGGATGAAAATATAAACGATGAAATATCACATTGGACAGCCACACTTTCCAAAATCTATGCTTTTAAACTTAATCATTAATTAAATTAAGAGTCAAGGAAATAATAATTATTTGATATGTAGTTTTTATGTGAGCAAAGATGTTATTATATGAATGATAAAGGAATTTTACTTCTTTTTATTATCATTGTTTTTTTAAACAAACATTTTGTTTCCACACACCCCAACTTAGAATGAAACTGTCCCTAGTTTCATAAAAACAAAATTTAGAATGGGGTAGAGGAATAAAAAGGGGAGTTCAATAGGGAAATTGAAATATGAGGATCATGGAATGAAGTCACCTGGTGGTTGAAGTTTGAAGTTCTTGCCGCTCGAATTTATTCCTTTGATATCCATGTCGGTTGCAAAGTTCCCTAGTGGAAAAAGGAAAAAAAAACAAAAAAAAAAACAAACAATATATATATATATATATAATAAAGGAAGTAAAATATAAGAATATATATAAAAATTATAGAATAAGGAAGCACAAGAAGATGTAGGTCAGTGGTAAGCGCGCGCCCCTGTCTCCCTTCGGTCCCGGGTTCGAGTCCCCGCGGCTTCGCCAGTTGTGACGGGGTTTTCCCCACGGCCTATGGCGTGGACTTTTTTATTATTATTATTTTATTTTTATTTTTATCTTAACCTATAAAATATTAAAAATAAAACAAAATAAACTGATGATACATTGTCTTCTTTTTAAATTTCTGGGTAAGGTATTACTCAAGGATCACACCACGTGACACAGATGAATATGGAGCTCCTCTTTCGTACCCATCCATACTCATTATAGAAGAACAGGTCAACAGTTTATTATTTTTTTTTCAAAATATCAAAATGTCTCATTAACCCTATTTAAAATATAAAGTTGATTAAAACAACGACATTATTGGAAACTTGAAAACCATGGGTAGCCTCCCATCAGTGCTTTGTTTAACGTCGTTAGCCCGACATGGACCCTAAATCTATTAATTTGTTCCTTGTTCATAAGTTGGCTCAGTTAACTCAACCTCTATTTCCTGTTTATTGAATGATTCAATGAATAGTTTTAACCTTTGACCATTGACATTGAAAATGTAACCACTTGTGGGATCTTGAATCTCTACTGCCCCATGGGGGAATACATGATGCACTATGAAAGGTCCTGACCATCTAGACCTTAACTTTCCCGGATGTAAATGAAGTTTTGAACTATACAAGAGCACAAGTTTTCCCGGTTCAAAATGTTTGACCTTGATATTCCTAGATTGGTAGGCTTTAACTCTATCTTTATTGATCCTTGAATTTTCATAAGCCTCCATCCTTAGTTCCTCTAGTTCATTGAGATCTAATTTTCTTTTTGTTCCGGCCAATGAGAGATCATAATCCATTTTCTTAATTGCCAAAAAGGCCTTATGTTCAATCTCCCCTGGCAAATGGCATGCTTTACCATAATCCAACCTATATGGGGACATTCCTAAAATGGTTTTATAAGCGGTTCTATAGGCCCAAAGAGCATCTAAGAGTTTCTCAGACCAATCTTTCCTAGAGGGGTTGACAGTTTTTTCAAGAATTTGCTTAATTTCACGAGTGGCTAACTCAGCTTGACCATTGGTCTATGGGTGGTAAGCAGTGGACACTTTGTGAGAAATTCCATATTTTTCCATGAGTGATGAGAATGGACGATTGAAAAAATGAGTTCCACGATCACTTATGATAGCCCTAGGAATTCCAAATCTAGAGAATATGTTTTCTTTTAGGAATCTAATCACAGTTTGATGATCATTGGATTTTTTGGGAATGGCCTCAACCCATTTTGAGACATAATCAACAGCTAAGAGTATGTAGATGTATCCCTGAGAGTTTGGTAAGGGACCCATGAAATCAATTCCCCAACAGTCAAAGATTTCAACCACTAAGATGGGAGTGAGTGGCATTTGATTCCATTTTGTGATAGACCCTACTTGTTGACACCTAGGATAGCTTTGAAAAAATGTGTAGGAGTCCCTTGAGAGGGTGGGCCAGAAAAGACCACATTGAAGAATCTTAGCAGATGTTTTCTTAGAGGAAAAGTGACATCCACATGCCTCACTATGACAGAATTTAAGGATGGACTCTTGTTCAGATTCTGGAACACACCTCCTAATGACTTGGTCAGGGCAGAACTTATAGAGGTATGGATCATCAAACACATAGTGTCTAACATCAGAAAGGAATTTCCTTCGAGCTTGAGTCCCTAATAATTTTGGAATGACTCTTGTCACTACGAAATTTGCTATGTCAGCATACCAAGGGCAGTCACTCACAGAGTATAAGTGTTCATCAGGAAACGAATCAGACACAGAAAGGTGATTTGAGTTGTCTTTGAATTCCATCCTAGAGAGGTGATCAGCTACAACATTTTCAACTCCCTTTTTATCCATGATTTTGAGGTCAAATTCTTGTAAGAGAAGGACCCACCTAATCAGTCTAGCCTTATCATCTTGTTTTTGGAAGAGGTATTTTAGTGCAGAATGGTCAGTGAACACAGTGATGGGTGATCCTAAGAGGTAGGACCTAAACTTCTCTAAGGAAAACACAATAGCAAGTAACTCTTTTTCAGTGGTGGTGTAGTTGATTTGGGCATCATTTAAGGATTTACTTGCATAAGAAATGACATAAAGAGTTTTATCACAATGTTGTCCTAACACAGCTCCAACAGCAAAGTCACTGGCATCACACATAAGTTCAAAAGGAAGGTTCCAATTTGAAGATTTCATAATGGGAGGAGAGGTGAGAAAGTATTTGAGGGTTGAGAATGAACCCTCACAGCTCTCTTTCCAAACAAATGGAGCATCCTTTACTAAGAGTGCACAAAGGGGATGGGATATTGAACTAAAGTCCTTGATGAATCTTCTATATAAACCAGAATGTCCTAAGAAATACCTCACTTCCTTGACAGTTTTGGGTGATGGAAGGTGATGAATGATGTCAACCTTTGCTTTATCAACTTCTATCCCCCTACTCGAGACCAGATGGCCTATAACAATTCCCTCTTTAACCATGAAATGACATTTTTCCCAGTTTAGGACCAGATTTTTTTCTTCACATCTTGACAAGCCTTTCTCCACATTTTGCATACATCCCTCAAAAGTATCCCCAAACACAGAGAAGTCATCCATGAAGACCTCAAGAAAATCCCCTACCATGTCTGAGAAGATTCCCATCATGCAACGCTGGAAGGTTCCAGGGGAATTGCATAACCCGAAGGGCATGCGTTTGAATGCAAAGGTACCGAAAGGACATGTGAATGTAGTCTTCCCTTGATCCTCTAGGGAGACCACAATTTGATTGTACCCCGAGTACCCATCTAAGAAATAGTAGACGGCATGACCTGCCACTCTCTCAAGGACTTGGTCAATGAATGGTAAGGGGAAATGGTCCTTCTTGGTGAATGAGTTTAGTTTCCTATAGTCAATGCAGACCCTCCATCCACTACTCACCCTTGTTGGAAAAATCTCTCCATCCTCATTGGTTATCACTGTGATTCCAGCCTTTTTTGGAACCACTTGGATTGGGCTCACCCATTCCCTCTAAGCTATGGGATATATGATACCAGCTTTCAAAAATTTTAGAAGTTCCTTCCTTACTACCTCCATGATATTAGGATTGAGTCGCCATTGAGGTTGACGACATGGCTTTGAATCAGATTCTAGAACAATCCTATGAGTCCTGATAAGTGGGATAATCCCAAGAATATCAAAAAGGGTCCAACCAATGGCTTTCTTATGCTTCCTAAGGACATCTAGAAGCATCCTCTCATGATTGGATTCAAGAGAAGAAGAAATGAAAATAGGATGTCTTTGATTTTCCCCTAGGAAGGCATACTTTAGTGCAGCAGGAAGTTCCTTCAATTCAAGATCAGGTTGGTTCAGAATTTCAGCAGAAGATTGGGACATTGGATCAAGATCAATTTCTTTTTTTAGAGGTTCAGATAGGATTGATTCCTCACATGTAGAAGTTTCAGCTACTAGATTGGCTTGATCAGATTTAGGTAAGGAATTTAGAGGGGTCTCTATGAAATTGGTTTCTTGAAAGGCTTCACTAATTGTTGGACCTAAGACTTCATCATAAGAGCAATTTGAAAATGATTCAAGACAAGGAGATAAACTTCCTTCATATGAACAAAGGAAATCAATCTCATTCTGACTTAAACATTCATCAAATATTCCTTGATGTTCCATGGATTCATTATCAATGCTTCCTATCATGTTTACTTCATGAATATCCTCGTCATCCCCTATTTGTGAGCTTGCATTATAGATGTTCAAGTCTAGACTCATGTTCCCAAAGGTGATGGTCATGTTCCCATTTCAGACTCGGATAACAGAGTTGATTGTTGCAAGGAAAGGACGACCAAGGATGATTGGGGTTTGTTACTTATTTCCTAAATTTGGATGGTTGTCAAGGACAATGAAATCAGCAGGGTAGATGAAGTTTTCAACCTTTACTAGAATGTCCTTTAAAATCCCCTTTGGAACCCAAATGCTACGATCAGCAAGCTGAAGTGTGACAGATGTGGGTTGGAGTTCTTCTAGGCCTAACTGGAAGTACACAACATATGGGATGAGATTGACACTAGAACCTAGGTCACACAAGGCCTTGAAAACTTTACTTTCTCCTAGTTCAACATTGATGTAAGGGCAACCTGGGTCTTTCAACTTAGGAGGAATGGTCCCCTGAATGGTGGTACTCACATTAGCAGCCAAAAGGACTTGGTTTTTATGTGAAAATTTTCTTTTAAAAGTGCACAAGCCCTTAAGGTACTTTGAGTAGGCAGGTATAGTTTGGATGGCATCGAGAAGGGTTATTTTCAACTTGACTTGTGAAAATATTTCCCTCAACGTTTCACTCAGTTCAGGCTTGGATTTCCCCCTCATGCCTTGGGGAAATGGTGCAGGTTGTGGGGTTGTTTGTTGAAGAGTTGTTTCTTTCACATTGTTATCAGTTTCCTCAGTTTGATCTTGTGGTTCATTTGAATTTTCATCCAAGTTTGAATCTTCAGGTGGGTTCTGAATTAGTTGTTCAGGTTTCTCAATTGATTTCCCACTTCTTAAAACAGTCACATCCTTTAGTTGTTCATGAGTTGTTTGAGCACAACTTGACTCTCCCCTTGAAGTTGAGGATGGCATCGCCTGAGTAGGCATGGGTGCCTTTTCTGTTTTGATGGTTTTAAGTTCTTGTTTTAGGGAAGAGACTTCTGAGTTCATCCTCTCCATTTGTTTGCACAGATGTTTTAGTAGGCTTTATGGAATAGTTTGGGTTGGTGCTTGAGTAGGTTGGTTTATCCCAGGGGGATATTTTGGAGGTGGGATAGTTTGTTGATAATGGACCAGTGGCTGTTGGTATTGGATAGGTTGGGTTTGGAACTAGTTATGGGTTTGGTAGTTCTGTTGAGGGTAAGGATTTTTCCCTTATGGTTGGCTATGTTGCTGGTTATCTTTCCATCGGAAGCCTGGGTGGTCATTGTACCTTGGATTGAAGGTGTTTTGGTATTGGGGCTTTTGAAAGTTCAGGGCATTGACTTTCGCTGGGGGTCCTCCCAGAAGAACATCCTTGATAGATGGAATGGTTGGGCAGTTTTCTGTTTTATGGTCATGTTTGTCACAAATTGTGCAAACAAGGTCTACATTTTGGATTTCATGGACTTTCCTAAGGTCTATCTCTTCAACCTTCCTAGAGAGTGCTGCGAGTTTATCCCTAAGGATTTCCTCTTCTCTAAGTGTATGAATTCTAATGGTTCTTTGTGGCTTTTCAGAATAAGGTGAAGTTCCCCAAGTTTGGTTTTGTTCAGCCAGACTTTCCAGATACTCGTAAGCATCATTTGGGGCATTGGTTTTAAAATTTCCATTACACATCATGTCAATGAATTGTTTATTACCCGGACCCAACCCTTCATAGAAAATTCTCACTTGTTCAAGTATGGAAAACCCATGGTGTGGAACCATGTTTAGGGTCTCTTTGAACCTCTCCCATGTTTCATAAAATGACTCTCCCTCTTTTTCAAAAAAGTTTTGGATGCTCTTTTTAAGTGCAATTGTTTTGTGATGAGGGAAGTATTTTTTGTAGAATTCTCTTTGTAGTTGGTCCCAAGAGTGGATTAATGCAGGTCTCAAGTTGCTTAGCCAATTTTTAGCTTGATCCTTTAATGAAAAATGAAATAGCCTCATCTTAGCGGATTCTAGTTGATGTGGGGGACACATGGTTTCAACAATGTCGTTGAATTCTTTGACATGAAGGTATGGCATTTCTGACTCCATCCCATGAAAGGTTGGAAGGTGGTTTAGGAAATGGGGTTTGAATATGTAGTTGGTGTCTCCTATGGAATTGTGTCTAATGCATTAGGGGGCATTGGTCCAAGCTGGAGTGTGGTAGTCGTTCATGGTTTGATCAACTATATTCCCTAAGTTTGGAGCTTCTTGGTTTTGGTTTCCCATTTGATTCTTCCCAGGGTTTACAATTTGATTTTGTGGATGACCCTCCATTGAACTTGTTTCAAGTTCTGACTTTGGGGTTTCAAGAATATTTGAATCTGATTTAAACAATCCCTTAGGTGCACTTTACTCCCCTATCCTAGGACTTTCCACCCTAACTAGTCTGTTTGAGAAATCACGGGTGTAGGCGGACATGCGCCAAAAAAAAGCGAGAAAGGGACAAGATAAGAGATCCTGGGTGAGAGTAGAAGAATGGAGGTGATGAATGAAGGTTTTTTTGGATCTAAGGTACTTACTTGGTCCCCGGAAATGGCGCCAAAATTTGGTTCACACCCAAATTTACCCAAGTGAAGAAGGGTAGAACGGTCCTTGTAGTGTAGCTTTGGTTGTCGATTCCACAGAGACCTAAGAAGATACCTAAGAGATGGATTTTTGGCTATGAAGTGGCCAACTTGGATTTATTTTGGATGGGTTTTAATGATATATAATAGATTAAAGTGAATTAAATTTAAAAGAATGAGTTGATCTTAGGTTATCGCTCGGGGTGGATTGGACGTATTTTCTTTTTAATGATTTCAATTTCTTAAATTTGAGATGGGTTCATTTAAGGAGATAAAACAACATCATCACTTACTGGTTTAATGCCTAAACCCTCTAATACTAATTACCTATACACTTTAAGGATCAAAGTTTTGAGCACTTCAAGGTAAAGGATCGTATTAGTACTTGAAGTTTGTGGCCTTAAATTCAACAAGGATGATGGAGTTTAAAAATCATCAAATAAAAATCCCAATTAAAGAAGTGATTATACATTAATTAGGTGATAAATAACATTCAATACAGCCCCTTGATACTCCTTTGGACCAACCCATAAGTGGGTTAGCCCTCCATTGATCCCATGGTTTCAATGGAAGCGTAATGTAGACTCATGAGGGAGGAAATGGAGAAGTAAAGAAAACAACAAAAATAAAATGATCACTCCACTGTTGTGTGAATAATTTCACAAGGGTTGGTGTGAATAAATTCACACCTTGATCCAACGGTATCAAAGTTATATGAATAACAACATAATAAGAGTAGAATAAGGAACTTTTATTAAGAAACTAAAGTGAATTGAACAACTTACATGTGAAAGACAAATTTGAGGCAACAAAAATGTAGCATAACATTACAATTGAACAAAGCATCAAAGATCTTCAACTCCTTCACCAACACTGCCTTAAATAGGCATTTTGGGAGCCTTGGGTCGAGCCTCAAACAGTACAAATCATCTCTATTAATTTTGGTAGGCCATAGGTGGTGGAAAGCTTGTGGAATTTGAACGTTTCCACATTTGACCCGAGGTGGCAGCCAGCTTTCCTTCACCGAACAGACGCATCTGGAAGACCTTCTAGAAGGCCGAATTAGAGTGGGCCATAGAATAATAAAATTAATATCCTGATGTCTTCTAACCTAATGTAAAATATGGGCCCATTTTGAGTTACGGAATACGAGATATGATGAAATTAGTGGACTGTTTTTCTGGGACGCAGAATCTGGCCCAGAATTGTATCTCTAACTTGGGACGCTTTAATGACCACCATAGAGGCCGAATCAGCATTGGATCATGAAGAGTTATTTGTTCCTATTAATGTCTTCTAGCATCCCACAGAATTTGGGATTCATTGGGACTGTACGTTGGGCCCCACAGTCTCATCCGTGGGATAGTGTCCAATCTGCCTTCTCTAGAATTGCTTCCTTTCATCACAAAATATCTCCATCTTCTTCCATGAATTAACCATTGATCCCTGAATGAAAAATGTTCACATTTAAGTGTAGATAATGTTCCCAAAATATCAAATTAAAAGAAAATTGATAATTACATTCCTTAGAATCAGATGACTCATTGGGCCTAAATTGGTGTATATTAGGCATGAAGTGCACAAATGATGAGAATAGATGTTCATAATGAAAATGCACTAACTCAGGCCCATAAGATCAAAAATGAACATTTAATACCATTAAAATGTAATTAAAATATATGTTTTTATTGGATAATAACTGCCATAAAGCTCGAACCAATGACATAGTATCTCCCCACAATAATTTCTCACTCTGATCCATAATACGAACTACATACTCCTCAAAGGACACATCATCCTCAAGCTCAACTTCCTAAACATCGATCATGTGATATAGGTTAGGGTGATACTGTAGAATCTGTGAAACATGAATCAAATCATGCATAATAATATAATTCAATGGAAGAACTAATTTTTATGACACTAGTTCAATCCTTTCCATCATCTCAAACAACCCCATGTACTTAGGTACCAACATTCCCTATTTCTGAATCCAACGATGACCCAACCTTGGTGACACCCTAAGAAACACATGATCAGCCATAACAAACTCAAAGAGGTATATGATTCCGATCCTCATATGGAATATTTATACACTAATCTATCTCTATATGCTTCTAAATTAACTAAACCTACTCTAATGTCTCTAACACAAGACTCAGTTTGAAAAACTTTGATTCCCCAGCTTCCTTCTAACATAATAGTAACCTACATGGCCTCCCGTAGAGTGCCTAATACAACGCCGTGTGAATCCTTTCATGGTAATTGTTGTTATAATAGAAATAAAAAATCACCAAGTGATTTTCCCATGATCCAAACAATTCTATGATACAAGCTCTCAACATGTTCTCTAGTACATAAATGGTATGTTTTGACTGCCCATACTTCTGTAGGTGGAAATCCACACTCAAAAATACCTAGGTACCCAAAACATTATGTAATAATTTCTAGAAGAACAATTTAAGACATGGATAATGGTTCAAAAATATCATTTGAATCACTTTATACAACAAAACTACCTCATGAACATTGAACTCACAAATCTGATGAACAGTGATGGTCTCTTGAGTTGGTATGAAATGTGATACCTTGGTCAAGAAATCCACAACTACCAAAATAACATCATTATTCTGTGGAATCCATGGAAGTACTACAACAAAATAAATTTTCAAATCATCCCATTTCATTTACATAATGGTTAATGGTTGCAACAAACCACCCGACTACTTGAAGTTCATCCTTCACCAACTAATAGGTAAGACATCATGCCACAAAACATGCGACCTCTTACTTCAGCGCTGGCCACCGATACTTCCTAAAAAGACAATGATACATTTGGATGAATCAATTATTCACTTACTACTTTGATCCATGAAACTCACACATCATCTCTTCACACATACACGTTGGAATGACCACACAACCATGAACATGAATGGTCCCATCACCTCCAACGGTCCAACTATAAGTTGAATCCCCAACTTTAAAACCTTCCCTCAAAGACAAGCTTTTTAGATCCTCATATTGCATTTCCATATTATTTCTCAGAAGCATGAAATCCACTGGTAAGTATGAAAGGGTCATATACCATTGGAAATCCTACACCACAAGATACATCTCACCAAACATATCCATCATCTTTCAGTCTAAAATTGATTCTTGAACTGCCAGATTTTGAGTCTTCCAACTCAAAGAATCTGTGACACTATTTCCAAATAACACTAACAGAATATGTACTTTAGTATTTTATGATTGGAATACACTATAAAATATTCCCCAATAAGTAATGATGCCAACATTTTAATGATTGAACCACTGAAACCAATTCAAGATCATGTATAGGGTAATTTAATTCATGAGGAATCAACCACTGTGACCTATAAACTAAAACATGATCATCCTACATGAACACTACTCTATGAACAATATTAGGTGCATCAAAAATCCATGTATATTTCTTATATGGATCGGGTAAGATCAGAATTGGTGTTGTTTTCAACAACATATTTAATTCCTAAAAAGTATTCTCGCATGCCCTAGACCACTCAAACATGACACCCTTTTGGGTCAAGACTGATAGTGGTGCTGATAAATGAGAAAAATATTTAATGAACCTTCTATAATAGCTGGACAAGCCCAAATAACTTTGTACTTCAGAAAAATTATTGGGCAACTCCCAAGACACAACTACATGCACTTTCATTAGGTCTATAGACACACCTTACTATGAAATGATGTTCCCTAATAATTGTACCTTGTCAATACAGAAATGAAATTTGGATATCTTATCATATAGTATATACTCTCTCAGTGAACTCAGTATGATGTCAAAATGTTTTGAATGATTGTCATGAGTTTTGGAGAACATTAATATTTCATCAAAAAAGATGACAACAAAATGGTTATGGCATGGGTGAAAGTTTCGGTTCATCACGTCCATAAACACAGATAGTGCATTGGTTATCCCGAAAAACATAACAAAAAATTCATACAACACATACCCGATTCTAAAGGTAGTCCATGACATATCATAAGGTCACACTCTTAGCTGATGATTCCCTGATCTTAGATCAATCTTGTAGAAAAATAAAGCACCTCTCAACTAGTAAAAAAGATCATTTATTCTAGGAAGAGGGTATTTTTTGTTAACCGTCATCTGAATCAGCTTCCTTCAATCAAAATATATTCATAAGGATCCATTATCTCTCTTGGAAAACAACATAGGATATCCCCAAGGTGACATACTAGGCTAAATAAAAACTTTACTCTAAAACTCCTCCAACTAAGTTTTAAATTCCTAGAGTTCTCCAGATTCCATTATATACATCAAAATGGAAATAGGTTTTTCTCTCGACAAAAATTTTATCATTAACTCAACATCTCTCTCGAGTGGAAGCCCTAAGAATTACTCAGAAAATACATCCTAAAACTTATCCACCACACAAGGAAACACAAGATTCTCTAGTCCCCCATCATCAAGCATAAGACAAGCCACTTAGGATGTGATTTAATACAACTACCAACAAACTAGCCTTGCACAGCCTTCCTAGACATCCCATTCGCCATGATGAGATGCATGTCTCCCTTAAGAGATGTGAATGTTACCCTAAAATGGTAACCATAAATATGGTATTGGTATAACACTATCTAGTTCATACCCAAAATTAGATCAAAATCAAACATCTCAAGAACAAGAAGTCCCATAGAAAATGGTACCCACCAACCTCGAGCACACAACCCTTACATTTTATGATATTTTCTTCTCTCACCCCTAACTGTGTATCAATTGACATGACCCCATAAATAAATTCTACTACTAGACCCAACACAACCATAAAATGAGTAGTTAATATGTGTGCATGGAACCTGTATCAAATAAATCAATAGAAGGAACATAATCTACAAGAATAATACCTAGAACTATTGATGATATAGCCACATCACCGCTGAGTGTAGAATTAACTATATGGAGATGACCTACCCCTATGCCTTGGGTCCCTATCTAAATCCCTGGTGCTATATTTCCCTATTAGTATGGATGCTCTCATCATGGAGTACTATTCCCACCACCTCTACCGGTGTGGCCGATAGAGAACTATCTACCTATTTGATATAGGGTAACTAACCCCTTCCTACACCCGACATCAACTTCGATCCTCCATCTGTGCCTAGCCATTGAGGGTTCTTATAGAACCGTTGCACATGCCCCATTATGCCGCATGGTTGGTACTCTACTGCTGGCTGGGGGAACAAAACCTGCATGTGTCTTAGCCTACCACACTGATAGAAAAACTCCTATCCACCACCCTAAGATGCTGATCCTCTCTTTGTAATACTCTTCATACTACTACCCCGGTGAAGATTTCTGAAATGATGCTTCCGACCCTCGAAAATTGAACCCTCAGTCCATCCAACTAGAACCACATGTCCACCATCTGAAGCCTCCCTCAAGATCCCTTTATAAATAAAGGCACGATATACCACTTTTGTAAACATGTTTTAATGGATAAGGTTTACCTGGGAATTAATTTCATGTCTAATTTTATCTTGAAAATGTCTTTTCATAGCAGCCTCATCCCATGCCAATGCTGGGTCAAAGTGTTGCATGTCCCTAAAGTAGTATCCATAATCCATCAGTGAAATCATCCCCTGGGTCAACCTCATAAACTCAGCATCCCACTACTATCTCATGGTCTTTGGATAGAAAATCTCTAAAAACATTTCCTAGAAGTATTTCCATAATATACCATCTGACTGCTGAGACTGAACCAAAGTATCCCACCAGTGCTTCGCTGGTCCCCATAATATAGATGCTTCAAACTTGACTCTCTTCTCTAAAGGAGACTCTATGTGATCCAAATTCAACTAGATGGTCTCTATCTAGAACTCTTCATCCTTAGGTACAGCCTATCTAGAAAATGTTTGAGGGTGTTCTAATTGAAACACTCTGTTCAGATCAAACATTGTCCACCCTACCCTCCCTAGGTCATATTCCATCATTTGGATAAAGTGAACAAAGTTCTCAAGGAACCTCCCATATCTTCTATAACACTGAACCATTAGGGTTTCTTAACCCACCTCTAGTGGATCATTCTTAGTGATATACTCTTAATTCCCAAATGACACCCATCTTTGTGGTGGCATTTTTATACAATTCTAAATTCACATATCATAACACTTAATATAAAACATTCACAGTTTAAATAAAATAATTCTATCCACTATCCACAAACAACCCAATTCACATACACTACCCAAATGAATAACGTCACATATAGAAAACTATGTTAAACCATTCCTACCATTGGTCATGGTGAACATGGGGTAAACCAACTTATATAGTCATAAGCCTTTCATTATACACCTTTTAAAACCATTAAAATAATCACAAAATAAATCATCCCTCTTAGGCACTTTTCTCATTTCACAACTTATTACAACCAACATTTTAACTCATTCACAACCTTTGTTAAGAATATTTTTTTAACCCTTCTTTAAAATTCTTTCCTTTTTACCCATTTTCATCCTTTTCATTAGACAAAATTTTCTTAAAATTTCCATAGAAAGTAAAATACATTATAACATTCATGTCCCACACACCCATTCCATGTGTTCCTATCATCATGAATTCCACTTATATCTCTAGGTGCCTATAATAATGCATGAATGCATAACCACATGCCATTATGTCCATGATGAAAATATCATAAAACAATCACATCACAAAACAAGTGAATCACCCAATGGCGAAATATCATTCAACTGTAACAACACACATCAGGAACAACAATTACCACCTTGGGTACTTGGGTTTTACCTAGTAAATTGGTTAGATAATCCCAAGAACGAGATCATTTCCAAGATTCGACACTTCAAAATATTCTTTATACCATTACCAAATAGTAAGGTAGAGAAAATAACTCCTATGATAACACTTTGTAACATTCCCAACCCAGAAGCCACTAAACTGGTTCCCCATGCTGGATCACCACATGACCTCAAGAGCACCTCCTCGTATACCATAAGTTGTCAAATAATAGCAAGGGTCTAATAGAACACTTGGAGAGAATATACCCTCTTTACCAGAGTAAGCCACAATAGATAAGACATGAAATAAAGGAAACAATTGAAAATAAATAGGAAACATGAATTAATAACCATTTCCCAAACACAGTACAAACCACAACAAAAAAATATATATTCCATGTCATACTAATAATGCCAAAGGTGAAGGAAAACCCAATGTAATAAACAAAAAAAAAATCCCCAAAGCAGGTCCAAACTCCATGTTCAGATCCTCAACTATGCACATACCCAGCCCAACTCAACTCCCTAGCATGGGGCCTTTTACATTGTCTTGACCAACAACCAAGAAATATACTCGGGTAGCCAATGGTGGCCCAATTAGGGTGTGACTATACCTCAGTAGGACACCACCAACATTGTCTACAAAATATCCAGTCTAAATAGATAGTGCATGCGAAAAAATAAATCATTGACAAGGTAAAAAAAATACAACATGGGTGACATTAATTAACAATATTCACTTTTACCATTTAAATCACTTTATCCATATTCTTCACTTGTCCCATGGGTTATGAATTTAAATCATTTACACCATATCCTAAGATGTTAAATTATAATGCATAAGAAAATAAATCAAGTTCTCTATCACACTGGGGATAAACATTTCATAATGAAAATACATAACACTTAACTTGGAGCCTCGACCCACGTAGTCTCATAAAATTCAACTGTTTGGGTTATAGAGCCCTAGTACCCTTCCGTAGAACCTTCATTATAGTGGTGAGGTTTAGAGCCTCAATTTTACCCAAATCATGGTCATATTTCCTCAAGTCCAATACCCCACAACTAAAAATCAATGCACACATACTTATTTATTCATTTACCAAATATACCATGTCCGAAAACATACACAACCAATAAAAATAACATTTATAAACATTTTATACATAATATGAATAATCATAAATCCCTAACCCACTATCACATTTATAATTTACTTATGATGGTCCATCTAACGTATTTCCCTTTCTATACCTTAAACCATTTAGCATAATCAACAATTCCAATACATTATCCCATTTAACACATTAATCAATTCTCATACATTAACCCATTTAACACATTAATTAATTCACAAGAATTTACAATATTTAACATGTTCATCATTTTATATGCTTTAACCCCACTTATGAATTTTAAGTACAATTAAAAAGTCATTTAGCACAGTCTCATTATTCTATCTATCCCTTCTCATAATAAGCCAAAAACCCCCTATAAAATTATCAAGGTCTAAACACAACTATAAATATTTCCTTCTCAACTCAAGTAACATAACAAAATTTTTATCATGGGATCTAGTTGGTTACAACCCAATTCAATTCTTACTATTAAAATTATCCATGAACGAGAATATTGGTTCACCCCATGGGTGGTATTAAATAGGTCTAGTCAATATCAATGCATCCCATAAGGATCATGAGGGGGTCCAATTCATAATTTTGCAAACCATTTTACAAAATCTTACAAAAGGAAAAAATTATACAACAAGGGTGAATCAATAACACAACCACAAATGCACAAATCCACTTTTAGACTATTAAATATAACTTTTAGACCACCTACCTCAAATTTGTAGATGAAAACTCTCTAAACCTTGGCCTTAGATCCATATTAAATAACCCTTTGAAGCCTTAACCTAAGATCTTTTGAAAAAGAGGGTTTTAGGGATTCATGAGAAGATTAAAAAAACCAAAAGTCCTAATCTAGATAAAAGAAGTATAAAGAGTGTTATACTTACCTGGAGCTTTGATCCAAAACCAATGATACTCCAAATGACCTAGAATAAATGGAGATCAATACTTGGGAAGATTTAGTGCTTTAGGTTTGTCACTAAGTCTTGAGGGGGAATAAATGGGATGAAAATTGGGTGAAGCAATTAAAATAATGAGGGGAAAAGGTAATTTATCACTTTTTAATGGGGTGTACAGTTTTCCAAAACATTCACCAACCATGTGAAAACCTCTTTCTAAGAGTGGTCCAAGTCACACGGTTACCTGGGGATCCCGTACATTTTGAAAAATTATTCACCAACCAGGAAGAATACCTCTATCGAACTCCAAATGGTTTGAAATTACCCCTTTAATGGTTTTGTTTAACTGTGCACCCCTACTCCTGACTAGAATGGTTTAGGAAAACAGTTTTCTTTAACCATGCGCCAACCTTGCAATATAGACTGGATGGACATTTTCACCTCTCTTTCATGTACTGAACCACTGAAACACCCTTGAGCCTCCTCATACACCTAGTAAACATTCAATTAACTAATTTTTAGAGATTTAAACCATAATTTAAATAATTACATACTTCCATGAAGTCTGGGATCATATACACTTCATGGGGACTACACCTATTAGGTGGGACACACCACAATCCCTAGTTGTAGTCCTTTCCTTATAAAGGATATGGTTTTCCCGTCTCCCCATAGTGGATAAGGTTTTCACATATTCCCATTGTGAATTGAGTCCCCCAATCATCCCATCGTGGATCATTTTTCCTCATCTTACCATCATGGATCATGTTTCCTAATCTTCTTATAGTGGATCATGATGCATCTGTTTCCCATTGTGGATCAGGGCACAACTATTTCCCATTTTGGATCAAGCATGTCAACTTGTTTTCTATAATTATTTTATGAGGTATACATCTTTACCCAATGAATTGGGTGGATATATAGGTCCCACCTGTCACATAATAAAATCATACATACTTGGTCCACAAGATAATAAAATTTCTATCATATCATGACCCTTAAAAAGAGATAGGTTTCATAAACATCATATCATAACCCATTAAATGAAATGAGTGTCATAAAAATGTAATTATATCATATTCTGTGGAAAATTGATAGGTTTTATAATAATTTAATCAAAGAATAACCCATGAAATGAAGCTGGTTTCATAATCGCATATCCCATGGAAGAGAAACATGTGTCATAAACATTATACTATCAAAACATAAACCATTCAAGAAAGAATATAAATAGTAATATTGGATCATTTCCCCAATAAATGTTAAACTATATCAAATTATTCCATATTATATGGAGAAGGATTTTGAAAGATCAAATGGAGCATTTATTAAGGGAAAATAACATTTTTTTAAATTCACTTTTTAAAACATAGAAAATACGTGAAATAATTTTTTAAAAGAAACACTTTAAAATAATTTAAAAAATTCAACGATGAAAAAAACACATTATTCTTTTTAAAAAATTATTTGTGAAACATAAAACATTATTAAAAACATTTTTTTTTTGAAAATAACCCGGAATAAATATCGAAATTTGTTTGCTTAAAAACTTATAAATAATGATTGAAAAAATTTTGAAAACAATTTTCCATGAAAACATTTAAATAAAGATTGAAAATAATTTGAAAAACCCTTTAAAAATAAAACATTTTTGAAAAGCATTTCCTTTGAAATAGATTTTTGAACATGTAAATGAATATTTTAAAATCATTTAAAATGATTTTTAAAAATAATTTTTTTTTGAAAAACTTTTTTTGAAAACAAATTAAACCTAACAAATTTCCAGAATATTAGGAATTTTTTTTTAATAATGATCATCTTCTAAACATAAAAATGAAGATTCAAGGAAATGGCAATCATTATAGTGGGTTAGTTCATACATGATGAACATTCCTTTTTCATAATAAAAATTATAGAAAAGATCCTTTATCAGAAAAAGAAAAGAATATTCCTTTTAAAACCATTTAAAAAAAACGTGGCTAAAAATATTATTTAAACATCATAGGATAATATTAAAACTTTTTTGAAAACTTTTTTATAAAACACAATTTTAAAAAACACATATTTCTAACCTAAAGGAGAAATAAATTCGGATTTTCATAAAAACATTTTCTTAATTATAATATGTAATAAAGAGTGAAAAAATGGTACTGATAAATTTATATGCCATGTATAACCATATAAGATAATAATTCATGAGTTTTCTAGAGATACAGATCATAATATTTCATCAATGTAAGCATAATCATAAAGAATCCCGATGCATGATAAGATTGTAGTAATAAACTATGACCTCTTTGGTAACTTTGAATCATAATACACATGAGATAATATTATTACATGAATATTAAAATATCATGAAATATGGAGATTTGCGATATAAAATTTAAAAGGAATAGTAAATAATTCTCATACAAGAATACATGTTCATAGAAAAATATGGGTCTCAAATAAGGCTAATTGAGATAAAATTACCTTACTTATTTGTTAACTTTTGAACTATAAACCCCATAAAATTTAGATCCTAAAATAGATATGTAAATACTCATATATTTATGTATAAATATCATATAATAAATTCATGGTAAGTATATAAATCACACAAAAAGAATTGAGTGGTGAACAAGGTATAATTCTCACAAAAGTGAAAGTGAGATGAGAAAACCCTTACCACAATTTGGAATTTATTTGTAAATATTCAATCCTCTTGTATAATAAGTATATGATTATTATAAATCTAAAAATTAACCTTATTATTATATATCAAACCATATATAATTTTATTATGTCTTTTCATTGCCCATTTAATAACAATTTAATGTTAATATTATGTTTTGGATAATATCTCCTTTCTTTTTCGTATATGTTCTGACTTGTTATTATTGACACTATTACAGATATAATTAATTAAATAATGTAAAATATTATTTAAATATAATATATATTCTGTATATCAATGTTTATAATAATCAATAAATTATAGGAATATGAAATGGAATACACCGTTCATGGAGACGGTAGACCGTACGTACGCATGAATGATGTTTCTATTTTATTATCGTATTGAAAGAAAAAATTAAATGAAATATATATGCACACACACACATATATATATATATATATAATAATTATAGTATCATTATTATGTTATATATATCAAATAAATTTAATTAAACCATCCTTAATACATTGCATGTAAAGTGTGAATGAATTAGATCACCTTGAGGAGGTGGTAGTCCATAGGTCCCCAAACGAAGTTATCATATTTAAAAAAATGAAAAGAGTGAAGGTATGTGTTATATAATAATTAATTAAGTATAAATAAATCCTTAATATAATATATATCATATAATAACATATTTTTATCATAATCACAACCACGATAGGTGGTAAAGAAAAAAAGAACAACATCGTTTGGTGAGGCGGCAATTCGCTGTATATAAGAACTGTAAATTCATTACCCATTTGATGGAAATGTGTGTAGCTGTTGGTAAAACCCTTAGAAATTTTTTTGTATATTTATGATACATATGTTGTTATGTAATCATGTTATAAGAATATTTTAGGGGTCATATAATGGAAATAAAACAAAAGAGCTTGTGGAAGGATGTTACCTCTTCTTTGGGTACCTCATCTTGGTTTTCACCAAAGGGATTCCTTGGTTCGATTTATACTAAAATCATGTCTTATAGGATGGATTATGGATGTTGGTTAGAGATTTGGGTAGGGTTTTTCCATGTAAAATGGCTTGATAGGTATGTATAAGTGAGGTGGGTGGGGAGATTGCCCTTTTATAGTAGAGGAGTGACCTTCTTGAAAATATAAAAAGGTAGACACTATTGATAGGCCTCCCTTAAATAATGGGAATTAAGAAATTAAAAAATTTCACACAAGTGGTTAATTTTCATAATTTTTTCAATCCAATTATTTTTTACAAGTGTCTAGGTCATTTGGCCCCTTAAGATTAAATCTTATCTATTAAGTAAACTAATTTTTACCTTAATCACTGTAATTAATTTTAATTAATTTCACTAATATTTTTTGTAAAAAAATAAGTTGACCTTATTATATATTTTTTATTATGATTATTAAAAACATATAACCCATTTTTACAAATTATAAACATATAAGTGGCCCAAATTAATTGAAAATTAATCTCGTAGAAGTGTTGTGACAACATGTTCATGAGAGAATGTTTTTAAAAGTTTGAAATGATTTTATATCTGATTTCATTGTAAAATTGGTTCTAACGACCTAAATTGGATTAATTTATATAGAATTTCTATAATTAAACTTTATTACTAAATTAAAATATAATTTAACTACATAAATAAATTAGATGAAAAATCATTTTTTATTAAAATTTAGTATTTTTCATTATTCATCAAAATATGAAACTTTTCTAAAAATACAAAAATTTCACCGAAAGTAAATTTTGATTTCCCAAATTAAAAAATCAATTTTAGTTTTTCAAATAAAAAATAGAACTTTCAAAAATTATTTTTAAAATTGATTCTCTGTTAAAATGTGGTGAAATTACCTTTTAACAACATATATTTTTATTCATAAAATTTGACTTATTATTATCTTATGCCTATAAAAAATATTGAATGAGTGTCAAAATTTTATTAGATATATAATATATAAATTTTATTAGAAGAGTTCTGCAATATTTTTTTGTTTAATTTAATGAGATAAAATAGTTATTATACAGAGAAAAATAGTTTTCTAAGAAAAGGAATTTCTTCATTCTCAAATAGTTCAGTCATTCATTTCTAACTAATTAATAACCAAAGGATTAATTTTATAAATATTTTTAAACCACGATTTCATATTTTAGTCAATCGAATTCATATCTGCCACTAAAATATCTAGGTGATAATTATAATAATATCTTAATAAATGTATATTACAGTTTAGTAAAACTCATTCTTGTGTGTAACAAAAAATTTCAAAGGGACTCAGTAATGTGGGTAAAAGAAGACCAGAATAGTGTTTATTTTACCACGAGATACTCTATGTGTTTTATGTAGTTAAATACTGACTTCGAGTTGTGTACAAATAAATAATAACTTGGCGATTTCATATAATACAAGATAAATTCTACAGTATGTGAAATTAAAAATATCAAAAAGTTTAAATTAATTAAAAAAAATCAACAAATCTCAGGGTTTTTCATTTTCCCCTCTTAAAATGAATTTCTATATCAAAATTCATATGTATTATCCAAGGTTTAATACTTGGAAGTTCCTTTCCTAAAAAACCACATCATAAAAATAAATACTAAAACTTCCTTTTAAAAGAGAAAGTTGGAGCCTTAATGATTTCCCCAAAGTAACTCATTCGTAGGATAAAATATGTGGTAAGTGAAAACATGGAAATGGAAGAAAAGAATGAATAATTATAGGGATTGATAAATACCACTAATCATAAAAAAATTGGTGATCCAAAAAAAGTTAAAATTAAAAAAACTATAAATTGAAGAAGAATTAAAGTGGTTATTAATATCATTAAAAATGATGATAATAGGAAAAAAATTTATTTCAATCCCTTCTCCAAAAGAATATATACATGATTTTATTACATTACTTATAAACAATCCAATCCTTTAGTTGGTCCTTGATAAATTCCAACTTCATCTATTAATCTAGGGAATGTAGGTGCTTTTTGGATTCTTGATGAACTAAAGGATCATGATATCCATAAATATAATTATAAGTCATTCTAGCAATCTTTAGTTTACATAAAAAATGGTTATCACATGTTATCCAATATTCATAAATCCTCATGTGGTGAGATAATATTTTAGTATCTGAAACTTCATCCAAATAATACTATAAACCATCCCATAAATTGTTAACCTTGTAACCATTCCAAGGAAGAAAATCAGAAAATTTTAAATGAATACCACTAAATCCTTTAAACATTGATTACCCATATATCATAAATTATGTATTGGTTTTCACATTCCAATAATGTGAATTTCCTCATCATATATTCTCCTAAAACATGGTAATAACATGAATTTCCACAAATCATTTTGGAAAATATGCATGATTCTTTATTACAATAATTACTGGATATATTCTTTATATCTAAGAAGTTTTAAACTTCATCCATGATAACATATCCAACCTTTTCAACAATCCTTCTTTACTTCATGATTCATATAATAAAATTATTGAATCCCTATATATATAAACTTCAACTATCCTACATTATTCTTGAACCATTACTAAGGACTCATTAACTTTTTCCTTAATAACACTTTTCTAGAATATGAAATATTAATCATGTCTTAATGTTCCTCAACCACAATCAAATCATTCTTCTTACATTTAATATAAAACAATAATGGAAGAACATTCCATACCTTTCATATGTCATTCATAGTCTCCTTATCTTTAGTAGTATAACCAATACTAGTACCACATTTATGATTCTCTTAATGATATTTTATATCATGAATCAAATTTTCATTAAGCCTATACTTTACACATCTGAAACATTCAATGTTAACACAATTCATTCATGACCCTATCATTGACTAAAATAAGAAATATGATCATAAGCCACAGTTATCCTTATTAAAAAACCACATAATCATGAAAAATTACATATAGGATATCAAAATCATGACACCTTATTTAATATATGAAACCTTAGGTTTATCCAAGGATATTCATAGATGTATTTTATTTAAATTCTTCATGATGGTTTGTAAAGAGTTTATGAATTTCCAAATAATAACCTCTGAGACTGTCAAACCCGGTATACAACAAGGCCGATTGTCATGCACCAGTTCTCGATTGAGTCTATCTTAATATAGTTTCTTCACGATTTTACCCCTATGCCAGATCCACATCCACTTTTAGTATCCTTATAGGGATGTAGTTTCTTGGATTCCACTCTCTTAATCCATTACTAAAATTACAAGAAATTTTCCTATACTTTATCTCATCCCTAAAATTATCCTTAGATATATCCCTATACATATCTTTAGAAATATCCCTAGGGATATCACTAAATATTTCTCATCCTAGTTTCCAAAGTTTGACTAATAATTTGCTCTAATATCGACTATAATGACCCCATATTAACATATGTAGACATTACATTAGTTTTTCAGAATACACAAACAAAAACCCAAAGACCATAATAGTTTAGTTCATTTGAAAACATATAACACAAACTCATTGTCTGGTGAATGATATTCAATGTTTCCAATAAAGATATTCCCCTTTAGTACCACTACCTAAAACATTTATTTATAACTTGGGGAAAATAAAACATAAGAAAAGGATGAGCTTAGATGTTTAGTAAGGTTATAAAAGGGAGTTACATAAGCATTACCATGAGCATAAAGGTGTGAGAACATGAGAATAACTTTAAAAGATCATACCCAGTATATTAAAGATCATAAACATGAGTCATGGAATAAACATTAGAAGTTCATAAGAAATGAATCAAAATGTAATCAAGATCATATACCATGAAAGAAGCACAAAATAATAAGACAGGTAATTTTTTAAATACACTCAAACATTTAATATCATTCCCCTATAAGTTACGGATCATTTCCAAAACATATTACGACACTTCATGGAGACTAAACCTACTAAGAAGGACATATCACCATCACTAACTGTAGTCCTTTCCTTATAAGGTATTGGGTTTCCCCATATCCTCAGAGTGGATCAGGTTTCCCCATCTCTCTATAGTGGATCATGTTTCCCCATCTTCCCATAAATGATCTAGTTTCCCCATATTCCCATACAGGATCGAGTTTCCCCATATTACTATAGTGGATTAGGACACACATGTTTCCCATTATGGATCAAGACACACATGTTTTCCATTGTGGATCAAGCCCATTAACTTATTTCCCATTATTATCTCATGCTATATAAATCATTACCCAATTCTTTGTAAGGATATATAGGACCCAACCCTCACATAATAAAATCATACATTAATGTTCCACAAGATAGTAAAACATTCAACATATCATGACCCATAAACTGATACCCTTTTTCTAAAAATCATATCATAACCCATGAAATGAAATGGGTATCAAAATTTCCTCATATCATATCTTGGGGAATGGATATAGGTTTAATAATCATTTCATAAAACCATAACCCATGAAAATAAATGGGTTTCATAAGAATATATTTAATGGAATAGAAACATGTCTCATAAAAAACATAATGTCAAAACATAAACCATTAAATAAATAATATGAATGATATTATTGGATCATGTCCCAAAATATTTTTAGACTACATAAAAGTATTTCATCTTATATAAAAATGTATTTTGAAATATAACTTAGAAAATTCCTTGAGGGTAAATAACCTTTATTTGAAATTTGAATTTGAAAACATAGAACACACTCAAAATTCATTTCCTAAAAGAAACAGTTTAAAATTATTTAAAACATTTCTTGAGAAAAATATTAATTCTTCTTTGGAAAAATTATTTGTGATGCCCAAAACCTTTTCAAATCCATTTTCTTTTCAAATAAAATTGAAAAAATTTTAAAAACCTTTCCCATGAAAAATTATAAATGAATCCTGAAAGCCTTTTGAAAAATGTTTTCCTTGAAAACTTATAAATGAATATTGAAAATAATTTAAAACAAAATTTAAAAATAAAACATTTTTGAAACCTTTTCCTTTTAAATATATTTTTAAACTTATAAAAAACATTTGAAAATCATTTAAAAATCATTTTAAACATAAACAATTTCTGAAAACATTTTTATTTGAAAACCAATTTAAAACTATAAAACTGATAGAATATTAGGAAATTATTTTCTTTAAAGAACAAATTGTAAAAATATAATGGAGGATTCAAAGAAATGATGGTCATGATGGTGGGTAAGTCCATACATTCCAAACATTCCCTTTTCACCTTAAAAAGTTTATAAAAGTACCTCAATCAGAAAAAAACAAGATAATCCTTTTAAAACATTTTAAAAAATAAAAAACTAGTTAAAATTTCATTTAAACATCAAATTATAGCAGTAAAACATTTTTGGAGACATTTTTAGAAAATAATATTTTGAAAGAACATAGATTTTCGTCCGAAAAGAAAAATAAAATAAGATTTTTAAAAAAACATTTTATGAATTATATTAAGTATAAAAGAGTGGTAAAATGGTACAAAAACATGGGGATGCAATTTATAACCATATTAGAAGAGAATTAATGATTTGTCTTGAGATATGGATCAAATTATTTCATCAATGGAAGTATAATTGTAAACAATCCTGAAAAAATGATGATATTATAATAATAAAATATTACCATTTGGTAACTCTGAATCATAACCCAAATAATAGAATAATATTAAATGGATATTAAAAAATAATAAAATAATAGATTAATGATAAAAAATATCAAAGGTATAGTAAATAAAATTTATAAAGGAATATAGGTTCATAGAAAAATATGTGTCTCAAAGAGGGAAAATTGAGATAAAATTACCATACCGATTTGATAACATTTGAACCATAAACCCCATTAAATAGTGATAAAAAAAATGAGATTTAAATACCCAAAAATTTATGTATATGATTCATAGATAACATTCATCGGTAGTATATACACCATAAAAAATAAGTGAGTGGGGAATAAGGCACAAGTCTCACAGAAATAAAAGTGGGACAAGAAAACCCTTACCTTATATCCTGAATTTCATCATACACATTCAACCATATAGTATAAAAATAATAGTTTTATTATAAAACCAACACAATTCCATATTATTATATATAATAATATATTTATTTTATTATGACATTATATTTCCCATTTAATAACAATATCATTTTAATGTTACGTTTCAGGTAATATCTGCTTTGTTCTCCATATATGTTTTGACTTATTATTTTGGATTCACTTAATTATAACATTATTTAATAATTTAATGAATGTAAAAAATGATATAAATATAATTTATATTCCATATATAAAAATTTACAATAATCCACAATGTATAGGAATATGAAATAGAATACATCGTTCATGGAGATGATAGGTATTACGTATGCATGAACAATTTTTCAATTTTATTATCATAATGAAAGAAAGAAATTAAATGATATATATATATATAATAATTAAAATAGAATTATTATGTTATATATATCATGTATGTTTAATATAACCATCCTTAATACATTCAATTTAGAGTATGAAATATTCACATCGCTTTGAGGATGCGGTAGTCCACACATCCACAAACAAGGTTATTTTATTTACAAAAAATATAAAGAATGAAGGTATGTGTCATATAATAATTCAAGTAGAATAAATAAATCATAAATATCATAAATATCATATAAAAATATAGTTTCTATCATAATTACCAACAATGATATGTGGTAATGGGAAAACGATCAACATCGTTTCATGAGACGATAGTTCACCGTATACAAGAACAGTAAGTTCGCTACCCATTAGATGGAAGTGTGTGTAAGAGTAAGAAAAAATATTAGAATAATAACATATAAGTATATTTATGATACTGATTTTATTATATAATAGAGTAATAATAATAATTTATGGGGTGAGTAATGAAAATAAAACAAAAGTTCTTATGGAATGATATTGCTTCTTCTTTGGGTAAATTCTCTTGGTTTTCACCAAAGGGATTCTTTTGTTGGTATTATGACTAAATAGAGGATTATAGATTAATTGGAGGGAATTTTTGATTATATTTGGTCAGGATTGGGATGATTAAAAGGGCTTTATAGGTGTGTAGATGTGAGGGGTTTGAGTTCCCCTTTATAGTGGAGGAGGAGTACAATTCTTATAAGCAAAAGGTTCATTTTATATACATGTGTAAACCATAGTTTCATAGTTTAGTCAATATCCTTCATATATTACACTCTAATTTCTAGGTCATAATTATAATAATATTTTAATAATAGTATATTTTAGTTCACTAAATCTCAATCTTTTGTGTAACATATGTTATTCAATGGACTCAGTATTATGTATTACATAATCTAAACATAATGTTTCATGTAAAAAAAAATACTATATGTGATTCATGTTGTGTAAGAATGACTTGGTACTTCTTACAAAGAAATAATAACTTGGTGATTTTATATAATCCACGATAAATTTAACATTGTGTGAAATTGAAAATATAAAAATGTTTAAATTAATTCAGAAAGAAAAAATCACAAAATACAAGGGTGTTACAATGATCATATCCCCTATCAGTCTATATTTTTCAAACTAGTTTTATAATTGCCTTATTAAAGGTTTATATTTCAATTGAATAAGTAAAATGAAATATTCAAGAGGATGATGATGATCAGTCCCATATTTCCACTCCAATCGAGGTTTTTTGGAATATTTTGGGAGTCACAAAAGGGAAATTTCATATCCCTACTAGAAAATATACTCATCATATTAGCACGATTTATGGTATCCATAATCATATTACTATCCCACTGATCAAAGACTACACTAGTATTCTTAAGAGTTTTTTTTGGAATATTTTGATAAGGAATGCACATATGAGCCAGGAAAATATTCACTCTTTATCCCGGGTTGATTAAAATATCTTGACAATCACCAAAAGGAAATATTATATTCCTACAAATAATATAGAATCTCACTAGCATACTCCAAAAACTTCTCAATATCAGGATCATATTACCAACATAGTAGATAACCACTGACATACTCCAACGACCACCACAAAGCTAGCTCATACTCCAGCTTAATTTTAAATAGCATGTTGATATATTCTAACCATGATTTAGAACGAAAATCGTATTAATACCCTACTTAATTATAGAATCTATGAGGATATACAACACATATCCAAAGCATCTCATGAATCGACCAATGATTCATTTAAAGTAAAGGTCCATATATACCAGGGAATTTCTATTTTCTATAGCATAAATATGAATTATCATGATCCCACCCTTACATACACTGTGGAAAACCTCACCATGATAATATCTCACCCAGGAAAAGAAATCCTCCCCTTATCCGAGAACCTTCTCATAGAGAGGTGTTTTAAACTCTTGGGTTAAACATATATAGTTCCCCACAGACCACCACCAACAACCCATCTTGGTCAGTAGGTGAAAGTAATGGAGACCACTATCCCTAACTTTTACAATTCATGAGACATTTTATATAGAGAAGAAACATCTATGGTCTAAATAGGTAGAAAAATGATCCTTCAATGAGGAATAATTTATCATGGACATTTGAAAATGCTTGGTTGAGAAAAACCTCTAGACTATATTTTGTCCCACTATCACCTCCAGTTATGATGTACCACATTAAGTGAAGGAAGAGTGCATACCTTATTTATACTGGAAATTATGGGAAACCATTCATTAGAAAAAGGATAATAACCTCCTTTATTCAGGGTATGAAGGTTATCTTTAGGTCATGAATATAATTTGATTCAGGTTAGAACTCTCCTTCTCTGTGGTTTGATATCCAAGTTTAGAAAATCATAGTGAAAGAAAATGATATTCTTGACTCCATAGACTAACTAAAATTAGAAAAATAACAATTGAAGCTTCATCATATGTACATAATTGAGGGTGGATTGTGTATAGAGAATTCAACTTCACCCCATCCCCAGGACAACAGAGTCCTCCAAAAATGGCATTCTATAATCTCACAGATGTAAGAGAGATTATAGAGCCCAAAAATTCATCTTTTAGTTGGTCAATCTAGTGAAATTCTCCCATTTCCAAGATGAAAAAAGAACCGCAAGTAGAGAAAGAGACACTAAAAATATTTTGAGCCTGGTCCCTCAATAAAATAATAGGGAACCTCATATGAGAAAACCAAAATCTTAGACCCATGGATAGCTCCCCCTGGAAAGTATCTCCCATCATAAGAATACATTACACCTGGGCCATAGATCGCTGAAAATGTGCTAAAAAATTAATATCGTATTGGGATTAAAGATGAATTTTATTCAGGAAAAATTCTATCTCAGAAGAATAGGGGAATTTTTACAAGTTCTACCACCCCTAGGGTTATGAAATCCTATGTGGGTCTCAAAAAAATCAATGGGGATAGAAAATCATCCCCATCCTATAGGGATGATGGAATTTTTACCATCACTCGAGGAATTATCAATTCTTTAGAAGGTTTGGGAAGTACTAATGGATTCCAAATTACAATCCCAATCCTTAGGGATGGTGTAATTGTTACCACCTCCCCAGAGGAGATCTATCTTCTCTGTACTAAGTAGTGGTCACTAATGGATGGCTCCCCACCCATTTATCCCACCACATGACATACTTATTTAATTTGGATCGTTCTCGAAAAGAATGATTAGAGAAAAATGTAAAGATCAATATTCATAAAAAAACCAAGGGATTGATAAAAAAATAAAATCAAATCCTATTAGGGTAGGAATCTAAAACATCCCAGCGAGAGAAATGGTCAAAGGGAAGACATTGATGAATCTCTTGAAGGGGAAGTGAGTGGTGAAAAACTCCCCTTTTACTCAGAGAATAATGAGATGATCCAAAAAACCTTATATGTATCAGTTAATGTAATCACCATCAATCTATTTGATGTAATTGATCCATATTTGGACACCAAGGGATGAAACATGGAACAATACCTCATGTGGCGAGTTATACCGATGAAAAGAATGATTCTACACACACATTGAATCAGAGGATGATCCAGAACCTAGAAACTCTAAAATAATACATACCATCCCCTCTATTATATTACTCTAAGGATAAATCTAATGATGTGGATATATTCCATTAACCATCAAGAAAGTCCCAAATCCCCTCTTTTTAAGATATTCTAGTTCAATATGAGGCTTATATATGGAACCATAAATAGATCAATTGGGAATATCTCTGGGAAAATATTCCCAATGAGTATCATCTCTCAGCTAAAGTGGTTTCCTTTAATCCCACCCATTATAAGGGAGTTAATTCTAATACAAGGATGAAATATGAGAATTAGTATGGATTTAAGACTAAAGGAATGAATTATCTAAACAGGAAAATTGAGGAAGGCCCAGATTTTTCTTTGTTATACTAAAAATTTCCCTTATATCGAGATAATCAACTGGTCCTAACATTGACTGAAAATCCAAAACTGGTGAATATAGGGTGACCATGTCATGATTCTCCCACTACTCATGCTCAAGAGGCATTTCAAACCATAGTACATCTGTAAATACTCAATACCATAAAGTATTTTTTTTTCCTAATAGAATCCATAAAAGATCAGCATTCCACCATGATGTTCTAAGATGAATCTATATCCTAAATGGGTAGATGGAATTTCTCATCCATATAATTTCACGAACCTTGTTTTCATGACTCCTAAAGACATGATAAATCCAATGAAAAACCAATAAACTTTGTGTCCATATGTGGCCCCATGATAGGACCTCAAGACTAGAAACTAGTGAACAAATAGAGGTGTTTTGTATAGACTCTAGTGGTTCCATATTTTCTCTAGTATAGTAGACTCCAAGAAGTATCCATCACTTTATGGTAGGATCGTTTTCATTAGATCCTCTACCAATTCAACTATACAATAATTAAAATGATGATAATCGATGTCATAAACTAATAATGTTTAAGAATAAAAGGGTTACTAAATTTATTACAAGATGAAAGTTTCTGATGTATTTTCTCAAAATCCCACTCTAACATGACTAGTTTTGGAACTTCATGTCAAAAAACTCATTGAGAAACTTTAAACACTACTTTTTGTATTGGAATGACCAGGTGGGTTCTGGAAGTTTGTAGTCACAACCCAATATCTTGAGAATATCATTTAGTGAACCACGGATAAGTCTCAACCCATGATCATGAACTAAGGGAAAGGTTATGGTGAGGCATAAAATGATCATTAACCATTTCCTGTTGGAGTGCTTAGGCAATCTCTACCTTGATTAAAACCTCATTCCAAGCATTAAAATAACAAAAACACCCTCATCCAGAGGAAAAATGTTATTTGGTATAACCATGATTTTAGGAACATATGAATAATGTATATTCCTTTTAAAATTATAATGATCCATGTTATTTCCACTAGGACATAGAAAAAGTATCCTCATATTCTTGATCCCTAGAAACTAGGTAAGGTCAGCCTCAGTGATCATCCAAACTATTTCCCTTTTTGTTGGAGGCTCGGTCACACCATACAAGACTGTTTTTTTCAAGGTCATTGTCTATATTATGATTTATTATGAATAGATGATAATTGGAAAAATCCCATAATATGTGGATAATGTGTCAACCACCCAACCATAAGAAGAAAAAGACATAAAGGGGTTCAAGATAGGTATGAATAATGTTTGATAACTAGATGAACCAAAAAAATATTTGACTGATCTCATTCCATTCTTAGAAAATAACATAATCAACCCATCATGATCCCATTACCTCCTACTTCATCCAAGGGGATTCCATTAGACTCATAATCTAGAGGTAGGCATAATCACTAGAAGTAGAATAGTCTAAAATAAGAGGAGTCTCATCCAACTCTTAAACTGGCCCAGAATCTTTCATACTTCTTTCCCTCACAATTCAAGTCAGGAGAACCACCCCACCAAATTGATCCCTTATGGTATAATGGGACTCTATTCAACACTATTTAGACCATTCTCTTAGTGTACCCAATATATTTTTATTAATATATGTGTGAACCCAAGTTCCCCATACATAACTAGGGAGCCGGAGGTAAAGGTTGTAGATGTTGTGGAAATAGGGGAAGATGTAGTTGTTTACATGCCTTATATGCTAGCTATTTCCATGATGAATCCATATATGTGTGAAAAACCTATGGGAAGGTTCTTCAGAAATCCTACCCAGAACATGGAGACACCATAGAGTCTTCCAAAAAATTTCTAATTCCAATTATTTTGAATGGCCAGTTGGAAAGAATATAATTGTCTGATTAGCTTAGAAAAGTGGGTAGACTAGTTTAGATAACTCTTCCCCCAAAAAATATCTCCTCAACCACTGTAAAAGTATTAGATCTGTTATCTACAATCACCAAATCTCATAATTGATAATCCAAGGATAAATACCAGATTGGGAAGCATCAAAATTTGGTGTATAATTACAACATTTTGAAATAGATAATGGTTATCCTGACCAAGTTCTCAATCCAAGAAACTATTAATCATTCAAAAGATATCAGGGAGGTTCTTGTTGAGGCCCTATAGAGTCCCTAGGATTTTGAGATAGCGGTTTTTGTGAATAAGGTTTATCAAGAAGAAACCACTTTTGTGGAATTCCACATCACCATCTCATTCACAAAGAATGAGTAGGAAGAATATATTAAGAGAATTATTAGACCCCTGTATATTTCTAAAAACCCCAATCATGTATAAATTTGATAAGATTTGGTTAAAATAGCTCTAGGACCAATCTAATACTATTCTAGACCCACTTAGTTTTGGGATATAGTGATAATTTTTTTTTCTCCAATGAAGAACACCATTCAAGCTTATGAAAAGTGAGAGAAAAATAAAATCAGAAAGATAAAGCTCAAAACCCAATATGGGGACCTAATATCTAATGTTCAGTTCATGGTTTTATGAAATGGAATGACATGAAATGTCATACCTTAGCCATCTTGTCTTCATAGCTATTTGAAAATTCCATCAACATTCCATCAACATTTCAAATACCTCATTGAGGGAAAATTCATCATGCTATGTGGTGATAGTTCCCACTTTGAATCTTGTAGATCATATTATACAGTGGAGAGTTTCTATAAGAGTTAAGGAAATAAAATAATGATAGAGGGCCCATTACTGCATGCCCCTAGAGCTTGTTCAGTAATGACTACGTTCTAACTATAAAACTAATCATGGTAGTAGACCCAACTCTAATTGGACAACATAAACCTAAAACATTACTAGACCATGTCCAGATGATAATGGTCATGAAATATAAAAAGGATCAGTCAAAAAAATTCCATATCAATGATCCATATAAGTTTGAAAATTTTCCTATTATATCAATGAAAATATAAAATACTCCTAATACATTTCCTAAAACTTAGGATGTCCATACTTCTCTTTACCATGATAACATCATAGAGTAAATAAATTATCTCAAAAAATTAACTCATGATTCTCTTTGTCATTTAGGATGTTAATATTTCTTATGGTATCCTCTTATCCTTCATTAGGGATATATAAATCCTTGTATTATCTATCATTACTCAGGACAATTAAATCGAAGAAAAAATTTAATGGGTAGAGGATAACCTTGGGGACTCCCCTACAACATTTGAGGATGATGTATCAAACCCGATTAATGGACTCATATAGGTAAATCCAAGGATGGGAGAGGACCCATGACACAAAAATGATCAGTGACACCATACCATAAAGGTATCAATTTATGTGTGTCTCATTCTTATAGAATTACCACTATGTTTTTTCTTGGAATTATATAGAGATGCTCAGGTTGGACCCTGATGCGGATACTCATCACCTAAGGCTTCCAAATGGCCATCAGAGATACAAAAAATAATCTAGGAGAAATTTACACTTTTATTCTTCCAAGGAAGAATTATACATTGACAAACTTATCAAATATAACCTCATCTGAGAGGTATGATAATCCAAATGGCTTTCTAACATTGTTATCATCAAGAAAAAGAATGGGGAAATCATTATTTTCATTGATTTTAGGAATCTCAATTGACATTATCTATATGAATATTTCTTAGTTTTGATCATATAAATTCTAATTAAAATCACCACATGATTCTATGAACTTCCATCAGGGATGGGTATTCAGGGTATAACCAAATCAAGATAACCCTTAAAGATGTGGAATCCATCGACTTCAGAGAAACACAATGGATATCCTACTACTATGTCATGCCATTTATTCAAAATAATGATGGGTCCACTTACCAACATGTTATGCATCATATCTTTAAATAATTTCTAGGAAGTGTCTCAGAAAGATATATCGATGACCTAATGGTTTAATATTGGAAGTTTTGTGTTCCAATCAGTTAACTTAAAGAAATCTCTAGAAAATTGTAGCAATATAACTTAAAGATGAACCCCCTTAAAGTTTAATTTTTCTGTTACATCAATGAAATTACTAGACTTTTTGATAGTTTACTAGGGAATTAAGGTTGACCCAAATAAGAATTGTGCGATTCTTGCAATGATTCGTCTTTAAAACCTCACATAGTTGTGAGACATCTAGGGATGCCTCACTTATATAATGAATTAAATGGACAAAATTTCTGAAAAATCATTCCCCATAACTAATTTAATGAAGAAGGGGGTTTACTATTAATGGGAAAAATAGTAATATGAATTATTTGGGAAACTCAAGCGATATATTTTATATCCACCAACAATAATTCCACCAGTAGAATGGAATACAATAATATTATATTTTTTACCCAAAGATAAATCCACTGGTTACCACCTTGCATAGAATAATGTTACATGAAATGAAAATAGTCTCTATTATCCCAGTTGAACGATGCTAGATACTGATAAATGATATTCAGAAACCAAGAAGAACTACCTTTCACTCACCTTTATTGTACAAAATTAGAGACACTACTTATAGAACCATGTATTTCATTTGTTCTGTTGTATCAAATGGCTAAATTATCTTATTATTCATACTATTCTAACTAGGTGTTTAGACCAATCTGTTTTCATCTTTAAACAATATGTCATTTGATTTATGTCACCCAATTCAATCAAGGGGAAATCACTTACCAATTTCGTTATAAAACACCCTACCCTATAATACATAATGGTAATCACCAATATCCTAGATGAATATGTTTCTTATACCCATGAAACTCCAAAAAAATAGGATACATATTTTTATGGAGCCTCTATAAGTCTGATTCTGAAGATAATAGAAGTGATAAAGTTCAATCAAGATGGTTTGTGGATTGTATATGTATACCTGACCATGAAAATTATGCACCATCCCTTCTTATTTTCCAAAGGCTTCACCAATAATGAGGTTGAATAAAAATCCCTTATTACATATATAAATCTAGCCCTATAGTAACACATATTCTATTTAAATTTAAAAGAAGAATCATTGCTTATAACCAAATAGATAAATGATTAATGTAAAATCAAGAAGGAATAATTGATCCCCCTCATAGGCTATGTGAGGGTAATGATGTTGGAATTCAATTTAAATGAAACATTGAATAATGTTCCTCAATAACATAATAATCATGTAGATGTGTTGGATAACACAACCATAATACTTACCAATCCTAATCAGGATAAGATAATCATTATCTTCATGCAATAAAGTTAAATATCATTAATCATCATATATAACATTAAGGAAATCAATAAAATAATAAATACCCAAATGCTTGATAATCGAACATCCTTTATGATACAGATGAGACACATAGTGGACTAACTATAAAAAAGTCACTTAATTGGACTAAGGAAAAGGAATAGTTCCGACATTAGTTATCATAATTAACCCCCTGAGATGGGCCAAATAAAAATAAAGTCCTATATTAAAAGGGCTTCGATAGATTACTCTTTAAATGAATCATTGGAGTAGAGACCACCATCATAATTCTGAAATTCCATGTGGGTTCTTGTGGAACCTATTGGTTAAGAAACTAGTTCTCCCACATAATTAGGAGTATTTGACATTTTTGACTAATGATAATACAATATTTCATGGGATTTACCAAGAAGTTCAATTATTTTTAAATACATGAAAACATCATACATAAAACCTCGTAAAAGTAGCACACAAGAAAACAATCTTGGACATTTTCTATTTAGGGAAATAATGAAATGGGGGGGATACTTATCTGCTACTACCAAGCCATTTAAGTGCATTCTTATTGACGTATTCCAAATGAGAATTAGAAAAATTGGAGTAAAAAATTCCAAAAATCATTTATATAATTTTTTGGTTTAATGGAAAAGAATAAGGCATGACTATATAGATGTCAATCATTATCACATAACCCACAAAAAATCACACAATTACATGACTCGTAACATTTATATGTCAAGTAAAACTCATGTGGATACCCTAGAATAGTTTTCATGCGATCAAGATACCTAGACTAGATCATGTGATGCCCTAGAGACAGGTGGTGGTCAAATGAAAAAGTCCACTAACAATCGAAGCTGGTAATGATGGACCGATCATTCAATCATTATTCTTTATGCGATGCACTTTATGTCAAACGATGACCCCACAGACATGATGATGACATGAATCAGTTATGAAATGAATCTATATGTTGAATGGTCTAAAAACGATCACGTGATCCATGGCTGTTCATGTAATGTCCCAGTGTCATATATTGGCTGACCTCCAAGGGCCTCCAATGATCAATTCTATCCATTATAGGAGGATCAAAAGATCACTATTATTCATGTGACAACCCTTTGAATCATACAATGACCCGATGAAGATCATTATATCACATGGTCACATTCGTATAAGAGTGTATAACCTACCATATAAAGGTAAGATAACCCTCACTTAAAGTTCATGTGATGAGAGTATACAAAGTGGCTATCCACGATTAGGTTTTCATGTGATATTGTAACCCAATACCAATCATATGATACATGTTAGATTCATGTGGTAACCCTTATTAAAACAAGGAGATGTGATTCAAATCAATAATGTTTTAAATGATAGAACATTATTTTTATCACTATTTATCAAGGAATGAAGGGTATGACATCACTAATTATGTGTGACTCAATTACACGAAGAACATGCGACATCGCTATCTTACACAAATGAACCTTATATTGACATAAGATGAGATATGTCAATTGAATATTGTGAAAATTAGTATATATATATATAAGAGAGTTTGTTCAAATAAATTCATCCATGGAAAGAAAAGACACGCTGAGAATCATGAGAGGAGAACTAGAGTGAAATTTCTAGAGAAGAGGGATTATATGATCACAAGACTCTTCCACTTAATTTTTTTTTGTTGTACCTTAGGAGAAACTAATAGAATAATGAGTTTCATAAGGTATCTTGTATAAAAATCCTTATTTATGATATTTTATGATAGGTTATTGGTCATGTGATGAGCATGTGACATTGAGACGACCTCTTGGTCAAGAAATAAATCCATGTGATACTCTAGACCCCTCGTCATCCATGTGCTTTCATGGACTCATGTATTTTTATGCCCATGCAACTTCAAAAGTTTCATGTGAAGAACATGACTCCCCAACCTTCATGCAGAACACATGATCAATATATCTTCATACAAAGTACATAACACCCCTGTTTCCACATAACTCTTAAGGGTGTCACCCATGGGATTCTATGTCCTTACATACCAATAAATCCTATAATCCTTTAATACCATATAATACTTAAAATGTGGGTATCCATCTAGGTAAATTACCCTATATTCCCTAAACCCAGGTGCAATAATCCCATTGGGTGTGACCAACCTCCACTACCCATTAGAGAGTTAGACATCTAAACTACAAGGAATCTGTTTCCTGTTATAAGAAGGATACATTTGAAACATTCCGAAGGACCGATCCATCAATAAAACATATTTCCATAAGATTTTATAACTACATTCCATGAATTTTGTAAAAACTCCTGGATCCATATCCTTCATGATCTTTTGATCATGTCCCCTTAGGGATGCCCTATTGCATAAGTTCCGTAATTGAATTTAATTCACTTGATCTTATTATATACCTTCTTTCTCATACCAAGAATGTTAATAGAGACTTCTGATGCTCGTGAAGTTAACATAAGGATACCATTTGTTATGGGAATACTCTTTTTTGTAATCCCCAACCGCGATTTCCTTTCCTTCAAAGGGAAATAATCCCAATGATGAATATTAGTTCTACATTAGGGTGTAAGTCCCACTCAAATATCATGGGTACATTAGTGTATAAGACCCGCTAAAACATCAAGTCATCTTTAGTGTGTAATACCCACTCAAATATTAGGGATAACTGAGTGTATAATCCACAAACAATTTAATCTCATGCTGTCATTGAAAGCATCCTATCTCCCACTGCCTCTTGTTTGTCACACTGAGTATGAACCATGTGGGATTATATATCAACAATTATTTTTCCATCAACATGGGACTAATTACCCAATATAGTCTTCTATTTATATGTATGCTGGATGAAATCTTCTATTTACTCAAAGGGACATCCACTCGATGAACCATCCCCCAAAACGCTTATATAAAAATGTCTCACTCAGAACTCTATCTCCATACCTATTATGACATAGATTCCCATAACCTCAAAACTACTTAGACACTATTAATATCACCAAAATAAAATTAGGATGCATATCTACCAATTCATCCCCATACTCAATATTCCAATTTTATTATATGTGCCATTGCTGCATGACATTAAACAACACGGTGTAGTCTTTTCATATGACTATAAATTGTGTAATAAAAACTAAGTGGCCTTTGATTCCTCTACCCACAACATACATAGGATTCATTTTAGACGTTAAATACAAATTTCAAGACTCCAATCACCCCCTAAACAACAATAAAATCTATAGTTCCTAGTTCTAGGGATTTAAAATATAGAAATCACCAAAACCATGAGCACTAAGTAATAATGGATTACATGATGGATAACCAATGAAATATATAGATGATTTCCTTGATAAGTTTACCTCATACATGAGTTGGAATTTATACGGGAAAATATTTACACTTGATTGTTCTGTTAGGGTTAGCAGTCCAGTATTGGGATCTAGGAAAGATTCATGAACATATATTAAATCTATAAGAGAGTCCTAGAGTAGAAAATAATTTCCCTAAAAAAGGTGGGATGACCCCAATCTCATATCTTTTTGACCAATGTGACTTCCAAATTTTCATTGGTAAGAAACCCCAATTACCATTTTTTTAAAAGAAGATCTATATATCATTATATATATCGGATCCATTGGGTGTTTCCATGGATAAACTATGTCGATGTGAATGATTATAAAACTATACTAAGCCTTTGAAAATCAATCTATAGGACACAAAATCCAATGAAACAAAAATATTTATCCTAATTTTAATCATTCAATAATTAAAAATTTTCATGTTTCCCCATGAAGTAGGATATTTTTTATGCCCCTTCAATGAAAAAAAACCATCCAAACTGAAAACAAGAATATACAATTGTTTTACCCGTGCATAGTTGATTCCACATGTTACTCACTAGGGATGCTAAATTTTATCAGTGACCTTTTATGTCATTGTTCCTATGATTATAGGTACCATTATATACATATTCACACAGACCCAAGGACATGGCATCATAAACCCGGAGTTCTGGGACCTCAACTATAAAAAAACCTCTAAAAAATGAAAAAAACCATCACCAAATTTATTATTATAGCATCAGGTGTCTAACATGATGGTTAGGGTGTACCACCAAACCTTAAGGTTACACCAAGGGGTTCTTATGAGTAGAAGCCTACAAGGACACCTCACTAAAGAAACGCAGTAATGAAACCATTGATTCATTTATCCACAGTTTACCACATTAGAAGTCTATCCCTAGAGTGTGATTATTAAAAATTCATTAAATTAGGAGGGTAGAACAAGGAGTTGAATACAACCCCATCATAGTTTAGGAGCCACCTAGGAGGGTTCCTGTCAACTGTTGCCTCTAGCGACATCCTGCCAAATCCTTTTAGTTTCCTACTAAGTGAACTCCCTAACAGGTCACCTCCCTAGATGACAATCTATGGGCACTATGGAGATCTCACTGGGAATAAAAAGTTTCATACTAGTGAGAGAGGGACTATATTTCTAATTCAACATATGAATACTGATAGAATATTATGGTACCATCTAGTGATCATGCTCATATCCTTTCTCACCCAAACCACATATTTCATTGTATCGTTCTAGAATACCTGTTTAATTAACTTATCATGACCCCCATGAATGAATAATATCAAAATATTATAACATAACATAAGGAAAATAGTGTGAATATATCATCACATCAATCAAAGACATCTACTGGTATGTTCTAGATACCAATAATGTATAAGCCTATGTTCCTGCATACACCCTTTTAAGGTTAAAATACATTCTAGAGGTGATAGAGGATCTGAAATAACATATTCCGGTGATTATAAATGGAAAAAAATATCCCTATCCTAATAGACATAGTAGCATTTCCCCATGATCAACATTAATAGATAGATACTCTATAGTAAGAACAAATTCTTTCTCCCATCCAAGAGGATTATCGACATATTCCAATAAAGGATAAGACCCAAGAATAGGATCATATTCCCATTCAAACTAGGGTTATTCAACCCAATTTCACAGTATTCTCATTCCAGGTGCATATTCATATCAATTAAAGATAGTGGAATACTCAAAAGGAACATGACTGAGCTTATATACTTGTTCCTACTAGGGTTTTCCAACCTAGTTTGACAATCATCTCAGGATTGGTACATATTCCTTTTAAAGAAATATAAAAGCATAATTAAATGGAATAGTGTTGGGATAATATTCCTATTCTGACTAGGGTTTCTCAACATAGTTTGTAAATAACCTCAGAACAAGCACATATTATTATCAAACAAATCCAATGACATAATCCAATGGAACTAGATTGGGATCAAATCCCAGTTTTGACTGGATTTCATCAACCTATTTTAGAAATAACCTCAGGACAGGTGAATATTCGTTTCAAAGAAAACCAATGACATAATCCAAAGGCACATGATTGGGTTCATATCCCCATTCCAATTGGGGGTTCATCGTCCCTTTATGACAATCACCTCAGGGCATGTACATATTTTTATCGAAGAAAGCTAACAACATACACCAAAGTCACCAGACCAAGTTGATATTCCCATCTTAACTAGGTTTTATCAAATCAGTTTGGAAATCACCTTAGGTTAGGATCATATCCCCATTGATAAAGATACTTGATATATTCCATCATCTTACTGGAGGACAAATTTTTTTCATACTCCCTCCAAAAAATGATTATACCAGCATCCTCCAGAGTATACACAGAAGGAGGCCTATATTTCTTCTCCCATTCTAGAGGTCCATTGGCATACCCCAGTGGGGAATGCATATTTGAACTAGGCTCGTACCTAATATTTAACCACAAATGACCAACATATTCTAGAAACTACCCAAATTCAGGACCATATTATTTCATAACCCTAAAAGGTAGGTTGGCATATTCTGGCCAAGACATCGGATGAGGTTCATATTCAACCCACTTTATGCCAGTATCCTTAAGGTCATACAACAAATATCTACCAAACCTTAAGGGTTTTATGACTCTTAATCTGAATAATATTGTGACAACTACTACGATAGTCCTTCTCATGGAAGTAGAGATAAGGATTATTGGGATCCTACACCTGACATTCACCAGTGATGACCTCCCCACTACAATATCATTCCTAGAAACAAAAATCATCCCATTTTCATGAAACATTCATATAGATAGGTACTCTAAACATCTGGTATCCCCATATATTATTCCCCATAAAGAACCAACACTACCCCACCTTAGTCAATTGATAACCTAGATAATTGACCTCAATTTTTTAACCAGGTGGAGCAATATGTCTTTGATGAAGAAGAGGTTGGCAGAGATATATATAAGGATTTATTTGAAAACAAACTTTTAAATATGTTTTCCCAATCACTACTTATGATCATGAATTACTATATGAGATAATGGAGTAGTTTATTCCTTACTTATGCCTGAACATGTGATAAAATTTTCAACAGATAAAGTCCACGAACCTAACAATTCAAGGGTAGAAAGATCATCTACAGAACATAAACACACTTTTCTATCATATAGAATCATCATTCTTCTCCATGTATCAATAAATAATATATGAGAGGAATAATAAAGGCCTATGATATAATTTCCTCCATAGTTTAATGACTCTCTAACAACTAGTAAACTTAGCCCAATCAGACGTATGTATTTGAGGATGGAGTGAGCATGGAGCGTTATGCCTTACGCCATCCCTAGGATAGAAAACTCTCCTTGATGAATCATAATATATTGTCATATCCAAAAGTGAGATGAAATAGATGTAAAATTAATGAGTTAGTTATCCAATAAAATGGAAGTCCCTTATTTGGAAATGTGAAAGTGCTGTGAGTATGGAGAGAGGGCCTCCAATATACTCACAAGCATTCTATAGTCTTAGAATACTTGAAAGTTACCCATAACATGTGACCCACATTATGAGAATATGTTGCACCTGACTCATGCATGAGTGAAACTATTCCAAATAAGGAAGATCTTGATGGCAGCCACTATAGTAGTCATATGAGAGAAAACCCAAACCACGGGGTCGGTCACATTTTTAACACTGCCACTACCCTTGGGATCATGAAATCCCATATGAGTCCTAGTAAAATCAATAGAGAATCTAAATTAACCTCATGCCATAGAGATGGGGTACTGTTATCTCAACTGTCATCACAAGAGTCATTAAATCCTCAACAACAGTATTGGATGTTATAGACCACAACCCTAAATTAACCCCATCCTATAGGGATGATGGAATTTTAATTATATCCTCTAAAGAGATTTGTCTTAAAGAGGACATGTAGTGGCTACCAATGGACGAAATTTCAACCATTCCTACCATTAGGTAATATACCCTTAAAATATAGGGTTCATTTAGATAGAATACTTAGAGAATCATTCAATATTACTATTCATAGACCAAAACCCGAGGATCATCTAGATAATAAAATCAAAACCCACAAGGGTTGTAAGACAAGATGAATTAATAATACTTAGGGAGAGAGGGAAGACCCAAATACAAATCATGAAGGGGAATAAAGAGATGCAATACTACCCTATTATTTGGAAAATTAAGGGAAGATTCTTACTATCCAATATACCTTAGTAAATATTTTCTCCATTAACCCAGTAGATGAAATAGACTAAGAGAGAAATGTAGTGGGGAGAAAAGTAAAAATATTACATGGAGAGGTAGGTGATGTGGATTCAAAAAATGAGGCCACGTGTAAGTGAATTTAGAGGAGGAACTAGAACCTAAAACCTCTAAATTATGAGTTGTTACCTCCTTGAGGAAACTACATGGAGGAAAAATTGAAAAGGTACAACAACATCCCACTCACACCTAGAAAAGACAATATTCCATTATTAGAAGAGATACAAGCACAATATGAGTGTGAGATATACAAACTCAGGAAACTCAATGAGGAACTACTCAGAGGAAATATTTCTACTGGGCAATAACTTCCAAAAGAAACATATATACCTCCTCCCACCCATTAGGATTGAACTAATCTACATGTAAATATGTAATATGAGTATTAGGATTTATGTGGATCCAAAAAACTAGATTTTATAAAAATGGTAATGGAGGAAAACAATGATTTTACCCTATTATACCAAAAAACCATACCTTATTAGGATGATTATTTGTCTCCAAAACTAAATGAAAATTAATTGGAGATAATGTAAGTGAAACCATACCAAATATTTCATACTACCCATGCTTAGGTGGTAGTCTAGACCAGGTTAACCCCAAAACTACTCAACACCAATGAGTCTCTAGATACATGAATAAAAGAAATGGAGGGGCAATGTGACCCTGTACTGCTTGAGGGGAATTCATGCCATGAATGGGTGGATGACACATTCCCCCCACCTAATTTTGGTAATCCTAACTTTTCAACCTTAGATGATGCAAGGAATCTGGAATAACATTTCATACAAATCATGTATCATTGTAGTTAAATGATTGTCCTGTGAGACAAGTGAGAAGCATTGAAACTGAGATGATTAGTATAGACTACGGTGGGGCCAACATTAATTTTATATAACAGCCTCTAATCAAGGTCCATTATAGGATGGGAAGACATTTTACATTAATTCATCTAATAATTCAACTGCATTAAAAAAAGACGATATTTTTCCCCATAAATTACAAATAATGTTAAAATTAAAGGATCTCTAACATTATTGCAACGTGGAAATGTTTATGATATTCACCCAGTATTTCACTTCTTTATGTGCACTTGTTAAAACTTTATACTTAGAACCTTCATGATGAGGTACATACACATTTTTCCCAATTAAACACTTAATTAGATTTCGAGATTTCATAGAATCAACACAACATCTAGAAGATTTTATTAATAAAAATGAGGAAAAATATCATCCTAAGCTCTCGCCAAAATGGAAAATTTATAGAAAATAAGTTACTATTTTTTCATGCTTAAGTTAGTAATAGTGTCCACCAAAACACCCAGGAGGCCCCCCCATCACCCGACAATTCCCACCGAGTGACAGTAGAAGGAAAAACACCCTCAACTGGAGGAAAAAAGAGATTAGGGTCTCTTGAAATTTTAGTAAAGAGAGAATGAAGTATATTACTTATAAAATTGACATGTTCCTAATTATTTTCTTATGGTCATGGAAAAAAATATCCTCAAGTTTCCTACTTATAGGAAACCCATTGTGGTCGGCCTCAATGATCCTCTCGACTATTTCCCTTTTCATAGTAGACTATGTCACACAATATATGACTACTTTTTCTTCAAATACACCCTCTATGGTATGATTTATTATGTAATAGAGATATTAGGATGTGACCTAGCACAAATAGATGATATGGTCACAACCCAACTAGAAGAAGATGGTGACTAGAAAGAAGTCCTGGATAGGCCTGAATAGAAGTTTGATAACCAGATGATGCCAAATATAGTTGAACAAGATCATGAATCCTTATATTAAAACTGTATAGATTGGTAAAAATTTAGGAAAATAAAGTGATTCCATCACACCCACCTCTTAGAGGTCTAAATAGTACTCAGAAGCAGAAAACGTCATAGTAAAAAGAGTCTTATCCAACCCAAACATTGAGCATAACATTCCAAAATTCCTTTCCTTCATCATTTTATGTAGGGGTAGTATCCAACCAAAACAAACATTCATCATATGAGAGATCATTTTATAATATACTAATTTTATTCCCTTAACAAACCCTTTCTAAAATGATAAATAAATCCCTGAATATGAGTTCCCTATTTCTGATTGGGTAAATGAGGGATGATGCTAAAAAATATAAGGGAAATGGGGATGCTGCGATCATTTCCAGACCCAATATCCCATTCAAATCACTTTTTAATCCTTATACATGGCCAATAACCATAGATAATATATTCATAAATCCCAATGGGATCATTGAGACACCTTAGAGACTTTCAACAGAAATCTCAACCCTATATTTTTGGAAAACTAGAAAGAATGTATGCATCTCTTTGATTATCCCAAACAAAGGGGTAGAATATCATGACCCATACCATTAGCAACATATATTCCCTTGAACCCTTCTTATGTACTAGGCCTATATAGATTAATCAATTTTTCTTCTAATACACAAACCAAGGAGAAACTTCAACTAGTGAAACATAGACCTTGGGTGTAGAAATATGATATTTTAAAATAGTTAGAGGCTGTATCAAATAGGATATCAATCCTAGATAATCTATGTCATTCAAAAAGAGTTCATGGAGGCATTTATAGTGGCCCTATAAGAATGATATATATGATGCTGTAGATATGGTTTATTGGGCAGAAACTACACCTGTATAATATCATGCCACTATCTCATTTATATTGTAATATTGGGAATAATATATTGTGGGAAGTATCTTACCCTTTAATTTTTAGGAAATGTAAACAATGTAAAAATCTGATGGGATCTGATCTATGATATTTGTAGGATCAATTTCATCTTGGTCTAGACCCTCCAAAGTTTGGGATAAAACAAGGATGATTTGTCACCAAAGAAACTAACCATCTAAGGGTAGGATAAGAGAGAGAAAATACCCCTTGTAAAGATCCATATTAGGATCCAATTTAGATACGTCATGTATAATAATGAGTTCATGGTTATCCATAAAGACATGATATATAATGTCTTACTTTAGTGATCATGGATTCATAGCCATGTAGTGGTATCATCAACGTTTCATTAATGTAGTAAATACCTCATCAATGGGAAGGTAAACATTATATTTTACAATAGTGATCCCTTTGAATCTTAGTAATCTACACACAATGAGGTTAGTTTCTATAATACAGATGGAAAATAACCAATGATAGAGGGTGACATATAGGTTTCCACTCCAAATTCATTACGAACTGCCCCTAAAAAACCCTAGATATCTCTTAGTAGTGATTATATACTACATACTGGATCAAAGAAGTAGATCCAATCCTATGAGGCTATTACAAACCACAAATAAAATTATCCCATATCAATGCATTAATGTTCATACAACTAACATGACCCTATGAAAATACTTTTGAACAAATTCTCTATCCGAGATAAAATATTTTCTTAATATATCAAGGGAAATTGAGAATTCTTCCAAGACATTACCTATAACAAGGGATGTCAATGTTTCTCCTTATACTAGTGGAAACATAAAATAAAAAAGTAATCTATAAAATATACCCATGATTCTTGTGTAAGTTCAAGGTGTTAATGTTTCTCCATGTATCCTCTTATCCTTTATCAAGGAATACGATCCCCCTGAAAGTGCTCTTATTGACACTGAGATGGAAGATGATTTCCATTAAAAATTTAAAGATGGAATTCACCCCAATATCAATGATCTTAAATAGGTAAATATATAAAGAAAATAGGGCTCACGACCAACATTGAATAGTTCTTCCCTACCTCTCGAGTCATAGAAGATGTATATTCTCTTTTTGAAACAACATTGATATGTGTTCGCTTAAAATTATACAGATATTACAAGGCTGGACCCTAATGTATCTACTCATCTTCTTGGATTCCCAGAGGATCATCAGGGTTTCAATAAGAAATATAGGAGAATTCACCCCTCTCAAACTATAAATCTTGAGTTTAATGTTGATAAATTGATCAAAGATAACATTATCTGAGATGTTAAGTACCCAAAAAGTCTTTCCAACATTATTCCCATTAAGATAAAAAATTGGAAGAACAAGGCTTATGTTAATTTTATGTTCTTAATTGAAACTACCTAATGAATTATTGCATAATACCAATTACAAAAATTATAATCAATTATATTGACGGATTTGAATCCATTTCATTTATGGATGGCTGTTCAGGGTAGAATCCAATCAAGATGGACCCTAAAGACGATGAAGGAACTAATTTTAGAGCTCCTAAAAGGGAATTTGGTTATCATGTCATTCCATTCATCTTAAATAATTTCATATCCAAATATCAATATGCAATTCATTATATCATCAAACCTTTTTTGGGATGAATTACCGAATGATGCATAAAAAACATGTGGTTAAGTCCCAATAGCATTATGATCACTAAATTAATCATCAAACAATATATGGAATATTTAAGAAGCACTATTTGTAGATAAATCCTCTAAGTGTGATTTTTTTGTAACATCATGGAAATTCCTCTAATTTTTTAGATGCCCCTCATGCATAAAGGTTGATCTAGAAATTAATTGTACAATTTTATAGGTTCTTCCTCCCAAGAATATTAAAGAGTTGAGAGGGATCTAGGGGAATATTGTTAATATTAATCATTTAATAACCAAAATGGAATGTAGTTTTCTAAACTTAACTAATCTAGTAAAGAAAGGAGTCACATTCTTGTTGGGTGATGGCTGCTAGGAATATTTCTAGAACCTCAAAAAGTACCTGTTACACCCACCAGATGTAATTTCACAAGTATAAGAGAATAATATCATTATATACATAGCCACTATGGAGGGATTTCTAGGTTACCTCCTTGAATAGAAAAATGATGCAGGAAAGAATAACTATATCTAATATCTTAGTCAAATGATGAAAAATATCTAGACTCAATGTTATGACATCGAGATTAAATGGATCACAATAACTTTCATGGTTCAGGACCCAAGATAATACTTAAAGAATCAAGAAGTCCACCTAGTCTCTTGTATTGACCCTATCATTTATATTTTTAGCCACCCCTTCACATATTGGAACCTACCATGATGTATGGTTATCCTAAAATATTACAACATTCAATTTTTTTTGTATTAGAAAATAAAAGGGTAATATTGGTTGATTACCTTACAGAACATACTACCCAATAAATTAAGTCTAAAATCTCAAAACTTCTAGATGAAGTGGTTCTCTATGCCTATAAAACCACTTGATCATGAAAAATATACATTTATAGGGCCTCCCAAAGTCCATATGGAAATAAAATGGAATAATCAAAGCTCAATAGGGTTGGTTTAGGTATTGTATTTGTTTCTCAACAAAAATTAATTTTCCTTACCCCTTCTCATTATTTGAAGGATTCACTAATAAAGGGAAATAATACCAAGACCTTATTACAGGCCTGGATCTAGGCCTATAGTTGTAGATAAACTATCTAAATTTTACTAGTGAGTTAGAGATAGTGATCAAAAATATCAATGGTGAATATGTGATAAAGAAGGAAAAATTTAACCTTTTGATCGGTTATGTGAGTGGATTTTATGTGGTATTACCTTTTCAACTAATTCTACATAACATCCTCCAATAATATAATTCTCATGGTGATGCACCAGCCAAAGTGGTTATAGTCCGGGCTGATCTCGACTAGGATGATGTGGTTTTTCGTATCACACACTGAAGGGTAGTCTCACTAGTCATCGGCTGTGATATGGATGAAATAAATCAGGTTGACACTTTCCCAAGGCATAAAGAGCAAAAATATATTCCTAGATGGATAAAATCTATAATAGATCACCACTGAGATGGAACCATCCTACCAGATTAATAAGAAAATGAATATATCTGACACCGGGTATCAACCTGACCCTCCAGGATGGGCCAAATAAACATAAATACATATAAAAATAAGGCATTGATTGATTCAAAGTTATATGTATTATATAAGGAGACACCCTACATGTCATAATGGAATCCCACAAAATATCGTATGATTCTGACTAGTTTGGAACTAGGAATTCTAGAAAAATGAGGAGAATCTGTTACTTCTGGCTCATGATGACATGGTACAACATGGAGTTCACTAAGAAATTATAGGAATTATAGATACATGTAAATTTATTACATTATCCCATATAATTTCTACACATGGATAAATATTATTGGTGATAATCCATATGGGGAATGGATGTTTTCAGGATATATCCCTTAACTATAACTAATTATTTTAATCATGTCCTTACTAATACTGATTTATTCTCCAAATAGTCTAAGGCCATACCCCTAAAGGAAGTTGATACAAAGAGAATCATCAAATTTGTGACTTCTAATATCATCACCATATTTTGTGTCCCTCACACAATACTAATGGATAATGACACCAACATCTATTCTTTTGAGTTGAGGAGGTTGTGTCATGAGTATAATATTGAGTCAAATAATTTTTCTCACTATCATGAAGTGGAAAATGGATAAATAGAGGCCTTAAATAAGACTCTGTTGAATATACTACAAGAAATGGTGGAAAAATACAAGATGAACTATCCAAATAAGCTACTTCATGCTTTTTGGGTCTACCATTCCACAACTCAAACTATAACACATGTGACCCCATACCACTCGTTTATAGAATATAGGAAACATTAACAATTGATGTCTATTTTACCTCACACCAAACTTCTATCTATAAAAAACTATCATAATTTGAACAATCACATAAGCTAATATATGAGTTGTAATAAATTAATGAAATATTTTTTATACACTTCCCAAAAATGAAGTCCATATTAATTGGATCACCCAATCATTCAAATAAAAAGGTTTGAATATACTCTTTTATCTAAGGATAATTGGTGTTGGTACTCATAACCCTAATAAAACTAGGGAAGAAATACAAAAAATGGAACCCAATTAGGAGGGCCTTAAATAATACATAAGGTCTATTCCAAAGAAGCATAATCAGTGGGCATGATAGATGGAGAACAGATCACAACCCAACTAATGAATGTTTTCTCAAGAAATTCATTTCAAAATTACCTTCATATTGATATTTCTAGGTTATAAGAATTTAAACTATACAAAAACTCATGTCCCATTGGAAAGAATTTAAAATACACCTCACTTCAAGTTTTAGTGGAAAAACTTTAAATAGCACACCACCTCAAGTCCTAATGACAAGAATTTAAACTAAAAAACACCTTATGTCCTAGAAGTAGACATTAAACTATACAAAACATCATGTCCTTACTATATAATATTAAAATATAGGGATCCACATGTCCTAGTCAGACGATGTTAAAATTCATGACAACGTCTTTATAGAATAACCTTAAACTACATGGGACACATCCAGGTCACATGAAACTAAATTGTATGATACCATGAGTCCATGATGGATGACTTCAAACTACATAGCGGTCCTTGCATCAAGACCTTAAGCTAAGAAACATGCATTTATCTTTTGATACATACCCCCCATTTTATTCACAAGTTAAATCCACAAAAATTATTTCTAGTGTAGGGGTTAACTAGAGAATGATGAGTATTTCCCCAATGATCTTACATGAGAAAAAAAGTAGTCTCACCTTTATCCTAGAAAAAAACTTCATCAATGCCAAGATCCCTTCTTCATTAACCTAGGACATATCATCAATAAAAATTCACTATACATGATCAATATATATTAAGATAAAATATTTCTCCATCTCTATGTAATAGTAAAATCTACATAGGGGTCCTAACATAATAACTATGCAAGGATTCCTATTAAAATTTAAATTTAAATTCCCAAAATTTTATTTTCATGCACTATCTTGAAGCTCAATTAACATCCCAATCATCTCTTATTTTTTCACACTAAGCATGAATCATGTGATATTTGAGAACCTAGAAAGGTTCTATGAATGGTGTGATTGAGATTAATTTTATTCAAAGATAGGGAACCATTTCATAATTTCATGATATTAAAATTCATGATATGAGGTATTCACACTAAACCTTCTTGAATTGTACATTCTCTATGAACAACCTTCACACCTCTCATAACTAAGTTTATACTAACTAATTCTTTGAGAGTGTATTCTCTTGGATTTAAATGGAACTTGATCCCAAATATTCTTATTTCTACGGTTTGTCGTATTGTTAATATGTAATGGATAATATGAAGGGACCCCACTAGGATTCCTCAGTGAAAAACACAATGCCTTGAAGCTTATTCCTAAGGGATGTTATCGTACTGGAAGAGAGACCCCCTTAATCCTCTGAGCTATTATCATAACTATATGGGATATGAGCTTATTCCATTGCCAATGGTTAACTTTTACCCACCACTCACAACCTCTCACTGTCTAAAATATTCTTGGGTTATGATTTACACTTCCCATAACCCAACTATTCAAGAGGGTTTAGATACCCTCAATGTTAAACATCTATGCATCATACTCATTTTAAAAGATATATTATAACATATTATTCTTACACCATTTTATTTTATAGTGTTCATATCCGATGAAGACTTAAATGCCCAGATTTAGTTATTCCTATCAACAATATCATTTGGTTAAAGAAACATGATAATAAAACATTATCCCTCATATAGTCCCCATCACATGAACTAAAACTATCATTCACCATCATCTATTCCAGATGAAATTAAACTCTAAGGTGACATTCCATCCTACATGAATCTAAACTAATCAGAATGGATCACTCTTGGGGGCCACTTCTCTCCCCTATAAGAGAGGAAGATCTATATGGATGTATTTGGAACACTGTTGGCATATACCTAAGAAAATCAATTCCCCCTATTCCTTGTATATGAAACCAATATGTTTAGATAATTTTCATTTTAAGAAACAATGTGTGGATTGATTATTATCCTTATAATATATATAATTACTTCAGGGTTCTCCACTAAAAGATATACCAAAATGTGGGAAAAATTATCCCCCCTATGTTTGGGTTAAACCTATGTGGGAATTTTTCATTTCCGAAACAATGTGTGACTTGATTCATAAACTTTTAGGAAAAATTGAGACACCCACATCTCCTAATACCAGGAATAAAAAAAATATTAAAAATAATAATTTCCCCCTCCGTATGCATTAACTTGATCTATATAGGGAGAACCTCTTTATAAGAACTATGCATGGATTATTTTTTGACCTATAAGGATACATATTGATGCATAGATTCATTATCATGGGCCCATTATTAAGTTTTCCACAACTATAACCTTATATGGTGCTTGGTCCATATTGAAATATGCCAAACTTGTTTTTCTAAAATGATATAAAGATATCCCCACTGGTGAAAGCCACTCCCAATAAGATATCCCCTTGCCTTCATGGTATCATCAACATGTTGAGACCATACACCTAGAACGTAGTGGGTGACTTTTATTTTGAGAACTATCATACCCCTATCCATTTCATAGGATTTAGATTCATTTGGGGTACACTAAAGCTTTATAGAACTATGATCAACTTGATTCCTATCATTATAGGATATGAAGTGACACTCGGATTGCTCATCACTAATCCCAAATACATGTTTCAAAACCAAAACGGACCTCACTTAGTGGTTAAACCTGAAATTTGATACATCAACTCCCTGATGGTACTTCACTAAGGTATGGAATAATTTTCTTTCCCCAATGTGTGAGATAGCGCATGTGATAGAGTTCCTGAAAATATTGTGCATGACTTGACGAAAATTCTATTCTCTATATGCCTAATTTTTATCTATATAGGAGTTACAAAATAACTATGTATGTATTGATTTGTTTCTATTCATGATACATAGTGATGTCGAGATAATACAACCTATTCCTAACCAAAATTTCCCTAAAGAAAAATGTATTCTCCCATTTCATGTATAAACTTGATCTATGTAGAGGGGTTTCTTTGAAAATGGTCCACATTGTGAGACCTTAAACTGATTAAGAATGTAAAATCTATATAAGATCATTTTTCCAATGTATGAGTCAAATATATATATGGATTCTTTATATATGATCCATATCTATGTTAAAGGGACCCTAATGTATAGTAATATATCCATCAGCCTATGCAAGGATGTAAATTCCTCCTGAATTTGAATGTACCTGACCAATATAGGGTGTCTCTAGGGATACATTTCTTTATTTCATGTTATATTACATGGTCCTCATCACATGAAAATAAAAATACATTACACATAAATCCTTATCCTATAATTTTAAACTACATAGAACATGTCCTAGTCATATGAAGCTAAATTACATGAAAATTAAGTCCTTACCAAGTGACATTAAACTAGATGATAAGGGTGTCCCAACTGCACAATGTTAAACTTTATAGAACATCATCCATTGTCTCTATATATCAAAGGGATAAAATATCTCAAACAATTTCATCCAAATCACAGGGTGATATTTCTCTTTTTCTAATAAACTTGATTTGGAAATCATACTTTGTTTCTTAAAAATATTTGATTACCACAAGTCTTCCATTGACCTAGGAAAAGAAGACATGGATTCAAGGGAACCTTTGTTTCACAATGAATGTATTCCTATATAAAATATACATAAACCCATGGCCTATCATCCTAATATTAATTTTCTTTGAATAATGGTAATATGATTCTTGTGAGTCCTACCAATATTGTAGTGTAACTCATCACCTCTGAATGATTCATGATCATCCTTAACATGTATATCCCATACCATTACTCATAATTCGAGAGACTTAAAACATTATTTAAATATCCCCATCATTAATTCAGAATGTTTTTGGAGTACTATCATCCTTGGTAGACCTAATTAGGTTATTGTGTAACAATCCCATAATACCTAGTCCATGTATTAAGACATTAAACAACATTCAACTTGGTCAAACCTATACTACAATAAAATTTATCCCTCGATGGATTAAATAGAAATAAAATAAAATACTAGTGAAAGGGAAAAAATATTTTCAGGTTGAAAAATAAAAAAGCTAAGTTTGATAAAATGTCAGGTCTCTTCTCTCTAAGATCTTAATCTGTAGATTTTCGACACAAAAAGTCTAAAAAAAGGGAAAAAACTTCATAGGGAAAGTCTTATGACCATATTAAAAGTCAATACATGCTCATCAAACCCCTATATTATTGGGAAAAGTTATATCTATGATTTATCATATCCCCTCACCATGATAACATGTTCAGTATACAACAACACAAATTTTTGGGTTCTTGAACCCTTCTTGAATATTACATTTACCATAAAAATACTTCAGGTATTTGAAGTATGAGTTTACCTCCATTGGCCTGAAGGCCTTCATTTTTTATTGATTTTGATAATCCACCATTCAAGGGGTAAGGTGGAAACCTTACAAGGCCTATAGGAATAAGTATTACATAGATAGTAGGCCATAGAGGAATTCATGTCCCGTAGGCTTCAAACATTACATACAACCCAGATTTGAAGTATGTGTTAATACCCCAAAATTCCATGATTTTATATACTTCTCTTGGGATCCCATATCCGGAAGTCATTTATATTGGTTCTACACTATAATGAATTTGAAATATGGACATACTTTTCTAGTAGACCCCTCTACGATTCACTAGTGAATAACGTGATTCATTAGATCTTATTCTTAGGGGTTGGTTTGGTCCTGGAAGAGTGGTACCTCTTAAACCCATGAGCTATTTTTTTGGAATTTTTATAATATTGGTTTCTACTATTATTCAACCTTTATCCACAAGTCTCCACTTCATGTGGACTCAAATATCCCTAGATCATGATTTAAAAATTCAACAAACAAACTATTTAAGTAGATTTTATATCCTTAATGTCACACATCCATATAATTTACCCACTCCAAAAGAACTCAATTGTGAACCATTTGGTGGTCCTTATCACACGATCCTAAACCACATGATATATGGGCCCAGGTTTCATAGCTATAAATTGAATGCCCCATTTACTGGGGTAGTCCAAGAACTACCTCCAAGGTTCTAGAACCCTCCTTGGATAGTATTTTACCCATAAAATAGGTCATTACTAAAGTTTTTTATCCTCTTAAAACCTTCCATAACCCTTTGAAATGAGTGGGGACCACAATACTTGACTATACCTGATTTAGAGTATCATAAGGTCCCTAAAACCATAAAACAAGGTTGTATCCAACATTCAATTAAGGAAATATGGTCCCTATGGGCCCTAGAAACATTAAAATGGAACTCATCACCTCTAGGTGTTTTTTTATCATCCCCAATATTTTTCCTCCATTTCATAATCCTTAGTTTAAGCCCCTTGAGGTGTTATTTTTTTCATATAATAATCTAACCTTCCAAGTGAATTTGACACTACTAAAATTATGTCACTATCTACCAAGGTAATTTGAAAAATAATGTAGGGTTGAAAAACCATTCATGAATACCCATCCTTCATGACCTAAAGAAGGATTCAGGGTGATGAAACCTTTTAAGAATACCCATCCTTCATAACCAACTTTATGTCTTATGCATTTGAATTTATAAAATTTACAAGCTATACAAACTTAACCCATAAAAACAAAGGGTCCAATTTGTTTGAAATAAAAAAATAACACCTCGTCATTATAAGATGAAAGACCTTAAAATGATTATTAAAGTAAACAAAATACCAGCTTGGTTGAAAACATGTAATGGGAGGTCTGAGAAAAAGTTGAGTATTTATTCACTAGACATAACATTTCAATGATCTAGAAAAAGTGAGCATATAATATATATATATATACATAAACACACATTCACTCAAACACACACACATATAATATAAGTGAGACATATATCTCGTTAAGAAGAAAACATATAGAGGGACCCCTAAGAAAAATTAAAGTCACTAACCACTGGTCCATTTTTGGAAGTTTAGGAAAAAGTTAGAGAAATAAAGGAAAATGAATAAAAGATTATGGGTCCCACCATGTGGTCCCATCAATAGTCAAGATACACTCATTAGGGCCACATTCTTGGAATAAATTAGAGAACTCCCCATTAATGGAATATCCAACTAAATCATTCCATTAAATTAGAAATTTTTTAAAGGGATAACACTAATACATAAACAAGTATTATTATGAAAATGATTATTTGTGATAAATTCATGGAGAAATATAATATTATTTGAGAACTTTATTTTAAGTCTTGGTACACTTACCATTAAATAATAATTTAATGTTTTTAAATAGCTGATATAATATTATGTTGTCAAGATACATTGTATATAGTGAGGGGAGACAAGGCTTGATGACCATATAAGGAGTGGGAGAAATCCTCTTTCATTTGATAAAGTGAAAAAGGAGGGAGGAAAATCCACAACCTAGAGTCTATCCAATAAACCCCAGAACTAAATGGTCTCCTAGAAGTAAAGTTATAACACAACCTCTTTTTATAGGATTATGTGAACTCCATTGAATTCTGCACTAGGGAATCTATGGATAGGATAAAATGTGTTTTTGTCTCAGTCTATGCCTTTATACCCTTTTTTATCCCATAAACCCTAAAATGACATTGATTCTTTCATTTTTCTCCGTATCCATAATCCCCTATCTCTCTAACACCATTTTCACATTATATTTCATCATTTAATGTAAATGAGATTTCTATTTCTGAGGAGTATCACTCTTATACCTCACAACATTGACCAATCATTATATAGATGTTATTTTTTTGCTCATTGGGAATCCTTGTACAAGGCATCATTTTGATGTTTATTGGTGTAAGAAGAGTCCTCCACTACTAATTTCCTCAGCTTGAGGGACCTTTTCTATTCCATCATGGAAACCAAATCCCTTAATCTAGAACAAGGATCTTGATAATCAAACCCCAAATAGCTAAGAGTAGTGAACATATAATTGGGGTGGATCAATTGGTTCTCTAGTTTTTAAGGGTCCCTATATGATTAGATTGTAGATACCCCGCCACTCTGGTCACCTTATGTGATAATGAAATTCTTCATGTTACAAGGCTTGAATAAAGATTTGAAAAGGAACATAGATATATTATGGGACCAAGTTTCTATATAAATAACTCATACTCTCATCCGTTAGTTGGACTTGTATAGAGTTGGCTTTTTTTCTTGTTATTCTGGTAGATATGGATCCTGAAGTGGAAGAGTCTAGATAAATTGAGCTATAAGATGAAGTTACTATGATTAAATTTATAAGAGGATATTAAAAAAAAGAAAAATAGTGAAATGATACTCGAAAAGTATTGATCATGATAATCAATGATAAAATACATTTATCATCAATGTCACTATCTATCTTTACTATCTAAGAGATGCCCTCAAGGGAGACAATGACACTTTCTTATGATAGATAAGCTTTGAGTTCCACCAATACTACTTTCATCAACATAGTATGATTTCCACCTTTAAGGGATACAAACACAAATTAGTGTTAAACTATATGACATAGTTTGAGTGATATCATAAATTTCTAAGAAAGGGTTCTTACCCTCTCCGAGTGATGCTTCCATCAACTTCATGTTAGTAGAAGAGTAGCTTCCGACATCAGTATATTCTAAAATATACACTTTCCTATGCCAGGTTAAATTATACGAGTTATAATATATCATGTGAACATGGGGTGTAGACTCTCTTTAATTACAGTCACCTATACATCATTATAAACTCTATCTAATTTCAAAGTATCCACTAATGTTGTAGAGGTCATTAAATTCTCTTCGGCTACAAGTGCCTTTATTTGTAATCAGACTCAACTAGAGTTCACACATCCATGAAGATCAAAATGAGTTACTAAATTATCCCATAAAGAAAACCAAAATAATCTAAAAATTACAATTCTTACTTAGATATTCTATGTGATAAAACTTCAATGACATAGCTCGATTCCACTTCCCTGTCTTCTTCAAGGAAATATCTTTATCCATGGAGACATTAGGGATGGCACTAACAAATTATTGGATATAGTTGATACAGTATTAGTGAAAATTTTCTCCATTAACTCCATCTGACTAGGAGACCCTTCATCATTGGACTTCTATTCATTATATATGTTATCCCCAGTCACTGTACCCCTAGGGGAATATACAAGAGATATGAGGTGTTACCCAATCTCTTCAGAATACAACTATACCCAATTGTACAAGGTAATATCAAAACAAGTTCTTATTATAAATATAGTATTTAAATATGATATTAAAATTAGTTTTACCTCTTCATTAGATTAGTACTTTTACCACTTTCCGAAACATACACTAACATGTTTGGATTCATCATTTTTTGTTCCTAGGTAGGGTAATAGATTAGTCCCTTAATACAGCGAATCACTGTATGGAGGTCCTAGAGAAACTCTTCAACCTTAGTGAATCATTTCTTCAAGTAAATTCCCAAAGGAGTAGTAACATTTGGGAAAACCTGCAACTATAAATCAAATTAGCATATAACCTTCTAGGCCTCATCAGCTGATTTAACTTTTCTTTAATTAACCCATTACTGACACTCAATGGGTAACATTAGTATAATGAGAGATTCACCTATACGTTATTTTCTAATTTTAGCAGTGTTAGTTAGCACTTTTCCAAACAATGATTCTGATTCCAAATGTTTCACCTACCTATGGGGAACATATGGAGCTATTATCATACGAGAAGAATTATTATTTATAGGACTTGGATTAGTTTCACCCCAATCATGGGTGGTAACCACATGTATTTTGTTACCAATATATTTAGATACCCATTTAGATAAGAATGCATCTAAGAATTATCATAGTCCTTGGAAAGACCGACATCTATACTAGTTGGTAGAAAGTTCAGTTGGGTTTGAATATCCTCCATATTAAACATCAACCATAATTATTAGGCCACCATAATATTCCTTGGACATGATAAGGGGCATGGAATATTATTTTAACACTTTAAAACTACTAACCAAATTAGTAGGGTGCATTCCACTCATAAAAGTTCTTTCCATAATATTTAGTAGAGAGAACACCCCAACAACGTGTAATCATATTGGATCAAGCTTATGGGTCCCCCTTATTATTAATAAATATACTAAATGTGGTTTCCTTATACCACATGAAAGTGAAATGATCATGATGGTTTAGGATGAACCTTATTTTCTAGTTCTTTAACACATTGGGTCTAACATTGTTGATACTTTAAAAATTGATGTGAAATGATCACTTATAATTTTATAGTTTCTAAAATATCTATATATACCCATATGAGTTCCTATCTAACCCCATAACACTTATAAGGGGATGATAATACTATATGATCGGTTCCCTTATAGATATGGTGTAATTAGAGATATAGTGTAACTAGTATGGGAATATCTAGAATAATGTGCCTTCCCACTACCACAACCTCCACCATCATAAAGGTGGAGACCCTAACTCCACCCATCTTCTAAAATGGGAGTATGTACCTACTCAAGGAAATCACTATATGTTAGATAGATGAATAGGTCAGTCAACATGGGAAGTGACCTCCCACCCCTAACTTTTAATAAATCCTTCTTCATCTATTTTCTAGTAATAACCCTCTATTCCATGATATTTATTTGATGGGTAGCCCTTATAATTACTAATTTAAGGTTATTTATTGTACTTCTTGATAAACAATTCATCCCATCTATTGAGTTGGATGCTGACTCCAAGAAACATGCCCTTAATTAGGTACATATTGGCCAAAGTGATCAACTCCATAATAGTTGAGGGGCTCTACTCTATAATCCCAAGAAGATTGTGGTAGAGAAACCCATCACACATATCTCCCAATATTGATGTGCCACCAATTTTATCAACATCCTAGATCGTGACACTGAAGTCACCATATATCAGTTATAATTTATTAATATCCAAACTCCATAGGTTGGCTAAGTCTATCAAAAGATTTTTTTAGTAGGAGAGGGTTTGAGAGTTCTAGATAGCCTTGTTCATGGTAATCTGATTTAGCTCAACGGAATATTTTGTGGGTTTACACTACACCCAGAAATTCCTATCCCATTCCATCCTAAAAATCCCATGATTAGATGTCCTATCTAGGAACAAAAATAATTTATTATTAGAAAAATATTTTAGCATTATTAAATAATAAATATGGATTTCGGGCTAAAAAATGAATAAATATTTTGAAATCCACTTGAGTATCCTTCAACATATACCCATCAGAGTGATTATCCTCATAAATAAAGTGTAATGTATAAGATATATTCATTCTATATGTGTTTTGAGTCTTTATAATCTAGGATAGAGGTATGATCCCCAATAGATATTCTATAATGGGATCATTTTTTGGAAGGACACGTCCATAAAAAGTTAACTAGTCTGAAAAAGGATACTCCAAAATACAAGTCCCCATCAAGCTCACTAGTTTCCTCTGAGATAACGGGATAGCGATGCATTTGTTAAAATACATGTAAGAAACCATGGCATTTTGGAAATCCACTAATGATTAAAATTCTCTCTTAAAGACATACAAACAAATAAACTTGTTTTTTTATGTTGAGTTGTGATTTTGAGTGGGGGTAGACTGAATAAAATTATTATATGACTTGGGAGATAACATACAGAGTGTTTGACCCATTTCGGGTCATGCGATTGTGAAACCATTATGAGGTCACATGAATTACATAAATCATTATGTGATTGCATGATAGTAAAGGTGGTAATGTGAATCATGAAAAGTAATTTTATAGTAAAGGATATGTGACATGGTTTGAATAAGTTACCAATGATCAATCAATGTGTTGGTTATGAAAGTGGTATAAACAATGTGATTACATGGCCAGTTATCATGATTTGATCACATGGAGAGGTTACACGGTGGGGTATCATGACGTGAATACACAAGAATGAAATTTTTTGAGTGATTTGGAATTTTATACTGAAGGTGAAATGGAAATCCCAAATCACATCATTTTTTATGGCATCTCATGGAATACCAAATGTCTCTCATAAGACCAAAAGTAACCTAAAAACAAATGGATGAAATCCATAGGGATTCAGGTTGTCATTTACTTCTATAGAGTGGGTCCTTTCTTTTTCCTCAATAGTACACTTATAGGGGGTATTTTTGAAGCATTCAAAATGAGCATTGAAAAAATGAGATATTGAAAAATACCCAAAATCACAAGTATCATTTTTTGGTGTAAGGGAAAATAATAAGGCATGAATATATGGCTATAAAGTGTGATCACATAACCCAAAACATACCTCATGATCACTTGAACATTTACATGAATTTTAAGGTATAATAATAAAAGTATCCCCTAAAAATGTATGAATTCCATCATGTGTCCTAGAATATATCACATGATGTCCTAGAGACATACGTCGGTCAAACCTAAAATTCCATGGACAATCAAAGTAGGTAATGACCGATTGATTACAAAATCACTATTCTTTGTGTGATGCAATTTAAATAATGTGATGACCACCATAATAAGCTAAAAAAATGACTCATTTAGGAAAAAATAATTCTGTGGTAAGTTATGAACACCATCACATGATCCATAGTTGATTATGCAATGTCTCAATTACATAGGTGTTCTGATCTCTAAGGGACTTTGGCAGTTGAGGAGATCCATGAATGGAGGATCAAGCAATCACTGTTCTTCATGAGATGACCCTTGGAATGATGCAAGGACCCCATGGTAATCAGGCCTTCAGGTGGTCCCATTTTCATACGGGTGGATCATCCACCACATGAAGGTCATTTTTCTTCATTTAAAGGTTGTGTGACATGGTTAGACAATGTGGCTGTCTATGATGATGTTTTCTTAAAATTTAATAACCTAAGACTAATCACACGATTTCCCCTAGATTAATTCAATGAACCTTATAATGTTCTAGAAACATGACTCAACATAGTAAGGATATTATTGACTTACCCTTCTTACAATTACTGTTTATCATGTGATGAATGGTAGGGAATCACTAATGACGTATGAATCAGTTATATGAAGTAAAAAAAGGCATTAATAGCTAATTAAGAGGGTCATTACAATAACTTATGTTGATATAGGGGATTCCCATCCATTACAAGTGTCATAGATATATGGGATGTTACACCTATAAAATTACCCTACATTGAAAGGAAACGTAACAAATAGAAAAATGATAGGAGAACAAGATAGATATTTCTAGAGTGGGGGATTAAATTATTAGATTACTCTTCCAATTAATAATGTTCAATGACTATATTTGGAGGAACTAAAAGAAAAATATGCTAAAAAGGGTCTTTTGAAATATAATACCTATTCATGTGATGACATGATAGCATGCAGGTCAGATGATGGGCATGCAACTGCGAGATGAAATCTTGGTCATGTGACGAGGCCATGTGATTTCCCAGCCCCCTCATCAGCCATCTGATTCCATACCCATCATGTAATTACTTGCCTACATGACTTCAAAAGCTTCATGGGAAGCACATGACTCCCCAAACATCAGGTGGAGCACATGATCATTCTATCTTCACATGGACTGCATGCCACCCTCTAAAACCCATGTATCCATATGACTACCCATGGTGACCCCCATGCACTCTTAAGTACTCCTGCACCCAAAAATTCCATACTCTTTGGTTCACGCCCAAATTTACCCAAGAGAAGAAGGGTAGAACGGTCCTTGTAGTGTAGCTTGGGTTGTCGATTCCACAGAGACCTAAGAAGATACCTAAGATACACAACCTAAGAAATGGATTTTTGGCTATTAAGTGGCCAAATTTGATTGATTTTGGATGGGTTTTAAAGATATCTAAATGATTTAATTGGATTCAATTTAAAATAATGAGTTGATCCTAGGTTATCACTCGGGGTGGATTGGACGTATTTTCTTTTTAATGATTTCAATTTCTTAAATTTGAGATGGGTTCATTTAAGGAGATAAAACAACATCATCACTTACTGGTTTAATGCCTACACCCTCTAATACTAATCACCTATACACTTGAAGGATCAAAGTTTTGAGCACTTCAAGGCAAAGGATCGTATTATTACTTGAAGTGTGTGGCCTTAAATTCAACAAGGACGATGGAGTTTAAAAATCATCAAAGAAAAATCCCAATTAAAGAAGTGATTATACATTAATTAGGTGATAAATAACATCCAATCCAGCCCCTTGATACTCCCTTGGATCAACCCATAAGTGGGTTAGCCTTCCATTGATCCCATGGTTTCAATGGAAGCGGAAAGTAGACTCATGACGGAGGAAATGGAGAAGTAAGGAAAACAACAAAAATAAAATGATCACTCCACCGTTGTGTGAATAATTTCACAAGGGTTGGTGTGAATAAATTCACACCTTGATCCAACGGTATCAAAGTGATATTAAGAACAACAGAATAAGAGGAGAAGAAGAACTTTTATTAAGAAACTAAAGTTGTTTGAACAACTTACATGTGAAAGACAAAATTGAGGCAACAAAAATGCAGCATAACATTACAATTGAACAAAGCATCCAAGATCCTAAACTCCTTCACTACCACTGCCTTAAATAGGCATTTTGGGAGCCTTGGGTCGAACCACCAACAGTAAAAAGCATATTAATTAATTTTTCCAGGCTATAGGTGGTGGAAAGCTTGTGGAATTTGGACTTTTCCACGTTTGACCCGAGGTGGCAGCCAGCTTTCCTTCACCGAACAGACGCATCTGGAAGACCTTCTAGACGGCCGAATCAGGGTGGGAAATAGAAGAAGAAAATGGATCTCCAGATGTCTGATAACCTCCTGTAAAATATGGGCCTATTTGTAGTTGTGGATTCCGAGATATGATCAAGTTAGTGGGCTGTTTTTCTGGGCCGCAGAATCTGGCCTAGAATTGTATCTTTAACTTGGTCCGCCTAAATGACAACCATGGAGGCCGAATTAGCATTAACTCCTGAATATTTATTTGTTTCTATAAATGTCTTCTAGAATCCCACAAAATTTGGGATTAAGTGTGACTGTATGTTGGGACCCACAGTCTCATCAGTGGGATGGTGTCCAATCTGCCTTCTCCAGAATTGCTTCCTTTCATTGCCAAATATCTCCATCATCCTCCATGAATTCTCCATTGATCCCTGAATGAAACATGTTAATATTGGTGTGTAGATAAATTATAAAATTAAAATATGTATAATAAGATGAATCATTTGATACTTTAAATGATGTTCAAAAATGTACCACATAATAGTGCATTTTAAGAAGGTATTACAATCATAATGTTAAATGATGTTCAAATTGTAAAATGCACTAAAATGGTGTTTATGAATAATAAAGAACATGAATATTATATATATTACCAATGAATATTAGCCTTATTTAGTGGCTAATCACACCCCCCAACTTTAGTTTTGCTAGTCCCGAGCAAAATATATCTCATCAAAAATGAAATTCGAATTCCCTTTTCCAAAAACATTTTAATACACAATGATCACCAAAAAACCATATACCAAACAATCATGAAACCCATCAAAATATTTTAAAATGAGATAATTTCATAAGAAGATCCCAATCCCGAGCCCATTCCTTTGATCAAATCCATCATCATACTTCATCCAACTCAATTAGGTGTAATGATGTGTTGTGAATCACAATAGATATGGGGGTTCATTTTCATTCAAGGGGGAAATCATGGAAGTGCTAGGTGGAATCACATTTAATCCCAATATGAGTATTCTTCATCCTTTTTTTTGTTTTTTTGCAATATTGATATAGTAATTGAGATTGCAGTTAATCAAATTAACCCATGTAGCAAGACTTTGCCGATGACTCCCAGACTCAAAGGCCTTAGGGCACCAAGTGAATCCCACATACTCAGGCATCGTCTCGAGTTAACTTAATCAAAAACAAAGTCATATTATCATAAATAGAGATATATTGAAAAACTCAGGGCTAGACAACTCTGGAGTCACGATCCCCAAGTGCCGAAAGCCTCGCATTTTATCAATCCATTTCTCAACACGCAAATTTTTATTTTTATTTTTTTATTTTTTTTATTTTTTAATAATTTTTTTAATTTTTTTTTGAATACTCATATTATTCATAAAAATAAAACCATCATATTCTATTTATTATGGGACCCCAAAAATTCAAATTAGTACCCCACAGTCTAGAGGACGTGCATTGTGACATTTTTTTAATTTGGATGAAAATATAAATGATGAAATATCACATTGGACAGCCACACTTTCCAAAATCTATGCTCATGAAATTATACAAGGATTAAAATCAGAATCAGGGCATGCTAAATTATTTGATATTCAGTTTCAAAGTGTTCAATGTGTATTACCATGTTCAAAGTTAAAGGAAATTTTCCTTCCATTTACTTTTTTTTCAAATCATTCAATTTTTGTTTTTGACACAAAATCTTTTTTTTTATTTTATCTCCCCCCCAACTTAAAACAACACTGTCCCCAGTGTTTGAAGAAATGAAAAATTAGGAGTAGAGGTAGGGAATAAAAATTTAAAAAGGAAATTGAAAATGAGGATTATGGAATGAAGTCACCTGGTGGTTGAAGTTTGAAGTTCTTGCCGCTCGAATTTATTCCTTTGATATCCATGTCGCTTGCAAAGTTCCCTAGTGGAAAAAGGAAAAAACAAAACAAACAAAACAAACAAAACAAATAAAAAAAACAATATATATATATATATTTATATAATAAAGGAAGTAAAATATAAGAATATATATAAAAATTATAGAATAAGGTAGCACAAGAAGCCGCATGTCAGTGGTAAGCGTGCGCCCTTGTCTCCCTTCGGTCTCGGGTTCGAGTCCCCACGGCTTCGCCGGTTGTGACAGGGTTTGCCCCACGGCCTATGGCGTGGACTTTTTTTTTTGTATTATTATATTTTTATTTTTATTTTTCTTAACCTATTGAATAATAAAAACAAAATAAACTGATGATACATTGTCTTCTTTTTAAATTTCTGGGTAAGGTATTACTCAAGGATCACACCACGTGACACGGATGAATATGGTGCTCCTCTTTCGTACCCATCCATACTCATAATAGAAGAACAGGTCAAAAGTCTATTTTTTTTTAAATATAAAAATGATTAAGTAATCTTATTTGAAAAAAATAAAGATGATTCAGAAAGATTAGAAACATAAAAACCACGGGTTGCCTCTCGTGCAGCGCTTTGTTTAACGTCGTTAGCCCGACATAGATCCCAAATTTATCAATTTTTTCCTGGTTCATAGATTGGATCAATTAACTCAACATCTATTTCCTATTTATAGAATGATTCAACGAATGTTTTTAACCTTTGACCATTGACCATGAAAATGTGACCACTTGTGGGATCTTGAATCTCTACTACCCCATGGGGGAATACATGATGCACTATGAAAGGTCCTGACCATCTAGACCTTAACTTTCCCGGATGTAAATGATGTTTTGAACTATACAAGAGCACAAGTTTTCCCGGTTCAAAATGTTTGACCTTGATATTCCTAGATTGGTAGGCTTGAACTCTAGCTTTATTGATCCTTGAATTTTCATAAGCCTCCATCCTTAGTTCCTCCAGTTCATTGAGATCTAATTTCCTTTTTGTTCTGGCCAATGAGAGGTCATAATCCATTTTCTTAATTGCCCAAAAGGCCTTATGTTCAATCTCCACTGGAAAATGGCATGCTTTACCATAAACCAACCTATATGGGGACATTCCTAAAATGGTTTTATATGCAGTTCTATAGGCCCAAAGAGCATCTAAGAGTTTCTCAGACCAATCTTTCCTAGAGGGGTTGACAGTTTTTTCAAGAATTTTCTTAATCTCCCTATTCGCTAACTCAGCTTGACCATTGGTTTGAGGATGGTATGCAGTGGAAACTTTATGAGAAATACCATACTTAGACATGAGTGAAGCGAATGGGCGGTTGCAGAAATGGGTTCCTCGATCACTGATTATAGCCCTAGGAATTCCAAATCTTGAAAATATGTTCTCTTTTAGAAATCGAATCACAACTTGATGATCATTGGACTTAATGGGAATGAACTCAACCCATTTTGAGACATAATCAATAGCTAAGAGTATGAAGAGGTATCCTCGAGAGTTTGGGAAGGGACCCCTGAAATCAATTCCCCAACAGTCAAATATTTCAACCACTAAGATGGGAGTGAGTGGCATTTGATTCCTTTTTGTGATGGACCCAAATTGTTGACACCTAGGACAGCTTTGAAAAAATGTGTAGGAGTCCCTTGAGAGGGTGGGACAGAAAAGACCACATTGAAGAATCTTAGCAGATGTTTTCTTAGAGGAAAAGTGACCTCCACATGCCTCACTATGACAGAATTTAAGGATGGACTCTTGTTCAGATTCTGGAACACACCTCCTAATGACTTGGTCAGGGTAGAACTTATAGAGGTATGGATCATCAAACACATAGTTTCTAACATCAGAAAGGAATTTCCTTCGAGCTTGAATCCCTAAGAATTTTGGAATGACTCTTGTCACTAAGAAATTTGCTATGTCAGCATACCAAGGGTAGTCACTCACAGAGTATAAGTGTTCATCAGGAAACAAATCAGACACAGAAAGGTGATTTGAGTTGTCTTTGAATTCCATCCTAGAGAGGTGATCAGCTACATCATTCTCAACTCCCTTTTTATCCTTGATTTTGAGGTCAAATTCTTGTAAGATAAGGACCCACCTAATCAGTCTATCCTTAGCATCTTGTTTTTGGAAGAGGTATTTTATTGCAGAATGGTCAGTGAACACAGTGATGGGTGATCCTAAGAGGTAGGACCTAAACTTCTCTAAGGCAAACACAATAGCAAGTAACTCCTTTTCAGTGGTGGTGTGGTTGATTTGGGCATAATTTAAGGATTTCCTTGCATAAGAAATGATAGAAGGAGTTTTATCACAATGTTGTCCTAACATAGCTCCAACAGCAAAGTCACTGGCATCACACATAAGTTAAAAAGGAAGGTTCTAATTTTGAGATTTCATAATGGGAGGAGAGGTGAGAGAGGATTTGAGGGTTGAGAATGAACCCTCACATCTTTCTGTCCAAACAAATGAAGCATCCTTTACTAAGAGAGCACAAAGGGGACGAGATATTGAACTAAAGTCCTTGATGAATCTTCTATAGAAACCAGCGTGTCCTAAGAAAGACCTCACTTCCTTGACAGTTTTGGGTGATGGAAGGTGACGAATGATGTCAACCTTTTCTTTATCAACTTCAATCCCCCTACTCGAGACCAGATGGCCTAGAACAAGTCCCTCTTTAACCATGAAAAGGCATTTTTCCCAGTTTAGGACCAGATTTTTTTCTTCACATCTTGACAAGACTCTCTCCACATTCTGCAGACATCCCTCAAAAGTATCCCCAAACACAGAGAAGTCATCCATGAAGACCTCAAGAAAATCCCCTACCATGTCTGAGAAGATTCCCATCATGCACCGCTGGAAGGTTCCAGGGGCATTGCATAACCCGAAGGGCATGCATTTGAAGGCAAAGGTACCGAAAGGACATGTGAATGTAGTCTTCCCTTGATCCTCTAGGGAGACCTCAATTTGATTGTACCCCGAGTACCCATCTAAGAAACAATAGAAGGCATGACCTGCCACTCTCTCAAGGACTTGGTCAATGAATGGTAAGGGGAAATGGTCCTTCTTGGTGAATGAGTTTAGTTTCCTATAGTCAATGCAGACCCTCCATCCACTACTCACCCTTGTTGGAAGAATCTCTCCATCCTCATTGGTTATCACTGTGATTCCAGCCTTTTTTGGAACCACTTGGATTGGGCTCACCCATTCACTCTCAGCTATGGGATATATGATACCAGCTTTCAACAATTTCATAAGTTCTTTCTTTACTACCTCCATGAGATTAGGATTGAGTCGCCATTGAGGTTTACGACATGGCTTTGAATCAGATTCTAGAACAATCCTATGAGTCCCGATAAGTGGGCTAATCTCAGGAATATCAGAAAGGGTCCAACCAATGGCTTTCTTATGCTTCCTAAGGACATGTAGAAGCATCCTCTCATGATTGGCTTCAAGAGAAGAAGAAATGACAATAGGATGTGTTTGATTTTCCCCTAAGAAGGCATACTTTAGTGCAGCAGGAAGTTCCTTCAATTCAAGATCAGGTTGGTTCAAAATTTCAGCAGAAGATTGGGACATTGGATCAAGATGAATTTCTTTTTTTAGAGGTTCAGATAGGATTGATTCCTCACATGTAGAAGTTTCAACTACTAGATTGGCTTGATCAGATTTAGGGAAGGAATTTAGAGGAGTCTCTATGAAATTGGTTTCTTGAAAGGTTTCACTGATTGTTGGACCTAAGAATTCATCATAAGAGCAATTTGAAAATGATTCAATCCAGGGAGATAAACTTCTTTCATATGAACAAAGGAAATCAATCTCATCTTGACTTAAACATTCATCAAATATTCCTTGATGTTCCATGGATTCATTATAAATGCTTCCTATCATGTTTACTTCATGAATATCCTCGTCATCCCCTATTTGTGAGCTTTCATTATAGATGTTCAAGTCTAGACTCATGTTCCCAAAGGTGATGGTCATGTTCCCATTTCGGACTCGGATAACAGAGTTGATTGTTACAAGGAAAGGACGATCAAGGATGATTGGGGTTTGTTCCTTATTTCCTAAATTTGGATGGTTGTCAAGGATAATGAAATCAGCAGGGTTGATGATGTTTTCAACCTTTACCAGAATGTCCTTTAAAACCCCCTGTGGAACCCTAATGCTACGATCAGCAAGCTGAAGTGTGACAGATGTGGGTTGGAGCTCTTCCAGGCCTAACTGGCAGTACACAGCATATGGGATGAGATTGAAACTAGCACCTAGGTCACACAAGGCCTTGAAAACTTTGCTTTCTCCTAGTTCAACATTGATGTAAGGGCAACCTGGATCTTTCAAATTAGGAGGAATGGTCCATTGAATGGTGGTACTCACATTAGCAGCCAAAAGGACTTGGTTTTTATGTGAAAATTATCTTTTAAAAGTGCACAAGTCCTTAAGGTACTTTGAGTAGGCAGGTATAGTTTGGATTGAATCGAGAAGGGGTATGTTCAACTTGACTTGTGAAAATATTTCCCTCAACGTTTCACTCAGTTCAGGCTTGGATTTCCCCCTCATGCGTTGGGGAAATGGTGCAGGTTGTGGGGTTGTTTGTTGAAGAGTTGTTTCCTTCACATTGTTATCTGTTTCCTCAGTTTGATCTTGTGGTTCATTTGAATTTTCATCCAAGTTTGAATCTTCAGGTGGGTTCTGAATTAGTTGTTCAGGTTTCTCAATTGATTTCCCACTTCTTAAAACAGTCACAACCTTTAGTTGTTCATGAGTTGTTTGAGCACAACTTGACTCTCCCCTTGAATTTGAGGATGGCACTGCCTGAGTAGGCATGGGTGCCTTTCCATTTTTGATGGTTTGAAGTTCTTGTTTTAGGGAAGATACTTCTGATTTCATCCTCTCCATTTGTTTGCATAGTTGTTCTAGTAGGCTTTGTGGAACAGTTTGGGTTGGTGCTTGAGTAGGTTGGTTTATCCCAGGGGGATATTTTGGAGGTGGGATGGGTTGTTGAAAATGGACCGGTGGCTGTTGGTATTGGATAGGTTGGGTTTGGAACTGGTTATGGGTTTGGTAGTTCTGTTGAGGGTAAGGATTTTGCCCTTGTGGTTGGCTATGTTGTTGGTTATCCTTCCATCGGAAGCCTGGGTGGTCATTGTACCTAGGATTGAAGGTGTTTTGGTATTGGGGCTTTTGAAAGTTTAGGTCATTGACTTCTGCTGGGGGTCCTCCTAGAAGAACATCCTTGATGGATGGAATGGTTGGGCAGTTGTCTGTTTTATGGTCATGTTTGTCACAAATTGTGCAAACAAGGTCTACATTTTGGATTTCATGGACTTTCCTAAGGTCTATCTCTTCAACCTTCCTAGAGAGTGCTGTGAGTTTAGCCCTAAGGCTTTCCTCTTCTCTAACTGTATGAATTCCAGTGGTTATTTGTGGCTTTTCAGAATAAGGTGAAGTTCCCCAAGTTTGGTTTTGTTCAGCCAGACTTTCGAGATACTCATAAGCATCATTTGGGGCCTTGTTTTTAAAGGTTCCATTACACATCATGTCAATGAACTGTTTGTTCCCCGGACCCAAACCTTCATAGAAAATTCTCACTTGTTCAGGTATGGAAAACCCATGGTGTGGAACCATGTTTAGGGTGTCTTTGAAGCTCTCCCATGTTTCATAAAATGAATCTCCCTATTTTTCAAAAAAGTTTTGGATGCTCTTTTTAAGTGCAATTGTTTTGTGATGAGGGAAGTATTTTTTGTAGAATTCTCTTTGCAGTTGGTCCCAAGAGTGGATTGATGCAGGTCTCATGTTGCCTAGCCAATTTTTAGCTTGATCCTTTAATGAAAAAGGAAATAGCCTCATCTTAGAGGATTCTAGTTGATGTGGGGGACACATGGTTTCAACAATGTCGTTGAACTCTTTGACATGAATGTATGGCATTTCTGACTCCATCCCATGAAAGGTTGGAAGGTGGTTTAGGACATGGGGTTTGAATATGTAGTTGGTGTCTCCTATGGAATTGTGTCTAATGCATGAGGGGGCATTGGTCCAAGCTGGAGTGAGGTAGTCGTTCATGGTTTGATCAACTACATTCCCTAAGTTTGGAGCTTCTTGGTTTTGGTTTCCCATTTGATTCCCCCCAGGGTTTACAATTTGATTTTGTGGATGACCCTCCATTGGAATTGTTTCAAGTTCTGACTTTGGGGTTTCAAGAATATTTGAATCTGATTTAAACAATCCCTTAGGTGCACTTGACTCCCCTATCCTAGGACTTTCCACCCTAACTAGTCTGTTTGAGAAATCGCGGGTGTAGGCGGACATGCGCCAAAAAAAAGCGAGAAAGGGACAAGATAAGAGATATTGGGTGAGAGTAGAAGAATGGAGGTGAGGAAAGAAGGTTTTTTTTGGATCTAAGGTACTTACTTGGTCCCCGGAAACGGCGCCAAAATTTGGTTCACGCCCAAAATTACCCAAGAGAAGAAGGGTAGAACGGTCCTTGTAATGTAGCTTGGGTTGTCGATTCCACAGAGACCTAAGAAGATACCTAAGATACACAACCTAAGAAATGGATTTTTGGATATGAAGTGGCCAACTTGTATTGATTTTGGATGGGTGTCAAAGATATCTAAAAGATTTAAGTGGATTCAATTTAAAAGAATGAGTTGATCCTAGGTTATCGCTCGGGGTGGATTGGACGTATTTTCTTTTTAATGATTTCAATTTCTTAAATTTGAGATGGGTTCATTTAAGGAGATAAAACAACATCATCACTTACTGGTTTAATTCCTACAACCTCTAATACTAATCACCTATACACTTGAAGGATCAAAGTTTTGAGCACTTCAAGTCAAAGGATCGTATTAGTACTTGAAGTGTGTGGCCTTAAATTCAACAAGGACGATGGAGTTTAAAAATCATCAAATAAAAATCCCAATTAAAGAAGTGATTATACATTAATTAGGTGATAAATAACATCCAATCCATACCTTTTCTACTCCCTTGGATCAACCCATAAGTGGGTTATCCCTCCATTTATCCCATGGTTTCAATGGAAGCGGAAAGTAGACTCATGAGGGAGGAAATGGAGAAGTAAGGAAAACAACAAAAATAAAATGATCACTCCACCGTTGTGTGAATAATTTCACAAGGATTGGTGTGAATAAATTCACACCTTGATCCAATGGTATCAAAGTGATATTAATAACAACATAATAAGAGGAGAAGAAGAACTTTTATTAAGAAACTAAAGTGATTTGAACAACTTACATGTGAAAGACAAAATTGAGGCAACAAAAATGCAGCATAACATTACAATTGAACAAAGCATCCAAGATCCTCAACTACTTCACCACCACTGCCTTAAATAGGAATTTTGGGAGCCTTGGGTTGAACCACCAACAGTACAAAGCATATTAATTAATTTTTCTAGGCTATAGGTGGTGGAAAGCTTGTGGAATTTGGACTTTTCCACGTTTGACCCGAGGTGGCAGCCAGCTTTCCTTCACCGAACAGACTCGTCTGGAAGACCTTCTAGAGGCCGAATCAGGGTGGGCCATAGAATAAGAAAATGGAGCTTCAGATGTATTCTAACCGCCTGTAAAATTTGGGCCCATTTGGAGTTGTGTATTACGAGATATGATCAAAATAGGGGGCTGTTTTTCTGGGACGCAGAATCTGGCCCAGAATTGTATCTCTAACTTGGTACGCCTAAATGACCGCCATGTAAGCCGAATTAGCATTAACACCTGAAGAGTTATTTGTTTCTATACCTGTCTTCTAGCATCCCAAGAAATTTGGGATTAATTGGGCCTGTATGTTGGGCCCCACAGTCTCATCAGTGGGCTGGTGTCCAATCTGCCTTCTCCAGAATTGCTTCCTTTCATTGCCAAATATCTCCATCATCCTCCATGAATTCTCCATTGATCCCTGAATGAAACATGTTCATATTGGAGTGTAGATCAATTATAAAATTAAAATATGTATAATAAGATGAATCATTTGGTACTTTAAATGATGTTCAAAAATGTACCACATAATAGTGCATTTTAAGAAGGTATTACAATCATAATGTTAAATGATGTTCAAAGTGTAAAATGCACTAAAATGGTGTTTATGAATAATAAAGAACATGGATATTATATATATTACCAATGAATATTAGCCTCATTTAGTGGCTAATCACTCTTTTAACATCTTCAAATAATATCACACATGGAAACCTATTTTTGTAAAAGACCCCAAATTCCCTATGTCCATGTTCAATAATCCCCTTGGGTGTGTTCATCCTCTCTTACCCATCAGTGGTTTAGGATTTGGATATATGATGAATTCGATTCCATATATGAGTAGGATATGTAGGATTCCTTCCTAAGGTCTAAGATATGTATCAAAAATGTTTCCATTATATGTTCAAGCCACATTCCATGCTTTGGTGAAAACCCCATGTTCCATATCCTTTAGGATCTTGTGATCATGTCCCATTAGGGATTCCCCAGTGCATATATTCCATTCGTTTATGTGATGGACATGATTTCTCGTATCCCTTATTTATAACACTGAGTGTGAAGGACCCTAGAACATCTTGAGAACGGAGGGGTGAATCATGGTGTCAGCCTTTTCTTTTTAAAGTTGTGGATCTTGTTCCTACATTAGTAGGTACTTGATATATATTTCAACCAATAAAAATCAATGATATGACACAACACTTTTACTTGGTTCACCAAAAAGGGCTAAGTCTAAGGATCATATGCCAACAGTGTGTCAGTCGTACATAATTATATTATTCTTCAGAAGTTGTGGATTACAAAGGTTCGGGAACAGTCACTCTGTCTCAGGCTCACTGCCTTTACAAATGCACAGGGATAGCCTACTGCATCCCTCAGGTCACTCCCATTGACTCCCACTGGATCACTACCTTTGGTAAAGACCCACTCAGTTTATAGACGTAAAGGTCTCTTTAATAGATTTGCATTGAAGTCTTTGTCTCTACTCCGCACGAGACTATTCTTACATCGAAGTCCTGGATTGATGCTCTTGAACACACTGAACCATTGAAACAGATAATCAGACCTTGCAAATAGGTTGCACTAATGATTTCACAAAGCACCTACCATTTGTGAACAAGTTCTCACTTTTGTTCGCAATAAATGTTTTTCACGCGGAAAAATATTTCACGAAACCTCATTTCTTCTTCGCGCAACCTCTCCTTTTTTGCGCATCACAAAATTTTTCATGCACCTCAGAATTTTTCACACTTCCCGTCCTTTTTCATGCAACTACCTTTACGCGAACCTTTTACATGCATCAGCACTCAAATCTTCTCCAAGTATTTAATCATTTGGAATGAGGGTGGTCACCTCTTATTTATAGACGTCTCTAACCCCCCATGCACAAAACCCCCTATGGTGCGAAAAAACTTTCATTCGGCGCGTGATATTTTTCACAAGTACTATTTTTCGCGCACATCTCCAGATTTTTCGTGTAGCCCATGCCTTTTCCATTTTTCAATGTTCTGATTTTGAAACAACTCTTGCACAAAAAATATATCTCCACTATTTCATGTACAATGTTGTTTTTCACGCGCACCGCTGTTTTTTGTGCACGCCGCTGTTTTTCACGCACACCGCTGTTTTTTTCATGCATGCTGCTGTTTTTTCATGTATGACTCCCTTATTTCGTGAACCCCTTCCTTTTTTGCACTCACCTCCTCTTAGAAACAACCTATGTCTTCATTTTCCAATTTTCAGGTCCAAAAATTTGGCAAACACTGAAGAAAAGTGCCACCTTCAATACTGTCATCTGCTTGAACTGTATGATCACTTTACAGGCACACATTCTGAAAATCCACTGAAGATTGAAAATAAACACAAAACATACTCCAATTCATGCATAGAACAACCATGGTTCCAACAGAGTGTAACTGAATTTGTCTTAGAGCCTTCTGATTATCATGCCAAAATAATATTTGAATTTTAGGTTATGGGAATCCTCCCTAGTTTTAAGCCTAAACTATACTTTATCATCCATCAAAAGGCTATAATACTAATAGATAATTTTAGGGATACATCAGTGTGTAAGACCCAATCAAATATTAGGGTTACCTCATCATGTATGTTCCCCTAAAATATTAGGGAAACCTCAATGCGTAAACCTCACACAAATATCTAGGAAATCTTACTGTGTAATCCATTCTCAAACATTAGTTAAAACCTAGTGTATAAGCTTCATACAATTTATTCTCACACTCTCATGAAATGTGTCTAATACCCCACTGGCTATGATTCCTCACACTGATCATGACTTATATGGGATTATAGATCAGTGGTGATTGTTCCATCAACGTGATACTAATGCACCAATATAGTCCTACATTATAATGTATTTTTGATTACATATTCTCTTTACTAAAAGGGAAAAACTGATGATGAAGTATATTAGGGGGGAATTATATGAATAAGTCCTACTCAAACCTCTATTAACACACCTTTTATGATTTATATAACTATAGAATTAGAACCATATAGACTCTGATTACTATTTTCATAGGATACATATAATTCCTCTCCAAGGATCAATCCCTACACTCAATATTCAAATTCCCGCATACACATCCCTACTAAATGTTGTTAAACTTCACAATGTAGTACTATAATACAACCATAAACTTTTTCATATGAACTACGTGGTATATTATTCCTATTCTTATAAGATATGCAGGATGTCTCTTTGAGGTTAAATCCTATTTACAAGACACTAATCACCTCCAGTGATGAAAATAAACTCTAGAATTCCACGTTTCATGGAATTAAAATATAGAAATCCCCCAAACTATTAATGATAATTATAATGTATAATAAGATGGAGAACTTATGAAATATACATATTGTTCTATTAATATGATCCCCTCCTGCATTTATTAAGATTCATATCATAAAAATTCAACATTTGATCATTTTGTTAGGGTAAATAGTCCTGTACTGATATCGAGGAAACATTCAAGAACATAACATAAACCTCTATGAGAGTCGCATAATAAGAAATAATTCCCACAAACAAGTGGAAATGTTCCTAACATCCCATCCACTCAACCAATGTGAGTTACTTAGAGTACTTGGTAATAAAGACCAATAACCATCTATCTTTGAAAAGAAACCCCATAGATCATTATGGGTATGTGATTCATTGGATATTTCCAGGGATAAAATATGCCACTTTGAATGATTGTGAAACTATACTAATCTTCTTAAGATCAATATTGGGGCCACTAAATCTAGTTGAAATAATTGTCAATAATATCAAATTCTTCTCAAAATGGGCCATGGACATACCACTCAAGGAAGTCGGTATAAAGAGAATCATTAACTTCATGAAGTACAATATCATCACTATATTTAGTGTCACTCATATGATACTCTTAGAAAATGGTAGCAATTTGTATTCTTATGAGTTAATGATTCTATATCAGGAGTATAATATTGAGTCCAACAATTAATAGCACTATAATGTAGTGAAAAAATGGGTATATAGAGGTTTTAAATTAGACTATATAAAATATATTTTAGAAAATGGTGGGAAAATAAAAGAAATATTGGTCATTGAAACATATGAATTCCATATGGGCCTATCCCATCATAACCCACACTACCACACAAGTGACCCCACATTTACTTGTCTATAGAATAGAGGTGGCACTTCCCATTGAAGTTTAGTTTCTTTCACTCAGATTCACTATTTGTGGTAAACTCTAAGAAGATAAAAATTCCCAAAGGTGACTTGATGAGTTGGAATGAATAAATGAGAATAGTTTTCAAATGTTTTAAAACATATAAGTCAATTGGAATTGAATCACATGATCCTTAAACAAGAAGGTCTATCTTTGGTTTTTCATGCATAGAGAATTATTGTTGGTTCTTAGAACCCTAATGATACTTGGGATGAAATTAATAAACCTAGAACCTAAATTAGAGGGACCATACATCATAAAAAAAGACTATTACAATGGATATAACTCATTGTAAATGATTAATGGGGAATGTATTACACTTATACTAATTCAAGGTATCTCAAGAAAATCATTGCATAATTCCAAGGTGAGTACCCAAGTCCTAGTGGAAATACTTTGAACTACACAACACCCAATTCCTGATGGAATGAGTATAATCTACCAAAAATCAAAGTCCTAATGGGAAAAATTTAAACAATACAACACCTATTTCCTAGAAGGAAGAAATTAAACTACACACCACCTAAGCCCTATTGGAAATAAATTAAACAACTCATCACTCTTGTCTTGGGAGAAATACATTAACCTTCACAACATTCAATGCCCTCATTGTATAAACATAAATTTATATCCCATTGAAATTATTTTAAACTGTATGAAAATTTCCTTATTTCATGATGTTACAATAAGAAACATCTGGTCTATTCTATAAGACTGTAAACTTCTTAGAGTGGGACATCTAGTTGGATCCATTTTCTACATGAGATCTTGGTCAATGTAATTTTATAGAGCACATTATCCCTATCCCTAGAACTGTAATAGGGTTGAATGTTATATACCCATATTAGGGTAAAATAAGGAAATAAACAACCCCAATGAAATCTATTTATCTACAAAGGAGATCTGTATATAACTTTTAATGTTAAGGCTCACTCATAAAATGACTAAAAATGTACCCCTTTCATACATGGTAGATCTATGCATTGGATTCATACTTGAAAAATATGTAGGATTTATTCCCACCTACATGGGGAACAAAGTGATTCTTGTATACTTATATATGGCCCAAATACACCTTATGTAAACAAATAAATTCCCTATATTTGAACTCAATCAATGAAAGCCTAGAATTATTCCAAATAACTATGTATGGACTGATTCTCATTAATTTAGGATATTTAGTGATGTCTAGATCCTTTGTTCTAGGTACAACAAAAAATTCTAAAAAACATATGTTTCCCCCTTTTCAAATGAGAATTTAAAAATTCCCTTACCTTGTATTAATGCCTAACCCTTCATTCATTGATGTTGGGTATTTATTTCACCCAAAACAGAAAAAAGGATCTTATATTATGCTTGTGGGATCGACCTATGTGAATCTATTCACATTTCCCTTTCTCCTAACATCAAACCAAAAGGTGGGTGACAGTCTAACCTACATGAATTTAAACAATATACATTGGACCTTTCATTATAAGCTATTATTTTCCTACATAAGTGATAGATCCATGTAAAAGTATCTAACATAAGTTTAGACTATAAATTAGAGCATTATTTCCCCCATTCCATGAATACAAGATATATCTAGGAATGCAATAATCATTTTAAGGAGATTCATTTATGGTTGATTATCTATATCAGATACACTATAATGTTTGAGTACTCCACCATGGACCCAACCACTATTCTCATAATCAAAATAAACATATGTCACCCTACTAATTAACGAGTCATATATTTGTGGGAGAGTTTGACACATTTTCTCATGTATGTGGACCTATACTAAAAATTAAATGATCATTTCGTTCCATATGTGCTATATTTTTGTAGGGTAACCTCTTTTTCAAAGAACTATGTGTTGATTGATTCATATCCCAATAGTATTTGTTGTGAAACCTAGATCCTATGTCCTAGGAATAACCATAATGAAAAAAATCAATCTCTCTATACATGATCTAGGTCTAGGCAGATAATTATCTTCTAATGAACTATATATGGATTGATTCCAGTCCAAAGAGGATATATAGTGATGCATAAATATCACATCCTCAGTTTAGTTATAATGTCCCAGACAATAGTGCACCATTTATCTTTTTCCTATATATGAAGAATGATTTTTACCATAGACCCTTTTCCATTCAAGAACTACATGTGGATTGATTCTTCTCCACATAATATACGTAGTGATGCCCGAGAACCCTGTATTGTCCCCAACCAGAATGTTAAAAAAATCCATCTACATCTGTATAAGGATAATATGTGCATATAGATTATTATTTAAGAACTATATATGGATTTATTCAAAACTAATCAGGATATGTAGTGATGTCAGGGTATGATATCATAGTCCCATCCATGGGTTCATCACCCCCATATACTTCCTAGATGTATGATTCGTATCATGAGCTGTCACCCTCATTTGGCTGCAAGATTGAGAAGAAACCTTAATAAACGAAAGCATATCCCAATATAATATTTCATTACCATCATGACATTGTAAACAATTAGAGATAATGAACATATATGATAGTGAAAAAATTCTCATATAAAGAGAAACATTCCCTCTTTCGCTTCCATATAAGTCAAATATGTGCATGGGACATTTTATTGAAAAAATACATATGGCTTGATTCCTATCCAAACATAATACAAAGTAACTCCTAGATCCTCTATCTTTGGCCCAACCACAGTCCTTAAAATAATAACACACTCTTTCAACCCTTTAATACGATCCGTATATATATAGGGAAATATGGATTAATTCCTTTAGCCGTGTATATCATCATTTGAAAAACAAATCAAGGTTTTTCTATACACCCTTTCAATTTGATGAACCAACTTCCATTACCTCATTAAATAGTCATATGATTATGTGGGACATTATATATATTATCTATATCTATGAAAGAGACTTTCTCCCTAAGAACTACATCTGGTTGAATTACAGATAGAGCAAGATACATAGTGAAACTGAAACCTATTTTCTCAATCCCAATATGAAAATTCCAAATTCCCATTACTACCTTAGTTTTTGAACATTTATATAAAGTATTATCTTACTTGACAATATTGCACCAAGGTAGGGATTAATTATTATTCCATGCACATGAATCAGATCTGTGTGAAGGAGGCCTCATAAATAAGGTGTATGATTTTAAAAATACCCCTTTTACGAAAAAATGGGTTTGATCTAAGTAGGGAGTCATGTAAGAACTATATGTGTCTTGATTACAATTATCACATGATATGTAGTGAAACCAACATTTTTTATTATGGTCCCAACAATAGATTAAAAAAAATTGTTTCCATTACTCTATCTAATAGAGAGATCTACACACCATGTTTTCATTAAAAAAATTGACTCGTGGATTGATGCCAGAAATTATAGGATACATAGTGCAGCCCAAATGGGACTATCAATAGAAATTGAAAAAAAACCCCCAAATCATCTTGATGACTGATCAAATAACCCTCCTATCATAGTAGAACCTATTGGTTTCCAGCACTAAGAGAAGTTGTGTCTTCCTCACATGTAAATAATATCTGTATAAAATTAGAAATGGGAAAAGATAATTTTTTATGTTTGATGTATATATATGTAATAAATCTCAACATAGGTTCCCTCATACATATAATCACGCTCTATAAATATTCCCCTATACCTTCGATCCATCTTTTTTATATGCCCCTCTCCTATACAGTATGGGGTATTCATAAAAACACCTCGTTTTCCTCACACCAATCATGAATCCTGTGATCATAGTGCATTGGATCGCCAAATTAGACATGTATGGGAGCATCATGGATAAAGAAAAATAAAATGATCCACTTTATAAGACATTAAACTTATTAATAATGGTCAATTCATAAAAACACACTTTTTCTATGTATGAGTCATATCAACATAAGGTTTTCCAATTTATAAGTAAGATCTATGTAGAGGGCCCCTAGAATATGGTTATTCAGTCATAATATTTCTCAAGGATTAAATTATCTCCCACATTAATGTACCCCCCTGACCAATGCAAGATGTATCTTAAGATACTTTTCATAATCATCATGTCAGTTCACAACATCCTAGTCACATGATATGAAAATATACGAAAAATGTCCAAGATATATGAAATTAAACTATATAGTAGAAGGTCTTAGTGAAATGTCCCTAAACCATAGATTACCCAAGTCCTTTTTATATAACATTAAACTTAATAAAAGTGATGTCCTTGTTTCATGACATTAAACCTCACAGATCATCATCCCTTATCATTCATTATCAAAGGACCACAAAAAACCCAACCATGGCTAACTGAGGTTTGGGATACTTTCATCCCCATTCTTGATTACCTCTGTACATACATAATGCTACATGTTTTTATTGTCTCTTATTTTCACAAACCTTCCCCAGCCCTTGGAAAAGTGTATTTTAATTCATTCCCCCCAACATGACTATGCATTAGTTGGATATATACAAGGGCCCATGACTGACTAACTAGAGGTGTATTTTCCTTGAAAAAATACATATGATCCTCATGAGATTAGAAAAAATGAAAACTAATTCATCCTATTTAGAGTGATTCATAATAATCCCTTACATATCTTTACCATACCATTACTCATGATTTGAGAACAATAAACCATGACATACAACACTTCATTTCTCATTCATAAGGTGTGTGAGTATGCTTGACCCTCAAAATCCTTATTGGGTTTTTATGTGTAATGTATCATACTTTATGTGTATTATTTTTTGGATATTATATGGATTATTTTTGAGACTAGGAATTAAGATGAAGTGTAATTACAAGGCACAATGTGCCTAGAATAAATGATTGAAATATATTAAATATATTAAATAGCACGCATATGCATTTTTCCTTAAAAAGTGGAATAACTTCTAAATATGTTATCAGATCAGAAATCTAATGGAACCGTTGAACTTTGATCATGAGGCTTACCCTATATGTGAGTTAACAATAGTTTTCATGGTTCTTTTGTGTAAAATTTTTCATATGATCATTAATGAATGAAACAATTTGAATTAATTATTTTACATAAAATTTTTGACACAGTGACCAGATAGTATTTAAATAGACTATTATTAAGAAATCCTGGGGTTATCCACATAACCCTAGAGAATTTTGGGGATTGTTGGAGAGATCCTTTGAGAATCCTATCAGGTGAATGATGATGGAGTTTCGGATCTAAGGTCAACGAACCTCAAATTTGATGAATCTTGGAAATATTTAAGACAATGCATTGTTATTCATTAGAGATAAATCCAAATCAAGGTAGGATCCATGATTTAATTTTTTTATTACCCATTCTTAAATTCTATGATGAAAATAAATCAATCATCAAATAGATTGATCCACGATTTAATTTTCTTGCGGGATGATATTTTTTGCATGTTTTTGTTTGGATAATTATCATTGTGATTCAATTTCATAGTTCTTTTTCTAATGGTAATGGTTTGATATTTTCATGAACAATGATAAAGGTTAATCAATATTTATTGTTTTTTTATCCCCCCATTCACTGTTCATCACGGGTATTCTTTGTTGGGAACACATATAGAAAAATCTAGATCAATCGATTGTTGTGAAAAAATTTATAGGAACAACGATCCCAAATTGTAGATTCGAGATTGAAAAAACACAATGTAGGTGTGATGATGGAGACAAAGAGACTCAGCCAACGGTGGATCCACAATCTCGTGTTCTTCGGTGTGAAATAAATAAAGATCAATAGATCCATTTTTTCATATTGATTAGACACCATAATTGGTTGTTCTAGAAATGACGAGGCTTGACCAAGATGATCCTAGGCTACCGGAAATATTGAAGCTATATTTTGAAGCAATGTGGCTGAAAAATCAAGAGAGAGGATGAAGAAAAGTTTCCAGAAAAACCTAATAAACACAACATGTAGTCCTTGACTACACAGTGTGTAGTTACCTTTGGATGAATCAACATATACATAGGGAAGTACATGGAAATGGCATGGAGTACACCGGCTGTCTACATGGTGTGTACCCCCCATACACAACGCAACCTGGACCATGTTTATGGGATACCCCATGTACTGGTACACATGCATGGATACATGAGATGAATTCATATACTGGAGGATGGCTAGATAACACGAGTGGGACCCTGGATGGAGAGAAATGACATGTGAGACATCCACACGCTGTGTAATATTATTCTACATGAACATGGTTAGAATGACATGGGCCATTTACATGGGTAGGACACATGGACAAGGGACATGACATATACACCTAATAAACACCATGAACTCTTTTATACTTTGATTAGATATCTTGTAATTTTTATTAGGGACACATTTTTTTAGGATTCATTCCCCTTATCCTTTCCCTAGAGGTAGGTATTAATCATTTCCTACTTCTAAGACTAAAATTTCTTCAGAAGGACCTCCTAGATAGAGTCATTAGAGACCCTCCGAGATGCTTATAGTGAGATCCTCTATTCATCTCTATGACCTTGGTGGAGTTCTTGGTATCGAAGTGACCAACACTACTCGGGCACCAATCCTCTACATAACAAGGTTAATCTAGATTGATTTATTGGTATCACCCCATAGACTTGTCTATTATCCTCATCTATGTATTTTATTCTCTTTGGAATATCAGTGTGTATCTTTCTCATTTCGATACCCAACAAGAAGTACCTCTCAGATGTATGTCATTAGTGCTATCAGACTCAAGAGTATGTTCTCACATATGAGGGCTTTATGGAATCTTTGAGATGAAATCTTAAGTCTAGTATAATATGGGTGTGGATTATCTCTAGAATATGTATCTTTGTTGAGTATATCTGGATATTCTTGTTATATGTGATGTAGACATATTCATGTGTTGAACTGACTATATTTCCTTTTTTATATGCATTGTGGTTTTAGAGATTTCTACTGATTTTTTTATACTCACCCTTGTATGAGATTTTTCCCAAATGTGTCATTCCTTGTGCATATAATCATCCTTTTGATGGATTCCTAGGCAGATCAGGACTAGATAGTACTATGAGAGACCAAAATTATTGAGGAATGTTTCTCCAACTTTCAAATAGTTGTCCCAATACCGTTACTTTTAGGTTGGAATTGTGTTACATACTTATTTGTGGTGGGATTGTATTTGGCCTTGTTCACTTTCTTTTCTTCCTATCGTACTCTGATTGTGCGATATTGATGTATACATGAATTTGTTGTTCATTTATTTTTATATTTAATAATTCTGGGTTCTTGGATATATGTGTGTGTGTAATGGTACTTAGAAAATCCCACCCATGTTAGTGATATGCCTACTCAGTTCTAGTCACAAGCCCATCTCCTACTGGAGGCAGGCTTGGGGACTCACAACATGGGCTTCATTGGGATGGGTCCTGACAAAGTGCTATCAAAGATGGTCAATTTTACCTTAGGACTTAGATTATATGAGATTGTTTTAGGTAAATATTTTTAAGTGTTTCATGTTTGTATTTTAGTTTAGAGACTCTAGTGTTGGCACGATGACCAATGTATCCATGCACATGACTCTGATCACCTGCTTTTCAAATTAGTACTTGAGAACAATGGTTGTAGGAAAAAAATGGTATAAGCATCATAAAAGAATGAGTTGTGGTTCCATTTCCTACTTGAGTAATCTCTCTAGATATACTCACTAATCGTGGTGTATCTTGATTATTATAGGATTCCTCCACGATGTATACTATCTAGGATTCAATGTGATGATTATGTGGATGATTCCCTTAGTTATGATGCATCGATACATGGACTAGTTCATCATACGTTACCCCTAGGTGGTGCACCATCCATATCACCACCTTAAGTGAAGCATGTGGTACTCACAATACCACCAAATGAAGAGAAGAAGCTAAGTGTGGTTCACAAGAGACATCGGCAGGGGCAGGTAGGTCCACAGGGTAATGGGCATAGTGGAGGAGCTGGGAGAGTAGCAACAGGTGATCTAAGTTTCTAATTGATACCAACACCACCCTAGGTGGCCCACACCAGGCATTGAGCGCTGGAGGATAGGGGAAGAGACAACTATAGGAAGTTGAGACTTACAACCCCAGTGCTCAAGGAATGATTCAAGGAATGATCAGTGTCTTTTATACATTAGCTAAAGTAATGATAAACAAAGGTTCTAGTCATTAATTTCCTTCCACATACCTTGTACGAGACATAGAGATTCTAGTTGAACCGTTTAATTGACCGTTACTCTTGGATTCCCCTATTAGAGAAGACCCAATGATCACACACTTGTGCTAATAGTGTGACCTAACCCTTGGAGGCAAGAGTTTCAGTTGGAACCTCTTGGTAGAAACATTGAGGGATTATGATTTCATTATCAATATGGATTGGTAATCTATTGTTCATGCCTATATTTTACATTTTAGGAGTGATGGAACCAATTTATCCATTATCGATGAAAAGGAAACACAAATAGTATAGGATGGACTCATGCATAAGAGGGTGTGGATGATTAATCATCAGTTGGGTAGCCTAACGCTTGGTGAAGTGGCTTTTGTGAGTTCCTATTTTAATTCGGTAGTGGAAGATCATGAGGATGTTTTCCTTGAATATGTTCTAGTTTTACCTCCCCACTGAGGGATAGAATTCTGCATTGATCTATACCCCGGGATGACACCAATATCTATTCGAACATATCAGATGGACCATGCAGAGCTTCGTGAGCTGAGGGTGTAGTTGGATGACTTTGAGAGGTAAGGCTTTGTTTGAACTAGTGTTTCACCCTGGGTAGCCCTACTTTTTTTATCAAGAAGGAAGTGATCAACTTTAGGTTGTGTGTGGATTACCAACAATTGAATCAGGTGATCATGATGAGAAAGTATCCACTAAAAAGGATCAATAAACTCTTTGATTAGTTGATAGGGGCATGATGGTTCTTGAAGGTTGACCTTAGATTAGGCTATCATTAGTTTTGATTATAGGAAGATGATATTCTGAAGATGACCTTAAGATTTTTATATGGTCATTATGTGTACTTGATGATGCACTTTGTCATGACGAATGCCCCAATAATTCTCATGGGGATTATGAACCACATATTCTAGCCATTCTTAGACAGGTTTTTGTCAGTCTTTATCGATGATATCCTTATATACACAACATTTGAGGAAGAGCATGCAAGACACTGAAGGATAGTTCTAGACGTACTCTAGGAGCACCATATTTATGAAAAATTCATGATGTGTCTATTTTGGATTTAGAGGTTCCACTTTTTGGGAAACATTAACTCAGCATATGGTGTGGTAGTGGACCCAAAAAAGGTTAATACAATGTTATCCTGGGTGAAACCTAATAACATTACAAAGGAATAAATATTCCAAGGGATGTATGTCTATTACTAGAGATTCATAGCTTATTTTTCTAGAGTATCAACACCCATGACATATTTGACTCAAAAGGAGAAGCCTTTCATGTAAAAAAAGATGTTAGTAGCTTTTCCATCATTTTAGGTTGAGTTTGAAGATCACTCCCATATTTAGATTGTTGGAGGAAGGTGTTGAGTACGTGGTGTTATGCAATGAATCTGCCACTAGGTTTGGTTGTGTTCTGATGTAGAGGTAAGTGGTGATTACCTATGGTTCACACTCATTGAGACAACATAAGAAGAACAAGTTGACCCATGATATTGTGGTAACAGTGTTAGTATTCTCATTGAAGATGTAGTGACACTACCTGATGGGTGGGTGGTTTATCATCTACTTCGATCACAAGATTCTCAAGTATATTTTCTCTCAGAAGAATCTAAACTTGATACAAAGGTGATGGATAGATTTCCTCTAGTATTTTGACTTCAAAATTTTTTATACTCCTTGGAATGGGAACATTATAGAAAGTTTTCTCTGCATGAGTTCATGTTTTTTGTTATTGAATGAGATTTTAGAGCATTTGGCCAAGAGATAGTTATCCTTTACGGAAGGAGACGAAGAATCTTACCCCAATTTGATGGTTTTCACCCCTCCACTCTTAAAATGTGTTAGGGAGGCAGAAATTGGGGTTATTGAATGTGAGACCCTATGAGCTCAGATATCCATAGGGAATGCTCTTGATGGATTTTTAAAAAGGTGGGGAATATGTTGTTCTTTTCAAAGGATGTATTATGGTATTGAGGATGTTATGGGAGGAGGTTCTAAGAGTGTTTTATGAAATTCTTTTAGAGGTACATATATGTTTAGAAAAGATATACAATGACCTCTGACATCAATCTTGGTGGCCATGGATGAAGAAATGAGTTGCAATGTTTGTCTCTCGAAGCCTTATTTTTCAGTAAGTGAAGGGTGGGAACCAAGTTCCAACAAGTTTAGATAAACCCCTTAAGGTTACATATTTGAAGTGAAATGATATATATAAGATATTCATGATGGGATCATCATGTATATCTAGGGGAAACAATTCCATCTGGTTGATCATATAATGGCTCACCAAGTCATCCCACATCCTATCTATAAGAGATCAGAGTTCCATAGAGATCTTGGGACACCTCTATATGTTAGAGATAGTCTGAATCCATGGTGTTATATCAAAGATTATTTCTGATCATGATGAATTATTTATATCCTTGTTTTGGAAGGGATTACAAGAGGTGTTTAGTACCCAGTTATGATTGAGAATAGTGTTTCACCCCCAAAATAATGTCCAGATTGAGCTTACCATTTTGATTCTAGGGGAAATGCTATGATCTTGCATTTTGAATTTTGGATGTAATTGGGAGGATCACATACCACTAGAGGAGTTTAAGTAAAATATAATTTACCATTACACCATTAGTAGGGAACCATTTGTGGTCTTTTACAGGAAACTAGCTATGGCACCACTCTGTTAGACTAACCCAGGAGAGTCAGCACTCATGGGGCCAGAGTTGGTGCAAGCTACAACAAAGAAGGTGTAGATCATAAAGGAGTGGATGCAGACTGCAAGAAGCCATCATAAGTCTTGTGTTGATATGTGATGAATACCCCTAGAGTTTGACGATGGATACCATGCCTTTCAATAGGTTTCACCTCAATCTGGATTACATAGATTTGGATGGTGCGACAAGCTATCTTTGAGGTTTATCGATCCCTTCCAGATACTGTGTAGAGTTAGGGAGGTTGCTTACCACTTATATCTACCTCCTTATTTGATCAGAGTACATGAAATCTTCCACATGTCATAGATTAGGAGGTACATTCATGAACCATCAGACGTTGCCGACTAGGGAGAGTTAGACATCGAGGATGGAGCGACCTTTGTTAAGTACATAGTGGAGATCAAGGATCAATATAAGAGGATCCTTCATGGGTTATTGATTCCTTTGGTGCATTTATGGTGGTAGCATAGGAATATCTAAGAGAGCACTTTGGAGTGAGAGGCTCAGATGCATGCTTAGTACCCACATCTTTTTGAGGACACCTTATTTAAACCTTTTAGGGATGTAAATCCCCATGGTGGGAAGAATATAATGTCTTGGATTTTACATTTATTATTTTTGGAAATGATATGGATTATTTTAGAATCAAAGAAATAATATGGAATGTAATTCTGAGTCCTGGTGTGCCTAGAATAAATGATTAAAATATATTAAATATATCAAATATATTAAATAGAACACACATATGGTTTTCCTAAAAAAGTGGAATAAAATATAAATGGGTTCAAAAATAAAAAATATGAGAGAACCTTTGAACTCCTGACATGAGGTTTACCCTAGGCATGACTTAACATTAATCAGTGTGGGTCGTTTGTGAAATAGTTATCTCATGAGAAAAAATGAATAAAATAATTTGAATAAATTTTTTTATTTTAAATTTTTGATGTAGTGTTTGGTTAGTCTCTAAGTAGAATATTACGTATAAATACAAGGGTTAGCAGTATAACCCTAGATACTTTGGTGGATCATTGGATAGAGCCTTGGAGAATACTCTTAGGTGAATAATGACCAAGTTATAGATCGAAGGTCGAAAAACCTCAGATTCGACAGATCTTGAAAATGATGATGATGATGTATCTTTATTCCTTAGAGATCGATCTAAATTGAGCTTAGGAGCATGATTTAATTTATTTATTCCCCAGTCTATAATTCTATGATGAACACAAATCAATAAATGGATAGATGTATCCACAATTCGATCATCATGCATGATAGGATTATTTGTGTAATTCCCTGACCCCAGTTACCCAGAGTCGGTGCATTATTATAATACATTGGCATGATTACAAAGAATCAAGTCCCGAAGGAATGATCAGTTTAACAGTCTTGGAAAAATAGATCACATACATGAATGTTACATTTTCACTTCAAGACGTACAAAACAACATAAATAATCTTTATGAACGCCATTATTCCCTCGGCTTAACCCTGCATATCAATCACATTACACTTCTTGGAATATTGGGAAAAATAAAACATAGAAAGGTGTGAGCTCAAATGCTCAGTAAGGGTAAGAAATACAGCAGAAACTTTCAAAAATAAGTATAAACATTTAAGGCAATGTATAAAACTAAAACAAAAGCCTTCTAAACTTGAACTTCAGCATAATATGGCAGAAATAAAATTAAATAGTTCCATTTACTTATTCACATAGATATTCTACTAATCGAATAATCACATGCAATATCACTAACCACTTTCATAATGATGGAATTCATGATGCCGAACATTAATTTCTGTGTCAAGGCCCAGTGCCAAGACCTAAGGAATAACTGTAACCAAAACCCAACCCAGAGAGCCTCTGTAACCGGACTCCATCCCGGAGTGCCTCTAATAACCGGACACCAACCCAGAGTGCCTCTAATAACCGGACACCAACCCGGAGTGCCTCTAATAACCGGACACCAACCCGGAGTGCCTCTAATAACCGGACACCAACCCGGAGGGCTTACTTTTACCGGTCCCTAACCCGGAACATACTAGTCCAACATATTCATCTTAAGAAGTGGATGAAATATAACATAAACATTCGTATTAAAACTAACATACAAAATGTCAAAATTTTAATCATAAACCATTAATGGAATAAAAATAACTCATCCATAGTAAAAAATATCACAAATCCTTAAATAAAATATGGATAATTTGTATCATAATAAATCAACTTGAAACAAGTTTAAAATTTATCAAAGGATTTTGACATAGATGAAATCAATACTATTTGAGAGAAATATATCTTTTTTTGAAATCATTTAAATGTCACATAATTATAGAGAAAACCTTTATTTTGAAAATATCATTATAAGCTTATGAAGGAAGATTCAAAGGTGGAATAATGGCAGAGAATAACCGCACCTGCCGTATAAGTTAAAAAAAGACATTCTTACCTTATTTTTGTCAAAAGGTTAAAAAGGACCTTGTTTGGAAAACGACGGAAAAATTCCTTTATAAACCTCTTATAAAAAGTCAAACAAGGGTATAAATGTATCTAACCCATATTCTTGTAAATAGTAAAAATGTTTTGAAATAAATTTTTAAGAAACATGGATATGGATGATAAAGAGATCCCAGTAGATTATTACGTATATATAACCTCGGATAATGAAGAGATTGCGAAATAAACTCTTACCAATTTGGTAAATTACGAAACGTACAACCCATGAAAGAGGTAGGATACAATAAATAGGTAAATAAACATAAATTAATGTGTATTACACAAAGAATATAATTATGGGCAGTACATACACCACAGAAAAGGTAATGGTGGAAATATGGCATGAATATCACGGGGATAAGGAGTGAGGTGAAAACCCCTTACCTTGCACTTTCCTTTAGTCGAGGGTACATTTAACCTCCTCTTCTTCGGGTTCTTCCTTTTGATTTTGATCAAAAGGGCTCCATAGGATGGATTTCTGACTAAAGGAAGGCCTCTAGGATGAATTTAGGGAAGGTGAGAGAGTATTTGGGTGGGTTTTGGCCGAACCAAAATGCTTTGAAGGTGTGATGTAATGAGAAGGGGGAGTGCCCTTTTATAAGAGGGGTGAGGGGCACCTTTGGAAAATCTAGAAATATTAATTTATAATAAATTCATATTCGGTTTCTAATGGCTCCAAAGTAGATTATTTAAAGTTTAAGGTGGGGATAGGTCGAAAACCATTCAACCAATCAAATTTAGACAGGTTTGGGTCATTATATTAACCTTATCTTTTTGTTTTAACTCTTAGTTAATTAATTTGATATTTACCATGTCACTTTGTGTTTTTATATTATATAGTTAAAAAACGTACTATATAGATACAAGATACCCCCAAGTGGTCCATTAATGATAGACCTATCATGATATAAGTCTCTTGGCCGAACCATATATTTTTAAGAGTTTAATATTAATTAATAATATAATATTTGTTTTATTAACTCTTTTATGTAAATTTTGACACTATTCAATAGTTGATTTTTGTGAAACTCATAACATAATGATTACTACGAAAAAAGTCAATTAAATAAAAACTAATATGTTATATTATCCTTTGAAATTATTTTAATTCATTAAAAGTCTCAAATTATATTTATTTGGGTATTTATAATATCAATTATTTTAATTTTTCACTATTATGGCAATTACTACATCATCATTGTGTCATAAATAAATTAAAATATTTAAGGTCTAAAAATTATAAATAAAATATCATTATGTAGGAAATATTATTATATTTCTAATTAATATTTACAATCAAATTTATCTTATGTATAACCATATATTAAAAATGTTTTAGCAATTTAAATTTGATTTTAACTCTTTTAACTCTTCTTTGAATTAAATAATAATAAATGTCCTAATCTAATCCAAGTGGGCCTAAATGATAATATTTTATTCCTAAGGTTGTTTTTGGTTGAGATACATTTTTCCAATATAATTATTACATGTGTTAGGGTAATATTAATATCATTTTTACCCTTAATTACCCTATTTACTTTTAACCGTGGTAAATAAAAGTAAAACGTTACTATTCACCAAATATTATTTTCATCTCATTGAACCACATTTTACTTCTTGATATTAATAGTGTTTCTCGGATTTTTGAAATTCTATTCACAGAAGCGGTAAAATTAAGTTTTATGAAAAATTCAGTTTTTAAACTACCACTTAGTAGTTTCACTATTCATCAAAAATTGACGTTTTTCAGAACAATGCCAAAATTTCACCCTAAGATATAATTGATATTACGAATTCAAAAATGATGTCTATTTTACAAAATTACAAACATATAAGTTGCATTAATTAATTTTATAATAAATTCCCACCGTCACAACAAATAGCGTGTTTTTAAGAAATAATATATATCAAAAGATTAACAATTTTTAGGTCCAATTTCAAAGTGAAATTAATTATAATGAACACCATTGGATAAAATGGTAAAAATATATTCTAATTATACTTTAAAACCACTCAAATTCATAATTTATCACTATTAATTATTTTTATAAAAAAATGTGTTTTTAATTAAAATTTAGTAATTTTCACCATTCATCAAGATATTAAAGTTATCTGAAAAGTACCAAAATTTCACCCTAGGCTAATTTTTTTATTACGAATCCAAAAATGAAGTCCATTTTGAGAGATAAAATTTATAAAATTTCAAAAAGTAGGTATTAATATTCATAACGGCTAGTTTGGTAAGTCATGGTGCGCTTTAACTCGGTGTTGCGTGTAGTGCAAGTTATTGAATTATTTTGAAGAAATAAAACACTATGAAATCTTGGGGTGTTACAATTTGTGGGGTTGTTGTTGGAAAAATTATAATTGTGATTCAATATATAAATTATTTTTCTAATGGAAATGGATTAAGATATACAAAAACATAGATCAAGGTCCATCCCTCTTGATTGATTTATTCTTTTCTACCCCATTCATCATTCGTCGAGGGAATTCTTCATTTAGACTGTGACTTGAAAAATATTGATCAATCGATCATTATGAAACTATTTATTATAATAATGATCTAAAATCATAGATCTAGGATTGGAAAGTCACGAAGGACATGTGATGAGATAGAAAAAGCAATTATGGTGATGGTGGATCCTCGATCTCATATTCTTTGATGCGGAATGAAGAACGATCAATAGATCCATTTTTTTCGAATGGATTAGAAACTAAAGTTGGTTGTTAGAGTGATGGTGAGGATTAGCTAATAAAATCCTAGGATGCTGGACTGATTGGTTTAGTATTTCAAAGCAACAGTGATGTAGATAGATGTGGGAGGAAGAAGAAGAGTTTCTAGAAAAACATGATACACATGATGTTTAGTCTTTGACTGCACGACATGTAGTTCCCTTTGGATGAATCAGAATGTAATTGGGAAAGCACATGGACATGAGGTAGAGAACATGGGTTTACTAAATCACATGTACCCCGTCCCCCCCATAGCTGGACCTGAACCATATACACATGATACCACATATATAGGTACATGGGCACAAATACATGGGATGATGCTAGGTACTAGAACACACCTGTATTACACAGGCAAGACCCTAGATGTAGGAACACAAAATGTGACAGCTCTACATGTCGTGTACTATACTTTTACATGGAAAAAGTTTTAATGACAAAGTTTGTTAACATTGGAAGGACCTGAGGTTAAGGTACATGTCATGTTCCCTTACTACATGTCATGTACTCATTTATACAAGTCTTATATCTCTTATCCCTTATATTCGGGACATGTTTTGTTAGGTTTCATTACCCTTATCCTTTCCCTTATAGTAGGTATGAATCATTTCCCACTCCTAGTACTATGATACCTTTAACATGAATTCTTATATAGAGTTGTTGGAATCCCTTTGAGGATCCCAGAGTGAGATCCTCTATTCATCATCATGCCCAATGTGGATTTCTTGGTATTTATGTGACCAAAACGACCTAGGATCTGATCCTCTACATAATAAGGTTAATCTATATTGAGATTTTGGTATTACCCCATGGACCTGGCGGTGATCCTGATCTATATATTGTATTATCTTTTGACTATTAGAATATATCATTCCCATGAAGAGACCTTGTGAGAATTACATCACGAATGAACATTATCAGTTCTATTAGACTCATGAGTTTGTTCTCATGGATGAGTTCTTTGTGGAATCTTTATGCAAGAATCATAGGGTTGGTATAAAATGATTATGTCATAACACTAGACTATGTGTCCTTTTTGATTATATATAGATATTATTATTATATGTTCTATAGACAAATACCTGTTTAGAGTTGATTATATTTAGTTTTTTATATGCTTTGTGGTTTCAGGATGTCTGGATGAGTATTTTTATACTCACTCTTGCATGATATTTTCTCACATGTGTCATGTCTTATATAGAAGGTACAACTTTTGACAAAATCCTAGGCTGACCAGGGCTAGATGGTGATTTTTGAGATCGAATAGTTTGACGTGTGTTCCTTTGGATTTCAGGCAGTAGTCCCATTACCTTTACATTCAGGTTAGACTTGGGTTACAGACTTCATTTTGGAGGGCCTATATTTGGATATATTTAATTTCCTCACTTCCTGTCATACTCTAGTTTTGGGATATAAATTTATTCATGCATTGGTTGTTCAATTGTTTTTATATTTCATCATTTTGAGAGATTGGAGATGTGTGATTGTGTACATGTACTTAAGAAATACCTTCCATGTTAGTGATTTTCATACTCAATGACAGTCACCATCCCCTTCATTATGGGAGGTGGTCTTGGGGAGTTGCGTCATGGGCCCCACTGGGACATGTCATGACATTGTGTCACATTCCCCTCATACATGGTTCATGGATAATGACCTTAAATGAAATTAAATGAGGTTGAATATGTACAACCTTAACCTCTTAACCTTGTTGGTCCAAGTTGCAATACCCTAAACAGGTAGTGAAAGAGATAAAAAACATGTCACCCTAAAAACCCACAAAGGGAGGTCTGAGAAAAATTCATGTTAATTTTCACTAATCTTTTCTTATTCAAATTTTAGGAACACATGTAGTGTAAATAAAAAATGTTGATGTCTCAACGTTTCTATCCAATGACTCTAAAAAAGTAGATCCATTCACGTTGGAAAATTTTATTATAAGAAAAAGTTAGAGAAATGATCTTCCATATCCATTCACCCTAAAAATTTATTAAATACTTGATGTAATCACCTTGAGAATGAATAAAACCTTCTATAATATTAAATTTTTCATAAACTAACTTCATATCTCTGTTGTATGTGTTAATATTCACCAATTACTTGAGTTGATAAACTTCTATTGGAATCCCATAATATTAGTATCATTCCTCTTGTTTCTCCTCTATAGATTATTGATAATATGTACTAACTGATATAATGGTACTTGAACCCGCTAAGATTCATTGGTGAAAACAAAATGCCTTCGAGCATGTGATCTAGGGGTTGTTTTGGTCATGGAGGAAAGGCCCTCCTTAAATCCATGAGCTATTTTCCTAACTGTGTGTGATACTAGTTTTTTCCATAACTAATGGTCAAAAATGTCCTACCAATTTCAAATTCTAATTGACACAGATATTCATCGAACATGATTTACATGTTCCGTAATCCAACTATTAGAGTAATTTTTTATCCCTAATGTTATGTCCTGATGTACCATAAATATTTTCAAAGGAAGGATACAATACCTCATACTTAATCCTTTTGGTGGTATTCATCATGTGACCTAAAAATTAATGATGTATGGGTCTTATATTTCTAACCATAAATTAAAAACCCAATTTATTGAGGTAGTTTATACCAAAAGTATCCCTTCATCACATCATGTTTCACCTGGACCTTATTATATAAACTATCTCCATGGTGTGAGAATCATCCTTGGATATCCTTATATCTATACCCTGTTTCATTGATTAAGTGTTTGAATATTTTCATATATTTAATTTCCCTTGGAAAATATCTTGTAAAGATATAAGGGACCCCTCTAATTGATCATGAATTTGTTGTATCTACATTAGATCCCTTGACCTGTCAACCAGATGTATCTTTACATTGTGAAAAGGTACTCCGACACTTATGAGCCCTAACAACATTATAGTATATTTCATCAATATAGTGTGATTTATGATCATCATCTGAGCATTTTCACTATTTCATTATCATCAGTTAAGACTCTCTGATTCATGATTTACCCAACCCATGATCCAAATATCCAAGTGGATTTTACATCCTTGACATGATATAATTATCTACTAATCTCTTCATTGAGATAAAGATGCAGGGTCACCAATCCATTCTTAGATGCTCATTCTCTATGACTTATATAAGGTTTATAGATACCATAAACTATCTCAAATACTCATTCCATATTATTTACAAATGGATATTGGATTCTATAACCTTTCTTGAATATTCATCCTCTATGACCTATTTCTTGTCTTGAGTGTTTGGATTCCTCATAAAATATCTGATGGCCCTTGGTATGAAACTTGTTCGGATTAAAGGGACCCATATTATTAACTATTCATGAGTTGGATCCATATAGGCCCCCTTGACCCATCAATAATATGTGTATTTACCTTACATAAATTTCGTCTGAACTCTCTAAGACCAAACAACATTGTAGAGGATATCATCACCTCAGAGTGATTTGCGAGAATCCCTGGCATGTTTTTCTATCTCATTATCCTTGATTCAAAATATTTGAGACATGATTTATATTATCCATTAATCTATAATTCATAATATGTTATTTTAATTATAACAAATTTTCTATGCTACATGACCTTAAACTTTATAATTCTTAGGTCAATGTTGTTTGATACCAAACATTTGTTATATTTTTTTTTAACATGCATGACCTTGAGAAAGCCATTGTAAGAGACACAATTCACTCTAGGATGGAAACATAAAAAAGGTAATTATGGGAAAAATTTGATTCTATACTCTTTAGACACATACCTTGTGTGATCTATTCAACATTGAGTTTAAAAAAGTGTTAAAAATGACAAAACCTGTTAGGTTAAAAACCAATAAAGGGTGGCCGAAGAAAAAGTTAGGTCCCTGCCTGTTAATTCTTCCTCAAAGGAATATTAGGAAAATTCATGGGATATAAATAAAAATTCAAAAAAAAATGGCATATCATTTGCTCTTATAAGAATTTCAGATTTGTAAACTTTCCCCTATCATAGGAAAAAGTTAGATCACTCATTCTATTTATGACACATCCACCCAAGTCGTCCCTTTGAACTAGATGATTTTGAAAGGATTAGACCAATTATATTGGAAAATGGAATCTATACCAACTTTTATTTTCAATAAATTCACAGGAGCAATTAATTATGACTTGAGTGTTTTATTTCATATTTTTTAACTAAATATTATAAAAAACATGATGTGTTTAATGATCTATATTACACCATGTTGTCATGATGTAATTATTATGGTTAAAGGAGGATAGGAAAAAAGAACACATAGAACTTAGAGGATTTTTTTATTGAATTTTCATAGTAAATGGGTGCATAATATCCAAATTTAGAATAATATATATTTATTATAAAAAAATGCAACAATTCCATAGTAAAATTTGGTCTTCTAATTTTCCCAGATTGGTAAAATCCTAACTAGAGGCATCAATTGGATATTGAAGCCTCACACAATCTATTTAATTTTCCATCCCTATGGGACAAAAAGACTATATTAAAGAGGATAACACCTAAAACCCAGATAAACTAAAAAATACAGAAAAAGAGAGAAAATTGACATGGGAAACCAAAAGTAATTTCATAAAAAGTGACATTTCAAGAGATACAGAATCATGTGATTTTAGAGACTTCTACTTGGAAGAGTCAGTGATAAAATTAGAAAAAAATTATAAACATTAGTTGATGTTTTTGGATGACCACTGGTATGAGAGATGATATTATAATTAATCCACAATCATATGATTTCATGATGACCACTTGGACATGAAATTATTAGATGAACTCTAGTTTATGTAATGATAAAATGAAATATCTTAACAATGTTATCGGACATATGAATATCTCAACCCTCGTACTCTTTCTTGATCATGTTACTCCAAATACTTCAAAAAAATGAATGAACCCACTTTATTCACGTAGAGCACAATAACCCATGTCATTCATGTGATCATCCAACTATCCTAAGTCCCTATTCTCCTATAATGTTATACCACCTAAATATCCTTTAATACTCCAAAACTCATAGGGCTACAATATTATGATTTCAGTCTATCCCTATTTCCCATTAGTGATCAAGGGACTATATGAACTATGAATACTATGAATAGTATTAAAATAGTATGCAACAATGCCTTATATATTCATGATCCCCCATATTCAAAGATTATCTTAATAATTAGTATTTATATGAGGGAATATTCCCCATAAATACTATGATGTCTCATATAAATTCTGAATTTTCAATATTCCTTATTAAATATTATACCTTTCCTCATGGATACATATCCTATATATAGATTATAATAACATTACCTTGGGGAAACGTTAGTGTGAAATCCCCACACCCATATGTAACATTTCTGATCTTCTTATATCTCATGTTTCTCACATCGAGCATGAATCACATGGTCATAGAGACATAAAATGATATTGAATTTATCGAAATAAAAATACCTTATTATGTGAATACAACTTAGGTGTATGTCCTAACCATATATTCCTTTCAATTAAAAGTCCATCCTCCCAATGAAAGATCTCAGGGTAGGCTTAAATACATATGTCTCACTCATACCTCTTTTGTATCACCTTTCAGGATAAAGATGTCCATACCATCAGAACTATATGAAATTTGATTTCTATATTCATAGGATATGTAGGATGACTATCCAAGGATTAATACCTATATCCAATAATCTAATTCAATCATGTAGGTCCTTTTTATATGACATTAAACAACACAATATTTTCCTATCATATAACCTTAAACTCTGTCACTCAAACTATATAGGAATTGATTCTAGAATAAATGAGATACCTAGGATTCTTACTTGAGGGTCAAGTTAAAATTTATTAACCTTTCATCATTATTCTCATCATGCCACATACCTTGTGAGATCATTAAATCATTTACATCCTCCCCACTCTTAGTTATATTCTTATGAGTTTTTATGTCTCATTCATCTAGTCCATATTACACACATACCATTTTCTTTTAGGGACATATCACCTATATAACATTTTCCTATTATTCCATATTACCAATAAAACTTAGAACCTATCCTAAGGGCTATATTACTTCAAGATCTTACTATGGTATTCTATTTGGGGCATATTATTGGTGGAGATTACCTTTACAAGGTCACATCCTTGTAACATAAATGCATCCTCATTGGGAAATATTCTCTCTAAGGTCAAAAATAAAGGTATAATCATCCATAAGTCCCACAAAAACCATTTCTAGGAACCTTTCACAAATTCTTCCCAACACCAAAAATATATATTTTCTTACTAGACAACATTAAACTCCTGAGATTCCAACTTTTGGGATTCAAAACAAAATAATCCTGAAACCTTCATAACTATGTAATAATGAGTACCATGATGGAGAACCTATGATACATAAAAATGTTCATGACAATGGGATGCCACTAATATGTACAACCACTCACATATATATAGGTCAACAAATGATTACTAATGTTGGGGTAACCAGTTCGGCTTAATTATTTGGGAAGGATTCATGAATATATCTTAAATATATTAGAGTTTTATATTAGGAAACAATCACCCTAAAAAGTGTGTGGTGAGACTGACCACCAATCCTATTCACCATTTTTGGTTCCTAAACATCATTGGTATGGATATCCAATGAAAAGTTTCCTTTGTAAAATATTCCCTTAACCCATTACCGATATGGGAGATGTTGGGTATTTCTGGTTCTGTGAATAAGCCCTATTTGAAACTCTAAAAAATAGAAATAGTGTTCTCAACATGAATGATTATGAAACTAACCTAAACATTCCATAATTAATCTTTTGGAAAAGTTAAACATTGTTTCTGATAAAAATAGAATTGGTGAACCCAATAGAAAACTATGTGACATCCAAATAATGAAGTTACCATAGGGTTCATGAACATCTTTTCAAAAACCTAAATGACACACCATTTCAAGTAGAAAAAAATACCACATGATGAAAAAATATTTCCATCTCACATTTCTTTTATCCCCATTTTCTAACAATGAACCATGAGTATATTATCCCCCTTTGATTAATTTGAGGTACCATTATCTCTAAATTTTTCTATCAAATCTAAAACAAAATTAAAAAAATGAGGGGAGTGGGATTCCAATTGAACCCCCATATAGAGAGAGGTGAGGATGGAACACCCAGACTTAGAATTGTAATCCAAAAACAACCCTTTGATAATCTATATACAACTTTATTTATCAGTTTCTCTTTCAAATACATAAACTCATGTTTTACCACTTATTTTCACAATATCCTTAAAAATTATAAGTTTATATCAATTATATTGGATATTTAACAATGAATTAAATTCTTGGTCCAATTAATAGAAACATATTTATCACAAAAAATAATAATAGGTTGTATCACTTCCACTTTTAAATATTCAAGTTGCAATTACACTATCAAATAATCAAGTTTCACTTCTTACTATTATAGAAAATCCACACCACAATGGGATAAAACCATAGTGAATGGACTTTCGACCATGGCAGTATCCTTTATCCATGGTCATATAAACCGTGAACAATATTTTCGTAGAAATATGGGGACAACCATAGTCTACCATTGACTTTATATCTTGGTCTATCATATAATAGCCTAGTACATCCCATCCCATTAACTAATGTTTTTTGGTGTTGAAGATTCCGGAAGGAGATGTGATGAAGGGAGATATTTAAGCTAACATTTTATCTAGGATTTGGTTTTGTGATAGATAGGGATGTATTGTATTATGATAGGATAGTTGGAGTTATATTTATGGAATGGTTTGGTTGTGGCATGGAGGATTGGGGTGTCATGTTTGGGAGTTATTCTATTTTAAAGGATCATGAATTATGGCCCTTTGTCTACACCATGATCTTGGTCTTGGGTTAACCATGATGAAAATTGGAGGTTAGGTTTATAGTTTTTTCATCATTTCTCTTATTTTGGAATAATTGATAAGTGATTTTGGTTAACTAACATTTTGGGTTAAACTGTGAGGTGGTGCTAATGCTATGACATGGTAAGGCTTGAGGGTTTAGAACCTATGAATTATCAGTGAGAATTTCATTTTGGACTTCCATTTGATTTATTAAATATAGTGTTTGGATAGGGTTTAAAATAGGGGTATGCATGAAATTATTTTTCAGAGATTCAATTGTTATGGACCCATTGTGGAATGACTAATTATGTTGCACCATGGTTTTTTGTAAATCCCAATCATTTCTCATGAGATTTTACTTCCCTAAAACCAACATAAATTATTAACCCCCTTATACTTTCATTCTAGTTTCTTTATTTATGTATACTCTTATGAGATATTCCCGAAAATTTTTGGGATATCTTTTACTACATTTTCTTAGATTGAATATTCACCTTAAAGGGATAAATTATTGGGGATCAAAGCTGATTTTATTCTCCTTTATTCATTAATTATCTTTGTTCTTGGTCTTGAGAAATATATGGTAAAGGTAATAACTAATTTTGGTTATACATAAGATGATATATTAATTGAGAATATTTATTATCTATGTTAATTAGGGTTTCCCATTCACAAGTTGGTTTTATGATCACCTCTTACTCATATTTCTCTTGAACAATAATTATAAAGATATGATTAACGAAAAATATTTTTAATTTAGTTTATAATGTCGATGAAACATGATTTTCATTTTTTGTGTAGATGGTATAGATTGAATGAATGAATTCAATAAAAAACAATAAAAATGGAGGTAATGGGGAAATCACATGTGTTTACTTATTTCTTTGATATAAGTCATGTGATTGATGTTTGTTTTTGGATGTTGATAAAGATAATTTTTTTGTCGATTCTTCTGTGTTGATGTTATGAATTATATATTGGAATAAATTATTATAAAAATTTAATTAATTAATTAGGCTAATTGAACTAGTTGTATAGAAATTTGATATTAGAATGTTGTTTCTTAGAAAATAAACATAAGATATTATGATTAGAGTTAGGATGGAGTTTTATGTTTTGAATTGGTAAGGATTTCATGGGGTTGGTATGGAAAAATATTAGTAGATATTTGTGTGTGATATAATAAGGGATACTGGATAAAAAAAGTCAATTAACCCCCTCATGGTTAGATAGAAGGACCTTAAGCTTAATAAACACCCTAGGAAAGATAATTTTGATTATAGGGAGGATACCAAAGAGAGGTACTTGCATCATATTAGTTTTCACTTAATTTTTAACTATGGTGATTTTGGGGGATGAATTAAAGTGAGCAGAATAAAGTAAACCTTAATTAATTCCAATATACTATGATTGTATATTTGTTTCCAGATAGTGACCTATGTTCAGAATTATGGACATGAAGGGGGGGGGGTAGTTGGAGTTCCCATTGTTGTTTCTTATTTCTCCTTATGATGTTATAAGTGTAGTTTTGATCTATGTTGTGGGATTGTTTCCTTTATACATTAGTGTTTATATAAGTCTATGTGAATGTTGACATATTTACGATCTTATGTGTTTTTATTATTCGAAGGTGAAAAAGATGGTAAATATTTGAAACCCTAAGGAATAATGATGTTCATCTATAGTAAATAGTAAATGAAAATCTTGGCAGTGTTAAAACAAACATTATGCTTTTGAAATATAAGGAATTTACTATAGATCCCATGGACCAGTTATGTACCACTAAAAGGTGAAGGGTTAATCAGTGGTCTTCTATTTTTATAAATTATGATCCTCCTAATTTTAAAATCATAAAATATTTAGAGTTATTGATCAAATAAATATTATATCACTACCTCAGCTCATGGGAAATCTAAATGAGAGAGAGATCAACACACAATATTTACAAGGTTAGGTATAAAATTATAGTTCTTTCTATATTGGTTTAATAGTCCAACATGGATTCACCAAAATTATCCTATTATTAATTATAGTGGTTCTAACAGTAAGTGGTTAGACACCACAATAATTGATTCTCCAGTTATCAATAATTTTACACCCCAACTACCATCTCTTATACCTCAATTGGTTATACACCCAAACATTTTAACTTTTCCTCAACTGGTTAGACACCCCAACCACAAGTCACCTAAAATACTGGTTATACACTCCTTTCACAATATTATCATCTCTGTGTTGATTATATAGTAGAAAAATATTTTTCTTCTTTTTATTATCCACTACCATGTTCTTATAAGATCATATTTATTATGTACAACTTTACAATCATCATCATCTTCTTGGAAAAAAATTTCATCTTAAAATTCCTTCCAGATCTAGTGTGATCTTGATTCTCCAGAAATTCTTCAAATAATTAGGTTTTTCACCTTTAGGGAATCCTATATTTGGATCACCTATTCTCTCCTTGATATTTTATGTATCAGACTCACAGAAATATATTAAAATAATATATGTGGGTTTTTAATTCTTTTTCACTTACAAATATTCTTATATATCAAAATCTTTATATTTATAATCATATGTGAATATTTAGTTTCCATATGTATTTTAAAACACCTCAATCATCTAAAAGAGAGAAATTGTTCTATTGAAATCTTTTAATATAATTTTCCAATTTATTACTCCATTTAATTCATATTCAAATATACTTTTAAACCTCTTAAAGACTCAATATTAATTATTTCACATGTATATATATATGTATGTATCTTCAATAAATCCACAAATATAACTACTTTTAAATACAAAAAGGACTTAGGATCTCATATGTTGATCTTCAGGCAATATTTTTTTAATGCAACTTTTTCTTCTTAAATATCAGTTATATAAAATCATCTATGATATTCAAGTGCATGGCCTTATGCTTCTCTACCATGTGGAACTTCTTTTTTCCATAATATCATATTATGAAAATCTCAACCAACCCATAAGGATATAATCCGTTATGTCATTCAAAAATGCCTATGTGAATTTCATATGGGTATTGTCTTGAATTTTCCTACATGATCCAATTAAGCTACAAAAAATAATTCTATTACATTATCCAAAATACCTACATAAATATTGATTAAAATCCATAACATTATTAAAATATGAGGATATGAACAGGTGCTAGAATTTTTTCAACATCGTAGAATAAGTTATGTTGGAAATTTCAATTGTATTGTAGAATTGTCAATGCTATAAATATTTCTATTCTGGAAATTCAGATTCATCACAAAAATCATCTATGCAAGAAATTCAACTAGGTCACATAATTTTCTTTGTGGCTCCACATATGTGCTGAATGTCTCTTATGTGAATCTGTAAAATTATATACTTTACTCAAACAAAATCAACTCATCTTCAGCAAAATTATAGGAATTATCAATCACTTCAACACTTCTCAAAAAAAAATTTAGTTTATTATCCATCATTTATTTGCACTTATCTTCAAATATTTTATAGTACTTCAAAAAAATCATCAAAATTAATTCAATACCATTATGTCTTGAGCTTATCTATGAAATATTTTCATGTTGTTTCCTTTGATGGAATCCTCATGTACTAATCATGTTTTAATGATCACAAATCCTATTCAACCTGGTTAAATCTGGTAAATTATACCAAATCATGTGTATTAATGTTTAAAGTATTCCCATGTTTTAAGAAGAGCCATTCAAGATATTAATTTCTCTGCATTCAATTTAATTACTTTATACTATCTTTTGACCCACTTTATAACGATTTCTATGAAAAATGATTAAGTATAATCCATTCTATGATCATCATTGCTTAAGTCTAAATAATTTTATCTTGAAAAGTCTAAGAAACCGTGAGTCTATCGTTTGTTATGTCTTTCTAGCACTGTGACCACAAGACACTGTGAAGCAGACACCGTGACCATGAGACACCATGAAGCAGACACCATGACCAAGAGACACCAGGAAGCAGACACCGTGACCACGAGACACCGTGAAGCAGACACCATGACCACCAAACACCGTGAAGCAGACACCGTGACCACGAGACACAGTGAAGTAGACACCGTGACCGCGAGACACCATGATATAGACACCATAAACACAAAGACACCATGAACATGAGACATCGTGACATTCAGACACCATGACCAATCTAGAAACTAGGTGAAGGAGACACCATTTCCATGACATACTGTGACACCGTTTCCTAATATTTTTTGTCGTTTTTCAATTTAATCTCTAATGGTCATATTTGAAGATTTTAATGCCCTGACATAATTAATGTTTCTTTGTCAACATATCATCGGACATTATGAGGTACGATGTGCAGAATACATGCAACCTGTTGGACCCAATACATGACTTCCAAGATAAAAGAAAAGTGATGCCCATAAATAAGAGATAAACGAGAAATAAAACCAAGTGAGAGTGGGAACCATAGTTAAGAACACACTTAGAGATTTTTTTTAAAGAAAGGCCTATTGCATGCATCTCAAAGTAGTTGAATAAAAAAAAGAATATTTGAAGCCTAGAGAACATCTTTGCACTATCAAACCTCACAAAGAACACAACCTAAATAACAAAACTATGTTTTACAGACGAGGAATCGAATTCTGCATCTGTTTCATCTCATAAGTCCAAATCTACAAAGACCAATACTTAGATCACGTCTAACCCTATATCAATATTTCTACTCTAATTGTGTATATTTTCATTAACATTTGAGAAAAGTGTGTTTCTGTATTATAGCACCCTCTTTATCCCACAATAAACTGAAGGATACAAGATATCCTTACTCAAAAACTCTATTTACTCTTGTGTATACCCACAGATAAGTGTGGAAGAGGTCCATGTGTGTCTTGGTAGTTTGAACCCACGAAGAACTATAGAAGAGGTCCCTATGTGGCCTGGATAGTCCTGCGTACTATTGTTAACCCCGATCCGAGGTGTGGATCAAATATTATTTATATAAATATCTTGGTGGAAGGTGATCACCAAGCGGAGTGGATTTGGTCTCAGCTTGAGACTGAACCACTTGTTTCATATCCGTTGTGCTGCTTAATTTAGTTTTCTCTGTTTTACTACTTTTCTTCATAACTTAGAAATCACTAAATTCACTTTGGTAGTTAGTCTTGGAAATAAGTTATAACTATCTTGTCTTAGTAGAATAACTTCAAAAGTAGTTTTAATAATTAATATTAAAATTATTGAGAATTAATCAATCTTAAAAGAAGTTATTTAAACAGTCAAACTTTTATAACAGTATAACCTTGATTAACTGGGCTGTGTATAATCTTTTGGGAAAAACCTTTTAGAAATTTATTTTTAGAGAAATTTTTATAGTTACTCAATTCACCCCCCCTTAGTAATCTACTCTGACCAAAATTTGGTATTCGAGGTTGTTTATTAGGACCCTATTTAATCTTATTCAACTATGACTGTAGTTAAACCTTAAGGATATGTAAATTTCTATTAATTCTAAATTTCTATCTCTTTTAAAGTAATACGTTATTATGGATAACAGATTGGAAGGTGATTTAACCAACAAACCACCATTATTTACTGGAACCAATTATGTTCAATGGAAAATTAAAATGAAAATGCATTTAGATAGTATGAGTTTTAAAATTTGGTCATCAATTATATATGAATAGAATATTCCTGCTACTGATATAATCACATTGGATGAACCTACCAAAAGTGACTATAATAACTTCTATAATGCTATGAATTCTTTATACTACTCCTTAAGAGATGAAGAATTCAATAGAATTTATTCTTGTAAAAATACCCATGAAATTTGGGATACCATGTCTGTCTCACATGAAGGAATAACTAGTGTAAAATAAGTTATAAATAATACTTATACTATTAAATATGATAATTTTTAGATGAAATATGATGAACCCATCTCAGACATGTATCTTAGGTTCAATGATATTTTCAACACAATGATTTCTCTTGGAAGAGAAAGTCACTGCCGAGGAACAGAACATGATAATTCTCAACTGTCTTCCTGAATGATTGAGGGGAACCTCTTTATCTATTGGAGAATCATGTGACATCAGCAAACTACCTGTAAAATAAATAATTGAGAAACAGATTATGTATGAGGAAGAGTTGAAAGTCAATAAGGAGGAGGAAGATGAGCCAAATAAGAAATCTGTTGCATTCAAGACCACCACCTCTAAGAACAAAGACACAAGGAAACTGGAAGCTTCTGTAGAAAGTTCTAGTGATAAACAACCATCATCCAACAGTGATGAAGAAATGACTCAACTAGACAGAATATTTAAAAAGATTTTACAAGAAGAATAATTTTTTTCAGAAATCCTAACGTCAAGAGCAACAATGATCAAAAAAGAAATTGGATGAAGAACTGGAAAAGAAGTCACATGACTGATGAAATTGTGTGCTATGTATGTAATCACAAATGATATATCAAGGCTGACTGTCCAAAGATAAAGTAATGAAAGAAATATGAGAACAAGGATAGGAAGTATAAAAAGGCAATGAAAGCAACTTGGAGTGCTTCTGAGGACAGTTCAAGCGACTCAGAGACATCACCTGATGAACAGGATAACAAATCCAATATGTGTTTTATGACAAACACATCAAAGGTAACAATGGACTCCTCTATATATGATTCATACTATTCTGGAGATGAGAGTGATTATGAAAATATGACTAAAGAAGAAATGTTTGAATATTGTAACATGCTTGAGGAAACATGCAATGAACTAAAAGAAAAAAATAAATCATTGAAGAAACATCATGCTCTTATTGTAACTGTTAAATATGAACTCACAACTGGAAAAGAGAAAAAATCTCAACTTCTCAAAGAAAAAAATGAATTAAAAATATATAATGAGAAATTAAAGAGTGACCTATAAAAGTTTACCAATGGGAAAAATACCCTTACTCAAATTCTAGGAAAAAAATTTTCTCCTAAATACAACACTGTCATTGGTTATCAACCGGGAAAAATAAATCTAGGTAGAACATATTTTGTTTCAATATCTAGGACATACAGTTTTACTCCCAGTTCTAGACACAAATCATCTAGTTCAAGTCAGGATACATATTCTACTGGTTCATGTTTTTTTGGATCAAATAGAGTCTATTTTTTGAATACTCTATGTAATTATTATAGGAAATCTATGAGGCAAATATGGGTTCATAAAGAACTTATCACTAATATTACAAGACCCAAACAAGTATGGGTACCATAATCTATTTTTGCTTAATCTTTTTGTAGGAAAGTTGCTTAAAGGGTTATTGTAAATGTCTGTGGTACTTGGACAGTGGATGTTCAAGGAAAAATATTAGAGACAACTCATGCTTTAGGAACCTAATAAAAATAGACAGAGGATATGTCATATTTGGTGACAATTCCAAAGGAAAGATTATCGGCCTCGACCAAATTGGTAACTCTAACTCAGTTTTAATTTATAAATTACTGTTTGTTGATGGATTAAAATATAATATTCTTAGTATCTCACAATTATGTGATGATGGATTTCATGTTATATTTAAAAATTATGCTTAAAATGTCTTTAATTCTAAAGGTGAATTATTATTTTCTTCATTAAGAATTGAAAATGTTTACTTTGTTAACATATATTCTTTAGCTTCTCAAAATGTTTCATGCTTAAGTATATTTCATAAAGAGTCTTGGATCTAGAATAAAAGACTAGGACATTGTAATGTTCACTCCATTAGAAAGCTAACAAGAAAAATCTTAGTTAAAGACTTACCTAAACATGAGTTTCCAAATGAAAAAGTGTGTAATCCTTGTCAAAAGGTAAAACAACACAAATATTCCTTCAAACCAAAGAAAAAAGTGTCAAATTCTCAACCTCTCGAACTGGTTCAAATGGGTTTGTTTGGAACATCTAGAATTTCTAGCCTAAATGGGAAGCACTATGTTTATGTTATTCTAGACGGTTTATCTAGATATACTTGGACCTTATTTATGGATCAAAAAAGTGAAGACTGTTCTTATTTTACTAAAAATGCCAAGTCTGTAGAAAATATTAGTGGACATAGAATTAAATCATTAAGAAGTGATCATGGCCGTGAGTTTGAAAATCAAGAGTTTCAATCCTTTTTATCACAAAATAGTTTTAGTAATAATTTATATACCCCTATAACACCTCTGAAAAATGGAGTTGTAGACAGAAGGAATAGAACCCTGTAAGAGATTTCTAGATCAAATCTTAGTGAGTATGACCTACCTATTTATTTTTGAGGTGAATCTATCAATACAACATGCTACATAATCAATAGAGAGTTGATCCAGCCTATTATTAAAAGGAATCTTTATGAGTTATGGAACAATAGAAAACCCAATTTTAACTACTTCAAATTTTTTGGTTGTAAAGTCTATATCCTTAATACTAAGGACAATCTTGACAAATTTGTATCCAAAAGTGATGAATGTAACTTTTTAGGATATTCCTTGTCTAGTAAATCCTATAGAGGGTTCAATAAAAGAAATAAATGTGTGGAAGAATCTGTTCATGTAAAATTTGATGAAACAGATCCACATGAGCCTAAAACCATTCTAGAGAACCTGGAGGATAATGTATCAAATCTGAACATTAATCCAAAATCTTCAATTCATTCTGTAAATGAATATGTGAAAACATCCAATTCTGGAAATTCCATAATATCAAGTCACAATGAACCTAAATCTGTTGATGAACCTGAAATCACTATTCCCTCATTTTCTAGAGCAGTTAGAACTCTTAAGAACCATCCCTTAGATGCTGTTGTATGAGACCTAGACAAAGGAATACAGACTAGAGATTCTCTTAGAAATCAGGTTTAACATCAAGCTTTCTTGTCAAAACTTGAACCTAAAAGAATTAATGATGAAATTAATGATGAATTTGGGGTGATGGATATGCAAGAAGAGCTTAATTAGTTTTAAAGGAAAATGTTTGGAAACTTGTTGAAAGAACTAAAGACACATTCACTATAGGAACTAAATGGGTGTTCAAAAATAAGGTAGACGAAGCCGGTAACATAGTTAGAAACAAGGCTATATTAGTTTCACAAGGATATAGTCAAGAAGAAGGAATTGATTATGAAGAGAATTTTGCACCATTAGCTAGAATTGAAGCCATTAGAGTCTTTCTTGCCTATGCTGCACATCTGAATTTCAAAAAATATCAAATAGATGTTAAAAGTTAATTCTTAAATGGGTATATAGCTGAGGATATTTCTGTAGAACAACCCCTGGTTTTACAAACCCCCAATATCCAAATCATATTTTTAAATTATCAAAAGCTTTATATGGTTTAAAGTAAGCTCCAAGAGCTTGGTATGATAGGATGAGTACTTTTCTTATTTCTAATGGTTTTACAAAAGGAATAGATGAACCTACCTTTTTTATAAAAATAATTTCTAATGATTTTTTAGTTGTTCAAATAAATGTAGATGATATTATTTTTGGATCTTCAAAAAATTCTTTATGTGTTGATTTTTCTAAAATGATGCAAAATGATTTTGAAATGAGTTTAATAGGTGAAATGAAATTCTTTCTTGGATCTCAAATCATTCAAAATAATGATGGAATTATTTTAACTCAAAATAAATATACTAGGGATCTTGTAAAACTTTTTGGATTGGATAACACTAAAAGTAGTGACACTCCCATGAGTACCACTTGTTAGTTGGATCTTGATGAAGATAGAAAATCTTGTTGATCAAACCACTTATAGAGGAATGATTGTATGTTTACTCCACTTAACTGTTAGTCTCATGGAAATTATGTTTAGTGTGTGTATATGGGCTCATTTTCATGAAAATCCTAAGGAATCTTATTTAAATTCTGTAAAGAGAATTTTCAAATTCCTCAAGCATACAACCAATCTAGGACTGTTCTATCCTAGAGGAGAATCATTTGAATTAGTTAGATATTCTGATTCTGAATTCAGTGGCTGTAAGTTAGATAGAAAAATAACCTTTGTAACATGTCATTTTTTAGGTAAGTCACAAGTTTAATGGTGTTGTAAGAAACAAAATTCTGTAGCATTATCTAATGCAGAAGCTGAATACAAAGCTGCTGGATGTTGTTGTGCACAAATTTTGTGGATGAAACACACATTACTAGATTATGGATATCAATTCAAGTATGTACCTATAAACTTTGACAACACAAGTGCTATTAACATCTCGAAAAATCCTGTTTCACATTCTAAGACAAATCATATTGATATATGACATCACTTTTTGAGAGATCATTATCAAAAGGGTGATATCACATTGGAATTCATTGCTACTGAGTATCAGCTTGCTGATATATTCACCAAACCATTAACTTCTGACAGAATAGACTACATCATACATAAACTAGGCATGATAAACCTCAAATAGATATCTTACTATTTCATGTCTTACTATTCGATATCTTACTATTTTATACATTACTGTTTCATGATTACGGTTTCTTAGCTAGTGTTTCATATTACTGTCTAACTGTAATGCTCAGTTATTGTCTCACAATTTACTGTCTCACCATAATGCTATGTTACTATCTCATAGTTTACTATCTCACCGTAAATTTCATGTTTACTATCTCACAATGAAGTCCGTTCACTATCTCACCATAAAGTTCTTTTACTGTCTCACCATAATGACCAGACACGGTCTCCCCATAAAAATTCCTTATTTTTTTTTTGTAAAAACCCATATCATGGTAATTACCCATTTCAATTTTTGTTTTCCTGCCTTTTTACTTTTTCAACGTTTGGAATTCCTAAATGATAAAATAAAGAAATTATCACTCATTTATTCACTTGGGATTTCTTTTATTCACTCATTTCAAACCCTTCTTCATCCCTACAACCCATTTCTCTCTCTTGAATATTTGGTGGATGTACCGGATGAAGCACCCTTTATCATCGACTCCTGAGAAGCGTAGCTCAAAGAAGAATAAGATTGCACCTAAGCTAGCACCCAAACGACCTATTAATTGAAATCTAGAAAAATGAGTTTTCGTACCTGAGAAAGAGGATTTCCCCAAATGGGTTTCATCTAGTAAGTCCTTGGTTTTGAATGTTTTAGAATAGCAAGTCTGGATAGAGTGGTTTTTGAAGGAAGACAACACTATGTATCCTAAGTTGGTAGCTCAGTTTTATCAATATGTTCAGTTCTCCATTGAGTCTGAAGATGGATATGTGGCGAGAAACTGGATCAATGGTTAGATATGCTCATTCTCTTTGAGGTTATGGGCTGCATGCCTTAAGATACCTCATGAAGACATATTTGTGGATTATTAGAGGGGACCGACACCATCAACCGAATTCTTTGATCCAGAGGATTCATTGAATTCCTTAACTGGAAATGGCACCCAGAGGAGAGCCATTTCTGCTAAACTATATGGAGAATCAAGGACTCCGTTCAATTTTATACAGAATATGGTTAGTCCCAGAAAAGGTGATTCTTCTGTTTTGAAATATCAGGATGTGTTTTTGATTAACCTTATGGAAAATGGGCATAAGATCAACCTGTTCAAGTATATTATACACCATATGTGTGAGCTGATCAAAGTCACATCCAAGTAAACTTCCCTGTTTTACTCTCAGCTAATCTCACCCATGCTTCTTTCCAAAGGTATGGTTGGACCTAATGAGGAAGTAATTAAGTATTGGGAATTCTGCCTCTCAAAATCCACTATCAAGAGAATGAAGATAAATTAGAGACCTTGGAAAATGGAATGGGTGGAAGACAATGATAGAATTTATGAGAAATTAAATCCAGTGGAACATCCTTCAAGACCAAGAAATATTTTTTATCCTGGTTTGGAACTAGATTGGATTGATGATAACTCTTCTGAATAAGAAGAAGGGGATATTGTTCCTCTTAGAGAAACTGTTTCTATTGAGGAAGAAAATCCTCCTGTACCTCATTATGTTCTTGAAGAAGAAGGCCCTAATCCTAAGAGATGATATTAATATTGTAGATCAACCAAAGCTCGAAACTAAATCTGTTACCAAAGAAACTGAAAATAATGCCATGGAAGAACCTATGGTAGAAAATATAACAATTATGTAAGAAACTAACCATGATGAAATCCCTGTGGAACAATTTGTTCCTGAAATACTTCCTCCTACTGAAGTGATAATGGATCTATCTTTTCAGCTGGCTAGATAGGAAATGGGTGAGGAACTACGAGATGATTTTGTGGAATTAGATCAAGACCCTAATACTCTCAGTCCTAAGAAGGATGCAACCATTGAGGGGGAGAAACCCCCAAACCTGGAATCTTATGAAGTACCAAATCTGGTTTTTTCATGTCCTGTAGCCACTACATATAGGTTCCCAATCTTCTATGATGTGGATGACTCTCAGCAAGTCTCAGCAAAAGGCCTTGACATTTCTTCTTTGTTCCAGTTGAAATCGATCTCTCATTTTTCCCCTACAAAGGATCCTGAAACCGTATCAGTACTTGTTTCTGAACCTTTATCAGACCAATATTCCTTGGTAAGTATGGTTTATCTAAAGGACTTTGGTGCTACCCTCTTATCTGGAGTTGAGAAACTCCTAAATACACAACCTCTTCCTATGACCAATTTAAGTGAGCGATATGCCTCACTGTTGTTGGAAAAGATAATCTAGCAGATTCAACCTAAAATGCTTCATGAGATTCAGGAAGTCAGAGTTGAAAACCGGCTACTTAGTGATGAAGTGAAGTCTCTGAGAATTATGATTGAGGACATGCAAAAAGAGATTCACAAGAGATCAGAGCTTGTTTCTCCTCTTGTAGAACCTACTGTTACTCAAACCTCATAGGTTTTTGTGTCTCAGATTTAACCTTATCTATCTTCCTTAGATGAATAGGTCACCGAAAGAAACAAACAGATCGTGAAGGAGATGAGAGAGCTTATTGTAAATCTTAACAAACTCACTGATGAATATACGAGGTGTCTTCCAAAAGTGCTGATCCATCTGAAATTTCACACCAACATTGTCAATACTTCTAAAGCCTTTGGTAAATCCTCTAAACCCTCTTTGGATAGTGATCTACTCAAAACAGTAGTCAAAGAAGAGATTCATAATGTACTCAGTGGTTTCAATGCAGCTTCTCTCTCCGAAGTTATCAAGAATAGTACCTGGGTTCTTGATGTAGTACAAATCCACTCAAAAATTTCTAATGATGCTCTGAAAGAGATTTCCAAGAAATTGGATTTCTACTTCAACCAAATATCCTCAAAGACTGATATAAAAAATCATTTCATGTATCTTGTAGAAAATATGAGAATTCCTCCTATGACTCAAGATTTCATGACCCAAGTCCAAAATATCACAGTGTGACGACCAAAAGTTTTTCAATGGAAATTACCTTCTTATATTTATGTTATAAAATAACCTGAAAACACAATATAATAAACTACTAAGTGATAAGTGACCTTTAAACATAATTTTCACACTTCTATGTTTGGAATCTTGAAAATCCAACATACACAGTTGTGTTCAAGATGATTTTGGGAGTCTAATGAAACAAAAATAATTTTTGGTGAATAGTAATGTAACCTTAGGAATAGTAACATACATTTATGAATATTAATATGACCGTTATGAATAGTAAATCATCCAAGATAAGAGTAACATTACCTATGAATAATAAAATAAAATTTAGACATCTTAGAAAGTGACAATTTGACCTTAGTAAATGTTTTGGTATTTTGTAAGTCATAAATAAATAATTATAATTAATTAATTAATTTAAAAGAATATTTATTTCCCTAAAATGTATTCATAAATTATTGAATCAATGTCTTATAGTTTTTAGATAATTTTATAAGACCCTACGTAATTTTTGAAAGCACTATAAAATCAGTTTTAATCTTAAAAACTGTTTTTAAAGTAAATTATGATTTTAATTAAATATTAAATTAATTGTTTTTAGAAAATTATTCTTGAAAAATGGAATACTTTTTGTATTCTACATGTTGAAAAATGGTTGGGGTAATTTTTTGGGATTTTTCTGAGATACTTGAATTTTTGATGAATAGTGAAATACCGTAATTTACAAAATAAGTTAATTAAGCTAATTATAGGGTAATGTGTGATGTTCTTCTGAGGTAAGTCTACTTGGTTCGAGATTACATTATAAAATTACTATTTTGGGTCATTCAAGACTTACTATTCCTTGTATTGTGGGGAAATAATAAACTTATGAATTTTATATTAAGGAAACCCCTCTCCTCTCCACTATAAAAGTCACCCTTCACACCCTCATTTCCTCACACCTCTCAAGCTCCAAGACTTATCTAAACTCTGCCCAAAAACCTTCCCTAGCCCTTACCCCACGTTCAAGACCTACTGGTCTCATCAAAATAATATGCTTAGGACCTTAAGGAGGTTCTCAAGGGAAGGATTCAGGAGGTAATTTCCATCCCTCTTCTCCTTTAATTTCCTTTCAAGTTCAAGTTCATTTCTTGATCTCTCCCCACCTATCTTCATCGAAATTGTATTTTAACTCCTGTATTATACATATAATTTAATTTTATGATTCTAATGGGATATTATATCATCCAACCCTTTTTCCCTCTTCCTTTTATTTTATTAAAGAGAATGTTGTTCGTGAGGTGTTAATTTATCACCTTCAAAAACAACATGCTTTCTTCTTCCATTTCTACCTTCATATATGGTCATGAAACCATTTTTATGGTTGAAACAGATTATTTTATGTGTATTATGTTCTATTTAATGTTCTTTAAATAACCTATGGACATATTACTAAGTGATAAGTTAAAACAAGTTCGTTGTGATCCAAAAACAGCCCAAATTGACCCAAATAACCATCATTTAATTCTTATTTAATGATTCATCCACATTGATCTAATATAATTCATTATAATATCATTAAATCTCATGTAATATCATTAATGACTTGTAATATCATTTATGGATGTTTACTCATGTTCTACCTAAACTTCAATTTAAGAATACAAGTGAACCACTCAAGAAAAACCATAAAAACGAACATCCCCGAACAACGTTTTTAAACTCTATAAGTCATCCAAAGGAACATAATATAACATAATGAAACCATAATTAACCCTATTAATGTACACATGGTTCTGGATTTATAATTAATTAATATAATTTCATTATACAAGACATTAAAGAGAAGGAAGCATTCAGGTACAAGGTGAGGGGAAATTCTCGAACCCAAATTTCGCCCTTCGGGTTCTCCCTCTTTCACTCCATTTTTGATATTGTTACTCCTAAAGAATCATTTTTTCATCATTTTCATTCCTTTTCTGGGATATAAATGATTAACACTACTATTTATGTCAAACAAAATTTTTTCCAAAATAACTCTTCTTTCAAAAACACCCCTTTTACTTCTCATTCAAGATTTACAGATCTTGTATCAAGTATGATATTCCCTCTTTCTTTTGGGAACACAAAGCTTATTAATGTGTTATTATGAGATGAAACCTATTCCTTTCCTTGGGTATGTTATGTACATTTTTTATATGTGTTCAATGTGGCAAGAATTATGATGATAATGTTATGATGTGACGAGTGCACCTGGAATTATATAGCTCAGTATGAATGTTTAAATGTGACGGTTGCGCTCGGAATTATAAAGCGCTCCAATGCATTGGGTAAAGTGATTAATCTCATGAGTAAATGTGAAATGATGTGTGAAAAGGTTGCTAGATTGGTTCACAAGTATGTGTGGTAGTTAACCAATAAGACATGATGTTTCATTTTTATGCATTCCCACATTTCAAGTCTTTTATTTATGCTCCTCTCATGTTCATGATCTTCTGACTTTGTTATGATTATGCTCACCCCATGGTATGTTGTTCTTATATATCCCCATACTGGGCTTATATCTCACCTCTTTTGATGTATATCCTCAGATGTCTACATGTACTAAGGAGAGGAAAAGTGCCAATAAGAAGCTAGAGAAGAAGAAATTGAATAAATGTTTATGCTAGATGTTGTATTTGTTATGCGTGGTCATAGTTTGCCCAAGACACTAAGCCTTTGGATCCTCTTTGTGTAATACTATTATGTTTTTTATCTTTAAAATTATGTAATTGTAATGTATGAAAAAGGCCAGGTCTCTATAGTTGGTATCAGAGGCATGGTTTAGTTAATTTGGGAATTAGGATTAGTGAACACTAGAGAAAACCTCTAGTATGAGTGTAAGTAAAAATATGCACACAAGAATATTTACCTAGGGATACCATATGTTATGTTTTTGGTATAATTTTTTAAATGAATAAGTTATTCATGAATTGTTTAGTTATGTTTTGTTCTATCCTTTTCTATTTTAGAAAATGGTGGGAACCAGGAGAAATCGGGCCATCAAATCATGCGAGGGCCAATGCAACGATTGCCCGAATGAAATCCCCAATGATTTGATAGGTGGAGTTCAAAACATCATGGCGATGCTTACCCAATTATCTCAGGTTATGAATAATAACCATAATAATGGGGAATTCCCTCCTTCAACAAAGAGATAGCAACTGGCTATCTATTTTTTTTATGCGGCAATGACAACTGACATTTTGTGGATCTTCTGATCCACTAGTTGTGGAACAGTGGGTCAACTCCATGGAGAAGATCTTTTTTGTGCTTCACTGTTCTGAGATGGAGAAGGTGACTCTAACTATCTATTGTCTAGATGGAGAATCTGATCAATGGTGGGCATTGATTAAGAAAATCAAGCCATGGGAGGAAATTGAAGAGATGGAATGAGAAGACTTTAAGATAATGTTTCTTAATAAGTATTTCCCATGAACTCTTTGCACGAAGATGGAGGGAGAATTCATAGATCTCAAGCAAAAAAGAAAGAGAATCTGTCACAACTTATGAAGCGAATTTCACAAGGCTCGCAATGTATGCTTCAGGGTTTGTTATCAACAATGATTTCAAAATTGATAGAATATTTAGTGGATTAAAACCAAAAATTCAAAAGGATCTTGCAATTAGAGACATTAGGATTAATGAAGAATTTGTTCGGTGTGCTCTAAAAGTAGAGATGGAGTTTAGAGAATGGTCCCATGGCTATGGGGATAAGAAACGAAAGTTGGAGTTTCAAGCCGGTGGATCTAGTGACAAAGGTGGGAAGAAAAATCAATGACCTACATGCCAAAAATGTTGGAAGTTGCACCATGGGAACTACCTCAAAGGGATGGGGAAATGATTCAAGTGTGGGAAAGAAGGAAACCATGCTCATGAGTGTCGAAAAGACACGAAAAGGAAGGAGAATGTAGCCAATAAAAGGAGAGAACCACTCATGGTTCAATGATACAAATATAAAGAGCTAGGTTACTATGCAAACCAATGCACTAAACCTCGAGTTCTCGAGGGTAATCAGCGCTAGCAACCACCAAAGCCAAAGGAACAAGGGAAGGCTTATGCCATCGCTACTGCAGAGGTGGAGCATGATAATGAAGTCATACAAGGTACACTTCATATTCACTCAAGAATGGAAAAAGTCTTATTTGATTCTAGTTCTATGCATACCTTTATACCTTTCAATATTACTAGAACTATAGAATCTAATCCCCGAAACCTTAAAGTAGAGATATCTGTAAAAACACCAATTGGTGAAATCATTGTAACCCAAGTGTTTGAATCTTATCCTGCTGGCGTATGTGGGAAGATTATTTCAACAAATCTCATAATACTCCCCTTAGTGGAATTCGACCCTATAATGGGAATGGACTGGCTCTCATTATATAGAGTGCATATCAACTGTCGGGAAAAGGAAATATCTTTTCATATTCTGAACCATCCCATGATCCTCTAAAAATGCAAGGAAGATCATGAATCTCCTTTGAAAAATCTGTTAATGGTGTGGGTGTTGGTTCCCTATGAAGAAGCATACCTCGCCCAAATGGTTGAGTCGAAGGAAAGTTCCAACATTGAGGAAATTCCCACCGTGAGGGAATACGGTGATGTATTTCCTGAAGAGTTTCCCAGAAGTCCTCTGGATCGTGAAGTAGAGTTCTCAATTGAACTCATACCCGGATATACTCCTATCTCAAAGTTCTCCTATAGGATGGCTCCTATATAATTGGAGGAGTTAAAGAAGCAGCTGAAAGAGCATCTGGAAAAAGGGTTCATACGCCCTAGTGCTTCACCTTGGGGTGCGCCAGTGCTCTTTGTGAATAAGAAGGATGGAACCATGCAGCTGTGTATCGAATATAGGGAACTCAACAAGATCACCATAAAGAACAAGTATCCTCTCCCAGGGATTGATGTCTTGTTCGACCAGTTAAGAGGAGCTCAATACTTCTCAAAGGTGGATCTTTGTTCTGGATATCATCAGGTAAAGGTGAATAAGTAAGATATTTAGAAGACTACCTTCCGAACAATGTATGGGCACTATGAGTTTTTCGTGATGGCCTTCGGACATACTAATTCCCCTGTAATATTCATGGATTTGATGAATAGAGTCTTTAGACATTACCTCGACAAATTTTTGGTAGTGTTTATCGATGATATTCTCATCTACTCCAAGAGCAAGGAGGAACATGATGAACATCTAAGACTTGTGTTGTTGAAATTAATAAAGGAGAAGTTGTACAACAAGTTCATCAAGTGTGACTTATGGATGAATCATGTCACATTCTTGGGACATGTGATCACAAGTGAGGGAATTTCTGTGGATCCTTCAAAGACAATGGAAATTGAGGAATGGAACAGTCCCTCTTGTGTCACAGAAATCCATAGTTTTATTGGATTAGCTGGGTACTACCAATGTTTTGTGAGAATATTCTCATGATTGTCAAGACCACTAACTAAGTTAACAAGGAAAGGGGTAAAGTATGTCTAGACAGAAGAATGTGAGGGAAACTTCAAGGAGCTAAAGAGAAGGCTGATCACTGCACCTGTACTCACACTACCGAAAAGTGGAGAAAGTTTTGTGATATAAAGTGATTCTTCAAAGAAATGCTTTGGTTGTGTACTCATGAAAAATGACAATGGCATAGCCTATGCCTCACGAAATTTGAAGATCCATGAGAAGAACTACACGACGCATGACCTAGAGCTGGAAGCTATGATTTTTGCCTTAAAATTCTGGTGGCACTACCTTTATGGTGAAAAGTGTGACATATACACCGACCACAAGAACCTAATGTATATATTCACACAAAAGGATCTCAACATGTGTCAAAGGATATGGTTAGAGCTAATAAAGGATTACGATTGCTCTATTCACTATCATCCTAGAAAGGCGAAAAAGGTAGCTGATGCTCTAAGTAGAAAAGAACCTACTACTCTATCCTTGCTGCGGATTGAAAAAGACCCTATCTTCTTGGATATGCAAAGAATGGATTTTGAAATCATAATGGTAGGGGATAAATCCTACCTTGCCCAAATGATTGTGCAACCATCCATCAATGAGAAGATTAAGGAAGCACAAAGGGATGATGTGGAGATACAAAATGGGGTGAATGCAGTAAAGGAAGGGAAGCTGCAAGAGTTCCATATCGATGATGATGGTGTGATTTAGTTTGGAACATAGATTTGTGCGCCTTAATCACCCAGGATAAAGAAGGAGGTATTGGATAATGCACATAGCTCAACTTTCTCTATCCATCCTGGGAGTACAAAGATGTACCGTGATCTCTGGGAACACTTCTGGTGGGATAACATGAAGAAGGAGATTGCGGAATATATATCAAGGTTCTTGGTATGTCATCAAGTTAAAGCTGAGCAAAAAAAGTCCAAAGGCATGATGCATCCATTTCCTATACCCATGTGGAAATGGGAAAATGTTACTATGGAATTTGTCATGGGTCTCCCAAAGATGTCAAAGGGAAATAATCTGATATGGGTTGTGGTTGACCGACTCACCTAGACTGCCCATTTTATCGCTATTCGAGAAGACCTCTTGCTTGAACAACTCGCAATGATGTATGTGAAGGATTTGGTGAGACTTCATGATGTTCCACTCTCAATTGTCTCTGAATATGATCCAAGGTTCACATCTAAATTCTAGAGGAGCCTTCAACATGCTTTGAGTACTAAATTAAATTTCAGCATGACCTATCCCTCCCAAACCGATGGCCAATCTTAAAGGACTATTCAAACTCTTGAAGATATGCTAAGAGCCTGCTCTCTTGAATTCAAAGGTGGTTGGGATCAGCATCTCCCATTGGTTTAGTTCTCATACAACAATAGCTTCCACTTGAGTATCAAGATGGCTCCATATGAAGCTCTTTATGGAAAGCGATGTAGAACTCCAACCTGTTGGGATGGAGTTGGAGAAAGAAAGCTACTTGGGCCTGATCTTGTTCAAGAGAAGACAGAGAAGGTTCAAGTCATCCAGAAACACATCAAAGTTGTTCAAAGTTGGCAAAATAGCTATTCTGACAACCGTCGAAGGGACTTGGAGTTTGACGTTGGAGATAAATACTTCCTTCGAATATCTCCATGGAAGAGAGTCATGCGATTCGGGAAGAAAGGGAAGCTAAGCCCAAGGTATATTGGCCCCTTTGAGATCCTTGACCACATATGAGTCGTCACCTATCGCCTTGCACTTCCACTGAACATGGCTCAAGTTCATGATGTGTTTCATGTATCACTACTGAGGAAGTACATACCAGACCCCTCACATGTACTAAACTCAGAGGTGGTACAGTTGGAAGATGATCTCTCCTATGAGGAACATCTAGTAAAGATTCTAGATCGGAGAGATAAGGTTCTACGCCACAAGAAAACCCATCTTTTCAAAGTGTTGTGGAGGAACCATAAGTTTGAGGAAGCAATATGGGAACCAGAAGAGGCAATGAAGGAGAAGTACCCTCACCTGTTTGTGTAAAGTGAAATTTCGGGGGCGAAATTCCTTAAGGGGGGAATAATGTAACGACCCAAAGTTTTTAAATGAAAAATAGCTTCTTATATTTTTGTCATAAAATAACATGAAAACACAACATAATAAACTACTAAGTGATAAGAGACCTTTAAACATATGTTTTTCAGTCATATGTTTGTAATTTTGAAAATCCGACATACACGATTGTGTTCAAGATGATTTTTGGAGTCTAATGAAACAAAAATAAATTTTTTATGAATAGTAATGTACCCTTAAGAATAGTAACATACCATTATGAATAGTAATAAGACCCTTATTAATAGTAAATAATCCAACATAAGAGTAACATTACCTATGAATAATAAAATAAAATTTAGACATATCAGAAAGTGAAAATTTGACCTTAGTAAACATTTTCGTATTTTGTAAGTCATTAACAATTAATTATAATTAATTAATTAATTTAAAAGAATATTTCTTTTCCTAAAATGTATTCATAAATTATTGAATCAACGTATTATAGTTTTTAGATAATTTTATAAGACCCTACGTAATTTTTGAAAGCACTATAAAATCAGTTTTAATCTTAAAAACTATTTTTTTAAGTAAATTATGATTTTAATTAAATATTAAATTAATAATTTTTAGAAAATTAATTTTGAAAAATGGACTTCATTTTAGGATTCTACACATCAAAAAAAATTTGGGGTAATTTTTTGTGATTTTTCTGAGACACTTGAATTTTTGATGAATAGTGAAATACCGTAATTTACAAAATAAGCTAAATAAGCTAATTATAGGTTCATGTGTGATGTTCTACTGATGTAAGCCCACTTGGTTCTGGATTAAATTATAAAATTAATATTCTTGGTCGTTCAAGACTTACTATTCCTTGTCTTTTGGGGAAATAGTAAACTAATGAATTTTATATTATGGAAACCCCTCTCCCCTCCACTATAAAAGCCACCCTTCACACCCTCATTTCCCCACACCTATCAAGCTCCTAACCTTATCTAAACTCTGACCAAACACCTCCCCTATCACCTCAACCACTTCCAAGAGCTTCTGGTCTCATCAAAAGACCATGATTAGGCCCTTAAGGAGGTTCTCAAGAGAAAGATTCAAGAGGTAATTTCCCTCCCTCTTCTCCTTTAATTTCCTTTCAAGTTCAAGTTCATTTCTTGATCTCTCCCCACCTATCATCATCCAAATTGTATTGTAACTCCAGTATTATAAATATAATTTAATTTTATGATTCTAATGGGATATTATATAATCCAACCCCCTTTCCCCTTCCTTTTATTTTATTAAATAGAACATTGTTCGTGAGGTGTTAATTTATCACCTTCAAGAACGACATGCTTTCTTCTTCCATTTATACCTTCAGATCTGGTCATGAAACCATTTTTATGGTTTAACCAGAATCTTTTATGTGTATTATGTTCTATTTAAAGTTATGGAAATAACTTATGGACATATTACTAAGTGATAAGTTAAAACAAGTTCATTGTGATCCAAAAACCGCCCAAATTGACCCAAATAACCATCATTTAATTATTATTTAATGATTCATCCACATGGATCTAATATAATTCATTATAAAATCATTCAAGATCCTGTAATATCATTAATGAAATATAATATCATTTTTTATGTTTAATCATGTTATACCCAAACTTCAATTTAAGAATACAAGTTAACCACCCAAGAAAACCCATAAAAACAAACATCCCCGAACAATGTTTTTAAACTATATAAGTCATCCAAAGGAACATAATATGAAATAATGAAACCAGAATGAACCCTATTAATGTAAACATGGTTCTGGATTTCTAATTAATTAATATAATTTCATTATACAGGTCATTAAAGAGAAGGAAGCATTCAGGTACAAGGTAAGGGGAAATTCTCGAACCCAAATTTCGTCCTTCGGGTTCTCCCTCTTTCACTCCAATTTTGGATATGGTTACTCCTATAGAATAATTTTTTCATAATTTTCATTCCTTTTCTGGAGAATACATGTTTACCACTACTGTTTATGTTAAACAAAACCTTTTCCAAAAGAACTCTTCTTTCAAAAACACCCATTTTTGTTCTCATTCAAGATTTATAGATCTTGTATCAAGTATGCTATTCCCTCTTTATTTTGAGAACACAATGCTTATGAATGTGTTATTATGAGATGAAAACCATTCCTTTCCTTGGGTTTGTTAAGTACATTTTGTATATGTGTTCTATGTAGCAATCATGATGATGATAATGTTGTGATGTGACGGGTGCACCCAGAATTATATAGCGCAATATGAATGTTTAAATGTGACTCGGGCGCCCAAAATTATACAACGCTCCAATGCATTGGGTAAAGTGATGAATCTCATGATTAAATGGGAAATGATGTGTGAACAAGATTCTATCTTGGTTCACAAGTATGTGTGGTAGTTAACCACTAAGACATGATGTTTCATTTTTATGCATTGCCACATTTCAAGTCTTTTATTTATGCTACTCTCATGTTCATGATATTTTGCCTATGTTATGATTATGTTCACCCCATGATATATTGTTCTTATCTATCCTATTACTAGGATTATAGCTCACCACTTTTGATGTATATCCTCAGGTGGCTATATGTACTAAGGAGAGGACATGTGCCAATAAGAAGCTAGAGAAGAAGAAGTTGAATAAATATTTATGCTAGATGTTGTATTTGTTATATGTGGTCATAGTTTTCCCAAGACACTAAGCCTTTGGATCCTCTTTGTGTAATACTATTATGTTTTTTATCTATGAAATGATGTAATAGTAATGTATGAAAATGGTCGGGTCGCTATACACAGAGTTTACTCGATTGTTGTACAAGTTTATGGAAAATAAGGATGATTTTGAGAAGGCTATGCAGTATGGTGGGGAGATCATTGCAGATTTCATTAAGATTCTGAGGCCTTACCTTCATGTACAGAGCACAAACATTGTTGCTCATGAGGATGCACCTCTGAGACCTGAACTACCTACCATCACATCGGACCTAGCCTCCACTACTATGTCTGTCGGCCAAGCACTGAGTCAGATCAGGCCTGTGATCATTGATCAATAACTACCTCGATCTTCTACTACTCCTACACTAAATCCGTTGGTTTTTGAAGGCCTACCTTTAACCTCTCTATCAACCAAATCACTCCCTTCTTCTACCTTGACCTCTGATCCTATGGCTTCCTCTTTTTCTACTACTGCTGAAGGCAAAGAGAATGCCAACCCATAAATAAGCACAGCGATTACTCCTTTTTTATTGGGATGCTATTGCTTTTTTTCACTTTTTTGTTTGTAATGAACCCTATTTGCTTTAATGAAATGTTCACTTTTGATGACTTCTCTTATTCCATATTTTTTATAATCCCAAAAGGGGGAGAAATCTATTATCTACAGTTGAATCAAATATACACTTTATCTTTACATGATTTGTGATCATCAAAAAGGGGGAGATTGTTGGACACCTCAAGTACTAATCATGTTTTAATGATCAAATATCCTATTCAACCAGGTTAAATGCTATAAATTATATCAAATCATCTATATTAATGTTTAAATTATTCTCATGTTTTAAGAAGATCCATTAAATATCTTAATTGCTCTACATTAAGTTTAATTACTTTATACTATCTTTTGACTCACTTTATAATGATTTATCTAACAAATGATTAAGTCCAATACATTCTATGATCATCATGTCTTATGTATGAATACAATTATCTTGAAAAGTCTAAGACATCATGAGTCTACCCCAGGTTATGTCTTTTTGGAACCGTGACCACGAGACACCGTGAAGTAGACACCGTGAAGCAGACACCGTGACCATGAGACACCGTGAACCAGACACCGTGACCACGGGACACCGTGAAGCAGACACTGTGACCATGAAGCACCGTGAATCAGACACCGTGACCACGAGACACCATGAAGCAAAAACTGTGAAGCAGACACTGTGACCACAGGACACCATGACGGCGAGAAACCATGAAGCAAACACTATAAAAATTGAGACACTGTGACCATGAGACATTGTGACATTCAAACACCATGACCAATCCATACAAAGTTTGAAGGAGACACCATTTCCATGACATAATGTGACACTTTTTCCTAATATGTTTTTAAATTTTTTAATTTAGTCTCCAACGGTCATATTTGAAGATTTTAATGCAATGAAATAATTAATGTTTCTTGGTAGACATATCATCAGATAGTACGAGGTACTAGGTGTATAATTCATGCAACCTTTCGGCCTCAACACATGCTTTCCATGATAAAAGAAAAATACTACCCCAAAAATAAGAGATACATGAGAAAGAAAACCAAGCGGGTGTGAGCACCATAGCGAAGAAAAGACTTAGAGAATTTTTTTAAATAAAGGCCTATTTCATGCAACTCGAATCAGCTGAAGAACACACGAAGCATATTTGAAACCAATAGAACATCTGTGCACTATCAAACCTCCCAAAGAACACAAGATGAATCATGACACTCTGTTTTACAGACGAGGACTCGAATTCTGCATCTGTTTAATCTCAGAAGTCCAAAGATGCAAAGACCGACACTCTGAGGACTTCTAAACCAATCTCAATCTTTCTGATCTGATTTTGTATCTTTTCATTAACTTTAGGGTAGGGTGTGTTTCTGAATTACAGAACAATTTGTCTCCTGCATTAAACTGAAGGATACAAGATATCCTTACTCAAACACTCTATTTACTCTTGTGTATACACACCGATAAGTGTGGAAGAGGTCCCCATGTGGCCTGGTAGTTTGAACCCACAAATAACTATGGAAGAGGTCCTTGTGTGGCTTGGATAGTCCTGTGTATTGTTGTTAACCCCGATCCAGGGTGTGGATAAATGTTTATTTATATAAACTATATGGTGGCAGCTAATCACCAAGTGGAGTGGATTAGGTCTTGGCTTGAGACTGAACCACTTGTTTCATATCCGTTGTGCTGCTTAATTTAGTTTTCTCTATCATACTACTTTTCTTCAAAATTGGGAAATCACTAAATTCACTTTGATAGTAAGTCTTGGAAAGAAGTTATAACTGTCTTGTCTTAGTAGAATAACATCAAAAGTAGTTTTAGTTATTAATATTAAAGGTAATGAGAAATAATAAATCTTATAAGAAGTTATTTAAATAGGAAAACTCTTACAACATTATAACCTTGACTAACTGGGCTGTATCTAATCATTTGGGAAAAAACTTTTAGAAATAATTTTTACAGAAATTTTTATTGTCACTCAATTCACCCCACCTCTTGGGTAATCTACTCTGACCAACAACCTCAAGTTTCCTTTTTCTATATATCATGGTAGTATCTCAATCATCTTATGAAATTACATGGATACTGTATCAATCATCAAATCTAATTCCTTATCATAAATCCATAATATTCCTCCAAGAATCACCACCACTACACTAAACATATATCAAATCATTTACAATAAATGAAATAATCACATGGGAACTTTATCTACCTTGTTATAATCATGATAATTTTCAATTTTCTAGTAACCTAAGAGACCATTGAAGTAGCTAAATTACATTATTAAAACCTCAATTTTTTTGAACTTTACTATTTGTTAATATATATTTCCATATTTTAATGTTATGAAAATTTATATTGATCTGAAAAATGTGAGGATATGGCTGTATTTGTTGATAAAAATAATATGATGTGATCAAGTGACCTTTTGAAATTTTATTCATGCATGATATTATGAATGGTATGTCTGACATAGTTTGTTAGTCACCTTGTTTGGTGTACTTTAAATCTACTAGGGTTGTTAGTTAGATTAACAAAAAGCATGTTAATGATTTATTAGAGTAATGGTTGACCTGTTAATTTACCATTATGAATTATAATTTGAATTGATTATGGTTAATCTAAATAAAAAATTATTAATGGTATGATTTTGGGAAACTTATTTAAATTTGAGAATACTGTTATTTAGAAGTGATTCTTTCACATATTGTGGAATTCAAAGTGATGTTTAGTGTTGTTTGTTCAAATTACTTGAATAGAGATGTGCTTGTTGTAAATATGTTTTATAAATTTAGGGGCGAATATTACTTTAATAATATTTTAATCCATTTTAAAAATATACTTTACAAATGTTTTAAGGGTATTTTACAAAAAAATGGGGTTTTTTTACAAAATCATTTTTTGGATGGATTTAAAATGTTTAGAATGGTTTTTTCTAATTTGGAACGTATTAAATATGAGGGTTTCAAGGAATGGTTTTATTATTTTAAATGAAATTTTTCTTTTCGATTCTTCTGAGGAAGCTTATGGTGATTAAAATTTAGTGAATAAAATTTTTGTTTCCTTGTATTATATTATCAAATACCTTACTCTAGTTAATTTTGTTTTGCATTTTTTGTTTGTCAGGAATGATTTTTTGGAAGAAGGAAGGAGTTGTTTAGTTGATTGATGGATGATGATACAAGAGAGACGAGGTGGGTTTTCAAATATAGGGAGTGATGGTGATGAAATTATTTTAAGATGATATTTTGTTATGAAGTATGAGTTGGATTAATGGTTCAAGGGTGTGGGAGTAGATGTGAATCATATAGTATGGTTGTGTTTTCTTTTTGTTGGTTTGTGATTTAATTATTTTATTTTACCTTGTTGATTTTGGGGTATGTATTAATGGCATGACATTATATCATCATCAAGGTGTTGTTATTGGTAAGGAGAAGGATTCATGGGATGGGGTTCCATTTATATATCAAAATCAAAAGGTGATTATGTTCCTTTGTGAGGTTTTGGGGATTGTGTTTATGATGTTACTTGAAGAGGCTCAGGATGAATTTGAATTGAAAAATACATATTAGGTCTATTAGTCTAGATACCTTGAGATGGGGGGGGGGATCAGGGTATGACAGATTAAAATAACTTCCCTTTTATGTTCTTTTTGTTGTTTTTAGACAAAACTCTCATCTCTATCCTTCCCATTGTAGAGAATGAACAAATATTAAAGCATGCACATGACACAAAATTTTATTTGGTTCACCCTCATAGGGCTACGTCCAAGGAGCATACACCGGCTATGTGTCGATGTACCAATTACCCTATAAGCACACTACTTTTACAAGTTCGAAGTAGACTAGATGTCCCTTCTGGTTTACAACCAATCAAAATTTGAAAGCTGTCTGTTCTCTCAACTGAAGTGTTCTCAATACTTCTTTAGAAGATATACTCGTAGTTTATAGACCTGTAGGTCTTTTCATTATCCCTAATGAATACATCCTCAGTTATAGATATATGATCTATTAAAGTTCAGCCTTAATCCACTAATGAATAACAGTTTTCCTCTAAAAACTAGAAATCCCTTTGAACCTATTTTTCTAAGAACTTCTTTAATGAAGCTCCAAATTTTGCAAAGCTCAAACAAACCTTTGCAATGATCCAACCTCTTTTCAAAGCTCATAGGTTTGGAGAGAACACATGTTTGCAAATATCACTAGATCATAGATCTCTATAGATTGAAAAGATCATTAAATCATAGATATCACACCAGTCTTTGAAATTTCATAAATATAAACAAGACTTCGCGAAGCACACATCCTCCGTAAATCCAAATGGGCCTTCGTTTCCTGCCTTCCTTTCATAGATCTCAGATACCTTTGTGAATTCCCTTTTCTTTTGAGAATCTCTATGCTCCTTGAATATCCATCTCAATTCAAGAGATTGGGGTTTTTCATTTGATCTCTCTTCTTTTCTCGATGGGCTGAGAACTATTTATAGGTTATTCCACTAACCCTTGATCCATCTGTGCTAATTCAGTGCCACATCAGATCAAATCCCAAAGTTTCAAAATTTCTACTAAAATTATAACTATAATGTTATGAACCATGTAAATTTTCATATTTGTGAGCTCATCATAATCATAGAGCATTTCTTTAATTCCTTTGGGCCATTGCCACAATTCTCCCTTGCAATTCTCCACACCTCTTCTGTTTGTGAAGCTCATAGTAATTATAGAGCGCACTGTCAACATTCATCATTTCTTACCAAAAGAATATTCATGAAGCCCATCTTCATGGAACTCCTACCATTTATCCATATTTTGATGAGATATTCAAGGAAATCCACTTTTCTCAATGCTCACCAAATCACAATTTTTGGACCCTAATTTTTTTTCAAACAATGTAAAACAGCGCCACCTTGTATCTATTCTTTTTGTTCCACATATATATTTTTCTTTCCTTTTTAATGGTTCTTTTCCAACATAGATTGTCAAAAATATCTCTAGAACTTGAAAATTCACCATGATAACCTACTTTTTCCACAAACACAACCAATCCAAAAATGCTGCAATGTTACCTTGAAGGTTTTTTGTCAACAATATCTGCCTTTGGGTTTTTTGACAACTCTTCTCAAAACAATTCTATGTTGTTTGATACCTCAATAATGCTCCATCCGTCATTCTCCTATTGTGATTCAAATAGAGACTAATGATTCACTCACCATATACTCTAATCCCACATGAGCAATGCTCGGCGTGAGTAACAAGAGTAGTATGAAATGTGCATCAATTAATCACTTAATCATTAACACCAATTGTTAATACCATTCATACACCACTCTTTTTCTTTCATCAAAAATCTAAACTATCGTGATATCTAATATTTGATCGATCACTTCAAGAATCATTAGATTTAAAACTCTTTCTCTCCAATCTTGTAGCTCCCCCTATCTCGCAACTCCACCTATCATATTCTCCCAGTGTATTTGACTAAGACATTTTCTCCCTTCTTTGGCCACAGTTTCTCCCCCTTAAGGAGTCACACGTTCTCCCCCTTTTCAATGAACCCAAAGGTCACTCCTTTGTGGTCTACAATAGATTAGAGAACACAGATCAACACATTAGGGAAAACACACCATACCTATGGGGGGGGGGGGGGGGGTCCACATCCACACCTTTTCAAGTGTGGGGAGTCAACTAGACTCCAAAATCCAGTTGATGTCTCTAAAAAGATTCCTTGGGTAAGGCCTTTGTCAAATTTTCTACAACCTATATCTCTATAGGTTCATACTCTAACTTCACCATCCTTTATCCACCTTCTCCTTGATAAAATGATATTTTATATCAAGGGGATTTTCCCTTGAGTGAGGGAATGGATTTTTTATAATATTTATAGCACTAAAATTATCACACTGAATTCTGCTGAGATACTTCACTTCAATTCTCATAACATCCAACTACTGGTTCATCCATAATAAATGTGTCCATTCTTGAGTGGAGACAATATACTCAACTTCTATGTTTCTCAATGAAATGAAATACTACTTCTTTCCTATCCAAGAAATAAAAAAACCACCAAGATATAAAGCACCTTCCGATGTAGATTTCATGTCATCTGCTGATTTGGCCAAATATGCCTCAGTATATCCCAATAACTCTGATTGAGATTTGTCATTATATATCAAGAAAATGCTCTCTTCCCTTGATATATCTAATTTTTCTTTTCATTCCAAGAATGTGGATTTACATAGGATTTCTTTGATATCTCACTACTTGAAATGTGGAAAATACAATTTCGGGCCTTATCGTAGTCAAGTGTAGAAAAATTAAAATGATTTACCTATATTCTATGATGTCAAATGCCTTTCCATAATCATATTTGGATTTTTTTTCATCCGGGTAGATACTTCAATCTTCATCTCCTAGGAATTTCAATTCCAAATATCCTTACAACTTCTTTAGAATATTAGGATTGAGAAATAGAAGTACCATTCCTTCCTTGTGTCACCTATAAACTAAGCAAAAATGTCATCTCATCGATCATTGAAATTTCAAACTCATTTTTCATGAATTCAGAAAATTGTTTTCACTATGCTTCATCTAATCCATCAAGGATTATGTCATCAACATAAACCCGCACCATCATACTTTGATTACTTTCATTATTGAAATAGAGATTGCAATCAACTATACCATGCTTAAATCCAAGCTTCTTAAAATAATGATAAAGCTTTGAGCACCATGCTCTTGGTTCCTATTTTAGCCTATATAACACTTTCTTCTATAGAAAAACATTGTACACTTATTCATGAATGAGAAAAAAATCTGAATGATTAATATAAACTTCCTCCTCTAGAACCCCATTCAACCATGAAGATTTGACATCAATTTGGAACACATTGAACTTCTGTTGCACTGTAATGGCTAGGATTAATCTGATTGTCTCCATCCTTGAAATCGATGTGAATGTCTCATCAACATATATAACCTCTATTTGGGAGTATCATTTTCACAATTATCATTCTTTGTTTCGAATCATAGTTCAATATTCAATCAAATTGTTGCGAAAGACTCATTTAGTCTCAAATGCATTCTTATCTGCTAGCCTTGAAACAATATCTCACATCTGATTCATCTCAATATGATATAGCTCTTCATTCATATCCTGAACCTAGTTTTAATCTTCAACTGCATAAACAAAGAATTTAGGATCTATCTAAGATATGAAATATGTCTGCTGTAGTAATTTCATTCTTCATGTCTGAATAGGCACTATTTGATCACCATTGATATTTGTTATGTCAATTTTGGCTAAACTCTGTGGATTCTTTGTAGATAAAAACTATACTTATTCTTTTTAATCATCAGTATCTTCTTCCAAGTCATCATCTACTAAGGATGTGCCCCCTATGTTACTTTCCATTTCATCACATTCATCAAGAAACCATTCACTGTTCTATTGAGTATTCTTTTATTTTTCCGCAACACTGACATCATTTCTATCAAATACATTTCCCAACCACTTGTTGAATCATTTTTATTATTATCTTTTTCATGAGTAACCATGGAATATCCCCTCATCTCCACATGACTCAAATTTCTTATGTTTTTCATTGTTGAGAATGAAGAACTTAATTCCAAAGATTTAAAATTATTTCAATATTGGATTATTTCCAAACCACATCTCATACAGAGTATTACCTTCTTATTAGACACAATATATCTCTATTAGAAATATAGACCGTTGTAAATACTTATTCCTTCTAAGAATTCTCTGGTAGTTCATTTTCAATATGCATTGTTATATCCATGTCATTGATAGTCCTATTTCTCCTTTCAACCACTCCATTATATTAGGGAGTTCTTACCAAAGAAACTGGATTCCTTATCCCATGTTTCTCAAGATATTCTTCCACCCAACTGTATGTGAATTACATACCATTTTCAGTATGAAACTTTATAATTATCTACCGAATCTTCCTTTCATATTCACTCCAATACTGTTTTAGGCAACTGAACACATTAGACTTATTGGAAATGATGAATTACAATGCCATTATTCAATACTCATCAATGAATATAATGTAATATTGCTTTCTGTCAATGGATCCTGGTGAAATAGGTCCACAAACATCAACATGCACCAATTCGAGCACTCTTATTGACTTCTTTTCCTTCCCTTTGTACGTCTTTACGATGATATTCTCCTATTGAAAAGAATCTCATGTATTTGTATGATAACATGATATCATGAGGAGATCTCTATCTGCATCACACTTTACCAGATCTTCTAGGGAAGGTTGTCATAGATGACTAAGTTATTTCTGCCACAACTATTTTTCCTCCTCTCTGGATAAAAAGCACACATATTTATCCCCACTTACAAGGTAAATATTTCCCTTAGTCATTTTTCCCTATAGAATTACTACAAAGTCTCTTCCTTTGATGATACACATATTCTTAGTAAATCTTACAGAATTCTCAGAGTCACACAGTTGACTAACTCTGAGAAAATTGCGACTAAGACCTTATAATACTAAGACATCAGCATGTATTATTTCATTTACCCCAAGCCCAGACTTTCCTGATCCAATTATCTTCATACCTTCATCATTTCAAAACCTGATAACTACTTCTATTTCATATTTTATTTCTATAACAAGATCCTTATTACCTGTCACGTGGGATGTGAAACCGCTGTCAAAGATCTATAGACCAGAACGATATGATTATTTAAAGTCAATTTCCACAACCAATTCCTTCTCTCCTATTTTCATTTTTATCCATGTTTTTTAATTAACAATCAATGTAGATAGGAAATATTGATCTTCCTCAGACTGTGATGGCCCAACATCATTTGTTGGAGCTTCAAATCAATTTTCCATTTTCAACTCTCATATTGGTTTGTTGATTTGCTTCTTTAGACTACTTTAATTTTTCCTTGGAACATTCTTCTACATGGTTGATGTACAATATGTCTCTATGTGACCAAAACTTCCACAACAAAAACAATGTCCCTAAAAAGATTTTCTGGAGTACCATTCTCTATTTGGTTGCCAATACTAACATTATTCCCTTCAGTGTCTCTTGGATATGGAGCACATGTAATGTGAATGTCCCATCTTTCCACAGTAATTACTGCTGATATAGGGTAAATTTATATGTGTTACTTTTGAACTGCTAGATATACCTTAGGATATACGAATATTGTGATTCTACTTTATGCCCAAATCAACCTTCAATCTCAGAATGTGTGCTTGCAGTGTGACTTCAAATTTCACCATTTTCTGTTTTTTCTCAAGCCCCACATAATCCTTACCATCTAAACATAATTGTTTCTTCTTTTCTACTAGACCACTATTCTTTACTTGTAACTTTTTGGTATTTTGAATGACATTCTTTTTCAGTATCATACTAGGATCAAGATTTTTTCTTTATCCTTTACGTTTTTATTATACCGACATCTTATTCTACAAGTTCTTTGATATGCTTGATTTGATCTTTCAACATGTTTTTCAATCCATTGATCTCCCTTTTCTATTCTTCAACCTTGAATTTATGTTCATCAATATTTTATGAACTCTCTGTCCTAGAAGACTTAAGATTTTCAATTTCTTTCTTCAACTCAGACTTCTCTTCTTCATGCTATTTCATAGAGTTTGGTATCATGTATCACTTTATTGGATTTCATCATTTTTTCACTCCAAACATATATCTCCTCAAGAGTTTCTTCTAATTAAACTTTGATATAAAATATTCCTTTAACTTATTATTCTTCATCATCAGTATCAGTTTCTTTCTTTTTCTGAGAACTACCGACAACTGACACCATAGAATTTTCTCCATTATCTTTGCTGTACTCTGTCTATTTAACCTCCTCAAACTCAAAATCATTTGAACTATCACAATATTTAAAATGAAGATACTTTTTCAAAATGAAATTTCACTTGAACTGTTTCTTACCTTTCACATAGGCTGTAGAATTATTATTGTGAACTTGGGATTCATTGACAACATAATATTCATAGACCTTTTTTGGGCACCTTACTGCAAGATGACCGAAAAATCCACATCTAAAGAAGGAAAGAGGATGTTTCCCTTTAAACATTCCTTTTACTCTTTGATGATTTGAGGAAAGTAATGAAATCACCTCATCTATCTCTTATTCTTCCTGATAATCTTCAATAGTGAGATTCTTCATGGGCTTGAATGACACCTCCATGTATTTTCCCCTTTTCGACAACGTCATTATCATTATTTCAGATTTCATATTCTATAAGGGTACTATAAAAATTATCCACTGTCAACTCTTTCAAGTCTTTGTCTTCCAATACTGAAACCTTCATATCGAAGTGAGGTGGAAGTTCTCAGGATGCGATTCACAATATTTGTATCTTCAATGACTTCACCAGGACCTCACATATCCTCTACTACACCTTTTACCCAATCAAAGAATGCATCAATGGATTCATTTAGGTTCATTCTAAGGTCTTCATACTTGTTCCACAACACTTACATCTTTTCCTCTCTTAATTTAGAATCTCCTTCATATATGTTCAATAGATTTTCCCACATATCATGTGATGTTTTGGATGAAATCACCATCCTTTATATATCATTGGATAAGGATATCCATAAATAATTGATTCCTTTAGAATAAAAATCCAATTCTCTACACTAAGCTTCTAATAATGCAACACAATTAACATCGGTTGTCATACCATTTATTAATATTATAAATAAATCCATTCACAAAGATCAGAAGTAGTGTTGCATCTTAATCTTCCATAATTGAAAATTATTCTCATCAAATATCGAAATCCTTTTATGATTGGTTATCTCCATTAAGAGAGGAAGACTGATATCAATCATTCTCTTTGATACCAATTGTTAGGTCCACTAGGATACATACCCTGAGGGGGGGGGGGTGAATCATGGTATGCTAGATTAAATTAATCTACCATTTTTGATCTTGTATCTTTGTTATAAAAACCCCTCTTCTATCTTCTTCCTATTGCAAAGTATGAACAAATCTTAAAGCATGCACATTACACAACAATTTTACTTGGTTCACCCTTGATGGGCTTTGTCCATAGAGAATACACCAGTGATAGAGATAATATTTTCATCATTTTTTATATTTAATTCAATGATTTAGTCACTAATAATTTACCAATTTGTGTTATTTACATCAATATTGGATTTATAGGATGATTTGAGATTAAATATGAAAACTTATTAATTTAGAAATATTGGCAGATTTTAATTACTTTGGTAATTCACACATAACATTTAAAATATAAATTCAATTGATTTGATTAATTTTTTATTAGGTTAATATATTTATTTTATTCATCTTTTGTTTCTAAATTAGGATTAAATTCGGCCATCCAAGATTCTGAAAAATTCAATCAAGATGGAAAATTACTCTGGATGACTCCATGGACCCTACCTCAATGAATTAGTCATAAATCTGTCGACACACATTCAATTTGGGTGATTCAAATTGGAGTGGAAATATAATTAAATGGGGAGTTTTTGAGGTTGAATATTATGAAGATTTACTTTCAATATGACATCCCATGGATGTTGAAATTATGGGGAAGGAAAAAGAAATCATTCATCCAGAATAAATTCTCAGATTTAATTGGCCATATCTAATGCTACATAGAGAGAATGAATATGAAATTTTGGGATGAAATGTAAAAGATATTTTTTAATATCTTTCAAGAATAAACTTTTTCAAAAAATTTCTACTTATTTTTCCAACCATGGTTAAGCTGTCGGTGGAAATAATTTGAAGGAAATCTTAAAGAGAGATTCTAAAGATATTAAATTTGATGACCTAAGGATGGAACCCCCTTGGCCTACATAAATATGAGTTCACCCATTATGATTGGAGAGTTGAAGACCACACTTAAAGATGGGAGGAAGCCAAGGGACACTTGGGGACCATCTTCTTAAGCATAATTCTATTTCATTCTCCTATTTTATTTACTTTAAAATGTATCTCCTCCACCGCATCATCTCGTTTACACCATCCATGGAGGGGTAGTTTCATTTGAGTGATTGAGAAGAGGGGAGGCTGGACCTATGTGTGTTATTGAGTTCTTGTGCTTTAAATGAATCAAATTTCTTCTTCTTTCTTATTCTGGTTTCAATTGTTAATTCAGTTTTAAATTCTTAATGCGGTTGTGTTAGGAATTGATTTTATTATTATAAATTTATTTTGTAGATGATCAAATCTCCCTCCAACCAATTATAATCTATATATGGTGGAACAAGATTAGGGTTTGGTGGTGAGTGCTTGGCAGTAGTCAAGAACGTGTGTATTATTGTATGTTAGAATATTGGTTTATTAGGGAACAACAATTCCGGGTCAAGGATTTCTATAATTAATCAAGAAATCTTCTAAAACCCAAAACACAATGGAAGGATGATAGGCCAATCTAAGGTTTTAGATAAGAAAATTCTCATCATATCTATCTTACCAAGGGAGAGAGAGAGGACTCTGTAGAAGAATCTCTCTCCTACCAGTTAAAGGAAGAAGAAGTGATAAAATATGGAAACCACAATGGAAGAACAATAGGTCTAGATGAACCTAATATGATCACCGTCTTTATCATTTGTTAAAACCAATCAATTCAAGATAATTGTTTCTCTCATAGTCATTCAAATTAATTAAAACCAAACCTTTTTAGAAAACCTACAAAAATTGACAACCATATTTTGTCTGCACTCCTCTTTTGAAGACTACCTAGGATCAATTGCTATACTATACTTTGGTAAATAAAATATTGTTTTTATACACCCCTCTATAGTCATGCATCGAACTTGGCGCTATTACTGGGGAGGCAGTGCCTCAAAACCCTTAAAAAACAATTTTTATCTCTTTTGAATGACTAATTGTTCAAAAAATAATTTAATTGAATTTGATCTAGAAATTGAGAGAACAATAACCCAATTAAGAAAGAAATATTTTCAAATAGATTTTGAAGAAATTCACCTTATAGATTCAAGTGACACATCCAGTGATAACTTTGAACCCCCAATGGATGTAAATCCCAACAAAACATCTCGCGATCTTTGCGCCATACAATTCGCTAACCAATGAAATCAACTAGCTCTTCCAGACATAAAAAATGATTTTTAATTTTTAATTAGCTTGATTAAAATTATTCTTAAAGTCCATGGTATTCAGGTGAAGAACCCTATAGGAATATCCAAGAATTAACAAATGTGTGCTCCAACTGCAGACCCTGAGGTGTTGCAGAAGAACGGGTAAAGTAGAGGGAATTCCCCTTCTCACTTGAGGGAGAAGAAAAGGAATGGTTGTATAGTCTACAACCATGAGAAGTACATGACTAGGAAGATCTTCAAAGATGCATCATGCAAAGGTTTTTTTCCCACATCCAGGAGCATAGATATCTAAAAAAATATCTATGGCATTCACTAATCGACTCGTGAAACACTTAATGAATACTGGGAGATATTCAAGAAGTTATGTGCTAGATGTCCACATCAGACTATGTAAGAGCACCATTTCAATATTTTCTTCTATCAAGGATTGCTTGACAATGATCAAAACATTCTAGATGCATCATCTAGAGGAGCCTTGATTTACAAGTCACCAATGGATGACATAGGATTGATTGAAAAGATTGCACAAAAATCACATCAGTTTGGCACTAGAGGTATGGGAACCATAGGAATCCATGAGTTAAGAACATCTGATTCAATATATTTAATTAGAAACAAAATGGGTGAACTCACCAGGTTAGTGAGACAAATAGCTGTGAACCATGTGAAGGAACAACAAGGATCGAATCAAGTATGTGGTTTATGCTATTCTAATTCTCATTACATAGATCAATGTTTAGAAGTCCCGGGGACAGAAAGTTGTGTTGTAGGCTATTAAAAAAGGAAATACCAACCGTAAACCCAACCAGGGTATGAGTTTTAATAGAACCAATCCAGACGCCATTTCAGAAGTAATTTCAGAACCCGATAGTATTCATGACACCCTTATAGCAACCCTTCTAACCACAAAAAACATTACAACTGCTACCTTTCCAGTAGAAGAATTATGAGAAACCATCCAAAAGTTCACCGTCAACTAAAGATCAATAGCTGAAGACAAGAGTTGTGGGAATAAAAAATAATATGGACAACCTAGATGATCAATTTGAAAGGATTATGGATGCTCTCACCATGAACCAAGGTAAGCTTCCCGCACAAAAAATTCCTAATCCAAATAATAATGTTAGTGAAATCATCACCCAAAGATGGAAAGATTTCACACCACCAGAACAATCTGAGGAGGAGGATTCCAGGGAACCTCCTGAAGCTCGTCTCGTCCAATCAAAATATGGAGTCAACAACAAAGGAGAAAAAACAAGGTTTAGGAAGGAAAGACTGGAATCACCTTTTCAAAAACAACAAAGGGAGAAAAAGGATATCTCAGCACCATTCCCATCAGCATTGGTTGAGTAAAAGAAGGGTGAATAAGAACAACTTCAATGGGAAATTAAGTAAACATTCTGAAAAGTCGATATTAACATCCCACTACTGGATGCAATCTGAAAAATCCCTAAATATGGAAAATTTCTGAAGGATATGTGTACTAAAGGAAAGGCACTATATGGAAATGAAAGAATGAACTTAGGAAGAAGCATATCAACATTGATCATAACAGTGATACCACAAAAATCTCAAGATCCAGGGACATTATCTATTCCCTGCACTATCGGTCTATAAAATTTTACAGATAAACTTTGTGATCTTGGAGCTTTGATAAATGTGATGCCTCACTCATTGTTTTCATCTTTTTTGATAAAAGAACAAAAACCAACTCGAATAGTGGTATAATTAGCATATAGATTCACCATTTTTCTAGATGGAGTCGTTGAAGATATACTTGTAGGAATAAGGGGATTAATCTTTCTAGCAGAGTTTTATGTCCTTGCCTTGGAGGAAGAATGAGAACTAGACCAATATCCCAACATCCTAGGGAGGCCATTCCTAAAAACAGCAAGGATGATCATCATCGTTCATGAAGGAATACTCACCATGGAGCTCAGAGATAGTATGATAAACTTTAACATTCTTGATATGATGCGACACCCGTCCAACAATAACTCACTTTATGCGATCTCCCATGATGAAGGTATGAAACCAATTGAAGACTCAGGTATGCTTCATGACTTCTTATTAGTAGGATAACACTTTTAATTTTAATGATTTAATTCTCAAGAACCTGAAAATTCGGATATCATGTTCAAGGATGAGGTAAAATCTGATTTTTTAGATGATTTGTTAAAAGAGAGTGAGATTACTAGACAATATAACCTTCGAACTAGGAAACCTAAATGTAATATCACCCCTTGAACTACCCCCATTTATAGATCTGAATCCTTTTCCATGTGATTGGATTTATTCTTACCAAATTTTAAGGGAGAAATTACCAGTAATCATTTCCAATAACCTATCCCATTCACAAGAACAAACCCTGACTGACATTATCAAAAGGGATGCCAAAGCTGTAGGATGGAGTTTAGGTGATATTACTGGAATCAACCCTAAGGTATGCTCTTAGAAAATATTTTTTGAAATTGATTCCTGACCATTTAGACAACCTCAAAAAAGACTCAATCCCAAAATTATGGAGGTCGTTATAAAAGAGATAGAGAAATTATCAGCAGATTACATCATTTACCCAATATATGATTCTCAATGGGTCATCCCAATTCATGTAGTCCCTAAGAAAACCAGCCTGACCACTGTTAAAAATGAAATAAATGAACTGATCCCCATGAGAGTACAAAACAGTTGGAGAGTGTGTGTAGATTACAGGAAGCTAAATCAAGTTACCAGAAAAAATCACTTTGTCATTTTGTTCATCGATCAGATGCTTGAAAGGTTAGCTGAAAAAACTCATTACTATTTTTTAGATGGATTCTCAGGATATTTTCAGGTACCAATCGCACCAAAAGACATGAATAAGATGACCTTCACCTATCCTTTTGGAACATTTTCCAACAAAAGGATGCCTTTTGGGCTATGCAATTCCCCAAGTATATTTCAAATGTGTTTGGTGAGTATGTTCTTCGACACATTGAGGGCTTCTTGGAAGTGTTTCATGATGATTTCAACATTTTCATAAATTCATTTGATCATTTCATGGGAAATTTGGAAAAAGTATTGAAAACATCCATTGAAAAGAACCTTTTCTTAAATTTTGAAAAATTTCATTTCATGGTTGAGAAATGAATAGTGCTGGGGCACATAATTTCACAAAATGGGATTGAGGTTGATAAATCCAAAGTTGATGTAATAAATTCCTTGCCATATCCAACTTATTTCAAACATGTTGGATCATTTTTAGGGAATATAGAATTTTACAGAAGATTAATCAAGGATTTCAGTAAGATTTCTCTCCCTCTCTCAAGATTACTTTTAAAGGATGCTGATTGTAATTTTGATTGTGCATGTAGGGAATCATTTTATGAATTAAAGGAAAGGCTAATAAAACCACCAATAATGTAGCCACCCAAATGGGATTACCCTTTCGAGCTACTTTGTGATGCATTCAACCAAGAAGTGGGAGCTACTCTATCACAGAAAATTGAATGAAAGCCTCAATTCATATCCTACGCTTCAAGGACCTTGGATACAGAACAAATAAATTACACAACCACTGAGAAGCAGTTCATTGATATCGTTTTTTTACTAGATAAATTCCAATCATATCTTCTTGGAACTAAAGTTATTGTTTTTTCTAATCATGAAACACTTAGGTACTCAGTAAAAAAGGTGGATGTTAAACCATAGTTGGTGAGATATTTTCAACTCTTACAAGAGTTAAATTTGGAAATCAAAGATAAGAAGGGGACTGAAAATCAAGTGGCCGATTATCTTAGTAGACTACCCCACACCGCTGAAGCCGAAATCCCATACCAAAATGTACTTAATGATGAGATTCCTGGAGAATAACTCTACATCATCAATAGTGATGTACCATGGTAATCCAACACTACCAACTATTTGATGACATCTCAGGTACCCTCTCATCTATGATCTCATCAAAAACATAAGATTAAATATAAACCAGGATTTTATATTTGGGAAGATCCATTTCTGTGGAAATTTTTTAATGATCAAATCATAAGAATATGCTTACCAAGAAGAGATATTGAATCAGTTTTTGAATTCTTTCATAAATTATCTTGTGGAGGAAACTTTGGAACTCTGAGGACATTCCAAAAAGATTTATAATCTATACTTTACTGACGCATCTTATACAAGTATGCGTATGAATTTTGTAAAAGATGTGGAAAATGAAAATTTTATGGTAACATATCCAAATGACATGAAATGCCTTCAAAACCAATATCCTTTGAGAATCTTTTTATGTGTGGGGAGTAGATTTCATGGGAACATTCCTAATGTCATTGGGAAATTAATATATTCTTTTGGATATAGACTATGTTTCAAAATGGGTGGAAGTAAAATCAACTAGAACTGATGATGCTAAATTTGTTTTTGATTTTTTCAGGGTGAACATTTTCTGCTGGTTTAGGGTCCCACGAGAAATTATTAGTGATCGAGGAACTCATTTCTGCAATAAGAAAATGGAATAATTGCTAAATAAGTATGGGGTGCATCATAGAACATCTACCCCATACAATTCACAAACAAATGGTCATGAAAAAGTCTCCAATAGAGAAATCAAATCAATTCTGGAAAAGACTGTTAAACCCAACTGGAAGGACTGAAGCCAAAGGATTGATGATACATTATGGGCATACAGAATAGCCTACAAGACACCCATAAGGATGAGTCCCTATAGATTTATCTATGTAAATAGTTTCCACCTTCATGTGGAGTTGGAGAATAGAGCCTATTGGGCGGTCAGAGAGATGCATTTTGACCTTGAGAAAGTTGGGAAAGAAAGAAGATTTCAGTTTCAGGAGTTAGAGGAAATCAGAAGAGAATCTTTTGAAAAATCAATGATCTATAAAGAGAGAACAAGGATGGACCATGAAAAGATGAATCAACCAAGAACCTTCAACCATGGAGATCATGTGATACTCTACAAATATAGAGTTAAGCTTATTCCAGGTAAACATCATTCCAGATGGGAAGGCCCCTATACTGTTTTTCGTGTATTCCTATTTGGTGATGTTAAAATTAAAATAGAAGGAACAGGAAACCCATTCACTATAAATGGGAAGAGGCTGAATAAGTTCCATGGGACCATACCTCAATAACCAGTGGAAAAGATCTCACTCCTTCACCTTTAATACAAATGAAAACCTACCAGGTTGTATCATTCCTTTACACTTGATTAAATGTAGTAACTCCATATTTTTTAAACTTACATAAAAAATTCCATTTACACGCCTTGAGGAAACTACATCAATTAACTATGGGGGAGGGAATCTTGTAATCTATGATTTTTCAAAAATTTTAATTTTTTTAGTCAAGCCAATGACACTAAACAAAGGCGCTACCGAGAGGCAACCCGCATTTTCCCCCGTTGACCAATTTTCCACTTGGTCATATACAAGCATGATTTAACATGCTCGCACTATCAAATGTTTTTATTCTTATATTTCTAGTCTATTATGGAATATGCTGTAAGGATGAAAAATTTCAATCCAATAAAGAAAGCTCAAGACATGCGCAAAGTAGAAAAGTATCTGTAGTAGGATTACATGATAAGAATCCATTTGAAAGGGGAGTTAGAGTTTCAATTCTATATGATCCCACTATATTCCATACATTTTTAGTCTTTTAAAGCGTTAATTATAAAATGCATGCCCACTATTGAATTATGATTTAGTTGACATATAGGAGACATGAGTTTCTTAGGAATCCAATAACGCCATGTTTTAGATTTCAATGTTAATAATATTGGATGAGTAAAATGGATAATTGGATGATTAATGTTAATCATAAATATTGGAAAGGGGACCCATGATTTGAGTGAATTAATTGATTCATGAAATAGAATTTCCCTACCATTTTCATTCTTTAATTTTCTGAAATTCATGTGAATTAATTAGTTATTATTAATCATGCCATGAGTGATTGTCCAATATCATATTCCCATTCCTGAGAATATTTCTAGACCAAATATTTCCTTTTTTATCTTGAGAAAATTTCTTGAGTGATATTGGGACATGCCACCTTCTAGAACTTGTATTGAAACTTTTAGAAGCTATGACTGTGTAAAAACACATTAAAAATGATTGAGGAACTACTTTGTCTAGCCACATATTTACTTGAGACCCACCCTTACATTTATCCTTCTTTACACCATAGAATCCATGAATTACCTTATAGGTTTAAGCCACATTGCAAGCTGATATTTCCTTACCTTCCTACACTTTTAGTATTTTTCCATGAATATTTCAAAATTGATTATGGGGAAGGGTATTTTTTGTGTGTTCATTAGGATATGTATCATTTTTGGGTTTTGTGAGGTGTCCGTCATCATTTTGGGAAGTTTATTATTAGAATACTTGGTATGAGTCATCATTTCATTATACTTCTTTCATTTCATCCGATTCTCCTTAAAAAAAGAGAAAAAAATGAAAATAAAGTTGTGCCTCTCTGGAGATTTTAAAAAATATAAAAAAATAAAGTTATTCCTTTCTGGAGCTTTAAATAAAGGAGTTAACTTGGATGATATTATTATTTGTAATAATTTATTGACTCATGTCCCATTTCATGAAAAGGGGGTGGTGTTGTGTTTCAGATTCTCAAGGGGATTTGAGTGAGGTCCATCCCCTGTTTTCACTTGATTAATCATGCATTTTACTTAAGAGATAATCCTCCTCTTTGAGCCTTAATTTTTAAAGTATCAAACATTACAAACCTCAATCCATAGAGTCATTTGAACCTTTATTGAAATTCCTCATGATTTTATGTGCGTTTTGTCATTACAAATTAGATAAAGTAGTTACTTTACAAGCCTATAGATAAAGATAATGTTCTCATGATATGAGAATAATTACACTTAAATTATATAATGAGTAATGAGAGAAAAGATTCAAAAGAGAGGTAGATCATGGTTTGGCATGTTTAAAAATAATAAATTGAGAATCTGGAATGAATGAATGGAGAAGATCCATCATTTTTTATAAGGGAAAAGTAAAATGGATGAATTGATTATTTCTTTGAAAAATGGGAAATTAAATTGATATTTTTTATGGAACTATATAATTTGATTGGACACTGATAATTATTTTATTTTATTTCATTAAAATTTAAATATTGGTAACATTAGTACCATTTGAATTCCATGTTGAGATTTTATGCTTGAGGAAAATCATAGTTTAAGTGTGGTGGAATTGATAGAGATAATATTTTGATCATTTTTATATTTAATTCAATTATTTAATCACTAATAATTTATCAATTTGTTTTATTTACATAAGTATTGGATTTATAGGGTGATTTGAGCTTAAATATAAAAACTGATCAATTTGGAAATATTGATAGATTTTAATCAATTTGGTAATTCACACATATATTTTAAATTATAAATCTAATTGATGTGGTTAATTTTTATTGGGTTTAAATATTTATTATATTCATATATTGTTTTTGAACCAGGATATAATTCAACAATCCAAGGGTCCAAAAAATTCAATCAAGTTGGAAAATTACCCTGGATGACCACGTGGACCCCACCTCAATGAATTAGTCATAAATTGGCCAACACACATTACGTTGGGGTGATTCCAATTGGAATGGAAATAGAACTAAATGGAGATTTAGTAAGTTGAAGATTATGAATATTTACATTCAATAAGGAGTCCTATGGATGCTCAAATTATGGGGAAGGAAAAAAGGAAACATTCGTCAAGAATAAGTACTTATATTTAATTGGCCATATCTAATGCTACATGGAGAGGAGGAATATGAAATTTTGGGATGAAGCATAAAATATATTTTGGAAGATCCTTTAGGAAGAAACTATTTCAATATTTGTCCATTTAATTTTCCAACTGTGGTCAAACTTTCGGTGGACAGAATTTGAAGGAAATCTTAAAGAGAGATTCGGAAGATCTTAAATTTGAAGATAAGAGTATAGCACCCCCTTGGCCTATATAAAGATTTGTTCACCCATTTTGATGGAGGAGTTGAAGACCACACTCAAAGATGGGAGGAAGCCAATGGAAACTCAGGGAAAATCTACTTCAACATCATTCTATTTCTTTCTTTTATTTTCCTTAATTTAAAATATCTCTCCTCCACCGCATCATCTCGTTTACCCCATCCATGGAGGGGGAGTTTCATTTGAGTGATCAGGAAGAGGGGAGGATGGACCTATGTGTGAAATTGATTAGTTTTTCTTTAAATTAATCAAATTGTTTCTTCTTTATTATTATCGTTTCAATTCTTAATTTTGTTTTAAATTCTGAGTGCAGTAGTGTTAGGATTTGATTATCTTATTATAAATTTCTTTGGTCGAGGATCACATCTCCCTCCACCCAATTCTAATCTGTATATGTTTGAACCGGATTTGGGATGGGTGGTGAGTGCTCAGCGGTAGTCAAGAACATATGTAGGACTGTATGTCAGAATATTGGTTTATTTGGGAACAACATTTCCGGGTCAGGAATTTCTCTAATTAGTCAAGAAACCTTATACAACCCTAAACACATTAGAAGGAGGATAGACCAATCTAAGGTTTTAGATAGGAAAATTCTCATAAAATCTATCTGACCAAGGGAGAGAGAGGACTTGATAGAATAATCTCTCTCATACTAGTTAACGTAAGAAGAAGAGATAAAATTTAGAAACCATGATTGCACTACACTAGGTCTAGTGGAACCCAATCAGATCAATGTCTTTATCATTTCTTAAAACCAATAAATTCAAGATGTTTTTTAATCTCACAGTCATTGAAATTAATTAAAACCAAACCTTTTCAGAAAACCTACAAAAAGTGACAACCTTGTTTTGTGTGTAATCATCTTCAAGAGACTACCTAGGATCAATTGCTATACTATACTTAGGTAATTAAAATATTGTTTTCCACACACCATGATAGGCGTGCGTCAATCGGCAATGTGCAGATGTACCAATTCCACTATAAGTGCACAACTATTTACAAGTTCGTAGTGGACCCATTGTCCCTACTGGTTTACAACCAATCACAATTTTAAATCTCACTCCACTCTCAATAGAACTGTTCTCACTACTTCTTTAGAATATCCACTAATAGTTTATAGAATTGTAGGTCTATTTATTATAACCAACGAATATATCCCCAGCTATAGATAGACTCTCTATTGAAGTTCCACCTTTATCTACTCATGAAAAACAGTTAGCCTCTAAACACTAGGCAATCCCTTTTGAACCTCTTTCACTAAGAGCTCTCTCTTCACGAAGCTCCCAATTTTGAAAATCTCAAACAAGCCTTTGCAATTATCCAACCTCTTTGTGAATCTCACAGGTTCACAAAGCATAAAGTTTGAAAATATCACTAGATTGCAGAGATATCTAGATCGTAGAGCTCACTTCTTTATCGATCTCACACTGGTCATTGCAATTTAACAATGATAAATAAGCCTTTGCAAAGTTCACATCCTCCATAAAGGCAAACAGGCCTTCACGGCGCACCTTCCCTTTACAGAGCTCAACTAAATTTGCAAATTCCCATTTCTTTCACAAAGATCCCTACTCCGTGAATATCCTTCGTAATTAGAGAGCTTAAGGTTTTTTGTTTGATATTTCTTCTTTTATTGATGGGGTCGAGGTCTATTTAGAGGTGATTCCACTGACCCTTAAGTCTTCTGTACAAATTTAGCACCACATTAGCTCAAATTGAAAAGCTCCAAAATTTCCATCTAAATTCTTTCTATATCGTGAAGAACCAAAATAATTTTTAGATCAATGAGGTTATTATAATCACGGAGCTTTCCATCAATTCCTTTACCCCATCTTCTCAATGCTCCATCACATTTCTCTTCACCTCTACTGTTCACAAAGCTCGTCGTAATCGCAGAGCTCACCACTGACATTCTTTATATCTTTACAAAATAAAATTCATGAAGCCCATCTTCATGAAAATTATGTAATTTCCATATTTTGATGAGATAATCAAGGAAAATCACTTTTTTGTGATGCTAAAAAAATCCCAAATTTTGGACCTCAAAAATTTGGCAAACACTAGAAAATGGTACTACATTGTATTATTTGTTTGTGTACCACCACCAAATCTTCCTTTCCCTTTTAATGGTTCTTTTCCAACACAGATTGCCAAAAACTTATATGGAGCTAAAAAATTCACCATGAGAACCTTCTTTGTCAAAAAACACAACCAACCAAAATTTTTTGCAATTTTACCTTGAAGGATTTTTGTCAATAAGACTCATAATACATCCTCGGTTTCCTTAGTAGAGGGATTACACCGAAGTGTGGAATGTGTATGTTGGATGGTGAATCATGGACAAACAGAAGAAGTCTCATGGGGAGATATTTTTACCTAGGTCATGAATGAGTTTATTACTTAGCTATAGAAGGATTAATACATGAAGGTTCTCATGGATATCATGTAGAGAGAATCCAATGTTCATGATCTCAATTTCCACTTTTACACCTTGGTTTCACAGTTTCTTAATATCATAGTTGATGTAGACAAACATTAATGATATTTTGAGTCTTCCTTGACTCTAGATATTAAAAGGTGGGTGGTGAGCTTATGGTTGAATTACTAAATGGATTTTAGGGATCATACTAAATAAATTAATGAAATTTTACTATAATCTACTGAAATTGATTTGCATGACAGTTTGAGTGATAAGGATTTTAGTAAGTAGAGGCAGAAGGAGAAGTAGTATCTTCAGGTTTGGGTTCCAATTTGATCCTTGGTTTTGAGAAGATATAGGTAATCTATAATGGATAATATGATATATTTCCATTTTAGTGGAATGGATCAATGATATATTTAGTTCCCCATAGTCTTGAAATTAGCTTCCACCTCATCTTGCTATTATACAGTGATTGTAAAGCTCTGGTTAGGGATGTGTATTCAAGAACTCACATTATTTTAGTGTATAATGTGGATATATAATGATTATTATTTCATTGGGTGGATGTTGAAGATTTTATTAATGAATATAATTAACTAGAAAATTAAAATTAATGTAATTAGGCTAATCACTTGTGTTTGTTTGTTTATATGATTTATCTCATTTGATTGATTCACATTTGATGATATTGTTGAATATCATTATTATTGTTGATCATTTTGTGTTGATGCTATTAGTTATCCATTGGAATCGCTTACTATAAATTCTTAATCACTTAAACAAGGAAATTGAACTAGTGGAATGGAAACATGATAATTGAATATTGTTTCTTGAAAAAAATGGGTTGTGGCAGTGCTTGTAGATGAAATTGTTCATTATGTTCTTCTTGTGGTTGTGCGACATTTATTAGGAAATTTTCATGGTTATTTTGAGATTGGATGTGTTGGGAAATATGGTGGTGATTGGTTAGAATGGGATGCATGGTGGGATAGTTTTACGATGACCAGTTAATGCTTGTTGGACTGTTTTCATGGGTTTTATAATGGGGATGTGGTTGTCTCGGTAAGGTTGAAAAGGGAGAATATAGGTAATTTTATGGGATACTGGTATGATTGGTTGTTCTGGGTTTTCTTATTTACTTGGAAGTAGAAAAATATAACTAGTAATAATGAAGTTCTAAAATAATGTGTCTCGAATTTAATTGGTTTATGGATATAAATAAAATAATGATGCATGAAATTGTAGTGGATAATAATTGGAATTAAAATGGGGAATGGTTAAAAATTATTGTAATTAAATAAGTAATTTAATTGAATAATGAACATAAATTATTTAGTATATGGTAAATCTATAAGTAGTGTAATGTTATAACGAAATATAAATAGTTGAGTATTTGATGTGGCCATTCTATTTTCTAAAGTGGGTTGGCTTGGGGTATTATAGTTGATAGTGGATGTAAACTATTTTTCAGATAATGTAACAGTTTTTGTGTTATTTAGTAGGGGTGTTTGATGTGAAAAATTACGTTAGGTTTGTGTGTGGATATACTATACCTTTTATTTTCTTGTGATTTTATACAACCCCATCCGAGTCATGTATTTTTACTGATGCATAAATATTTTGGGTTCTGTGGGTTTTACAAAACATTTGAGTTTTTAAGGTCATATGGATGACTACCCTATTTTATTTTCTCTCCCTTCAATCATATTTTACAATGGTATAGTTAAATGGTGTGGGTAATTCATGAAATGAAGAGGGAATGAGGTTAATTTCATTCGTGTTAATTATAATGTAGTATTCAGGAGGTGATAGTTGTATTGGTATGTGGTGTGGGTCATGCTTGGAAGGGGGAGGGTATGAGGTTGGTGTCTATAATGTTCATGATAACCTACTGTGATGGATATAGATATAGATATAGGGTTATTTACTAATTCCAACACATAATGATGGACCTTATAGAAGTTGGGGTAGGTAAGGAATGACCCAACACACATCACACACACACACACATATAACCTTTTGTTATATGCTTGATATTATCTTATAATTCATGCATTGGATACTTGGTGAGGGAGTATGAAATCTGGTCTAGTTGACCTATATTGGTTCTACTTGGGTGTGCTATTTATTCACAAAAAGTGTTTGTATATTTCATCCACATTTCCATGAGGGGAATTCAGTATGATACTACTGAGTATACATTTCATTCAAACACTCACACACATGTATATATAAATATTTTCATGTTTCTATGTTGAGTTTAGTGACCGATCAAAACTGTACTAGCTCAGAGCTTCGAGTTGTGGTAAAAGTAGCATCTTAAGAGTTTACTTTTGATATTTTATATTATAGTTTTATTTTTATTTTTTTGACATATAAAACATCATGGACTATTTTTTAATCATGGTTTTTCTTTTATATTATAGAATTGTTTGGTTAATTTATCATGTATTTCATGGGATATATAACGAAAATTCCACCCATCTATATGTTTTATACCATTAGTACTAGTTTTCAACTTAGGGACTATTGACGGTGGGACCCATGGGTCACTCTCATCTTCACTGTAGGATTAGGAGGGTTTTTTAGATGGTGAAGGTCTTAAAATAAATACCTGATTCCTACTCATGGTATAAATTATATGGCCATGATCAATGACTCATTCACTAATATTTTTTACAAAGGACATGTATGTGGAGGTATGATAAGACCTTCAATCTTGACCTGTAGAGTCTGGAAAATAGACATGGTTATCAATAATTATTGTAGACCTTAGTCCATGATGTATTTTTGTGAATAAGTAGTCTTAAAAGAATAGAAATTTTACTATTTGTTTATGTGTGTCTGTGTCTATTTATGTATTTTTACATATACAATATTATAAACATTTTTGTATTTTCCCAAATTTTTATAGGGAAAAATAGAGAAAATATGTGGAAAAAATAAATGGATATGAGAAATGTTTCAATATTGATACCTTTTAAATTTTATAATTATAATGAAAAATACTCATCTAATGATAAAATAAACAAAAACATTTAGTTCATGACATAATTTTCATCCATATTGAGAATCCAAAATTATGTGTCAACAACATGAGTCCGTTATTAGTGTCATTAATCAAATATAACTTGAGACATCATTATTAGGTTTCATTAATCTAACACAATTATTTTCATCCTTAATATCACTAATTTTTAGGTTTTATAATCCAAAATCATTAATTCTTACATTGGTTTTATTTTTTGTCAATGAGATGGTCAATATGTCATAGTGTCTTTGTGTATTGAGTGATAGAGGAAGATACCAATGATCATAGAATATGTTGAAATTATACAAAGGAATAAGGATGTGATGTTTCTGATAAAATATCTTAATGATGACATATTCAAGTGAGAAGCCCACAAATTTTATGATTCTTGATCCACTCTTAATTAAATTCAATGGAATGTGTTATTGGATGATATATGCACGATCTAAAATATGTTTCAACTGAAGTTGGAGAAGATGTCCATTGGAAATCTGTAGAATCTATTTTCAATGGAGAAGAAGGATGGATATAAATTTATATTTTCTAACCATTGATTACTGAGAATGAAGACTACTGAGTTTATTTATTAAATTCATTTGGATGAAAGTTAAATATTTTCAAATTAAATGTAGAAGTATTGAGGTAGGGAAGAGTAATTAAAATAATTTATTTTATGCATTTGAATATTTAAAGAATTTAGAAATTATGTTTAAATGTTTTGGAAGTAATTTGATGTGTTCTAATGTCATTGAAATGGGTTTGAGTTGTTTTAGAGTGGATTGAGGATTCCATGAAGATATTTCTAGAGGCTTTTATGTGATTTAAAATATTTTTGGAATTTTGAGTTAAATCCTTAAAAATTAAACAATGAAATTAATAAATAGGTTTTTCTTCAAAATAAAAATTTGGAAAAGGATTATTGTTTCTTTTATACATATTTTGTTATACAAAATACCTCAAAATTGAAAAAGGGAAGAACCTATTTAGTATAAATAACATTAAATGATTAATATTTAATATATTCTATGGAATCATTGATTAATTTTTCTAAGAATTTATATTTCTTGAATGTATAATATTTTTTTATTAATATGTAATTATTTTCTAATTTTCATCCTAAAATTTTATAAGGGATTGAATGTGTAAAATATTTTCAAGATAAGTGAAGAAATATGGACAAGACACTGAATCATAGTGATATATAATATCTTTGTCATTATACATAATATTATTGTTGTGAGTATTGTGAAATGAGGAAAAGGGAGGAACCACCCTGAGATATGTAATATATTATTAGGAAGAAGAATTTAGCAACTTCCCAAGTTCACTGTGATGTGTAACATATATTATTCGATATATAATTTCTTAATAAGATGTGTAATATATTTTCAGAATGTGTAATATATTCCTTAGATTTCATAAAAACATGGTAATGGAAATTATATTATGTAATAAATAAGATAATTGGAACTTGAAAAACTGGCTCATAAGATATTATATATGTTATGTATGATTCAACAATATGTGAATTGTGATATTTCTTTTAAATTAAATCAGATGATATAATGATTCTTCTTTTAAGTATAAAACTTCATAAATAATATTGTGATTCAATATAATTACCGTGAATGAGATCCATCCTTGTCATAATGATAAGTGAGACACCAAAAAAATGTATGTTTCCATAAATATATGTAATTAATTGGTTTTTGATTTTGGGTATTATAATTTCAAATTTTTTTAATTCACATAAAGAAAAAATCTCAAGTTTCATGGAAGATTTAACATAGAATTTTTTTATTGGGATTTAAATGGGAATTTTGGGGGAAATACACAACTAAAAGTCAATCAAAAAATAAATATTCAAACATGGAAAGTTATTTTTATTTAATTACGTACAAATATAAAATATGTTAGGAGAAAGTAAAATAGTAAATTTAGAAACCATATACTATATTCCAAAAATAAATAGATTCTATGTATTGAATAATAAAGAGGCTGACAAAATCTAGGAAGTAGATAATATGAGTCTAAGAAGAATGATTCCTATGATATATCCATATTATAGAAGATGATTGAGGAAAAAATATAGTCGATAGTAATGTTGATGTGTAGAGGCTTATGGAGAGTGAGAAAATGGGTGATGTAAATACAATCCTATGTGCATAATGTACTGGAATATAGAAAAATATTTAGACATATTCATTAAGGAAGAATATTATAATTTGTTTATGAAGAAACAATAGAGTAGTATTAAATAAATTTTTTGGGAGTTTCAAAAGACCCAATGTATAATGTTGTTATATTAATAAGGAAAATTGGTCATTGTTAGTGCTATTAGAGAACTAAATAATAGACAATTGAATGTTGGATTAATTTTCAAGTCCTGAAGTTCTTATAAGGCATGGATTAAGGGGGACTATGTATAAAATCATGATAAGACTTTGTGTATAGAAAAAAGACCATAGAAAAATGTAAATCAATCAATCAAAAATAGGTTTAAATGTCTTGATAATTTCATTGATAATTGAAAAAGAAGTTTTCATTATGATTTTGTGTTCTTTTATAAATATACAAACAAAAATCTTATTCTAGTGATTAAATAATACCAAAAAAGAAGAAGTAAAAAAAACATGATTCTCCCTTAGGGTGTAAAACGAGAAAGAAACATACACCAAATAAGAAAACTTGAAAATGTTGTCAAATGAAAGTGGAGTTAATTTTATAGTGGAAGAAAATATCAAACCATGTACCATTGTAAATAGTCCATATATTTTAATTTCAAACTAAGAAGGATGGAATAAAAAGTAGAATAAATTAAAGAATGGAATATCAAGATTAATTTCGGGGAATAAATCAAAAAATAATATTTTGAGAATATTATAAAGAATGGAATCATGGTCATTGAATATCTATGTGGATGGTGAAAAACTCATGATCATATAGTGAAAAAGTTCATGACATGGTTCTATAGAAAATAGAAATTATTGAAAAAGAGAAAGCATCAAAGACTCCAAGAACCATTATTTCTTCTAAAAAGATGGATTTCAACCACAAAAAGAAGGGTGAGCATGTATTTAAGGAATACCCAACTATTTGTCCATCCTAGTTGGAATTGGATAAGAAAATGGATCAAGAATAAAATAAATAATATTTACTGAAATATGATGTGAAAATAATTATTCAAATAAAAAATAATTTTAATGAAAGTAGAAATCCATGATAGGCCAAGGAGATTCAAATTTAGAAGTGTAAAGAAGGTTCATGCAGAGTAGTTCTCATGAAGAAAGATATGATAAAAAGGGTTTCTGGGATGGTTGTCAAACATCCACTTTTTTGTGTTCTTGGAATAGCTAATGATATATCAATGTATGTGAAAATTTTGTTTTGAATTCACATAACCATGATGAAGATTATTGGTGTGAATCCCATAAGAGGGAGCTAACATTAAGTGAAGATTCCAGATGATATTATTTTTTATGGACTTATAATTTTCTAACATAACATAAAGTAAGATAATGTTTCAGGTATGAAAAAACACTTTATGTATTTATTTTTAATTATATAAATTTTTGTATATTAACGGGGAGTGGGTTTTAAGATTAAAATGGGGTGTAATATAAGTCATACCCCAATGTGTTGATGTGTTTGTTGAGTTGAGTGCAAGTGAAGAAATTTATCATGTAAGCTATTAAAACAATCTCCGAAAATATAAAATAATGTCTGTCTCACATATGGAGAATATTAATGGAAAACTTGGATGTCTTGGTTAATCACACTTGTTTTCAAAACTGAGAATCACTCACGTATAATTAGATTTGATTAATTAATGACATATTCCTAAATAAAATGTAATCTCACTCTTCTTTGAAATTTATTTATCTATATCTCTCAAGAAAGGGGAGAATGAAATAGAAAAAAGAATAAAGTTGATGAGATGAGCATCAATTTCCCTCACACTAAATTTTTATTTATTTATTATCAATAAGGGTGAGGGATATGAATAAATGCTAAAGAAATATTGACTGTACGTTTTTATGAATTATTTTAAAGAATTAATAAGAAATCAAATGATGGAGATAGAAAAAACCAATGGATTGAGTTGGTTGCATATTTTTTCAATGATATATTCAATATGACATGTAATATTGGTATATTTGGTGATGGAATAAGAGACTAATGAATTTATAAGAAGTTTCCATTAGAAATAAAAGAAATTTAGATATATTTTATTTTGATACATAAAGTTCTTTGTGATAATAGATTCAAGTGATTATCCTAAATGTTTTATGATTGAAAAAATTTTCTAATTTAAAAATAATTTTAAGTGTTTATGGATGAAGGATGAACTATCTAATTTTATTTTATGTGAAGAAAAATAATGGGTCACATAAAATCTTGAGAAACAATGTTAAAAAAAGAACAATATTGGATAAAAATTTGGAGATTCTATCCATGGATGAGTGAGAATGATTTTTGAAAAATTCCATAATTGAAATCTATTAGAATAAGGTTAAATGTTTCTAAGTTTAAGCTGTTATTATTGAAGGAGTAAAGGGTTATTGAAATACTCAAATTTGTGTATTTAAATACTCAAAGAAATTGGAAATGGGTTTGAAAAGTTTCAATTTTTTTTTGATATTTTCAAAAGTGATTAAAAGTGGTTTTAGATTATTTGGAGTGGATTATTTATTCCATAGTATATTTGTAGAGGTTTTGATGTTATTTATATGAACTCATTGTTTAGGTATAAAAAATTGAAAGAATTCTTTCATACATATTTTTTCCTCAAAATATAACTTTAGAATAGGAATGGAGTTCCCTGTATAAATAAGTTTTGGTGTGATGAGGATATGAAAAATGATAAATGGAAGAACTTACCAAGGATATGTAACATTCTTGGATTATTAGGTAAGATATTTTCTTGAATCACTGAAGAACATAGCTAATTATTGATCTTTCTTTGATACAAAATATTCTTTGATTAATATTTATATTTTTCTAATTATTATCCTGAAATTGGATAAGTTATTGTATATATAATATATTTTATTAAGAAGTGAAGAAATATGGGGAGTAAATTTAACCACAATGGTACATAATATATTTTATTTGATACATATGATATTTTATGGAAGTATTCCAAATTATTGAAAAGGAAGGAACCAACCTAAGATATGTAATATAGTATTAGGGTGAATAATTTGGTAGAAATTGAGTTCACTGTAATTCATACCATATTTAATTTGATATATAATATATTTAGAAGATACATAATAATTTTTATGAACCTGTTATATATATATTTGATATTTTATAGAAACTTTTTCTAAGGAAATTATATTATAGAATACAATATACAATTGGAACAAAAATAAGAGATGAGTAAGATATTATATATCTTATATATGGTTCAATAGTTTAAACATTTTGTGGTTTTCTGAAAATTAAATTATATGATGCCAAAATTGTTTCTTTAAAGTATTAAATATCACAAATAATATTGTTCTTCCATCTGAGTATTGAGAATGAGATGCATACATCCCATTTTGAAACTTTTGATGCCACAACACTTAAGGATTCCATATATACATGGATTAAATTAGATATAGATTTTCATGAGGATATTTGAGGTATTCTTGTATAAGATGTGAAGTATATAATCTTCAGTTTTTTAGATTCTTGAATGTAGAAATATTTTACCAAAATCTAAATAAGAATTATGGAGGGAATAAAATTCATAAAATCAAGGGAAAATTAAATATTATAAAATTGAAATATATTTTAACATAATTTTATTATGGTATAGAATACAATAGACGAATGAAAAATAGTAAATTGAGATGTTGATACAGTATAAAAAAAGACACTTTGGGTATCGAAGAATAAGGCATCTAAAAAAATAATGGAATAAGAACCTATGCAACAATGAATAGAGTTTAACGATTCATATGATATATCAATATTAGTGAAGATGATTGAGAAGAGAAGATGGAAGACACTGCAGCTATTTTTCTAATGTTTGTGAAGATTGTGAAGAAAGAAAACATGCATATATCTTTATAGATTATACCATGGCTATTGAATTCCATAGAGATTTAGGCAAAGGAAAAGGATAATGTGTATGTTGTATTTGAAGATAGATGTATCTGAACGCTTATTAATTAAGGAATAAAATATTAACTTTTTGATTCATTGACACTCAAATAAGTATTATGGATATTTTTTTGGGAGTTTAGGAAGACCCATTATAAACTTTTATAAGCTAATATAAATAACCAATTAGGAGATTTCTCATAATTTTTAGGAGATAGTACACATGTTTTGGAGTTAGTATAAAGAACTCATTGGAATATGGAAATGAGTTTTTAGTACATATCCCTCCACTTTATTTACTATTGTTCATAATTGTGGGAAATGATTTGTATTGTACTCACTAAAATTTACTCATGGAAAACCATGTCTTAGACTCAGGAAGAACACAATAAGGAGTGAGTAACCACATTAATATTGAATCTTGTAAAAATATTGTTGTGATTTTATATTCTTTATTTGGCCATATATAGTGAAGGGTGAGATATTAAAGAATGAGTTGATTTAGAATTTTATTGATCATAAGTAATTACTGTCATTGATTCAACTCCTCCTATTGATACATCCATATAATCAAGCACTTCATTGGTCATTACTTGAAAACACATGCCCATGTTTGGATTACTATATTTCATTCTCCCTATAATTTAGACATGTTTTTCATGTATATATTCCCGTAGATGTCACTTCACACCAAATATTATTATAATCGAAACATCAAATTTATATTATCTAGTGGTTTGTATGTCATCAATATCACTAAAAATCTCATAATATGTTTATTAAAAATATTCTCTTTCACAACATCATCTATGAAAATTAATGACCTGAAAATATTGTGTACCATATATTAGACCCCCTATATTGTAAATTTATTTTTTGATCCATGGTATTATTGGGGTGTGTATGTTTCTCTTGGAATCTTTGTTTTGGTTTGGAAACACTATTTCCATACGGTTTCTAATGGATTTGTTTATGGAACCAAAAACAACCAATAGTTATATACCCAAATGGACATGATTTCCAAAGTCATGAATTTATTATGTTTATTGACCCACGATACTTAATGTAAGAACCAATATCTTCTTTTCAGGAAAGTTTTTCTTTTTCTGGTGTTTATGAGAAAAAAGAAAAGTTTATGGAAATTTCTTTAGTACACACCCTGTACTTTATGAGAACACGTCGTGTACTCGGTTACTGTGGGTAGCCGGGTGCTGGCCATGTAGTGACCATGCACATTGCCAAGTGTGGCGACCTGTAGACTACTTAATGAGGGGGATGGTGAATGCAAGTACACACCATGTACTTATAAAGTACACGCGGTGTAGTTTATTTTTTTCATTAAACATACTGGGGTCGCGTCTTATCGACAGAAACACCTTATTCATTGACTTCTTCGATCAAGAGCACCCGTACAGATACATGTATTCCCCGATCCCCCGATCGAGCGTCTATTCTCCAAATCGACCATCATTGATTTCATTAGGATCACCTCAGTAAGCTCTTCCTTCTCATAGAGCTTCATTTCTTGATTCCTCCCCTTTTAATAGTTATCTTCGGTTGACCGTTTTTAGAATTTTTGTAGATCTACGATGTTCATGGGAAATTCAAGGATTAAGGTTCACTTATATTGATCTTACAACACTGAGGTAGGTGGTTTGGGCCATTCTGTTGAAAGTCTTTGAGTTATATGTGAAAAATTTCCCAATACCCTTGAACGGGGTATTGTGTGTTTACTGTTTTAGCCATGTTGTTTACTTACAATGCTTTTATGATTGAGTAGAGGTTAATTGAATGAGAATAGGGTTAATTTCTATACTTTGGAAGTGTTTTCCCATGAATGTTTCCTTGTTTTGACCATCTGGTCTAGTTTGCCTATTAGGCTGCTATTTACTTTCCATTCTTAGTATTGTAGGAAGGAGTGACGATTATCTACCATGCTGTTATGTTTTAGATAATTATCCAAGTAGTTCTTGTGGTTTAATTTAGCCGATATGAATTTCCATGCTTTTTTGACTTACACAGGGCTGTGAGAACCTGGTGTTGTAGACCATAGGGAGAATGGACATAAGGGCTTCTCAAGAGTGTCTGTTTTTACTGTTACGATGCGAGACCACATGGGGAATTGACGTAAGCGCTTCCTCTATGTTTCTGTAGTTCCTCGATATGGTCCATATGAGTAATGTGACGTAAGTGCTTCTCCATAGATCCTTTAGTTACCTACACAAGACTATAGGGGGAATTGACGACGAGTTCTTCCCCAGAGTGTCTATTCTAAAGCTAAACCAGAGGAGTTAGACTGTGTGTACTTCCAAGATGGTTTCTTGTGTTTCAAGGTAGGACCATAGGGGATAGTCCATGAGTACATCCCATAGGGTTACCTGTTTTTGATTAGAAACTTTCTTGATATGTGGAATTGAATTCTTTGAAACTGTAGAAATGTCTACTCCTGAGTACTTCCTTTTTTTACTGATTCTTTTTACTTATTTCCTGACATATATATTCACTGCCTCTTAGGCACAGATCTTATGGTGGTTGCCTACTGGGATTAGTCTCACACCCTATTTGGTTCAATCTTTTGGGCCAAAACAGATTATCTTGTCGCAGTTATAGATAAGGGCATGCACCCTTCTACTTTAGGTACTTGAATTCATTGGACTTGGAGAGCTTGGGACCAAGGTGAGGTTTGCGATGCTGAGGAGATATTTAAATGTTTTCCTTGTACTTTGGTTTAGTTCTTTATATAAGCATTGTGACTTGTTTGGATGCTTTCCTAGACATATGTATCATGAATGATTTATATATCTGTGCTCAAGTTGTTTCTTCATCAGTCTTCCACTGTTTAGTGTTGTTGGAATATTTACTGCTTCCACTATTGTATGTCTATTTTACTTCTATTTTATTAATATACCAATGAGGGCATAGTTTCCCTACTATCACACCCAAGGCCCTCGCTTCTAGTTGACAGCCTCTGAGGTTAGGGGAAATGCATTTGAGGCCAGGTGACCAACTGGGTACGGGGCACCTCGGGGCGGCTACTGGAACCGGGACATTACAGAGTGGTATCAAAGGAAATCGTACCTCTTGACTTACTTTTTTGAGCCTATAGATTGGGATAAAAATGAATTGGTAGTTCGTAATAAGTTGTGACCGGGAGTAGAAAATCCGTGTACATGGAAAATCCAATCTACCTCTTTTATTGGAATTTTTTCTAGTTTTTCAACTGTTAAGTTGATTTGATTTCACCTTGAGTGATTTACATGTTTTTTTCTATTATTGTTGATGTTCTTGATGTTCTATTTTTGTTTCAACCCAATGAGATGAGGGTATGCCATCTCTTTCATCATATATGCACTTGCTAGGGATCACATGTCATGCATTCTTACCATGCCATATAGGGTGCATTAGAGATTACATGTTGTTGTGATAGCTGTCATCCAAGATATTCATGGTGTTGTGATAAATGCCTTGATAAAAAAATACATGCCATTTGATAGGGTATTGGTTGTGTAAGGTTTTGTTTGAATGAACGCCAAACCTTGGTTCTTGAGGTTTTATGGGCCCTCCTGGATAGGAATTTGGTGGATTATTGATCTATTATGCTTGTTTATGATATGTATAAGTTTCCAAGATCTGATTCAAGGGGAGTATGGGCCCTCATGGATCTAAATTAGGCACTTTATGGTTTGTTTCTGTGTTTTATGGGCTCCGGAGTAGTTTCTAAGGCTTATTGTCTGGAAAAACCAAGAATACATGCCCTGTAATGTTGAATACACACCATGTGTTCTTATGTTCAGGAAGAAACTATTTTTCTTAAGTACACGCCATGTACCATATGTACACGTTGTGTAGTCTCTAATCGTGTCTCAGACTATTTGGGTAGAGACATGGGGTTTGTAAATCCTTGGTAGGACATGCCGTGTACCGGATGTACACGCAGTGTTGTGGAACCTCTTAACTGGACATCTCACTAACAACACAGGTTGGTTTAGTCTTTTCTAATACACGTTGTGTCCGTCTAGAACATTCCATGTAGTGTAACCCGAGAGTCCGGCCATGTCACTAACAACACAGGTTGGTGAAATCCTCCTAGTACACATGGTGTCCATCTGGAACACACCATGTAGTGGGATTCAGGTATCCGACCATGTCACTAACAACATGAATCAATGAAGCTCATATAGTACATGCCTTGTTTGGCACTAACACGCCATGTAATATTTTTCGAGGAGAACATTGTGGCCTAGATGTGTAATGGAACTCAGGCAGGGGAAGAGGATTCAAGTACAAACCATGTGTTAGGAAAACATGCCATGTATGGGGTGTTACATGACCAGTTTTGGTAGAGGTACACACGCATGTCAAAGTCATAAGGGAACATGCTGTGTAGGCATTATACACACTGTGTATCCATGTTTTGAAAAACATGAATGCTTTATTTCTCTTGTTACCTCCTTACTATTCTAGTTTTCAGTACTTGATAATCTTGATCTAAGGTGTACCCTTGAACTTGTAGATTCATGCCACTGAGACGTCCTCTGGATGTACGCCAGTTGCAAGGGGATGATCAGACACCAGACATGGCTGATCAAGGACTACCAGCATATCCTCTAGTAGTGCCAGTGTTGGCACCATCCATCATTTTAGACAAAGGTGCTGATGCAAAGTTCTGAGAGGGATTTTTGAGGTTTATGTAGACCTTTAGTAGAGTGTCGTATCCTACCCCATCTATGGAAGAGCTGATGTGGGTTTTCCAGTTGTATCCTCCTCCCACTTTCACAAGGGAAGTAGGACATTAGGCTATAGAGTCATGGTTAGAAACCATGTTATCTATCTTTGAGCATATGGAGATGCCTCTAGAGAGGAGGGTCAAGCCTTATATGTACATGCTTTAGGATTCCGCCAATAGATGGTGGGATGTGATGTCATAGGCGGGATGCTAGCAGGTCATGGCTTGGGATGGGTTCTAGCATGCCTTCTATGAATGCTTCTATCCGGAGACTTTGAGGGCTGATTGAGCCCGAGAGTTCATGAGTCTGGAGTAGGGTACTCTTTCTATTATGGATTATTCTTCTTGTTTCACTGAGCTGCAGTGCTTCACGCCTATTCCAAGAGGTGATGAGTTATTCCTAGAAAGGATGTTTGAGGATGCTATGAGGCATGACATCTGATCATAGGTGAACATATTCTGATTGACTTCCATCACTTCTATCATTAACCAGACGTTGACCATGGAGCACAATTTGAGGTATTATGGAGTTGTGATCCAGGACAGTTCAACATTTGGAGTTAGTATCCCTCCTACTGATAGTAGGAATCCCCACAAGCAGTCTTCATGCTGTGATCCAATGCGGCGATACACTTCTTATGGTATCTAGGTGTTGTGATACTAGTGCAGGAAGATTGGGCATAAGAGGCCACATTGCCTGAGAGACCCAGTGGAGTTCCGATCTTGCTGTAAGATGGGTCATCTTCAGTGTTTCTGTCAGATCTTCTCACCAACAACTTGTGATAATGGTTATTCTATGACGCCTCATACATGAGAATCCCCACCAGTTACTCATCAATCTAGGAACTGAAGTTCTTCTAGCCGTTCAGGCTGAGGTGGAGGTCGTCACAATGGTAGTCAGTCGACAGGACTTCAGTGATAGCAGGGTGAATCAACTCAGAGTGGTCAGGCAAGGTCACAAGTCTGCGGTGTAGGTAAGACTTTTGTAGTGGAGCAGACCCATCAGGAGAAGGATCCCGGACCCTCTACAATTTGAGGTACGATCTTAGTTGCCTCTGTTTTAGCTTCTGCACTTTTCAATACAGTGGCTTCCCATAGCTTTATATCTGTTGTTGTTGTGGAGAGCCTTGGGCTCTGTATCTTTACATATGCTGATGTCTGGACGTTGGACACACCTTTGGGGACTAGAATGACAAATGTACGTCAGTGCGAGGAGTTCACTCTTGAGGTTGGTGGGTGTCACTTCTTATGGGACCTTTATGTCCTAGAGATGACAAGTTATGATGTCATTCTTAGAATGGACTAGTTAGTTCCCTTCTAGGTAGTTTTCAATTTCAATCGATGTAGGGTGAGTATCACATCACCAGAGGGAAAATCGTTTCTTCGTAATGGTGAATGGGATGTACAAGCGAGTAGAGTAGGACCAGAGCATCATGGGTTGAGAGGAGTTTCGGCCCATATTTCTAGTCTTTATATGGATGACCATGGGACTTCTCAAATGGACTTTCCTCCAGTGGTGGATCATTTTAGGGACATATTTCCCAAGGAATTTTTAGGTTTACCTCCTGAGTGAGAGGTAGAAGTTTCTATTGATCTCATTCCAGGAGTGGAACCAGTGCCCATTACTCCTTATAGGATGGCAACACCAGAGTTATAGGAGATTAAGAAGCAGTTGGAGGAGTCGTAGGCTAAGGGTTTCATCCGACCCAATACTTCTCCTTGGGGTTCGTCCATCCTGTTTGCGAAGAAGGTAGACGGTACCCTTAGAATTTGAGTGGATTATCAGAAGTCAAACCAGTTGACAGTCAAGAACCAATATCCCTATCCAAGAATTGATGATCTCTTTGATCAACTTCAAGGAGACCAGGTGTTCTCAAAGATTTACTTGAGATCCAGTTGTCTTCAGTTGCACGTTAGACCATATGATATACCTATTACTGATTTTTGAATTAGGCATGGTCTATATGAGTATGTGGTTATGTCGTTCGGTCTCACTAATTCACTTGCAGTCTTCATGGAACTGATGAACAAAGTGTTCCATCCATACATAGATTCTTTCATGGGGGTTTTCATGGATGATATCTTAGTGTACTCCCACACTCTACATGACCATGATAACGATCTTGACATCATTTTGAGTACACAGGGAGAGAATCAGTTATATGTTATCCTCTCAAAATGCCACTTTTGGATGGACTAGATTCACTTCTTGGGTCATATTATCTCGGAGACATGAGTATCAGTAGACCTAGAGAATGTTAGAGCAGTAGTTTCCTTGGAAGATCCGAATAAAATCTTTGAGTTACAGAGTTTTATAGGGATGGATAGATACTATAGACATTTCATAAAGGACTTTTAATGCTTAGAAACACCACTAACATGCCTCACTAAGAAGGGTGCAAAGTTATTGTGGTCAGACTCTTATGAGTCAGCCTTTCAGGAGATGAAATGGAGGTTGAATTCAACACCGATAGTAGTTTTTCCAGAGTCGGGAAAGATCTATATTGTGTACTGTGATTCTTCAAGTATCGGGCTTGGAGCTATGCTTATTCATGAAGAAAAAGTCATGGCATATGGGTCTCAGTAGTTGAGTCCACATAATAGGAATTACCCGATGTATGATCTTGAGTTGTTTATGGTTGTTCATGCCTTATGCTGTTGGAGACATTATCTTCTAGGTGAAAATTTTGTGGTTTTCACCAACCACAAAATGCTCAAGTATATGTTCACTTAGAGTGAATTGAATTTGAGACAGTGAAGGTGGGTTGAGTACCTTCGATTCTTTGAAATTAAGCTTGCCTATACGTCTACGAAAGAAAACATAGTAGCTGATGCGTAGAGCAGGAGGACTCAGATACATGCAGTTCAGGAGGCCAGTAGTGAGTGGCAGCTTATGGCTCTGTTCTCTGAGATGCATTTGGAGGTGCATAATAGGCAGGGGCAGGCATTTCTTTCTTCTATAGATATTACCTTTACTCTTCTTGATCGAGTGAAAATGAGGCAGCTATCAGATTCTAAAGGACTAGTCCTATGGGAAAGCATTTCAGGAGAGGAACCTATTCCTAGATGGACCATAATTGAGGATGAGATCTTCAATTTCCATGGGCTTGTATGGGTGTCTATAGATGTACGTGAGAAGCTGATGCGGGATTTCCACTCCTTAGTTTGGGAAATTCATCTAGGTGTCACCAAGATGTATCGTGATCTACACGGTCAGTATTGGTGGCCAGGTATGAAGTGAGATGTTGTTGGTTTTGTGATGAGGTGTTCCACCAGTCAGAAGGTGAAGCCAGAGCATCAGCGACCAATAGTCCTTTTGCTATAGTTACCCATTCCAGAGTGGAAATGTAATTATGTCGCGATTGATTTTGTGATAGGTTTGAAGAAGTCGCCTTGAAGGAATGATGCTTTTTGGGTTTTCATTGACAAACTATCATTGCTGGATCACTTCTTACCAATCAGAGAGACCTTCAGTGTTGATGATTTGGGACGGTTGTACATCTGTCAGATAATACATTTAAATTGAGTTCCACACTCGATTGTTTCATATAGGGATGCCCGTTTTACTTCTTAGGAATGGAAGGGTTTGTAGAAGGCCTTGGGTACACAAGAACTTCTAAGTATAGCTTACCATCCCTAGACATATGGCCAGTTTTAGCGTTCGATTTAGGTGCTTGAGGACATGCTTCGTGCATGCATCCTGTATTTTGGAGGTTCTTGGGAGAAGCACATACCTCATTTGGTGTTTTCCTATAATAATAATTTTCAAGAAACTATTTAGATGGTACCTTATGAGGCTTTGTATGGTAGGCCATGATGATTACCCTTATGTTGGCTAGAGGTAGGAGATACAACAATGCTGAGACCTCGTCTTGTCCAGTCGACCACAAATGAGATCGAGTGGATTTGGAAGAGGATGGCTACTGAAAATTCTCGATAGAAGTATTATGCTGATTAGTGGAGATGACCTATGTAGTTCGAGGTTGGGGATCAGGTTTTCCTGCATGTCACACCGAGGTTGGCACACCTGAGGATTATGAGATAGGGTAAGCTTTTGCTGAGGTACGTTAGGCCATTTGGGGTGTTGGAGAGAGTTGGGAAAGGTGCCTATCGGTTGAAGTTACCTCAGAGGTACCGGACTATGCATGATGTTTTCCATGTTTCTTTGCTTCAACGTTACTTCTAAGACCTATATCATGTTTTTCAACCCAAGGAGGTTGATTTGGAGGTTTACACGTCGTTCGAGGAGCATCATATCCAAGTTGTTGATTTTAGTATGAAGGTTCTCCGTGGCTGGTCTGTTCCTCTGGTACGAGTGCTATGGCATCACGGGCGGGTACAGGATGAGACCTGGGAGAGGGAGATCGATGTATAATCCCAGTGGATGGATCTATTTAAATATTCTTCTTCTATGCCGCCTTACTAGGGAAATTCTGGGATTGATTTCTTTAATGGGGGAAGTTTTTAAGAACCTATATTTTCTTTTCAGGTATATTTTCCATTTTCTAGTGTTTTTGAGAAAAAAGAAGAGTTTCTGGAAATTTCTTAAGTACATTCCATGTACTCTGTTACCGTGGGTAGTTGGGTGAGGGCCAAGTAGCGACCATGCACCCAACCATATGTGGCGACCTGGAGACTACTTAATGTGGGGTCTGGTGAAGGAAAGTACACACCGTGTACTTATAAAGTACACGCCGTATACATTCCTTTTTTCAATAATCATATTAGGGCCAGTCTTATTGATAGAAACAACTTTTTTTCACCTTATTTGGCCTAGATTACCTGTACAACCACGTTTCTTCCCCAAGACCCCGATTAAGAGTCGGTTCTTTGAATAGACCGCTGTCGATTGCCTTGGGATGACCTCAGTAAGCTCTTCCTTCTCTTAGATCTTTGTTTCCTGATTCCTCCGCTTTTAAGAGTTATCATCGGTTGAGAATTTTTAGAATTTTGTAGATCTACAGTGTTCTTGGGAGATTCAATGCTTGAGGTTTACTTATATATATCCTATAACACTGAGGTAGGTGGTTTGTGCCTTTCTATTTAATGTCATTGAGTTATATGGGAAAAAGTTCCCAATACCCTTGAATGAGGTATTTCGTGTTTACTTTTTTAGCCCTGTTGTTTACCTTACATTCTTGTATGACTGAGTAGAGGTTAACTGAATGAGAATAGGGTAATTTATATGCTTTAGAAGTGTTTTCCCATGCATGTTTTCCTTCTTTGACCGTTTGGTCTAGTTTGCATGTTAGGATGCTGTTTACTTTCCATGCCTAGTATTGTAGGATGGAGTGATGATTATCTTCCATGTTGTTATACTGAGATTACTAGACAAGTAGTTCTTGAGATTTACTTTGGCCGATACGCATTTCAATGATTTCTTGACTTACATAGGGCCATGAGAACCTGGTTTAGTAGACCATAGGGAGAATGGACATAAGGGCTTCTCCATAGTGTCTGTTTTTACTGTTACGATGCCAGACCATAGGGGGAATTGATGTAAGTGCTTCCTTAGAGTGTATCTAGTTCCTTGATGCTGGACATAGGGGGAATGTGACTTAAGTGCTTACCCAGAGTGCCTTTAGTTACCGATACAATACTATAGGGGGAATTAATAGTGATTGCTTCTCCAGAGTCTATTTTATAGCTGAACCAGAGGGGTTATACTGTGTGTACTACCTAGAGGGTTTCTTGTGTTTCTTGGTAGGACCAGGGGGGAAATTCCATGAGTAAATCCTAGAGGGTTACCTTTTTTTGATTATATTCTTGCATTATATATGGAATTTAATGCTTTGAAACTATGAAAATGTCTACAGTTGAGTACTTCCTTGTTTACAAATTCATTTTACTTATTGTCTGCCATATATATTCACTATCTTTTAGGCACAAATCTTTTGTGGTTGCCTACTGGGATTAGTCTCACAACCGGTTGTGGTCATGATTTGGGGCCCAAACATATTACATTGTTTCATGTATTGATAATGGAAAGTGCCCTTCAACTTTAGGTACTTGACTGATTTGGAGTTGGAGAGAATGGAACGAAGCTGAGGCTAGCGATGACAAGGAGCTATTTAGTTTTTTTCTTGTACTTTGGTTTAGTTATTTATTTCAACATTGTGACTTGTTTGGATGATTTCCTAGACATATGTATCATTAATCATTTATATATATATGTTCTATAGTTGTTTCTTCATCAGTCTTCCACTGTTTAATTCTGTTGGCATTTTTATTGCTTCCACTATTGTATGGTTGTTTTACTTCTACTGTGTTACTCCACCAATGAGGGAATAGTTTCAACACTATCACACACAAGGCCCTCATTGTAAGTCAGAAGCCTCTGACATTATGGGAAATGTGCTTGAGGCCATGTGATCAACTGAGTACCAAGCACCTCAGGGTGGATTCCGGAACTGGGACGTTACACTTAAGATCTCACATTGGTCGAGAGGATGGGAGTTCAGGATTATCACACCCTTTTTTGGGGAATTATTTCCTACTCTAAGAATCTCTTATAGAATTATGATATTATCAGTAATCCTTCATTAATTCCCATGTATGATGTGAATTATCCCAATATTAGCAATCAATTATTATCATGTGTAGAACTTAGAATCATCCATATGTATTTTAGGTTCCTCATTGATGGAGATATCTATATGTATTTGAGGTTCTCTATAAATGGTATCTACTCATATACTACTTTGATATTATTTGGTCTTTATTACAAAGATGATGGTTTCTAAGCCACACAGTGGGGCACTTTGGAGATTATTGTCATCCAGGTAGACAATTTTCACATTGGAATTTATTATCATCTTGGAAGACATAAGATTTTATGATGATGTGATAGAACCCATAGATTGGATACCTATGTATCCCTATGAATGGAATCACAACCCATGTAGTTCAATGTCTCTTCATGATATACATCATACCTTTAAAGTTTTTTGATAAAGACCCAACCATACAGTTTAATGTCATGTGGAAAGGACATATAGGTGGAAGGTGCCTAGTCAAAGTTTTGTGTGGGACTTATGCCAAAATAGCCCAAGTAATTCAGAAGGGGTATGTGTGTCCAAATTAAATTAGACAGTGCTAGGGATATGGCCCAAGGAGAATAGGGTTGATCATGGATGTTGGTTTTGAACCTCAGCAAGGCTTCCTATGTATCCCTCTTGGATGGGAATAAAACCCCACATAGTTCATTACGTCCCATAGGGAATTATAGACTGTTTGAGAGAAATGGGTTAGGGATTCCTCATGAAGAGGATTCCCTTGTAAAATGTATCATGAGTAATATATTGATTCACAGTTAAATGGGGGTTCAATTAGGGGCTTAATCATTAGGAGGATTCATTGTAATAGATCCCATGAGGAATGTTTTAACTCATGGATATTTGGTGGCTTAACATAAGACTTAATCCTAAGGAAGATGCCCAGATTAAGGGAATTAGGATTGAGTATTACTCCTGAGGAGGATTTCCTTTAAGGGGATTAGGATTTCTCATTTCATGGATGATATGGTATAAAGATTAGTCTATGAGTAGGATTCCTCTATATCCCAATTATGTTGGGAATCAGGGTTCTCATAGTTCATTCAATTTAGTGGACTGTGTAGATGTTGAGATCATTACAAACCTCTAATACCATGTAATTCATGACCGGTGTGAGATACCAGAGGATGTGAAAGATTCAATAAACCAAACACATTCTTCCCTTTAGTTGGTGGAAGGGGCTGTGGCTACAATGGAAGAGGATAGGGAGACTATGAAGAGGATTGGTTATAATTAAATAATATAAAGCATCAAACCTTCCCTCTCTTCACGTTACATTAGAAATGGGTCCAAATGTAAGAAAGTATTAAAGGTATAGAAGGTAGAGAGGGGAAATATTGCAACCTCATACATGAAAGGCTAGGGGATTAAACTATTATGGTTTCCCTAAAATTAGTCTTAGAATAGAAGGGACACATTTACTTTGTCAAAGGGAAAAGAAATTGTGATCCTTACCCTCTATGTTAGGGACCAAAGGCTCCGAGTCTTCCAGACAAGAAAGGGAGGAAAAATTCTTACACCTGAAATTCATGACCAGGAACTCCACAACACTGTCCTTGGGGTAAAAGTCCGCATGACTATAGATATAAAGACCCACAAACATCCCAAGGATCATGACCCCATTATAACTGACTGAAAAGTAATTTTTTTTATTTCCAAACACTTTTAGGGAAAGTGAAAAACCATAGAGCACAATCATACAAGGACACAACTAACACAACCAAAAGCAAAGATCACCAGAACAGACAACAAGAACAACCAGCACAACCACTAATAATCATAATAACCATACTCATCACCACACCCAACACATGGGTCCTCCTCTAAAGTGGATGATTCCCATTCAGAAGCTGGTTTATAATGCCTCCAAAGGTTATCTCCTTGGACCTGGTTCCTCATTTGAACTGGAGAGAATTGCTCCGGGATCGGTTGTATGGATATGCTGTTTTTTCTAAATGCCAGGATCACTCCTCGATTACGCTTGGATGATGCTCTAGTAATCACCCGGTGCAGCAGATAAGAATAATCCTTCCTTGTTTTCTTCTTGGTAAAGCCGAAAAAATTCCAACATCTTCATTCATCTTCATTTTCCCACCTTGAACTATATTGCTAAAGGATCGAGTGCCAAATTCACTCATATTTTCTTTATCTCCCCTAGATGCATACCCTCTCTTTCCAAAATGGATAACTAACACATGTTCCTTGGCTCCCTTTTCCTTGCCCTTCCTCATTCCTGTTGTGTTTCCTTCAATAACCAAAAGACACTGAACCTCATATCCATTTCCATTAGGAGAGATCCTCTCTTTGCCTTCTTCCACTGTATTGGTACCCTCTTTTTTTCCATTCCAGAATCCAGATTCCCGAAGGTATGATAAATCAGGAGGTCTTAGTGGAGGTTTCGACTTCATACCTTTCATAAAAGGGAGCCAAATAAGGAGAATACCTCTCAAGAGTGTCTTAAAAGAGGGATTAAAGGATGGATCATGTCGGTCCTGGGAATAGGTTGTCTTTGAAGGTATGTCATGAAGGTATTTCATGTAGGTCCTAAGAAGAACTAAAAAATTCTTAACACAGGGAAAATATGTTTGTGAATGATTAATATGCCTTTAGAAATGGACTACCTAGGTAATAAAATTTAGGTGATGTTTCAACCAAGGCATGCTGGTTCTCTACTGATGACTTTGGAATAATCTTTTATAGGTTCTTCCTTAGGGAAGGGGCCTCACATAGGTGACTTATTATGGGTTTGCAATCATATTTTTTATAACATAAAATATAAAATTACTCTAATCTCTATTATCATTTATAATTCTCTATTGTCTCGTGTTTTAGAGAGATACTTGAGAAAATTTGGGGGAATTGGGTGAACATGTTGTGCAATGAGAATATCAAGAATTCTTTTGATTTTATATTTGTTCAAATGGGATGCCCAAGTTTTCTATTTATAATCCAAGAGGGAACTTGGTTGAATGTAATTTTCAACATAGGTCATTAGTGTAGGTCTGTGGTGCAACTCTCCTACGTAGGAGTGTAAAAACATCACAATATTTTAGGTCCCCAACATAGGTCCTCATTGTAGGGGACTACGCCTTTGGGATACACTAGAATGACCTGTGATGGCCTTTTTGCATGCAAGTGTGCTGCATAGGTCTGTTTGGAGAGATTTATTTTCTTTTTTTTAAATTTTCTTAAAACATTAAGATATCCAAAACTGATATTCATGGTCTTTTGTCCTTACATTATTAAAAAGGTGTTATCAACCAAATCCCCCCCTGAGGACTGTATTCGAATAAAAGTGGAGGGTCTATTCCTAAGGCAAGACTATGGGGGAAAACATATTTTGAAGAATTAATGCCAAATCATGTTGGTTCTTTGAGTAGTTTCCCCACGTAGGTCATCCTCAAAGGACTTTCGGTGTAGGTTGGTGGTGTAGGCTAGTGGTTCCTATAAATACTCTAGTACCTTTGTCATTTTCTTCACCCTTATTTCCAATTTTTTCTCTCATCGCATAGTTCATTCACCCATATACATTGTGTTGTTTCCCATGAAGGTTCTTTAAAAGGTTTTCTCAAGGAATATACACCTAAGAAACCATGATTCATAGAGTCACTTTTTCAAAGGGTATGAACAGAAGGATTTTGTTGATAGAACTATGGTGGATACCTTGTCGAAGGACCTATAAGGGCTACCTTGTCAAAGGAACTATGTAGAGATTTTCCTTTACGAAATTATTGAATTCATATATGTTTAAAATGTGAACATTTTCAACTAAATATTTCAATTTATGGGAGAAAATGGTTTCATAATTATTGTATTTCGAATGGATCCATTCATGACTATAATTGAGGAAGCTACTATGAATTAGACTGAAATGATGAAATTCATTGGATCATATTACTATGACGTTGTTGAGACTACCCTCCCTGAATTGGAGAAGTGTTTGATTCTATTTCAATGTGATTATCCATAAAGTGAATACCTACCACTGTATATGAATGGAATTTTGAGAGATACCCACATTCCAGTATATATGAATTTTTTTTCAAAGACTTGGTTTTTGAATCATATCAACGCCCCCAATTTCAACATCTCTATGAAGGGTGTCCTCGTTAATGAGGAAAAAATCCCTATTATATGCATCATACATCACATTGGTTTTACTTATGATATGGAGAATCATGTCTTAGATCCAAGGCCTCATTGTTATGACTCGACCTTTCATGTTTCAAAGACAGATCAATCTCATGGATGGAAATAAGATTGAGATCTCCACTTTAGAGGGGGAGTCAAGCCCAAATGGATGTAGGCATTTTGGTTATGCCAAACTTGTGAAGAGTTTAGAAAACAACTGCAAGATGTTCATATTTATGAGTTTGTTTGGGTAGGAAAAACTTATGCTTACAAGAATGACATCATTCCTAAATTACTATACTAGTGGAGTCTTCAAACAAATTCCTATCATTTGATGCACAGTGAAGTAGAAATTAGTTTGTGATATGTATATCAAATTTAAAGGGCTCCCATCCTCCAGGAGATGTATGATGAATTCATCTCACCAAATACAACAAGGGATGATACTAAGAAGACACCACCATTAGATCATGTGATATTAATTTTTTAAAGTATCAATATAAAGAAAATATATATCCTCATCCTAGAGATGAAATCTATGTAGAAGTGTGGACGTGGACCTTCTTAGAACCAAAAAAATAGAAGGTTCCTACTTGAAGACATCCAACCATTTTCCCTACTATAGATAATTGGGGTGCCTTAGGAACTTCTGGACCACATTGGAAAAAAATATTAAAAACAATGCGGATACAATATGAAGCCCACTATTAATGAAAAGATATGACCGAACCGTTTTATTTCCATGTGGATAAGAATTTATCTGCTTCCAGTCTCTAATTTTGGTGGTGGTGTGAGTTTAGGGACTTTTTTCTTTGCATCCATGTTATCATAGAGGAAATATATGAGGTTTGATTCTCTTGTATTGAATATAATCCTTAACTTTATATTGCACATTTAAGATGGGAAGGATCTATTTATACTTGTGGGAGTATTCCAAGTTTTGTGGGGTTGGATTGTGGCACATTTTAGTTTTTATTTGTTACTGAATTATGTCAAGATTCCCAATGGTAGATTTACCCCATTAATTCAAAAATAATCTAGAATTCAGCCTTTGATACTAATTCCTGTTGAAGTAATAAAGGAAATCAATATATCTGGAGACCTTAGCTTTATTAAATTTGGTAACCCACCAACCAGAACATTTTTTGATAATGGTAAGAATGATAATTACAAATTGAGGGCATGCATGATGGCATTTTAGGGACAATGTATTTGTGGACTGCATGGAAAATAAGATTATTTGTGGGGATTACGTCCCGTATTTGTTTTTTCGCCAGTTTAAATGTCATCAAAAATCAAACACGCTCCCTTCCACGTATGTTAGGTATGAGAAGCACACAATGGTATCCCAAAAATTATGGATCTTGATGGATCTGGAGGAATCCAAAATGTCAATCATGCTACCTATGTTAGACGCATCAGTTAGACAGGAGTCCAGATATTCCAAGGCATGGGTTCCTTCATACCCTCCAGGGGATTCTACGAAAGGGACATATCAGGTATCAACCAAAACAACCGCAGGTTGTGGAAATCATGGAAATAAATCCAAAAAAAATATATGATGTAGTGGTTTTAGAGGCTTTAGAGCCTTCAAAACGTTCTTATAAAATGTACACCAGGTGAAATAAGGTTAAGAATATTACACCCCTAGTGCCGAGGTGATTTAGTCACCATCATCGTGAGGAGGTTTTTGTCTTCTCCCTTTATTCTTCTAAAGAATAAAGGAGACCTGAAGAGGCTTTCTAGTATGAAGGTGTTGATTTCTGCCCGAAAAATGGTTCATCAAGACCAAAATATGTTCAACCCTTAGTAATCCATTATTGGGAATGTATGACCCATAATCTCAAGTATTCATGAGAGTTCCTCTAGTTCATCCATCGAATTCCAAATTTGGGTGATATTAAAGAACCCTCTAATTTTAAATCTGATAACAATAAATCCAATATAAAGGATTACACCATGGAGTTGAAGGATTTTATATTTTCAATCATTGATAGAGTACTGGCCTCAAATTTAGTATCCAACATACTAGATCGTGGAGTACTCGAAGGGGTAATTTTTCACTTTGAGGAGAAATTGAACCTTTATGTTGATACTAATGATGTATGTAATTTTTAATTCATTCTATTTTATTCTATTTCATCCACCATCATTAATATCAATTGGATCTCATTTTATATTTTGAAATAAGAGAAGGAGAAGAGGAATCAAATAAACATGAGTCACAAAAATACAGGCCTATGGGTACCCCTATTGAGATGGTGAATGATGCCCCTGGGTCTCTAGAACTCTCTCCCAGTGAGAGGAATATGATGGAGGTAATAGTGATAGAAATTTCTCAGCTATTAACTCAGGTTTCTATTACCAAGAATAGTTGTAAAATATCCCTGCTATCTTCTAAAGGGAAGTGAAAGAGAGCATTAATATTTGTTTGACGAGTACCTCAAAGGTATTATTTTTGCTGTTATCGAGTATTACAACATACTTGACACACTTTTTATCCATTTAAAAAAACATATAGGATATGTATCAATTTATTCCCTTAAGGGATCAGGTATGGGTCCATCATTGATTGAGAAGGACACCCCGAGGTAAGTATATATTTGTGCTGATAAATCTATCAAGTTGAAAAATAGTTTCAAGGGATGCAGTTGCATCTTCCCTTGATTCTTTAGAGAGAGAGGAGAGCCATGGTAATATCATATGCAATTATTCTAGTTATCATATGATATTTCTAACATTTTCTCCCCATAATATCACATATCTGTTTCATGTACTAGAGGATCCTACTGTAGTAATTTCTGATATTCCTGGTACTCCTAGAGGGAGAAACGAGGATCTAGGGAAATTTGAGGAAGGTTTCAGTGTTGATACTGACCCAGAATACCCTAATAGCGCCAGGATATTTGAAGAGATGGTGGATAGAAATGTTAGAAGATCCAATGTGAGTGTTGATTTACATTTTTTGGATACCTTAAATGGGGAGGGTGCTATTATATAAAAATATGTATACACTGAAATGATGTACACACTTAATCTTGACAATTAAATTCTAGTTTCTATCATGGAGACTGGGTATTTTAATGAGGAACCTAAAGCATTAGAGTTTTCTTGTTACTATAATTGTTCTACATAGCTGTTCTTTTATCTGATATTTCACATAAATGTTAAACTCATGCATCTTTGTCTACATAGAATGTTGAAAATCCCGTTAAAGAATGAGGAATTTTGATCCATCCTAATTCTACTCATGTTGGAGAAATAGCGACTGGGAATCCAGAATCAATAGATTCTTTTGAGCCTTTGATCACAATAGCTTATAAAGCTTTGGAGAATGTCCCCCACTAAGATGTATCATCTCAATCTTCTATAGTAGAGAATACCAAGGAGGAATCTAATCAATATACTAAAATATTAAAAGTTAAATGTCACAGACTATCTTGATCATTCTTAATTATTTCTACTATTTTGAAGTTAACAATGATTATAATTTATCATTTTAGGATTATTGGCTTCTACGACTAGATATGAAGGTGAAGCTTCTACCTTGGATTGACCAGAAATGGATGGTGGGGCATCTTCTGCTTCGGAGGGAGGAGGGAAAGGAACATCTTTGAGTTCTTTGATTCCATAATACATCCCACCTCATGGTAGTGACTATGATTCAGACTTCGAGACTCATGTTTCCCTTGGTATAACACGTGTAAATAAATGGTGAATCATTTGGATAATGATCTCTGAACTGTCATTGGAAGAGCTTCCCTCAATTTTTTTTGACTTCCATCACTATTTATCATATTCAGATTTGGTGGGTTTGATTATCATCCAATTTTTATTGCAATGAGGGAGACCATTCAACGGTGAGAGAAAGAGCATATAATTCAGCAGGACCTTGTAAAGGCCATATTTCTTACAAATGTTGTGGGTTTTCTAGATGTAGTGTCCCAAATATAGGCCAACTATAATGCAAAGTTGGTAGAGTTCGGAAGGAAAATTAAGGAGAATACATTTGAAGTGCCGCGCCTTTATCAAGAGTTGGATACTACTCTAGAGGGACTTTTAAAAATCCATAAATCATTAGGATAATCCCATATTAAAGGGGAAACTACAATTGGGGCTTCCATGGAAGTGCTTTGAAAAGATGAAGAGATTGAAGGTGGTCGACTGACTGAGCTTCAACAGGTAGTTGATAGAGCTCAGGAGGCTGTTCAACTAATGAAGAGTCATGCTAAAATCTTATTTTAATATAAGATAGAGAGACACTATTCTTTGGATGTTCCTCTGATTTTACCTCATAAATGAAAATTATTTTATCTCCAATCATATAAGTTTTCATTTCTTCTATCTTCCTATAATAAAAACATTAAACATGATTTTCATAGAATTACATATTTATGTCAGCTAATCATAATTACAGTGATAGGTATGGTGGTGTTTTAAATTTTTTACTTAGTCTAAGTTGTATAGTGGGTGAAGTTTGACTATTTCTAGGTTCAGATGGACAACCCTACAAACTTTATGTCTTTTATGTTACCACCCAATTTTTTAAGTAAGCTCAATATGATAGGGACTTAGCGGGTGAGACTTGGATTTTTCTTAGGATTCCCTTTTTGGGTTTTGAGATGAACAAGTTTTTCCATTTATGATTTTATCCATCAATATTGTCTAAATCGTACATTGTGTAGGTCCAGTGAGTTGAGACACGACTTTTTTCTAGGGTTACTTTTGCGGGTTTTCAACTTGGTGATTGTTATGTCTCTTTTGGTGGGTAGTTTAAAGTCATGTATGTCGGATATATAAATCTAGTGTTTTATGTCAAACATCATTGACAATGAATTTTCAGATTATTACCCAAACAAGGCTTGATGTCTAGAAATTTGTTGATATTTTCCAATATAATTCCATGGGGAATCTTGAGTCATGATTTTCAAGGTCTCTAAATAAATAATTTTAAGTAAAAATATTTAGAAGCTCTCTTCCAAGAACGAAGTTACCATTAATTGAAAAACATGTTATTGGGGATATTTTATATATAGATAGCTAGGGCATATACTACATAGCTGAATGTTGGAATCCTTTTGCTGAAAGGCTCATTATGTGAGCGACTTATGCAAGTCCAACTAGGGCGTGTACTACATAGTTAGGTAGAGAAGTTCCAAGGAATTATAAAACTTTATTACTTATAGACAAATGGGTCTATGATTTGGATATCTTAAGACCCTAGGGGGTGGATTTGGCAAGGAAATATGTCTATGAATAAAACGGTCCATCTGTGCCAACATAGGACATGAATGAGAATCCACTTCAACAATAATTTTATGTGTGAAGGAAGGTACATTTTTCAGAAAGGGGATTTTTGAAATTATGTTGTGTAGTTTAAAGTTATGAATCCAGGACATTATGTTGTGAAATTTAATGTCATGAAGTAAAAACATTATACTGTGAAGTTTCAAGTCATGTATCAAGGATATTATACCGTGTAGTTTCAAGTCATGTATCAAGGACCATAAGGGAGTTGAATTAAGATCATTAGTTTTGACTGAAGGTTTGACAGTTCTCTAATTATGAGTAATCTTTCTGGAAACATTCTACTATATTCTAGTATGGATGGAGAATTTTTTTATCTGTGATTTGTGGATTCTTGAATCTAAAAAGTGATATGGAAAAATGGATAAATGTAATTAGAGGAGGTATCTTCCAAGAACAAAGTTACCTCTATTTGAGAAACCCGTTATGTGGGTTGCTTTATTCCAGGCCAGCTAGGTCACATACCACATAGTAAATAGAGGTATACTTTTACTAAAAATCCTATTATATGAGAGACATTATGCAAGGCCAGTTGGGGTAACGTACAGTATAGTTTGGTAAAGGAGCTCTAGATAATTTTGGCATTTTATTTCTAAAACCCAATGGAAGTTTATAAAGATTCAAATATTCTCAAGCATAGAGTTTGGCTTGTGGATAAAAATTCATGAACAAAAAATTGGTATCTCAATTCATAATTTCCAATGAAATGAGAGAATAGGTTCTCTATAAAGGTATAACACAAGAAAAGGAAATATGGTGTATTCTGTTTTAGGTTATATGACTAGGACCAAAATATTATAGAAACAATGAACGATATGTGGTCAAATGATACAAAGTAATTTCAGTATGCTTTGAACAAGTGAAGGGGAAAGTGTAAAATATAGTATTGGAGACTTTTATGTTAGGAGAAATGATATGGGATGAATATGAAATGTATGAATGCTTTAAACTATGGGTTCCTACAAACTGTCATCAAATCATAGAGGGTCAGAAGAGGCTTCTCCCAATAATGAAGTTACCACAATTTGAAAAACCTATTACGGGGGATGTATTATGCAAGGACATATAGGGAATATGCTACATATCCAAATTGTGGAATCCATTGGTTGATAGGCCTATTATATGAGAAAGTAATTCAAAGCCAACTACGGTCACATACTTCATAGTTAGAAAAAAGAGCTCTCAGTTATCAGACATTCTACCACCAGAAACTGAAGAAATATTGTGAAGATATGAAAATATTCTATATTAGTAGTATAAAACGAACAAGGTGTAATTTAATTTTTGCAAGGTAAATATTTGGATTGATATTTTCCATGAATTTGTAGTCCCTTACATAGATCTGGCTCATATGTAAAATGGGGAAACTTCTTGTTTACTTGTTGGGATCTCTAAGGAGATGACCCAAAATAAAGGATCTTGTATATATTTTTGCGGGAGTGGAGAAATTTTATTTCATTCAATGGCTGGGATAAGTATCTAAGTCCTAGTTTCATTATATATCTTAAAAGGATGAGAATCAAGTAGTACATAGATCTCTAGGTACGATTTAGTTCAAAGACATGCAACAAGGGAATTTTGTTGTGCTATTTAAAGTCACGCAACATGAACATTAGGGGATTTGATTTAAAGATTAATTGAATATTGTAGTTGGACTAAGGTATAAAGCCCATGTGTCACTGCACATTTTGTTAGAAAAAGAATAAATCCACACATATTTCTGTTAGATAGAAATTCACGTGTAAGGTGAGAACTTGAATTTATCTTATTATAAAGATATGATTAGTACATAGGATAATTGACTATTTTTCCTAACATGGGGCTGTTGGGTCTAGGATTAAAAATTTGGATATCACTATGTATATCACATAGGTGAGAATCAAGCAACATGTATTTCTTAAATAGACGTCCCCACCCTGATTGAATTCATAAGTGGCGGATAATGAGTTTTTATTGAATACGGGTTCATATATAAGATAAGAACTCATATTGAATATATTCAAATATATCTTAATCATACATGGGAGAAAAGAGACATTAATTGTATCATGATGTGACTAGGCCTAAGATTAAAAGTCTAGACTTATCTACTTATCTCATAGAGATGAGAATCAAGACATAGATAGTTCTTGAAATTCCATTCAGATTAACATCATGTGGAAAGGATGAAGGTGATATGACATGAAGTGACCATGTATCTCATGAAAATTTGAATTAAAGAGTACATAGATTTTGGAGAATATAGTATAGTTTATTTTCATGTGATGAATACATTTGTTGTTCATTTTTAGGTTTTACATCCATAACCAATGATAAACCTAATGAGAGTTTAGATACTTGGTTTATGTATAATTTTTTTTACCAAATTTCTATGCCCATGTGAGCTATGATATGTGTGATAAAAAAGAATGTTAAATTTTTATTCTACAATAAAGAGGTAAAAAAAATGAATTATAGGGGAATGATGATTATATGGTGAATGAACAAGGGTGTAGGACTCGAGGTTTAATATGTATATTATTAGGGAAATAATCAATCCATATGTAGTTTTGAATGAATGTTCACTATACAAATCAGGTTGACATGGGTAAAATGGAATTGGTAATTTACAGATTAATGGTTAGTCCTAAATCATGAAGTCTATCTGTCACCATGAATCTCATTATAATGAGAATCAAAGAATGAGTTTTAGAATGGTTCCCTGTGCAGATCTGGTTCATGTACGGGGAAAGAGGAATGGGGGTTTTATTTTCCAAAATCATGGTTGGACCCAAGATTAGAGAATTGGGTGTCACTACATATCTTAATTAGATGAGAATAAATCCAAACATAGTTCTTGGAAACATTTCCCACATCTTTCGAGGTTTGATGCTAGGAAGAGGGATTTAACACTTCCCAGATATTTTCCAGGACAATGGTTGGGCTCAAGACACAAAATGGCCTGAGAATCAAGAATCATGTTATGAAGATTCCAAGTATAGAATTTGATCATATAAAAAGAAATGGGAAATTTTTTCTTTTACAGTCATAGCTGGGCCCAATATAGTGGATTTGGATGTCACTACATATCTCATTGAAATGAGAATCAAGACACACATAGTTCCTGCAGAAACATGTAGTTTAATGACATTATGTATGAATGAAGGTCACCTGATGTGAGAGAAACATTAAGGCTAGACTAGGGGATAGGACCCATGTGTCACTACGCATCCTGTAGAAGAAAGAATCAAGGCACATGTAGTTCTTGAAATTATATTCCCTATGCAGATCTAACTCATACACACTGGGAATGAAGGGGATTTTTTTATCATGGATAGACCCAAGATTGGAGATCTGGGCATCACTACATATCTAATTAGAATTATAATCAATCCATTAATTTTTCTTGAAATTATTCCCTATGAATGTATGATAAAAAAATAGGGAGAAATGGGGATCAAGTGTCACTAAGGAGTGGCATTGAGTTGGGTGATTCTTATGCATGGAAATTTTCAATTTCTTTTTAAAGGACCATAAGGAATATTAACTCATTGTATTTTTTAGAATTCCTTAACGTCAAACAAGGGGTACATTAACAGTACAATTTAATTTCATGTGGTGAGGACAATGATTTCTTTTAATTTTAGGTCATGCGACCAGGAATTGATGACATACAGTTTATCATCATGAAATAAGGATGACGATTCAATGCTATTTAACATCATAAAACATAGATGTATATGGTGCTATGTAGTTTTACATCCTAAAACTAAGATTATGGTTGTAATTTAGTTTATCATCATATGACTTGGATGATCTTAGTGTGATTTCACAACGTATTTCTTCAGGTACCTTTCATTGGTTGGAGTTTTAATGAGTTCTCCACCCATTGAGATTAAGGAATAAGCTCCATTACAATGGAAATTATTTATTGAGGAAGGTCATTCCCACTTTGGTACAATTTTTGGAGGCTACTTTTCCTATAACATTGGAATCCTAAGGACAAAAACCAACTCTCCTTGAATGAATAAGAAATTCATAACTTCTTGTTAAAGGCTGGTGCTACTCGGTTTTGATAGTCTTCCATGTGATAAAAGGTATTCAATCTATTTTCATCCAATCACTCCAAACCATCTAGATGTTTCTGGGATTTATCATTTATAGATAATTGACCACAAATGGAAACATTGAGTGTTGGAAACTGAATTTTAATGGGAAGAACTACTTCTATCCCGTAAACCAAGAATACAAGGTTGAGCATGTGGAAATATGAGTAGTAGTCATGTAATCCTACAATGAATGAATGATTTTATCAGGTCATGATTCCATATATTTATGCCCCATCTTCTAGATTTTGTTAGAAAATGTTTTTTTAAATGCCTCTATTTTCCATTGGCTACTGCATAATAGTAGGATGAATGGTAAGATATGATATTGTGTTCCTGATATTGCTTCTTTACCTCAGTAGAAAAAAAATTGGTGTGTTTTTACATCAATATGCTATGAAGAACACCAAATATGGCAATGATACTCACTTTGACAAATCTAATAATGATTTTGGACCCGAATTCATTAATAGGTATTACCTCAGCCCATTTGGAGAAGAAATTGGCAGCAGTAAGGATGTACTTGAACTGCTTAGCTATAGCTAGAGGATATGGTCCAACAACATCCATTCCCCATGTGTTAAATAGAGAAGAGTACATAGCTATATGTAGTAACTATAGGGGTTAATGAATGAAATTGGCATGCACTTGGAAGGGATGTCACTTTTTAGTGAATTTTTTGCAATCCTGCATCATCGAAGGCCAGAAGTAACCAATCCTTTATATTTGATATGAAATTATATTCCCTAATTTTTGGGAACCATAGGCTCCTACATGTACTTATTTCTTGACATCTATTATTTCTTCACCATCTATACATCTAAGTAGGATTCTGTTGAACCCCAATCTATAGAGTATCTTTCGGTGTTTTTGGTCCACCGTAAAGAGTGAAATTGACTACTCATCACCATATTTTATCTCTTTTAACTCTATTTAGGGGAAGTGCTCCATATTAGTGATATTACATGATGGGTGTTATCCTTCCCATGGTAGGACCAAATGGTTTGGGAATGTAACTTATTTCAAGGATTTCCTTTGTTATCATTTGAATATAAGGTGAAACCAAATGACAAAGAGCAATGTTGAGGATTGTTTCATCCTGATTGGGATCTTCCAGGGCTCTGATTTCATTTAACAATGCGTCATATTGGAAACTTTTTGATCACGAGATGGAATAAAATGATGGGTTTGATGGAAATTTTACAATTAAACCTCAAACATAATCACACAAGGGGATTAACTCTTCTTTTTTGATGAAGTAATCTCCATCGGGCTTTTTTATTATGAATTATGAATCACCCTTCACTTCTAGGTGATTTACTTGTACTTGAATTGAAAATTCAAATACTGCAATGAGATCCCAATATTTTGACTCAATGTTGGTACCAACTTTAGATAATAGGAAGGAGTATGGAAACACTACCTTTTCTGGGGAGATTAACACAATTCCTAACCCAACTTTGTTGATCACAGTGTCTTCAATTATCTTCCTCATTAGAATCCTTAATGAACTATTAATGTAAATTTCCCATGTTTGGGGACTCTCTTGAATAGAGAATATTTCTTCATTAGGAAGTTCAGTATTCAATAACATTTCTTATATAGATGGGTGTTAAGTAAGAATTTATTCCATGTCCTGGCCTTTTATTTCTTTATGATGCACAAACTATTTATCAGATTGTTACAGAAGAACTACCCATTGTTCCATACATACTGTCAATATAGGATGAATGAGGATAAATTTTAGCTGATTATTACGAGATACCAAGTAGACCTTATGTTGTAGTAGGTAGTGCCTCATCTTCTTATCTATAAATATTAATTCTATGAAGCTATTATCAATATTTAAATATCATGTCTCTATGTTGATCATGGTTTTCATGAGATAGTAAATGTTATCTTAATTCCCAGCAGCATTATTTTGTGCAAGGAAGGAACCCTTTGACCACTCTAAGAATGTAACATAAAGAATAAGTGACCTTCTTCTAATAGGTTTCATCAATACTGGTGGTCTGATGAAGTATTTATTGAGTGTATCAAATGCCTCTTGGTAGTCATTGGTCCATTAATATGTGACGCCCTTCTTCATCAATTTGGTGAAAGGAAAACACTTGTCTACAAGATTAGTTGTGAACCTATGAATATATCCAAAGTATCCTTGAAGTCCTCTCAACTATTTAATGTTTAGAGGAGGTGACATGATAAGGATGTATTTATTCTTCTCAGTATTGACTTTGATGTCGTGATGGCGTACAACAAAGTAGTGATATGTTCCTGAGGTTACCCTGAAAGAACATTTCAAAGGGTTCATCTTCATATTATGATCTCTAATCTTAGTGAATATGGTCTCTACGTTAGTCATGTGATTATAATGTTGTTTGGATTTTACCAATATATCATCTACATAGAATAAAATTAATTTCCCCATAATGGGTTTGAAAATTCGGTACAAAACACATTGCTATATGGCACCAGAATTCCTCAAGCCAAGGGGCATTTACCAATAGAAAAATATGCCTTAAAGGGATTTGAAGGCTATATATTCATCATCTTATGGCATGGATATACCCAGAGTATCCATCCATGGAGGAAAGAGCTTCATAGCCAGCTATTTCATTAATAAATAGTTCTATGATCGGAAGTGAAAAGTCATATTAGGAAAAACACTGGTTGAGATATCAGAAATCAATGAGAAATCTGATTTTCCCACCATTTTTTTTCACTGATACAAGATCGGCTAACCACATTGGATATTTCACCTCTCAAATAAAGTTGGGTTTGATATATTTGTCGACTTCAGCCTCAATTTTGGAGGCATGAGTCGGGTGTGTTCTTACTTCCTGCTTGTATCCCTGATTCTCTTACGGAAAAACCAAATGATGGGTGGTCACCTCATGGTCAAGACCTGATATTTCTATATTATTCCAAGAAAACACATCCCAATGTTTCTTTGAAAATTAATTATACAAATTATTCTCTTCTTCAGTCATGGACGCACTAATTAGAGTGGAGCACAAGTCTTCTTTTTCCCATATTTAGTTCTCTATGTTTATCCATGGTGTTGGATACATGTTCCATATATGCTAGAGGGGAATCCCTAAGGTCATAACCTTATTCCTCTTCTTTATGTGTTACTTTTTATTTCTCTTCTTGGAGGGTAGGTGATGAATCAATAATTTCAGAGTTAGGGGAAGAGTCGGTATATGAAAATCCCAAATAGGAGGCAACCATATACTATTCAAGATAATGATGAAAGGTTTTTCGAAGCACTAAATGTAAGATGATTGATTTATAATCAAAATCCCTATCTTTTACCATAAGCGGGATAGTTTCTTCTAGATTGGATGATGAAGCATAAAATTGATGAAGCTCATAATATGTAATGAAGAAATCTCTATTTAGTATTTCATCAATTCTTAGTGAGTCAATGATTTCCCCTATGTTGTTAGGTTCAATCACCACAACTATCATTATGAAATCTCTCAAATGAGTGGTTAGATTTGGGTCAACCATTTCAATTTGATTAATAGTTAGAACATAATCTGAACTGATATTCCTGAATGAGTTATCTGGGATCTTCTCCAAACCATTAGGGGCATTGATTCTTATAACATTATCTACCATGGGCCATTTTCCTCCTTTATGGTAGAACTCCACATCAATGTTATAAGATTCACAGGTTTGAATTCGTATTTTTCACCATGTAATGTACTAATCTAACCATTGATGCAATATTTAATACATTGATAGTACGATGAAGGAATGATCATTTGGTGATGTAGATAGGGTATTATGTTAAGAAAATTGAAATCTGTGTCTTTATAGATACCAAGATCATTGAATCAGATATGAGATTCCCAAACTATGTTCTGAGCATAATCTCAATGAGAGGTTCTTACTAGTTAAAATCTTAACCATGTAACATCAAAGTGGAGGGATAAAATTGGGATTTAGTGAAGCCTAACTGGGGATGTGTTTGAATGGGAATGCAGTTGACTCTTGAGCCATTATAAAATAAGGCTCATCAGATGCCAGTGTCATTAATATTGAAAGATAGATATAAGGGCCTAATGTGTCCATGTGAGACAACATCCTCATTCTATTCTGTGAAAGATATGACTACATGGAATTCTACTGGGTTATTCTCTATATGGTAAAATTTTGGGATAGAATCCTCAACTTCAAGATCTTGAGGACTTGGAAAAGCCTCAACGAGTGATTCTTGGATTTCTTTTCACAAACTCAGAGAATCTAGGATTGATAACTTAGCTAGTACTTGGGATAGTTTCTTCAACACATCATACTTTTGATCCTGAGTTTTTCATTTTCTAGTGTGGAGAATCTATTTTTTAGGTTCCATAGGAGATGACGATCATGATGTGGATAGAAAATAATTAGTGGTAGAGGTTGGATGTACTTCTACTCTTGGTGGATTAGGCCATCTGGGTCTTCCAACATTCCTAGGAGGTGGTGACATATCCATTAAGAAGTCTTCCAAGGTGATCATGTCAGGGAATACCCTATAATGTGTGGGGAAGTTTTCTTATTCCTGTTGATCCCATTGGAGGGTTCTCCTTTGATTTTCGATTGCATAAAAAAATTTAGAATTAGTGTAGTTAGAGTAATAGCTTCCATAACAACAACATATTCCCCAGTATCCTCAAATCTGATGACCTATTCCCTCAATTCCCCAATCATGTGCTAGGAACATATGTTTATGATCATAATCAACATTCACATAGGTATCCGTTAAGTGAATAACGTTAATGGATCTGAAGATAAATTCTTCAAATGATGAAGATTATGCCTAACAGGTCAATTCTTGTTGTTACATTTGGTAGGATGGTGCCTGTGCTTTAGAGATAGTTAAAATGAAATATGCTAAGATCAATGAAATATTTTTCCTTGAAAAAAACTTGTCTTCATTCATTTTCTAATTATTATTTTGGCCTTGTTTCTTCCTTGAGGATCGGACTTCAGAGGACTAGGATTTTGATGAAGACTACTTTTCTATAATGTAATTGGTAGGAGACACAGTTTTCTATTGCAACTATATTTGTAGATTAGTATGATTTCAGTTGATTTTTGTCCAAACCAGCCAACCATGAAATTTATAAGCATTCTTACTTTTGACTTCCTGCCATTCTTCTTCCTCCTCTAGATCAGTAATAATAACACATGCTACCTGTTATGGTAAATTTTTTAGCTTCACTTGTCCAGAGTCCATAATCTTTTGTTGGAGGTCCTTAGAAATAAAAAAATCTTGGATTAGGGTCCCTGAAATTTGATGAACATGGAAATAATTTGGGAGTTCTTCATATCCTTATTTGTTTATTTTCTTTGGTCTTGGAATCAAAACTAAGTTTTTTTCCAAAGTAGAAATGAAGTATTCAGGGACTGGGTCATTTTGAAAAGAATAGACCTTCTTTTTCAACTACTTAAACTATTTCTGCCTCTAATCTCTTTGATCATCCTGACTTGGTGGTAATTGCTACTGATGCTCAAGAGGTTGGGGACTATGGTATGATGTAGGGTTTGAGGTTGGAGCAGGTACATGGGCCTGCTTAAGTGTAACTTTAGCAGCCTCTACCTTTCCCGTTCTCCTTCCATAAGCTGATGGGATTATTTGGGACCTGGCTTTAGTCTATGTGATGGATTTTTCCAAATGTTGAGTTATTTTAACAAGATCCCAAAACCCTCCTACATATTTATTAAGGATTAATGGTGTTCACATCTCATCGCAGAGATTTTATACACCAATGAGAAACAAATCTTCTTGAGGTAGTGGTAGGTTTAAAGAGTAAGTCAATCTATTCCACCAAGAAATGAAATTCGAGACTCTTTGATTCTCTTTTTTTTGGTAGTTGGTGAGATCAAACATTGTTTTCTTCTATAGTGTGGAGATAAAATATAATAAGAACTTATGATGAATATATTCCCATATTGTAATTGATTGTGACTACAAACTTGTGTACCATACAAAGGTTGGCCCATGAAATAATTGTACAGAGAATCTGTGTTTCACTGCTTCCTGTTTCTTAGGGGTCCCCATCATCAGATTGCAGTAAGAGGAAAAATGCGTGAAGTGAAACTACAGATATCCCGATCCATTGAAAATTAGAAATGTAGGATTCCCAATGTTTGGCCGAGGAAGAGTTAGATCTACCCATTTGGGATAAGACATATTTTCCGATTAAACTAGTTCACGCCATATTTTCAAAACTTCCAATCGAGTTGTTAGTGACTTAATGGTATTCATAAGAATTCAAGGAATATCTGGTTGAGCTGGAACCTAAATATGTGTGGCAGAAGGAGGATGAACAGTTGCAGAAACTGGTAGAACTACTAGTGGATACACTAATGGTATCTCGTTCGAGTAACCAATAGGGACATGCTTATAGGGTTGTGTCTTAAAATACTCTAGTTGTGTACCCAATGGAGGAAATTAAATATCCACATCATTATTTAAAAAAACCCTCTTTGCTTAGGTGCTCCTACTAGAAGTGCAAGATGGGGATATGGTTATAGAGAATATATAGAAGGAATGTTGCTTCAGAGTAACTATGAATTGATTCTTCTTAACTCCTTAATTTTATCCTACTACTAAGAAAATATTTCCATAAGTGAAATAGATTGACCTTATACAAGGGGAAAGGCGAGACACGATCTAAAATTTACCTTTTCCACTATTATGTGCCTTTCGAAGAGGGGGAAATTGATTATTCAAGGGGATACCTAAATTTTGGGTAAGCATTTTTATTTTGGGTGTAAACACCTCCTTCATTTTCTTCATTATGGTTTGAATTATGAAAAACAACCTCATACTATGACCCCCTAAACTATATTCATTTTTTGTGAGGATGTTCAATGACAACATTGATGACTTTCAGTGTCGGAAAATCCATTACTGGAATTTTGTCAGTATGTTTGTGAGATTACCTTCTTATCGGAACTCCACTAAACATTGTCCTCCTAGTTATTGATTTCCCCAAGAACTGTTTAGAATATAGTAATCTGAAGGGAATCCACATATAGTTTAGTTTCATGCTCATTTTTGGATTCTTCCTTAATTAATAGAAAACTGACTTCCACTAAGGAGGGGATTATGAATGTGAAATATCACCCAACTCTATGAGTTGGGGTTGTTACTCATCTTCATTCTCAACCCTTAGGGCTATGATTGTTGTCTCTGAGGGTTGGGTTAAAAAATAAGTCATCCCTATGGGCTAGGGTGACTCTTAAACTACTATGACTGATATCAATGCATCTTCTCTTCTAATTTTATGAGCTTTGGTTTGAAAGTTAGTTGGGTGTATTTTTGGTGACTCAATTAAATCACCTGATTAGGAATACTATTGTGATATTTTAGAAATTGGTGCTATATGAAAGCCTACATCCTGTAAGAAGGAGGCTTTCTCAATGTTCTCATATGATTGATTCAAAATTATATCAAAATATTTCTCTTTTTGGGCCAAACATTGGTGGAATCCGGTGAAGGATTGTTCTTGCTGAGCATCTCTTCGTTTGTCAACAAATTTTTTTTTGTTGTAGTTGGCCTAGAGAAAAAAAATTTCATGAGACCACTTTTGGAAGGCTTTACTATATTTGGATAATTGTGAAATTCAATTCTCCATGTTCACACCATCTTTTGATATGAACACTAGATGGGGTATCCATGATTAATTGTTGCAACCTCATTAATTCATTGAGGTATGCACGTTGAAGTGCTCCCTATTACTTCTCAACCATTGGGTGTAAATAATGTAGGAGAGATTCCAAGTCGATTCAGAGATTTTAACCTTATATTACCTTGACATGACTTTGAAATTCATCATACTATAATACTTTGGATTTTAGGGGATGAAGATTTTTCCATATGTTGAGGAAAATATCATGAATACAATCTTTTTCCAATATCTCTGCAATCCTGTATTGAGAGGTGGCCAAAGGCTAGAACAATACTAGTACTTCACTTCTATCTAGTTGTTTCCTCATGTTTAACATACCCTCTTTGTCTATTTCTAGAGGCTCTTTTACCTGATCAGACAAAAGTTTTTGTGAATCTAGCATTTCAGAAGAGTGAGAAAGATTAGTAGAGAGTACCTATATTGGATTAGAAGATAAATGGTCTAAGGGTGGTTCAGATAATGACCATAACCTTCGGATATCATCTAGTTGAGAGAAAATTTCACCTACTTATGATAAGGAATTTGACATGATTGGCCTTTATTTACAAGTGCCTTAAGATATGAGATATTTCTCATCACTATATTGTTTGTTGGAGATTTCTCTTGACAGTGAAATTTTTTTTTTTGGAGATAACCTTTTTAGGGAATGTCATCAAGGAAAGGATCATCATGGTTGATTATAACAAGGGGTAGGCCCTTTTTCTCCTAGATTTTCTTACCTCATAGAGGGTTTTTGAAGTTCTGGTCAAGAGATTGGTTCTCGAGATTAACCTAATTTTCATTAAGCAATAATTCATTAGGAAGTGTCCAAAGAGGAACTTCATAGTTACTAACACTAATCCCATAATTTGGTAATGGGAGAGTGTAATATTGAGTTGAAGAAATAAATGTTTGAGGGATTTAATAACTGCAGCATTGAGTGGATCCAAATAACAAACAAGCTCTTGATTTTCCAGCATTATTTAGAAATCCTTTTCTTAGATGTCTTCCTGCAAGTAGTTGGAGCCAATTTATGGGAAAAGTGGTTTTCATGAGATGGTTTATGTGTAACACCCTGAGATTTTATGATATCGATTCCTTTTAATTTCATTTTTTTTACGCTACACCAATATTATCTTGGGCTATACGAAACACCATATTAGCTTGCAGTATACACAACAATATACTTGGCTTGTGTTGCACACAATTTCATGTTCTTTCGATAAAATTGATTTCACGCAACACATATTATAGATTTTGTTCAATGACCTATGTTCTAATTATTTATACACAACACCAATGGAATATTTCACTACCTGTAACACTGAAATGGCCTGCGTTACACCCATGAGAGACCTTCCTTAATAGCATGTATTGCATTCAATACCGAGTATCACTAAACAAAAATATATTATTAACATATTATATAAACATGCCTTTATTAGTATTATTAACCAAATTTTAAATTTTTTATAACTTTATCATTCATCTTACATATTATATGAGAACAAAATCATTTTTTTGATAAAAGAAGTATTTCTTAAAAAATGCAGTTTTACCTTTTTTTAACAGCACACCCATTTTATATTTACTTTTTTGACACATTTATAAGTTCAATTTGAAAAAATAAACTTCTTCCTTTGAATAAGGATATAAATATTATCTTTGGATAAATATTTTATATTTTTCTTATAACTTCATATTTTGATAAATAATAAAAATATGCTAAAGTTCACTTAAAAACAAAATTTTTAACCAGATATTTTATATGGTTAAACTATAATATTAAATGGCTTTAAAGTATAAACATAATATATTTTTACCATTTAATATAATTTAGGTCATTATAATTAATTTTACATTGATTTCATAGGTAAAAACATTTAAGTATTTTGCAATGTTTTAATTTTTAAAACCTGTTTTCTCAACAACGAGATTAATTTTAAATTAATTATTGAAACTTATGTGTTTTGAATTTGGAAAAATGGATTCCATATTTGGAATTAAGAGGTCCAGAATGTGTAAATATGTATTTTTTATTTTAATACATTATGAATATTAACTTCAGTAAATATTTTATTTACCATGGTTAAAGTGTAAATCGGGTAAATAAGGGTAAAAAAATAATATTATAATAATATTAAATTACTATAACACATGTACTAACATTTTTGGATGAAACATGTCTGAACATGGTCATCTTTGGGTCCATTTGGGGACCCCATGGAGTCACTTTTAAGTGGAAATGACTTTTAATTAGTTTTATTTTAATGTTTAGGAAAATATAACCTAAAAATATATCTTTTACTAAATTAATTTTTATATGGGTTTATATAAGTGATATTTTAGACTGTAAATTATGATTAGAAATATAAGAATATTTTCTTCATCATTATATTATATTTTTAATTTTTGGACATTAAATAAATAAATTTAATTACGACAAAAAGATGATGCGTTGATTTCTTCATTAATAAAGGATTCAAATTAATTAATTTATAAATATTAAAAAAAATTAAAATTTGGTTATTTTTATGTCATACATGAATTTTATTGATTATACTGACATATTAATTTTTATTTAATGACTTATTTTTTAGGGAATTGGGTTGTTATGAATTTTTAAAAAAGTCAAGTATGAATAGTGTCCAAAACTGACACAATTCATAACTTAAAACATAAAATTGTTAATTAAATGATATTAAATTATTCAAAATATAATATTCATCCAAATGGTTAATATAAATCCAAATATGTCATAAATAACTTTTTTTGGGTCTTTTTACATGATATGGTAATTACATTAACCCACAATGTGTAAATAACATGATATCACGGTAAGATTAAAAAGGGTAAAATAAGGGTAAAACCAAAAAGAAAAGATTAGAAAAATATTGAAAACTTTTAAAATAATTATTCTATGATGGGTATTCAACCAAAATCAACTTATATTATAATTAAATATGTTTTGGATATTTTAAATTGAAATTGAATTTATAATTAGTTAATATTTTGAAACTTTTCTAATGTTCCCCCTCTCCTCTCCTATAAAAGAGCAAATCATCCCTCTCATATTTACTACATTTTGAGCCTTAAAGCTCATCCAAACCCTGAATATTTCTCTTTTCATTCCAACTAGTTACATTCTAAAGGTTATGTGATTTTCAAAAGTCAAACTCTAGTTCCCTAATAATATATTTAAAGGAGGCACTTCAAGGAAGAGGTATTCTCTTCTACTGATTATTTCAAATTTCATTCTTCTTCTACACACTATTATTTTGTTGTCTCATTATAAAGTAATGACATAAGTATCACTCATATAAAGATATGTTATTATAAATATGAAACAACCCTATTTTACCTTCTATCCATCCTACTAAAAATGAAATCACCGCACGTGTGTACGTACGGATTACCATCTCCAAGCCGTGGTGTAATATGTTTTTCACCACTACCTTACTTGGATGGGTATAATGGTTGAAATAATAACTATATATGATTATTTTAACTTTATATTAATTATGATATAGTATACACCATACACCTCAATAATTTTCAGCACCTATGGGAACAATATCGTCACTCGTTCATACATACGGCTTACCGTCTCCACAACACGATGAGATTCACTCTCCATGTTAACCATTCAAGGATGATTATAAAGTATATATAATAAATAATAATAAAATAGAGTAAATAATAATTATATTGGATTTATGTATATATATGTTTCATTTACTTACTTCCATTCAATTTAATAAGGAAATGAAAACAACGTTTATGCATACGTATGACCTACCATCTCCATAAACGGTGTATTCTATTTCATTTATCTATATTTTATATATGTATTTATATAATGAATATATAAAATATATATATAAATCAGTTTTTAAATTATGTAACTAATTAATTCATGATCTATGTAATCATATCAAGAATGAAAAGTCCAAACACGTACGATAAATTAAACGATTATTACCCAAAACGTTGCTTTAACATGGAATTGACAAATGAAAAGGTAATATAAAGTCGTAAGTTAATAATATATGACATCATAAATATTAATAATGTTTTTTACAAGTTAATAATATGTTTAAACTCACTATACAGGAGTTTTGGACACATATAGAAAAAATCGGACCTATGTTAAAGGATAATATTGCAATCTCATTTTTATCTGTGATTGTTTATATGTAAGTATTTTATAGGGATATATTCACCAACCATGTCCATGTTTTATAATTTTTTTAATAAAATGTTTACTATTATTCTATATATTTTTTATGTTTTTTACACATTTTTTACTTTTACTACATGGTATGGAATGAATCTTTTTTTGTTTATCATACGAGGTACTTTTTGACTTTTCTGGTAAAAGTACGAGGAGAATGTTTTTTTAGCTTATATGGAATGAATGGATTTTGAAGTCATCTTAATGCCTTATTTCCATGAATATTCCTATAAACTCTTTCAAGTTTATTTTCAACTAATTTTGTTTCTTTAAAAATTATATGACATTTTGAGAAAAGAAAATATTTTTGTAGAAGAAATGATATTTTTCTCAACAAGTAAGTTCAAGTGGTTTGTAAAAATTATTTTCCATATAAGATGACACTTTTTAAATAGTGTTATGTTTATATCCATATTATTAATCTGATTTTATTGTGTTAATGATGATAAGGTATTTTATATGGATTATGTTATGATAGAATGATGTTTAAGAAACCCATTTTATTTCATGGGTTATGCTATGATGAATGATTTATGTTTTGTGGAACATGTAAGAATGATTTCACTATGAAATGGGTGGGACCTATGTATCCCTCCAATGAATTTGGTAAATATTTATATCTCATGGGATATCCATGGATGGAATGACATGCAAATTCTGTTCAGTAATACAGGGTTGGAATTGCATGTAAACCCAGTTCAGTAATGGACTTCGTCCACTATGATGGTCTTGGAAGTGATGCCTTGGCTAATATAGAAATAATAATATGTGATTATTAGTCTTCCATAATTATATGTTTTATTCCAATGATATTCTATCATGTTTAATGTTCTGTTATGATATATTCCTTATGTGCTACAATGATTTATATCTTTGCTCAAGATTTTGATGTCTAAAATTTATGTCCATGTTTTTAAGTTCAAATGTTAATGGATTGTTCTATGTTCTCCATGTTTACCTTTACTGAGTATTTAGGCTCACCCTTTTTATGTTTTTCCAGAGAATATAAAGAAATGTGTTAGTTGTTCAAAAAAGGGGAAGATCATTATATGATAAATTGAAGATCTTTCACTATGATTTGAATATTTTATTTCCGAGTTTCCAAAGACACTAAACTAATACGATCTTTGGGAGTCAGTTTCTATTATGGATTAAGTATTATACAAAAGAATTGTAATGTCCATGTACATAAAGACTGGGTCTCTACAGTAGGTATCAGAGTGAAGTTTTAGTTAACCTTTGGAAACTAGGAAGCAAAAAATTTACTGAGATCCCTAGATATATTTCTAACATATTTCTAGGTATGTCCCTAAGGTTAAGTATATGTATAGGTTACTGTCCTAGAATTACGGTAATGATCATGAATAACCTAGGATTAAACCTAAGATGTTAAATATTGAAAGTACCCCCCTAATTATATTTTTTTCCTAGTACAATTTTTTCCTCTCACAATAATCTTTTTGGGTTTTAGAAAATGGCCGAAAAGGGGAGGATTTATGTTAATAGAGAATATGATGGACAAATGAATGATATTATCAATGATCAACCAAGTTAAATGGGAGTTGGAAGGTGAAACATCATTATTATGACTAATTATCAATCACCTAATTTGATCAATAATCTCAACATTGGTGAGTTTTACGAGGTATCTAATTAGAGAAAGATGGAGTTTCATAGTGATCATAGAGGAAATAAAGTTCAATTTTCCACATGTAAATCATGTGGGAAGAGAAATAAAAGAGAATATTTCAAAGGAACTAGAAGATTATTTGGGTGTGAAAAATAAGTACACAAAGCCAATAATTTCCAAGGAAAAGGTTCTGTTAACACAATGGACAAGGATAATGGTATTACTAAGACATTAACAATAGTTAAATGATTTAAATGTGGAGTGTATAGGCATTATGAAAATAGATTCCCTAAGGGAAAATCCCATGAAGAGAATAGTCATGGTGTTATGGGTATTATTTATGTTGATGATGCTAAAGAGACTAAAAATGATATATGAGATGAAAGAAGTGTTGTGGAATAAAATGAAGAAGCTCAGTCAATGGTTTAAGATGGTAGTGGAAGGATTGAATGTTTATCAAGACTAATGTTGTATAAGTAATTTAATTGTTCTATGGAATAAAGAAACATCTAAGGATTGTTACACTATTTTTTTCCTTAAGTATTTTAATGTATATGTTGAATGGTTCTTGTAACCAAGAAATGTTATTCAAATATTTTTTGGAAAGCACATGACCTGTGCATAATAAATGGATAAATAGATATTGTAATGTTTGATTGTATAAATGAGATTGTGACTGGTATAAGGAAAAATTGATATCATAGTTTGAGTATATAGAATTTTTGGGATTTCGGTATGTGTAAAGAGTTAACTTTTGACAACATTCATTTTTTTGATAAGGTTATATGGTAATTCATGTTTCAATAGAATACATTATTATGGTATTCACAAGTTTTGAAGGTGACTAACAAGATATATCTTATGATATATTGGGGATAAATGATGGTATTTACATTCTTGTTATATGACCTTTCTGATAATTGTTTTCTTTGTACTGTGAGATTAGATAGAAGTATCTTAGATAAGCCTAATGGTTGGAATAGATTAATTTGGACATCATATAGTATTGTTTAAGGATATAACATTTTTTATATTATTTCTACAATGTTATAATAGTATAGTTTTAGAAAAAGGAAAACTCGTAGGACGATTGATAACTCCTTGTGTCGAATAATGCTTTGGGAATAAAACCCACAACTGAAGTGCGATAAGCCTTTATCGCCTACCAATGGCCTATAGAACGTCCCTGGTTAGTAGAAAATTAGTTTTATTTTATTAATAATTATAATATATGAAGTATAAGTTCATTTTTGGAACCATATATGATTAATCTCAACATAGATGGACTTATAAATATTTAATAACTTTTTCAATCCTTTTTATGATAGAGATAGATGAAATGAACTATCATTATATCATATGATCTTCTAACACTTCATAAATGAAAAATTCAACTTCATTTCTTTAAATAATAGATAAAGTGGAAATTGTTCAGGGAACAACCAACGATTATATTACACTGAAATCAAGTATGTATTTCTCTTTATGTAAAAATTATTTAACTTTAGGGAAATGATCGTGAAAACAAAAAATGTTATAATAGTACCCTCTTATCCAATTAATCAGATGGTCCTTTAAATCATCGTAGATTCCTGACTTTCTGGTAGATAACTTTCTCCAAACCTTATTCTCTCGCACTAACCATCAGAACATGATGGTTATATTTCTCTTCCATATCCAGGTTTTAACTTCTCACCTATGTTATCATATATGAAAACCTAGTGATGAGTTACTTTGGTTAACCATTACATTTCAAACTTTCCTTTTCAAAATGGTTTCTTAGTACGTGGGTTTCCATGAAAGAAACTTTCAAGTAGAAAAACATTTATAACCTTGACGAATTTTGTGGGAGAAATTCATTTAAAGGGGGGTAGAATGTAACATCATGATATTTTATGAGATATATTATTTTTAATTTCATTGATGTCTTGTGTTTTATGAAAAAATAATATTATCTTGTTCTATATGCAACACCATATTAGCTTGCATTATACGCAACAATATACTTGTCTTGTACTGCAAAATTTTCATGTTATTTTGATAGAATTGATTTCATGCAACACTGAGTATAGATTTTGTTCAATGAACTATGTTTAGATTATGTTATACACAACAACAAAGGAAGATTTCAATACACACAACACTAACATGGCTTGCGTTACACGCCAGAGTGACCTTCCCCAATATCATGCGTTGTACGCAATACTGAGTATTACTAAGTAATGATATATTACAAATATATTATATAAACTAGCTATTATGGATAGTATTAACAAATTTTTGAATTTTTTGTAACATTATCATTCATATTACAGATGATAAGAGAACAAAATCAATTTTTTAGATAAAATAGGTAATTTTTAAAAAAAATGCAATTTTACCACTTTTTGAGGGAACATCCATTTTAAATATATTATTTGACACATTTATAAGTTCAATTTGAAAAAATAAACTTCTTCTTTTGAATCCGGATATAAAAATTTATGTTGGATAATGTTTTGATATTTTTTCTTATAACTTTCATATTTTGATGAATAGTAAAAATATGCTAAATTTTACATAATTTTTTTTCTCATCGAGACAATTTATATGGTTAAATTATAATATTTAATTGTTTTAAAGTATAAATAGAATATATTTTTACCATTTAATATAATTTATGTCATTAGAATTAATTTTACATTGAATTCATAGGTAAAAACATTTCAATATTTTGTAATGTTTTAACTTTTAAAACATGTTTTAACTTTTAAAACATGTTTTTCAACGAAATGAATTATTTTAAATTAATTACTTCTAATTATGTGTTTTGAATTTTGAAAAATGGATTCTATATTTGGAATCAGGAGTTCTAAAATGTGTAAATAGGTAAATTATATTTTTAGACATTATGAATAGTAATTTTAGTAAATATTTTAATTACCATGGTTAAAGGGTAAATCCGGTAAATAAGGGTAAAACAAATAATATTATAATAATATTAAATTATCCTAACACATATCCTAACCCTATTGTATGATACATGTTAGACCATGGACATCCTTGGGTCGATTTTGGGACCCCATGAAGCCACTTGTAAGTTAAAATGACTTTTAATTACATTTTATTTAATGTTATGGAAAATATAACCTAAACATATATATTTTACTAAATAAATATTATATGGGGTTATCTAAGTGATCTATTAGACTATAAATAGTCATTAGAAATATAAAAATATTTTATACATCATGATATTTTATTTTTAATTTTTTTTCCATTAAATAAATAAATTTAATTTTGACATAATGATGATGCAGTGATTGCTTCATTAATAAAGGGTTCAAATAAATGACATTATAAATATTAAAAAAATTATAATTTGGTTATTTTGATGCCATATATGAATTTTATTAATGATATTTACATATTAGATTTTAGTTAATGCCTTATTTTTGAGGGAATCAGGTTATGAATTTTTAAAAAAGTCAGGTATGAATAGTGTCCAAAATTGACACAATTTTTTAAAAGCAAGTTGACATGAACTGATCTCTAGTCCATGCTAAAGAAAATAATTAAATAAAAAGGGTACAAAGTATTCTAGAGGTGAAAATATCTTACACCCTCACAAATATATAGAAATAGATAGATAAAAAATAAAATACCAAAGAGACCAATATATAAAACCGGACCTGAAAATACCCTCAAGTGAAGACACCTCCAATCCAAGAAAGACAGTGAAGACACCAAGATAACCATTCTGGATGTGTGAATTCCAAAACACCAATCACATCCCAAATCAAGCTGTCTTTGATTCCTAGAGAGAAACTGATCAAACCTTCTTGTTTAAAATTAGAAACAGATCAAAAGAAAAGGTGTTAGGGAAGAAAACATTCTAAAAAAACAGAGCATAAGTCAGGAACAAGAGCAGTGTGAATCTCCTATGCAATATTTCTAGAAATTTTAAAGATGTCCAAAAAATTCTTTAAAACTAAACTGAGATGAAAGAAAACTGAGATTTAATAAGATAATAGGAAAAATAAATTCAAACTGAGATTTCTCCACACTGCAAATCTGAAAATGAGCTCTCAACCAAAATTGATCAGCATCAATATACAATCAGCCTTCTCTTCATTCCAAAATGCAACAAAAATATAGTCATCCAGAGAGGCATGATCCATGAATTGATCATATAAAAAAAATTTAATATTAGAATCCTTTTCCTTTCAAATCATTCGGATCTGTGTTGAAATTGTAGTCCATGCCATCAAAGGAGAAGCCAACGAGAACAAAGCATAATTTCAGATTAAACGCAGGTCTGGATTAGTGAATGCTCAAAAAGATCAGAAATAAACAAGAAGAAATAAAGGACAAAATTCAACTGAATTAGAAGAAGAACAAGACAAGAGAGAATATAGGGTCTAGCTGGTTAAAAAATAGAAGATCACCCCCATGCAGCCCCACTATAGTGGAACAACAGGACTGCCAACACAATGCATGATAGATAGATCTTTCAGAATAAAACATATCACAAGATAAACTATAGAGACAAAATTCAGGATTCTTAAACATAAAAAACACAGGGGGGATCATTTCCATGGAGTCTCTTTGAAGTTAAAATTTGGGTCCTTCTGGAATTCCTCAACAACAAAGCCAAACATTCTTTTCCATAGTTCAAGATAAGTGTCAACGATCATGTCACCATTTTTGTAATTTCTAAAGCCTATTGTGTCATTCTCTTCTATCCACGAGTCAAGCTATTTTGAGAAGTCCAATTTTTCATCCATTACATAAGCATCTCTAAATGCAGGTTCATTCTCATCATCCTCACAGGAGGAGGATTTTGAATCTGTTGCAAGAATTTCAGTTGGCACGAGATGTGGAGGAATAATATTTTCTTCCTTGATATGGGTATCCAGGGATCTTGTGATAATTTTTCTTTTGGTCTTGGAATGTTCCTTACCCTTTTTTGTTTGTCTATAATTCAGAGTGACAAAACCATCTGATTCAACCATTGGTTTCTTTCCTTTTTTAGACCTTGATTTCAAAAACTCATCCTCTAGTTGACAAGATTTATTAGGTTCAACTTGTATGGATTCATCTGAATTAGATCGAACCTCTCCCCCCTCCCTGTTCACTAATATTTGTCTTTGAAGTAGTCAATTCAACACAGGGTTTCGAGAGATTATCCCCTTGCACATCCCCAAATAGGGGATTCAAGGAGGTGGAGGCATCTAAAGTGATATGGTTGCCTTTTTTAGCAACAATAGTTGATGGCTGGGTAATTTTGGAGTTATCCTTCTCTATCCAAATAGATTTTTATTGGGGGAGGGAGTGTGATATCCTCTTTTGCTCCCCACACTCACCAGAATGATTCCCAATTCTAGAACACTTCTTACAAAATGTAGGAACATTTTCAAAAACAACTTCCTGGACAAAACTATTTGAGCCATTTTGCAACCAAAATCTAGAAGGCAATGATTGTGAAATGTCAAATGCAATATACACACGAGTAACTGATGGTCGATACAAGTTATGAGTGGAAAAATGAAGTTAAATTTGGTGTCCAAATATACTATCAATGGAGAAGAGTGAATTCGGCTTAAATAGGTGAATTGGAAGTCCCGGGAAGCCCAACCAAATCAGGACAATAGATGGCTCGAAGTCAACATAGAAATTAGGTGTCCATTTCACGACCTTCATACAACAACCACCGAAGGTCCAAGAACCTCTCGCCCAAAGTCGATAATAGTATTTTTTAGAGGAAAAGTGTTAAAGAACATGCAAAGAGTTCAGTAGACCAACATGGAAGTTTTTGAATCCTATGTTCTCAAGGGTTTTTCGCAGAAAAACTAAGAAGTGTCTGCACTTGATAAACTTTCCAACCAGTACAAAAATTTGACACAATTCATAACTTAAAACATAAAATTGTTTATTAAATGATATTAAATTCATAAAAATATAAGATTTTGTCAAATGGTTAATATAAGTCCAAGTATGACATATGTAACTTTTTTGGGTCATTTGACAAGATATGGTAATTACATTAACCCACAATGTGTAAATAACATGATATCACTATAAGACCAACAAGTGTAAAATAAGGGTAAAACCAAAAAGAAAAGGTTAAACAAATATTCAAAAAATGTCCAAAAATTATTGAATGATTTTTATTTGAACTAAAATAATTTAATATTATAATTGAATATGTTTTGGACTATTTTTTACCGAAATTTAATATATAATAAATTTATATTTTGTAACTTTCATAAAGTTACCCTCTCATCTCCTAAAAAAGGGAACATCCTCCCTCTCCTCTTCACTCCATTTTGATCCTTTAGGCACAACCAAACCCTGAAAATTTCTCTTCTAAACATACCTAGTTATATTCTAGATGTTCTGGTCTTCTCAAAAGACAAAATCAAGTGGCGTAAGAGGAAATTTAAAGGAGGAATGTAAAGGAAGAGGTAATTTCTTTTACCGATTCTTTCAAATTTAATTCTTCTTATACATTCTATTCATTGGTTATTTCATTATAATGTAATAACATCAGTATAAATAATATAATTATATGTTATTATAAACATGAAATAACCCTATTTCACATTCTATCCATCTTATAAAAAATTAAATCATCGCGCGTGCATATGTAATGATTACCTTCTCCAAGCCGTGGTGTAATCTATTTTTCACCACCACCTTACTTGGATGGGCATAATGATGGAAATAATAACATTATATGATTATTATAACATGATACAAATTCTAAGATATTATAAACCATCCACATCAATACCATTCAACAACTATGGGAATGATATCATCTCTCATAAGTACGCACAACTTACCATATCCACAACGCAATAAGACTGAATCTGCATGTTAACCATTAAATAATGATTATAAGGTATATATAATAAATAATAATGAAATATATTACATAGTAATTCTACTAGATTTATCTATATATATATATATTTCATTTACTTACTTCTATTCAATTTAATAAGGAATAAAAAATAGTGTTCATGCGTACATACGGCCTACCGTCTCCATGAATGGTGTCTTCTATTTCATTTATCTATATATTATATATGTATTTATATACTAAATATATAAACTACATATAAATAATTTTTTTCATTATGAATGTAATTAAATCACGATCTAAGTAATCATATCAAGAATAACATGTTCAAACACGTATGATAAATGAAACGATTATTAACGAAAACATTACTTTAACATGAAATTGACAAATGAAAAGGTAATATAAAGTCATAAGTGAATAATATAAGAAATCATAAATATTATTATGGTTTGGTTACAATTTAATAATAATTTTAAACCCACTATACAAGAGTTTTAGTAACATAAAAAATAAATTGGTCTTAAGGGAAGGGATACATTTGCAATCTCATTTTTATCCAAGATTGTTTGTATATAAATATTTTCTGGGTATATATTCATCATCCATGTCCATGTTTTATAAATCTATTTTCATAAAAGGTTTAATAGTATTCTCTGTATGTTTAAATTCATTTTTACCCATTTTCGACATTTACTACATGGTATGGAAGGAATCTTTCTGTTGTTTACCATACGAGGTACTTTTTGACTTTTTTGGTAAAAGTACGAGGAGAATGTTTATTAACTTATTCAGAATTATCGGATTTTTATGTATTCATGATTATCCACTAAATTAGGCTAATATTAATTGTTAATATACATAATATTCATGTTATTTATTATTAATAAACACCATTTTAGTGGATTTTACACTTTGAACATCATTTAACATTATGATTGTAATACCTTCTTAAAATGCACTATTATGTGGTACATTTTTGAACATCATTTAAAGTACCCAATGATTCATTTGATTTTAAGGAATATAATTATACATATTTTAATTTGAAATTTTTGGAAATTGATCTACACTTAAATATGAACATGTTTTATTCAGAGATCAATGGAGAATTCATGGAAGAAGATGGGGATATTTTGTGATGAAAGAACGAAATTATAGAGAAGGAAGATTGGACACCAGCCCACTGATGAGAATGTGGGAACCAGAGTGAAAACTGAATGAATCCTAAATTTCATGGGATGATATAATAAATGTATAGTAAAAAATCACTATTCAGGATCCAATACTAATTCTGCCTCCATGGTGGTCATTTAGGCAGTCCAAGTTAGAGATAAAATTCTTGGCCAGATTCTGCAGCACAGAAAAGCAGCCCACTAATATGATCCTATCTCGGAATCTAAAACTCCAAATGGGGCCAGAATTTTACAGGCGGTTAGAAGACATCCGGAGATCCATTTTCTTATTCTATGGCTCACTCTGATTCGGCCATCTAGAAGGTCTTCGAAGCGCGTATGTTTGGTGAAGGAAAGCTGGCTGCCACCTCGGTTCAAGGGTGGAAAAATCAACTCTCCCTTAATTTCCACCCACATATGGCCTACCACAATTAATTGAGGAGACTTGGACTGTTGGAGACTCTACCCAAGGGCTCAAAAATTCCTATTTAAGGTAGTGGTGTTGGAGGATTGAGGGATCTTGGAGCTTTCTTTCATTGTAATGTTATGCTGCGGTTTTGTTTTCTCAAACTTGTCTTCCACATGTAAGTTGTTTTAATTCATCATTGTTTCTTAATAAACGTTCTTCTTATCTTATTATTATTTTCATATCCTTATCACTTTTATACCATTGGTTCAAGGTGTGAACTTTTTCATATGAATACTTTTGAGATTATCACACAACGGTGGAGTTATTGTTATTTTATTGTGTTTTTTTACTTCTCCATTTCTTCCCTCGTGAGTCTACTTCCCGCTTCCATTGAAACCATAGAATCAATGGAGGGCTAACCCACTTATGGGTTCATCCAAGGGAGTATCAAGGGTCTGGATTGGATTTTATTTATCACCTCAGTAATGTATAATCACTTCTTTAATTGAGATATTTATTTGATGATTTTTAAACTCCATCGTCCTTGTCGAATTTAAGGCCACACAGTTCAAGTGTTAATATGAACCGTTACATTGAAGTGCTCAAAACGTTGATCCTTCAAGTGTATAGGTGATTAGTATTAAAGGGTGTAGGCATTAAACCAGTAATTTATGATGTTTTTTTATCTCCTTAAATGAACCCATCTCAAATATAAGAAATTGAAATCATTAAAAAGGAAATACGTCCAATCCACCATGAGCGATAACCTAGGATCAACTCATTATTTTAAATTGAATTCACTTAAGTCTCTTAGAGTTCCTTTAAACCCATCTAAAATCAACCCATGTTGTCCAGTTCATATCCAAAAATTTTCCATATAATGTACGTGTCTATAGGTTACTGCTTAGGTCTCTCAGGATTCGACAACCCAAGCAAAACTACAAGGACCGTCTTACCTTCTTCTCTTGGGTAAATTTGAGCAACAATAAAATTTTGGCACTATTGCTGGGGACCCAAGTAAGTCATCTAAACACCCATTCTATTCTCCCCCATTTATTCTTTTCTCATCCAAATTCTCTTATCTTTTCCCCTTCTCGTTTGTTTTTCTTTTGGCGCATGTCCGCTTACACCTGCGATCAATCAAACCGTCTAGTTAGGGTGGATAGTCCTGGGGTTGGGGAGTCAAGTACACCAAGGGAACTCTTTCCATTAGATCCTAATCTTCCTAACACCCACGAGTCAAAAATTGAGCCCATTTCAATGGAAGGTCTTCAATGAAACCAACTCATAAACCCAGGTAGGAACCAAAATGGAAACCCAAATGAGGCAGCCCCAAACATGGGGAATGCAATTGATCAAACCATGAATGACTACCTCACAACTTCCGGGACCAATTCCCCCTCATGCATTAGACAAAATTCCCTAGGAGATTCTAACTACATATTTAAACCCCATTTCCTATACCACCTTCCCACATTCCATGGAATGGAGTCCGAGATACCCTACCTTCACATTAAGGAGTTCTATGAAATTGTAGAAACCATGTGTCCCCCGCATCAACTATAATAATCTAAGATGAGGCTATTTCCTATTTCATTAAAGGATCAAGCTAAAAACTGGCTAAAAAATTTGAGACCATCATCCATAAACTCTTGGTACCAACTACAAAGATAATTCTATAAAAAATACTTTCCCCACCACAAAACAATTTCACTTAAAAAGAGTATCCAAACATTTTTTGAAAAAGAGGGAGAGTCATTCAATGAAACATGGGAGAGGTTCAAAGACACTCTAAACATGGTTCTACACCATGGTTTTTCTATTCTGGAACAAGTTCGAATTTTCTATGAAGGGTTGGGTCCAGGGAACAAACAATTCATTGGCATGATGTGTAATGGAACCTTTAAAAACAAAGCCCCAAATGATTCTTACGAGTATCTAGAATTCCTTTCTGAACAAAACCAAACATGGGGAACTTTGCATTATTCTGAAAATCCACAAAGAAATACTGGAGTTCATACACTTAGAGAAGAGGAAAGCCTCAGGGCTAAACATGCAGCACTCTCTAGGAAGGTTGAAGAGATAGACCTTAGGAAAGTTCATGAAATCCAAACTGTTGACCCTGTTTGCACAATTTGTGACAAACATAAACATAATACAGACAACTTCCCAACCATTCCATCCATCAAGGTTGTTCTTTTAGGAGGACCCCCAGTGTAAGTAAATGCTTTGAACATTCAAAAGCCTCAATACCAAAACAACTTCAACCCAAGGTATAATGACCACACAGACTTCCGCTGGAAAGATAACCAACAACCTAGCCAACCACATGGACAAAATACTTACCCCCATCACAACTAACAATCCCATAACCAGTTCCAAAACCAACCTATCCAATACCAACAACCACCGTCCATTTTAAACAAACCATCACACCTCCAAAATATCCCCCCGGGATAAACCAATCTTCTCAAGAACCAACCCAAACTGTTCCACAAAGCATACTAGAACAACTATGAAAACAAATGGAGAGGATGAACTCGGAGGTATCATCCCTAAAACAAGAACTTCAAACCATCAAAACTGGAAAGGCACCCATGCCTACTCAGGCAGTTCCATCCTCAACTTCTAGGGTAGATTCAAGTTGTGCTCAAACAACTCATGAACAACTAAAGGCTGTGACTGTTTTAAGAATTGGGAAATCAATTGAGAAACCTGAAAAACTAATTCAAAACCCACCTGAAGATTCAAACATGGATGAAAATTCAAATGAACCACAAGATCAAACTGAGGAAACTAATAACATATTCAAGTAAACATCTCTTTAACAAAAAACCCCACAACCTTCACCATTTCCTCAATGCATGAGGGGGAAACCCAAGCCTGAATTGAGTGAAACATTAAGGGAAATCTTTTCACAAGTCAGGTTGAACATACACCTTCTCAATGCAATCAAGACCATACCTGCCTACTCAAAGTTCCTTAAGGACTTGTTCACTTTTAATAGAAAATTTTCACATAAAAACCAAGTCCTTTTGGATGCTAATGTGAGTACCACCATTCAAGGGACCATTCCTCCTAAGTTGAATGACCCAGGTTGCCCTTACATGAATGTTGAACTAGGAGAGAGAAAAGTTGTCAAGGCCTTGTGTGAACTACGTGCTAGTGTCAATCTCATCCCATATGCTGTGTACTACCAGTTAGGCCTAGAAGAACTCCAACCCACATCTTCCACACATCAGCTTGCTGATCGTAGAATTAGGGTTCCAAAGGGGATTTTGAAGGACGTTCTGGTAAAGGTTGAAAACTTCATCTACCCTGCTGATTTCATTGTCCTTGACAACCATCCAAACTTAGTAAATATGAAAAAAAACCCCAATCATCCTTGGTCGTTCTTTCCTTGAAACAATAAACTCTGTTATCCGAGTTCGAAATGGGAACATGACCATCACCTTTGGGAACATGAGTCTTGACTTGAACATCTATAATGTAGGCTCACAAATAGGGGATGACGAGGACATTCATGAAGTAAACATGATAGGAAGAATTGATAATGAATCCATGGAACATCAAGGAATATTTGATGAATGTTTATTCATGATGAGATTGATTTCCTTTGTTCATATGAAAGAATTTTATCTCCTTGGCTTGAATCATTTTAAAATTTCTCTTATGATGAAGTATTAGGTCCAACAATTAGTGAAACCTTTCAACAAACCAATTTCATTGAGACCACTCCAAATTTGTTCCCTAAATCTGATAAAGCCAATCTAGTAGCCGAAACTTCTACATATGGGGAATCAATCCTATCAGAAACTCTAAAAAAGTAATTGAACTTGATCCAATGTCCCAATATTCTGCTGAAATTCCAAACCAACCTGACCCTGAATTGAAGGAACTTCCAACTACACTCAAGTATTCTTTTCTAGGGGACAATCAAACACATCCTATTGTCATTTATTCTTCTCTTGAAGCCAATATTGAGAGGATTCTTCTAGATTTCCTTAGGATGCATAAGAAAACCATTGGTTGGACCCTTTATGATATTCCTCGGATTATCCCACTTATCGGTACTCATAGAATTGTTCTGGAATCTGATTCAAAGCCATGTCGTCAACCTCAACGGTGAATCAATCCTAATCTCATGGAGGTAGTAAGAAAAGAACTCCTGAAATTACTAAAAGCCGGTATCATATATCCCATAGCTGAGAGTGAATGGGTGAGCCCAATCCAAGTGGTTCAAAAAAAGGCTGGAATCACAGTGATAACCAATGAGGATGGAGAGATTCTTCCAACAAGGGTGAGTGGTGGATGGAGGGTCTGCATTGACTATATTAATCTAAACTCATTCACCACGAAGGACCATTTCCCCTTACCATTCATTGACCAAGTACTTGAGAGAGTGGCAGGTCATGCGTTCTATTGTTTCTTAGATGGGTACTCAGGGTATAATCAAATTGAGGTCTCCCTAGAGGATCAAGGGAAGACTACATTCACATGTCCATTCGGAACCTTTGCTTTCAAACGCATGCCCTTCGGGATATGAAATGCCCCTAGAACCTTCCAACGGTGCATGATGGGAATCTTCTCAGACATGGTAGGGGATTTTCTAGAAGTCTTCATGGATGAATTCACTGTGTTTGAGGATACATTTGAGGGATGTATAAGGAATTTAGAGAGAGACTTGTCAATATTTGAAGAAAAGAATCTAGTCCTAAACTGGGAAAAATGCCATTTCATGGTTAAAGAGGGACTAGTTTTAGGCCATCTGGTCTCATGTAGGGGGATTGAAGTTGATAAAGCCAAGGTTGGCATCATTCGTCACCTTCCATCACCCATAACTGTCAAGGAAGTGGGGTCTTTTTTAGGACATGCTGGTTTCTATAGAAGATTCATCAAGGACTTTAGTTAAATCTCTTGTCCCCTTTGTGCTCTCCTAGTAAATGATTCTCTATTTGTTTGGATAGAAATCTATGAGGGTTCATTCTCAACCCTCAAATCCTCTCTCAACTCTCCTCCCATTATGAAATCTCCAAATTGGAACCTTCCTTTTGAACTTATGTGTGATGCCAGTGACTTTGCTGTAGGATCTGTGTTAGGGAAACGTTGTGATAAAACTCCTTATGTCATTTCTTATGCAAGAAAATCCTTAAATGATGCCCAAATAAACTACACCACCACTGAAAAAGAGTTAATTGATATTGTGTTTGCCTTAGAGAAGTTTAGGTCCTACCTCTTAGGATCCCCCATCACTATGTTCACTGACCATTCTGCACTAAAATACCTCTTCAAAAATCAAGATGCTAAGGCTAGACTAATTAGGTGGGTTCTTCTCTTACAAGAATTTGACCTCACAATCAAGGATAAAAAGGGTGTTGAAAATGTTTGAGCTGATCACCTCTCTAGGATGGAATTAAAACACAACTCAAATCACCTTTCTATTTCTGATTCATTTCCTGATGAATACCTATACTCTGTGAGTGACTGCCCTTGGTATGCCGACATTTCCAATTTATTAGTTACAAGAGTCATTCCAAAATTCGTAGGGACTGAAGATCAAAGGAAATTCCATTCTAATTTTTGACACTATTTGTTTGATGATCCATACCTCCATAAGTTCTTCCCTGACCAAGTCATTAATAGGTGTGTCCCAGAATCTAAACAAGAGTCCATCCTTAAATTCTGTCATAGTGAGGCATGTGGAGGTCAATTTTCCTCTAAGAAAACATCTGCTAAGATTCTTCAATGTGGTCTCTTCTGGCCCACCCTTTCAAGGGACACTTACAAATTTTGTCAAAGTTGTCCTAGGTTTCAACAAGTAGGGTCCGTCACAAAAAGGAATCAAATTCCACTCACTCCCATATTAGTGGTTGAAATATTTGACTATTGGGGAATTGATTTCATGGGTACCTTCCCAAACTCTAGGGGATACCTCTACATACTCTTAGATGTTGATTATGTCTCAAAATGGGTTAAGGACATTCCCACTAAGTCCAACGATCATCAAGTTGTGATTTGATTTCTAAAAGAGAACATATTTTCTTGATTTGGATTTCCTAGGGCTATATTCAGTGATTGAGGAACCCATTTCTGCAACAGCCCATTCTCTTCACTCATGTCAAAGTATGGTATTTCTCATAAAGTGTCCACTACATACCATCCTCAAACCAATGGTCAAGCTGAGTTAGAGAATAGGGAGATTAAGAAAATTCATGAAAAAAACTGTCAACCCCTCTAGGAAAGATTGGTCTGAGAAACTCTTAGATTCCCTTTGGGCCTATCAAACCGCATATAAAACCATTTTAGGAATGTCCCCATATAGTTTGGTTTATGGAAAAGCTTGCCCTTTACCTTTTGAAATTGAGCATAAGGCATTTTGGGCAGTTAAGAAAATGGATTATGACCTCTCATTGGCCAAAAAAATGAAATTAGATCTCAATGAACTGGAGAAACTAAGGATGGAGTCTTATAAAAATTCAAGGATCAATAAATATAGAGTTCAAGCCTATCAATCTAGGAATATCAAGGTCAAAAATTTTGAACCAGGAAAACTTTTTATCTTGTATAGTTCAAAACTTCATTTACACTCGGGAAAGATAAGGTCTAGATGGTTAGGACCTTTCATAGTGCATCTCGAATTCCCCCATGGGGTAGTAGAGATTCAAGATCCCACAAGTGGTTACATTTTCATGGTAAATTTTCAATGGTTAAAACCATTAATTTAATCATTTAATAAATAGGAAATAGAGGTTGAGTTAACTGATCCAACCTACAAACTAGGAAAAAATTGATAGATTTAGGGTCCATATCAAGCTAACGACGTTAAAAAAAGAACTGCATGGGAGGTAACCCATGGTTTCACGTTTCCTATCAGTTTGTTGTTTTAATAAAATTTATATTTTAAATAGGATTAATTAATCATTTTTATATTAAAAAAAGACTGTTAACCTGTTCTTCTATTATGAGTATGGATGAGTATGAAAGGGGAGCACCGTATTTATTCGTGTCACATGGTGTGATCCCTGAGGAATACCTTACCCAGAAAATTAAAAGAAGACAATGTATCATTAGTTTGATTAAAAAAACAGAAAACAGGAAAAACCATAAAAATGATGACACTTAGAATTAAATAAGTCGTTGTGTTGTTTGTTTTGTCTGGTTTGTTCTTGTTTTTATGGTTCAGGTACTATTTTAGGTGATAAATGTTCAATCAAGGAGGTGCCTACATCCACCAAGAGACCAAAGGACTAATTTGGAGCAGTAAGAACTTCAACTTCAACCACCAGGTGATTTCATTCCATGATCCTCAGTTTCAATTTCCTTTTTGAACTTCCATTATCTTCCTCTACTGCTTCTAAATTTTCATTTCTTCAAACACTGGGGACAATGCTTTTTTATGTGGGTGGGAGACAAAAATAAAAAAAAATGCTTTTGTGTAAAAAAATGAACGATTTGAAAAAAATGCATAAATAGAAGGAAAAATCCCTTTAACTTTGAACATGGTAATAAACATTGCACACTTTGATACTGAATATCAAATAATTTAGAATACCTTGATTCAAATTTTAATCCTTGTATAATTTCATGAGCATATATTTTGGAAAGTGTGGCTGTCCAATGTGATATTTCATCATTTATATTTCCATCCAAATAAAAAAAATCACAATGCACATCCTTTGGATAGTGGGGTATTAGTTTAAGTTCATGGGGTCCCCTAAATAAATAGCATATTTTGGTGATTATTTTAGTTTAATATGAGTATTCAAAAAAAATTATTTTTTTTTGCGCGTAGAGCAATGAAATGACCTAATGAGTGGCTTTTGACACTTGGGGATCATGAATCCATATTTGTCTGGCCTAGAGTTAGTAATTTTATCTCTATTTTTGATAATTTGAATTTGTTTTTGACTAAGTTAACTCGAGAAGATGCCCGAGTATGTGGGATTCACTTAGTGCCCTATGGTCTTTGAGCTTGGGAGTCATCGACAAAGTCTCGCTATAGGGGATTACTCTTTTGAGTGCAACATCAATTACCATGGAAAAATTGAAAAAAAAATACAAAAAAAAAATTGAATACTCATCTTAATATTGAAATGTGATTCCACCTAGCACGTCCATCATTCCCCCCTTGAATAAAAATGAACCCCCATGTCTATCGTGATGCACAACACATCCTCATACTTAATTGATATTAGATGAAATATGGCAATGAATTTGAACAAAGGAATAGGCTTGGGATATGGATATACTTATGAAAATATCTTATATTAAAATATTTTGATGGGTTTCGTGATTTTTTGGTATAAGGGTTTCTGGTGATCATTGTGTATTAAAATGTTTTTGGAAAAGGGAATTCGAATTTCATATTGTTGAGATATATTTAGCTAGGGACTAGGAAAAATCATGTTGGGGGTGTGATTAGCCACTAAATGAGGCTAATATTCATTGTTAATATACATAATATTCATGTTATTTATTATTCATAAACACTATTTTAGTGGATTTTACACTTTGAACATCATTTCACATTATGATTGTAATACTTTCTTAAAATGCACTATTATGTGGTACATTTTTGAACATTATTTAAAGTACCCAATGATTCATCTTATTTTAAGGAATATAATTATACATATTTTAATTTTATATTTTTGGAAATTGATCTACACTTAAATATGAACATTTGTTATTCAGGTATCAATGGATAATTCATGGAAGAAGATGGAGATATTTTGTGATGAAAGGAAGCAATTCTAGAGAAGGCAGATTGGACACCAGACCACTGATGAGAATGTGGGACCCACCTTACAACCCAATGAATCCTATATTTCATGGGATGCTATAAGAAATTTAGGGGAACAAATAACACTTCATGATCCACTATAATTCTACCTCCATGGTGTTCATTTAGGCGGCCCAAGTTAGAGATAAAATTCGGGGCCAGATTCTGTGGCCCAGAACAATATCCTACAAATATGATCCTATCTGGGAATCCATAATTCCAAATAGGCCCACATTTTACCAGAAGTTAGAAGACACACGGAGCTCCATTTTCTTCTTCTATGGACCACTCTGATGCAGCCATCTAAAAGGTCTTATATGTGTGTCTTTTTGGTGACAGAAAGCTGGCTGCCACCTCGGGTCAGGGTGGAAAAATCAACTCTCCCTTACTTTCCACCCACCTATGGCCTACCCCAATTAATTGATGAGACATGTACTATTGGAGGATCGACACAAGGGATTTAAAATTACTATTTAAGGCAGTGGTTTTGGAGGATTGAGGGATCTTTGAGATTTCTTTCATTGTAATGTTATGTTGCGGTTTTGTTATCTCAAATTTGTCTTCCACATGTAAGTTGTTTTAATTAATCCTTGTTTCTTAATAAAAGTTCGTCTTCTCTTATTATTATGTTTTTCTCCTTATAAATTTGATACCATTGGTTCGTGGTGTGAACTTTTTCATACCAAAACTTGTGAGATTATCACACAACGGTGGAGTGATTGAAATTTTATTTAGTTTTTTTAGTTCTCCATTTCTTCCCTCGTGAGTCTACTTCCCACTTCCATTGAAACCATAGAATCAATGGAGGGATAACCCACTTATGGGTTGATCCAAGGGAGTAGAAAGGGGTTGGATTGGATGTTATTTATCACCTCATTAATGTATAATAACTTCTTTAATTGAGATTTTTATTTGATGATTTTTAAACTCCATCGTCCTTGTTGAATTTAAGGCCAGACACTTCAAGTGCTAATACGAACCTTTAACTTGAAGTGCTCAAAACATTGATCCTTAAAGTGTATAGGTGATTAGTATTAATGGGTGTAGGAATTAAACCAGTAAGTGATGATGTTGTTTTATCTCCTTAAATGAACCCATCTCAAATATAAGAAATTGAAATCATTAAAAAGGAAATACGTCCAATCCACCCTGAGCGATAACCTAGGATCAACTCATTATTTTAAATTTAATTCACTTAAGTATCATAGAGTTCCTTTAAACCCATATAGAATAAACCCATGTTGGAAACTTAATATCCAAAAATAGTCTATAGAATGTACATGTCTACAGGTTACTTCTTAGGTCTCTGAGGATTCAACAACACAAGCTAAACTACAAGGACCATCTTACCTTCTTCCCTTGGGTAAATTTGAGCGACAATCACTTCATAACAAATTATTTGTATTAATATTACTCTACACTATTTCAAGTTTATTTTTATCTAAATTATTTTCATTAAAAATTGCGCAGAATTTTAAGGAAAGAATTTTTTTTGAAGAATAAATGATATTTTCCACAAGAACTAAGATCAAGTGGTTTATCAAATTTATTTCCATCTAAGATGAGAGAATTTAAATAGTGTTATTTTTATATCCCTATTATTACTCTTATTTGATTATGTTAGTTATGAAATGGTATCTTATATGGATTATGTTATGATGGAATGACGTTTAAGAAACCCATTTTATTTCATGGGTTATGCTCTGATGAATGATTTATGTTTTTTGGAACATGTAAGAATGATTTCAATATGAGATGTGTGGGACCTATATATCCCTAGAATGTAGTGGGTAATGATTTATATCTAATGAGATATACATGGATGGAATGGAATGTAAATACAATTCATTAATACTGGGATGGAACGACAAGTAAACCCAGTACCGTAATGGAATTCATCCACTATGATGGTCTTGGAATGAGATTCCTTGGATACTATAGATATCATAATATGTGTTTATTAGTTTTCCACAATTATATGTTTTATTCCAACGTTATTATATCATGGTTAATGTTCTGTTATGATCTATTCCTTACGTACTACCATGATTTATGTCTTTTCTCAAGATTATGATGTTTAAACATTATGTTCATGTTTTTAAGTTCAAATGTTTATGGATAGATTTATGTTCTCTATGTTTACCCTTACCAAGCTTTCAAGGTCACCATTTTTATGTTTTCTTTTTCCTAGGATATAAATAAAGGTTTTAGGTAGGAAAAAAAAGCAGAAGATCTTTATAGGAGATGTTGATGATCTTTTACTATGATTTGAATACTTTTTCTGAGTTTCTAAAGACACTAAACTAATAGGATCTTTGGGATTCTATTTTTTTATTTATTAAGTATTCCAAAAAAGAAATTTAATTTCCATATATTTCAAGAATGGGTATCTAGAGTATGTTCCTACCTTGGAGTGGCCATCAGAATAGGCCAATTATCTCACATTTAAACAGGTGTATGTTCCCAATCTGGTTATCCATAAGATATGAGGGATTGTTCCCCATTACTATCCTAGACTTGAGTAGAGGCATGTATCTACTCTGGGGTGACAGGATGATAAGAATCCCTAGGTACAGGGACATAGTTATGTGTCTGTCTTTTGGGTACTACTATTACCGCTATTACAATATTCTGGAATGTTTCTAAGATATGTGCAGGAATCTGAATATGACCATTCACCATTTCCAGGATGTGCATGGTGACATCAATGACTAGAATGGGAATATACATCCATTATGTATCTGGAGTAGAGGTCTGTACCTACTACTATCTTCCTATCCCCATTCGTGGATACTAATAGTACTCATCTATTAGGGAATAAATTTGAGCATGTGCTCTTCTTTTCATTGGGACATTCCGACCATATTCTCTATGTGCTGCCAAAGGAAGCTGCTGGCAAACTTGGTGAGTGTAGGCAGTTGTATGTTCTTGTATGGGGGCTTCCTCTAAAGTGGGTTGGTGGGATTATTTGAATGCTACTATATGAGTCTGATGATAGGCATGATTATTGTAAGAAAGCGTATGTTCTTGCTCAAGGTACTCCACCATATTTGAAGGATGGTATTGGTTGGGCTCTTCCAGATGAGTCTAATGGCATGTAGAAAGAAGGCAGATGCGTGTACATGCCCACTCACTGTATACCACCAAATGGGTTGGTGGGATTCTACAAATGGGGAAAATGTAGGAAAATTATTCATATTATCTAGTTTTCATCCCCGGTGGTCCATCTTGCATGCCTAGGTTTAGGGGACCTAGGCTAGACAGTCAAAGGTGACACCTTAATCATGTTGTGGGTTCACAGCCGCATGGTGTTGGCAGTGGTGATTGTTTCCAGATGCCCGGGGGAAGGACCCCTAGGTCTCTAAGACAAGGCTTTAGGTGGCCTATTGGTTGACCTCCATAAATAGTGGAGTGTTTGGGATTTCATTCTAGGGATAATATCCCAAAATGGTTAAACCTAGTGATTCTCACCCTCTACTTGTGGACCACCTATCATCGTTGACCAATTGATCAATGATAATTATTGATACAGAGGGCCTTCCCGGAAGCCTACAAAGTTAGTATGGTACCAAGTTGACAACACTCTCAAACCAATGCATTAGATATATTGTGTTGTAGATGATGATTCTATGATGAAATTATTCATGCATATGAGGATTCAGCATAAGCAATAGTCGGGAAATTCATGGGTGCATACTTGAAGGAATCCATTTGTATTGTTAGTATTCCTTGAAAAAAGTGCCTATATATATGAAAAATAAAAACAACTACCTCTGTAATCTCTTCAAGTTAACAAATTGGCTGATTGATTTCTGTGTCTGGCCCCCATTTATTGGAAGTAGCTAGATAGATGGGTAATATTATCATCTTGGTTAGGGATACAGGTTAGGTTCACCATTTTTTTCTATAGAATGTGTGTTTTGGTTAGGAATCACTATTTTTTGAATGGTTTCCAATGGATTTTTTATGGAACTTGAAACACCCAAAGGATCTATATCAAAAGGGACATGCTTTCCAAAGGATGACATTCATTAGGGTTGTTCACCTATAATACTTTAGAAATCACATTGGTTGAGAGTATGGGAGATCAGGCTTATCAAACCCTTTGAGGGGGGATTATTTCCTACTTCAGAGCTCTCTTATAGATTTAACATATGTTCAGGTATCATTCCTTAATTCCCAAATATGATGTGAATTATCCCAATATTAGAAATAAATTATTAGCATGTGTAGAATTTAGAATCATCTATATATATTTCAGGTTCTTCATCAAGGGAGATATATGTATTTATCTGAGGTTCTCCAGTAATGTAATATACTGATATACTACTTAGATATTCTTTGGTGGTTATTACAATGATGCTGGGTTTTAAGCCATGCAGTGGGGCACTCTGGAGTTTATGGTCATCCAGGTAGATGAATGTCAATCTAGAATTTATCGTTATCAAGGGAGAAAAATGTTGTTATGATTTGGGGATTGATCTCTTAGATGGGATACCAACATATCCCTGTGAAAGGAATTCTAACCCACATAGTTTGATGTTGCTTAATGGGACACATCATACTTTTTAATGTTTTCTGATAAGGACCCGACTGTGTAGTTTAATGTCATGTGGCATGGATGTATTGTAATAGAGTTCCTAGTTAATGTTTAGTGTGGGAATTATGTAGAAACAGCCCAAGGAACTTAGAAGGGGTATTAGTGATCAATTTTAATTAGTCCCTGCTATGGATATGGCCCAAAGAGAATAGGGTGGATTAGTGATTTTGGGTTTGAACCTCAAGGTGGATTCCTACATATCCATCTTGGATGGGAATCAAAGAAAACATTGTTTTGTAGGACCCATAAGGAATTATGGCCCTTTGAGAGGAATAGGTTAGGGATTACTTCTGAAAAGGATGCCATTGTAAAAGGTACCATGAGTAATACATAAATTCATGGTGACATGAGGGTTTTATTTGAGGATTAATCTTGAGGAGGATTCACAGTAACAGGGTCCATGAGGGACATTTTAACTCATTGAGGTTTGGGGGATTAACTCAAGTCATAATCCTAATGAAGATGCACACATTAAGGGAATTAGGATTCAGGCTTACTATTGAGGAGGATGCCCTTCAAGGGGATTAGGATTTCTCATTTCATGGATGATATGGTATGGATCTCAGGACTTGAATAGGATTCCTACATATCCCAGTTATGTTGGGAATCCGAGTTCTCATAGTTCATTAAATTTAGTCGATGTTGTGATCACTAGAAACCTCTAATACCATGTGAGTCATGATCTGTGTGAGAAAAAAAGGATGTGAAAGATTAATCAAACCACACACTTTCCTCCCTTCTGCTAGTGGAAGGGGCCATGGATACGGTGGAAGAGGCTAGGATGAACGAAGAAGAGTCCATGGATATGATGAAAGAGGCCGAACCATAAAAAATTCCCTCTATTAACTTTAAATTTGACATGAGACCAAATGTATGAAAGGAGTGAAGGAAGAAGAGGTAGAGAAGATCAAGTCTACATCCTCCTACGTGAATCGATAGGGGCTTATAGCAGGATGGTTTCCATAAAAATTTTCTTGGGACAGGAGGGATAATTTTTAATTTTAAAATGTAAAAGAAAGTGTGATATTTACCATACGTAGTAGGTCCTAGAGGCTCTATGTCTTATAGATGGGAAGGGGTGGGAAAATTACTTCCCGCATAATCTGATATTGGAAACTCAAAAATAGTATATATGGTGTAAGGGTTGACATGACGGTAGATATACAAACCTACAGACAACCTGAGGATCCTAACCCCCATATAATTCAAATGTGGGAAACCTATGATCATATAAATACCAAACAAAATGTGATACCAGATGATGTGACTTTTCTAAAGGATTGATAAATCATAAGGTCTTGGTGGAGGTTTCAACATGGTCCCTTTCAGACAAGGGAGACAAAGAGAAGCCCATCCAGGAGTGGCTTACAAGAGGGATTAAAGGATGTCTCACATCAGTCATGTGAATAGGTTTTCCATAATGGTATGCCACAAAGGTCATAGGAAGAATTGAAAAATTATTAAAACATGAAGAATACATTCGTGAAATCTTGATATAACTTGGGAAATAGACAACTGGGGTAACAACACTTGGGTGAGGTTTTAACCTAGGCACCCTTGGGCGCCACTGGTGTCATTGGAAGAATCTCATGAAGGTCCTTCCTTAGGGAAGGGGCCTCATGCTGGTGTCTTATTATGGGTCCACCCTCATATATTTTGTATCTTAAACTAAGAATATAATTTTATATTTCTTACCCCTTTTAATTATATCTTCTGTCTTCGTTTAGAGATCTACCTAAGAAAATTCAGGGGACTTGGGTGAATGTGCTATGAAATGAGAGCATTAGGAATTCTTCTAATTTTTTAGTTATTGAAATGGGGAGACTAAACATCCTATTTATAAGAAAAAAGGGGACCTGGTCAAATTAAATTGTTATCATAGGTTATTGGCATAGGTCTGTGGTGCATCTCTCCCATGTATGGGTGTAAAAATCTAACAACCATATAGGTCCCTAACACAGGTCCTTGGTGAAGGGGACTACAACATTAGGCTAAACTGGTAGGACCTACGGTATCCTTCTTGTGTGAAAGTGTGTTGTATAGGTCCACTTGGCCAGATTTATTTTCCTCTCATTAAATTTTCTCTATACATTAGGATATCCAAAAGTTATCTTCATAATCTTTTGGACTTCCCTTATTAAATACGGACTATTGATAGTGTAGATATATTTTCCTTATTAATGTTATCCGAAACCTTCATGATGAATTGATCCCAATTAGACTTTGTAGTTTCTCCTTGATAAGAAGTCAACTCATTATCCAACATAAACAAAAAATTAATAAGGAGTTATACTTCCATGGTCTCAAAATAAATTTTGGCGAGTGACCGATGATGTACAAGTCCATCATTGGGTCTTGGAATACTCATAACTCGTAGTTATGTCGGTTTATTCCCTACCAATAGTGGTTTAGAGGAGGTACATGGGGTTGTTATTCCATGATTATAGTGAGTTCAGTTTTCCTTGATCAGGACATAGCTCATTTTTATGTTTTGAACTCTTTGGATCTCTAGAAAATTAAAATAATATATTTACCTTTGTTGATGATATTTTTTTTTCATTAGTTATATTGATGTTGGGTACATTATTTACCCCTAATACATGTTTTTGTGAATTTATGAGCACATAAAATTTTAGTTTTTTTAATAATTATTTATTAAATAAATATTTATCCCACACATGTGAGTAGTGATTTATTTTTAACAGAGTCTAAAATTGTAATTTTGAAAAAATGGTTTTACTCAAAATAGTGGGTTTACCTTATGGGAGATATAATTTCAGTTTTCATTTGAGGGCCTTGGTAGAGCCCATTGTTGGAGTGTTATAGAAATTAAATTAAATTAAATTAAATTAAATTAACAATGAAAAAAAACCTATGTCTCATTATTATGTTTTCCTTAATCCATTTAATTAGGTGGGTTTCACCAAAATCCCTAATTATAGAGAGGTATGTATGGATAGAATCAAATATCAATGCTTGGAGAAAACGTTTTCATTGGATATTTCCAATAAAACATGGTGTATATGTAGAATCCATAAAATGAAGGTAGTCTAATTGTGATATGACTTTTTATTATGATTATTTTCCCTATTCAAAATAAATAACATGATTTAAATATTAATCAATATTTATTTACCATTACATTGAAGATCATCAACCATAATTTTATTATAATTTCACCTATGATTAAATTTCACCACAATATCTTCATTTTTTAAAGATGTTCTAACAATAGATGATGGTTAGTTTGTCACAATGTGTGTATCCTAGATGATTAAGTTTTCTAGTATCAGGTCACATGACATGGTGCATACTGGAGTGTACACCCAATTATACCATCTGGCCCACACATCCAGTAGTCTAGAAGTAAATGTCGATTAGTGTTATATAACACTTCATGGGTGTATTTTTATGTACACATCCATACTTACATTACTTGTACAAAAAATTATATTCTATGTTTTGTAACCCTACTTCTATAGTTGTCTAAAAAGGACCACATGGTGTATATCCTATTTGTATATTCCATGAATAATCGGGTAACATGACATGATGCATACTAAAGTGAACACCCAGTTACCTCACTTAACCTACATATCATGGGAACTATAAGTACATTCCATGTATTATTATAACACACAACATGGGGTTTTCTAAAGTACACATCTAGACAGACAATTCTTATACATAAAGTTAGATTCCATGTAGTGTAACCCCTTATGGATTAATGGTGGAAGTAATCTCCCATAGGACCTTCATACCTCCCCATTAAGGTACACATTGGGAACAATGTTTCCCATGATGTTTTATATATCTTCTCACATGGGTTACAATATTTAATGTCTAAGTAGTTCATTATGAAACTTTATTCATATAGATCATGATGATTTGTTCTTTTTTCAAATCAGAATCCATCAATGGAACCTATTGGGTAGTCCAAGGATCCTAGATCCATGAAGTTGGTGACAAGGTATGGGTGAAATGATCAGAGAAGACTTTGGATTTGATACTACCTTAAATACAATCTCATGATTGGGTTAGAGTCCTTGGAATACTTCCTATGAGTTTAGAACACCCCCACATTCTCAAGGTGTGGTCCATCTAGTTTTTGAATAGGTTTGGTACTCCCATGGTCTTGACGTGGAACATGTCTCATATATAATTGATTGAGTTATGAACCCCCCACCCCCATGGGGTGGATCCTTAACCTATAGTGTTAATCACATCCTCATTTGATATTCATTACTAAATTTAGAATGGGTCCTATATTATTTTTTATACCTCCCTCGACTGACACACAAAATTTTGCAAGGTATGGGTCCCCATTTATGATTTTGTAAGGTTCATGAGATTTTTCAAGATTGGGTAGTTATAGAATATTGGGGCCCTTAAATCCTTGATTAATAACTATTATTGATTATGGCGTGGGTTACCAAATATATTTCTAGAATATTTAAACTATACTTATGGGTGATAGGGGTGAGATACAACCATTTATTGACACGGATACATTAGTTAGGTGTGGGTTCCCAACTATGGTTCAGGGGGGTGGTATAAAGAGGCCGAATTTTATTGATGTTTCAATACATACAAATGCTTATCCATTTTAGGCCTACTAGATTAAATACCATCTTGGGGGTTAAATCAAATTATAAAAGTTTAGAATAACCCCTTATCATCATGTTACAAAGTAAAAAAACACACTTCTCCCATTATTTAAAAAATATATATGATAAAATAAAAGTATGAAATAGATACAAAAAATCTACATGGTTCAACAAAAATTGGTAAACCTAAAGATAATTCAATAAAAATGCACCGATGTATTAGAATTACTAAAGCACAATACTGTTTACACTATACCGAGTGTATTCACTACCCCTAGTTTAATACCATTCACACTTTTGAGAACTTACTTCTCTATTAACTTAAAGGAACTAACTAATTCTCTAAAAGAATCATTAGTTGATTTTTATTATCTCTATTTTGGTTCACAGTAACATCAGTGTGATTTGAAGATATTTTTTATCAATGAGATGAAATCCACTTTATCACATGATATTCCTTGTGGGTAATTCCTTCATGAACCAGCTCCTTTATGAATTAAACTTCCCAAACCACCATTTTCGCAAGTCATACACAAAATTTCTTCATGTAGGTTCATAAAAAACTACCTTCTTAATGTATTATATTCATGTAAATGATTCAAAGACTACCTTACATCATGAAATAACTTGTTTCAAAAAAACCTTTTCATTACAAACTACCTTCTTTTAAACTGCATTCCTTCACAAACAATCTCACTTCACAAACTATTTATTTACATATTATTACTTTACATAATACTAATGGAGTGACTTGATCATAATTTTAATCTATTTCTCTCTAATTTTTTAATTTGTTTAATTAAATTACTAAGAGATATTATATAAAAAAGGGACCTAAATAATTCACTAAAAAGAAGAATATAATTTTTTTTCATTCACAAAGTCCCCTTAACATAGGGATTTTCCTTCATAACCCACAAAAATTACCCCATTTCATATTAAAAGATGCCAGCATACAGTCATCTTCATGGTACATTATTAATTACACAATATTTTTATATTTTCTTTATAAATTAATTCATTTTCAAAAATGTCTCCACTACAAATACGATTTTATTTCATGTGAGTTATTCACAAATGGAATTTTTGATGATATCCATTCTAGACTAAAAAACACCTTTCTGAGATGGATTACACATACCACCTACGTGGTCGTATAGGTGTTATGGATTTTTTCCATTGAATCGAATTTTCTGATGCAAAATCTTGAATACTTTCTAGTATTTCCAGAAGAACTCCTTCATAATTTTTTCTAATGTCTTCATAGTCTTAGAAAATTTCAACTCCATTTGAATAAAAATAGATCCCAAAAAATATTAAATGTCACATTATTGGGTTTTCCATAAAATCATAACCTCGACATTTGTTGATGACACTTCAAAATCCTCATCCATCCTATTGAAAAACTTTTCCATTTTCTTATTCAAACAATATTTTCACTCTGGAAATTGATATAGTAATAAAAATCATCACTTGAAAAGTACTCTAAGATAACATAATTCAAGATCAGTTTGAGAAATAGGTGTAAAATGAAAATATTATCAATGAATCATTCCACTCAACTCTAATTATTTTACACTAAAAAATACATAATGTTATCTATTTTCATTATGTAAAATCAATACTAGAAAAACATTAATATATTTTATATTTAGATCTTTCAAAAACATCATTGTTCATCCTATATCATTTCTACCCATGGTTTAGTATAGAATAGATATCCCCCTTTATCATCTTTACTCATGAACTTAAAGGGGTTCATAAATCTATCTCCCTTTCATGAATATTATCTGTCTTCTGTTTTCAATTTACCCAAAGGTAACTTCTTTTTTGGGACTGATAGGAAATTAAAAATTATAAGAACATTGGGAAATTAACATCATTTATTGGAGAGTGGGGATCACATGTGAAAAAAATATAAGTGTGTGGGGTTGACTTGAATCTATGATCTAGTTGATGCTTCTAAAATTGTTTTTAGGGTAATGCCTTTTCATGATACCTATAACATGATGTTTGATTGGAACATGATCTAATTTTACAAATCCATGTTCAATTTTCTCCTTGATTATGTGCTACATGATTACAATGTTCATTTTCTTCAAGTATTAGATTAATATTTTTCTAATAAATATAAATATTGAATTGAAATTATTTATTTCAATATGATACTTCACTTTAACTCGCATATCTTCAAGATTCTACATTGTCCACAATAGTTTCATTAAATATTGAGTGGACACAATATATTCAGATTATATAGTACTCAGTGAAATGTAATATGGTTTCTTAATCATCAAATAAATACCTTATCATCCAAGATTGAGTATAGGACTTGATTTTGGCTTCAAATCATCCACTGAATTGGGCCGAAATATATTATTATATCCAAAGAACTCCAACTTTGATGTAGCATTGTATAAAAAACTGAAATCCACTATGTATTTGATATATTATAGTATTCTCTTCACTACTAGAAAATTTCTATACAAGATATTACTCTGGTACCTTGTCTCTTGACTATTTTCAAACACAATACCTGAACTTATCATTATTAATTACAGAATTCATCAAATTATCTACCATTATTCTACGACATTGTCTATTTTTACGTTGTTATCCTTTGAAAAATAATTTCAGGTAGAAAATTGTTTTATAATTAACTTAGAATCCACCATTATAATTATTTTTAGAACTTCCTTGGAATATTTATAATGAAAAATGAATGTGAAATTACTTCCTTGAATAACCTATAGGCTAAGGAACAACATCATATCTACAATCATCAATATTTCAAGCCCCCAGCTCATGAATTCAAAAAAACATGAATTATTCCTTTTTTTATCCACCAATGATTTTGGAATTAACATATATGAGATAGAATATTCTTTTATCACTCCCCAACATAATATAAAGGTTATTATAAACTCCACCATACAAGGAACCGAGCTTCTTTAAGTACTAATTAGGTTATATATACCAAGACATTGGCACCTGATTTAGTATGTACATCACCTTCTTATACTAGAAAACATTTTTCATATATTAATGAGAAAAATAAATCTATATACTAAATGAAAAACTTTTAATCAAGTAATATATTTATAAATATTGTATTTACATCTTTCTAGAATATATTCTTTTCACTATTATGACAATAAATAAATAAATTTTTTCATAACTAGGAAAAAGATAAAATGTCTCATCTATATAAATGCTTTCAATTTTTGGAGTATCCCTTGAACACAATTCATGAATTCTTTTAAATCACCCTTCCATCTTCATTTATTTTGTTATATAAAAACCATTTTTTCTAGATGGAATTATTATTCCCCTTCCTCAAAACAATAAACTATGTTCAATTATTTTATACTTGGTCTAGCTATTCATTCATCACATGGACCCAATTCTCATCTTTAGGATGTGACTAAAACCTATTTGGATCAACCTAAGAGAAGAGTGATGTTTTCTATAGAGACTTTATTCCCCTCATTTTCATAGGATCTATTTAATCACCAATGATATCACGCTTATCAATTTTTACCATTATTTTTAGATTATATTAAAATATTATTTTAACTTAATTCTTTCAACAAAATTTATTATTCACTTGCTGAAGCACTTATGTTCTTTTCCCTTGGATTATTTTTCAAATAAAATTCATTTATCTCTACATGAATCAAAATTCCTATATGTCTCTTTATTGATTATAAAACACTTACATTCAAATATTTTAAATCACTTTTGCATTGGTTTATTTCAAAAACACATATCCTATGGAGTTATTTATTATCTTTAACACAACAATGATCTTTTAGAAATATAGAGTAATTTAATTATTATCTCTTAAAAACACTTCTTGGGAATTTATTTTTCAATAAGAATCATTATGGACATTTTTTATGATACAATCTATCCTCTCAACTATACCATTTTGTTAAATATTTATCAATATTATGTCTTGATGTCCTATCCAATGATTATAAATACAATCCTCCACCTAGATGTTGGTGAACACCATAAAATTATTTGTTCATAATTTTATAATATTTTATATAAAAATATTTTTACCCTTTATTTGATACTCAGTGATGAAACTAATAACTTCAAACTTGTGGGTAATGACCATGAACCTTAAAATCCCACTGTAATAATAAATTAATAACATACAACATCTCTCTAAATCAATGGTTCCTGGTGTTATCGATCCGAAAACATCAACATGCACCAATTTTATCACCCTTGTTTGCTTATAGTATTTCAGTTTATATAGATTTTAGATAATCAGCCTTTTTTTATAGACATCACACAATTTTGTAGGATCATGTGATAGTTTAAGGATATCATGTGATTCATCATTCTTCAACATATCTTCCAAATATTTGTTCCAAAAATAAACATCCCTCTTATTCTATAATTTTTTTTCTTCTTCCTTTTTTATAAATCAAATTATTTACTCTCCACTACCAAGTTAGAGATCCATATTTGTGTGATTCCATTGAATCATTATTTAACCTTCCCTTACCTTAATGATACACGTTTTTAGTGAAATTTAATGCATGCCTCAAGCCACATTATTGAACAAAACATAGAAAAATAGTTCTCATACCTTTAATAAAATATCCGTGAGTATCATGTATTCACTCCCAAACACAGTTTTACCAAATCTAATGACGTTTAAGTAGTAATTTCTTCCCAATCTGATGAAACCTTCATTGTAGTAGCCAATCCCTAGGAAGATATCCTTATTTCATACAATATAGGAAGTTTGTCTAATATTATGAATCCATGATATAGATCGATACATTTATTTTATGCAATTATATTTCACTAAATAGTTATTAGACATTTCTTTTATATCCATGTTTTTTGATTCACATTTGGCGACGATTGGTATGATTGATCTTATTAAAATATGATGAATCAATTTTATCTTACAAAGCTGTCAACAAATTTTTTATTTCCAGCCTGGTCGATGATTAATTGAGATGTTATGTATGAATTAATATAGTCCTTATAGGCACACTCATTTTTATCATTAATGAGCCATACCTACCCATGTGATAATACACACCACACTAGAGGCATTATATTTTCAAAAAAATTGGGATATTTAACTCGTTTTGAAAGTCTTAATCACTCATATTCTCTATAGTACCTATTGGATATGGAACACACATTTTTAGAGTATTATATCTTTACATGAAAAAAATAGTTTTTTAGTGTACTGTTGTGCATCCATGCTAAATAATTAGTGGTCTACTAGGGTTTTCAAGGGTTCTGATTCTATGAAAAGCACAAATCAACCTTCAACTTGTATTTTTACATAAAGTAACACTACCTTTTACATATGATCAAGCTTCATATCATATTTTTCATTTTTATGTTTCTTTTTATTCTAAAGGTGAACCAACAAATTGTTTTCTAGAACTTCATTATCCTTATTCACCATTTCTGTATCCCATTCGATATTATTTCTTAATGTCATACTGAGAATCAATAATCTCTCAAGATCTTTCACTATTCACTATTGACTGATAAATTATCTTTCAATTCCCCTGATTCATTTTTAAAACTTTTTTACTTTTCTTTGTTAAACCGTTATTAATCTAGATCTTCTCTTTGATCTTGATCTTATACACAATAACCTACTCTATGTTTTTTCCCTTTTCATATTTCAGAGTTTCAAATTCTTCATCAACTAAAACTTCTCTTCTTCCTGCCACTACATGTTTAGTTTGTAATCACAAACCAAACTCATGGATTTTTTTGGTTCTCCAAAAATTAATATATTTAAGATAATATTATAATTATACTTACAAATTATTCCCCTTCTATTTCTACCTCATAATTATCACTATCTTTATTAGTTTGGGACCTATCTACCACATGAACAATGTAATCTTTAAGGTATTTGCAGTCATCAATCTCTTCTTCAGCATTATATTTTTATCCATTATCCACTTACAAAATTAGGTTATTATTATTGAATAAACTAGGCTTGTTATTCCTCCTAGATATAACATTGACTAAAAATTTATTCATGGGAAATTATTAATCCACACAATGATTATAATATTCTTAGGACCCTTATCTAGAAGGTTCCCAACATTTCCACATTGAAAAATTTTAAGTTGAAGTTTCTATTTAAACTTTTATTTACCCTTTTATATATTTGTGGAATGGAATTATATGGCTTAATTATCCTTTTATTTTTCCCTATCATCTGCCTTAGAGATCATATTTAATGAATTTAATACCACCTCCTTATACTTCCCCCTCTCCACAGCCTCGTTATCAACATTTATAATCTCATACAAGACAACATTACTATAAAGACTATCCAATGTCATCTCCTTTGGATCATTATCCTCAAGTATAAGGACTTTTGGATTAAAATATAGTGGAAATAGTCTCAATATGTTCTTGATGATCTTCATATCATTGAGGGTTTATCTAAGACTATTCATATTTTTTGCAATCACGAAACCTAATCAAATAATGCATCAGCATATTCATTCATGTGTATTCCAATGTCATCACAATTGGTCCACAAAACCTAAAATTTTTGTTCATGTAATTTTAAGTCTACTTTAAATATTTTAATAAAATTTTCCAAATAGAATGAGAGTATTTATAGAACATCACCTTTTTGTAGATTTTTTGGATAAGGACCCCCTAAAGAATTCATCCCCCTAGAGTTGACATCTAGTTCTACATGATATATTTTTAAAAACCTACAATATATATACTAATCAAAATTCCATGCTTTAAAAATATATAAACATCTATGACTAATGATTATAAAAGTCATAGAATTTGATTTTTTGAAAGTTTAAAGTAATTTTCTTAAAGATATAAAACCATTTCTGATTAACTACTTCCATGGATTCAATTTAGAGGGAGTTCCCTAGTATTTATCCATTTTACTTGATACGACGTGTTAGAACTAATAGTTTAGATACCCTAGGTTTTGAATTAGGGTATGATAGATTAAAACAATACACTTTATGTCTTGTTTCATCATAAATAAAAATAATTTTATCTCTTTCTATATTGAAACCATGGTTCAAGATGATTGGATTTCATAACAATGTTGGTATGGAATTATAGTGAAGAAGTGTTAAAAATATGTGGAATTATGGTGGTTTTATTTTTTTATAATATTTATAATTCACCTAGTTACTAAATGAGTAGCACTAAAAATTTGAAGGCGGTATAAAAGTTCACATGTGATAACTAGAAGTCAGTCATGTACAATATTATTTTCAAAATTTGGTCAGTTGGTCTTAAACATCCATTTAGTTGAAATAGGGTAGAGCTGGATATTTTTAGAAAAATAGATACCAATGTATATATTTTTATACATAATTTAATTTTCCACATTTATAAAATCAACTTCACAATGGTTCTTTATAAGGGAATTGTGATGACATAATAAAATCTAGGTAAATGCTCGAATTTACATATGTAAAGGTCTGATTGTAATGCCCCGACCCTAGATTCAAATACTCAGTACATTATTTTAATACATAGGCATGATTACAAGGAATCATGTCCCAAAAGACTAATTAGTTTAGCAGTCTAGGAAAATAGATTACATACATGAACATTACATTACACTTCCCAGCATACAACACAAAAAATCCTTTCAGAATACAATTGTTCCCTTATCTTAACCCTATATCTCAATCATAAAACACTTCATGGGATCCTGGGAAAATAAAACATAAGAAAGGGGTGAGCTTAGATTCTCAGTAAGGGTAAATAATTAAGTGGAAGCTATAAACTTTTAAGGAAATATATGTAAGAAAAAAAGCCTTTTAAACAAAATCATGAACATAATATGGAAAAAATAAATCAAAATTACCATATAAACATGAACATTGATATTATACTAGTCAAATAACAACATATAATAACTAATTCCATAATGAGGTAATGTATAGTACTAGAATTTAATTTCTGTGTCAAGGCCTCGTGCCAGGACCTATGGGCTAATGGTAACTGAACCCAAACCCAGAGAGCCTTTGTAACCGGGCTCCATCCCAAAGAGCCTCTCTAATCGGACTCCAACCCGGAGAGCCTCCATAACCGGAATCCAACCTGGAGGGTCTACTATAACCGGACCCCAACCTAGGGGGATTAATTTTACTGGTCCCCAACTCAGAACATACTAGTCTAATACATTCATCATAAGGAAAGGTTGAAATATAAGATAAAAATTCATATTAAAACTAGCATAAGAAATGTAAATACTTTATCCATAAACCATGAATGGTATAAAAATAACACATCCATAGTCAAACATATTACAATACATTCAATATAATAATGAAGATTTGTATCATAAAAAATCAACTTCAAACAAGTTTAAAACCCCTTAAAGGATGTTGACATAGATAAAAATGATCAGTAAAATGCTTTGAGCTAAATACCCATTTTTCATGAAATCATTTAAAATAATCAAAATATATAAAGGTATTCATTTAAAAGTGATTTTTGAATCAAAGAGTCCCATACCACATTGAAACTTTTTAAAAGAATTATCATTTCAAAACATTCATGTCCATATAAATAAATCCATAAAACCATTTTAAAAACATGGTCTTTGATGAGAAAGGTTTAGAAGAATAAATCTTTTAAAACATTTAAAATCATGTTTTAGTAAAAGTGTTTCTTAATTATAATCCCTTTAAAAATTATTTTGTGAAACATGGACATGTATAATAAATATGTCCCAGTAAAAACATACACACAAACATTCTCGAATAATAATGAGATTGAGGAATTAACCATTACCAATTTGGTATCTTATGAAACATACACCCCATGAAAGAAGTATCATAAAATGAATATTTAAATACACTTAAATTAAATTTTATTACACAAATAACACAATTATGGGCAGTACATACACCACAAAAAAGGAAATTGTGGCAATATAGCATGAACCTCATGGGAATATGGAGTGAGATGAACCCCCTTACCACGTTGTAATCAATCGAGTCGTATGACCAAAGGTTAATAACCACCAAATAATTAATAAAATACCATGATTATAAATATAATCATGATAATATATATCCAATGTAATACCCAATACACCACATGTAATAAATAAGTGGCAAACAATGGAAATCTCACGGAATTAAATGTGAGATAAGAAACCCCTTAACCTGCACTTTCCTTTGGTCGAGGGTACGTTTAACCTTCTGTATAATGACCATTGTATGTTATTATATTATACCATAAACATATTCATATTGATTATATCATACATGATTCATTTATGACTTTATACTACCTATTTAATAATGATTTTCATGTTAAATTATCATTTCGGTTAATAATCGCTTTCTTTATCCTACGTATTTTAACTTGTTATTATTGAATGTATCATTTAGATCATGATTTAAATACTTTCATAATACATACCTTGATTCATATATCATATATTTTTAGAATATAAATATTTATAATAGAGAGATATTTGAAATGGAAAACACCGTTTATGGAGACGGTAGGCCGTACGTACCCATAAATGCTGTTTCAGTTTTCATATCGTATTGGACAGAAGTAAGTGAATAAGATATATGAAAGTACATAAATAAATATACATATATATATCTACAGTAGCATTATTATTTCATATATTTCAAACTAATTAGTAATATATATTTTTATAATCGTTGATGACTGGTGAACATGGAAATGAATCTCATCGTGTCATAGAGACAGTAATCTGTACGTACGCACGAACGACAATATCATTTCCTTAAGGGTGTAGAATTGGAGGGTATATTAATTTTATAGTGGAATTATATTGTTATATTAATTATTTATATACATATTACTCATCATTATATCCATCCAAATAACATAGTTTTGAATAACAAATTACACCATGATGTGGAGACGGTAAGCCGTACGTACACACCCATGGTGACATTATCATTAATAGGATGGAAATAATAATGAATATGGTTGTGCAATATTTATAATAACATCACAGTATATTTAAGGTACTGTAGTTATTATTTTGGTATGGTAATAACAAAGAAAGAGTAAGTGGAAGAATAAAATAACTTGAAAGAGGGTGGTGAAATCATTACCTCTTCTTCAGGTTCTTTCTTTTGATTTGATCAAAAGGGTTCCTTAGGTTGGATTTATGACAAAAGAAAGTACTCTAGGATGAAGGTAGGATAGTTGGAAGTATATTTGGGCAGGGTTTGGTGCAGCCAAATGGCTTTTCTAGTGTGAATTTGAGAGAAGGGGAAGTGCCCTTTTATAAGAGATGTGAGGGGCACCTTAGGAAAAACATAAAATATTATATTACAAAAAATTAATTTACGGTTTCTAATGGATCCAAAATAAATTATTTAAAAGGGAAGGTGGGTATGGGTCGAAACACACTCAACCAATATGTTTTAGACAGGTTTGGGTCACTATATTAACCTTATCATTTAGATTTAACTCTTAGTTAAATAGTTTGACATTTACCATGTCTCTTTTTATTTTTATATTTTATGGTTAATAAACCTACAATAAACTTCTAGAGAACCTGAAGTGGTTCACTAATGACATATATAATAGTATTTAATCCCTTTGTCCAATCCTTATATTTTTAGGAATATAATTCCAATTAATAATATAATATTTGTTTAAAAACTATTTTATGTCAATTTTGACACTATTTGGTATTTTGTTTTTTATAAATTCATAATAGCATTATTACTTCAAAAACAATTCATTTAATAAACCCTAATATGTCATATAAACCTATAAAATTTGTGGAATTCATAAAATGTCTGAAATTAGATTTATTTGAGTATTTATGATATCAAATATTTTAATATTTCATTAATAAGGTAATTACTACATCATCATTATGTCATAAATATATTAAATTATTTAATGTATAAAAATTATAAATAAAACACCATTATGTATGAAATATTTTTATCTTTCTAATTAATATTTATAGTCTAAATTATATTATGTGTAACACTATATTAAAAATTGTTTAGTTATTAAACTTTGAATTTAACACTTTTAACTCTTCTTTGAATTAAATAATAATAAATGTCCTAATGTAATCCAAGTGAACATAAAGGATCATATTTTATTCCTAAAGATGTTTTTGGTTGAATTAAACTTATCCAATAGAATTAGGATGAGTGTTAGGGTAATAATAATATCATTTTTACCTTTAATTAGACTATTTACTTTTAACCGTGGTAAATAAAAGTCAAAAGTTACTATTCACCAAAAATTATTTTTATTTTATTGAACCAAGTTTTACTTAATAATATCAACCGTGTCTCTCAGATTTTTGAAATTCAATTCACAGAGACAGTAAACTTATGTTTTATGCAAATTTGCAAATGCTTCTAGGAGGTGGGTAAAAGACGGTAAAATTTCAATAAACTTTTTTATATATCTAGACTTATTATAAAATGACTGAAATTAATTAAATTGACATTATATACACATTATGTATCTATTTTTACTTAAAATAAATTTAAATGAAATAAATATGTTTTTAAATGAAAAGTCGGTTTTAACGAATAACGCTGTGTTTTTCACTATTCATCAAAAATTGAATGTTTTCAGAAACATACCAAAAATTCATCTTAAGATAATTTTGATATTCCAAATTCAAAAATGAAGTCTATTTTACCAAATTCAAAACATATAAATTGTATTTATTAATTTAAAATTAATTCCCACTGTCAAAATAGAGAAGCGTATTTTTAAGAAATAATAACCACCAAAATATTGACACTTATTTATGTCCAATTTCAATGTAAAATTACTTCCAATGACTAGTATTACATTAAATGGTAAAAATATAATCTCCTTATACTTACAAAACATTAAAATTTATAATTTAACACAATAAATTATTTTGATTAAAAAAGTTGTTTTCAGTTAAAATATATTATTTTTCATTATTCACCCAAATATGAAAGTTATCAGAAAAACACCAAAAATATATTGAATCTAAATTCTTATGTCTCGATTATAAATAATAGGTTTATTTTTTCAAATTGAATATATAAATGTTTCAAATATTGGATTTAAAAAGGGTTCACCATTAAAAGGTGGTAAAATTGCATTTTTTGAAAAAGACTTCTTTTATCTGAAAAAAATGAATTTGTTCTTACATTATGTCTAAGAAACTCATAATATGGATTATAAAATTATAAGGATTATATAATGTTAAAAATTCAGTTAATACTATTAATATCTGCTTTTGAACAGCTAGTTTGGTAAGTCGTAGTGCGCTAGAACTCGGTGTTGTGTGTAGTGCAAGTTATTGAATTACTTTGAAGAAATAACGTACTATGAAATCATGGGGTGTTACATTCTTCCATCCTTATATAAATTGTGTCCTCTCAATTTGAAATTATTTTTCAAAAATAAAAGGTTGAAAATAGAAAATACCTTTGTGGGAAAACCCACATCAGAAATTGGGTTAATAAAATTTAGTCTTATTAAGAGAAAAAGGGAAATGAAAGGGTCACCACCAAATTATGATCTCGATTAATAGAATATTGGTGGAAATTAGAGACACATAATTGGAGAAAAAACATAAATATTTATAGGTAGTGATTGAGGTCATCAATCATAAACAAGTGTAAAATTGAGGTCCTCAAATCCATTAATCTATGATGATTTAAAATACCATCAGTTCAACAAAACATAAGGTATTGGGATGACACATTTTTGGTTTTATGAAGCCTTTCTTAAATTTTAATAATTAATTTACCCATATAATAAGAGGGAAAATAATTTTATAAATATATATATACTTGAAAATTATAGTTTCATCCTTCCATTAATTCCTACCACAAACTAATCTTTCACTCCAAAAGATTTCAAAAAATATTCTATATATCCAAATCATACAGGGTTCCAAAAATAATGAATTTATAATTATACTATCAAAGACTTTTAAAAAAAACTAGATTATACAATCCAGGGACTTCATGTAGTCCAATGGTAGGCGATAAATCCCAATCGCACTATGGTTGTGGGTTCAATTCCCACAGCTTTGTCCGACGTGACGGATTGCACACGGTCTGCGTGTTGTCATTTTTATAACAATCCAAAAATAACCTTAACAATAATATCAAATTTAAACCTTAATCCGTTACATCCTTTAGACTTATCCAAAATACTTCTATCCAAAATCGAAGTCCAAAATTTATAAGAAAGTTAAACACAACGAAGATCCATTTTTCCTTGTAATAACATATGAACACCTTCATCATGTATTATTTTAAAACATGTTCACAACCTGAATTACCATAAAACACTAGTGATTACATTAATGGTTCCTTATCCTTTATAGAATACTTGATATATTCCTTATATCCAATATTTTGGAATACTACAACAATGATGAAATAAACAAACCATTAATCCGTTCTAAGATAATAAAGAATATCGAATATAATTTATCCAATTCAACCATCTCATATTCCAAAATTACAAACTCAGTATCAGGACCATATTAAAATTTATCTTTCTTTCAACCATGTATTTTCCAAAAAGGTTAAATTTTTGTTGATTCACTTTTCATAAAACCATATAATCTCAAATCCTCAATGAAATAGTATTGTAGGACAATCCTTATTTATTTCCATAATTCATATAACTTGTATATCATCAGGACAACACTGAAATAACATAATCTTTTAACAACAACATAAGAACACTAGTCATTCCTCTTCATCTGTGGTAGTATCATAACTTTATTATTATCCAATAGCATCATTTGGGGGTATACTCTGATGATTTGGACATTGATTTGCATAGTAACCCAACTCCTTACAGATGAATCATTGTACACATGAAACATTTTTCTTATGCTTGAAATCACGTACTTGGTGTCCTTTTTCTCCACACTCATAACAAACTCTCATTCCCTTCATGAATTTACCAAGCTGATTCTTTCCACAATTATCACATATGAGAAAATTTTTCTTTCCCATTTTCCGTTATCCATCTTTCTCTCTACCATAATTTTCTTCTCTGTATTCCATTCAATGACCTAGGACTCATATAATTCTTTAATTATCTTATTAAGACATGATACTATTTATTCACATGTTGAGAATACATGGGACACTATTTCCCTTCTAAATGTTGGATTAATACATTGAAAGATATGATCCTTCCTACTCTTTGGATCATATGTATCGTTGGAGTTCTCATTCCTTCTACCGGGTGTAATTTCTAAACAATGGCATACACGAGGTCAGTTTATGAATCACAATTCATAATTCCAAGATTGTAAAATAGTTAGCATAAATTGAACACTTTATGGATATAATCCATAATCAAAAAAATGTTTTCTTTGAGGAAGTATATAATCATAATCCCTTCCTAATTGTTTGTAAAGAAAATGAGAATTATCCTAAGTATATCCCCCAGGAGTGTCGTAACCAAGAGTGCAGCAAGGCCCATTGTTGTGCACCAGTTCCTGTTTGAGTCTCGCTCAAAGCGGTGTTTTTGGGTTTTACCCCAAGGTAAATCTATGGTAGAATCGCCTCTACCTTCTTGTATCCAGACAAGGATGTATTTCTTGGGAAACTCACAAAATCTCTACATTACCAAAATTTTAAGAAGTTCTTCTATACTAATCCTCAAAGCCTATCTTAGGATAATGTGCTCTAATAAGAGTTGTACTAAATCTAGTTTCTAAGGTTTTTACTAAACTTTCTCTAATGCCAATAATAATGCCCCGACCCAAGATTCCCAGAGTCGGTGTATTATTTTAATATATTGGCATGATTAAAAGGAATCAAGTCACGAATAACCGATTAGTTTAGTAGTCTTGGAAAATATATTACATTAATGAACATTACATTACACTTCCTAGAATACAAAAAAAAACTCCTTTGATAATTCCATTGTCCCCTTAGCGTAACCCTTCCTCTCAAACATAAATCACTTCTTGGGATCCTGGGAAAACAAAACATAAGAAAGGGGTGAGCTCAGATGCTATGTAAGGGTAAATAATTTAGCGGAAGCTATAAACTTTTAAGGTAAGATTTACAATAAAAAAAATATCCTTTTAAACATAAACATGAACACAATATTGCAAAAATAAATCAAACATTACCATATAAACATGAACATGAATATTCTACTAGTAGAATAACCACAAGTAGTAACTAATTTCATAATGAGGGAATATATAGTACAAGTATAATTTTTGTGTTAAAGCCTCGTGCCATGACCTGTGGGATAATAGTATCTGGACCCTAACCCGGAGAGCCTCTGTAACGGGAATCTATTCCAGGGAGCCTTTGTAACTGGACCCCAACTAGGAGAGCCTCTGTAATCGGACTCCAACCCAAAGGGTCTGCTATAACCAAAACCCAACCCCGAGGGCTTACTTTTACTAGTCCCCAACCCAAAACATACTAGTACAATACATTCATCATAAGGAAAGGTTGAAATATAACATAAACATTTGTATTAAAACTATCATAAAAATGTCAATACTTTATCCAATAACCATGAATGGTATAAAAATAACACATCCAGAGTCAAACATATCACAAAACAATCAATACAATATGGAAGATTTGTATCATAATAAATCAACATCGAAAAAGTTTAAAATCCATTAAAGGATGTTGACATAGATGAAAATGATTCAAAAAATGCATTGAGAGAAATACCCCTTTTTCATGAAATTGTTGAAAATTCTCTCAATTTATAAAGGTAGTAATTTCGAATGGATTTTTGAATCAAAGTGTCCCATAGAAATTTGAAAAGTTTTAAAAGAATTATCATTTCAGAACATTCATTTCCATATAAATAAATCCTTAAAACCATTTTAAAAACATAGAAATTAATGAGAAAGGCTTAGAAGAATAAATCATTTAAGAAATTTAAAATGATGTTTTAGTAAAAGGGTCCCTTAAAAATAATCCCTTTGAAAATTATTCTATGAAATATGGACATGTATAATAAATATGTACCAGTAAAAACTTAAATATAAACAATCATGAATAATAATGTTATTGAATAATTAAACCTTACCAATTTGGTAACTTATGAAACCTACACCCCATAAAATAAGTATCATACAATGAAGATTTAAATACATCTAAATTAAAGTGTATTACAAAAAGAATACAATTATGTGAAGTACATATATAAGGACCCTGCCTTAAACCTTACATAATATTGAATTAAATGAATAATTTACATTGAGTATCTTTTCATGTTTAGATAATTATAGAATTATGACATAACTATTACATCTCAAAAGATTACAAAGTAGACACTTCTACCCAGTTTCCATTTTTTTTTACAAAACATGAACTCTTCAAAAAAAGAGTCATGCCTAGTTCCATGTTTAAGATAGAATTAATTTTCCTTGATCCCATCCTTGACCCTATTCCACATTATGTCCTGTGAAAAACATTTCAAAAACTTGGGATGAGCATAAAAATATCAGTAAGGGATGCACAAAGAAGGAAAACTGTTATTTTTTCAAAACAATAGGTAATCCCTGAATAATTTATCATAAGTAATACTTTTCACCTTTATGAAGTATTAAATACTCTTCAATAAATAAAAGATCATTACATACCCTTTTGTAACCAAAAGATTTCCATAAAACCCATATAAAGAACACATAACATATAAAGGTAACTTGGTACATAAACATAATTAAATGGAATAACCATATGGTTGACTTTCACACATATCACTAAATGGAATAGCCATATGGCCGACTTCCATACCCAATGCATTCGAGGTTATAACATAACCACCCGTCCTAGTATTCATGGCACCACCTGTCATTTGGTTTATCATATAACCACCCGTCAAATGTCTAAGTACCATTATCAAATCATAAGACATAAAATGAATATAAATAAAAGAAAAAATTTCCACATTTCAATTAGAATATATCACTTAAATATATTGACATAAAAAATCCATTACCAAAACCATTTTCAATACCAAAATACATAAAAGAGTATATGGTATTTATTTTCTTTTAAAAAAATTTCAGATTGTTGAGGAAGCCAAAGGTCAAATAATACTCACGATGATGGAAAAGGTCGTTGTCACCACTTACGTTAAAATAAACATTACTTTTTTGTCATTTAGTAAAATGCTTAATAGAAAAATATTCCCTTTGAAAATTCAAGGGTGTTTATACAGCGTAAGAAATAAAGTCGTGTATTAAAAAAAATGCCTCAATGAATGAAGATTGAGACGAAGTCCCTTACCTCGTGTCCAACTTGACTCGGTCGTTATTTAATATCCTGAATAATAAACTAAAGTTAATTTATACTTGCTTATGAAATTTTTTCAAGTTTAGTATTCCTTTTATATCACTTATTACCATGTTATAAACATTATGTAATCATTCAATTTAATAATGGTCGTTTTGTCGATATTTGGTAATTGAGTCATAAATGAACACATTATATTTACAAGTTGTCCATGTGGTTAATAGTTCATTATATCCAGAATTATATTCATTATTTAGATATCATATATATCCTATATAAATCCAGTATATACATGTATTTATAACTGTACATAACATTTGGAGGTAAGAAAGGAAATGCACCGTTCATGGAGACGGTAAGCCGTATATACACCTGAACTCTACTTTTATTTCTATTTCTTATTTTAATGGAATTAAAACATAATGATACATAGTTATATTATAATTACTATATAATTTTAAATATAATATCATTTATAATATCATTAAATCCATCCTTTATACGTCCCACATAGGACATTAATGAGTCATATCACTTTGAGGTAGCTGTAGTCTGCACTTCCTCTAATGAGATAATCGTGTTTACCCATAATGGAAAACAAAAAGGAATGCTATAAATGGAAATTAAAGAATCATAAAAAAACATAATATATATCATATATAAATATACTTCCATCATAATGGCCACCATGAGAGGCAGTAGTAGATAATCGAACAATCATCATTTCGTGAGGCGTTATTTTTCCATCCATAGAAGCATTATGTTCTTCATCCATTTGATGGAGGTGTGTTTAAGTGTAGTATGAATAATTGTCATAAAAAAATACTAGTATATTTAGGATACAGGTGCTGTTACAAAATAAAGGAATAAAAAGAGTTTATGGGTTTGAGAAGTAAAATAAAAGAGAAAAATTTTAGAGAAACCGTTACCTTTAATTTGGGTAACTCACTTTGGTTTGAACCAAAGGACTAATTGAAGTTCCTTATACCTATGGTAAGGCTTCTAGGAGAATGATAGGTATGTAGGGAGATTAATTAGGAAGATTTTGGACGAGCCAAAAGGCTTTAGAGGTGTGTAGAATTGGTTATAAGTGGTCTCATTTTATAAGGGAGAGGAGGGACTCTTTAGGAAAGTGTGAAAACATTATTTTATTATAAACATATATTCGGTTTCAAGGGGACCAAAAATAATTTATGTCAAATATAAGATGACTTATATTCGAAATAAAATCATCCAATCATTATTTTATATGTTTTTCATAATATTTTAATCATTATAACCTTATTTATTTAAATCATTTATTAATGAGGTCAATACTGCATCATTATTTTGTCATAAATAATTTAATTTATATGATCTCTAAAAATTATAAATAAAATACCATGATGTAGGAAATATTTTTACCTTTCCAATGAATATTTATATTCAAAAATATTACTCATATAACACCATAAAAAAATTAATTTACTAAAATAGTTTTGTTTATGTCATTTTTTCCATTACCTTAAATTAATTAATCTAAAGTGTCATTATATTTAATAAGTTAATTCATGGGGTCCCAAAATTGACAAAAATATGCTCATGGTTGGACATGACTCATAAAATAAGGTTTGGACAACTGTTAAGGTAATTTTGAATTATTATAATAATCTTTTTACCTTAAATTACCCTATTTAACTATAATTGTGGTAAATAAAAGTCAAAATTTACTATTCACTAAAAAATATTTTAATAGTATTGAGCCAAATTTTACTTCTTGATAACAACAATGTATGTAAGATTTTTGAAATTCAATTCATAGAAGTGGTAAAATTTCATTTAAATGAAAATGTTAGTTTTTTTAACAACTACTAAGCGATTTCATTATTCATCAAAAATTGAAGTTTTTCAGAAAAATACAAAAAATTCCAACTAAGCTATATTTGATATTCCAAATTCAAAAATGATGTCTATTTTTCCAAATTCAATACATATGAGTGGAATTAATTAATTTTAAAATTAATTACCTTAATCAAAACAAATAGCGTGTTTTTAAGAAACAATAACTATCAAAAGATTGATACTTGTTTATGTACAATTTCAATGTGAAATTAATTCCAATGACCAGAATTAAATTAGATGGTAAAAATATATTTTAATTTTAATTTAAAACTAATTAAAAAGATAATCTATATAAATAAATAAATTATATTAAAAGGCACTTTTTAATAAAAATACAATATTTTTCACTATTAATAAAAAAATGAACTCTATCCGAAAAATACCAAAAAATTACCCAAAGTAAAATTTGATGTTCCCATTCTAAATAAGAATTTTAGTTGGTCAATTATAATGTATTAAAGTGACCAAAACTATATTTAAATAGGGTCCTCCATTAAAAGGCGGTAAATTGGCATTTTAATGTAAATTATGCTTAAAATTAGATTCATTCATATTTTAAGCCTCTACCTTTTTATTGGAAAAATGTAAATACATTTAACAAACATGTATAATCATATTTTAGTTAGTTTTTTTCATTCCTACTAATACAATAGCTATGAGTTAACCACCGTTTAAAGTAATAATATTATATTATTAGTGTGCATCGTAAGATTCCAAAGAAACCCGTTGTTGCGTATCGGGTACGCTATCGAACATAACAACCCCTTTAAAGTAAAATTAATATTTAATTCAAAAATATTAATAAATATGAAATATTTCTTATTATTCATTTACTTGGGATGTTACAACATACACCACACAAAAGGAAATAGTGACAATATAGCATGAATCTCACGGGAATAAGGAGGGAGATGAAAACTCCTTACCACGTTGTAATCAATCAAGCCGTATGATGAAAAGTTAATAACTACCAAATAATTCAGTTAATACCATGATTATAAAGAGAATAATGATAATATATATTAAATGTAAGTACACAATACACCACATGTAATAAATAAGTTGAGAAGAATGGAAATCTCACGGAATTAAATGTGAGATTAGAAACCCCTTACCTTGCACTTTCCTTTGGACGAGGGTTTGTTTAACCTACTGTATAATGACCATTGTATGTTATTAGATTATAACATAACTATATTCATATTTATTATATCATACATGATTCATTTATGACTTTATACTACCCATTTAACAATGATTTTCATGTTAAATTAACATTTCAATTAATATTCGCTTTCTTTATTGTACGTTTTTAACTTGTTATTCTTGACCGTATCATTTAGATCAGGATTTAAATACTTTCCTAATACAAAAATTAATTCATATAACATATATATTTAGAATAAAAATATTTATAATAGATAGATATATGAAATGCAAAACACAGTTTATGGAGACAGTTGACCGTACGTACGCATAAACGCTGTTTCAATTTTCATATCATATTGAATGGAAGTAAGTGAATAAGATAATTTTAAGTACATAAATACATATATATATATATATATCTCCATAATTATTTTTATGTCATATATTACATAATTATTAGTAATATATATTTTTATAATCATTAAAGAATTGTGAATGTGGAAATGAATCTCATCGCATCGTGGAGACAGTAATCCGTACGTACGCACGAGCGACAATATAATTTCATTAAAGGTGTGGAATTGGATGGTATATTAATTTTACAGAGACATTAGAATGTTATTTTCATTATTTATATAGATATTACTCATCATTATATCCATCCAAATAACATAGTGTTGAATAACAGAATACAGCAGGACGTGGAGACGGTAAGCCGTACACACGAACGCATGGTGACATTATCATTTATAGTATGGATAAAATAATGAATATGGTTGTTCCATATTTATAATAAAATAAATTTATATATAAGGTACTGGGGTTATTATTTTTGTATGGTAATAACAAAGAAAGAGTAAGTGGAAGAATAAAAGAACTTGAAAGAGGGTGGTGAAATCATTACCACTTCTTCAAGTTCTTCCTTTTGATTTGATAAAAATTGCTCCTTAGATTGGATTTATGACCAATGGAAGGCCTCTAGGATGAATTTAGGATAGTTAGGAGGATATTTGGGCAGGGTCTGGCTGAGACAAATGGCTTTGGTGGTGTGAATTTGAGAGAAGGGGAAGTGCCCTTTTAAAAGATGGGTGATGGGAACCTTAGGAAAAACATAAAATATTATTTTATAAAAAAATAATTTTCTGTTTCTAATCAATGGGAAATTAATTATTTAAAGGATAAAGTGGGTATGGGTTGAAAACAACTCAACAAATAGGTGTTAGAATGGTTTGGGTCACTATATTAACCTTATCGTTTAGATTTAACTCTTAGTTAAATAGTTTGACATTTACCATGTCTCTTTGTATTTTTATATTATATGGTTAATAAACTTACGATAAACTTCCAAGAGAACCCCAAGTGGTTAATTAATGACATATATAATATTATTTAAGCCCTTTGTCCGATCCTTATACTTTTAGGAATAGAATACCAATTAATAATATAATATTTGTTTTAAAAACTCTTTTATGTCAATTTTGACACTATTTGGTATTTTTTTTCAAATATTGTAACAACATTATTACTTAAAAAAATTCATTTAATAAACCCTAATATCTCATATTAACCTATAAAATTAGTGGAATTTATAAAAGTGTCAAATTACATTTATTTGGGGATTTATAATATCAATTATTTTAATATTTCATTAATAAGGTAAATAATGCATCATCATTGTTTTATAAAAAAATATTATTTAATGTCTAAAAATTATAAATAAAAACTATTATGTATGAAATATTTTTATCCTTATAATGAATATTTATGTTCGAATTTTTCTTATGTGCAAACCTATATTGAAAATGGTTTAGTTATTAAACTTTGAATTTAACACTTTTAACTCGTCTTTGACTTAAATAATAATAAATGTCATATTCTAATCCAAGTGAATCTAAAGGAACATATTTTATTCCTAAGGTTGTTTTTGGTTGAATTACAATTTTCTAATAGAATTGGGACATGTGTTCGGGTAATGATAATTAAATCGTTTTTACCTTAAATTAACTTATTTACTTTTAACCGTGGTAAATAAAAGTCAAAAGTTACTATTCTCCAAAAATTATTTTTATCTTATTGAACCATATTTTACATACTGATATCAACCGTGTCTCTCATATTTTTGTTATTCAATTCACAGAAGTGGTAAAACTATGTTTTATGCGAATTTGCAAATGCTCCAAGGAGGTGGGTAAAAAACGGTAAAATTTCAATAAATTTTTTTATATATCTAAACTTATTATAAAATGACTCCAATGAATTACATTGAAATTATATTGGTATTATGTATCTATTTTGACCTAAATTAAATTTAAATCAAATAAATAATTATTTAAAAGAAAAGTCGGTTTTAACCAATAACGCGGTGTTTCTCACTATTCATCAAAAATTGGATGTTTTTAGAAACATACCAAATATTCACCCAAAGCTAATTTTGATATTCCAAATTTAAAAATGAAGTATATTTTACCAAATTAAAAACATTGAAATTGAATTTATTAATTTAATATAAATTCCTGTTGTCAAAACCAAAAACCGTATTTTTATGAAATAATAACTATCAAAAGATTAACACTTGTTTATGTCCAATTTCAAATTGAAATTACTTATAATGAACACAATTGGATTAAATGGTAAAAATATAATCTATTTAAATTTCCAAACCATTAAAATTTAAAATTTAACACTATAAATTATTTTTATTAAAAAAGTTGTTTTCAGTTAAAATATAGTATTTTTCAGTATTCACCAAAATATGAAAGTTATCAGAAAAACACCAAATATTTATTGAAAAAAATTATTATGTACCAATTATAAATAAGAAGTTTATTTTTTAAAATTAAATATATATAAAAGTTTCAAATACTGGATTTAAAATGGGTTCGCCATTAAAAGGCGGTAAAATTTCATTTTTTGAGAAATACTTCTTTTATCTGAAAAAATGAATTTGTTCTTACATTATGTCTAAGAAACTCATAATATGGATTCTAAAATTATAAGGATTATATAATGTTAAAAATTCAGTTAATTATATTCATAACTGCTTTTGAACGGCCATTTTTGTAAGTCATGGTGCGCTAGAACTCGGTGTTGTGTGTAGTGAAAGTTATTAAATCATTTTGAAGAAATAACAAACTATGAAATCTTGGGGTGTTACACTGATGTAAGAAAATACATATGTAATATATTTTGGATATGAAAGGGTCACATAAGAAAAATATAGAACAAGGGAATTTGGCAAATTAATTGTCATATTTGAAATTTTTCTCTGATGCTATATGTGGGAATTCACATATGCAAAGTCCAAACATATTAAAATTCCAACGTACAAAAATTCAACAATATAAGGATCACATATGAAAATTAAACTATGGTAATCCATTGAACTATTTTAGGGGTGATGTATGAGATTTATTATATTTAAGGTGGATTACACATATTAATCATAGGTGCATGATAATTCATCTATGTGAGCCACCAAATATGTTTTTTCAACTATACATTTCAGAGACATTTAGCTAGAGTCATGCCATGTCACTCAAAGAAGAGATTAAAAAGCATTAAAATCAAAATTTTTATGTGTAATTAAAATATGAGTAATGATAAAATATTAAGGAGGATTTGAAGAACCTTGACTTGAGATTTTGGATGAATTACTAATAGAATATTCAAATTTTGAAATATCATCTAGATTTAAAGAAATGATTTTTAAATTGTGATTCAATGCCATAATATTTAAAGATTGAAATGAAAATTTCCTTGCTTGATATTCAGATATTTAATGTTTTGGGTTTGAAAGGATATATCCATGGATTATGTGGATTGACATTTTTATTATGATTAATGTTCGGAAATGATTGATCAAACCAAGTATAGAGATGAATAATAAATTGTAAAGGTCAAAGATTAGGGAGATATATAAAGGAAGTTTGAATGAAGGATTAAGTCCATGATTGATGTAGTTAATTCTAAATGATAGAAGGAAGGTTTTTTTGTAAATTGAAAAAATATTATTGAACCATATTAAGAGTAACTTTATTTTAATTTTAATGAGTGTTATTACATGAGATAAATTGTTTTGATCAAGAAGAGTATATGGAGACTTTTCTTTTGAAAAAATATAGCTAAATGAATTATATTTTGTTGAAATGAAAACAAGACGACCCAAATATTGAAAAAGCTGAATAATTAATTATTTAGAATATTGGAATAGGATTTCACATGCCCATTATAGAAGTTTCAATGACATGTGTAGTTGCCGATGACACATTGTAGGATCATGAAAATTAGTAAGGATCATGGTGTAATATACATCATGAGTTTTCATCCATTTAAGATGACCATGAATGTATAAAACTGTATGAAGAATTTTTGAAAAGTGGCAAAATAAAAATATTAAAGATATAAAATAGATGGAATTAGGCTGCACATATCGATTCATCTAATTTTTCTTGAATAAGGGAATTAAGAATGAGGTAGAGGATTATAATACCATATCCGATTCATCATAAGGAATTGGATTGAGAGAAGAAGATTTTTCCAATATAATATTCATATTAATGAAGAAGAAATCTATAAGATAATTAAATTTTGGTATTATTATCATATGGAGAAGAGAATATTTGTTTATAAGAAGAAATAGAGTCACCCATACATAGAGTGTACTCTCATTTGGAATTGTAAGAGGAAGGGAAAAGACTGGACACCCTAAAAGGAGCTAGTCACGTCTTGACAATAATAAGTGAGTAACAAAATGAGATATATAACATATCATATACCTAGAGTTTAAGATATAATGCAAGTTCCCTCACTTGATAGACATAGATGAACAAGTCCTAAAACTATGGAAGACACCCTCAAGTCCTTAAACTAACTCACCCCTCACTTGAGTAGTCCACAAGAATATAGAAATTCATTACACTTGAGATTAGTAGTGATCACTTTCAAATTAAATTATAATATCTCTAAAAAGAATATTATATACCCTAAAACATCAACACATTATTGGTGTGTACTCATCAGAGCATCCTCAGTAGTAAACCAAGTAAAATACTAGTGTTGTTGTGTTCTTTACATTGGAATATGATAATAACATTTTGGTGGGGATACATTCAAAATAAATTATAGGTTTGATGAATGATTATGATAACTTGGGGACAAGATACTAAAATTAAATGTTAAAAATTTGGTGTCACCCATATTCACCCCCTCACATGGTAACATTATTTACATAAGGTGGTATCATATGGAAAATGTTGTGACTTTTCATTTAACATGTACATTTGATTTGAGATTTATTACAAATATGGATCCAATGTTAAAGCCAACAATTTTAGTGGATCTAACTTATTATCTTGGAAAACAGAGATATTTATAATTCTATAGGAATTTGGAATGGAAGCTATAAAGCTTATTTAGAGATATGGAGTTCTAAAAAAGAACAATTAAATGGAATGTGATGTGAGGATAGAAAAGGTCATGGTAAGATATCTATCGAGTTATATTCATAAGAAACTCATCAATCGTGGTACTACTATTGAACAGGAAAGATTTTAGAAATAGTCTTTGTGAATAAAGTTAATGTAAATAAGAAATAAGTTCTAATCAATAGGCCTAATGAATAGTTGCTTATGAAAAAAGTAACGAATAAGAAGAAAAAAATGGAGAAAGATCTATATAAGAATTATTATCCAGTTGAGGTGAAGATTTTTTAATTTTTTGAAACATCTATTTGTAACACTATTTTAGAAGTTACATAGAACACTAGAATTCCATACTCCCTTAATGTATGAGAAATAGAAGAGGAATCCATGGATGAAATGATAACATTATTAATCCACCAATGTGAAGGTTGTCTATAAATCAATTAGGATATGATACAATACATGCATAAAGAGATGTCTCAACAAGACATCATACAAAATTTTATTCTTATAATTTCTGAAGATTTTTCCAGAATATAAAAAGGGTTAATAGATTTAAAGTTTCCTTAAACTCTGATATAATTTATATGGGTAAAAAATTGAAGGATAAAAGCGATCTACTTAAATAACTAGTAGAATAAATTTCTAAAACAATAGTCAATGAAATGGTATTAAAAGAATATATCCTTTCTCTCAAGATATAACTTGAATATAGGAGAAAGTATAGAGTAAAAGAAAATTCTGGAATAAAATATATGGCTTCTCAATTAAAAGAAAATGGTGAGAAGATTAAGGTTCATGAATATGAGATTCACTCATCAAAAATAAATAAGAATAATCTGATAACTCCTAATATAGTATATACATGTTGGGTAGGTAAAATATAAAATATGGAAACATGTAATAAGGAGGTGTGACAAAATCTAGAATTAGTAACAAATAATAAGATTCATTCCAAATTTGATAGATATTAGTCTCAAAAGAAGGTATCTTTATAGTGCTAGTACATTGGAAGAATGAGGAACACTATAAATATATGTCAAAATTCTAGAGGTATCAATGGTGGAATAAGACATACTACATCCACATCTTAACTGATAGAAAATGAAAGCGTTAAAAGTTTCATTGGATATGATTTATCCACACTTACACTGGACACATGGAAAGTGATTATAGAATATGGAGAAGAAATGATGTCATAAAGAATGCCTCTATTTTTATGACATACAAGGGATAAAATTTCAATGGAATAAAATTTATTAATCTATAAAATAGGTTCTCTACTTTGGAAGATAATGGTGAATCTAAAATGATGGTTCCTTAAACACCTATCATGTTGCAAGAATTGTTTACCTCTTGGAGAGAAATAAAGCAAATATGAAAAATGAAGAAGTTTAAGGTGGCTATTACTATTGTGGGAGAAAGGAGAAGGAAATTGAAGAAGGTTTCACTATGGATATATAAGATTAAAATTACACTTACCTATATTAAATATATTAAAAACAAAAAGTATACCATAATGTATTTGCATATCACACAAATAAGAAAGAGGCCAAATTTGGTGAAAGATCCCTCCATCGGTAGAGGAAGAAAAATTAAGTATGAAAGAGAAATGCATCAATATAAGAGATAAGTATATTTAATATTACCCAAAAAATAGAGATGGAACCCAACCAAAGACATTATAGAAACCCTGAGAGAACATCTAGAATAATATTTGTGTAAGGGGTGTTCCAAAATTAACTACTAACATGGCTTGGAGGAAAGTGAAAAGAAATTTCATGGTTTACCATGAGCAACCATAATCCTAGAATTGAGTATGTTAAAAAGTAACCATATCCCCTTTGCAATTTTTTATATATATAATGATTGGAGTGATGTAGGATTAAGGGGGAGATCTGACCTATGGGATGGTTGTTCCCAAAAGGGAATATTTAGTTTAGTTGAATGCTAATATAATAAAGCTATATAACAGAATAAATTACCATGACAAATATCAACTTTAAATTATGTAAGAAGCACTATAGAGGTGAACGGTTTGATAAAAGGCAGAAATTTAGAATTAGGTATAAATTTTGAGGATCCATTATCATAAATCAATAAACTTGATGATTTTTACTTGTAACTCATACATTCGAACAAAATATATCCCTACATATTGGAATCTACATACATATACTTGAATTTCATGGAATAATGTATACAAGGGCTGATTTGAAGTCATTTAAGAGTGGAATCTATGTATAAGGACCTCCCCAAAGCATTGATACATTCTTGTAAGTATCTCAAAATAATTTTAGTACCTATATGATATTGGAATACCCTAAGTAGTTGATGAAAAAGTGATAAAGATAAAGTAATTTTTTTTATTAAATGTGTATTTATTATCTGATTACATGATGGTGTATTCTGAGTGATTATGAGGATACCTAAAAGATAATTTCAATAGATATTATTAACAAAAAATTTTCAAAAACAAAGTAACTCCCATGAACAAGCCATTTCAACAAGTCATTTCAAGAAGCTATGAACATTTTGGGTGAGGTAAAGATGTGGATTTATAAGCAGTTCAACATCCTTTAAATATAGGAACATTACTTGGGAATAACTGAAAGATACATGTTATATCAATTTTTCTGTATTGACAAGTGATATCAATTCTAAATTTATTATGTTACTCACCAATTATTTTTTAAGAAAACAAAATAATAGTTTTTGAGAGATTTCCTGAGGTTTCAAGGGGTGAAAGTACTCATGCTGCATATTGTTTGGGAAATTTTTTTGAAGTTATAATGGGCTGCATTGAAAGTGTTGAAATTGAATCCTGTTTCCTACATTGGTCTATAACTCTGTAGGTATAGTGGGTTGGATGAAAATTATTTTCCAATAGGTAATTCATTCATTAGATTTTATGAAATTATGAGCATCTGTAATAAGGAAAAAGTTAATTTTTAATGTTTGAATTAGAATTGAGTGAAACACACTGATGACTGATGAAATTATTCTATTAGAAATTATAAAGGGGAAGCATAATGTATCTAAATTTGGAGTCCTTCATGTACTCATGATGTGTGTTTGTTCTTAAGAAATTATATTATTGATACATTTTTGAAATAGGGGGTGTTTGAATGCATATGATTTTTTAAAATATGGTATTGATATTCTCAAAAGGGCGAGGTAAGAAAATTCATTGTATTTTATTGATAAATATGTATAGATACGTAAGTTATTATTGTATATTTTCAAAAGAAATCCAAAAGGGGAGAGTGTTTCAACCAAGGTTCTAGGTGATTATATTTAATGAAAACAATCATATGAAATTATAGTGAATAAGTTATGAAAATATTTGGAATTAAGGTGATTATATTTTTAAGAATATTTTGATTACACATGGTGACTAAAAAAATAACATTTAATATATGAACGTTTTGTATAATTTTACTTGTGGTAGCTTAAATTCAGTCATGTGGTAACTTGTTTTTAACATGTTGTTGGTTTTGTTTCATCATGCAGTTAATTAAATAGGGAACAAATATAGGTTTATATAAAAATGTCTAATTACACATATATATGTTATCCCATGTAATTAAATTCACCACACATCAAAAATTTTCTATGGAATGGTTCTGTGTAAGGTAATTTTAGTGACATAAGAGAATATGTATACATGAGGGAATTAATATATGTAAAGGACTGGTATATAAAAATAAAAGAGTAAGAAAATTTATCTATGAAAGGGCCACATTTGAAAAGGCTATAATAAATAAATTAAGCTACACAAGGGTTACATAATATAAATTTTCCATAGAGAAATTTGACTGATATTGTGTATGCAAAGGCCTAAAAAAAGGAAATTAAAACATAAAGAAATTCAACTATGAAAGGGTTACTTATGAAAATTCTTATTTGAGAAGGAATTAAATTTAGTGAAAGTCACATATAAGATTTCATAAACTTAAAATAGATTGTGTACATGAATCCATGACGTATGGGAATTAAACTATGGGAGCTACTGCATATGGTTTTTTCAAATATTTGTTTTTAGGGATTTTCTTTTGGAACCATTCAACTTAAAAAAATGCAATTTTTTCTAATGACCTAAAAGCATGATTTTTATAGGGAATTAAAATGAGGATAAAGTCCAAATCATAAGGAGTTTTTGAAGAACCATAACATAAAATATTGGATGAATTCCTCATAAAATATTCAAAAAGGGAAATATCCTTTAGATTTAAAGAATGAATTTTGAAATGACGATTCCATAATATAATAATCAAATATTAAAATAGAAATATATGAAACATATATTCATATATATTAAGAAGTGGATAAAAAAATAGATACCCACATATTATGTGTATTGATGATTAGATCCCCATTACTGGTTGATAATGATTGATCAATCAAAAAATGAAGAACATTAGGAAGCTATAAATTCTTGAGATCAAGTAGATTTATTCAATATGTTTGAATAAATGATTAAATAGATATTTATAGAGTTATTAATCAGAGGATATAAGGGATTTTTTTTATGTAAAATGAATTTTAATATCATGGAACCACATTCAGAGTATTATTATTTTAATTTAAACTAGTATTATCGCATGGGAAAAATGGATATGATTTATAAGAGTGTAAGGAGACTATTCATTTGAAAATAACTAGACATATGAATGAATTTTTTGTGGAAAATCAAATAATAAGATCTATAGCTCAAGAATTATAGAATGATTTTATATTTCAAAATGGAAAGAATATTTCTCATTCTTATTTTGGAAAGTTCATTAACATGTGTCATTATAGGTGCCATGTGGTAGTATCTTGAGAAGTTTAAAGGAATATGGATCAATTTAAATATTAATTTTTAGTTATTTTATGTTGATAATTTTTATATAAATATGATTTAAATTACTTTTGTAAAGTTGAGAAATGCTAATATTGAAGATCAGAAAAAGGCGGAAAGAGGATGTGCATACTGATACATCTTCAATATCTTGAAGAAGGGGATCAAGAAGAAGATAAAGAATTATAATGGAATATATGATTCATTATAAATAAGGGTATGAATGGAAGAAGATAATTTCACTACTACATCAATTTTATAGAAAAATAAATATACATGATAATTCAAGTTTGGAATTTTTCTCATCTGGAGAAGAGAAGTGACATTGTTGAGAATAAATAGATTTATCTTCAAATGGAGGATACTATCATCTAAAATTTTTGGAGGAAGGGACAACACAAGAATATCCATATGGAGTTAGTCACATTTTTATATAAATAAGGGTGAAATAAATGAAGATTAATAATAGAGAATCTATCCCAAAATAAATATTAAAAGAGAGGTCTCACTCTAGATAGAGAAACCCCTACAAGCGATCATTCTATGGAAGAGACCCTAATGTTTATAAGATGAATCATCCATCAATTGAGTAGTGCGTGAGAGTAGAGATATGAATTTTACCTAGTATTAGTAGTGGTTCCTTCCCAAATCTATTGTAATGTTCCTAAAAGGAGTATTACATCCCCTAACACAATAACACATTGTGGGTGTGTTCACCTTGGAGTATCCCTTAGTGATTAACCAACTAAAACTCAGGTGTCCTTATGTGATTCAAATTCTATCTATTTGCATGAAATGTGCTGGAGTATCATTTTCAATAACTAATAGATTGGATTAATGTTCCTAACAACTCACAGACAAGATCTTGATTGTCAACAGAAAAGATTTGAAATCACCATAATTCTACCATTCCATTACAAAGTGTTTTATATTTTACAATTATCTCAAAAAGATATATAATAAAATATATTCATTTAATAGTGACAATAATTTCACTTGGTTCATGTTAATCGAGTTAATATATGGGGAATACAATGAAAATGCATCGATGTACTAGAATTACTAAATCACTCTTCAATTTACACTATTTAATGTGGAATCACTATTCTTCCTCCTTTATGACCACTAACACTTATGATAAATCATTTATCTATCAGATAAAATGAAGATAATTCCACTCTAAATGAATTATTAATTGATTTTTATCATATTTAAATTAGTTCTCATTTACATCGGTGTGTCATGAATCAAAATTTTCCACAATGGGATCAAATAACTTTTACATGTAAAATATTCCTAACTTGTAATTCCATTATCAAGTGCTTACTTGGATAACTACTATAACACCTTGAAATTTTTATGAAATATATTTTTAAATAATTTAATTTATTTAAAATATTTTATTGCATGATACATGATAAGACAAATTTATATAAACAATTTTATTTCAATTTTTTATAGTTTTCATTAAATTACATGATAATGTACTGTTGTGTGTCTAATTTTGTAGGATGAAATGTTTTATATGATTCCAAGGAAGAAAAGGAATGAAGGTGAAATATATGCCAAGTAAACATCGTGATCCTCATTTACACATTTTGTACCTGAAGATCACTTCATGCCTTAATTCATGAATCAAATCTGTGACCATGCCACAAACCATGAAGAAAAAATCTACTACACATCTTTACTAAAACAAACACATCGTGAAACATGTCAAGGCCCTGAGTGGTAAATCCACAATGAATCCATGAAAAAAATCAAATATAGAATAAGTATAGGTCTTGAATGACCCTCACACATCATGTACCTAGAAGAACCTCTTAAATTTTTGAGAGACCCATGCACCGTGCTGGACATCCAAAATCTATGAAAACTAACGTGGATCAAGTCTACATGTCATGTACCTACAGTGCATGTTCTGAAAATTTATTCCTATATCAGCAACGGAGTACTAGATCATTTAAGATCATTTGAGATGTGATTCTCTTCTCCCTTTCATATCCTTTTTGAATCTCATCACCCTTTACCCTCTAAAATTCTCAAACTCATAGTATTTATACAGTTTTATTAATCCAAGAGCTCTAGAGCCTCCATTATTCAACACATTAAATTATCACAGTTGCTATTAGTTTCAATTTATATTTCTCTTTTTATATTAAGTCTTTTGTTTATAATATTAATTTACTTAGTGCATGTTTATTTTAGTTACCATTCAAGAACCATTGCATGATCCCAATTCCATTAATCAATCCATAAAGCATGTTGTGTTTCATTTATTTAATTACATCTTACCCCACTATGAGTAGATAAATTTGTTAAGAGTAAGGATCAAACAATGTATCTAAATAACTAAATATACCTTTAAATATAAACATAGAAAGAATTTTTCAAATAGTAACTATGGTATAAACCCCCGATCTACCCCATTTGTGCCAACATCCCTGACCACAGGATGGTTAAAAAAATAACCATATCCTAATTGGATTAGACTAAGCTATGACTACTAGTTTATGAGATTTTATGCCTTAATGATGCGAAAACTAATTCACCTAGGCTGTCACTATCTCCCGGCCATAGAATACCTACTTCCTAGGTAGAACTAGGGGGTTGAGACCAAAGTCAACTAGTGATCTATGTTTTCTTCACAGACTAAGACCTAGGATCTTGCCAAGGCTAGAATTAAAGTACATCCATCACTCAATTGAAGGCCCTGAGCCCAATCCCTCGTTCATCATTTAAAGTCATCAATAAATAAAACATAGATTAAACTCCAGAACAAGGACTTCTAGAAACGACTACCCTACAGGTTTAGAAATCAGATTTCTCCAAATATCAAAACTGCAGTCTCCCAGTGGAATCAACCCCATACTCCCACTACACAATTTTTTTGTATATAGTGAAATTTTAGGATGAATTATAAATTTCAAAATTTAACGAACACTTAGAGGAATTAATTATGCCTTTATGGAATGCCAAATTTATGGCACCATTCTTGAGAATTCAACCCTATTTTTAAGAAAACAATCTCTATTTTTTAACGTATGATTACCTTTCCCTAACCCCCTTTATTCATTTCCATATGCCATTGCATCCCTTTTTTCTCTTCGTTGTGCATGTAGCAAGGTACCCTAACTCGATCAAGGAATCTTGAAGAACAAAGACCATTATCCTTTGATCCTGAGATCAAAAGGTGTTTTTCTTCAATCCCCCGATCAGTAATGGCTGAGAAACATCGCCCTGTTGGAACCAACATTCCAAACCATCAACTCTTACCTAGAGAACCTTCGATGCAACTAGAGAATACCATTATTGACTATAGTTTACCATCAATCCATGGTAAAACACCCAGAATAGTTCTCCCGCCAATCTAGACCGACAATTTGAAATTAAACATAGACTCAATCACATGATCCAGAACATAGGGCAGTTCAGCAATATTCAGAGTGAAGACCCCACAAACATATCTCAAACATCCAAGTAGTATGTGATACTTTTCATAACTAGGGAGAATCATAAGATTATATAAGAATTCATGTAATCCCATTCTCATTTGGAGATCGAGAAAAATATTGGCTCAAAATCCAAGATCCCAAGTCTTTTATGAATTGGGATTAGCTCACAAAAAAGATTCTTGACAAATTTTTTCCACTGATCTGAACCAAGATGCTCTAGAATGACATTCAGAACATTTCACAAACAGGTGGATAATCTGAATGGGAAGCATTGGATTAATTCAAATTACTAATGTGGAAGTGTCCACATCATTGACTCAACACTTGGATTCAAATAGAAGCCTTATATCAAAGACTCCAACCAGTGACACAAATAATCATTGATGCTACCATTGAGGGGGGTTTGATTTATAAAACACCTAATGCAGGAAGTTCTATTTTGGATGAATTACCCTAAAATTACAGTCTTTGAAAAAATGACTATGGACCACCATGATATGGACTACACTAATTTGATGAAACCACCTGATTATCAGTGAAAGTTTAAGCAATAAATAAAAACATTGAGTTCTTACATATACGAACCACACAACACCATCATGCACAAGTCATAGAGATTTAGTCATGCAAGATGTGTGGTGGACCAAACCTATAACATGATTTCCAAGAAGGATATGAAGATCCACAAAAATGTAATTATGATAATTATAATAAAAAAAATCTACCATTTCAACAGAAACAACAAAATCCATTTTATCCAAAAAGGCCTTCTCAACAAAAACCTCAATATAATCAAGGTTATTATCAGAAACATAATGGTCAAGCTCATTTTTTTAACTAGGGACCACTAGGATAACCACCAATAAACCCTATCCCGAGACCACAGAAGCAAATATATCTACAATAGACCTTCTCGAGGCACCAACAATAACAAAAATTTCTACTCGCTCAGCCAAGACAACAACAACCACCCCTACTACTGAAAAGTAACTTGGAGAACCACCTAATATATTTTGTTAAAAAGTAAGATCAATAGATGAACACACAATATAATAAGATGAAAAACTAGTGAGAAGATTTGAGGAATGTGGAAATTCAAATGGGTCAAATTTCATAAACATTATCAGAATTATTACCAGGTACCCTAATAGAAAACACTGAGAAATACCCACCAGAAGAAGCCATGGTTGTAGTGCTAAGGAGTGGAATGTTGTTAGACTATCAACAACTATTGGAAACAAGGATACAAGAAGATCCTATAAAACTATAGACAGAATTAGAGGAAGCCATTCCCACAACACCACAAGAAGCACTACCAAATGAGAATGAGAATTCCCTAGAAAAATAGAAGGAACCAATTTATGTATCCCCACATCCATAAAATCCATCTATTCTCTTTATTAAAAGAACGAGTCATGGTAGGGAGGAATCCTAGTAAAACTTTACTCGAAATGTTCAAATAATTTCATATCAATATTTCTTTTTTTGAATTAATCTCCCAAATTTCTGTATATGAAAAATTTATAAAATATTTTCTAGAAAAAAGAGAAAAATAAAAGATCTTGGAGTCATCTCATTTAACAAAGAATGATCTACTATTGTAGAACATAAAATACTATTAAATATGAGAGATCCTAGAAGATTTTCAATCCCTTGTGTGATAGGATAGTGCACATTTGGAAGAGAACTATGTGATCTTAGAGCTGGAATTAACCTAATACTGATGAGTTTTTTTGACAATCTAGGAATCCAAGATCTTAAGACAACAAGGGTAGAATTTTAGTTAGCAGATCATTCAGTTTAGTACCTATTTGGTATTCTTGAATATGTCCTGGTTGATGTTGAAAAATTCATTTTCCCAATAGACTTTTTGGTTTCGAACATGGTAGATAAAGGACATGTACAAAACATTATTGAAAGACCCTTACTCAGAAAAGGAAAGGCCTTGATTGATGTAAATCAAAGAAATATCATCTTTAGATTCAGAGAAGAAAAAGTAGTGTTTAACCTGATGAAGGATGCACACCATCCAGATGATATGGTAGAATATAACGCTATCTATCTCACTTAGCAAGTCGGAGATTACATGGCTATTAAGGAAGAGACTGATGATTCATGTTCATAAAAGGAAGAAGATTATGACCTGAAGGAAGTCAAGTTTATTTTGGCTACTCACCCAAGACACTGTGCGAGCATTTATCCCATCCATAATTCAGCCACCCCATTTGGACTTGAAACCTTAACGCAGTACATTGAAGTACTCTTATTTTGGGGAGTCATTCTATTTACCCATCATCATTAGTGACAAACTATCCTAGGATTAGGAATAAAAACTAGTTTATTTACTAAAAATAAAAAAGTAATCAATTTTCTAGAGAGGCATATATTAGAGGAATCGATTCTTCAGAATGCATTCACTAAATTCTAATGGAAGATGATGAAAAACCAAAAAGGAAACCTCATAGGAGACTCACACCACTAATCTAGGAGTTTGTCAAGAAAAAATTACTAATAATTATAGATGATGGAATAATATTTCCTATATCAGAGAGTGAATGGGTGAGTCCCATGCCAGTCATTCCCTAGAAAGGAAAACTCATAGTTGAAAGGATAGATGATAATGAGCTCATTACAACATGCCCCATCACTGGATGGAGAATTTACATGGACTGAATATGTTTGAATGCAGCAATAAGGAAGGATCATTTTCCCCTCCCATTTATGGATCAAATTATACATAGACAAGTAGGGCATGATTTATACTATTTCGTGGATGGCTATTCAAATCATGGTAGAAACTACTTACTATCCCAACACCAACATTTCCTACCAATTTTGTACTTTCTCATATAGATGCATGTCATTAGGTATGTGTAACACCCCAAAAATGTTACAAAATTGCATAAAACCCATCTTTCATGATATGATTGAATAATTTATCAAAAAAATAATTGAAGATTTCCCAGTCTATGGGAGATCATTCGATGTCTATCTATGAAATCTAGAACTGTTTCTACAATGTTGTGAGGATAATAGCTTAGTACTTAATAAGAGAAAATTTCACATCATGGTATAGAGATAAATTGAAATGGGACACAATATCTCTAATGAAGTCAAAGAGGTTGATCTGGAAAAGATCGAAGTTATCAAATATCTTCCTAAACTATCAGCTATTAAAGGTATTAAAAGTTTTCCAGGGAATTCTAGGTTCCATAGAAACTTTGTAAAATATCTTTATAAAGACACACATACACTGACACACTTTTTTTCAATGGATACACCCGTTGAATTGAAGGAGAACTATTGAAAAGATTTTGAAACACTGAAAAAAAATCTGATTACGTCTCTAGTTATCATTTCACCATACAGGGAAAAATATTTTGAACTTATGTGTGATGCCATCAACCTAGCTGCAGGAGTTGTTCTTGGAAAATGCTTTGAAACACATTATGTATAATATATTATTCCTAACATACATTAAATGAATTCCAGGTCAATTATAAAACAATGGACAAGGAACTCCTAGCCTTCTTCTATGCCTTTGAAAGGTTCTATTCATACCTCGTTCTATCCAAAGTCATTATCCATATAGATCATGCCACCCTTCGGTACCCGATGAACAAGAAAGATGAAAAACCAAGGTTGATACACAGAATTGTTTTTCAACAATAGTAAGTCATTATATTCAAGGAAACCAAAGGAACAAGTAATGTCATTTCCAACCACCTATCTTGATTACCCATCACTATCAATAATGAAGACTGTGAGACAGATAGTGAAGTAAATTTTCTAGATGAGACATTGTTCATTGTCAAATCCCATCCCTAGTTTTTAGATATAGACAATTATCATCCCATATTATATCTTTATTACAACCTCTAATACTAGAAATGAAAGAAGTTTCTATCTAGTTCCAAACACCACTTCTGGGATGATCCATTGATTTTAAAGAATTTTACCGATGGATTTTTAAGACTTCACATCCAAAAGGAATAGATATAAAATGTCAATGAAATGTGACACACATCACCAACTAGTGGACATCATGTACTTGAGCGTATAATGAAAAAATCATACAATTTTTTTCTAGGCCTCATTGCCTCATGATACTAGGGGATTCTTCCATCAATGTGATAAATGTCAAAAAACTAGAAACCTTAGTAAAAGAAATGAAATTTTTCAAAACCCTTTTATAGAAGTTGATGTTTTAGACATATAAGGTATTTAATTTATGGGAAAAGTTCTTATGTCACATGGTAGGAGTTACATTCTAGTTATAGTAGACTATGTTTCAAAATGGGTGGAAGCTGAAGCCACAACACATGACACCAAAAAGGTGGTCATGATTTTTTTTTCAAAATAATGTGTTTACATATTTTGGATTTCCCCGATTAATCATTTGTGATCATGGAACACATTTCTCGAATAATCCAGTTAAAAAATTGTTTGAAATATATGGAATTTGATATAATAACGACACTTCCTATCACCCACAAATAAGTGGGAAAGTGAATTTTACAAATAGGGTGGTGAAAAAAATCATAGAGAAAACTATCAACACCAGGAGAAGTGACTGGAGCCTGATATTTGATGATTAATTATGGGAATAATGAACTGCATACAAACACCCTTAGGCACCACCCCATTTAGACTAGTTTACAGTAAACCATGTCATCTTTCGATGGAGCTAGAACATAGTTAATTATGGCCAATCAAAAAGATGAATCTAGATGTAGAGAAGGCTGGATAGGAAAAATTATTTCAATTAACCAAATTAGAGGAAAATAGTAGAGATGAATACAAAAATGAAAGTATTTAAAAGGAAAAAAATGTAATGACCAATGAATTACTAGACGTACCTTCATTGCAGGGAATATGGTTTTCATGTTCAATTCATGATTAAGACTATTTCTTTGAAAGCTGAGTCCAAGAAGATATAGTCCTTTTGAGGTTTTCCAAGTTTTCCCTATGGAATAATTGAAATTCAATAAGATGGAGGACCACCATTCAAGGTAAATAGTCAAAGGTTGATGACATTTCAGGAGACATTCCCTGAAAGTTGTGTCATCAGACTCAAGTTCAGAAAATCTTCGAAGGAGTCAAGCTCTCGACTATAAAGGAAGCATTGATTGGGAGGCAACCCAGGTTGGGGATGTTTTTGATAAGTTAGATTAGGATTGTTTTCCAAGAGTCTCATGTACAAAGGAAAATGAGGTGCAAAAGGAACATGAAAATGGGAAAAAATAGTTATGTACACATCATGTAATCTATGTTCACGACATGTCTCTTTCTCACCTAGAATTTAATTTTCCTTCCTTATAAACGATTCAAATTATCTATACACGTTGTGTACATGGTCGGTTTGTTTTTTAAAAATTGCAGGCCAAGACCCACAAGTCAAGACTAGCACCACCATCTCTCCTCGAATATCCCTATCCCATTGCACCTGAACCCCATCCCAACCCCTCCACTAGTCTCAACCAACACCCCCAACCACACCCTCCCTTATCCTCTACCCTACACTAGCCAACCAGGCTGCCGCAATCTAGCCTCCTCCAGCATGAGATCTTCACCCACCCTATGCACCACCCTCTTCCTACAATGAAGCACACCAAATGACCCCAGCATGAGCCCACACCCTCTACCTCACCCTCTCAATCCAAGAGCTAGTAGACCACTACTATGTGCTCCCATGCTGTGTCCAAATATCAGGACGACACCTCATATCCATCCACTGACGAGAACCTCCATTTTTACCAGGTGCTCTACTTTATCAACCTATATCAATGGGTAAATATTCTTCACCTAAAGGTGAACCCAATGTGCACCAAAAAAACGTTGGACTTCGACGTTCTCACCAAGTTGAATATTGAAGACGCTTTCGTGAGACTCCTGGAGACTTTTCAGATTGACTGAATTATCACATTACGAGAAGAGACATACCTTGATCTATTCCTTGAGTTATTGGCCACATTTGAGATCACCATGGGATACCTACATATTTGGAATGGTGGAAGACTTCATCAGATTATTTTAGCTGAGTTCATATTTGTGCTCGGTATCTACACCGAGGAGTTCATTATATCTGTTGTTTACCCCACCCTCAAGACATGTATAGCCCACAAGACTACACTAATCCTATGGCCTCTCATCGCCCATGACTGCCATTCATTTCATGACCCTTGAATCATGAATTCGACTCAGCTATAGGGTCGTGCCTTTTGTATCTTTTATAGAGACATGGCACATGACTGGTTTACTTGAGGAGAGACCCATGACTGCATCAGCCAGATGGATTTTTTGATACTCACAACTACCATGGGTGGGACACCAACCAATATGGCCGCCCAATTTGCCTCATATTTCAACGTCATGAGTCATAATAAGTGAGGCACAATCATGGGTTGATCATTTATCACCCACCAGGCCAAGTACGAAGGCATCTTTGATGCCTCTCTAACCCTCACATTCGTTTGACCCATCGAGCTGATTGATCTTGTGTTTATCCATAAGATGCAGATGCTCATGTGAGAGGATGACATATATTTCTATGAATCAAGCATCTAGGAGGACACACCCGAGGAGAAGCTATCCAAATTAGCAGTAAGAGAGCCTACCCAGCCTCCTCAGAAAATAAAACCTACTATACCCTTACCCACCACCACCACCACCACTATCCTTTCAACCGTACCACCATTATCCCTCCACACCCTCTGCGAGCACTAGACCGATATCTAGTGTGCTTTGGATAATTTGTGACAAATATTAGCCCACATTCATCTCCTGTTCAATGAGCACACGTCATTTTCCATTTCACCCTCTACATCCACAGCTAGGCCTTCTTCCTCAATCATTCCACCACCCCATTCCACCTAGCTAGACCTCCCTCCCAATCTCACCAACCCTATCATCCAATAAGAGTTCTTGAAAGAGAATGCCCATAGGGGGGAGGGATTAGACATTGAGGCCATACCTGAGGTACGATTAAATGATCCAACTACCAGACCCATGGCCCCTATATAGATCGGTACTTCACAACCCACCACCAAATCCCATCTCCATTCCTCCGCTACCACACCACCCACGACCTCTAAAACTTCACCCTCTACTACTGCTGTTACAAAAACAAATATACTCGACCAATTGATCAAGACACTAGGAATCGGGTTGACGCATGAAAAGATTTATCAGGTAGATATCTGATTTGATGTTGATCTATCATTTGTGATTTTTGGGGCCATTTTCATGTAATTGGGGTGGGTTGTTTTTTGTATTCAATTTTTCGCCAACCTCTGCATGCACTTGGGGTATATTTATATTCAGGACATTTAATTTTTTTTTCTATGTTGAGTTTTCAGTTATACTTTCTTTACTTTTTATCATTATCATATCGTGATCCTCAGAATCATATTCCATCCTAGATGGTCTAGTCTCATCAATTGTCTTAGATCAAAGGGTTCTTGAGCACGTTGTCAACATTTCCAAACAGCTTCAAGAAATATCACTCACAATTAAACACTATCATCAACCACCACAACCAATGATTCCATTCATACCACACCTCATTAATGCTCACACAACTATGGGTGAAGTGCTTAACCCACTGAAGCAACCACACGAGCTTGCAAAAACAACCTCTATTAGCTATAAAGGGTGAAGGAGAAACTGATCCAGTGGAACTTCTAACAGAAATCTCCATCCACTCATCTAGTTGATGATGTTTAGTTATCACTTTATGAGAGGAAACCCAAAGTTAATTTTTTTATTACCATGTTTTCAAGGACATGACTTTTTCATTTAATTTTCATTCTTCATTTGGTATATTTTATTTAGCTACATTGTAAACCTATCACAATTTGAATAAAATTCCCATCCCACTTTCCCACTCCATGTGAAGGTTTTTTTTCTCTTCTATTCCACATGTTTGTACATGTGAACTAATATTTATTATCTAGTGAAGTTTTATCCCTTATAAAACATTAACAGGTACATTGGAGTTTCATGCTACGACAACTAAATTACCACTCATGGAATACCACTTGTATTAGGGAGATCTCTATTCCCTCTTATTTTAATTTTTTTCCAATAATCCATTTCAAATACTTTAAAAATTCACTATCATACCACTCCCACTATCATTCTATTGACTGTGGGGAAACTGTATCTTACTAAGTGTGTGTGTGTGGGGGGCGGGTCTTCCCATAGTTTCACTGATGAGACACTTGAATTTTTATTATTCTCAGTTGTCTATGAGACATTTTTATGAACAATAGGCATTCTTTAACCCTGAGAATAATTAACCCCCTTTATTTAAATAAAACATTAAGTGGAAAAGTTTTAATAAATCTATTACACTCCCACTTATATTTGTTTAGAATAATTGATGAGTTTAGGGAATTAATTAAAATTCAAAATCATTGAAATAATGAATAAATGTTTGATTACTTAGGATTTATTTCATTTGTGATTTTCAGTTTGTTTTTGATTCTCACTACATGGGAGGACTCGAAGTCTTCAATTTCATACTCTTATCTGATCATATTTCTTGAGAGATACATATGGCATGAAAATTGACTTGCACTTCCACTGAGATCTTATAAAAATTAGGATGAAACAATTAATGATTTAAAATGATTGAGGCATTATTTGATAGCCACATTCCTTGAGACCCACCTGACAACTATACGTCATTTATCCCATAGTTTCCATGAATGACCTATTCAAATGAAGATATTCTAATCCTATTTATCTCCCTACCCTACTCTGGAAAAATGCTTATGGATATCTTTAGACAAGTGTGGAGGATACCTTCAGGCATCATGGTATGCTTCCACTTTTAGAGATTTAAGGTGCGATAGCCTAACTATGACGTTGTGATCCACATACCATATGTCATAACTCACTCATATTTTTTTTTCATTTTATAAATATAAAATGAAAGGAAAAATCGACATGGGTTGTACACTATGAGGGTCAAAAATCACTATTTTCCATACTGATGAATCCCTTAAAGGATCATATGTTGTTAGGTGATGCATGTGAGATGTATCCTAGATATGAATTTTAAAAAATAAAAATGTGAAGAAAAATAAAAATAAAGGGAACCAAATCATATTTGTATACATATTTGATACAAACATAGATCAAACCCGAACTGATGGAATATAGATTTGACCAGTCAGAAGGAGGAACATCATCAAACTTGTTCTTACACCTACTCTTTGTACTTTAGAGCCCACCCTACTTTTGATCCTAATTTTCACATTTTACCCACCTACCCATAGCCACAGAGTCATTAGAACCCAATTTCCTAAAGCCCTCACAATTAAACTTATGCTTATCTTTCCATAGTAGAGATTATACAACCAGTGAAATCTTATGGTTAGGAACATGTACTCAAGGCACAAGCGTACCTCTATTTTCATTTTCTACCCAGTGATGAGAGAAAATAATGGTGAGGTAGATTACAAAAGGGCATATAACTTGAGGAATAGATAAGTGGTTATTATCAGAAGACTTGAATTTATTTTTTGAAAACTAGACTATAAGGCATGAGTAATATTCTATGAAGGTTTAATTCTAGAAATTGAATTTTCTCTGATTTCACGTAATATTAATTATTTGGACATAACAAATTTTTCTTGCTTCACAAATTGCTTATCATTCAAAAAATCATTGTCGATATATTATTTCTTGAGGATAAAAATTTTTTCACGTGTGGGGGATTTAATAAGCCTAATTTATATATAAATTTAGTTTCCAATTGTTTATAGTTTTCATAAAATTACATGATAATGCACTGGTACATGTCAAATTTTGTAAGAAAAGAGCATCAAAGGTTTCCAAGGAATAAAATGAAGAAAAAGTGAAAAATCAGCCATGCAAACACCATGATCCACCTTTACACATAGTGTACATGGAGATCACCACCTGCCTCATGCTGTGATGCCAATTCATGGCCATGAAATGAAGCCTGAAGGAAAAATACTATACCCATCATGACCATAATTGACTTGTCATGAAGCTAGTCAAATCCTCAAGAATGAAATCCATGAAAAATCTTTGAAAAAATAAGATTGAGATGAGATAAACCTCATGAATGACCCTCTCACATCGAGTACCCAGTTAAACATATTAAATTCACAAGGGACCCATGCAAAAAACATGAGATCCAAAATCCTTGGAAACTGATGTGGATCAAGTCTACACGTTGTATACCTTTGGTACACATCATGTCGATTTATTCCTATATAAGCAGTGGAGCATCAATGAATTTGAGTGCATTCTATACGTACTTTTCTTATCCCTTTCATCTCCTTTTCAAATAATTTCTTCCTTTCCCATCAGAAACTCTCAAACTCCTAGTATTTAATAATTTTTATTAATCTAAGAGCTATGGAGCCACCGCCATTCAACGCATTCGATTCCCTCCATTGTGTTCAGTTTCAATTTATATTTCTATTTGTCGAGTAATATTGTATTTATAATTTTAATTTTATTAGTACATGTTTATTTTTAGATAGAAATCCCAAAAATTTGTAGGATCCCAAATATATTAATGAATCGATCAAGCATGTTTTCATTCATTTATTTAATTGAATTCTACCCCACAATGAGTTTCTAAATTTCTTAGGGGTAGGGATCTAGAAATGTATTTCCCTAAATAAAAATACCATTAAATGTAATATTGAAAAGCCTAATTAAACTAGTAACTAGGATATGAACCCTAGGTCTACCCCATTTGTGCAAACGTCCCTGACCACATCACGGTTAAAAATGACCCTATCCTAATTGAATTAGACTAAGATATGAAAACTAGATTATGAGATTTTTTGCCGTAAAGAAGCCAAAAATAATTCACCGAGGATGTTTGTATCTCCAAAACATGGTATCGCTACTTCATAGGTAGAACTATGAGGCTAAGACCAAGGTCATATAGTGATCCTTTGTTTCTTAACAGACTAAGACATATGATCTTTCAATGGTTAGAATTAAAAGAAAACCCTTCACTCAGATGCACGACTTGATCTGAACCCCTTGTTAATTATTTAACGTCATCGCAAAAAATAGAACATAGATTAAACTCTCAAATAAAGACTTCTAGAAAGGGAACCCCTATAGGTTTAGGAATTTGATTTCTCAAAAAAGTAAAATGGCAGTCTCCCATGTGGAATCAACCTCGTACTTCCACCACACTAATTTTTATAGATAGTGAAGGTTTGGGACCAATTATAAATTTATAAATTTGAATCACACTTGGAGGATTTAATAATGCCTTTCGAGTGTGTCATTACACCATGTTAAGCTCTCAACACACACAGCAATGACTTATCTTATGTTATACGCATCACTTAGTTTCTACAAAACATCGTTTTATTAATATAATTATTTAATCAAGAAAATTATAACATATAAATTATAATGGAGGAATTGAATTTTATTAACTGAAATATGAAAGTATAGTTTACACATGTATAACCATTTTGAAATTAAAAGGAAATATTTTTTCTGAAGAACTATTAAATTCCCAAAAGTGTGTTTTATGCCAATATAATAAACAAATAACTCTTGTTGGATTATATTAATGAAATATATAAATATATAAGTATATAAATATATATATATAGATATTTTAATATTCAATATAATTTTTAACATTCATCCTATGTGTTTTGTAGACACGATATAAGATCAAATCCAATTTTGTGCAAACAAGATGTATTTTCTTAAAATGATAGTTTTGAACGCCTTTTGATGCCTCACTTGTTTTAAATATAGTTTTTGACACTTTTATAAATTATATTTGAAAAAAATAGTATTATTTTTATAAATTGGGATATCAAAATTTTATATGGTTTAATGATTGGTATTGTTTTGTTAGGTTTCATGTTTTGATGAATAGTTAAAATATTTGATTTTAATTAAGAAAATATTTTTTTGTCTAAATAATTTATAATGTTGAATTATATTTTTAATTTATTTTTAATTATAATAAGGTCAAATTTATATTAGTTAATCCAATGTAGGTAATTGAAATAAATTTCACATTGAATATGGATATAAAAACATTTCAATATTTTAAATATTTTACCTTTAAAAAACTATTTTATCACCCCATTTAAGAGATTAATTTTATCCATTTCTATGCATTGAATTTTGTAAAAATGGATTCCATATTTTGAATCAAAAGTTACAAATTTATTAAATATTTTCCTTTTATTTTTGGATAATATGAATAGTAAAATTAATAATTTTTGTTACCACAATGAAGGGTAAAATGAGAAATTAAGGGAATAAATAATATTATAATTATATCAAATTACCCTAACACATGTCAAAATGTTTTAAGATTAATTTTATTCAACCCTTAACACATAAATTTATAAATTTAATAATTAAATGGAAGCATGTCCATGAAAATGACTTGGATATTTTTAAAATCAAAGAGAGTGACAAAATGTCACACTATTACTTTTAATAAGTTTAATATTTTTTTATTAAAGGGTTTAATAGAATATATTGTTGACTATATAATTATTATAAAATATAAGAGGTTTATATATAGCATGGAAATTTATTTTTAGTAGGATGTAATTATCATAAATAATTACACAATGATGATGGAGTAATTACTCAAATAATGAAAAACTCAATTAAGTGATACTATTAATAATAAATATATATAATTAGAATTAATTAAGATACAAAATTTATTTTATCGGTCACTATGAAAATCTATAGGTGTATTAAATGAATTTTTTTGAAGTTATATTACATTATTTATTTTATAAATGTCAATGTAATGAATAATGTCAAAATTGACACTAATGATATTTTATGAAAATAATATTTTAATAAATTCATAAAAAATTCTAAAAATCATTTTAAGGACAAATTGGATAAATTATGTTGTAAAATATCATAAATGGACCATTTATGGTTCAATTTATATCTTATATGTAAAAATATCCCATTTTAATATTCAAAATGTTGTAACTGTATATAAAACTAAAATAGGTCAACTAAGGATTAATCAAAATGATAAGGTTTAAAATAAAATAAAAACATTTATAAAATATACTTTTTTATGATATTACAACCTAATAATATCTTATTTTCTATTAAATATCCTTTTTTAGGTATTGGGGTTGGTATTTAATTTATTATAAATTAATCTTTTGAGAAATTCCAAAAGTTCCACTCACCCTCATTATAAAATCCCACCTCCTACATCATCTAATTCCATATATGTGAGTCTTCTATCTCGACTAAACTCTAAAAATTTATCTTCTCCAATTCCCTAGACAAATTATATAGGTTTTGGTAATCCCAAATGACCTACTCTAGTGTCTTTTAGAGGAGATCTGGAGGATCTGTTTCGAATAAGAGGTAATCGCTCTAACTAATCGCTCTCTTTTTATAAAACTATATACCTCCTATAAATATATAATTTATATCATAATATAATAAATTAATAATCATAAATATTATGAAATGTTATTATTATTTTTATCACACCTTTATACATCCCTTTCCCATCAAATAAGAAGCGAAAGTATCGCTCATGAATACGTATGACTTACTATCTCCACGAAGAGATACAATTCATTTTAAAACATCATATTTGATTAGTGGAACACATGATAGGGTTTATGTTCATATATGAAATTTATGAAAAAATAATCTTTGGGAATGATAATATTATATCTACCTTTTTACCACCTAATATTTTGGGAAATGATAATGTCACTCGTGCAAACGTATGGATTACCACCTCCACGATGCGATGTAATTCATTTTTCATATACATTTAACATATATGTTAATAAGGATTAATTTTATTTCTATATATGATTTATAAATATAAAAATGATTCTATTATTATAATATATAATATAATTGTATTTTTTTTACATGAAAATAAAATGGAAACAATTTTTATGTGTACATATGACCTACCATCTCCATGAATGATGTATTTTATTTTTTACCTATAAATTTTATAAATAGACATGAATACATATACAATTAATATATATAAATATAAGTGATATTCATATAATTTTAATCATTTTGAATATAATTAAATCATGATCTATATAGGATTATTGAGAATTACAAATCAAAACATATATAAAAAGTAAAGTGGTTATTACCTGGAACATGACATTAACATGAAATTGTTATTAATTGAGTGACATAAAGTCATAAGTAAATCATATATGGTGTTATATATATGAATATCATTATTTTTTATGTTTATAATAAACCTATATTTATTATATAGGTTTTTTGAATGTATATGAGGGAAGTCAAGACATAAGGTAAGGGATTTTTATCTCAGTTTTTTAATTCTGGGGGACACATGCATTATATACTACTTGTTTCTCTTGTGTGGTGTATATACCACCAATTAATTTATTTTATGGGTATTATTATGACTATTTTTTTATTTTCATATCCAAATAATTTTATTTATTTTATGGGGAATATGGTTCAACTGATTATAATGTTATAAGTGATTATTTCGCAGTCACATCAATAATAGATATTGTTTCATTTTGAATCACTATTTTTGAATATTTATATTTCACATACAAGTTTTCAAAAAAAATTTCAATTTTTTTCTACAATTATAAAATGAATATTTATAGTTATTTTTACTCATGTTTTAATTTTTACGAAATATTTTGAAAAGAATATATTTTTAATTTTTTAAAAAATTATCTTTCCGAGTTTAACGAAAACACCCATGGAAGGAATATTTTTTTAACTTCTACATCATAAATATAATCTTACTCCATCATGAATAATTAAAAATAGGAATCTTCCTTTACAATCATACAAGTTTTTTTTCAAATAATATTGTTTCTTTTAAAATATCACAACATTTTAATAAAAGAAATCATTTTCAAAGAAGAAAGGATATTTTCCACAAGACTTATTTTAATGGATCTCGAAAAATTATTTTACATCTATGATAACATTATTTTATGTTAATTATGTTTTAAGAGAAATATTTTTTAAGGATAATATCCTTATTATTTATATTTTTGTTTAATTTTTATGATAGACCGATATTTATGTTATTTTATTATTGTTTGACATTTATGAAACCAATTTCATTCCATTGGTTCTGATATGATAAATGATTTATATTATTATGGAACAAAAATGAATGGTTTTTTATTATAATATGGGTGGAACCTATATCTTACACTAATGCATTGGGTAATGATAAATTTTCTATGAGCACAAAGGGTACTTGAGATGTCATCCTAATCCCATAATAAGAGGGTACACAGGCGATCCTCCTAAGACAACAACAAGAGGGTATACGAAAGTTCATCCTAAGAAAAAAAATTAGAAAGTACACATGTGGTCACCACAAAAACAGAGTAGGTACACCTATGATTACCCAATCCTAACATACTATTAATGAAATTTTAGGTATCACTAAAATATTATATTCTATGCTTATGTCATTTACATAAATTACATGTCTCATTCCATTATTATACTCTCATGGATCATGTAATTTGTTTATCATATGATTCATGTCTTATTAATTGCCAATATTTATTCTCTAACACATGTATGGGGTCTTTGATATACAGGTTATGATCTTAAAATGTTATTCTCATGTTTTCATACCATGAATGATTTTTTTTGTTTTTATTATTATTATGAAAACACTTTTGAGGAAAAAGTGATAAACCATACATGACTTCACCATTTCAACACTTCCCCACTTCCCCACTTCCCCATGTACATACTTAAAACAACATAAACCTTCAAAATAAATTAAATTCAAGAATAATGGATGGAAAATCAATTCACATAATAAAACTGAACAACCTTCATAGTTGGAGCCAAAATTTCTAAGAGAAGGCCAATATACCAAGAACCAGAAAACATGAACATCAGAAAAGCTAGAAAAACGTCAAAACCGGTCACCTCACGCACCCACCAGTGTGACTGTCGACACCATACCGAATCCATAAAATCACTGGTGGACTCAATATAGATTTCTGCCTTGTTTTTATACCCTTATATTCATTTTATGCTTACATGTCTTCCATGTTTACCCTTACTGAGCATCTGAGCTCAACCTTTCTTATGTATTAATTCATTAGATAACAATGAAATATTTTTAAGTAGGAGTAATAATGGAAAAGATAATTATGGGATATGCTTAATATATTTCACCAAATTAGAATAATATATTCCATGTTTAGAAAGTTAATAAACTATTACAGTCCTTGGGATTCTATTTATATAATGTATGAAATATTCTGAAAATATGATGTAATCTATATGTATGTTAATCTTGGGTCATTATAGTTGGTATCAATGAAACAGTTTAGTCAAAATATGGAAATTATAATGAGAAAAGATTATAAATATCCCTGAGGATAACACTATTTATAGGTTACAATCTGATAATTTTGGTTATAGTCATGAATAACCTGTGATTAATCCTACGATGTTATTGATTAAAGGTAATTTACCTTTGCTATGAGGTTTTTCTAGCATGATTAGTGTTTCTCATAGTATTAATTTTTTTGGTTTTATTAAATGGATAGAACTGAAACGAATCGTGTTAATGAAGAATGAAATAGGAAATGGAATGATTTCCCTCTCGAAAAACAAAATTTAATTAGATATAGAATAAAAAATCATATCACTATACTCACACAATCTATGGATCATGATGGATTTACAAATGAGTAGGGGAGGGAATAACTTTCAATCGAGTCCTTCATGAGCCAACACCCACTATCTTTTAGTGGTTTTTCTGATCCACTTGTTGTTTAACAATAGATGAGTACTAATGAAAAGATATTTCATATCCTTCAATGTTTTGAACATAAAAAATTTCATTTTGGATATTTATCATTTTTAAGGTGAAGATGATCGATGGTGTAATCTTATTAAGTACATAAGGAAACAAGAAGAAATTGAATCTATGGAATGGGAAGAGTTTAAGGGGTTATTTCTTAGTAAGTACTTCCATCATTATTCTACAAAAAAAGATGGATAAAGAGTTACTTTAGATTAATAAAAAGAATTATGAATCTATTGGTCCCTATAAAGATAATTTTAAAAGACATTCAGGGTATTCTTATAGGATAATCATCATCCTTGAAAGTAAAATCAATCGATTCATTGGTGTCCTAAAACCAAGTCTCCAAGAGGCATTAGATATAAGAGACTTTAGTATCTATAATAAATTAATTAGATGTGAACTTAAGGTATAAATGTAAATTTTATATTCCCACTATTTCTCTAGTTTTGATAAGAAAAGGAATCTTAAGTCTCATGAAAACTTAGACGGAGGAAAGAAATTTTAGGTATCTGTATGACAAAAATTTGGAAAGAATCACTTAGGTGAATGCCTGAAATGGACAAGAGGGTGTTACAAGTGTGGAAATGTAGTATATTGAGTGGATGATTTATAAAGTGATGGGAAGTGGGTAGATAATTATGTGAATAATGAGAAATCCTCACAAAATACACCTCCCAAAGTTTAGTGTTTCAATTGAAAGGAGTATGGGAATTATTCCAACGAGTTCCCAAATCCAAGGACTAATGTGGATGATAAGACACATAAACATCTTAGGAAAATGGAAAAGAGAAAATATTATTATGTCAAAATAAATTATACCATGATTTTTAGGTATTACTTGTCATTATATACCAATTTGGAAATTTCTTATTTGACTTTATATGAATTAACACTATGATAATCATATTGTTCATCCATTAGTGAAATTTCCTGTGATTCTATACATAGATTTTGGAATAATGAAATCACATATTTTATGGGTATAAGAATGATCCCAATGTTACCATGAATTTTTTAATAGGAAAATATATTATTGATGGAATGAAAAATCATATGTGTATTTAACATGGTTTTAAATAATACATGATGAAGGTATTCACATGTTTAGTGTATGAAAGAACAATAGATACTTTATAATTTATTAGGGATCAATCCTAATATGTTTTTCAGAAATTAAGTGACATTATTTCTAATGTTTGGTAGCTTTATCTTTTTAAGGTATATAATTTAACAAGTTCATGAAATTTTATATTAAAATTCAGATTAGGGTTTAGAGATTAATGTATTATCTCTCCAAATTAGGATTTATGCATAATGGATAAATTATGATATAATTTTTTATTGTGATAACAATATATGAAATGACCTATCATTATATTTATGGATCTCATGATCCATTAAGTCTATTAGAATTAAAGATTCACCTTAATTTCCTTGAACAATAGATCAAGTGGAAACTGATCAAGGTATAATTAAAGGATGATATTTTACTTATGAAATGTAATAAAATAAAGTATGTATTTATTCTCATTAAAATTATTCAACTCAAGGGAAAGTATATTTAAACCAATAATTTTATCCTAGTGAATTGTTTTCTGATGAATCAAATGGTACCTTAGATCATAGTATATTTATGGATTTGTGATTGTTAACATTCTTTTGACCATGTTTATTATCACTCTCCATTAGAACTTGATAATTATATTTATCTTCAATGCCCATGTTTTCACTTGATATATATATTCTACTATATAAAAACTGAGTTTTATGTTACTTTGGGAGACAATTAGGTTTACAACTTTCCCTTTTTAAATGGAGTTCTAGTATTCAATTTTATGATGTGGGTTTTTATGAAAGGAACTTTCAATTATTAAACCATTGATAACCCAAAATAATTTTCTGGGTGAAATTAATATTATGGGGGTAGATTTTTACTCCATAATATTTTTATGAATTATAATTTTAAATAATATGATTTATTTATTACAGGCCACACCATGTTAATCTTTTACTATACACAAATCATCTCAGATTGCATTACATGCAACAACATGTTTCTAAGAAACATCATTTTATATTTATAAATATTTTAAAAATAAAATTATAACCAATCCATTATAATGGTGGATATAAATGGGATTAACTAAATTATAAAAGTATATCATACACAAGTGTAAAACTTTTTAAATTAAAGGGGAATATTTTTAGAAAAACTATTTAAATGCAAACATGTGTGTTTTATACAAATAAAAAAAGAAAATAACTATTGTTGGATTATATTAATGATATATATATATTATTAAATATAATGTTTAAAATAAATCCATTGTGTTTTTTAGACATGATATAAGAGTAAATATAATTTTACGCATAAAGGATTTATTTGTTTTAAAAAAAACTATTAGGCCGCCTTTGATAGAAGACTTATTTTAAATTTAGTTTTTGAAAATTTTATAAAAAATATTTTAAAAAAATGAACTTTTTTATTTAATTATGTTTATTAAAATTAAATTAGGTTGAATTGTTGGTTTTTCTGTAAAGTTTCAATTTTTGATGAATATTTAAAAATATTTCATTTTAATGGAAAATAGTTTTTTGATCTAAATGTTTTATAACATTGAATTTTTTTAATTTGGTTTTAATGTATACCTTTATTAAATTATTATCATTTAATCAAATATTTTTCATTGGAATAAATTTGAAATTGAATTTTGATATAAAAAACATTTCAATCTTGTGAACGTTTTCACTTTAAAATCTCTTTTTCTCAAACCATTTACGGGATTAATTTTTAATTAATTGCATCCATTTTTCTGTTTTTAATTTTGAAAAATGGATTCTATATTTATAACCATAAGAAACAAATTTATTAAATATTTTTGTTATATTTTTGGACAATATGAATAGTAACTTTTGTAATTTTTATTACCTCGATTAAAGGTAAAATAGGTAATCAAGGATAAAAAAAATATTATAAATATTATTTAATTAATTCAAAACAAGACCAAATGTCATTGAATGAATTTAATTGGACCATTATCACATAATTTTAAAAATTTAATAATTTAATGCAAAATTTTATATGAAAATTTCAGGGATATTATTAAAAATTAGGAGAGTGACAAAATATCACACTCTTAATTTTAATAAGTATAATATTTTTTAATATGAGATTAAATAGAATATATACTTGAATATATATATTATTATGAGAACTAGAAGTTTTATATACATCATGTAAATTTATTTTTAATTTTTGGTGAAGAAATAATTATCATAAATTATTACAAAATAATGATGCAATAATTATTCAATTAATTAATAACTCAATTAAGTGATACAAAAAATATTAAAATAGATATAATTTGAATTAATTAATGTTCTCAAATAATTTTCTCAATGAATATGACATATAAAGGGTGTATAAATTTTTTTTTTGATGTTATATTTATATATTTATTTTATTAAAGTTAATTTAATAAATTGTGTCAAAATTGACACTAATGATATTTTATGAAAATAATATATTATTAAATTTTTTAAAAACAATAAAAATATTACAGATAAATTGGATAAATTATGGTCCAAAATATCATAAATATAACATTTATTGTTCAACTTAAATATTATAATTTAATATATGCACCTTTTAATACTAAAAATGTTGTTACCGTAGTTAAAATTAAAATAGGTTAACTAAGGATTAATCAAAATGATATGTTTTACAAAAACAAAAAAAAACTTGTATATAATCAAATTTTTTCTGAGATTAAAACCTTATAATCTCTTATATTCTAATAATGTTCCTTAGGAGGTCTTTTGTTGATATTTAATTTATTATAAATTAATACTTTGAGAAATTCCAAAAGTTCCCCTCACCCTCATTATTAGAGGTCACCTCCGCCCTTATCTCATTTAAACTCATACCAAAATCTAAAAAATTATTGTCTAAAATTCTCTATTAACATTCAAGATGTGACGGTCTTCCCAAATGACCAACAATATAGACTTTTAGAGGAGATCTAAATGAGCTATTTTGAAAAAGAGGTAATCGCTCTAACTGATCTCTATCTTTTTATACTCCTCTATACCTCACATAAATATATGATATATATATATATATATATATCATAAAATAATAAATAAAGAATATTAATTATTCTTTAATTTTATGGTTATTTTTAACACATTATTATAAATCGTTTCCCATAGAATAAGAAGTCAAAATATTGCTCATTCGTATATACGACTTACCAAATCAACTAAGCAATACAATTTATTTTAAACCAACATATTTGATGATTGGGGATTATGATGAGTTTTATGTTTATATATGTTATTTGTGACATAAATAAACTTATTTTATGATAATAACATATCTACATTTTTAGCACATAATATTTTGGTTAATGATAATGTTGTTTGTGCGTATGTATGGCTTACTATTTCCACGATGCAATGTGATTATTTTTTCATATATAGTTAGTATAGATGGTGATAAGGATTAATTTTATAAATACATATTATATATATAACAAAAAAATTCTTTTTAATTACAATATATCATATACTTTTTTTTAACATTAAAATAAAATGAAAATAACATTCATGCGTACTTACGACCTACCGTCTCCAAGAACAATGTATTTTATATTATACCTATAAATATTATGAATCATGATGAATAAATGTATAAATAATATATATATTATATTTATAACATGTCTACCAATTTGGATATTTTTAAAACATGATCTATATAAGAGGAACAAGGATAAAAAGTCAAAACATGCTTGGAAAACAAAGCATTTATTACCCGAAACATGGATTAAACATGAAATTGTAAGTAAAAGAGTGATATAAAGTAACAAGTAAATAATAAATGTTTTTAAATATATTAATATTATTATGAACTATATTTATAATATAATTATATTTATTATACAATAGTTTTTGAATGTATATGAGGGATTTCAAGACATAAAGTAAGAGATTTTTGTCTCACTTTTATTTTTATTGGACACTTTACTTATACAGTACTTGCATTTTTGTGTGTGGTGAATATACCACACATGATTATAATTTGTGATTATTAATATTAATATTATGGTTTTTAATATCCATATAATTTTATGTCTTTTAGGGAGTATATGATTTCACTTATTACAAAGTGATAAGTGATTATTTCTTAATCTCATCGATAATTGGGACTGTTTCGTTTAAAATAACTGTTGTAAGATATATATCTTCTAGATCCAGGCTTTAAAAAAAATTCAAAAATGTATTTACTATTCTCATATGAATATTAAAAGTTATTTTTACCTATTTTTACTTTTTATGATATAGTTTGAAAAGAATATTTTTTTTATTTTCTAAACAATGATCTTTGTGACTTTACAAATAAAATATAAAGAAAGAATGTTTTTAACTTATAAGACATGAATAGAATATTACATATTCATGAATCCTTAATACATTTAATTTTCATTTACATTATTACAAGGTTATTTTTTAAGTAAATGTTTTCTTTTAATATTGAGTGTCAGTTTTAAAAAATAATTTTTTTTCAAAGTTGTAAGGATACTTTCCTCAAGAATTATTTTCATGTGATATATAAAAATTGTTTTCCATATATGATATCATTATTTCTTGTTAATTATGTTTTAATAGGGATGTTTTTCAAGGATACTATCCGTTTTATTCTTAAGGTTATTTTATTTTTATGATGGAATGATATTTTTTTATGTTATTATTGAATGATGTTTATGGAATCCATTTCATTCCATGGGTTTTGAAATGATGAATGATTTATGTTCTCATGGAAAAAATATGTATAGTTTTCATTTTTTGATTGGTGGGACCTATGTAACCTTATAATTCATTGGGTAATTATAAATTATCTATGAGATCAAAGGGTTCATGAGAGGTCATCCTAAGACCACAACAAGAGGTTAAATATGAGGTCATCCTAAACTTGGTACAAGAGGGTACATATGAGAAAATCCTACACCTAAAACTAGAAGTTACAAGAGAGGTCATCCCAAGCCTAAATTAGGTACACAGGTAATTTACTAAGACCCACATACTATGAATTTATTGGTAGGTATCATTGATATAAGATATTATTAGCTTTTTTGTATGCCATAAATTCCATGTCTTATGCCGTTATAATACTATCATGGATTATGTTCTTTGATTATATTTTAATTCATGTCTTATGATCTATCAATATTAGCTCCATTAATCATTTATATGTTCTTTGATATGTAGGGTATGATCTTCAAATGTTATGCTCCTATTTTCATACCCTTAGAATCATATTATGCTTACATATCATCCATGTTTACACTTATTGAGCATTTGAGGTAACCCTTTATTATGTTACCAATCCTCAGGTTATAAAGTAAGTTTTTTATGTATGATTAATAATGGGGAAGATATTAAAGGTGGTTTTTATGGTCATTCCCCAAATTAGAAGAATGTTTTCCATGTTTCTAAAGGAACTAAACTATTACGATCCTTAGGAATGTGTTTATGTATTGCATGAAACGTTCCAAATAAATGATGAAATTTTTATATACATTAAGCTTGGGTTATTATAACTAACCTTTGAATAAGTCCTCCAAAAAATTAATTCACATTGGTTCCTCATGAAATATCTACTCCATAAATTATCTCTGCATAATTACTCTAGGAACTGACTTTATAAATTTACTGCCTTCACAAACTCCCTTCCTTTATAAATTATCATCCTTCACAAACTAGATTCTTTTTTATACTGTCATAGTTCATGAATTTTTTTTTCAAACATGATCTCTTCACACAATTCCTCTAGAGTTACTTGGTCTTTATTTTAATCATCTTGTATCTAATTTTTCTCTTTACTTAATGAAATGCTTATGGGATATTATATAGAAAAAGGGATCCCAAAAATATATATGTATATGATTACTATTTTCCATCCACTTAATCTATTTTTCAATGTACTTATTCTTTATAAATCATATAAATTACTAAATTTGGTAAATTACGAGGCAAACAAATATCACTCTTCATTATCCTTTTTTTCTCTCATTTGATTTTTTCCCTTCCATCATGAAAATTTTACATTATGAAAACTTCTTATTTATGAGGACCAATTTTCAATAAATTATTAATTTGAAAATGAAATTCTTTTCATGAAACATTCCAAACAATAAAACTCCTTGAATTGGCTATTGCATACCTCCTACATGGTCATAAAAGTGTTATATGAAAAATATTCTTCTGCACTAAATTATCCATTTCTAACTTCAAAACACCTTCATTAACTTTTAAAAATTCTAATTTTCTCATTTTTACAGGGTCTTCATGATAGTAGAAATATTTCATGATACTTTGAAAATAAACAAAAAAATGTTAAACCTAACTTTATGGAATTTTTTCCAAAAAAATCCAGGCTGCCTTCCATAGGTGACATATAGTTAGGCTATCCGTATCAGACCTTTTGAGCCTTTTTATGATCTATGCATCAATAGTTTCTTATGATACATGATCCTTAAAAGAATAGAGTTGGTATGATTGGGACTTACACATTCCCCCATGACTTCAGATTACAGATACAATCTAGATTTCTACCTTATTTATGGATTAAATATTATTTTAAATCCAAATATAACATGTTCTAATTATTCACTTTGTGGTTTCATGGTTTAATTTTATGTTTTTTTCACTAAAACCTAAATGGGTTTCAATACCATATGTGTTTCTTTCTATGTATAGAATCATAGTTCAGAGATGATATTGGTTGATATTGATCTAGTGAATCTTTATTTTGAGGTAATTCTTGGTGGTTCATGATGGTGGTTGTGAAATCTAAGGTTGGAGACTGATCCTGATGTGATTTCAGTTAGGAGGTTCTTTTAAGTCTCTCATTTTCATCAAATTCAATGACAATTCTATTTTTATAGTTCCTATGGGTTTTTCTATATGGTGATGTATTTATTATTTTTTATCTCATTTATACATTTTATATTGTTCAGTATTAATTTTATATACTACTAGTGTGTCTTGATATATTTTATATTATATATATATATATATTCCATGTTATTATAGGAAAATTAATTTTATTTATTTAATTAATTCTTGGTGTTGGCCACTATGCCATAACATGTTGCGTGTGGGAATGGGGAGTCACACAGAGCTTATAATCAACATTTTTAGGTCCCTGATGGGTTGGGTCATGTTCGAGTGGTATTAGAGTAGTTGAATCATAGAGGTAATTCTTGGAGTTAGTGGTCTTGGGAGGATTGGTTTGGGAATTTTGGACTATAGTGTTAAAGGGTCTTTAGTTTAGTTTTATATCATGGTAAACCCATATTAGTTTGATAGAAAATGAATCCCTTAAACAAAAATTTGATAATCTATTTATTTAATTTAAAAATGATTCATTTATTTCAATTAATATTTAGGATAATATGTGCACAATATTTTATCTAGTTGTGATCTTTCATGTCCTTCATATGTTTGATAATCTATATATTATGAAATCCTTGTGGGGTTTTTTGGTTATTGTATGATACCACTCATAGATAAATAAATTATATTATTTTAAGGATCATCCTGATCAGTTTTCAGTTATTGAGCCTCCCATCAATAACCACAAGAGTGATGATGGGATGATTTAAATACTAATTTAAAAGAAAATCTTTCACAATGATAAGAGAGAGATTCACCTCCATTTGTATTTAGTGAACAACTTCTTGTATAGTGGATGTTAGTTCCACATAATGTTGATGAAAAAACTTATAGGCAGAGTACACTGTATGAGTTCAATAATAGAGTCTACTTAGATCCCTAAGTGACTATAATCATTTTGCAATAGAATATTGGATGGAGTCACCGACTTATGCAATTCATCTATTTTGAATACCCTTCAACCATATGGAAATTATAATGTTATTTTCTCTACATTATGTATAAATGAATTAGTAAATGCTTCATTTCCCAACCTCATGATGTAATTTTTCTTCAATGGTTTGATTTTGAGCCCCTATTCATGGAACTAGATGTGTTATGGACAGTTTGATTTTTAGAGATTTTGGGCCTTCAATGAGGTGGCATGACCTTGTTTGGATACACACCAAGGATTATATATCTCAAAAGGTACCACTTAAAAAATATTTATAAACAAAATAAATAAATCTAGGTCGAATTTCAGTTCATGTTTAATAATTTAATTCAATTTCTATTTTATTTTATGATAAATTAAGTTTTAGAGGATTTTTAGTGAATTTGGAGGAAAAAAATTATAGCAAGTAATATATAAAAATCATTAGGTATCTAGTGGTTTAGTACCATGTAATTGATAAATTCCTTGGTGAAATTACTTTTAAGAGGGACATGTTTTAATTTTGAAACATGATATTACCCCCAAATAATATTAATCTTAGGTTTTCATCACATTTACACCTTTTTACACTCATGTGAAAGCCTACCATCTCATAATAATATCTCTAACTATATTTATTAACCATCCATGATCCAACGGGTTTCATTGGGTAATGGGAGATCTTTAATGTAAGTTACGGTCCAATCCTCCTACAACGTTACTTCTTATTTTTATTCTTGATAAAGAAAAATGTAAATATCTGAATTACTAATATAGTGTTTTTGGAGTCTTTTAAATCAATTTGATTCAAATATGATATGTAAAATGAAGAATTTTCTTCGGTGAATATATGGTAATCATGTGGTTTTTCTTTATAGTTCCATCCTCCTTAAATCAAAATAGTGGTAAACTAATTGGAATTATTTTTTTGATGGATTATTTTATTTTTTTTGAATCCCTATTCTTCCTAGGAACTTAAGGATACTATCTATAATATATTTAGGTAGGTGTGCCTCTTCTTCCTTTCCCATTAATATTGAGTTATCCCAATAATGGTTTAGTGGAAAGTGAACATAATTAAAACCAATAGTTTGAAATTAATTTTTTTTTTCAAATATCATTACATGAATAATAATAATTTTAATTACACTCCTAGTATTATTTAGTTTATAATTATTTCATGACATGACGTAAGTTTTTTTCCTAAATTTTTTCTTTCTTAACATTCATATTTCATTAGTTAAAATTTTAAAACATGATAGGGTGTATTCTTTGGTTATTATCATTTATTGGTAAAATTGAATTCATAATTGTATCCATTTCTATATTTTATAATTCAATTATTTATTGTTTCAATGTACATCATTATCCATAGATATTTTCTTAAATATTTGTATATTTTTTTCACATGAGATTGAATGGTACCCTACTTAATGGAATATTTATTAAACACATGTGATGGTTTTTAGTCCATGAATACTAAACTGGTGGTTTATGATTGTTTCTAAATTCCTAATTCTTTATACCAATCCCCTTATTCCTTTATATGGGACACTAAATTTCCTTGACTATTCAGGATTGATTTTATTCCAATGGGATGGGTCACTCATACCCTAATTTTTTTATATACGTCTGCTCATATGTATAGTTTTATATATTTACATCTACGATCTATTAATAGGTACATGTTTTCCACCAATAGCGTATAGACCTGGGATATCATCAAAGAAACCAAGTTGAGGCTTGAATCCTTTATATAGGTATATATCCTCCCATTATAGGGAGTACCGTTTCAATTCCAATGGATATGCCTAAACTCTATGGTATTCTATGTAATTATACATAATCTATTACTATGTATTTATAGTATTTATTGAATACAACATATTTTATTATTGGATATTATGGGTGGTGTAGAAATTTCTTACAGAGTTTTCATACCCATGCCCTACATGGGTCCTTATTCGGTTTGATGTAAACACTTTTATGCACGATCCATCTAATGAAAAAGATATAACCTATGGGAGATAAGAACACACCAAGAGCATGGATCCTATATGACCATTTATGGAACTTTTATTGAATGTAATAGTCGATGAAATTGGGGAAATTATGGATAAATTTTTGAAGAGTTTACATATATAGTTACACAACTTTTGGTCCTTAAATAATGTTCATCTTCTGCTACTTGTGTATAAATTTTTTTCAATGAACCACATTTTTTTAGATATTTTGGATATTTCTTGAAATTTTATAAATTGAAATTCATGAAAATATAATTTCATACTTCTTTTGTCTTATCATGTTTTATCTAATTCTAATTATTATTGGTAGATCTATATTGTCTATGGAATTATTTACTATGATTTTGAGTTCACTCATTACATTAATAAAGTGGGGAACATCACATCCGATTTCCATGAAATTTGACCCTTGACATAAAATCTATTCTTTGTTGACTAGAAGGTGATCTTGAGGTTCTATGATTATGTGGTTTGTGTGTCATATAGGTTTTTTGGTCATAGAAATTATAAAGTATTACTGAGTCCCACTTCATGGGTACTTCATTATGGTACATTAGAGTAGCCAGTAGATATGCCTGTGAAGACTCAGGATGTAACCCATAAATATGTCAACATAGTATTGTTAAGATGGAATATTGGGTTTCCAAGGGTAAAGAATTTATTTTTATTTCTCCTATAGCAAGTACTTAATCCTCTAGTCTTATGTATTATAACAGGCATCAATAGGTTGGCACCAGGAAGATATCATACTCGAAAATTTTCTCTTCAACATATTTTTTATTATATTATTATTTGAATGAGTTGTCTACAAATATTAATTGAAATATTAATAAAAAATAAATGATATTTTCTCACATATTTTTTGGTTAACAATTAGGTAAATAAATATTTATTGTTGATCCCTTTATTGATAACTAATTTATATGTTGGTAATAATGAGTTCTATTTTATGGTATATCCAGATCATGATTAATTACTTATGAAGAAATATTTAAGTATTTGAAATTGTTTAAAAATAGTTATTAAAGGTGTTTACATTTGAAAATAATTCTAGTAAATAAAAGCGAGGGTGAGAAGAATGGGTTTACATTTGACTCATATGGAAAAGGTAAAGCCTTAGGGTTATTTCTTTTTTGAAGTAAATTAATATTGTTCATTACATTAAAATCAAGTATCATTCCAAGACAACCATCACCTTCTATTTAGGAAGGGTTAGATGAGCATGTACTTCTAACTTTAACCACTTTTGATCATCATGTTTTGTTGGGTCTTTCAAAAATTTCTCAAATCCTCAGTCACAGTGCTTCACAAAATGAGCGTATGACCTATGATATTGTAATGACCATGAAATTTTTATAAAAATAAAATTTCTTTTCAAATTAATATATTCTTTATTAAATAATATAGTTATATAAAAATCAGGTTATATTTTCTATTATTATTTTCGACCATTATAAAACTTTTCTATAATATGAGTATTGATCATAAAGATTATTAAACGTCATTAAAATTTTTAATGCAGAGGTTATATAATGATGTCATAAATAGTATATATTTAGGGTTATAATAAAATATAATTGATATAGAAGAAGGAAGTGATGGTATAAAAAGTAGGATCATACCTTATAAGGATCAGTAATTGGGGAAATTTCCCAGTCAGGATAATTGTATCACTAATAGGAGGAGGGGGTGAATCAGTGATAATGTTTTATTTTATATTTCCTTACAAATAAAAAAACATTTCCTTGTATAAAATATTTCTTTGTAGGTTGAAAAAAATCAAACAAAAATCCATTGTAACACACATATTTATAAGATTCACCATTCAATAAGAATAGATATGTCCCGGATATGGTTTGGAAACAATCCAATACCAAAAAATCCACTAGAAAATAATAATTTTTTTGTGGAATACAATTAGTAGGTTTTACCATTACACTCATGTAGCACATTGAAAAAAATTCAACAGCATGCGTTCGTTCTCTAGCACATACAATTTAATACATTGTTTGTTTGAAAAAACATGTTACCTATGATTCTTTAAAAACATCCCAAAATGTTTTCTTTTCACACAAAAACCTTCAAATTCTCACCCAGATGCTAATATGAAAAAAAACTTTGATATAAATATAAAATTTAATTTCTAGTCTCATTGTACCAATATGAATATCCCATTATGATATGCCCATTTCAATTTTTCTAATCCAATTTTCCAACATGGAAAATACATCTCTGCAAGAAAATGATGGAGTCAATTTAGAACACTTTTTTTTAGTCCATACATCTCAATATAGAAATCCCAATCTTATTATCCAGCCTTATACATAGACCATCCATATACAATGAAAAGTATAATGTGATAAATAGATGAATACTATGATCATTGAATATGAAGATTAGCTGAATATGTTGAATTCTTGTCTCTTCTCCTTTTACTACTCACCATAAAAAACTTCATGAAATTATCTAAACACAAGAACTTATTTCTCTCACTTAAACATCAGAGCATCTCACTCTTCCTATATGAACAATAATTCATCATTAGTATCTTCCAAAAAGTATGATGTACTTATTTATTTTTAAAGGATACCCAAGAGTGGTTTTGGAGGGAATCAGAAATGGTTTCCCGCTAAACCAAATTACCAGAATATACATGTCTCCTTGAATTTTGGGTACAATTATGAATTTTTCAACACTTACCAACTCTTATAATTTCATCTAAATTCTTCTAAAATCTTCTAAACACTTTAGCTATATTCTAACATTCCTTTCAAACACCAATCCAATTATAATTTTTCTTTCTGACTTGTTCACTCATATTTAAATAACATGATGTTCTATACAAATTGAATATTTTTATGAAGAAATAGACACCATTATGATTGCTTGATAAAAACATCATTTTAATAATTCAATATCCCATTCTATCACCTTTTTTATCTTCTTCAAGATATCTAATGTATGATTCCAATTATGATTATGATTTGACTCATTATGATGAAGACAAATGTCAATCAACATATTCTTCTTTATCTCTTCTCTTGACTCGGTTTCATAAAAAACAATGTAATTAAAACCATTTAAAATGGTTGAATACATTTTTAATTAAGATATGAATTTATTCTTTATATATTCCACAACATACTCTTATTTTTCTTAGTATTCATAAGTTCCAATAAATTCTTTCTTGGATGATTAAGATTGCATATTGAGTTTGACTGACTGATATCAGTAGCTTCTTCTTCAGCACTATACATATCTTCTAAATATGATACCAATGATTTTTTGGCTCAAAAAATTCTATCCTTGAAAAATATGATGATATACCAAATAAGATGGATTAGTATTCAGTATATTTGACTTTTGAAACTTCCTTCATTCACAGACTTGGGATTTTATCATGAATTACTTCATGAATTTGAATACATTGGAGAAAAACTTTTACATCATCTGACTCACAATGGAAAGTATTGTGACCCCCCATTACGTTAATAACCATATTTATTTACAAATCAACATGAATATGATTTTCCAGAATACAATTGGCCTTAATATAATTGGCATGATTACAATCAGTCTGAATATGATCTCCAACTTATTTTACTATTATCCAAATACGAGTACTCTAAATCAATTAAAATCATCTCTTTCACCCCCTTTCTTTCACCAATCTAGAATAACATGTTCTCTAATAAAATTATGATACTTGTGAAATAAAAATAATCAAAGAATCGTAACATTTAAATCATAGTCATGTAGACTTAGATTCTCTACCATTACTATAAAACCTTTCATTACAAATTTAGTTTTAATCTGATGATCCTTTTTTATAGCTATCCTCTTCTTAATACAACGTATGAGTCATAATTTCAAAAACTGTGGACTCCTGATAGTGATCTTGGAACCGATGCTGAATACAATTCTCATCCTTATGAATTTGGATCCAATATAAAACTTCACTAACTCTTATTTAATATACCATTACAACATTATTTCATCCTTCTATATAAATATTATATTGCTCTATTGACAATAAATATGATCAAAACACAACTTTAGGGCTAACAATCTCCCCCTTTCGGTTTTTTTGAGTCCATACATCAACCACTTCATCCACATTAAAACAATAAGATGTATTATTTTATTTTATTAATTTGTATTCTCTCTATTAATTTCTCTCTACCCCTATTTCTTCTCTCTCCTAATTTCTCTTATCTCTTACAATTATTGAATCTAAAATTTGAAGTGGCCATCGTCGAAAGTATCTTCTGTATTGAAAAATTATTTCATTTCAAGGGGTTAGAGTTTTTCCTCTCAGAGTCTTGAAAATTTTCTTCAACATCTGTATCATATGAGTTTCCTATCAAATAACTTATAACTAAAAAACTCTAAGACTACATGAGAGAACCTGGTGTAGAAAATAGGAGTATATATTCAAGGTGATCAATGTTTTCCATTACACAACTTTCATGCAATACCCTTTTCATGTTTCTTTCAACATTATCATGATTGATAAAAGTATTGAAAGAATTTGTTTATGATAAAATTAACCTTCACCCATATCAACGAACATATCAGATAGTTCAGGTGTATAAAAATTAAACTTTTCGAAACCGCATTACTTTCTTTACAAGAACTGTAATAGGCTCATAAATTCCATCTTCCTTATTTCTACTCCTTGAATCCACTATAAGTTATTATAAATATACCATGATTTTGGGAATAAGAAGGATCCTAAATTATTTCCTAGAAACAAAACATAGAATTAGAGTCCTCTCTAAATCTGGATTTTCGCTTTTTTTCTTGAATGTTTAATTAGAAGTGTTTTCTTCCCTATATTCATTCTTCTTAGATTTTGTAACAATTTTTCCATGGCTATCTTTTTTTGGAAAGATAGTTGATTTTTTTGATATCATTATCGTTTTAATCATGTCCACAATCTATTGATACCTCTTAGTCAACTTTGTTTTATATTTACTTGTATACTTATCCCCTATTATTTCATTGAGTTTTGTTTTTCCTCTAACTTCCAAGACACGTCTACATGTTTTGGATCGATAAATAATAATTCTTTCTTTTCAGACTCAGAAAATATACTTTTTTTAACTTCCAAAACATCTGTATTCTAAGAATTGATAAAATATTTTAAAGACAATAATAAAATAAAAAATCCTTTTTCAATGTTTCCAGGTTCTTTATACATTTAAAAAATAGTTTCCAATGGTTGGAAGCTATTTTCAATCTTAACTCAAACCATCTATGGTTTTTTCAAAACAACAATTTTACACTTATTTTTGCGGATGATTGACTCCCCCTAAAACTTTTCCTTCAAAAACATGTGGAATAATAGTAATGTCATTCATTGAACTAACACGTATTTTATGTTTTTCCAAATCCACCACAATACTACAAGTATCTATAGAAAGAATATTTTCCCTTAAAACTTACATACTGATTGGTGTTGTGAATAAGGTTTTAAATAAATTTTTTGCCCTTTTAATCAGAACCAAAAACCTTTATATTATCAAGGAAAATATTCTTTCCCAACATGGTTTTATTTTCAGCCATATCAGAACCATAAGTAGTAGAAACATTTACATACTGAAGGTATTCTGAAACATTGTAATTATATACTTTTTTTTAATACTGTCCACATAAATAACATTACATGCTTTATTATTTTAATACATGATTCCATCTCACTTATTATCCTTTGAATGTAAATTATGTTGATCCTTCTAAGGTTTACCCTTTCTATAACTTTCACCAAATTCAGTGATAGATATTTTGAAACTATTAACTTTTTTTCTACTTTAAAAATTCATTGTTAGATAAGTTACAACAATATTTAGCCGTCATATTTACCTCTTGATGCTCATTAACTATTGAAATAAACATTTTCTCTTCAAAAACATTTGTAACTTCCTCACTAACATAATATTTAGAAAAAAATATTCTCCTTTTCGATTTTGATAACATATTATATTTCATCTTTGAATATGTTTTTTATTTATCACTGTTTTATTTGAAAGATATTCATGACCTTACTTCCTCTCCTTCACTTTATTCTTCATTAGTTTCTTCTTTATCACCTATTCATAGACAGATGGTATCAAAATTCCCAATGGATTCACATCTAAAACATATCAAGGTATGTTTCCCTTTGTAACTTCATGTACCTTTTTTCAAATTTTTATAAAATAAGGATAAAAATTCATCATGACTGCCACATACCTTATTTTTTGAATTAGAATCTATTGCTTCTTCTTATTCAAGAATATTCATTGAATTTTCCTAATTGTTGGATTTTAAAGACATTTCTCTATTAGATTATAATTTTCACTTCATAAATTTTCCCATCTCATCTCATATATGTTGATATTACTATAAAAGTCAATCAGAGATAATGTTTAGGATATCTATATTCCAACTAAAAAACATTGGCATTAAAATGTTTTGGAATAATTTTCAAGATATTTTCAACAATATTAGCATCTTCAAATCTTTCAAAAAGGCTTCTGATAGTGCTAAAAATTTCATTCACCCTAGTAAATAAGTCACCAACAGATTCATACTCACCAATATCAAGATCTTCATACTTCAATCTCTATATCTATAACTTTTCCTTTTTCACTTTTTTATTTCCTTAATAAAGGTTATTCATCTTATCCAAGATAAATTTGGTTGTGGAAACTAATTTTTCTGATATAAACTCACTTTTATAAAGTAATGAGAGTAAATAATTCTTAGCTCTTCCATCATTATTAATATTTTCCATATCAGAATTTTTGAGATGAACGTTCTCAATACATGGAGAGAAACTATCAATAACAGCTCTTGAAACATCATACCCAAGAGACCTATGATATTGAAGCATTAATCCATTACATATATTGTAATTCCAATCATTTAGGATCTAAATACCCTTATTATACACACAATACATATATTCCATCACAACTACATTTTCAAAAACATTATCAAAGGATAAATGAATTGAACCATGACTTTAATACCACTTGAAAGTGCCTAGTCCAGATAATTGTATCACTAAGAGGGGGATGGGGTGAGATAACTTTTTCTTTTATGTTTTCTTTGAAAATGAAACAGCCTTCTCCTACAATTTAATATTTCAGACCCTACTAAAATAATAAAACAAACATCCAAAGGAACAAAATTATTGATAAGGATCATTGTTCAATAAAAATAGCTGTGTCCTTGGAATGGTTTGGAAACAATCCAATACAATATAATCAACTAGAAAAAAACCTTTTGTGAGGAATATAACAAGTATGATATACCCTTACACTTCTATTGAAATTTGAAAGTAATCCTACAGTGCGTGTGCTTTCTCTAGATAAAATGGTGTAATATAATGTTTTTAACAAAACATGTTACCGATGATTCTTTAAAAACATAAAAAAATGTATTATTTTCAAAAAAAAATTCTTTCCTATAAGTTGGTAAGAAAAACAAGGAATTTGATATAAATCTCTAATTCAATTTCCAGTCTGATTCTCCCAATGTGATTCGCCAAGTATGATCTACCCAGTCTAATTATTCTAATCTGATTTCCCAATATAGAAAATATATCCTTATAAGAAGGGGATTTAGTCATATCAGAACAACTCCTTCTCAATCAAGAAATCTCAATAAATAAATCCTAATCCAATTTTACACCTTGATACAATGACCATCAAAATACAAAGACAAGTAAAATGTGATAAAAAACTGAATACAATGATCATTGAATGCAGTGATCAACTGTATACCTTGAAATCTTGTCTCTTATCCTTTAAATTTTCTCTATTGAAACTTATAAAACTAAAATCAATTTGAAAACATCTTTCTCTACTTTAATCTTCGAATCTTCTCTCTCTTCCTCTCTAAATAGTACATCATCATCAGAATCCCCCAATAATTAAAATGTACTTATTTTCTTTTATAGGTGTCCCAAGTGTTTTTTTGGTGAGAATATGAAATGGTTTACCACTCAAACAAAATAACCAAATTTACATGTCTCCATGAATTTAGAATACATTTCTGACATCTTAAATGATTCTTTAGTCTTCTCATTTCTTCTCAATTCTTATCAAATCTTATAAACACTTCATATCTCTTCTGAATTTATTTTCAAACACCAATTCAATTCCGATTTCCCATTTTGATTTGTTCACACATATTTCATCAACACGATGATCTTTACCAATTGAATATTTATATGAAGAATTAGACACCATTCGTATTTCTTGATACAAACATATTATTCTATCTTCAATCTCCCCTTCCAATACTTTTGTATCTCCTCCAAGATTTTTGATGTCTAATTTTAATTCTGATTACGATTTGTATCATTATGATGATGACAAATGTAAATCAATAGATTATTCTTCATCTCTTGTCGTGACCCACTCGAAAGAAAAATGAAGTAATTAAACCCATTTCAAAGAGTTGAATACATATTTGATTAAGCTCTGCATTTATTCCTCATAAAGGTCATCACATTCTATTCTTTATCTTTACATTCTTAAGTTCTAATGAATTATTTCTCTGATGATTACGATCACTTGTTAGGTATGATAGACTAGAAAAAAAACCACTTCTTCGAAACATTCATTCTCTTATAAATACGATACTAATGACTTTATTAAGAAAACAATTATATCTCTATTGAATATGACGATATACCAAAAATAGTGGATTGGTATTCAATATCTTTGACTATAGCAACCTCCTTTATTTACAAACTCATGCTTGTATCATGACTTCCATAATGAATTTGAATATATTTCAGATATGACTCATCGTCATCTGACTCACAAGGGAAAGTATTGTGACCACCCATTCCTCCAGTAACCATTTTTCATTCTAACACTTCCTGAATATGATTTTATAGAATACAACTAGCCTTAGTAAGATTTTCCTAATTATGATCAGGTTGAATATGATATCCAATATATTTTTATTATATCTAGATACGATCAATCTAAATTGATTAGTCTTATCACTTTCACCCACATGTTTTTCATAAATATTTCATCACATGTTCTCTAAAAAACATATGATATTTGTGAAATACAAATAAATAAGGAATCATCACATTTAAAATGTAGTAATGCAGACTCCAATTATCCACCATTACGATCAAGCCTTTCATTCTGGATTCAGTGTGAATCCAATGATCCTTTTCTTCTAGCTATCCTATCCTCAATAAAATGCTTGAGTTAGAATTTCTGAATCTATGGACTCAGGCCGATGATCTTGTATCTGATGTTGAATACGATAATAATCCTTATGATATTGGATCCAATAGACAACTTCACCTATTTTTATTTAATCTACATTTTAAATATTTTTTCTTCCTTCAAATTAAAATGCAGATTGATCTATAGACCACAAATAAAATCAAAACATATATTTGGGCCTAATAATATCACCATTTGTGTTTATTGTCAATAATTACTTCAATCACCTCAACCACTTCAAAATAATAAGTTGTATTGTTTTCTTTTATCATATTTTCTTCTCTCCATTCATTTATTTCTACCCTTATTTCTTTTCCCTCCCTATTCTCTTATCTCTCCCACTTATTAGAAATAATAATGAAAATGGACATACTGAAAACTTTCTTCCATATTAAAAAAAGATTTCATTTTATGGCATTGGGTTCTTTTTTCTACGAGTCATGAAACTTTTCTTCAACATAGGTATCACATGGGTTTCTTAATAAAGGCCTTTAACTAAACAACTCTAAGTATTCATGGGTAAACCTAGTATAGAAAATAAGAGTGTATAATCATGGTGATCAATGTTTTCCATAACAAAACATTCATGTAATACCCTTTTCATGTTTATTTTAACATTCTCGTGACTGGGTAAATTCATGAAAGAATTTTTTTAAGATAAAATTAACCCACACCAATCTCAAAAAACATATAATAATGTTCAGGTTTATTAAAACAGCACTTTTCAAAACCTCATTTATTTTATAACCCCATTTATTTATTTTGAAAGAGTATTAATAGACTCATTAATTCCATCTTTCTTATTTGAACTCTTTAAATTAAACAAAAGTTAGTAAAAAAATACACAGATATTGGGAGTAAAAAGGAACCTCAATTGTTTTTTAGAAAAACAATTGGACTAAGAGTCCTCTCTCAGTCTTGAATTTTTCTTATTTTTCATATATTTTTCATTGGACATGTTTTATTCTTTCTTTTCATCATTATTATATCTTGTAACAAATTTTCCATGCCTTTATTTTGTATTGGTAAGATAGTTGAACAACTTTTTATATCATTTCCTTCCCAATCATATCCACAATCCATTAATACATTTTTTTAAATAGTGGCTCTATATTTGGAAGTATCTATATTATAATATTATTTTAGTGATTTTTGTTCTTCCTCTAACTTACTAGACATGTCAGCATGTTCTGGCTCGATAACTAAAGATTATTTCTTTTTAGACATAGTAAATATATTTTTCTTAACTTCCAAAACAACCAGCTTCTGATAATTGTTCAAAAACGTTTTTTGATTTTGTAACAAATAAAGACATCCTTTTGAAAGGTTTCTTGGTTCTTTAAACCTTTCAAAAATAGTTTATAGTTATTGGAACCTATTTTATATCTTTACTCCAACCTTCAAAGGATTATTCAAAACAACATTGTTATAATTATTTCTTTCAAGAGATTGACTCCCCCTCAAAATTCTCTTTCCATAAACTATGGAATAATATTAATGTTGTCGGTTGAACCAATAAATATTTTATGTATGTCCAAATTCACCCTAATACGAGTAATATCCATAGAAAGAATATTTTCCACTAAAATTTCCATAATGACTGGAGTTGTAAATACATTTATTAGAAACTTTATTTTCCTTCTTATATAAACCACTATCCATTCTGTTATCAATTGAAATATTTTTTATCATCATGGTTTTATTTTCATTCTTATCAGAACCATAACTAATAGAATTTGTTTTGGACTTATGGTATTTTGAATCTTCCAGATTCGCCACTTTCTTAAACATGACCAAATTCATAACTTTCTTAACTTTCTTCTTTTCATAAAAATATCTAGATATATTATCAAACATTTATGGAAACTTTTATTGATCCTTCTTAAGTTTAGCCATTCCATAAAATTCAACAAATTCAGAGATAGTGTTTTTGAAATGTGTACCTTTTTGTTCAAATTTTAATAGTCTTCATTTGATGAGTTTAAAACCTTCTTATTTACCTTATAACTTTACCTCTATATGCTCATTAAATATTTCAATAAATGTGTTCTCTTCAACACCATTTGTAATATACTCACTAGAAAAATCCTTAGACAAAAATATTCTCCATTTTTATTTAGAGAAATTATTATATTTACTCTGGGAATAGGATTCTTATTTATGAACAATTTTCTTCTAAGTTCATCTTAACCTTTTTAATTATTCTTCAATTTATTCTTCACCACTTTCTTCTTCATAACCTCTGAAAAAAAAATAACCAATGAATCCATATCTAAAAATTTCAATAGATGTTTCCCTTTGTACCACCATATACCCTTTTTCATATTTTTAGAAAAAAAGAATAAAATTTTATATAGATTTTTACATACCTCATTTTTAGAATTAGAATCTCCTGCTTCTTATTCTTCAAGAATATTATTTAACATTCATTATTAGTGGATTCAAAATGAATTTCTCTACAATATTTTGTATTTCCCCCATACATTTCTCCATTCTCATATCATATGTTATAAGAGTTCTTTTAAAGTCATATATAGATAACATATCATGATCTCTATCTGGAAATGAATAATCTTTTGTATCAAAATTATTGAGATTAATTTTCAAGATCTTTTAATCAATATTAGAATATTATAACTTTTTACCAGGGCCTCTCATAGTGATAATAGTGTCTTTCACCCAAGTTAATAAGTCACAAACAGATTCATGCTCACCAATATTTAAATCTTCACACATCAATATCCATATTTTAAAATTTTCATTTTTCTCTTTTGTATTTCCTTCATAAATGTTTTTCAGCTTATTACAAATAAATTTGATAGTGTAAATTCCTTTTACTCTTACAAATTCACTTTTAGAAAGTGATCCATAGATAATGTATCCAGATCCGAATCTTCCAATGAAGAAACTTTTGCATCAAAATTACTGAGAATAATTATCAAGATATTTTAAACAATATTACAATCTAATAACTTTTTAGAAAGGCCTATCATAGTGATAAATATTACATTCACATAGCTAAATAAGTCACAAAAATATTCATACTCATCAATCTTCATATCTTCATACTTCAATCTCCAAATTTGAAAATTTTCAATTTTCACTTTTGTATTGCCTTCATAAATGTTATTCAGCTTATCCCAGATACCTTTGATGGTGGAAACTATTTTTATGCTTACAAATTCACTCTCTGAAACTGATTAAAGTAAAGTATTATTATATCTTCTATCATTATAAAGTTTTCCTTATCATGATTTGTGAGAGGATCATAATCAATATGAGAGTGAAACCATCTTTAACAACTCTTGAAACGTCATACCCAAGAGACATAAGATATAGATGCATTCTTCCTTTATAGATATGATAATTACAGTCATTTGAGAGTGGAATTCCCTTAATTTTCACACAATTCATATATTCCACCACAACTAATTTTTCAAAAACATTAGCCAAGAATAAGTGTAGGGAACCTTTCCATTAATTCCACATGAAAGTGCCTTGTCAAGTTAGTTTTATCACTGAGCGGGGGAGGGGTGAATCATTGATAACTTTTTCTTTAATGTTTCCTCGAAAATGTAAAAAACATTCGCCTCCTGTTAAAGATTTACTTCCCTACTGAAAAAATCAAACACACATCCACAAGAACACAAGTATTTACAAGGTTTAATATTTAATAAGAATAACTATCTCATTAGTATAGTTTGGAAACAATCCAATACGATATAATACACTAGAAAACAATTTTTTTGTGGAATACAATGAGTAGGATATAACCTTACACTCTTCTAAAAAATTGAAAACAATCCCATAGTGTGTGTGATTTCTCTAGTAAAAATGATATAATAAAAATTTTAAGTAACAAAAAATGTTACATTTTCATCTTTATCAGCATCTAAAAATGTTTTCTTCTCAAAAACAATTATTCACATTATTCCCCAGAAGCTAGTAAGAACAAAAAAGACTTTGATATAAAACTACAATCTAATTTTTAGTCTGATTCTCCCAATACAGTTCTCCCATTTCAATATTCTTAGTCCAATTATTAGAATCCAATTTCTCAATAGATAAAATATATTTATACAAGAATACAATTGATTTAATTCAAAACACATCATTCTCAGTGTAGAAATCTCAATATAGAAATCCTGATCCAATTTCAAGCCTGATATAATGACCATCTAAATACAATGACAATTAGAATGTGATAAATTGCAGAATACGATGATCACAGAATATGATGATCGTTATAATATATTGCAATCTTGTCTCTCCTCCCCTCACATATCTCCATTGAAACTTCTTCATCTTAGCTCAATACAAAATATTATTTCTCTCTCTTAAACTTCAGATCTTCTCTCTCTTCCTCACTAAAAAATATATCATCATTTAAATCCTGAAAAAAGTAAAATGTACATCTTTCATTTTATAGGTTACCCAAGAGTTGTTTTGCAAGGAATATAAAATGGTTTCCCTATCATCCAAATTATAGAAATTTACTTGTCTCCATGAATTTTAGATACATTTTTGTATTCATTGATGCAATTTAATTCTTAACAATTCTTATTGATTATTTTATAATACTTTACACACTTCAGATCTCTTCTGACTTTATTTTGAAACACCAATCTGATTCCTATTTCCCATTTCAATTTGTTCACTATTATTTCTTCAATATGATGCTCTGTATAAATTGAATATTTGTGTGAAGAAATAGACACCATTATAATTTCTCGATACAAACATATTCTTCTAAAGTCAAGCTACCCTTTCATATACTTTTTTATCTCTTTCAAGATCTTTGAAGTCTGATTCCAATTCTGATTATGATTTATGTCATTATGATGAAGACAAATGAAAATCAGTAGATTATTCTTCATCTATTCTCTTAACACACTTGAATGAAAAAAATTAATTCAACCAATTTAAAATGGTTGACTCTATTTTTTTAAGATCTAAATTCATCATTATTATAAGTTACCACATACCCTTAATTTTCTTTTCATTATTCAGTTCCAATCAATTCTTTCAATGATGATTACGATCACATACCAAGTCTGGTGCACTGGTATCAAAAACTTCTTCTTCAGTACCGTTCTTCTCTTCTAATTATTGTACTAATGAATTTTATACAGAAATAATTATATCTCTGATGAATAAGGTGATATACCAAATAAGATGGATCAGTGTTTAGTAGATTCGACTTCAATAACATCTTTCATTCACAAACTTGTGATTGTATCATGACTTGTTTCATGGATTTAAATACATTTGAGATCATCTTCAACAACTTCTGACGCACAATAAAATTTATTGTGACCTCCAATTACTCCAGTAAGTATATTTATTTTTAACATAGCCTAAATTTGATCTTTCACAATATAATTGGCCTTAATACAATTTTCTTGATAATGATCAATGTTAATATGATCTCCAATATTTTTTTTATCCAGATAAAATCAATCTAAATTGATTAGAAACATCTCTTTCACTCCCCTTTCATTCATCAATATTTTATCATAAGTTCTCTAAAAAAATTATTATATTTGTGAAATATAAATCATCAAAGAATCATAACATTTAAATTATAGTCATGAAGACTCTAATTCTCATCTATTATGATCAAACCTTTCAATCCAGATTCAGTGTGAATCTAACAAGACTTTTATTCAAGATAGCCTCTCCCCAATGTGATGTTTAAGTTAGAATTTTATAATCTATTGACCCATGATGATGATCCAAAATATGATTCTAAATATGATTATCATCCTTATGATTTTGTATCCAATAGACAACTTCATTCAATGTTCATCTATCTAGATTTTCAGCATTATTTCTTCCTTAAACACAATAAACAGATTGATTTATTAACAACACATACCATCACGACAAAAAATTGGGCTTAACAATTGGAGATTCCATAGGAGTTAGAATCACTGTGCTTCACCCTTCAATAATCATAAGAAGATATTGAATAAATGAAAGGTATACAGAATGTTTTATAGGATAAGTTCACGGTTATAGATATCACCACCCAAACTATGTCTTTTAAACCACCATAAGAATGTACTACCATCACACCCATTACCCTTAGGGTGTATACTAGTGTAATAAGGGGATGTGTATATAAAGAATAATAGATAGTAAAATTACACATTTTATGTAATATTTTTTTTCACTAATCACAACTCTTACTTATCAACCTTATATATAAAATAAAATACTTCCAAATAGATAATGAAAATGATAGAATTGATATTTGGAAGAAATAAACTGATTTTTTTGAATGATATATATGTTTAATTTTATTGAAATAAATTTTCTGAAAATGTTAGCAATTTGAAATAATTTTTTATTTTCATATAAATATTATATAATTAGTAATTAATCATTTATAAATAATTAAATAATTTTTTTCTATCATAAGATGGTTTTATAAATTATAGAAATTTTATCATGTAATATTATAAATAATTTTTATTAAACAATAATTTTATTTTTAAAAATAAAATTTTCATGTATTAAATTGTTTTTTTATAAAATAAATTATATTTTCAAATTTTTCACATCAAAAATAGCCAATGGTGAATTTTTCATAATTTTCTGAGACTGGAAATTTTGGGTAACAATTAAATACAATATAAATATGTGGTATGTATTATGACATCACAATGCCCCATAAAATGATGCAATAAATGATAGAAAGGAAGTTTTCAATATGAAATAGTATTTTTCAATAAAATAATTTTTTTAATGTGATAATATTATTTTCAAAAATATATAAATATCCTTCCAAACCCTAATGTATATTTTAGTATTTAAAAGCATTTCATTATGAACATGGATCACTTCCACCTCATCAATGGAATTAGTCATCAAATTTTGACCCATTATACATTAAAATAATTAAAAATAGTAACCTTTATTAAAAACCATGGGTGATCAATTTGTTTGTGAATATTTGTGACTTAGAGTCCAAAACCTATGGTTAGAAATTAATAGAGAACCCCCTCTATTTTTCTTTAAATACCCACTCCTTATCCCATTACTCTATATTACAAACCCATTGATCATGAATTTACTCTCCCTATACCTTTAAAAAACTCTCATAATGTTTTTCTGAATTCCCAATTATCTCTTACTAAGAGTTAATAAGAATCCTATTATGACTGGGGATTCGCTTCGTCTTTCTCTTCATTCAAGTGATTCCTTTTTAATAAGCCTATTGAATCTAGATTAATTATGTGTTCACATGTTTATAAATATAAATTTAATATATAATTGGTGTTATAGTAATGATAGATTATTTATCCCCTCTCATTATAAACATTACCTAATTTGTTACTATGCCTAAGTAAGGGGTTCTCTCTGTCCACTTTTCCATGCAAGAACTTTATTTTTATTAGGTCTTTTACTTATCTTTTGGCCATGTTTTCATGAGTTTTCTTAAATTAAATTACTATCTTTATGATTATAATATAATTATATAGGACCATTAAATCTCATTAATCACTTCACCGATATTTTATATACACCTGTTATGATTTCAAAAATCATCCCATGAATTTCTATGCCTTACATTTGTAATGTGAATGCCCAAACTTATTTTTATTATAAGGTATTCACCTATCTATAATTATCATTTATTTATTCGGTAATTCTATGTATGTAACCCACATTACATAATGATTGGTTTAAAATTATGAAATACATTCTTATATTATATGATCAATATGGAACACATACTATTAGACAATATAAAGGGTATACCCTGATAGTGATTCAATGCATTGGGTAATGTTTTCATCTCATGTGATACCATGTATGGTGCATGAGATGTTAACCTAAGCACACTATGTTATGATTTCTTGTTATTTATCTTTTACTTATTCTAATCAATTTACATTTTTTGTTTTTTCTACATTCTTATGATACTGGGATTTTATGAAGTTTTTTTCTCATTACATGACTCCATGTTGGTATTTATGATTATTACCACTTTACGTTATCATGATATGTCTATTTATGGGCATGTATTATTTATAATCATTTTAGGCATTTATTTTTCCCTTACTCTACTTTATTTATCACCCATTTATTTATATGTCCCACGACTATGCTTCGAAGTATTAAATGTTAAATAGAAACTATGATAACTTTACAGAGTTTTAAATATTGGTGTTTTATTTTTTGTTAATGGTTTATGCATTTAATTTCCAAATGACACTATACATATCATTCTTCTATGAATGTATTATATAGATCTATAGGTTAAAAATCATAAAATAAAATTCATTAGAAATATGGGTTGTTATATTGGGTATCAGAATAAAATCTATTTCTTTTTGGGGATTAGGAAAAGAATAAATTAGTAAAAACCATAGGGATATGTCTAAGTTTAAAAAACCATGATGGTTAGGTAATGTATATAGTGATTGGTTTCCAAGAAATTAAATCCCTTTCTGGATACTATATGTGGATGTTGCCCAAGCATAGATGTACCTAGGGTAATTACCTTAAAAGGGATCATTGGTTATTAAGTCAACCTGTACTAGGTATATGATAAAGAGGCATTTTTGTACACTTGGTTTCATATTCCCAAGAGATATTATTTAATAAATTCACAAGATCTTCATGAACCATTATGAATGAATTGAATAGATTGTAATGTTTTTTAACTTAATAGTATAATTTCCATTGATAACCGAGATTAAAGAGAATAAATCCATGAGATGTGATGAATATGTCATATATAGGTAATTCTCTTTATGTTCATAGTTTCCCTTTTATATACTTAATAGTTTGTGTATTCACATCCCTATGTATATTTTGGATATTTTAAATGACTTGAAACTTGATAAAATAGTGAATAGTGTTCAAATTATCCATTCATGAACTTTAAATTTCCCATACTATTATTTCTCAATGCATTCTTTCACATTATACATGTCTAGTAGAACTTTTGAAACACTACCACAAAGCATTAAAGTTGTTTCATCGGTAAAAATGGGAAATGGTGAAATTATTGCATCCCAAGTATATAAATCCTCTATGATAAATATTTATTGGATTAATTTATTATAATATCATGTTATACTACGTTTAAAATAATTTTATTGTATTATTTTCATGGATTGGATATCCATGTATAGAGCCAAAATAAAATGACAAGGGGTGAAAATAACATTTCATATCTCAAATTGACCACCAATCTTATACAAGATTAAGGATGTGAATAAATATCCCTTTAAAACCCTATCTAAATCCTCAATATTATTTCTCTATGAGTAGGATTATCTAAATCAAATGATTAAGGCAAAGGAAAAGATCATCCTTGATAAAAAGTTTATAGTAAGAGTGTGTGATGATGTGTTCCCTGAAGAGCTACTTGGTATTCCATCCAACTGAGAGTTTTTTTCTTAATAAAAATGATACCCAGAGCTTTGATAATTTCCAATACTCCATATAGAATGTACTCTATTGAACAAAAAGGGTAAAACAAAAAACTACAAGATAATCTTGATAAAGGTTTTATAATCCTAATTGCTTCACCATGGATAAAGATTGTCCTTTTTGTCAAGAAAAGGATAGATCAATGCATCTCTACACTGACTATCATAAACCTAAAAAGATTATTGTAATGAACAAGTATCCCCTTCTACATATTTATGACTTGTTTAATTATCCATGGGGAGCCCAATAGACTCTATGGTGGATATTTGGTCAAGATATTATATTGTAATGTTGAAGGAGGATATTCCCAAGACTACTTCTCATATAATATACCAACACATTGAGTACATAGTAATTCCATTTAGACATACTAATGATCATGAAATCTCATGGATAGGATGAATATATTTTTAATAAATTACCCTAAAAATTATTATAGTATTCATAGACTATATTTTCATATACTTTAAACAAAATGAGGAAGATGATGAGAATTTGAATACTGTGCTAGATAATGAGAAAAGGTAAGATATATGAGATGTAAAATAAATGTGTGTTTCTTATTGAGAAAGTAATTTTCATGGTAAATTTTATCTCAAATAATGGGATATCGATGGATACTTTGAATAAAAAGGTGGTTGAAGAATGATCCAGACCAAAATCTATAACCAAGGACTATAATTTATTAGATTAGATCAGTACTAACACCATTTTGTGAGAATATTCTCATGATTTTCAAAAATGATAACCACGAAAACATTGAAGGGGTTAATGTTTTTCTAGAAAATTGACCGTGGGGAGATATTAAAAGAGTTAAAAAAGAGGATAGTCACGACATCCATACTCACACTCTCCATAATTGTGGAAGGATTTGTGATCTATAATGATGCATCCAAGAAAGTTTGTTGTTGTGTACTGAGGAGAAATGATAATGTGATAGCCTATGGCTCCTAGTAATTTAAGTTACATGATATGAAGAACCTGTTGTACGATCCAGAGTTGGTTGAAGTGATCCTCATATTAAAGATTTTATGACATTGTCTCTTTGGGGAGATGTGAAACATATATACTCATAAAAATTAACTCAATTATATATTAACAAAAATTGAGATCAATATTCACCAATGGAGGAGGTTAGAACAGATGAAGGATTATTATTGTTTAATTAATTCTATCCTAGGAAGGTGAATAATGTGCCATATTCTCTATGTAGAAAGGATTGTAAAAAAATACATGATATGGATGAAGATTGATCTAATCATAATAGACATATAAATTATGAACATGAGAATCATAAAATTAATTCAATCCCACCATGAACAAATAAAAAATAAAACATCCATTATTAAGATGATTGTGGAGGCCTAGAAAGATCATGCAGAGCTACAATGGAGGGTATAAAATATTAAGGAGTTATAATTAACGAAATTTAGAGTTATAAGTTTTTAATCTGGATATGGATCCCATAGAATTAAAAATTGAAGTGGGAACTTATGGATGATTTACATATCCCATCCATGTCACAACCTGTCCCCCTGGGCCCATGTCGTGACTACCCCAAGCCCGCCTTCAATAGGCCAAGGGTTGGCGACTAGAACTGGAAATGCGTATACCTAAAAAGGAAGGAATTGACTTTAAAATTGTTCAATCACATAGTCCAAGAACAAAAAAAATATGCAACCATGAAGTAAAACTGTAGTAGTAAAAGTGTGTACTAAAAGTAAGGGGACATAATACAAGCCCAAATTGAAGATACAACTACAACTGAAAAACAAAAACATCTTATGCGATCGTTCACCATGGATCCTACCTAAAGGGTTGGTACAACTCATCTCCATAGTATTCCACATCATCCAGTCTCCTCTGTGTACCGCCTAGACCTAGCCCCCTCAAGTTTCTTCTAAGATGCTCGTCATCTGCACCAGACACAACAAGGTGTGGCCGAAGCCCGTGCAGGGGTGTGTATAACAATACCCAGTAGGGACTCTGATACCCATGAAGGTCTCTCAAAAATCTAAAGAGGAAAGCATTAAATGAAATACCATAAATTTAAAATCACAAATCATGATATAAATCATGAAGCACAAAGAAATAGATACAACTTACTCTAATGGTAAAACTTCAAGGTTACCGGGACAGGGATGACTAGTCATAAAGCTAGATCATCCTATCCATAGTAGCTCTACTACTGAACCATATAGTTCACTGTATGTCGAACCATATTAGTCGCTAGATTCTATCCTATATTGATCACTGGTGTTGACCCGTGTTGGTCGCTAGATGCTGACCCATATTGGTTGCTGGTGTTGACCCATCTTGGCCAGTAGTGCAGACTTGTATTGTTCGCTGGTGCTGACCCATATTGGTCGCTGGTGCTGACACATATTGGTAACTGGTATCAAGGTAGGGATTATTAGACGTACAGATAGATCATCCCACACTAGAGTTTCTGATGCTGACCCGCAATGGTTTCTCTTCTTCTTCATGTCAGATCTAGACACTGTATTCCCACATGAAACACACCTGATTTATGGAAGACTCTACTCCTCAATCCATCAGTCATATTTCAACTGATATTAAGTCCCACAAAAATCATAACCAAGGGACCACCCTGTCATAGGGGTCCCTAGGTGATAGATGACGCGTCGATCAGACATCAGACGTATGAGATATATGTAATTTTATAAAACGGGCCTGATTGGATTGAAGTCTAATCCTACCCAGGCCACATGTTAAACTCCATCAAACCTCACATAGAGTATCTCCGACAGACCGTCTTGTCACAAGGGTCCTTATTCCATAGACGACACCTTGACCAGACACCCATTCTGTTAGTTACACCCCTTTATGTGAAACGAGGGTGATCGCATCTCGGTCTCGCCTGCCTCGGTCGGGCCCGCCAGAATATGCCAATGGGACCACTTCCCAAAAGGGGTCCCAACACCACTGACGGTGTGTTAAACAAACACCCTATTTTTTAGTTATAAGTTTCTCTTTATTCAGGGGTCGGTTGAATCGGAGTCCGATCTGACTCGGTCAGGCAGACATGATGCAACAGGTCCTAGGGTCTAGCTGTCTATGCTAGGGTACGACCTGTTAATGGTCTTCCCGGTTCACTGGGTCTGGACCATCATGGTTAGCATGACTAGTTTGTGGGCCTGATCCATGGTTATCCAGGCACGCCGGGTGGGGCTCGACCCACCCGCGCTGGCCCACAAGGCTACAGGTCTGGCCCGTTCGGCCAGCCTGCGTATGGTCCAGTCTTCCTGAAGGCGGACCGCTTCACCCAGAAGGCCCTACTATGCAGGGCCGTTTCATCTGAAAAAATGCGAGGTCCGTGCCGACAATCTTGGCCCTATTTCCTTTTTCCATCGTGGTGTGTGACAACACACTGCCTTTCACTACCCGCAAACAATTATCATAGCTCTTCTTCGCCCTCCACCGGCCGCCGCTGGCATAAAGAGCCATCCGTTGTTTCTGCGGGCCACAGGAATGCCACTGTCCTTTCGTGGCCCTCAAACATATTGCCGCCATTTTCTTTGCTCCACCACTAATAACACACCATGTAAAAGTTTAGCAGAGGGTCCTGGCTTTGCTGGTTTTGGCATGTTCCCTCCGCTTTAGCGTTTTAAACATGATGAAAAATTAATAATAAAAAAAGGAAAAATAATCCCTGAGTTTAAGATCCTGCAACAACCATCCACATGATTAGACGAGATGTGGATCAACCTATTAGTTGGTTGATCTATGTTCATTATATTTTTCACGGACGAAAAGGGAGGGACCATCAAAGCACATAACCCTTACTTATTATGACGTGCGTTGCCGCATGTTCGTCCTAGAGGGTTTACGACATCGATGAATCTTCCCGGTTCCTCCCTTTGAAAGACGTTCTTCTCCATTCATTATTACTTTATGGGGTAGATGTGCATCATAGCTTCACCCGAGAATTCTCCTAATCCTTCCTCCTTATTTTTTTGACACTGAAAACTATTTATAGAACCATGCTACTATATTTTCCCAAGGATGAGACATTGCGTTGTTATGTTGCTTCATTTATGAAAAAACAACACAGTTTTTCACCATTAAATTCACTATTACATTGGAGAATATAGGTTATCCAAGTATTTCATTAAAGTGCCCCATCGCCGCATCATCGCTGCCCCACAGCGTCGCCATCCACCATGCAATGAAGAGAAAAGAATAAAATAATAATTTCAAATTATTTTATTATTTTTTCAAAATGAGTAAAAAATAACTTTTCCGCTTGGCCATTTCTAACCAAAGTTATTTAATTTATAGGGGAATATCAGCATTATGGATTCAACGATGTCCTTTAATATTTAATCCGAGCACCAATTCAAATGATAGAAAATGTTTTCCACAAGTTTACTGAAAGTACCTTAAAAAATATTCATAAATTATTAACAGTCACCCTCGACCCAGGCCGGTCGAGGTTTACCTCCGCCTAAAGGGAACACGCCCTCATGATCTCAACCGTACTCTCAGATTTTCAATCGGAGTTTCCTTTTAGAAGTAAATTATTTTACAATAAAATAATTGTTACTTAATTATTTTATTTACGACCAAAAACTAACTTCTATTGGGGGTAGACACATGCCAAATTTATTATCCTCCTACAGAAAGAATACCCTAATGAGTTCAGTGGTGGTATCATATTTTTAATCCTAGTCACCATTCGGGAGTTATAATAATTTGGAAAATAAGATAATTTTAGTTAATTATTTTGTTAACGGTTTTTCTGCTTTCAGGTTTTCTCATTAGAGGCATGTGTCGACTAAACTAAAGTCGCAACTAGGGTAAACATGCCATCCTCAATGCTACAACCCCCTTAGATTTCTGATCTAGGAACCCATTTAATATTTGTTACACTTTTTAGGAAAACAACACACACACGCTATTTTTAAGATTAACACTTTTTTGATGGATCATTTCAGGCACTCCGGGCCTCAGAATCATGTACCGTCAGATTTCCTAAACTCATAAAAATTAAATTTAATTAAGAAAAATTATATGGAATTTAGGGGTCTTTCTATTCTCCCCACCTTAGGTATATATGTCCCCAAAATCCAAATTAATCGTAAATCAAACCAAAGAGGGTATTGAGAACAAATATGAGCTTCTTACTCCCATGTTATTTCCTAGAGGATCCCATGTCCCCCCTGTGAACTCACACAAGTGGGATCAACAGTCCATGAATGAATCGCTCCTATCAATCCACTATCTCCAATAGGAACTCTGTAAAAGTCACTGGATCCTCAAAGTACAACTCATCTTAGGTGATAATGTGTGATGGATCATGCACGCATCTTATCAAATATAACACAAGGAAAACATTATCCACCCTGTGCATCTTTGGTGGAAGAGCTAGGCGGTACACCACCTCTCCATGTTTTTCGAGAATTTGTAAAGGTCTGATGAACCTCGAGGATATCTTTCCACCCTGGCCCAATCACTTCATTCCTTGTTATGGTGAGACCTAAGATAATACGTGGTCCACCTCTTGGAACTCTAGTGGTCTCCATCACCTATCAGCATATGACTTTTGTTGACTCTATGTAGTCTTGATCTGATCTCAGATGACCTGCACCTTCTTAGTGGTAGCCTGTACCATCTCTGGGACCATGAGCGCTAGCTCTCCTAGACCCATCCAGTACAAGGTAGATATTCACGGTCATCATATAACACCTAAAAAGGGGCCATACCAATGGTGGAGTGATAGATGTTTTTTTCATGAACTCCACCAAGGGTAGGTGGTATTCCCAACTGCGACCAAAATCTAGGACACATGCATGAAGCATGTCATCCACGGTATGGATGTTCCACTTAGTCTGACCATCTGTCTGTGGGTGAAAATCTATGTTCAAGTGGAGTTGAGTCCCAAAATCCTCCTGCAATCCTTTCCAAAACTGGGATTTGAAGCTTGCGTCACAGCTGGAGACTATCATTGAATGCAACACGTGAAGTCACATGATCTCCTAAACATAATGATATCCCTAGATCTCTATCGAACCCTTCTCTCGAATTTCCTAGAAGTGATCTGACTTGCTGAGTCGATAAATGATCACCTATATGGTATCATGACCTATGGACGTACATGGTAACCCTGTCACGAAGTCAATTGATATCTCTTCCCACTTCCACTCTAGTATCTCGATGGGTGGGGTTAAGCCTGCTGGTACCTGGTGCTCAACCTTCACTTGCTGGAATGTGAGGCATATAGAAACATAATCCGCCACAACGTTCTTCATCCCTAGACACCAGTACTGATGCAAGATGTCCTGATACATATTCCTCATGCCTAGATGTACTGCAAATGGGGATGTATGGAACTCCCTCAGCACCTACTCCCATAGAACCACTGGTACAACATTACATCCTCTTAAAAGGATAGTGTGCTCTTCACCGTCAGAATATCTGCCAAGTGCATGGCCTGAGGATATCTTAGTACATGTAGTCTCACAACTTCAATCTCTGAGTTTCACCTCCCTGAATTGCTGAAGGAGTGGGGGGGGAAACATCTATTTAGTAGAGGTAGACTGTGTCATCTCTATCCACATAGGATATTTAAAGTGAGGATAACTACTCTAAAGCCTCGTTTATTTGCTGCAAAATCAATCTTCGGCTAAGCTAATCTTCTACTAAGTTCCCCCTATTAGATGTATAGACTATCTCAAAGGCTTAGTCCTGGAGGAACTCTATCCATTTCCAATTTCTCAGGTTTCGGCCGTTTTGGGAGAAGATATACCTGAGACTCTTGTGATCAGAGTAAATAGTAAATTTTTCTCCCAACTATACTCTCATCTCTCGGAGATCCGTAGAAGCCATCTGATATGAAGTTGTAGATATCAATGTTGTTCCTGGGTAGAAGTCAATGTGGAAGTCTACAACTCTTTGAGGTGGTAGTGCTAGGAAATCTTCTGGAATGATTTATTCATACTCTTCCAACACTCTTGGGAACTTTGTACTGGTCTTATCCACCGTGTCGATGGTCATGCAACACATCTGATATGTAATTGGCTACACCCTCCTAAGTGAAAGTCTATCTCGTGGTTCTTTGTTTTCCTTCTCACCAAAATAGGAAAACTGGCCTCCATTTCTGTGTGTATATCACACTATACTTCCCAAGTAGTAAATTTGTGCGTGAACTACTAATAGCCAGTCCGTGACTAGAATGTCATCGTAGGACTTCAACGCCACTACTAGAAGATCCAATATAAAACACTCTCCTCTGAGAGTAAGATCGCAATGTAAGAACCATCGTGTGACCCAAGAATCTCCCTAGAAAGATTATCCAAATGAAAAGGTTGAGCTAAAACTTATTCATAATCTTAGAGTCTCGAACTAATTCTATAGAAGGGAATGAATTTCTAGCACTTGTGTCCATAAGTAATACTGCTAAAGTAGAGAATATACATATTTTATATCATATTATCTCAGAGACGTTAGGATCATGAGCCAATACTACCTGTATCTAGGCCTGTCTCTATCCACCTTCTACATGTGATCATTGTGGACCACACGGGGGTGGTGGTTGTAGTGCCTGGTGACCCTGACCACCTCCCACTACATGTCTTGCAACTGCCTCATCTGCCGACCGGGTGACTCTCATTCTACTTCCACTGCCAATTCCTCGGTGGCCCCTCCACTATCATATGTCCATCCGCGTGGGGAGTCGGACAATCACGAGGCTCTGTGGCCGTTTCCACCCATGAAAAAAGGATCATTACTCACTGGTGGCTACCTCGCCGCCCCCTGAGCCTCACACCACTAACCCTACATCACCCGGTCGACCTCCGGAACGTCTATATTGCTTGGGCTTCTATATCGCTTGGTTACAACCACCTGCAGATGATTTCTCTACCTGTCATCTAGTAGGGGATCACATTGTTGGTTCCTGATCTTCAAGGAATCTCTCCATCAGAAAATCTCTCTCTAGAACCCCACCCTACATCGAGATGCTGAGAGAAAATTTCATAGCTCTAATCTATTGTCAGAGCCCCTGCTCAACGGTCTGGGCCATGAAGTGAGGGTCTTGTACCGTGTTAGTGGAGTATCGGGAGAGGTCAATAAATCTATCAGAGTACTGATCCACAGTTTGGCTTCTCTACTGCAGATTTAACCGCTCCTGAATACTCACTGAGCATAGAGTCGCTGACACAAACTCCACCCTGAAAATTCTCTCAAATTCTGGCCAAGTGGGGGTCATCTCCTCATGTACTTAGAGAATCAAGCCCCACCATTTTCCTATCGAGCCCTGAAGAATGCTATCATCCAAGATCACCATCATCTCTGTGGGTGTCTTTAATAAGTGAAAGACCCGCAAAACTGCCTCCAGCTAGTCTTCTACTTCCTAGGAGTTTGTCTATCCTTGAAACCTAGGATGCCTATGTCTTTGGAACTTAAGAAACATGCTAATACGACATGAATAAGCCACTAGTAGCATAGGATTGTCAATGGGTGGTGGTGTTGCTGGTACACCACCTGAAGGTGCCATCATTGTGAGTGGTCCCTATACCAATGTCTCGTTGCTAGGGGGGCCACTGTCATGATATTTAACCGGAATCCTGGATAGCTATCTTGGTCGAGGAATCCTATAAGAAACAGATGTCCCATAGTCAATAAATTATACCTACTGATATTACTCAAGAAAGATCAAGAAAACTTTTTAAAACATTAGAAACCATTTTTTTCATGTTCCAAGTCATAAAATAGAATACATGGTCCTGCTGTATGGATATGTCGACTGGCGCACCAACACTAGACACCTTTTACTGAATACCAAAATCAAGACACTTTATACAATTTCCTCATTAAAAGTAGACTCTTAGTTCTTATGGTATAACCAACCTCCCTTTGATAACAATTTGTCACAACCCGTCCCCCAGGGCCCATTCTGTGACTACCCCAATCCCGCCCTCCATAGGCCAGAGGTTGGTGACTAGCACCAGAAACACATATCCCTAAAACTGGAAGTCATTTCCTTTAAAACTATTCAAACACATAATCTAAGAACACAACAGGATGCAACCACAAAGTAAAACTGTAGTAGTAAAAGTGTGTAATGATTGTTAGGGGATGAAATACATGCACAACTGGAAGATACAACTATAAATAAAGAAATATAAACAACTCCTATGATCATTCACCAAGTATCCTACATGAAGGGAAGACTCAGCTCATCTCCATATATCTCCACATTATCCAAGCTCCTCCTTGTACAACCTGGACCTACCTCCCTCAAGTCTCAGCCATGTTTCTCTTCGTCTGCACAGGACACAATAAGGTGTAGGTATATCCCATGAATGGGTGAGTATAAAAATACCTAGTAAAGAAATAAAGACCTTTGAAGGTCTCTTATTTATCCATAAAGGAAAAAATCTCAAGAAATACCACAAAGGCAATATCACAAGAATGATCTAAATCATGAAGCACAAAGAAAAAGAGACAGCTCATTCTAACAGAATAACTTCAAGGTTACTAGGATAGGGATGTATAGTTGTAAAGCTAGATCATCATATATATAGTAACTCTACTGTGGATCGATATAGGTCATTATATGATGACACGTATTGGTCTCTAGATGCAGACCCGTAATGGTTGCTGGACTTGACCTGTGTTGGTCAGTAGATGATGACCCGTTTTGGTCACTGATCCTGACCCGTATTGGTCATTGGTGATGAACCATATTGGTCGCTGGTGTAGACTCATATTGGCCACTAGTACTGAGGTAGGGATGATTAGTCATACAGCTAGATCATCACACTCTAGAGTTTCTCATGCTGACCCGCATTGGTCGCTCTTCTTCTTCATGTCACAGCCAGCCACAATATTCTTGCCAGAACCACGCCTAATCTCTGAAGACTCTGAACTTCAATCCATCAGTCATATTTCATTTGGTAAAAAGTCCCAAAAAATTCATACCCAAGGGAAAACCCCAACATAGGGGTCTCAACATGACAGATGACACGTCAATCAGATACCCAGTCTCTGAGATATGGGCACATTCGTAAAAAGGGCCCTATTGGATTCAAGTCTGATCCAACACAGGTAACATGTAAAACTTCTTCATAACTCAATTAGAGTATCTCCAAAGGACCTCCCTATCACAATGGTCCTCATTACACTATTGGAACGTCAATCGGATGCCCGATCTTTTAGTTGCACCCCTTTCCGTGAAACATGGCTGATCGCACCTAGGTCTATCACAGCTCAATTGGTGTTGTTGAAATTAATATACCAAATGGACTACTTCTCAAATGGGGTCCCAACTCCATTGACGGGATGTCAAACAGACACCCGGTTCGTCAGTTATGGGCATTTAATTATTCGGGGGTCGGTTGGGTCTAGGTCCGGTCCCACTCAATCAGCCCAGCCCGACGCAATGGTCCGAGGGTCTACCTGACCCTGCATTAGTCCATCCAGTTAAGGGTTATCCGGGTTCACTAGGTCCAGCCTGTCGGGGATGGCCCAACTGGATCGCAGGCCCATGCCATGGTTGGCCCAGACCACAGGGTGGGGCTTGGCCCACCCGTACTAGCCTGGTAGGCCATAAGTATGACCCGTTCAGTCGGACCGCATCTGGACTGGTCTGCTTAAAGATGGACCACTTTATCTAGTAGGACCCATGTATGTAGGGACATTTGATCTGGCACGATGCGGAATGGTGTGAGGTCTACGTTGTCCCCTCTTTCCGCGACATGCTGGCTTTCGACGACGCCTGCAAGCGCCGCCCATCTCCCATGTGGTCGGCTCGGGCTGGCCACCTCTGGCCACTATAGCATGCGACTGCGCACCACCTTCCACTGCCTGTGGCTGATTTCTGCAGGTCTCCTATAGCTTCCACCGGCATGGAGTTCCAACAGTTGTTTTCACGGGACACTAGAATGATGCCATCATTTTGCGGCTCTCAAACATTTTGCTGCTGCTTTTGTTGCACCGCTACGAAGGACGCAGTAAGGAAAAGTTTAACGGAGGGTCTGAGCCTTGTTGGTTTTGGCCCGAACCCTCTGAATTAGTGTTTTAAACATGAATAAAAATTAATAATAACAAAATGAAGAATAATCCCTTAGTTTAAGATCCCGCAACAAACATCCACATGATTAGACGAGACAAGGATCAACCTGTTAGTCATTTGGTCTGCATTCATTATATTTTTCAAGAATGAAAATAGAGGGAACACCAAAGCACATAACCCCTACCATTAATGAAGTTCATTGCCATATGTTCGACCTTAAGTGTTTATGACATCAACAATGCTTACTGGTTCTAACATTTGAATGGCGTTCTTCACTGTTCATCATTCTTCGCCGGGGTGGAAGTACATTAGAGCTTCACCCGAGAATCCACCAAATCCTTGCTCCTTATTTTTCCCGATATGTCGAACTATTTATTGAACCACGCTGCAGAATTACGATGAGAAACTGACATCACATTGTTGCACTGTTTCATTTATGAAACAATGTTGTTGTTTCCCACCATTAAATTCACTATTACATTGCGGAATACAGGTATCCATGTGTTTAATTTAAGTGCCCCGTCACCACATCATCACTTCCCCACAACGTCGTTTTCCACCATGCAACGAGAGAAAAGAATAAAATAATTCTTTTAAATAATTGTATTATTTTTCTCAAAAAGTCCAAAAATTTACTTTTCAACTCGGCCCTTTCCGACCAAAGTTAAGTCGTTTCTTGGAGAATCCCGGTGTTCCAGATTTAATAGCGCCCTTATATTTTTAATCCGAGCACCAGTTCAAAAGATAGAAAACTCCTCCCACACATTTAATGAAGGTACCATAAAAATGTTTAGAAATTATTAACAGTTACCCTTGACCCGCTCCGGTCAAGGTTAGGCTTTGCCTAAGGGGAACAGACCCTCATGATCTCAATGGCACTCTGGAGTTTCAATCCATGTTTCCATTTAGATGTTATGGATTTTATAATAAAATAATTCCCACTTAATTATTTTATTTACGGAAAATAACTAGCATCCACTGGTGGCCGACGCTGGCTAATGTTAGTATATGCCTAAGGAAATCATACCCTCATGAGTTCAATGGTGGTCTCAAATTTTTAATCTGAGTCACCATTCATGAGGCATAATCATTGGAAACAAATGAAAATTTTATTTAATTATTTTATTTACGGTTGTTCCATTTTTGGGTTTTCTCAATGGCCACATGCACCGACTATACTTAGTTTTTTTAGGGTAAACCTTCCATCCTAAACACAACAATTAACTCAAATTTATAATATGATAACACACTTAAAAGTTATTCCACTTTTTATGAAAACTTCTCACGCACTCTATTTTAAGCTTTACACTATTTCTACGGATCATTTCGGTCACTCCAGGCCTTGGAATCACGTGTTCTCAGGATTCGTGGTCTCGTAAGAACTTTATATAATTAAAGAAAATTATAAAGAATTTAAAGGTCTTTAAAATCCATATCTATTCATCTAGGGAACACTAATAAGTATATATATTTGATGTAAAACATATAGTGGGATGACATGAAGGGGTAGATTATAGAATTTGTAGCTTGATGTTTGGTATGCCAATAGGTCAATGCTAAATTAAGAGAGTATAAGGGTACGATTCAATAATTTCTCATAACAGTATGAAAATTGGAAAATATAATATTGAATTTTGTTTTAGGATTCCCCCAATACATCTAATGTCCATAACTCCATTTCAATGGTAGTCAACACCATCATTAAGTCAATTTGTTTTATTTCTATTATGGATGATTTTTCTATCGTTAAACACACTATGATATATATAAGAGAAGTGTATAGACTTCATGGATTACCTCTTTCCATTATATCTAATTAAGATATATGGTTTATCTTAAGGTTCATGAGAATCCTTCAGCAAGCATTGGATGTAAAGATGTCTTTCAACACTTCTTATCATCCTTAGATGGATGGATAGTATAAGAGAACAATTTAAACAATTTGAAATATTATAGTAATTAGTTCATTAGACTTATAAGAATGTTGGGGTCAAAACCATCCCCTGGAAGAGTTATCATACAAAATAGTTTCCATTCAAGGATCCAAATGTCATCTTATGAGGCTCTATGGGGGAAGAGGTGATAAAGTCCAACATTAAAGGATTGAGTCAGAGATTGGACGTTGGTAGGACTAGATATTATCCATGAGATGGAATAAAAAGTTAGTACCATTAATATTAATAGGAAATATATCCAATATTGAATGAAAATCTATATATACAATTGTCAACGATTCCAAGAGTTTAAGGTCAAAGATAAGCGTTTCTTCATATATCACTATGAATGAAAGTCATGATGTTTGGAAATAAGGAAATGAATAACCTAATATATATCAAACCCTTTGATATTTTTTTATTACATTAGTGTTTTGGATTATTCACTAGCTATACAAACTAACCTATTTAAAGTACATGGTGTGTTCCATGTTTCCATTTTATATAAGTACATCTAAAATATCTCACATTTACTAAATAAATATGGGGTTCCACAAGAGAATGATATTTCTATTAAGGAGAAACTCATGAAGAACCTAGTTCATAGAGAAAGATTTTAGGAAAATAATACAACTCACTAGGTCAATGTATTTTGGAGAAATAAAAAATTTTAAGAGGCAATAAGGGAGCTATAATAAGTGATGAAACAAAAGTACCCAACTTTGTTTTAGTGTATGAAATAAAATTTTGGTGGTGGAATTTATAAATTGGGGAATAATTTAATATCCCAGATATTTTTATGATAGATCTCATTCTAAATGGATATATTCATTTTAACGTAATGCAGTTATATAAAACTCATGACCTATATTTTATTATTATTTATGAACAATATAAAATATAGTCATAATATGGATATTGGGAATAAATACCACAAATAATCATGTATTTTTGTAATATAACCTTTAGACAATGACTATTATGATTATAATATATTAACGTTTATAATAAATTATTAATGATATAGAAGGAGAAAGTGATGGCCTCAACCAATATGATCATACCTTTCGAGGCTCACTTATTATAGTTTCCAAGGGATATTGAATCCTTGTGCATCACCCTTGAACAATCCCAATCCAATATTTATTAAATAATTTTCTAGAATAACCTTTTATATGATAAGTTTAATATTATTGAGATTAACACTCAAACAATTTTGTCCAAACCACCCCAAGAGAGTACTACCATCACAACCTTACACATAGTGTATATACTAGTGTAATAAGGGGTTATGTATATTGTTTTTAATAGTATGTAAAATTCACCTTTAAATGGAAAAAGGTTTCCATTAAACTCATATCCTTCTTATAAACATTTCATACAAAATAAAATAGGATTTAACATAGGATAGAAATTATAGAATATATTTTTGATATATAGAAACTGGAATTGTATTTTGGGAATATATATATAAATATATATTTAATTTTATTGAAATTAATTTTAATGATAAATTCATGAATTTAGAATAAATTTTTATTTTCACATAAATTTTATAAAGATGATTATTTTATATTTACCCAAATGATTTTATGTTATCATGTGTTTTTCATAAATATTTGATATTCGATCCTATAAAAAATTAATTCATTTAATTAAAATAAAATTAAATTTTAAAAGTTAAAAATATAATATTTATAAAATTATTTTGATAAAATAAATTCTAACTTTAAATTCAGGATGTTGAAATTAACCAACAATGATTTATTTCATAATTTTTACAAATTATTCAATTTATGGGAAAATATTAAATGTTGTATAATTATATAGTATGTATTATGACATCATAATGACACAAAAAATGATGTAATAAATTCTATAAATGGTTTGTTCTTGAAAAAATTGTACTTTATTTCAAATATGTAACTTTAATGTGATTATATTTGTTTAATATATAATTAACCTTCCAAAAACATAGGTAGATTTTAATATTTTAAAAATAAAGCTGTATAAACATGACTCACTTGCACATCATCAATAGTATTATTTAATTAATATCATCCCATGAACCATTAAAATACATAAAACTAATTCCCTTTAGAAAAAATAAGGTTTTAAACAATTGAAGAGAACATCAGTTTGAATATTTTATATTTTAGAGTCCAAAACCAATGTTTAGAAGTTAATAAATAATTACACTCTCTTTTACTATAAATACGCACTCATTATCTGATTTCTGAAAACTCAAAACCAATTAAATTTTCCCCCTATATCCCTATATAAATCCATCTCAAGGATTTTCTAATGTCTCAATGACTTCTTTCCAAGCATTAAGAATCATCCCCTTAAGGTAACTAATTCTATAACTCTTCCCCTTAATTCAAGCACTTCTATTGTAATAATTAGTTTCAATCTCAATTGATTATATTTTCATGTGTTTATAAATATCCCTTTACAATCCAATCCATGATATAATAATGAGATATTATTATTCCCCTCTCACGATAGACTTTACATATGATGTCAATGTAGCGAGGTAAGGGGTTCTCTCTCTCTCACCTATATTCCAACTAAGAACTTTATTTTTATTAAGACATTTGATTTTATATTGGCCTTGTTTTCATGGGTTTATACACATTAATTTACTATCCAGTTTATGCTCAAATAATGAGATGCCACGTTTTCCCTCCTTAACCCCTTCCATGAACAATTACGTACCCTTGTTATGTTATTGATATCATCCTATTATTTTCCACACCAAACACTTGTCATATGAATACACATACATATTATCATTAAAAGTTATTCACCTAGATGTAAAAATAATTAATTGATTGAGAAATTATATGTACTAAATCCACATTCCTTAATCATGTAATTAAAATGTTGTAATGCATTCTTACATCATATAATCTATGTGAAAACATAAAGATAGACAATATGAAGGGTAAACCGTCACAGTTCTAGAATTGGGTAATTATTTAATCTCATGAGATACCATGTACGGTTCAGAAATCGTTTTCCTAAGAACACTATGTTATGATGTCTTTTTCGTTAGCCTTGACACATACTTTTGATAATACTATTTTTCCAAATTCCTGTTATTTAATGATTTTTTGATGTTGTTTCCTCATTCCATGCCTCTATGTGTGTATATATGATTCTCACATCTTTATATTATCATGATATGTCTCTTTAATTAAATGTATTATTTACACTCATGCTATTATTTTATTATAAATGTACTGAGCTTTATATCTAACCCTTTCATTACATTTACCCAAGTTATCTGGAGTAGTATTAAGAGTTAATATAAACTAGTATCACTTTATAGAGTTTTAAATAATGATGATGTATTTAAATTTATTGGTTTGTGTATCTAATTCAGAAAATAAAATAGGCCTGTTGATCTGTTTGTAATTTATTATATGTATATATATGGTCAAATTGTTAATATAAAATAAATTATAAATATAAGTTGTTACCCATAATATGAGGGATTATTAATTACACGATCGTTTTATGTTTCATGGTTAGGTATGTTCTCAAGAGATTGAGGAGTAGGCTAACCACCACTGTTGGATTTTTTAGAGTATCAAGACCCCCAAAAAACAGCAAGATTTATTAGAAACCATCATGCTAAAAGGTATGATATGAATATGATGGGATGTAATTCTTGTGGTTATGAAATCACGTGGACTCACTTGGGTAAACTATCAAGAACAATTGATTGAGAAAATTTAGCTATAAACCCTATGAAGAGTGGATTTGAAAGAGTTCACAACCTATAAGAAATATTTATGTTGTGTATGGACTATTCCACTACTTCTATGAATCCAGTCTTCCTTTCTCTATTCATGAGTGGAGAAGTAGAATCCCAATAATATTTTCTTTTATTATAGGGAACATGGGTCCTTTTAAAACGTTATACTTTATATGCAATGTTAAAATTTTATGATAAGTGGTAAAGAAATATAGTTTCAAAGATATAGATATTTGAGGATGTCTAAGAGTAAGTGGTCTACTGATGGGTTAGACCACAAGAGATTTCTCTTTTGTTATCTAGATGAAATGGTGAGAGGATTCAAATAATGGTGAATCTAACTAGGGAATTCAAGGTAGTAATATTCCTTTTTTTCCTTTCATTGGAAGATACTCTATTAAATGTCATTAGTGTGGATGACCTGGTCACACTAAGCTTTACTATATCTTTAAGGTGGAGTAGTTCGACACCCTTGACTAGTATATCAACCTTCAATGGTTCTATATACAAGGTACATCAATGAGTAATGAGAAGCATCCTTAGCTGAAAAATGTAACCAAGGAATAGTTATATATTTAGTGAAATTATATAAGTAGACCAACATCTTGATGATCTAGGCTAGGAGGCATTTGGCAAGGTTGATCCCAATTCATTTCTATTCAATCGTTGAGGTAGGGTTTTATATATCGGGCGTAATATGAGGAGGAAGGTAGTATATATTTCATTGAGAAACCTATTGCTGATGTCGTAATTGAGTCTTCCATTGTTAGAGACACAATCTTTGTATCCTACAATATAACATGTTCAATATTTTATATTGGTGATTCATTATATCTTATTTATCAGAAATTAGTCTGGACTCTTGAGTGTAAATTTTATAGCTTACCATCCCATACGAGCCTCAATACTTCATTATGAAATAGGATAAAACAAACCACGTAGTCTATAACCTATTCATTTATGATGGAATCATTTAGGAATATATTGGATATCATGGTTCTTAAAATGGATATTTTTTATGTTCTTTTGTGAATATACTATAACACTAAATTTTGAACATTTATACACTATTAAAATAATAGTTTTTCTTTCTCCTCTCCAACTAGTTTTAAATAAAACCATCATGGACGGTGAGTGTTTAAATGTTATTGAGAAAGTAATTATCTGAGACATATAGGAGTTATCAAATCATGGATGGATAATTATGACTTTGGGGTAGTTGAGTACAAGTAATTGTTACATCTTATGGTGGATTTATTACCTTACGTATTCTAAAAATACATTTTAGGGATAACTCCTAGATAGGAAGTGGAATGTACCAACAATTTGGTTCATGGAACCAAAGAAATTTTAATTCCTCTACATCCCATGGAATTTACTGAATTGAGGAAATTAAAAATACATATTGAAGGGATTGATTCATTAGGATTTATCAAACTTATAACTTTCTATCAGCGTGATCTGATCCTTTTTTTCTAATAAAACCAATGGGATCCTATTATTACATATGGAATATCAAAAGTTGAAGAATGATATAATCAATAATAGTTAAAATTTTCATACAATTGGTGATCCCCTCAACCAATTAAAGGTGGTGAGCTAGTTCTCAATGATTGACACTTTCATAAGATTCTGTTATATTCTGGTTTGGTCATAGGATATTCTAAATATGGATTTATAATGAAGGTATGAGAACTTTGAGTACATATTAATGGGTTTGGGACTAAATAATGATCATATTATATTCATAGATTTAATGAATAATATTTGTATACATTTATAGACACCATTTTGGTATTTTTTGTGTATTATATTCTCATTTAATCTATATATCATTTTGATCATGGTATACATCTTCATATCATTTTTGATACATTAAGGGAATATCGAATCTATGCTAGGCTATCTCAATTATACTTATGGATTCGATATGTCAAATTACTTGTGAATTTGGTATCCGAAGATGGTATTTTAGTGGATCTAGAAAATGTAGAGTCATTTATATTAAAGAGTTTCCTAATGTAAATCATTGAGGTTCTGTGTTTTCTTTGACTCATGGGGTATTAATTACACTTTATTCAGGGAATATTCATGATTTATGATCCCATGATCACTATAATCCTGAAATTATCTATAGTTTTGTGCCCAATATATTGTGAGTTAGATTTTTAGAAGATAAAAATCAGTCATCCAAAACTCTATTTATTATTCCACCTTGACTAGATAAGGTATTTGAGTGTTATTATGACACTTCTTTAGTAGGACTTGGGTGTTTTATTATTCAATATTATTTGGTAGTGGTGTACGGTTCCATGAAATTTCATCCTCATGAACAGAACTACCCTACTCATGAACTAGAGTTGTTCATTATTGTTAATGAATTGATGTGATGGATACACTACCTATATGGTGATCTCACTTTATGTTTTTCTAACCAATAAAGTTTAATATATAATTTATCATTGATAACTGAGTCTTAGAAAATACCATTGTGTGGAATAACTATAGTCAATTGATTTTGATATTCAATAAACTCCCAGCATGGGTAAAATAATTGAAGATTATAATTAGTGACGGCTTAACCCTTGAATGGTGATACAGTCCAATAGAAAGTGAAAATTAATGTTTCTTATTGCTGAACCCTACACAAATGTGGTCGATAATAATAGTGGAAGGAACTTATTCTATATTGATGTTTCATATTCTCTCATAGAATAGGTCAAGGTCTTATAGATGTTAGAATGTAAATGTGACATTATATGAGAGACACTCATTGGTATAGAGAGCCAAGTGGTCGGTTCTAGGATTCTTGAACCTTTAAATACATCCATGTAAGACTATTTAATCAAAAAAATATGAAGGATTGATTAAAGAATAACATGTTTCTTGATAGGATATATATTCTAGAATTCATAGATGTATTGTGGTATTTGATTCAAATTATGGTGTCCTGGACTGAAAAAGGACACTAAAGAGATTGATCTAGATTCCTTAATTGTCATAAGATAATAATTGTGCATCAAAGGCTAGATAGAAAGATATACACACTCCCATTTTTAGTATAGAAGTGAGAGTAGATCACGATGGATTTAGTGATTGTTATAACATGAACATTGAGTGATCTAGATACAATATGAGTTATTGTCGATCTATTGACTAAGGTCAATAACACTTAATTGATCAAAAAATTAATTTTAGTAAATGAGAATGTGAAAATATATTTTAGATAGGTAATTAATCTTCTTAGTGTACGATCTAGAATTGTCATTGATAGGGTTCCAAAATTTCATATGTGGCTATGGGGAGGTTCCCCAGACATATTGTGAAAATGTGGATTACGCTCTTTATGAGTGTTCATGTCAAGAAACTTACATGATTTTAAGTAGATATGTACATGATTAATAGTTAAAATATATCCTTACAAGAGAGGATTTGGATGGTTTTTTTTCTATTATGCATAACCACTTACACTAGAGTCTTATAGTGTGTATTGGAAATTGACATTTTTCCACAAAGTTGAACCCTATATTTGGGATCTGTTTAGTTTTCCCCTATAAGAGTCACCTGTGTTGTTCCAATGGATAACCACTATGTTAAAGATGGAATTGAAATCCGGGATCCACCAATTATAGGTAGTTACCTTCTTGAAATAAATTTCTATTGAGGATATAGTGGTGAATATGTTGTTAAGGATATACAATGTTTTGGTCTACTTTATTAATAAACACTTTCTTACTAATAGTTAAAGATGTAGGAAAATGTATGATATAAAGGAATATAATTAGGTATATCTCAGTGTAGTTTGAAGTATGTTTTCTATCCCCTCATAAAAGATGTTTGTACTTTTCATCACAATTGATAGAGTATCTGTTAGACATCATAAATTTTATGGATATAGTGATTAATAAAAATAAAGTTTAACAAAAATGGCAGGGTGGCTAATACCCTTTGTAGAGGATCCTATGTTTATTTGGTATAGTAGGTTCTTCTATATCTACCCTAACAAGGTTTATTTTTAGTAGACATGTGAGATGTTTCCAATCTTTGAATGACAGTGGTGGCCAAAACCATTCCTTTATATGAGAAAGACCTATAGTGATGATATAGATTGAGTGGTCTTGAATATGTAGATACTATTAGATGATATACTTGATGGTTTCTCCTAATTGTTGGTATCAGTTCATCCAATTCCCCAAATTGATTTTTTCCTATCCCTTTATGTTCATTTGTTGACCACGATGGACATTTTGAGTAAGGGACGCCCTAGTAGAGCATTGTCCTAGATGAGTAATGTCAACTATTGATTTTCTTCATTCTTATTATATAGAGTAAATGACAATAAATCATATTGATCTCTTAAAAGGGAACTGGTTTCTTTTGTTTCTTGAGTTTTAATTAGTTTTATGCATAGTATTAGAGCTGGAAAAGCATGGTCATATAAGCATCTAGGATCACCCTCTTAAGATTATAGTGAAATGTGTCACTAATTGATAGTGGTATGTTATTGGGAAGTTCACTGATTCTCAATGAATTATTATTTTTCTTATAATTATATTTTTGAAGGGTGAGACAACAACACACCCTTTTTATTTTTGGATATGGATGATATTTTTACTGGTTACCGAGGTGCGGTTCTGGGGTTCATGCTAAGGTTTGAAAAAATATTGAATAAGAAGGCTAGTGTTATCTTTTCCTTTATGATAGTTAAATTAGTTCATATTATTTATTAGAAGGGGTTGATTGGAATCTAAATAATTACATTATGTTAATGAAATAATTTAGTTTATTTGAAGTCAATGCATAATCCTCATGGCTTAATCACTTAATGAGTTCAACATAGGTAAAATTTTCCTCTATGATAGTCACCTAGAATGATCTTTAGTAGCAGTGATAAAAAAACTCCTATAGGATTTTATCCTTATAGATGAACCATTTTAAGGTGTATTCATATTTTTTGTGTTTACACATAATCCCATGAAATTGGAAAACCTTTGGGTGATAACAGATTTGGGGTGTGATAGATTGGATGGAATCATATAATGAATCCTAATACTTCTACTAAGGTTTTATTTTTCGATGAATTTTAGCAAATAACTCATATATTTAATTATAATCTCATGGAGGAATATTCTGATGGGTATCATAAATGAGGATATTATTTAATTTATAGTTCTCTTCTGAGTATAAATAAACATATACCTCTAGATGTGAATGAAGGTAATATCTTGTTTTTGAGTTATGGAGTCCAAGGTCTTCTATATGCGTGAATAAATAAATTTTTCATTGTGGAAATCCATAGAAAATTTTCCATTTGTTCCATTGATCTCAAGGTTTTTTCATTAACCCTAATATGAGTTTTTTCCAATTTTCAAGAATGTTAAACTTTAAGGGTTTTTCTAAGATTTATTTATTAAATAATAATTTATCTAATTCATGCGAGAAATTATTTCCCCTATATTGAGGCTTAGATAGAAATTTCAACACAATATTTTGACACAAATTATTGGTTTTCCCCAAAGGGTTTGATATTATTAGTTTTAATTTCATGCCTTGGGTCCATCCCATCATAAGTGAGTCATACAAATTAAATTAAATAAAATTAACATCATGAGGACCTAAATCTCTCTATTTAGTTTTCCTTAACACCTCTAATTAAGAGAATATTCTAAAAAACCAAATTAAAGAGAGGTAGGGCTTGAAATAATTTGATATTTGAGCTAGATGAATGCATTTTTTAAGTATAGAATATATGAAACCTCTCATAGACATTGATTCCATCGAATAGAAACATCCGAATGGAGGTAGTAATAATTATTATGATTCTATACTCTATTTATCATTAATTCCACAATTGAATTATTCTTCTTAAATTATTTTTAAAATTTTTAAATATCATGAAAAAACAATTTTATTATGATTTCATCAATGATTACATTATTCCATGCTTTATTTTTTAATTAGTGATTTTTCTCATGATAAATGGTGGATGATAAATCACACCAACCGAGAACCCTTTTCCCCAAATTTTTCCCTGTCCAAATTTTTATTTTCCTTATAAAAATATTCTATGGAATAAAATTCAAAAATCAAGGTATTGGATTAAAAATGATCCATGATTAGTGGCCTAAGATGACATTTTGGGTGTTACAATGACACAATGGGTGATATTATACATTTTTGGGTGACAAAAAACTACTAAAGGTATGGTGGTGTGATTTTTAATTAGTTTCATTAATGCACAACGTCAAGGGTTGTAATGATGAGTTTTTTTATAATAATTTATACAATACAGTTTTAGAGGATTCATTTGGGGGAAATGATGGATATAAATGGCTTGTTGGTGATGATAAAGTTCAATCATCGTACTTTAAGCATGATTTAAGGGAAAAATGAATACTAAAAATTAAAATTTTGATAAAGAGACTGAGTTATAGAAATTTATGTACTATATAATATGTATTATAGTAACTACACACCCTGTTTCCCAATAACAACACACCATATAGTCTTCTCAATACACACTTTGTACTTTTTTTCATGTAGTGACTAAGGCTTATGCTAGAGGGAAATATCATACAACAATTAACAGAAAATTATATGTTGTGTATAGTTTCTAGTTGGTAATGAAATATTAAATAGTGTGTATCCAAGATGTACATGTTGTGTAGTTTTATGTTACATGATGTTATGAGAAAATTAGTACACACTAATTTACCCCATGTGACCTATACAATATGTAGTATGAAATTAAATTAAATTTAGGGTAATGTCACATGACATGAGGTATGCCAAATCATAGAAACATACCACCATGCTATGTACATAAAAATAAATTTTAGGTAGTGTGACCCACATGGTGTAAAGGAATTTGTACATGGTTATAACAAATACACACCATATATATTAAAGTTCATGTTGTGTACTCCATATGCCTCAATGTTTTCTGTATCTTCTAACATGGATTCTAAAACCAAAAGCATTAGTTATACATTAAAAGTATTTTTCCATATTGATAATAATGGAATTATCCCATTGACATTCATGGGACATCTATGAATTAATTTATATGTCCTATATATCTTATCTCCATTGAAATAATTATTGGGTATAAGTGAGAAGATTGTGGAAAACATAGAGTTCAGTAATACGTTGGAGATGTGCTGCTGTCAGGGTGTGATTCCTCCAAATGGTTCACAAGATTTTGGAATTCAATAATTTTTCTAGTGGCATGGGTCATCCAAGTTGGAAATGGGTATACTACTCCCTTAGTCCCAAAAAAACATAGGGTCTGTATGTGATTAATATGATTAAGAACTCCCACACTATCATGGGTTTTCCTTTATCTATGAATTTAGGTTCTCTATCATTTAATGTGATATGATTAATGAGATATAGGTCTTATATCAGGGTTCAAAATTCCATTGAAAAACATATATACTTCAGTGAGGCATGGTTCCCACAATAATAATTTTATGAGGTGCACTGGACATCTCCTGATTTGGTAGTTATAGAATGTATGGTACAATTCAACAATAATCAAAAACTATTCTTGGATAATGGGTATGTTCCTTACTATGATTCTATAATAGTAATGATGTAGAAGTGTATGAAAAATTGCGTTAATATCACAATGGACTCACATACATAAAAGAGGCATGATTTCTTCACTATGGTTTAGGGTGATGGAATAAAAATGTTTAATATTATAGATTTGTGGGATTTATAACTCCGTATACATTATTGGATGCCTTTGAGATGACAAATAACATTGTACTATTGTTTTCAAATATTGTGAGACTTTTGGTACACAGATCATTTTTAGTTTCTTGTGATTTATGGTTCTTCATGGAATAACTATGAGATAATTAATAATTCTCTACAATCCCCTGTGTCTTAAAATTGTATAAAATGTTTATATTTTTGTCTTATTTACAATTCCTCTATTATAATGGATCCTATATTAATAAACTATTTTCCACTCTTTTTTATTTCATAGTGTCATGCTATGTATGTTTATACTCACCACTAAATATTTTTTCCCACATGTGTTGATTTTTTATAGAAAACACAAAGTCTATAGATGTTCTTGGTGGATATGAAGATGGTGAGACTTGTTCGAAGATGATTCTTGGTGAATAATAGAAGATCTTGTTGGTTCATGATGGTTTCAGTGTCTTCTACAGTTAGAGACTGAACCAGGAGTGTGTTTATTGAGGATGAAATTTTATATGTCTCATGTCTATTGGATTTTTATAGATTTATATTTGTATAGTCCCTATGGGTTTTGTCTATTTGGTGATGTACTTATCCTTTTATGTGTCATGTATAAATTATTTATTGTCTTTTTTATAAAAATGTCTTTTGTTCTTGAAGATATTTTTATATTTGAAATATATGTATTCTATATATTGATATAGTTTAATATATTCTATGTGTTGTATTTCTTCTTGGTGTTGGAATCTTACCTGTAGCTTATTAGAGGTAGTATTTGGGTTGAACAATCTGGTTTACAGTAGTCTGGGTGGGGCCCTAGCATGTTAGATCAAGCCAATACTGGGTTTTTCCAAAATCGACATTATCTTTTGAGGCTTTTAGTATGATTTTATCTTCTCCTGTGTCTCTTATAACACTTGTTAAAATGTATTAAGACATGTTTCCCATGTTTTATAAGGCTCTCAGTGTAATCTCCATAACAAATTTTTTGGTTTTCAATCCACTTAATATCATGTATGTAATTCCTACCACTGACTCATATGGTAGGTATTTTGGCATAATAAACTCTATTAGGTCTGAGCTACTATTCCATTACTTTCCAGACACTACAAATCCATATCTTCTTGTAAAAACAATCCCTATTTGCATGTATTTTATTATTATGAGTATAATATAGGTAATGATATTTGAAAAATTATTCCACATTGAGGTATTTGATGGGTTCACTATGATCATTGATATTTTAAGATATGAAACCTCTACATTTTCATAAGTTATGCACCTGAAAAACATAGTTTATCTTGGAGAGGGTTTCTATTTGTTCATGTTTTACATTACGAACACTCTCCCAAAAATAATTTTATCAGAATATTTAGAAGGTACACTGCATACCACACCCATTAAACCTATAATCTATTAGGGATATAGATTCTCTTGAGTCAAAACCTCATTGTAATAATTATGTTGTGATTATATATCTTTACTGAAGCATTCCATTATGACTTGAATAGTGTTGTGATATACCTCTCAATACCCTATTACTCATATAATATTGTGAAATAATTAGAAATGAATTCACCACCATGGATTATCCTTAGCATCCTTACCTTATTCCCAGATGAATTATCCACCATATGAATGATTTTATTGAACATAGATTAGGATCAACACTTTTCCTTTATGACATAAACCCACATGCAACAAATATAATGATTCAAAATTAAAATAAAATAGTTTTAACCTAAATTGGGGTAGTTTTTTATTTTACCACATTGATGTGTAGGAAACAACTGCAATAGATTTTATGCTCTAAATTTTGATTGGGTCAAGAATTATCTTCTTGAATATTTAGTTATCAAACATCCTTCACACTGCTTGTTTTGATGTGTAATCATCAAGGGAAAATCTACTATCAACATATCACCCACACGATTAAAGAATGGAAGTTGGAATAGTATAGTGTTATATGCCAAATCAATGTTGGATCTTTCAGAATCATCAGGTGACATGTTGCATAGTAGGTTTTTCAATTGGTACTTGTACAAATTTCTTGGTGGACACCTCCCCATCATCAGAAGAATTTTGAATCTATCTTATGTAATCATGGAATCTCAATAAATTGAAACTTAATTCACATCCTATATAAAAAACCCATGATGTATAATATTACTACAAATCCAATGTATTTAAGATACATATGTTTGAATGTGTGGGTAAATATACTTGATCTTGAATAAGAGGAACCCTTTTACCATGATCTACACTACAGATCCATCACTAACTCTTACATTATCTTTTATGTTCTCATCTATTTCCAAGATATTCTATTAGTTGTCCGCCATGTTGTTTTTTCCTTTTTTAAAGATGGAAAACATATGTGGGGATGTGTTTATCCTTAACACCATGAAATTATGATGTATGATTTTATTCATTTAACAATATAAAACTATGTTTTTCCCACTGATGTTATGTCTCCACCTGAGACACTTCCAACGTTAGTGTTAGTTCTTCATCATGGGAACATGTGATATTTTTCTCCTCTTTACATTGTTTATTTTGAAACTAAATATAATAATGACCCACATTAATATAGTTGAAACATTTTACCTATATCATATCATATTATTTACTTCCTATTCCATAGATACCATATTTATAAGAGATATTATTACCACCAAAACCTCCAATTTCATGACCATGATGCTTTTTCCCACCAATTTATAACCATAACAATCAGTGTTTATAGTGATTTTCATTGATAAAACCCACAATATTTTTGTGTTTTCATAACCCAATTTTTATAAGTGTTCATACGATTGTCCACATAGACATAAAATTTTCATATACACTCCTAAAATTCATTAAATAGAGTGATCTATTCCAAGAATAAAATATTATCCATGTTGAATAGTTACTAGAGTTAGGAAACAACCTTAAATTACTTTTTAGGAAAAAATAAAAAACATTCATGATAATTGTGCCATCCTCCATGGTATTTTCTAGTTCATATAAGTTTGTTTTCAATTCATTGAAATTTTTAGAAAAATCATCAATCGACTTTGTCACCCTTTTCTTTAGAGCTTCAAACTCATTATTCATTGTCTGTGATATTACCATCTTGAGTAAATTATCACCATGATATCAGGTTTTCAGGATCTATAAAACATAATTTTATATATTCGTATTAGTGATTATAGAGTAGAATATCCTCATATAAGGATTTAAAAATTCATTCTCATTCCATATTTCCCTTCCTTGGTTCCACCACCACTATGATAATAGGCCTAATTCTTTCCCACACTCATTCGAGGTTCTTTTTTTCTTATATGTTGGTCAGATAAATTTAATACTTTTTAGAGCTAAGAATTAGGTAATGAAAATATACTACAAAATACTTCATTTATTTCAACATATTGACCACAATCTCTTTGAACTATAGATATCTAGTCATTTAACCTATATTTTGTTACCAATTTTTAGATTTAACCATCGTTTTAGAGGAAAAAAATATAGAATTTATGGAAAAAATAGAGTTATGGTACAATTTGTTTTACTAAAACCTTTATAATTGTACAATTACAATGGAAAAATTAACTCTCTAGAAAAAATAAACAAACCAATTAGGAAATACCATAATTTATGGCCAAATTTAGACTCTACAATTAAGTGTCATTGACAAGAAAACATTATTACATTTCAATAACCTTACAAGAGTATTTATATTTTTACCCTCATTAATTATTATCTTCCATTATTTGACACTATTTATTCTCAATAATCACTCGAAAACTTAGCCTGAGGTATTGAATACCATCTTTTAAACATGTAAATAGATGAAAAAAATTTAAAACCTAATTTAATTTATTCACTTCAAATATATAGTGATGAAATATATGTTCTACAATAAATATGATTCTCACTATCAATTTCAACAAAATAGATTCCCCTCTAAAAACAAAACCACCCCATGATCATCAATATCGCCACTAAATTTATTGTTAACAACTTCATCAAATTATTTCCACCACCACGACCTTCACTATAACTAATATCAGTAATATAAGAAAAAATGTCATTTGAAACATCATTAAAATCTAAATATCTTATTAATGTAGGTGAATATAGAACACCAAAAATTGATTTCAACATCCTAAAAAAACTTAAAACCTTAGTGAACTCTTAAAAATAAGGTAAGAATGAATATCCAAAATTAATTTGATAACCAATTTATTTATATTCCTTTTAGTGTTGTAATTTTTATTAATCATTTAACATCACTTTTTCAATGAAGGAATTTAATTGTCCTTTGTAACCATACCAGAAGAGGTGCTCAAAAAAACATTTTTGGATGATCATTATCTAGATGGTACAATCTTTTTTCAAGGATTGTAACATACCTTTTCATAGTACTCACCACCCACCACCTAAAAAAATAAATATTTTAGAAAAAAACTAATATTTACCTTTTTTATTTTGATCTTAAAATTTTGTTTTTCAAATAAATATTTTTCTAATTCTATTGATAATAAAATTAAAGTATATGTCTACAAAAATTAAAAAACATACACGTATAAATTTTTGTTGTGTCCCATCGTTAACTGTGCTTCCATCTTTCATAAACAAAACAAACTATATCAAGTGTCATGCCATTCAATATTAAATATATTATTCATCACAATTTTATATAAAATGAGACAAGTAAATATATGTAAACATAGAATAATGTTTTCAGTTAATAAAATTGATACTAATATATTATTGAAAATAAAATAAAATAAACTAATTTTTTTAGGAGAATTAACATAATGTTTCAATTACTTTTCTACCATTTACAAATGAAAATGTAGTTGGATTTTAGAAAACAATAGTACAAAATGCATAATATAATATAGGGATCATTAAATGGATTTAAAATAAGTATAATTCAATGGTTTCATGAGAGTATTTTCAAATAATTACATTTCAAACATTGTATATTTGAAAATTTTTAATATAACATGATTTAAAATATTTATACGATTGCATTAATTATTTGATTATGGTGAAACCATGAAATTAAATATTCCCTAAAAAGGTCACAATGGGATAGTAAAAATGTGGAAATGAAAAAATAATTTTATAATGTTGTATTAATATATATATATATATAATGTAAAAAATATGTTACATATTTCTGATCATGATCATAAAGAGTTGTAAACCCATGAGTATGGATATATTTCATGCCACTTTGATTATTTTTATTACATTTTGATTTATTATAAAAAAGATAGTTATTTAACAATTAATGATATATTATAATAGTTAAAAATTTATTCACACATAAGTATATTTCTCAAATAAATTGTTTAATAGTTATAAAATTTAACCAATACCTTAAGATAATTTTTTTCCAAAATAAAATCATCTCCATGTACACATAATCTACAAAGTTAGCAAGAAAGGGTTGTTGGAATTTTATACTAAAGGCACCACAACATAGTGGTGGTCATTATTACGTAGTGTTATATACTGATGTACACCATGATAGAGTGTAAGACAATATTTTATGATGGATCTTACATGGTATTATTATATAATGAGATAACATGTGGGAATTAATCAAAATCATCTCTAATAGTTTTCATACTGAATTATTCATCATATTATAATATGATTAAAGAGTTCAGAAATATTTATTATCCATTTAAACTTTTAAAAATCAAAAAAGGGATTGTACCAATAATTTTCAAGGATTTGAAACATTGGAGTGTATTTTAAAATTATCAAACTATTATAGAAAATGTTTTTGAGTTCTTTGATTCCCATATAATATGTTATGATCATTTTTAAAGGTTTAATGATGATTAAAACTCATTAAAATAGAATACCATTAGCTATAAATTCTGGAATTACATTAAACATAAGGTTTATTAAACCATGGTTTAATGGATATCCTTATTGAGCACTAGAAGAATCATGTGATTCATAGATACCCTAAAGGAAGGAGTCCTTTAACTAATTAGTTGTTATCTTTATCAAACTTGTGTGGTTCTTGGATATACTAAATCATTGAAATATATGGTATATTATTTTTATTTATTTGAATATTGATTCGAAACATATAAATAAATAATATTTTTATGGAGTTTTGGTGTTATTTTATGATATTTTTAGGATTAAAATAATTCTTATGAAACCAATAAATTATATTATAAACTATATATCAATGATTGGTTTGTTTATTGAATGAATGAAGAATTTGGAAATGTAATTTTTTAGGTATGAAGACAGAACCAAAGAAAAAGTTCATATTTCTATTTTAATGTTTCCATGAACCAATACACAATTAAATAAAAATGTCATTTTTAGTTAATAATTGTAACACCTAAAAAAATTACGTTAAAAGAATACCATGCTCGATAACTTTCATTAAATGCAACACCATGATCTAAGAGAACTACAATACACTATAAAAATATTAATATTTACGAGGAATTTTTGTAATATATCCACAAATGTTTTTTGAATATTAATAGCCACATTATAAAAAATATTTATAAATTTATTATATAATCTATTTTTTAATATAGAAGCACTCAATATAATGTAATGCAAAGTTTTGCTTTAAAAATATGCACTCTTCAAAAATATGTTTTATTGTATTTCTTCCTAAACATTATAATCATTTTAGACCATTTAATAAATTTTATTTTAAAAAATAAAGATTAATTTTTTAAATCATTATGATAATATTATCATAGGTTGATGTTTTGGATTTTTCTAAAAAGATTTATTTTTATGTGAATAGTAAAAAATGATAATTTTGGTAAAACTGTCATTTCTTTTAATTAAATGGGGTTATTTAGTATCCCCATTATGTTTTTAATTATATATTAAAGTAAAAAATGTATTATTTAATAATATAAAATCTAATTAATTATATGGTAATCAATATTATACTTTATTTTATTATGTGAACAATTTTTTTCTCAAAAAGTGAATATTTCTAAAAATAATTGATCATTGTATTTTTGAATTTAGATAAATTTTTTTCCTTCTACTTCAGGAAATTGAATATAAAAAATTGATACCATATTTTAGTTCAGGAATTTTAAATATGGTAAATAGTTCCATTTTATTTTGGGTCATTATGAATGGTAATCAATGTAAGTATTTTTCGTATCAGTAAGGATAAAATGAGTAAACTAAGATTAAAACAATGGTACAAGACTTTAAAATCCCACAAAAACAATCATTTATTTCATTATATTATTGGTTTTCTACAAAAACCGTCAATTATATTAAAATGTGTTTGTTTATTGCTATGTTTATTGGATTATAAAATCTCTATTATTTTATTTAATGGAAAAATTCCAATTGTCACTATCTTGATATTAATATAAATAATATTTTGTAACAGAGATTAAATATTTTTATTTTCATATCCAAATGGTTATTTTAAATTGTAATACTTTTTATTTATCATGTTATTACATTAATTATATTTTTTAAAGGTCAATTTATGTGAATTTTCCCAAAATGACTTTAAAGGTATCTAATGATAAATACTATTTTATTAAATGATTATAAATTTAAAACATATTAAATTTGGCCATTTTAAAGGGATATGTTTGAGAATATCTACCATTTTCCACTTTTGGGATAATATCACTATTATTATTACATCCTAGATTCTAAATGTTTAAAAAAATTTATTATTAGGGTAATCATCTAAAAAGTTAATAGGAGGTCAAAAAAAGTGATAAGAATTAAAGGAATCACCTAAAATTATCTAAATTTTATTGGATGATATTATTTCTTATTATCTCTTTCCAATATTCAAAATATATCAATTTGGGGACAATTTAACATGGAAATTGATTTATATTAATTTAATAATATATGTAATTCCACATGTTCCCTACTCCACTATTATATATGGACACCATTTATGTAACACCCCGAGATTTTATGATAAGTATTCTTTTTCATTTATTTTATGTCATGTGTTCTATTCTACACCAAGATTATCTTGTGCTATACGCAACACCGTATTATCTTGCAATATACGCAACACAATTCTCGGATCGTGTTATACACAATTTCAGGTTCATTTGATAGAAGTTATTCTACGCAACATTGAGTGTATATATATATATATATATTCAATGTATAAATGATATATGGTTGGATTTTTTTATACACAACAACAAAGGAGTCTTGCACTACACGCAACCCTGACTTGGCTTTCATTACATGCAATCACGACCATCCTCGATAGCGTGCGTTGTACGCAATACCGGGTTTCACTAAAAAACGATATATGATTATAATATTATCACGAACTAGTGGTTATGAATAGTATTAAACACATTTTCAATTTTATTACATTATTATTCATATAATAAATTTTCTAAAACATTTTATGTGAACAAAATACATTTTTTCTGGTAAAATAAGTATTTTTCAAAAAATGCAGTTTTGCCACCTTTTGATGTCGCACCCACATTAAATATAGTTTTTGACATTTTTATAAGTTCAATTTTACAAAATAAAATTATTCTTTGTAATAAGGATATAAAATTTTACCTTGGATAAAATTTTCATATTATTCTGATAACTTTCATATTTTAATGAATTGTAAAAACACGCTATATTTTAATTAAAAACAACTATTTTCATCATAATAAATTATGTGGTTAAATTTTAATATTGAATGGGTTTAAAGTATAAATATAATATATTTTTCCCATTTAATATAATGTATGTAATTAGCATTGATTTTACCTTGAATTCATAGGTTAAATCAATTCAATCTTTTGCAATGTTTTAAACAAAAACCCGTTTTCTTTCGACAACATGATTAATTTTAATATAATTTCAGCAACTTTTGTGTATTGAATTAGGAAAAATGAATTCCATATTTGGAATCAGTGGGTCCAAATTATGTTAATAAACTAATTTTTATTTTTGGGCTTTATGAATAGTAACTACGGTAAAATTTATTTACCATAATTAAAGGTAAATCGAGTAATTGAGGGTAAATATAAGATTATGAAATTACCCTAACACCTGACAAAATCCTATTGGATGACTCAAAGTAGACCCATATCACCTAAGGGTCGGATTTGATTCATTTAATGGACTTTTTTCCATGGAAATAATTTAATTATTATTAAAACCAAAGAAAGTGACAACATGTCACTTTCTTAAATCTTATAAATATAATAATTTTAGTTTAGTGATAAACATCATGAATCTTCGGATATACGTAGTGTCCAAAACTATAATAAAATTATCTACATCATATGAATTTATTTAGAATTTTTAGGGATTAAATAATTATCATTAAAGGTGACATAATAGTGATGTTGAAATTATTTTATTAAGAGAAATATCAAATAAATGGTTTTAAAAATATTAAAATAAATATTATATGAACTATTTAATGTGCTCCACTAATTTTCTAGATATATATGACCTTTTATAAATATAGTAAAGCTTTTATTTCGAACATATCTTTTTATATATTTTATTTAAATTCAAATAAATGAATCGTGTCAAAATTGACACTATTGTTATTTTATAAAAACAACATATTATAAAATTTTTTAAAAATCACAAAAATATTTAAAAATTATAAATATAAATTTATATGGTCTAAAATGTTATAAAGTATCCAATTATGGATAATTCACAACAAATAAGTAATTATTTGTTATAATTTAAAATTTAGAATGTTATTACCACAAATAAAATTAAATTGATTAAATAAGGATAAATCAAGTTGATAATGTTTAAAATAAATTTCCAACATGTCTAAATTTTATTGGTTGATGAGATTACAACCATATATCATCTAATATTCGAATATGAGTCATTTTTGGAGGTTTTTAAGTGGGATTAGATTTATTATAAATTAATATTTTTAAGATTTCCAAAGGTGCCCCTCTCCTCCCTTATAAAAGGGAACCTCTTCCCCATCTTCCTCACACCACTTTGAGCATTAAAGCTCAGAACAACCCTACCAAATTATCTTCTCCACTTCCCTAGAAACATCCTAGAGGTCCTGGTCTACTTCAAAGACCAATCTTAGAGCCCTAAGGAGAGGTTTCAAAGAGGCGTATCGAAGAAGAGGTAATTTCTTCTACCGATTCTTTCAAGCTTCTTTCTTCTTCAACTTCTTCTTCTCTAGTTGTTTCATTATAAAGTAATAACATCATTATCACTGATATACCTATATATTATTATAAATATGAAAAAACTCTATTTCACCTTCTATCCATCCTACAGAAAACAAAATCATCGCGCGTGCGTACGTACGGAATACCGTCTCCACGCCGTGGTGTAATTTGTTTTTCCACCAACACATTACATGGATGGGTATAATGGTATAAAGAATAACAATACATAGTCATTATAACATAATACTGATTATGATATATTGTATAATACACTCCAATTCAATTCAATAATTATGGAAACGATATCATCGCTCGTGCGTACGTACGGACTACCGTCTCCATGACGCGATGAGATTCATTCTCCATGTTAACCATTTAAGAATGATTATAAATTATATATAAGAAATAATAATGAAATATATTACATTATAAAGCTACTGGATTTATGTATATATATATTTATGTCATCTACTTTATTCCATTCAACTCAATAAGGAAACGAAAACAACGTAAATGTGTACGTACGACCTACCGTCTCCGTGAACGGTGTATTTCTTTCCATTTATCGATCTATTATATATATGTGTATTTTGAATATATATTATATATAAATAATGTTTTATATTCTGGAATTAAGTAATCATGATCTAAGTAATCATATGAATAATTACAAGTCAAAACACGGACGACAAATGAAACAATTTTACCCAAAACACTCTTTAACTTGGAATTTACAAAAGAACGGGTAATATAAAGTGATAAGTGAACCATATATGATATCATAACAATGAATATGAATCTGTAATAAGTCAATGGCATTATTTAAATCATTATACAGGAGGTTTGGATATATACGAATCATATCAGACATAAGGTAAGGGATAATTTTGCGAATCTCATTTTTATCTGAGATTGCTTATTCGTAAGTATTTACTGGGGTTATTTCTGTCACCCATGTCCATGATTTATAAAAATGTTTTCATGTATGTTTAAAGTCCTTTTTACCCATTTTTGACTTTTACTACATGGTATGTAAGGAATCTTTCTTTTGTGTACGTTACGAGGTACTTTTTTGACTTTTCCAGGAAAAGTACGAGAAGAATGTTTTTTTAACTTATACGACGTGAACAGATTTTTACGGTTTCATATCGCCTAATTTTGAAGAAGATTCCTCTACCAGTTTTCATGGTTATTTTCAATAAAATACTTTTCTTTTAAAATTGTGTGGCATTTTGTGAAAAGAAAATTATTTTTAAGGAGAAAGGATATTTTCCACAAAAATTTATTTCAAATGTTTTATCAAAACCATTTTTCCATCTAAGATGACATTATTTCATATGTATATATTTCAAGTATAATGTCTCTATGATTTACATGGTTTCACGTTTCTTATGATGAAATATCAATTTGTTTTATATGGATTATGTGATGATGGGATGATGTTTATGAACCTCATTTTATTCTTTGGGTTATGATGAATGTTTTAGGTTTATTTTGTGGCACAAGTAAGAATGATTTCATTATGAGATGGGTGGGACCTATATCTCCCTCCAATGCATTGGGTAATGATTTATATCTCATGAGATAGACATGGCTGGAACAGAAAGTTAAACCGGTTCAGTAATACAGGACTGGAACGAGGAGTGAACTCAATTCAGAAAGGGACTTTGTCCACTAAGATGGTCTTGGAAACAATGCCTTGGCTACGATGGAAATAATAACAAGTGATGAATGGTTGCCACAATTACATGTTTTATTCCCATGCTATTTTATCATGATTGATGTTCCTTTATGATATATGCCTTACGTACTTCCAAGATTTATGTCGTTGCTCAAGGTTTTAATGTTTAGATTTCATGTTCAATTTTTGCTTTCAAATGTTTATAGATTGTTTTATGTTCTCTATGTTTGCCCTTACTAAGCATTTGAGCTCACCCATTTTATTTTTTATTTTCCCCAGGAAATAAAGAAATCTTTTAGGTAAGGAAACAAAAAGGGGAAGATCGTTATGAGATATGTTGAAGATCTTTCAACATGACTAGTTGTTTATATTCCAAGTTTCCAAAGACACTAAACTATTATGGTCCTTGTGTGTATTTGTTTTTGTTATGTATTAAGTATTCTGAAAAATTAATGTAATGTCCATGTACGTTAAGTTTTGGGTCTCTATAGGTTGTATCAGAGGCAAAAGAGGTAGGATTGAATCTGATCATTGGGAACTCTCACATGTGAGCGTTGGACCAAGCATGGCTCTCTGCCCAAGGGCTTGATGAGGAAATGGCTGCAACTGGGGATGGTGGTGTGTCCCACCCAGGGGGTGTAGCTGCCCATGGAGTGCCCTGATAGGTATCAATTATAGTCCACTGGAAGTAATTCCAGACTCTTATAGTTGGTATCAGAGGAAAGGTTTAGTCAACCTTTGGAAATTAGGATGCGAGAAATTTAGTGAGATCCCTAAAGATATTTCTAAGGTATGTCTAGGGATGTCCCTAAGGTTAAGTATAAGTATAGGTTATAGTCCTCGAATTATGGTAACGATCTTAGAATTAAAATTAATATGTTAGATATTTAATTTAATCCCCCTCTATTATATTTTTTTACCGATCATGATTTTTTCCTCTCACAGAATTATTTTTGTGTTTTAGTCAATGGAGGGAACTAGAAGTAATTCAGTTAACATTGAATCAAATGTACAAATTGGTGACTATGAGCAACTAAATTGCGTAATTCCTAGAGAGAATGATATTGTGATTATGCCGAATCATTCATCGTGATATATGATTAATATGGTGAAATTTAGTGGTATTACTAATTTCTCAAATAAGAGGAAGATAGACTTTTATGAATGTTCGCATGTTGAGGATCATAAAGAAAGGAAGATTGAGATTTATAAAGAAGGGAAGATGAAACTTGAGGAATAACTCAAATGGAGGTGAAGATGTTATCTGTGTGGAGAGAAGGGTCATATAGTGACAGACTGTTATGGAGATCAATGTCTTATCTGTGGAGAATATGGGCATTACCCAAGTCAATGCCCTGACCTAAGAGGTTACTTCTAAATGAAGGAAGGACTTATTACATGACAATCATTGAATATGATGGTTTGAAGTGTTTATGTATTGGTATTCAAGAATAATTTTATTGAGGTAATTTTATGGTATATTAGAATATCTATGTATTGGTCCATTGTTGTTTTCCATAAGAATATGGCATCGGTAACAATGAAAAGTGATTGAAATATTTTTGGAAAGCAGATGATATCCACATAATTAAGGGATAAAGAGAATCTAATATGTTTTATAGTATTCATGAGCTCATGATTGATATAAAGAATAAGTTGTATCATGGTTTGAGTACATAGAATTTTTGAGATTTTGTAATGTGGAAATAGAAAACTTTTGATAGCATTCATGTTTTCAACTAAGGTTCTGTGGAAATTCATGTTGCAATAGAATAAATGATTAAGGAATTCGCATGTTTGGAATGTGACCAACAAGACATATCGTATGATAAATGATGTTATTCACGTTCTTGTTATGTGACCTTTCCAGTAATTGTTTTCTTTATACTATGAGCTTGGACAAATGTATTTTGGATAAGTCTAAATATTGTAAAGTGTTATGTCGGACATCATATGCTATTGTTTATGGCAAGAACTTTTGTCAAAATTATTTCTGTAATGTTATAATAGTGTAGTTTTAGCAAAAGGACAACCTACAGGACGAGCGACAACCCATCGCGTCAGACAAGGCTGTGGGAATCGAACCCACAACCGAAGTGCGACTGGCCTTTATCGCATACCACTGGCCTACAGGAAGTCCCTGGTTAGTAGAAAATAGATTAATTTTATTAAGAGGCATGGTAGATGAAGTATAAGTTCATTTCTGGAATCATATACGATTAACCTCACCATAGAGGGACTTATGTATATTTGATAACTTTTTCTAACCTTTTCTTTGAAACAAATGGAATGACCAATAATTTTATCACATGATTTGTTAACACTTCATGAATAACAAATTCAACTTCATTTCATTAAGAGATGATGTGGAAATTGTTCAAAGCACGAACAATAGTGATATTGCACAAAAATCAAGTAAGTATTTCTTCTAATTCAAAATTTTCATCTTTAGAGAAATGATATTGAAAACCAAAAATGTTGTCCTAGTTCTCTTATATCCAATGAATCAGATGGTACATTATATCATCACAAATATATGGCTTTTTGATTGTTGGCTTTTTCATAGCCCTGTTCTCTACCACTCTCCATCAGAACTTTATGGTCAGATTTCTCCTCCATATCCATATTTTCATCTATGATCTCCTATGTGGAAAACTAGTGATGAGTAAATTTGGGAAACCATTATGTTTCATACTTCACTTTTTAAAATTATTTTTTATCATTCCTTTTAATGATGTGGGTTTCTATTAAAGAAATTCTCAAGTAACAAACCATTTATAACCCCGACGAATTTCGAGGGAGAAATTCATTTTAAGGGGGGTAGAATGTAACACCCCAAGATTTTATGATAAGTATTCTTTTTAATTTATTTTATTTCATGTGTTTTATACTACACCAAGATTATCTTGTGCTATACGCACCACCGTGTTAGCTTGCAATATACGCAACACAATTCTCGGATCGTGTTATACACAATTTTAAGTTCATTTGATAGAAGTTATTCTATGAAAAATTCAGTGTATATATATATATTCAATGTAAAAATGAAATATGGTTGGATTTTGTTATACGCAACAACAAAGGAGTCTTGCACTACACGCAACCCTGACTTTGCTTTCATTACATGCAATCGTGACCTTCCTCGATAGTGTGCGTTGTACGCAATACTGGGTTTCACGAAACAACGATATATGACTATAATATTATCACGAACTAGCCGTTATGAATAGTATTAACCACATTTTGAATTTTATAACATTATTATTCATCTTATAAATTTTCTAAAACATTTTATGTGAACAAAATGAATTTTTTCGGGTAAAATAAGTATTTTTCAAAAAATGCAGTTTTGCTGCCTTTTGATGATGCCCCCACATTAAATCTAGTTTTTGACATGTTTATAAGTTAAGTTTTACAGAATAAAATTATTCTTTGTAATAAGGATATAAAATTTTACCTTGTATAAAATTTTCATAATATTCTGATAACTTTCATATTTTAATGAATAGTAAAAACACACTATATTTTAATTAAAAACAACTTTTTTCATCGTAATAATTTATGTGTTTAAATTATAATATTGAATGGATTTAAAGTATAAATAGAATATATTTTTACCATTAAATATAATATATGTCATTATCATTGATTTTACCTTGAATTCGCAGGTTAAATCAATTCAATCTTTTGCAATGTTTTAAACAAAAACCTGTTTTCTTTCGACAACGGGATTAATTTTAATTTAATTTCTGAAACTTTTTTGTATTGAATACGGAAAAATGGATTCCATATTTGGAATTAGTGGGTCCAAATTATGTTAATAAGCTACTTTTTATTTTTGGGCTTTATGAATACTAACTACGGTAAAAATTTGTTTACCATAGTTAAAGGTAAATCAGGTAATTAAGGGTAAATATAAGATTATAAAATTACACTATCACCTGCCAAAATTCTATTGGATGACTAAAAGTCAACCCATATAACTTAAGGGTTTGATTAGATTCATTTAATGGAATTTTTTCCATGGAAATAATTTAATTATTATTAAAACCAAAGAAAGTGACAACATGTCACTTTCTTAAATCTTATAAGTATAATAATTTTAGTTTAGTGATAAACTTCCTGAAATTTCAGATATAAGTAGTCTCCATAAAGCTAATAAAATTATCTACATCATAATAATTTATTTATAATTTATAGGGATTAAATATTTATCATTAAAGGTGACATAATATGGATGTTGAAATTATTTTATTAAGAGAAACATCAAATAAATGGTATTAAAAATATTAAAATAAATATTATATAAAATATTTAATGTGATACACTAATTTTCAAGATACATATTACTTTTTATGAATCTATTAAATCTTTTTTTTCGAACATATCTTATATATATATTTTATTTAAATTCGAATAAATGAATAGTGTCAAAATTGACACTATTGTTATTTTATGAAAATAACAAATTATAGAATTGTTTGAAAATCAAAAAAAATATTTACAAATTATAAATGTAAATTTATATGGTCTACAATTTTATAAAGTATCAAATTATGGTCAATTCACAACAAATAAGTAATAATTTTTTATAATTTAAAATTTAGAATGTTATTACCACAAATAAAATTAAATTGATTGAATAAGGATAAATCAAGTTGATAACATTTAAAATAAATTCCTAACATGTCTAAATTTTATTGGTTTATGAGATTACGACCCTATATAATCTAATATTCTAATATGAGTCACTTTTGGAGGTTTCTAAGTGGGTTTAGATTTATTATAAATTAATATTTTTAAGATTTCCAAAGGTGCCCCTCTCCTCCCATATAAAAGGGAACCTCCTCCCTCTCTTCCTCACACCAAATTGAGCCTTCACGATCGGCCAAACCTAGCACAATTATCTTCCCCACTTCCCTAGAAACATTATAGAGGTCCTGGTCTACTTCAAAGTCCAATCTTAGTGTCCTAATAGGAGGTTTCAAAGAGGCGTATCAAAGAAGAGGTAATTTCTTCTACTGATTCTTTCAAGCTTCTTTATTCTTCAACTTCTTATTCATTAGTTGTTTCATTATAAAGTAATAACATAGTATCACTAATATACTGATATGTTATTATAAATATGAAACAACCCAATTTCACCTTCTATCCATCCTACGGAAAACAAAATCATCGCACGTGCGTACGTACAGAATACCATCTCCACGCCGTGGTGTAATCTGTTTTTCCACCGACACCTTACATGGATTGGTATAATGGTGTAACGAATAAATATACATATTTAATATAACATCATACTGGTTCTGATATATAGTATCATCCATTCCAATTCTATTAAATAATTATGGAAATGATATCATCGCTCGTGCGTACGTACGGACTACCGTCTCCACGACGCGATGAGATTCATTCTCCATGTTAACGATTTAAGAATGATTATAAAGTATATATAAGAAATAATAATGAAATATATGAAATTATAAAGCTACTGGATTTATGTATATATATATGTATGTCATCTACTTTATTCCATTCAACTCAATAAGGAAACGAAAACAGCATTCATGCGTACGTACGACCTTCCGTCTCCATGAACGGTGTATTTATTTCCATTTATCGATATATTATATATATATATGTATAGTATGAATATATATTAATATAAATAATGTTTTATATTATGGAATTAATTAATCATGATCTAAGTAATCATATGAATAATTAAAAGTCAAAACACGGATGACAAATGAAACGATTTTACCCAAAACACACTTTAACATGGAATTTACAAAAAAGAATGGGTAATATAAAGTCATAAGTGAACCATATATGATATCATAACAATTAATATGATTCTGTAATAATTCAATGACATTATTTAAATCATTATACAGTAGGTTCAGATTCATACGAAGCATATCGAACATAAGGTAAGGGATAATTTTGCAAATCTCATTTTTATCCGAGATTTCTTATTCGTATGTATTTACTGGGGTTATTTCTATCTTCCATGTCCATGTTTTATAAAAGTTTTTTCATGTATGTTTAAAGTCATTTTTACCCATTTTTGACTTTTACTACATGGTATGTAAGGAATCTTTCTTTTGTCTATGTGACGAGGTACTTTTTTGACTTTTCCGGCAAAAGTACGAGAAGACTGTTTTTTTAACTTATACGGCGTGAATGGATTTTTACGGTTTCATATTGCCTAATTTTCAAGAAGCTTACTCTACATGTTTTCATGGTTATTTTCAATAAAATCCTTTTCTTTTAAAATTGTGTGGCATTTTTTGGAAAGAAAATCATTTTTAAGGAGAAAGTATATTTTCCTCAAAAATTTATTTCAAGTGTTTTATCAATTCCATTTTTTCATATAAGATGACATTATTTCATATGTGTATATTTCAAGTATAATGTCTCTACGATTTACATGGTTTTAATTTTCTTATTATGAAATATCTATTTGATTTATATGGATTATGTGATGATGGGATGATGTTTATGAAACCCATTTTATTCTTTGGGTTATGATGAATGTTTTAAGTTTATTTTGTGGAACAAGTAAGAATGATTTCATTATGAGATGGGTGGGACCTATATCTCCCTACAATGCATTAGGTAAAGATTTATATCTCATGAGATAGACATGGATGGAATGTAAAGTTAAAATGGTTTAGTAATACATGACTAGAACGAGGAGTGAACTCGATTCAGAAAGGGACTTTGTCCACTAAGATGATCTTGGAAGCAATGCCTTGGCTACTATTGAAATCATAAACAGTGATGAATGGTTGCCACAATTACATGTTTTATTCCCATGCTATTTTATCGTGATTGATGTTCCTTTATGATATATTCCTTACGTACTTCCAAGATTTATGTCTTTTCTCAAGGTTTTAATGTTTACATTTCATGTTCACGTTTTTGCTTTCAAATGTGTATGGATTGTTTTATGTTCTCTATGTTTTCCCTTACTGAGCACTTGAGCTCACCCTTTTTATGTTTTATTTTCCCCAGGAAATAAAGAATGGTTTTAGGTAAGGAACCAAAAAGGGGAAGATTTTTATGGGAGATGTTGAAGATCTTTCAACATGACTACTTGTTTATATTCCGAGTTTCCAAAGACACTAAACTATTACGGTCCTTGTGTGTCTTTTTTTGTTATGTATTAAGTATTCCGCAAAAGTAATGTAATGTCCATGTACGTCAAGCTTCGGGTCTCTACAATTTCTCCTATTATCCTTACACATAATGAGAAAAATAGATCAAGAAAATCCTAAAAAAAACCATCTTATCTTTATTAGAAATATTCTAGAGGTATTGGTATTCTAAAAATACCATCTATAGGGTCCTAAAGGGTTGATCCAAAGGCATTTATTCAAAGATGATCCGATAAAGGATATATATAGAATGTTTGGACTCACAGTAATGGGTTTCTTAACTCTATTAACATTAATTGTGTTATAATCCTACATCATATACTATGTTATGATAATAATACATGCAAAATTACTTATAATTTTATTATTTTGTATTTATAATTTTTTATGGTTTTACATTAATTTCGCACAATCACTTTGTATAACTAAAATTATAATTTTATTAAAAAGGAAAAAATTAGGGGGATCTTCTTAAGGGGGACTGTAATAATTTACACCATGGGAATCCCCTATTACATGGTGAGATAATCCTAAGGGGAGGGAGTTGATGCTATAGTAGGGCATAAGTTTGGGAGTCAATGGACTCCCTAAAGGCGAGAAAATAAGAAACACTATTCCATTCATGCTAAGTGTGAAGAAAATCCATCAGGTTGTGATGTAATTCATGTAGTTATGGATCAAAAAAGTAATCTTCTATGGGATGGAAATGATACCTTCGAGAGAGTCACAAATGATCTTTGTGTCCGATTCAACTGCTGCCAAAGAAATGCCTTCATAATGGAAAAGAGCAAGGTCACAGGGGATAGAATTCATCTCCACACATAAATAATCTAATGTCCATTCTCACAATCACTTCGTTGATTAAATTTGTACTTAAATTATATGATCTCAATAAATATTATTCATCTCAATATTGTTTGTTTGTTACATGTCTTATATTTTCCACTTTCTTCCTTTTAAATGGAGTATATTCTACCTTTTGATATATTATGTTAGGCATGATTCTATAATCATGATGGTTAAATTTCTTTTTAATTTATCTCTTTAATGAGGTATCGATTAAAATTTTATAAAATTTGTAAGGGTTTTCATGGTCCCAATTTCAATTCCTTAAGAAATAATTCATGTTATGAATCATGTTTTTTTATATGGTGTACTTATTATCCCATGAATGTGATTTAAATTATTATTTCAAATTAATTATGGGTTTTATAAAATCATGTAATTTTCATTTATCAATGGACTTTTGATACAAACTTTACCTAAGTTGCAAGGGATTCCTATGTCAAAATTCTTTCATTGATACATGATTTCGTTTGATTCAGTTATATATATTTACATAGTCTCTAAATTGAATATTATAATATGATATCATGAATCTTTTTTATACTCATGATATTTTTTCTTCTTTATTATTTCACTTATGTAAAATGGGTTTTGGGTTTAAAAGACTATAAAAGGGTATTTTTTTAAAAGGTAGTTTCGATGTTTTTAAATACTTTTAATAAAAATCCTCTTATAAGTCATTTATTTTATGTAAATAATTCTTTCTTATAAACCCAAATGATTTTATAAAATTGTCTTCCTTTATCTTTGACTATCCTTTAAAAGTTTTTTATAAAAAATTTTTCTAAATGACTTCTATAAGGTCAATGATTGGCTCCATTTACAAAAGTTGGAAAAGAAAGGTTATTTTAACATTTATGACATTAATAGATTATCTATCCATTCTGATTGTCAATTTTTAAAAATATTACTTTATAATTTTCTATTATTATTTTCATTGAATTTTTTTCCCAATATTATAGAAATCAAAAATAAAATTTTACTAAAAGAAAATTGCATTTCCTCTTATTTTTATGAATAAAAATTTTATTTTAAAGATATTTTCAACTATGTTAGAATTATTTAATGATTAATTTAAATAAATAGGATTCTAATATTATTATTCCATTTATAATATTTCTTTATATGACCTACTATTACTGTTTTACAGAAATTTTCAGGAAAATAATTTCTTTTCCAAGGGTAAATAAATTTATAATGAAATTCAATATGTTTTTAAAATATTCATGATGAAAATAAAATATTCCCAGAGTCATATTCTTTAATGAAAATTTTAAATTAATTATAATGATTTGTGAGCTCAATATATTTCATGATGATGGTTGATCCTGATAAAGATTATATTAAATTTGATATCAATATAACTCTTCCATACATTGGGACATGTTCCATATCTTCAAATGAGGGGGGGGGGAAACAAAGGATGTAACGTCCTTCCCCTTCATCATTGTCTTGATAAGGTAGAGAGATTCTATGAGGCCTTAAGTGATGATTCCAAGGCACCAAAAGGATGGAAATAAATATCAAGGTCTTCAAGAATAATTTGGGTAATGATTTTCCCTCGGGATAAGCAAACCAACAAAACAAGTCATTACCAACAAAACAACATGATGCATGTTAACATAGAAAACCAATCTATATATTAACAAACAAAAACCAAACTATTCCATAAAAATTATCAAATACCAATACAAACAAACCATACCAAACTAATATTAGACTATCATATAGAAGACTAAGCAGGATATCCAATGTAAACCAAGACACACTCCACTACTCTAATCCATGATCCATACTCCAATAACTACAACATCACAATAAACCACTAGTTTAATGAGATTCTATACTTTTACTTATGTCCCGAAATACAATATCTGTAAAAGCACCCAAGTTCTATGTAGGGGGTGAGTAATAATAGTCATTAGGTTTTCCCCAATGACTTACCTAAAAACTCCACTAGGGTAAAACATTAACAAAATTATATAAAATAGTTTATATAAAACAAAACAATAGTGCAACTATTTCAATCAATCTAGAAACACCCTTACCAAGACATCTTCCACCCAACTAACAAAAATACATTGAAATCCAACCACCAGGACATAATCCATTTTTAAAATTTCATATTAGAACAAAAATTTCCGCCATGCATAAAACAATCCATCAAATAATAACTATGGAGTTTTACATGACCAAATTAGTAAACTATCACGGTGGAACTTCCCATCAAAACCATCACAATACATTCCCAATCTAGTGGTACTTCCCGACCACTTATTATTATTTGTGGCCCTTTTTTCCACTATCCATACCCACTTTTATAGTGGTAATCCCTGAAACTCCACATCTAAATCAACACAAACAATAATTACCAAGATAATGAACAAGCTCATACACTGATAGGTCCACAACAAGATGAAAATAAAACATTCCAACTGAACAGTACCTTAAGACCATAAAAAATTACAAAAAAGCCATAAAAACTACAATTAATCACTAATTTATTGAAAACACCCATAAAAAATTTTTCCATTCCAAACCATACTTAAATAAAAATACATTTTTATTGGAATTCATCTTCTATAAATCATTTTTCCATAATAAAAACAATTATCTATTTTAAGATGAACATTTTAAAATCACACAACAAATCACCATTTAAAAAATATTCCATTTGACCCAAAATCCCCAATTCATAAAAAATGGGTTTACATAAAGATTCTCACATCATATTCACAATTAATTTCAGGAAAATAAAATTAATTTCATATATGACCTCAAGTTCTTGGAAAGTGGAGTCGATAGAGAAGCCACCTAACTTAGGGTTTCCAGTTAAATATTCCAACTCACAATCGCACCAAAAATCCAGTTGAAAACTATAGAAAAACTACATTATATATCCTTTCTTAAAATCAATAAGCCGCACTCTCATTCGTTTATGAAACAAAAATACCAGATCTACATGCAACAAAAGTAGATGGAGGAAACCAAGAGATGTGATGAACTAGATCTAATGAAAACAAAAAATTAATTAAGATATGAGACTTACCCAAGAGGAATGATATTAAATGCTCTATGAAATAACATTAATATTATTCTAAACTTAGCAAGGGAGGTGACCAAACCATTGAGGAGAGGATATCCTAATTGAGTTTTGAGTTGGGGACGTAATGGGTGTTTTAGGGAAAATCTAGACTAACCCTAATTTTTTTAAAATGAAATTTTATGGGGTCGCATAATTATCTCACATAGTTTGGGTAAAATTGTGCAAACCGAGTAAATGACACTTTATAAACAATAAAAAATCAAACAGTTACCTGTGATTCTTGCATAGTTTCCTCTAACCCTGCTCAAACTGTGTAGTGCTAGAAAATATTCCAAACATTTCCAAATCATTCCAAAACTTTCCCAAACTCTCCCAAACATTACCCAATATAATTTAAAAAATAAAAAAGAAAAAACAAGTGTTACATACCACAAACATGGGGGTTATATATTCACCCCACCATTGGACTTTCCATCCATTGAATGTATAGAACCATTTCTTTGTTAAAATAGCTCAGGCAATTGCTCGACCATCACTTTCTCTCACTCCATAGTCTCCTAATAAACTAGATCATGTTGCCAAAAAAACATGAACTATACCGATGCATTTACCATACAATACATTCACTTGTCTATCCATAATACATACTGGCATGTACACCAAAGAATCATCTAGTTTTAGAACCACATGATCCCAATGAATCACATGATCATGATCTATCAGTTACTTTTTAAATTGAGATATATGGAACACATTGTGCACTACACAAAATAATTGTTGAAAATCCCCTCGATAAGACATATCTCCAACCCACTCTAGTATCTCAAAAGGCCCAATATAACATGGAGATATCATTCCCTATTTTTCAAACCGATAATGTCAAATCCTAGGAGAGATTCTAAAAAACACATGATCAACCACCTCGAATGAGAAAGGTCATCGATGATGGTCCGCATAAGATTTATGATGACTATGAGTTGTCTCCACTCTTTTCGTGATCAACTTAATTTTCTCTATCATCTCTTGGACAAGGCTCGGTCCAAATAATGAAATTTCACTAGTTTCCATCCAAAAAAGTGTAGAATGACACATACACCCATAAAATGCTTCAAACAGAGCCATATGTATCATGGAATGAAAAATGTTATTATATGAGAACTCCACTAACGATAAGTGATACCCCCATGAGCCACCACAATCTATCACAAAATCCTATAACATATCTTCTAATGTTTTTATCGTCCTTTATGGTTTCTCATCCATCTAAGGATGGAACGCTGTACTCATATTGAATTGAGTCCCAAGGGAATGTTATAAGGATTTCAAAAAACAATATGTGAACCTCTAATATCTATATGATACAATCAAAACTGGAAAAACATACATTTTTACCACCTCCCAGATATAGATTTTCGACAGATACTCCACCATATGAGATTCACAAATTTGGATGAAATGGGATGACTTTTTAAGACGATCAACTATCACCTATGTGGAATTGTGATTTCTAATCAATATTGGGAGACCTGTAACAAACTCCATGTATATCTTCTCCCATTTACACACTTGGATAGGTAATGATTTCAACATTCCAATTGGCCGCTGATGCTCACCCTTTACTTTTTGACAATTCCAACATCTCGAAACAAAATCGGCCACTTACTTTTTCACAAAAGCCCATAGAAACTATGATTCAAAATCCTTATACATTTTCTAAATTATAGGATGGAAATACCACCTGGAATAATGATTATCCCAAAGAATGTCCTTATGAAAAGACACTAGCACAACCATCAGCTTAAAAAACACAAAACTTCATTCCCATTCAGTTCTCAGCCCTCAATGGTCTCCCAACCATTGAGTTTCAACCTCATCACCATACAATCAGAATATAATGACTTCACATATTTAACCAACATAACCAAATCAGGAATCAATGAGACCTGAAAGAAAATTGCTCTATCACCTTTTTACTCACATAACAGTTGCTTGTTGGATATGAACAAGATAATATACCACTAATCCAATTCTTGTATCACCACCTGAGAATAAAACTTCCTACCCAATGCATCCACAACCGAATTCCCTTACCATGTGTATACATCAATTCAAAGTCAAACAACTTGATATACTCCATCTATATCCTTTGACTCAAGTAAACATATATTTGTGAGAAAACATGCTTGAAACTCTTATGATTAGTAAAACCCATGAATTTCTCACTAAAGTGATTATGACGCCACATTTTCAAGGCATGAACCACTAACATCAACTCCAAATCATGTTTTGGGAAGTTGTTCTCATGAAACCTCAACTTCCATGATCCATATGCAACAACGTTACCCCCCCTACACGAGAAAACACCCCAACCCTGATCCCAATGCATCACAACAAACCATTCACCCTTTCCCTTGTTCTATAAAAACCATGATGGGTGCTGATGTAAGGTGACCCTTATGGTCATAAAAACATTTCAGACATTTCTCATTTCATTGAAATGAAATATTATTCCTTGTCAAAGCTGTCATTTTAGAGTGAAATTGGGAGAAATAATAAATGAAAAGACGATAAAACCAAGCTAGATCAAGGAAGCTCTATATCTCAAAAACATTATTTGGAGGTTTCCATGAAATAAAAACCTATATCTTTTTATGATCAACTGAAATATCCTTTTCAAAAATAAAATTTCCAATAAAAAATACCTAATATATCCAAAAATCATAGTTCATCAATTTGGAATACAATCAAGGATCACTCATGAACCCAAAAACTATCACCAAGTGTTTCTCATGCTCCACCATTGCCTTGGAATAAACCAATATATCATAAAGAAATACTACCTGAAAATAATTAAAATCTCTTTGAAATATCTAATTCCTCAATTCCATGAACACCACTGGTGCATTTGTTAGATCAAAGGGAATAACCACCTAATCATAATGGATATATCTACTTCAAAAAGAAATTTTGGGAATATGATCCTTCTTAAACTGCAATTTATGACATCCTGGCCTAATGTAAATATTGGATAACCACTAAGATCCCCTCAACTAGTCAAATATAGCATTAATACATGGAAGTGGATATCCGATCATTATCTTAACCTGATTAAGATTACGATAATCAGTACACAACCGAAGGGTTCTATCCACCTTCTTAAAAAACAAGACTATAACTAACTACAAAGATGTATTAGGTCGGATGAAACCTTTTTCTTTCTAATGCCTACAACTTCACTTTCAATTCCCTCAATATTGTTAGTTCCATTTGGTTAGATGGAAGTGAGCTATAACTGGTCCCTAGAAAGAGATCAATCATAAACTCCACTTCTCCCACAGGTGCCACCCCTAAGTATTATTCAAGAAATAGATCCAAAAAACAGATCAAACTCCCATGAAAAAACATTACACTACACTCTTTACATTTATTCCAATGACAATTCCACCAACTGATATGCTATCATGCCAACATCTAGTTCAAGCAGAATAGTTACACCCAAATTTTCATTCTTCTCCCCTCTTACGAGATGTGTGATGCCATCCCCCTTTGTAAAACTCACTGTTTACACATACCAATCAATTTGGGCATTAAACATCATCATACAATCCATTCCTAGGATTACATCATAACCATCCATGTTAAGCACTGAGAAATCCAACATCAACTTGACCTCATCTAGAACTGTAGAACATGCTCTACACAAGAAGGATCAACACTCTCTTCGACCCAGAGGGGTCTGATGTTTTAAATTATAAGGAATCATTTACAAATTTAATCCTAGGAAAATTACATAATTATAGTCCACAAATGAATGGGAAGCAACCATATCAAATAACACGAGCATCATGGTAGAATTTAAATGAACTGTACTTTGCACTATGGATGGTCCTGGCTGATCATCCATTACAACCAACTCATCTCCAAAAAACTTCTCCCTTTCCACACTCTTCTCTTTATTTCCTTGATGAGGAGTCTTGGTATTCTTTAAATCCCTATGAATAACATTGTTATATGGGATAGGAGTGGGTTTCTACCCCCACCCGATCAAGGTATAGGATTCCTAAGATCCATTAGAAGTTTCAAAAACACCCAACCTTGGAGCATTCTGACAATACTACTAAATATTCCCCTTATACATAAATTTATGGCATGATCAAGGAAAATCTATACAATTCCACTTTATGGGACCCATATAGCCACACTTAAAAAATAACAACTTTCTCTGATCAATACAATAAACAACCATAAATTCCACTTCCTCACCAAGAAAAGGTTTATCATTTCCAATTCAATTACATTACTACAATAATAATAAGGCTTTCCACAAGTTCACATTTCCCATGTGGCACCATTATTTAAAAATAAACCATGTTTTGAAAATAGATCCATTTTTAAAACACCACAACCAATAAAATTTTTAATCCGGACATTTGACTGTAATTTTAAGATTTTTCACAAATTAGCATAATCCTAACAGAAAAAAAATCATTATACTGAATGAAATCTGCAACCAAGTGGGATGTAATTTCTACCATGCATGTATTTCTCATCTCATTGGCTACACCAATGGAAATGAGATTTCTGATGCCGATAAGTGTCTCCAAAACACTTATGTACCCATCTCCTAGGTAACATGAAGTTGAACATAAAAGGGTTAGCTATGTACTTTAATGATATACATTCCTTATTCTGACAATCTGATACCATATTACCATCCAATATTAATGTATTAAACAAGAATGACTATCATCACAAAGACCGACAAACAACTCCAAGTAATAAGAAAAACATGGATGTCAAGGACCGAACAAACTGATACCACTTGTAATGTCCCACCAATTCCTCATTTGACTGAGAAGGTAGAGAGATGCTACATGGACTTAATTGAAATTCAAAAGGCACCACAGGTTGTCAATAAATGCTGAGGCCCTTAAGAATAAATTACAGAATGATTTTCCATTGAGATAAACCAACCAACAAAACAAGACATTACCAACAAAAGAACATGATTCTTGTTAATAGAGAATCTCCCGCAATATATTACCCAAAGGAAACCAAAACATTCCATAACTATTCCCAAATACCAATGTAACCAAACCATTCTAGACCAATATTTGTGTACCCAGTAGCAGAATAAACAAGATACCCAATAGAAACCAAGACACACTCCATTGCTCCACACCAAGCTCAATGCTCCAAGAACCACAACATCACGATGAAACACTAGTGAAATGATATTCTTTACCTATACATGTGTCCTATAATACAATATGTTCAAAAGTACCCTAGTGCCAAGAAAGGGGTGAGTAATAATACTCAGTATGATTTCTCTAATTAATTCCCTAAACTCGCCACTAGGATAAAACCAGTAGCACAATTATATACAAAATTTTATATAGAACAACAAATAGTGCAACCATTTCCAAAAAGACAAAAACACCCTTAAAAAGAAATATTCCTCCCAAATAACCACAATATAGGGAATGCCTACCATAATGACATAATCCTTTCTTACCATTTCATATTAGCCAAACAATTTCCACCTTACATAAAAACACGCAACAATGCACAACCGTAGAGTTTAACATTACCAAACTGGTAAACTATAATGGTGGAACTTATCATCCAAGTTGTCACACTACATTCCCAATCTAGTGGCACTTCCGGACCAGTTAACATTGATGGTGGATCTTTTGACCACTATCCATACCCTAATTTATAGTGGTACTCCCCACCGACTCCAGATCCAAATCAACACAATTAATAATTCTGAAGACATTGGACAAGCACATACACCCATAGATCCACAACAAGATGCAAATAACACTTTCCATCCAAACAATACCTTATGCACACCAAAAAACAAACGAAATCCATAACCACTCCAATAAATCACTAATTTTTTAAAAACACCAAGAAAACCCTTTTTCATGCCATACCATAATTCAATAAGAAATTCTTTTATGGAAATTCATCTTCCATAAATAATTTTTTTTATAATTAAAACCATTATAGATTTTAAAATGAACATTTTAATATCACACAACAAATAACCTTTTCAAAAATATCATATTTTAACAAAAATACATAATTCATCATAAAAATAATTTCTATAAATATTCTCAAATCATTTTCACACTTAATTTCAAGAATCAAAAATTAATTGCAAAGATGGAATTAGGTTCGAGAAAAGTGGAGTTAATAGAGAAGCCACCTACCTAAGGGTTTCCAGTGAAATCTCCCATCTCCCAACCACACCACAAATCCATGAGAAAACCATACCAATACTACCATATATCTCCATTCCTAACATCATGTTGATGCTCCTTTCCATCACAGAGTCTAAACAACTGAAAAGGGGAATACGTTAAGCACAAAGAGATTCATCCTTTGAAGAAACATCAAAAATTGACAAAGGCATGAACAAGGAACTCTTTAAGCATGGGTCACACAAGTTTCACTATGATCATGCTATTATACTTGTGAGCCACATATTGGGTGCATAGTTGACTTATGCGCCCTATTTTATTTTCACCCAAGGTCCTCAATGGCCTATAAATACCCCTTGTGGGCCCCCCATTTTGAGGACGAAAAATCCAAAAGTCATATTTAAGCCCTCGACACCCTAGTCTCTATTTGAAGTCTTTTGAACACTTCTAAGGTAATTTATTACCTAGAATGTAAGATCTAAAGAGGGGGAATAAGGCCTAAGTGTCGAAATTCATTAAAAATTGTGCACCTAAGTGTCTAACCCTTAAGGGAAATGAAGACACTTACGCACCACCTTATCCCTTCAACAGAACTTGCGCGCCACCATTTTGGTAACCTCTAGGGATAATATTAAGGGCTTGAGCCAAGTCTTTTCCAAGTATTACCCTATTTTTTAACTATCTCCCAAGTACACATGTGTCGTGCAAGTATACTTGCGCAACCAGGACTTACGTGCTAGCCTCTTTTTGGGTGCCCCTCTTTCCTATTCAACTCTTTTCTTCAAATCCACCTCTCCATTTCAAGATTTAGCCTTCAAAATACTCTTAAAATCCATTTTTGGCATGGTTCCTTTGTTGTATTCCTTATCTAAAAGGAATTATGTGGAACATCTCTCAAAACCTTGTGATTTACATAAATTTTATGTCACTATGGTTAGATATTTCATTCATTCAACCTCATCCTTTAATGATGAGAATATCTTTAATTTGGGCATCCTCCTCAGGAGTAAGCCCCGAGTTCCCTAACCTGGGCCTCATTTTTAGGAGTAAGTCCCAGTCATAAAATCATTAATCTGGGCATTCTCATTAGGAGTAAGCGCTATGTTCCCAAATTTGGGCCTCCTTTTCAAGAGTATGCCACAGTCTAAATTTCCTTTAATCCGGGCATCCTCCTTAGGAGTAAGCCCCACGTTCCCTGATCTGGGCATCCTCCTTAGGAGTAAGCCCCAAATTATAATTTCCCTTATCCTGGGCCTCCTTTTCAAGAGTAATCCCCAGTCATAATTTCCCTTAACCTGGGCCTCCTTCTCAGGAGTAAGCCGCAGTCTTAATTTCTTTTGATTTTGGCTTCCTTCCAAAGAATAAACCCCAATCATAAATCCCCTCTAATTTGTGCATCCTTCTCTGGAATAAGCCCTAAGTTAAGTATCCAAATCTCCATAAAGCACATATACCTTTATGGAACTTGTTCCCAGGTTTCTTCCCTGAAGTAAATCCCAATCCCCATCTATCTGGGCAGTCATACATACATAAGCCCCACATCATTTCTCATGATTGCATCTTTCATTGTACAATTGTCAAGTATTACTGATAACTCTTGTTTCTCACACCGAGCATTGACTCATGTGAGCTTCGAGAATAAAAGTAATTATGAAATCTTTATTTGGGCCATCAATCAAGCATAAACCTCATAGTTCTTCACAAGAACTACGTGGGTTCTGATTCATTTTTCTAATAATGATACGTATGTATCCAATCTATGGGTAAAACCCCAACTATGAAATAATCCATGTCCTTATGAAGGATAATAAACATCAAGTTCCCCATTGAGTGGATTTAAAACCATTATGGTTATCATAATGACCAAGAGATTTCTATATAATGTGATGAAGGATACCAATGAATAATAATCTCTAACAAATACAGATTATTCTCTATCGATTAAGAACCTAAAATATATATAAAATATTTTCTAAATCTCATACATATCAATCATTGATTGTCATATCTAAAGGAAAGATCATTTTCATACTTGGTAATTTTTAAGGATTCACCAACACAACTCAAATATATAAGAGAGTCCTGAAGTAGACAATAATTCCCCCCAAAAAGGTGTGATGAGTCCGACCTCCCATCATCTTAACCAATGCTAATTCTTAAGCCTCACTAGTCCATAACTAATGAGCACCTACCTTTGGAATGTAGGTCCAAATGGAAATAGAATCATTGGATGTTTCCTGTTCTATGAATAAACATGTAAGAAACCATTTGGAATGTTTTAACCTTAAACAAACAAGGTCATCCCCATTTCTAGAAGAAAAAAAATAGTCAACCCGACGTGAATCCTTAACCAGGTTAAATGATGTTTTAATTATTTGTTAGGCCCCTATTTAACTCAATGTGAGGTCCACCAAATAAATCAATAACATATGTTCCCATCCAAATGATTTAGTGGCCAAACTTATCTTGATTATGTCTATTATATCCAACATGAACTCTTTTCCAAGATCTCTTTGTGTTACAGAAATGGCTTCTCTAAAGATTACACATGTGAATGCCTATGCTACTACTCTTGTTGGATCCTCGTCTGCTCTAAGGATGAAATCATCTACATAGAATCTTCAACGCTGGGTCTCAAATTCACTGGTTAAGGAATATAATCAACATGGTACCATTCTAGCTCTGGAGGCCACTCAACAGGCTCTCCCAGTCAATAATTCACCCTGGTTTTCCGGACATACAACTGGTGATCAAGAAACAGGTGGTTCAAACCACCGTATCCAACCATTTCGGTTCGTTATCCCCAGAACGCAATCAACATTCCCTCCCATATTATGGGGAGGTTAATGAGAAGGTCACTCAAGTCCTTAAATCAGGGATACATGAGTACTTACTAAGGGAACCCATCAACAATCACCGCCAGACTCATGCGGTAGTGCACCCACAACATGATGAGGGTATAACCTTTAGGGGTTCATATCAGGTTCCTCAGACCCGAGCATGTAAGACGAACCACCAGAGGAGAAATCTGTTCAACAGGGAGCATGTTATTACTTCTTCCCCCTCCAAATAAGTCCATCAATCCAACTTTATGGAAAACAATGAGCGGGCATATACACCCATCCGTCCTGATGTTACTGTCCAGCAGACTCATCTAGCAGTAACATGCCAATCCTTCTAGTCAATTGCGGAGGAGTATTATAGGCAGGCATATACACCTGTTTATAACTCATCAGCTAGTAATCATGCTCTCTTGACTACAAACAATGAAGCTCTCCATTCTAATATGGTGGAAACTGATAAACAGGGACATACACCTGTTTACAATCAACAATTCTGTCAACAATCTCGTCTGCCAGTATTGTAGGAAATTCGTCAACCATACTTGACGAAGAATACAAAGCAGGCACATACACCTGCTAATGTTCATCAAGTCTGCCAACAGTCTCATTTGGTAGCACCCAGAGAAGTTAGTCGGAAAGCACCGATGACAAATTTAGAGCAGACTCAACTCTCTGCCCCCACACATGAGTACTATCAAAATTCACTAACTGGAAAAGGAGGACATGAGTAGGAATACACACCTACTCCAATAAGGGAATGGACATATATTCCTGTTCTAGTAGCTGAAGTCACCAAGCACATTCTAACAATGGTGAAAGAGCAGAAGAAAATACCTGCTTATATTCTTGATGCCTGTTAGAATATTATAATAACTTCAGTAGAAACACAGGGAAAGACATACAAATCTGTCCCTACCAGTGGAGTGACACATCAACATATCACTATGGAACATATACACACATATGTTCTAGTCCAATAGGGTTATGGGGAATACTCCCCTATTTCATACAGAAAATAAAGTCTGGAACATACACTAGATTTGAGTGGAGATAATCCGCCTAACCTGACTATTTTTCCGGAGTAGGCACATACACCTTACCATAATAAACACTGTTGTAAACAATTGGTTCTTAAAGTGGTAAGAAGGAATCTAAGAAAAAGGCCCATCCACCAAAGTCAAGAAATCAAGAACCAATCTGTAATAAGGCCTTACTCGATGCTGTAGTTCTTCAAGCCCTCAGACAATTATCTGTTGGAAGTCAAGATTCTTCTATCTCATTTCCCAATAGTGGGAACATTAATTCCAAAGTTCTTCATCAGACACTTCCTCATGAAGTCTTACTTCATGACAGTTTGGTCGATCTCAAAGTTAATCTTCAGATGAGATCCATGAGAACCCTCTACGTGGCCAGAAGATCAAGGAGAAGAAGTTTTTATGTTTTGTTGTAACCCACCATGGTGGTCCTCTCCATTACGATGAATTTAGCTGCGAATGTCCTCTCCACAGTAGTGATTTGCATTGCCTGGAAAATTCTTCCTAGGATAATGCAGTAATGAGAAATCCCTCTTTTCTTGAGTAACTTGAAAATGTGAAGCCAGTCATGTTTGATTCTTTACCACTAGCAGGTGAAATAATTTCTCAATCATAAGATAGCCCGAGATGTAGGTTATTCTCCAAAACACCCTTAGTTCATTCATCATCTAGTTTGATAAATGAATTCTCTACCAATCTTGTTGAATCTGATAAAGTAGCAAAGAAGAACCATCACTGGTCTAATCAGGTATAATAATCTTCATTGAATGATAAGGAGGAAATTCTGAATATGAGAAAACAACTGGAAAAAGGTGAAGTACCATTCATGTTTTTGGCTTTGGCTGACTCTTAGTATGATATCCCAAAAATGTTGACGGAATATTTTATTCACGATATTCATCTCAACATGTGGAAAACATTTTTTCCATTGAAACAGAAAATATTATCTTATGATGAATATGAAAATCATGTCAAGAGAATAGAAGGGTTACAGTGCCACATTGATTTGATATCTCTCTCAGTTTCCCAATATGTGATGTTTGAAAAGCAGCAGAGAGCCCTTCAACGTTCATGCCTTGGCGCACTAAAAATATTGCGCCAGTTAATTGCCAATGCCCCATCTGGTATTCATATCAGGGGATGGGATGTTCATGGAGCACTGCATTTCACTATACTCTCCAGTCCACAAAGCCCACCAAAAATGGTCTCATGCAATGTTATTTCCCATGGCTAGCCACAACTAATTGGTTTTGTTTGTAATCAAAGGCTTTCCCAGGAACATGCGTCAACCAATTCTTCTCAAAGTTAGGAATACAATGAAAAAGTTGTCAAATTACCCTTGAATCATGCAAAGGAGAATGTTGAACATTCCTCTTGTTTAGAGAATGCACATCATCAGGTGACAGAAGTGTCAGAAATCATCCAACGGTCATTTGAACCAGGTGATTTTAGTGGAGGTAGGTTAATGCATCCGACAAATTTCCGGACTAATGTCTGCAAGATCAGGAGAGATTTTTCGAAAGTCTCAGAAGTTGCAGCTTAAGAACCACCCCATCTTTCTAGTCTGGGGACTCTTTTAACCCAACCTTTAGAATCAAAAAATAGGATTCGAGGAGTTGATCAAGAACAGCAGGAACAGCCCCAGTCCACTGGACTGGGGACCGTTTCAAATCCTCAATCTCTCCCTCAGTGGAAGTCAGTCTTCCCTCAATTAGGGAAGAATTCAAAAGGGGAACGAAGATCCGAATTATCAGGATATTCCCTCCAAATTATAGTTCATGAAGAAGTCTATGAAGGATCAACTCAATAAAATGCAATGTCTCATCAAGGACATAGAAGGAGAAAATATCACAGAATGGTCAATAGAAGGGATGCAATGCGTTATGCATCAATAAATGTCATCAATTCCAATGTTACTAATCCTAAAGAACAGGAGGCTCACTCAGAGGGATCCGATGAAGAAGTTTTCCCCAAAGAGGCAATATAGACAGAAGAAAATGAAGAAGGTGTGCATACACGAAATCAAAGGATTACCCAGAACCTAGGTATTCTTTCAAATAACCAACTTCCCCCTCTCCGAAAGGCATCCAACAAGGGTAAAGGGAAGAATAAGGTTACATTCCACCCTTCCTTTGGAGAAGGCCAATCATTATCACTAGAGAAAAGGTTCGCTCAACAAGAGGAGTAAATGAAGAAATTAAGGAGGTTGAATGTAGAACTACTTCAAGGTAGTCTTCTTCCTAAGCATGCTGGAGTCAGTCAGTCAAGGATTTTTTTGCAGCTACTAAGATGGATCATGAATATCCTCCTTTACTAGTACACCCTCACAGGTCTAATCCTATGGGTCATGCGCAACAACAATCAGTGGTGTTATGATCAATTGCATTACTGGCCACCATACATGTCCAACCTCCAGTTATTACACCTGCTCAGGTCCATGCTCAACCAAATGTTTCTCAAAAGTTACTGACTACCATTGAATCATTAAAAACACAGTTGGAAGCTATGGAAAGAAATCATGCACAAATTCAACCAGACAAGAGAGATTAACCTAAATGGGTTGATGCAATTCCTCCCCCATCAAATTTTTCAAGCACCAAATTCCAAATTTTTAATGGTTTGGGATACCTAGAACAACACTTAACACATTTTGTTTTCTTGTTGTGATCCTATGATGGGAACTCCTCAACAACAAGAAGCAGTTAAGCTCAGGTGTTTTGTACAATCATTACAAGGGCCTACCTTGGTCTGGTATACAAGCTTGCAATCCCGGTCAATTACCAGGTGGGAAGATCTCCATCAATGATTCCTTCTTCAATTCAGTTCAAAATTTCCAAAGAAAACAATTTTTTATCTTACAAATTGTAAGAAAAGGGAGAATGCAAGAGTTTCTGATTACATTGCTCACTAGAAGGGATAAAAAATATTCCTTAAGCTTAGCACTCCCTCAAGAATAATTTTTTCCCATATGTGTAGAAACTTTACGTGATGAATTACGCACACCATTGATGCCTGTAAAATACCAAGGATGGTTTTGAGACCTTAATTTTATCACTCAGCAGATCTAAGTCTCTCTTACAAAGACTAATGATAAAACTCAAGTAATTTCATCAGTTCCAGGAAGAAGAATGGGTAAAGAAGACACTGCTACAGTTACACTTAAACAAGCACCTGTACCTACTTCCACTTCAAAACCTTCATCATATCTAAGGGCTCCACGTACTGGGCATCAACAACAGAGACTGTTTCTTCAAGATGATCAAATAGATCAAATAGAAAAAAAATTGAGGAATTAAAGAACACAATTTTTTTTACAAAATGAACAACTTCCTGGTTACTTCACTTCGACTCTAGAAAATAATTTGGTTCAGTTTCCAAGGCTTAAAATGCCGAACAAGGAAGGAGATGAAGGCCTTCCCAAATATTTCCCATTTCATCAGATGTTAGGGAATCCCATTCAGAAGTGTTCTGTCTTCAAAGACCTACTATAAAATATGGGGGAATCAGGGCAAGTAAAACTGAAAGGTTCTTCATCCCATGTAGCATGTGTTACTACTACAGATCCAGGGGAATATGGCGAGTGGCAAGAAGTCAAAATAAAAAATGCCCAAAAAAATATGATTATTGAATGGTCAGGAAAACAATCAACCAAACTCTTTCCATTTTACGAATGCAATTAAAGAAACCAATTGTGTCCTCTACTATGAATGCAATAGAAAAACCCCCTTCATTAAAGGAAAATCCTCAAGGAAGCTGCATAATTCAACGAAAGAACAGCAGTCAGAAAAGATGAGATCGTGTCAAAGCCCAAGTCGTCTTTGACTCTAGAAGATTTTATTCCATCTACTTAAAAGCTACGTGCACTGCCTCACTAAATGGCACCACATAAACTGACTAATTAGGAAGAATCTTCATCTGATGAAGAGTTGATCTTTGGTTTTGTTAATATGATTCACTTAACAGATCCTTATGCCAGTCACAGTTTCGATCTTGATGAGTACGAATTCCCTGTATCAAACAGATGAATTAGAGGGAGTTCCATAGGTTTAGGATACAGAGGAAGAAATGGATATTCAAGAAGCCACTATTTCAATCCTACACCTGCAAGAACTATATATGCACCAGAAACTCATGGTAGGGCCCTTCAGCGGGATCAACAAGAATAGGCACGTTCTTCCACACATGGAATATTCAGTCCTGGCATAGTCATTTTTTATGATTAGTTAGATGTTACAACTTCTTCCTCTCATCAATTAAATAGACCTAGTCGGTCTAATCATCCAAATCTAGGAGTATTTATAACTCCTACACCGATACAAGATGCATCTACTTCTAAAGCATTAACTTCTAAGGCACCTGTGAAACCACATGTTTCTGTTGGGAAACACAGACCTTTGGACCAAAATTATGACGTCTTGAAACATTTGGCCCAATTACCAGCCATGTTTTCAATTATGGATGACTTAAATCTATCAAAGGATCTTCAGGAGGCACTCATTGAGGCTTTTTCAAGTCCTTATGAATTCACAACTAAAATTGATGCGGCTGAAGACTACCCTATAGAGAATGATCATACATAATGCCATGCAGTGATATATTTTACAGATGAAGATGAAGATGATGTTGTTCATGGACATATTAGACCTTTGTATTTATCTGGAAAGGTCAATGATATAGACATCTGACGTGATTTCATTGATAATGGTTCAGCAGTCAACCTCATCCATATTAGTACACTTAGTCGATTGGGCCTCACCGATTATGATTTATCTCTATCTACTTTGATGTTGCAAGGATATGATAAAAATGAACAAGAACCTTTGGGCTAGATCACATTCAGAAATCAATTTCGAGACCTTGTATCCAATTCAGATTTCATGGTTGTTCATCATGACACAACCTTCAACATTTTTCTTGGAAGACCTTGGCTACATCAACATGCGGATATACCTTCATCATACCATCAATGTCTCAAATATTGTTTTAATAGTGAAACTGGGACATTTTATGGTGACAAATCCCCATTCAAAACAAGTGAATCTCAATACATTGAGGTATAATTCTATCACATGGTGGGAAAGGAGGTATCTACGAGAAAGGAGGATACCAAAATTAATGCTCCATATGGTTTGGAAAAGATTCCTGTAAACCCATTCATACATGTGAGTACAGATTATGTGTTTCCTATCATTCAAATTGACAGGATATACCCAAATAAAAATACTCTTATGGAAACTTCAATAATGTCAATTACGGAAATCAATCCAAACAACATGGGAGAAATTGGTGATTCACCAGGAAATGATGAAATCCCAAATGGAGATGTCATCATTTCATCCAATGGAATCTAGAAATTCTATACTTCATCAACCAGGGTAGAAGAAGTTATCAAAATGTCAGAGATGAATGATGATGTCGATTCTAAATACCTTATCTCCTCTTTATTACCCAAGGAAGACCCTTCCTCATTAATGGGGTCAGAAATGGTAGCCTCTTCTTCAAGATGTTCAAAATATAACATCTCTCTTGATCGTGGAAATTTTGCTTCATCATCTACTATGCAAGTTGAAATAGAAGAAATAACACGTGTTGAAGAAGAAGAGGAAGATACCAGAGATGCTCCTCTAGAATTTGAAGAGGGTATCTCTACCACTGTGGATGAACTCAGAGAAATAAATATGGGTAAAAAAGAAGATCCACACCACACATTAATTAGTTCTATGATGACTCTTGATGATAAAGGAATGTATATTTCAATTTTAATGAAAAATCGAGATATATTTTCTTGGAACTATACATAAATTTAAGGGCTTGATCCTGATGTTGCTACTCATCATTTGGGTTTTCCAGAAGAACATCGAGGATTCAAACAAGCCGCGAGAAGAACACACCCAACTTATGCTTCCAAAATCGAAGTTGAAGTGGATAAGCTTATCAAAGATAACATCATCAGAGAAGTTCAATATCCCAAATGGTTGGCTAATATTGACCCTGTGAAAAATAATAATGGAAAAATTAGAGTTTGCATTGATTTTAGAGATCTTAATCACTATTGTCCCAAGGATGATTTTACAGTTCTTGTCATAGAACTCTTAATTGATGCAACAACTGGCTGTGAAGCACCTTCCTTCTTGTATGGATATTCTGGGTACAATCAAATCCAAATGGCTCCAGAAGATGAAGAATCTACAGCCTTCAGAGCCCCACAGGGTGTGTTTTTCTATCGGGTAATGCCCTTTGGCCTGAAGAATGTAGGCACAACATATCAATGTGCCATGCACCATATCTTCAAACCCTTTTTAGAGAAATTTGTTGAATGTTATGTGGATGATTTGGTGGTTAAATCCAAACAGCGTACAAATCACTTGGATTATTTGGAAATCATATTCCTCAAACTTCGAAAACACAATTTGAAGATGAACCCCATGAAATGTGCTTTTGGGGTAACCTCAGGAAAATTTCTCGGCTTTGTTGTACACCATCGTGGTATTGAAGTCAATCCTGAGAATACAAAATCAATCCTTGGTATGTCACCTCTTCAGAATTTGAATGAATTGAGAGGACTTCAAGGACACATGGCCTATATTCGGCGTTTCATCGCAAATTTGGTAGGAAAATGTTTACCCTTCACCAAATTGATGAAGAAGGGAGTCACTTAGTAGTGGACTGAGGAATGTCAAGAGGCATTCAATATTCTCAAGAAATATCTCTTGAGTACACCGATATTAATGTCACCTGTTGAAGGAAGACCACTTATTCATTATATGACAGCTTTAGAAAGATCATTGGGTTCCTTCCATGCCCAGAAGAATGATGCTGGGAATGAAAACAAACATTACTATCTTAGTCAGACTATGCTTGAAGAAGAAACCCGATATTCAAGTATTGAAAAGTGATACCTAGCATTAGTCTTTGCATTTTAGAAACTGAGACACTACCTACAACATCATGAGGTCCATTTGGTATCTCGCAATAACCCACTCATATTAATATTTTGTCATCCAATTCTTACAGGACATCTGGGAAGGTGGGAAATTATATTGCACCAATTTTATATTCAGTATGTGTCTCAAAAGGAAATAAATGGCCAAAATCTAGCTGACTTACTTGATGAACACCCTTCATTGGAAGATACATATTTAGATATTAAACATCCTGATGAGGAAGTCTTCTCTATTCAAGATAATATTCAAACATGGGAAATGTACATTGATGGTGCTTCCGGAAATCCAATAGGGGAGAAAATGGAAGATCCTAAATTCAAAAAAGTTGGGTTGGTAATTGTACTTATTTCCCCTAAAAAGGCAGTGCTACCCTATTCCTTTTTATTGTTGGAAGGTGGTACAAACAATGATGTAGAATATCAAGATCTCATTGTAGGATCGGACTTAGCACTTCAGGCATAGGTGAATCACTTAAAGGTGAAAAGTGATTCAGACCTGGTAATTAAACAAGTCAATGGGGATTATGCTATTAGAAAAGAAGAATTAATCCCTTTGTATGATTACGTTAGAGAGTTAGTGGAGAATTTTTTTTTCTGAGCTGACATTTTCTTATGTCCTGCAATCACAAAATGCCTAAGCTAATGCATTGGATAATGTAGCCACAACTCTGGTAGATCCAAATTGGGATGAAACAATAATCAGTATTTCCCACCATCGTATAGTTTTACCTAATGTTCAAATCAGAACATTGGAAATCAATGAAATTGGTTTCATTTTTGAACCATATGGTCATTCTACAGGATGGATGACACCTATTAGGTAATGCCTTCAAAATGGAAAACTCCCACATGATAGAGCTGGGAAAGAAAAATTCTGGCGATGTGTGGTCAATTTTACACTTTATGGTAGACTGGATCACCTAGAAAAAATTCTCTACAAAAGTATTTTTGATGGAATTCTCTTCAGATGCATTGATGTTGAAGAGACAATGGCTGTCATGAATGAAGTACATGTATGAGTCTATGGTGCCCACCTGTCTGGACATAGACTGTCCAGTAAAATTCGAAAACTTGGATACTTTTGGCCTTCAATGATACAAGATTGTGTTGATTTCACTAAGAAGTGTCATTCCTTCCATGTATGTTCCAACATCATTAATAAACCCCAAAGTTGCTTCAAACAGCTAAATACTCATGGCCATTTTCCACATGGGGAATGGATGTAGTAGGACCGTACCCTTCAGCCACATCCAAGCAGTTTAAGTATATTCCTAGTACTACTGACTTCCTTTGGAAATGGGCAGAGGCAATACCTCTCAATGAAGATAGTTATAAAAGCATTGTTAGCTACTTCAAGTCTAACATCATTACCAGATTTGGTGTCCCTCATAAAATATTGACAGACAATTGCACCAACTTCTTTTCATCTGAGGTAAGGAAGTAGTATCAAGAATAGAACATCAAATACAACATTTCCTCTCAGTATCATGTAGCAGCCAATGGCCAAATAGAATCCTTCAATAAGAGACTTTTAAAAATACTGCAAATGATGGTGGATAAAGATAAGAAATCTTGTCCTGATAAAAATTTTCATTCTTTATGGGCTTATCAAACCACCACCTACACTACTATGAGGTCAACTCCATATTCAATGGTATAAGAAACAGAAGCAGACATTCCCAATGAATTTCAATTACCATCACTCAGAGTATCCATTTTTGATCAATCATCTACAGATGAACAATCTCAAAAGCAATTGGATGAATTTGAACGATTAGATGAAAAAATATTGTGCACCCTTCTTCACATGGAAGTCTATCAGAATCAAATAGAACAGTCATTCAACAAAAAAGATTTTCTTCTTTCATTCATTCAAGGAGAATTGGTATTGGTTCTCAGAACTCCAATGATACCAGGAAAGAAACCTCCCAAGCTTGAGCCAAAGTGGGAAGGAACTTATTCAATACATAAGGTCTACTCCAATGGAGCTTATTATTTAATCTCAATGGATGGAGAAATCATTATAACTCCAACCAATGCATGATTTTTGAAGAAGTATTTTGAGTAACACAAATACAATAAGTTCAACAAGACATTAAACTGCATAACCATCATCCTACCTATAGGACGTTAAACTGTGAACCTCTTCGTCCCACATGACGTTAAACTGTGAAAAAGTCCCTAATACGTCCAGAAAGATGTTAAACTGCATAATCTATGTCCTAGATACATGAAGCTAAATTATACATCACCCTTTCATCCAACATGACGTTAAACTGTGTTGTCATTACTACATGACATTAAACTTCATAGTCTCCTCTTTTTTCCTTGATATATAACGTTAAACTATACAACACCTCTTTTTTCCCTACTGCATGACATTAAATTGTACAGTCCCCAAAGCCTTTACTGTAAGACTTTAAACTGTACAGTCCCTCTTTCGTCCAACATGACGTTAAACTGTGTCATGTCCCTTATGTCCAATATGAAATTAAACTGTGCATCATTATGGTTGTTTATACCTCTTGTTTCTCACACCGAGTATGACTCATGTGAGCTTAGAGTACACATCAACCATAACACCCTCTTTGGGTCTCTAATCACGCGTAAATCCCAACACCATCTTCAGGTTTTCCCCAAGTACAACATGATCACCAATTCATTCTTAATCACACTACGTGGACTTTGATCCTCTCCTTCTAGGCTGGGTACGTTGGCAACCTCCCAAGGTTCAAGCCTAGAACCAATATCTTTACGTCGGTTCACCTATGTCTCATATGATGTTGATCCGTGAAGCAGCCCAAAACCAATCTCTTCACATCGATTCACCTCTATCTCATATGATGTTTATCAATGAAGTAGTCCAAAACCAATCTCTTCACGTTGGTTCAACTTCATCCCACATGACGTTAAACTGTGTACATCCCTTTTGTCAAAGATAACATGACACTAAACTGTGAAGCACCATCATCCTTGCTATACGACATTAAATGATATAGTCCCCCATTTTCCTCACTACAAGACAATAAACTGCATAGCTATATGTCCTAGCTACATGATACTAAACTGTGCAGCACCGGTCCATGCATATGACCTTAAACTATCCACACTTTTGTCCTGTATGACAATAAACTAAAACATTATTTGACACCCTCACTTGAGAGTGAATCGTTATTTATATTGATCTCTAATCAAGTTATATTTCAAAGACTACATGTATACATGACCATGCCAGAGTCTTTAATCTTGGGTCAAACCATCATTACACTAAATTCCCCTTTCACCCTTCACTTGTACGAGCCAAATTTTTTGAGAGGGTATTTTAAGAACTATGTGCGGCTTGATTCATATCCTTATGGGATACATAGGAACGTTCGAGCGTCCCTCGAATCCAGCCCCATGTCTTTGGGTCTAACCCTAAATTCCACTTTCAGTACCTTGGCTGAACCCCCCCCTGTGAACACATGAATGTGGTATGAAAACCCTGGTCTTCATTCACATCAGGTTTAACAAACATAGAATGTGTATTACTCATTATGGTCCGAGCTCTATGACCATAAAATAAGATCTCTTACAATCTCGTCCCACATGATGTTAAACAATATTTCAGGAACTACGTATATCTTGATTCCCATCCTTATGGGATATGTAGTGAAGTCTATAATTTCAATTCAGGACCCATCCACAACAAGATTATGGTCATCATTGGTCTTTGTATCTCCTTCATGCATTGGATAATGCCCATTTTGATGTGTCATACTCCTAACCTTAAATACTTCTAGATCTCCATAACCCTTTTCTTGACTTCTGGTCACAAAATGTCTGATACCTGAGAATTCTCTTGCCTGACTATGCAGCATGTGCCCTTAGGCTGCCTTACATAAACAGTCCACATAATGGACTTTTCATCCATAAGATACTATTATTTGACTATGTATCTAATGCCCTTAAGTGGCCCTACATAATTCAACCCCCTAAAGGGTTTGTCAAATAGTGGTAATTTCATTCTTGGGAGGAAAACCTCTTTTGTCCTTATTGGTCTTAATGAAAATATATAGGGATCAAGGAAAAAATAGACATCCTTAACATATCTGTACCATACTCTTTTTCATGATCTGAAAGCATTGAAGTCTATGGTTTATATTTCCCTTCCATACATTTGGGTCAGAACTTTGCAGGAGTGACATTCATCCAATTCTATGACAATCTTAACTAGAAATATTCCTCTCCATATTCAAGTACCTCTCTCCATATAGAAAACTCTATGCTTTAGAAAATTTGAATCTCCATAAACACTCACTGGCTTTTTAGCAATAGAAAAGTAAAATTTCTGAGAGTTCTTTTGCCTGACTATGCAGCATGTGCCCTTAGGTGGCCTTGCATAAGTAGTCTATATAACAGACCTGTCAGCCAAAAGATTCTATTATTTGACTATGCACCCAATGCCCTTAAGTGGCCCTTCACAATTCAACCCTCTAACAGGTTTGTTAAATAGTGGTAACTTAATTGGTAGGAAATACTTATTCTAATGCATTTTAGCCCTTTTTTCATATCATTCCTCACATTAAAAATTTCATAAGTTATAGTTTACATTTTTCCCCCCATACTTGAATATGGAAATATGTTTTCAGATAAATTATCAAGGAATTGAGTAAACTTAAATCAATTCGGTCAAAGCTATTAGACCTTAAAGATTATACTTGTTATGTCCAACGTGCATGACTTTAAACTTCCCATAAAATATAAGGGAACTCTAAATAAAAGTCAAATCCTAGATCACTAAACATATATTTTTTATGCTTTAGGTAATATTTAACAATAAAAAGATTCAATGATTTTAGGGTTATTTATATAATCCTAGAAAAATCAAACTATGATTACTAGGCCCATTGGCATAGGTAAAAATTTTATGCAGGTAGAAAAAGAATGCGGGAAAAAATGATTTAAGATGGAAGTGTTTTCATTTATGCACAAGAGTTATAAGGACATCCACATACTTGAGTCTCTTCTAATTTTCCGGAATTAAAATAGGCTTTCAACATAACTCTTTATTTGATTTAACGAATCCTAATCTTCCTCCATAACAACATGGAATTCATCCATTCAATTGGATACAATAAGAGATGCAGTGAAACCAGCTCTTCTTGGAACAATTGTAAAAGAATGTTCTTAAGTGCAGTTTGAGAAAATTTTTTACTGATCAAAGAGTGACTTTGTTTTTGTCCAAGAGACTTGGAATATGGATACATGGATTTGAGAATGGAGCATTGGAATTAAAAATCCATTTGGAGAGAGTAATCATTTCAGATATTGTTCTAATGTCAGGACAGTCTTCTCTGCACCAACCTGCAGTGGAAAACATATCAACCCATGAGTTTTCCATTTTCATATCTGTAAGGAAATAGAAGAGAGGATAAAATTTAAAGTTCACACCATTGTTGCTTCTCTTAAAGTGAGACATAAATGAATAAAGGAGTAGAAGTGAAGCTGCATCTCAGGCATATAATTATTTGCATCTGGAATATTGAATCCCTACAGATAACCACGCCCATATAGAGGCAAGTAAATGCTTTTTGGTAAATTCACGTGATATTTATTCAAGTACTTGACCAAATCTGGGAGAGTGAAATTGCAGCTATCATAGTAATCTTGGCCAACAACGCTCGTCATGTAATCAATACGCATTCTAGCCAGCTCATTATCCATTCAAATTCTTCTGGGAGCCATTGAATCTACAGAAAAATCGAATAATTGAATTTTAAGTAAGTTTATTTTTCATAAAATTTGTGATGAAATTTGAAAAAAATGGATAATTCATTAAGGTGTGCAAGTCCCATATTGGCGTGCTATTCCAAGTTGGTCACACAAGTTTCACCATGCTAGTAGTGGAACGCAAGTCATAAACTCACATCAGAAGCGCGGCATGAATAGAAGTGCGAATGAGCGGAAAACCAAGACACCTACGCGATGAGAGCTACTTGCACGCTGATAGTGCAAGTGCATTTGAAACTGAGTGCTTTGCATGAAGTGGTGCCGATTATTTATAGGCAAGACCATACCCCTGCGCATCGGACCCTGCGTGCCAGAAGCATACCTGTGCGCCTACCACTTGCGTGCCGCAGTACCTTGTTTTATGTTTTCCTCAGAGACAAATCCTTTCTCCTTTTTCCGATCCAACTTTGAGGGGGGACTTTTGTTGACGCTACTTTCTATCACAGAGTCTAAACTACGGATAAAGGGGAATACTATAAGAAAAAATAGATTCAACCTTTGAAGAAACATCAAAACACGACAAAGGCATGAACAAGGAACTCTTTAAGCATGGGTCATGCAAGTTTCACTATGGTCGCGCAAGTATACTTGAGCGCCACATATTGGGCACACTCTTGACTTGAACGCCCTATTTTATTTTCTCCCAAGGTCCCCAATGGCCTATAAATACCCCTTGTGGGACCCCCATTTCGAGGGAGAAATATCCAAAAGTTAGATTTAACCACTCGGTGCCATAGTTTATATTTGAAGTCTTCCTAACACTTCTAAGGTAATTTCTTACCTAGAATGGAAGATCTAAAGTGGTGGAATAAGGCCTAAGTGTTGAAATTTATCAACACTTGCGTGCATAAGTGTCTAACCCTTATGGGAAATGAAGACACTTGCGCACCACCTTATCCCTTCAAAAGAACTTGTGCGCCACCATTTTGGAAACCATTAGGGATAATATTAAGAAATTGAACCAAGTCTCACCCAAGTATTACCCTATTGGTTAACCATCTCCCAAGTACACATGTGTCGCTCAAGTATACTTGCGTGACCAGGAATTGCGCGCCCAAACAGGACTTGTGCGGCTGCCTCTTTTTGGGTTCCCCTCCTACCGATTAAACTCTTTTATTATAATCCACCTCTCGTCTTCAAGATTTAGCCTTCAAAACCCTCTTCAAATCCATTTTTGGCATGGTTCCTTTGATGGCTTCCTTATCTGAAAAAAAAATATGTGGAACAACTCTCCAAATCCCGTGATTTACATAACTTTATGTCACTAAGGTTAGATATTTCACTCATTCAACCACATCCTTTTAATATGAGAAGATATTTAATCTGGGAATCCTCTTTAGGAGTAAGCCCCCAAGTTACCTAACCTAGGCCTCCTTTTCAGGAGTAATCCCCAGTCATAAAATCTTTAATCTGGGCATCCTCATTAGGAGTAATCCCCAAGTTCCCTTAATCTGGGCCTCCTTTTTAGGAGTAATCCCCATTGTCAATTTCCATTATTCTGGGCATCCTACTTTGGAGTAAGCCCTATATTCCCTAATCTGGGCATCCTCTTTTGGAGTAAGCCCCAAATTATAATTTTTCTTAACCTAGTCCTCCTTTTCAGGAGTAAGCCCTAGTCATAATTTCCCTTAACCTAGGCCTCATTCTCAAAAGTAATCCCCATTCTTAATCAATTTTATTTTGGCTTAATTCTCAGGAATAAAACCCAATCATAAGTCCCCTCTTATTTGATAATTCGTCTCCCGAGTACACCCTATATTAAGTATCCAAATATTCATAAAGCACATATACCTTTATGGACATTCTTCCCAGGTATCTTCCCTGAAGTAAATCATAATCGTCATCTATCTGGGAAGTCATACATAGATAAGCCCCACATAATTTCTCATGATTGCATATTTTATGGAAAAATAGTTACGTTTTACTGATACATCTTGTTTCTCACACCGATCATTGACTCACGTGAGCTTAGAGCGTAAAAGTAATTATGACATATTTCTTTGGGCCATCAATAATACATAAACCTCATACTTATTCACTCAAACTACGTGGGTTATGATTCCTTTTTCTAACAAGGATACGTAGGTAGCCCATCTGCGGGTATGATCCCAACTCTAAAATAATACATGTCCTTATGAACAATAATAAACTTCAAGTTCCCCACTTAGTGGGTTTAAAACCAGTATGGTTATCATAATGACCAAAAGATTTCTATAAAATGTGTTGATGGAAACCATTGACTAAGAATCTCTAACAAATACAGATGATTCTCTATCGATTAATAACCTCAAAGACATGTAAAAGATTCTCTAAATATCATACATATCAATCATTTATTGTCAGATCTAATGGAAAGCTCATTTTCATACTTGATAATTTTATAAGGATTCACGAACATTACATAAATCTATAAGAGAGTCCGAGAGTAGACAATAATTCCCCCAAAAAAGGTGTGATGAATCTAACCTCCCATCCAATCGACCTATGAAAATTCTTTAGCCTCATTGGTCTATAACTAATGAGCACATGCCTTTGGAATGTAGGTCCAAATGGATATAGAATCATTGGATGTTTCCGGTTCTACGAATAAACCCGTTAGAAACTGATTGGAATGTTTGAACCTAAAAAAATAAGGTCATACCCATTTCCAGAAAAAACAAATAATTAATCCCGACTCTAATCATTTTAGGAAAAGAAAACCCTAGATCTATATGCAACGAAAGCAGTTCCAGGAAGCCATGAGTTTTGAAGAACTAGATCTAAGGAAAACAAAAAAACCAAGATGGGATACTTTCCCAAGAGGAATCATCTTTGAACCACGATGAAATCCCTAACAAAATCTTCCAAAGTTAGTGGGGGAGATTCCCTAACCCTTAAGGATAGAAAAACCCGAGTGAGGTTTGAGATGGGAAATAAATTGGTTTTTTAGAAAAAATTGTGACTAAAGGTTTTTAAAAAAAACTAATTTAAATTATCCGCATGGTTAGCTCGCATGGTTGGAAAAACTATGTACTAACTGTGTGGTTGCTACTGTCCAAATAGTGACAAATAACACCTTTACCTGGGATTATTTCATGGTTTCCTCTAACCATGCTCAAAGAGTGTGTCCCAAGAAAAGACTCCAAACATTATCAAATCATTCTAAAACCATTTTGTTTTTTATTAATGTATAATGACATGATAACTAACTTATTATCTTTTTATAGATTTCTTGGTCTATTAAATGTTAATTATAGTTCCTTAAAAATTAAAAAAATTCATCTTGAAAATTCATTTATTAGAGAATGATATAATATGTAAGTCAAAATTAATAAAAATTGAAAGAATGGATAAAATTGTGTTTTTTTGAATGGATATAAATCAAGTATGTATAATTATTCTTGTTCTATATCTTGATAGTAAAATAATCCTTCAAATATATGAAAATGATATTGAAATAATATTTTTATTATATTACCTTCATTTATAATAAATTGATGATATTATTATAACTTTATGGTTATGGTTTTGTGGTTAATAACTTTCCCATTACCATGTTATCTATTACTCCATATTAATAATTAAATGTTATTTTTTCTCCCTATCTATATTTTCACAACCCCCAATGTTTCTTTTTCTAGGAACACAATAATGTGATATTGAAGATGACCTTAATATTTCCATTTTCATATATTAAAAAAAATCCCTTTTTATGATACGATTTTGTAAAAAAATATTTTCAAATATTAAAAAGGTTTTTCCTTTCATGACTATATGTTTTATCTTATACTCCATGGAATTGATTTAAAAAATTGTTTTCAATTATATTTTTTGAGAATGAGACAAAAGTGTGTGGATAAAAATTAATTAATGTGAGTATAATGTAAAACTATAAAAAATTTAGTTAAGGATAATACTACATTTGATAGCTATCCAAACATATAACACTGAGCTTTATTCAAATTGTGATATATAATAAAAATAATAATTTTGAAATGTGATTGTAATATCATAGCCATTAGTTGGATTTATGAATTCTTATATCCATATTATAAAACAAATATATAATATTTTATATAATGTAATGATTGATTCATAAGTAATCAATTTTCTTTTAAGTAAATTTATTCTTTAAAGATTATTCTTCTTAAAAAATGGGGTTTTAATGCATTTTGTGTGTGGGAATTATAAATAATTTCTACTATTTTTTGAAAATATATTTGGAAAAATCAAAAATGTTTTTAAATAATAATTTCAATGTAATATTTTGGGTGATATATTGGGTGTTTTTGAATTTTTTTTTGTAAACAGTGAAAAAAATTAATTATTTAAAAACTAACATTTCCTACTATTAAAAATTGTAATTTAATATTATCATTATGTTTTTAACATGATATTAAAGTAAAATAAATTTTATATAATTAATTATAATCCAATTAAATATATATAAATCATCATTATAATTTATTTTGGTATATGTTCATTTTTGAGTTTTAAAACACATTTTTCTAAAAATTATTTTTCGTTTCATTTTATGCATGTATATAAAAATTGATTTCTTCGACATCAAGAAATTGAGTTTTTAAAAATTTATTCCATATCTAGAATATGTTGGTTCAAATTTGGAAAATATTTCCCTTTTTAATTTTTTTTCATTATGAATACTAACCATAGTAAATATTTTTCACCTTAATAAGGGTAAAACCAATAAAACAATATTAAAACAACAAGATAAGATTATAAAATCACCAAAAAAATTATAGTATTTTATTATTAGTGTTTTTTAACCATTACAATAAAAGAATCTAAAATTTTCAATTTATTTCCACATTACTTTTATTATATCATTTATATTATTTTAGGTGAATATTAAATTCAAAATTTCAACCTCTTTTATTTAATATATATAATATTTTTTGATCGGGATAATAACATTTTATGGTATGTTTTATAATGATATATGAAATATTGATGATTTTTTTATCATGAAATTATAATATAATTTTCTAAGTGATGGAACAATTACCTTAAATTCTTACACAATAGGAATATAGTGCTTGTTCAAGTAATCAAAAAATCTTATAAATGATTTAAAAAAAATTCAAGTAATAAAAATTTGTTGAATTATTATGTTCATTGATTTTTTAGATAATTATAACATATTTCTGTTGTGTTAAATGTTTATTTTCAAATAAATTTACTATATTTATATTTTTAAAAGTCAAATTATTTTAATAGTCTTGAAAATGACATTAATGTTATCTTATGTTAAATAATATGTTACTAACTGATATAAGATTCAATTAAATTTAATATTTGAAAATTTTAATTAGAGATGGTTTAGAATTTCCTCTATTTATAACTTATTAAACACTTTTAATTTTATTTTAACATTCTTCACCATTAAATAGAAAAATATTATTTTTATGGTAATCATAAAAATGGTTAACATATGGTTAAAACTAAGAGATAAAGGTAAAAAAATATTCTAAACCAATGTAAATTTCATTTCATCAGAGTATTTATACATAACTTGATACTGGATTATAAATATATCTATTTTGGGACACATGAAAATGAAAATTAATTTATATTAATTCAACAATTTATGTAATTCCCAGGGTTTCCCTCTCTAATCTTATATTTGGACACCACTCCTCCTCTCTTCATCCCACTTCTTTTTTCCACTATGCTCAGCCAAACATTTCTATAACCTCTTACTAACATACTTAAATACATTCTATATGTTATTTATTCATGAAATACCATATCTAGGGTCCTTATGGGGAGATCAAAAGGATATTCTTCAAAGAGGAGGAGTTAAAGGTCATACATGACAATCTGGGAAACAAGGTAAGGGTTTTCATAACTTAATTTACTTTTTATGGTTTATAATTATTCTTCATTGATTATGTTATTCCAAAATTGTTTTGTGAAATATAATATAATTATATTATGTTTAACTTCCAATTTTTTTTGTTTTAAATTTGTCACACACAATCACTTAATTGATTAAATTCTAACTTCTATGATATAATCTTTGTAATGATTACTCATCAATGTATTTTTTTGAGAAAAATATTGTATTTTTTAGATAATTCCTTTTAAAAGGTTTATATGATTCCTATTGTGATATTATATCATGAATTAATAATATATCTTGATTTTTAATGTTCTATTATTTTTTTCATGATAGTTTAATTCAAATGTTATAAAATTTAGAAGGGTTTTCCTGGTGTCAACATAAATTCCATGAGATATATTTCTTGTTATATAGTATGATTCATTTTATATGGTGTATTTACTTCCCAATTAATGTGTTTTAAATGATATTTTTGATAAATTATTGGTTTTATATTATCTTGTTATTTTCATTCATTCAATGGAATTTTTATTCAATAATTACCCAAATTTCAATTGTTTATCATCCCAAAATTTCTTCTTAGAGACATGTTTTTGATTGATTCACCAATAATTATTTATATAGTGTATACACTAACTCTTAACATATAATATCATGCATATTTTTATAATCATGGTATTTTCGGTTCCTTCAAATTTTGTTTCTTTTAAATGGTTTTTGGTTTTAAATGTTATTAACGGTTTTTTTATTACAAATGATGTATTAATGTTTTTAGGACTTTTAATAAATATTTTACCCCATGTTTTATATCTTATTTAAATAATGATCTTTTCTAAGAATAAATTATTTCTTAATGTTATTTTACATGAAATTTTTCATTTTAATATTTTTATGAAAATATTAATTAATTTTTTTCATATTGATCACTTTTGACTATCTTAACAAAGTGTTGAAAAGAATGTTTATTTTAAATTTCAAGAAATTTATATATTATCACATAGTCATGAATGTAATTTTTTTAGGATTCATATATAATATTTAATTTTTATTTACACATAAAAACGTTTTCCCAATACTCTATAAATTTTTATAAAAGATTACTAAAATAAAAGAGTATTTCTCTATGTTTTCAACTAAATGTTTTAAATGTAATTTAAAAAAAATTTGTATATGTAAAACAAATTTATGATTTTAGATTATGATACAAATATTTTATCCATATTATTTATTGGGATGATGTATAATGATATTTTTAAAAATATTTTCATGTAACACATTTATTTTCCATGGGAAAATCGTGTTATAAACCAATATAAGATGTTGTTAAAAGATTTATAATGAAAATTATTGATTCCACATCTTATATTAATGTGTGGTTGTTGGAATGTTTTTATGTAGATGTGTGGTCCTAATATATCTCATTAACATGGGTGAGCCTGAAACATATTATACAATAGGTGAGGACGATATACCTCTCCAATATATTGGGTAGTTTTCATTGTATTCAAAGGAAAGAAAGGGGTAGTTAATCTTGGAGGTCCCACCTAATGAATTAACTATTCTATAACTATTTATGATACAAGTTAACATGGGTTATGAATATAATGTTCCATGACAGAAACATGTTTTTTCTATGCTAGAAATTAGTTTTTAATAGTTCATGTGTTCAAGATTAACATCACATATCTTATTATTATTTATTCTTATGACAATTTATTTTTTAAAATATTTATTCCTTGTCACAAATTTAGTGATATAAGTTTTTATGGTTTTGAATTATCTTATTTTATTAGGATTAAATTTGATTATTTAATCATACGATTATTCTCATCTTATGCACACTGATGGCATTTAATTTTTAATGCTTATGTTTACCCTTACTGATCAATTTAGGTCATCCTTATTATTTTTTATTTTCCATAGGTTTTAATAAATGTTTATATTTTTGATATGTTTAGAAGGGTTTCATGTGAGAGATGATGAAGGTATAATGCTGAATAAGTAAATATTGTTATAGTATAAAAAATGGTTACTAATATACAAAAAAGGACCAAGAGCAAGTCAAGGTCACCCATACTAAATTTTATTAAAAAAGGAAAAGAAAATCAACATTACAAGGGAGGCTTCCAAAGACTAGTAAAATACGTGTAACTCGCATCTTCCTCAAAAATTTGAGTGCAACATTCTGGGATAAGAAAAGAGCATTCCAAAGCAAATTCCACAATAGCTTTCTTTAACAAGGCATCAGAAACCTGATTAGCCTCCCTGTAAACATGTGTCAAAACAAGGGTGAGACCCCCCAAGAAGTGGAAAACATTCAATCCAAGAAGGTAACATCACACATGGGACATCCCTGGACCGGTGTATAATAAGATCAATAGCTACTATTGAGTATTATTACTACTAAATAAAACACCAACCATGATAGACCGCATAAATGATCAGCTTGATCATCACCTGTAACTCAACTTAAATGGCATTTCCCTGTCTAATATAATGATAAAAACAGCCCTTAACGAAACCCCAATAGGTACAGAATACACCGCCATAGACTGAAGGCCCAGTTAGCCCAGAGGCTACGCCATCAACATTGACTTTCACCCAAGATGGAATGGGAGGAATCCATCTCACTAACTTCAAAACCAAGGGCTTTTTAATCATGCTAGAAACACCAAAACTCCTTATGATAACAAGATAATCAATGTTATTATTCATGAATCTAGCCTTCAATATGGATGCATTACACACATACCTATGTATAGACCTCACACCAGACTAAATGGTTGGTTTAATATCTGTAAATAGCAGAGCATTCTGGGCCTTCCAGATGAAGCCACAAGTGGCCGCTACTGCAACCAACAGGATGTTTCCAACTGGATCACTACACTGTACAACAGTAACAGAGGCCAGATAGCCCTCCAAACTCTACATCTGCAACTGACACCCTATGATATCCTGGATGTAGTTCCAGATCTTGTAAGAAAAAACATAGGAAAAGAAGATGTGCTCAACCGATTCCTCAACTGCAAGACAGAGGGGGAAGGTTGAAGCCAGACGAAGTCCAGCCTTCTTGAAATTGGTTAACATTTATCAGTATCAATGTATAAAAAACAAATATTATGTTTTAAGCACTAGATCCAAGAGTGTGGGTTTGGGGCTATTATAGTTGGTATCTGAGTAGGGGTTAGTAACTTTGGATATTATGATGTTTTTATGTGATGTCAACTTAAGATTTATAGATACCATTATGGGTTTTTTAGTTTATGGTTTATCATATGTTTAAATTCATTCATATCACTTTTCAGGTTTTATTTCATGGGAGTACTTGAGGATAAATTTATTGAGTTTTCATAAGTTTTTGACGTATATGGTACCCTTACGTTTAAATTTTATTTTTTTTGAAATATGATAAAAGGTATTGATAACCCTTAAAGTTATGATGGTATATAATGTTTCAGTAACTATAGTGAATATGGAGAAAATGGTTATTATATTTTAGGAAAAACTAATTTATCATGAAGATAACCAAGGGATATAAATTTGACTTGGGGACTAATTGATTAGATTTATTTTTGATGAAGTTCACTATTTTAATAACATTATATGATTAATGAAAATGTAAATATTTTTGGCAAATATATGAGTTTATTTATGTTATAAAGGATGAAATATATTCTTCAATCATATATGTTTTATCATAGCTTTATGGTGATTTATGTTATTTAAAGAAAATATTGCAATATTTTTTAGATTATATGATTAGAGAATATACATTTTTGGTATGTGACTTTATGAGCAATTGTTGCTATTTGAAGATAATTTTTAAGTTGATCATGAAAGCATATATGATCAAATCATTCTATTATTTATGATTTTATATTGTTTAGGATAATTTTTAAGAGTTTTATTGTTATAAATTTTTAGAAAGATTTAAGTTGAACTTTGGATGTTATTATTGAGGAATTAGATATTAATGTAAATTTTTTTTATATAAATGTTTATACAAATTTGATATTATCTTATATTATGCTACCCTTTTGGGATTGATTAATGTCTAAATATTGATATAATAACCTAATATCTTTTTGGGGATCTTTTAATCCATTAAAAGTTAATTCTTTTGCTTCAGGTATGAAAGGAATCCATCTTTAATAATGATTTCTTAAAGTAAGTGATAAGATATAAGTGAAAATTGATTTAATCAAAACCAAAGGATTAATATTTTCATTATGAATGGATGAAATCAAATAATTATTTTTTTTGAATTTCTCTATCTTGATATTGAAAGAATCCCTAAACTATAAGAAAAATATCTTGAAATAAAAAATATATCTTATTACCTTAATTTATGATGAATTGATGACCAACTTATCCCCTACTGGTTATTATTTTGTGGTCATTAACTTTATCAAGACAATGTTCTATATTACTCTCTGTTATTCCATTGACATTATGTTTTACCTCCATAACCATATTTTTACTCTCCACCAACGTTCTACATTTATAGGATCATAATTATGTGTTATTACATATTACCATCATATGTCCAATTTCGTATTTTTAAAATAATTCCTTTTTATATCTTTTTATGATGTTGGTTTTCAATAAATATTTATTCGAATTTTTTTTTTCATTTTCTGGTCGTATGTTATATCTTTTAATCCTTAACTTTTTTTAAAAATTATAAACACATTTTATCAGGAACAAGATAAAATTAGAAGTTTAAAATTTCTTTAAGGGGTAGAATGTAACACCCCAAAAAAATTAGTCTCAAATAATACTATGTTCGATATCTTACCAAATAGACAACAATTATTTTTATACAAATTACAATAAACTACTATAATATTAATATTTAAATGCGGTCATTAAAACGTTTCTATTAAATATTTAGTATTAATATTAATAATTAAAATTTGAATAATCTGTATAGTGTTTTTATTTAATATATTTATTAATTCATAAAAAATCAATTTTCAGTGAAGTCAATTTATGTATTAAAAATTGGATTTTTTTCAACAATTGGTTTTTATTTCATTTTATGCATAGAAATTATAATTATTTTCTTACAATTTATAAAAAAATTATTCTTGTTAATTAAAATAATTTTGGATAAATAATCTTAATTTTATCCAAGGGTGTTTTTTTTGATTTTCTGAAAAGATTTATTTTTAAGTGAATAGTAAAAAATACTGATTTTGGTAAAACTGTCATTTGTTTTCATTTAATGAAGTATTTTAAAATTACAATTATATTCAAAATTTGATATGAAAATAAAATATGTATTATTTAATCATATATAATATAATTAATTATATATGAAACAACATTATACTTTATTTTGGTATAAGTTCGTTTTTGGGATTAAATCACAATTTTCTAAAAACTGTTTTCCTTGAAATTTTATGGATTTTTATTAAAATTGATTTCTATTATATCTATAAAATCAATATTAAAAAATATATCCCATACTTGGAATCAGACGGTTAAAATTTTGTAAATACGACCCTTTTATTTTTTATCATTATGAATTGTAACTATAGTAAATATTTGTAACATCGGTAAGAGTAAAATTTGTAAAACAAGATTAAAAATATGACTTAAGACACTGAATCAGCCATAATAATTTCGTTATTTTATTGGATGAGTTTTTTTGGGAATAACCATCCATGATTCTAATATTTATATTTTTATTCAACTTTCCATTTATTATATGATTTAAATTATTTTAAGTAAAGGATAAATTCAAAATGTTACTCACTTGATTTGAATATATATATAATTTTTTTGATAAGGATAAAATAAATTATGTTTAGTTATAAATCATTATTTAAAATATTAAGGATTTTTTATCCTGGTATTTTATTTTTAAATTTTAGGGATGATATAATTACCTTAAATACCTACATAATGTCGACATAATGCTTTTTTAATAATAGAAAAGGAAAGTAAATTATTTTCAAAACATTAAATGTAATATAATTTTGATCAATTATTATGTTACAAAAAATATTAGATACATATAACATATTATTAATGTGATAAAAGTATATATTAAAATTACATTAGTATCCTAATAATTTTTAAAAGTCAAATTATGTGAATTGTCCCTTAAATGACATTAAGGATATCTTTTGTAAAATAATATTTTATTAAATGATATAAAATTTTTAAAACAAAATTTATATTTGGCCAAGTTAATCGGATATAGTCTTGAATATAATCTATTTTCTACTTATGGGGAAATTTTATTTTATATAAAATTCATGGCACTTAATCTATAAAAAACACTATTTTTTTATTAATTATTAGAATGGTTAAAAAGTGGTTAAAACAAAGTGATAAGGGTTAAAAACATCACCTAAACATGTCAAAATTTTATATAAGAAGAGGATTTTGAAATATATATATATCATATATTCTAAATCTATCAATTTTTTTCCACTTTAATATAAAAATTAATTTATATCAAGCTAACACTTTATGTAATTCCAAGGGTTCCCCTCTCCATTCTTATATAAAGACACCACCTCCCATATCTTACTATAACTTAATAAGAAATCCTCTCAACCAACCCCTACCAAAACAAATTATTATCTTAATTAGTTAAATTATTAAGGTAATGATATTATAAAAAGACAACCCAGAGGGTTTTTTAAGGAGATGTCCAAATTAGGTTCTTCAAATAGAAGGAGTTAATGGTCACATATAAAAAGTTAAGAGTTAGTGTAAGGGGTTTATTAAATCAATTTCCATTTTTGGGTTATAATTAAACTTTATAGAATATTTAATGGAAATAATATTTGTAAAATTACTTATGATTATATTATGTTATGTTTTCACCTTTTTTGAGGATTTATAATCATTGTAAATAATCATTTAATTATTTAAATTTTGATATCAATGACATGATCTCAGTAATTATTATTGATACTAATATTGTTTCTTTATGAAATGTATTTTATTCCCCCATCGTTCCTTCTCAAAGGTTTATATAAATCATATTGATATATTACATTAGGAACAAATCTTTGATCATTATATTCAATGTTACTTTGATGTTATCTATTTCATTAGATATTGATTCAAATGTTATAAATAATTAAAGGGGTATTAAGGTTTCAATTTAAATTCATTATAACATAATTCGTGTTATTGACCATGAATTATTTTATATGGTGTACTTATTGACACATTAATTTTTTTAACATATTATTTATTTGAAATTATGGGCTTCAAATGATCATGTTGTGTTCCTTCATTCAATGGGGTTTTCATTCAAGAATTACCAAAGTTGAAAGGGGCTTTCATCTCAAACACCCTTATTTGAGATATGTTTTTAATTGATTCCCCTATATTCATTAATTTTGTGTATAAACTAAATCATGATTTATAATATCAAGAAAATTTTTATTCTCATGGTATTTTTCCTTCTTATGTTTTTATGAGAAATGGGTTTTTAAGGATTTAAATAGGAATTTATTTAGAAATGTTTTTAAATATTTTTAATAAAAACTTCATCTTGTTCTTTAACATATTTAAATAATGATATTTTATTAAAACACTTATTTAATAATTTTATTTTCCATGATCTTTGGATTCCTTATAAAATGACTAAAAGAAAATTTCTTAATGTTCTCCATAGGAGTCACTTTTGATAATCTTTAAAAACATTTGAAAAGAATGTTTATTTCAATGTTTATGACAAAAACAGATTTCAAATATATAATGATCATTCTTTACATTGAGTATTACTTTATAAGTTTTCATTTCTATTTTCGATGAAACTATTTTTCCCAGTATTATGTAAATGGTAATAAAATATTACCAAAATAAAGGGTTATTTTCACTTATATTGAAAGAAATGACATAAATGTTATTTTAAATATATTTTCAAATATTTCAACATCGTTTAATAATTAATCTAGTTCACTATGATTATGATCATATAATACAAGACATACTATATATATTTATTCCTTATGATGACGGTTTTAAAGAAATTTTCATGAAAACGTTTCTTCTCCATGGGTAAATCTATTCATAAAGGGATAAAATCTATTGTTAAAAGATTTATAATACAATGTTTGTATTTCACATGTTACATTTATGTATTTTAATTGAACATTATTAATTATAGTGGTGAGACTAATATATCTCACGATGATGGATGATCCTAATGTAGCTTATATAATAGGAAAACCTATTTTAGCTCTCCAATGCACTATGTAATATTAATTATCTTCAAATTAAAGAAGGACAGATTTAATCGAAGATTTTTCACCTGTGGATTTAACTAGAATCAAATTATTTTTAACAAATGTTAACATATCTAATGAACATAATTTTTCAAGATACCAACACATTTTATCAATGATTTTTTTGAGTTTTTAGTGACTCTTTGATCAAAATTGATATCAAATGGCTCATGATTATTGATTATTAAGAATCTTGACTTTGTTAGGGAATTATAAAATTTCACTTGTTTAATGATCTAGGTTTTTTTGGGTATGAACTATATTATGTTGTTCTCATTTAAATTTTTTATATCATCATACCCTTATTCTCATTTTATGCACCCTAACGACAATCAATTGTTAATACTTATGTTTACCTTTATTGAGCATTCGAGCTTACCTTTATTATGTTTTTTTCCACAGGTATAAAGAAGAATTTTATGTAATATATTCGTATAAGTGTTTCCTATGGGTGATGATAAAGATATTCTAGAAAAATAAAATATTTATTTATTGGGAAAAATAATCATTTAAAGGTGTGAGTAATGTTACAGAAGATTTTATCAAAATTATATACAACTATAATCCTAGAAGTTCCTTGAAAAAGGCTGTGATCCAATATTTATGTTAGATGTTATATGTTTTGGGTGAATATAACTTGGTCAAATTTATCCATATCAAAGATTGAAATATAATGATTATGTTTTTAACAGTAGATCTAGGAGTGCGGGGTTGAGGTTGTCCAAATCAAATCAAAGGAATGTTTCAAAAATGTGATGTGAAATGGTAGTAGTCCAAAAAATGTTATGATACCAAAACATAGTTCATAAGAAAATTTCAATTGGATTCATGAAAGAAATGATGTGTTGAATAGGGAATCAAAAATAACTTCCCCATAACTTTTTCAAAAGGTTTCTATATAGAGGTTTTGGGAACCATGACGACAGAACACAGTATAGTGAATGTCAACTATCCATTTAATATAGTTCAACCATAAAATTGAAATGAAATTGGGAAAAAATATGGTATCGTCACTAGAAGTGGATTCCACCTCAAAATTGTATTCCAATAATGATCACTATTAATGTTTTGAATATAGGACCCAAACAGTTTGGGATTTTGGAATATAGACATGCTGATTCACTATACAAGTGTTATACCCAAGGAAAACCATGACATGGTGTACATAATATTGAGTACAATTTAAATAAAATTATAAAAAATATATTGACTAATATAGTCCTATTGGGCTACGTTAATATCAGAAGTGGATTTAAAAAAATGTATAATAGTCTTAGTTAATGTGATATAAGTATAAAGTGGTTTTACATAGTGGATAATTTAAGAAATATTTATTAATTTTAATAATTTGAGATATTATTATTTTTTAATTTATTTATTTTGAGATTATAAATGTTAATGTATAATGTTTATATTAATAAAATTAATTGAAAAATGTGTGTTTTTTGTAAATGGTGGGATAATTTATAATTTTTTTATGATAATAAAAGTATACATAAATGTTTTAAATTTATAAAATATGGATGATTTTATATTAAATCCTTGTTAAAAATCTTATGAAACGTTTATATTGGATAAAATTAAATTTTTCATGTTTATCCATGCTTGAATTATAATGTTTTTATAATTTTCTTTATTTATAAATTATTCTTAAAGTTATCACTCATTTCCAAATTTTTTAATTATCCATTTATTTTTATTTGTCTCCTTTATTAATAAATATAAAATTTATATTAGTAATTATGTTGTAATGATTAATTAAATTGTGTTAAAATACATCTTTAATTTATCATACAGAAATTTAAATACGAACATTTTAGGTGGGATAATTCCATCCAATGACCTGAAGGCATTCATTTTTATTGATTTTTGATAATCCACCATTCAAGGGGTGATGTGGAACCCTTACAAGGCCCGTAGGAATAAGTATTACATGTCCCATAGTCCTTATAGAAATTCATTTTCCCGTTGGAATCAAACATTACATACAACCCAGACTAACTACGTGGAACTGCTCCTCCCCATCATCTTCATCTTGAAATAAACTATCCACATTCACATGGCTGTTCGGCTAGGAATCCTGATGCATGGATAGGCTTGTCCCCATGGCAGGTTCCATACCCTCTCTTTCTTGCAATCTGTTTAGTTTCTGTTGTGGTGAGATCTCCTTTCCTCATCCTCCTTGTAGAGCTTGTTCCTCGTAGGTCGTCTGGTTTTCATCTTCACTTAAGGTGGCCCGAAGGCCTTGAGGTGGCCTAAAGGCCTTACTGACTCAAAGGCCTGAGTGGGCCAAAGGCCTTAAAGGAGTGTTGGACCAAATCGATGTCCCGAAGGCCCAAACGGGGGCATATTCCTGACATCTACAGTGCCAAACCATAGCTGCTACTGTTCCTGCTCCAGTACCTGCTATAGTACTGCTCAGTTCCCACTACATTACCTGCTACAGTACTGCTACAATACCCTAGAAATAATTTCTCCACCGGGATTTGATCCCGGGTCTCCCAGATGCACTTTTAGAGTCCTTACCAACTGGGCTAAGGCTCATGTTCTTATAGGAAGGATAATTAATTTATCTTTCTTCAACCTTGATTTTGTATTTTATTATGATATGAGATATAAATAAATGATTATTTATAGATAAAACATTTTAGGTATCAGAATTGTGATGGAATTAAGGTCTCTATTGATTAAATAACCATTGGTAGAGGGACTTTGGGATATAATACTAGTTATCCTAATGGGTTATTACTATCTAGACAAGTGGGGGTTAGCTACCAGTAACTCCATTCTAACTCTTATATAAATTTTTACTTTCATATGATTCTATTTTATTACATGAAAGGGTTTAAAATAATATATTTATATGATTTATTTAAATATGTTTAAATATAGTTTGATTTTAATTTATTTTAGTAACACAAATTATTACCTGTGTAATAAATTACACATCAATATAGTCTGATCATATTTATGTGTTGTATAGAATAGGGATTCAAAACTAATCTAAAGGAAGCATGCATACTACAAACGAATAACTTGAGTTGAGATTGTAAAACTAAGTCCCCTTTAAAATAATACATATCATATCCCTTCCAAAGTAGAAACTTACCAATACCTCAATTATTCAACTAGGTAGTTTCATATAAATAATGTGTGCCCATGGATATTAATTTTTAATTAATGAAAATAATGAGGTGACCCAAAGAGGTAGGTGACCCTTTTTTTGGAATTTTCATTATGTTACACAAAACTTGGAACCCCTAAGGAAATATTATAGGAGAATATTATTGATTTTATCCATTTTAAGGATAGGGGATGTAGTTGTCTTCTCAGCTATCTACGAGTCATATGTTATATAATTGACATGTTGGACAACCTAAATAGATAACTATAGAGATGAACCCTAAAGAGGAATAATTTTTTAAATATGAATCCTGTTCCACTAATGGGTATGATGAACTTAGAAATGCATTATAATTTTAGTTAAGAAACATTTAATAAAATAGATTACTAATGGACAATAAATAAACCTAATCATAGGATAAACGATTTTTTTGTAAATATAATGGTATCATATTCATCAAAAAAACATTAAGATCAATCATAAATAAAACACAACCATAGTGAAATAATGTTTCTAGACTAGTACTGGAACATGAAAATTGTCCCCAAGAAGAAAATAATTTAACTGGTAGGGAAACCCCATACCAAGTAACCTAAAATTTAAGTTGATCAAAAAGTAGACCGAGATATTTATAAGAATCTAATTTTAATTAACATCATGTTTAAATGGAATTAGATACCAGATGACAAAAGTAATTTTTTTCTATTCATGTACTCAATGTTATTGGGAACATAAATTACATGGTGAGACTAAAGGTATCATATAAGGAATTTTTTTCATGGAATTAATTATTGAAACATCATTTGAAATATTTTGAAAATTGAAATGATTTGAATAAAAATTTACTATATTTGTAAATTTTTTTTAGAATTGATGAATCAGGCATGATATATAATAGTGTAGGTATTTTTATTAGAAATACAAAAAGGTAAATGTTTGAGATACAATATTGGTTGGTGTAATTGTTATCCTAGGTCAAAAAGAAATTTTTATTAAAATATTTGGAAACAAATATATGAAATAAAATTAGGGGGAGGTGTGTATGGGGGGGAATTAGTGAAATAAAAGTGCATCCCTGAGGATGATTATTTTGTACACCTAGGTTAGGGACACAATATTAAGATATAAAACGAAATAGCTGGTGGGGTCAGACTGCTCCACAAGGGTTCAACAGCCTTGTTTCCATCATGAAGACTGTGGTGAATGTGAACATCTTACACAAGATTGTTTTTCATGTATTAATAATGTAAATAATGATCCAATGAATGGGGAGTTGGACTGTAAAGATGTTCGTCAGTATCTCGGAATCCAATGAATTTCTTTTAAGTAGGTGACCCTAATATATTAAAAGTGTGATGCTGATAAGGAGTGAGCAGTTTTATCCCATGATGAACATTTAAATCATATAGAATTAAAATAATCCTATACAAAAATTGACCCGTTGAATACAAAATGAGAAAATATCATTGAATCCTAATTAAGGCTTCAGGAAGGCTGAGAAATATTTCCATAGAATAGAATTTTTTGGGATACCTGAAAGGGGTTTGAGTAACTCTATACAGAGTCAATGTCTCATATCATTGATATAAAGTCAACAATTTGATTTTAAAAGGGAGCATGATATGAAATATGTATTTCCTAAATGTTATAATTATATAGGAGTTAAAATTCCTAGTAAGAATTTACGACTCTTTTAGTTTACAATAGGCGATGAAGAAAAGGGGTGATAAATCACATAGTACATGAAAAATAATATTTTAATCCATATGTTTGTTACCAATGAATTATCATGAAAAAATTTGTATAATATATTTAATACACATGGTTCTATGATATTTTTAAAAAGAAGATAAGGGTAAAATAATTTTTATCCAATATAAATTTTTTTTGCATGATATTTTTTAAAATATACGGGAATGGGTTCTTACTAACTTATAGTTAAATAGTCTGAAGAATAAAGTTTTTATTTTAATTCATTTCTCAAAACACATAGAATACTAAATAGGATACATTTGTCAATATTTTATTTAGTAAATATCACAACTATATATAATAACTTTTATTTGATGACAAAAAAGAGATGGTGAATATTTTTAGGACATTTTAAAGAGAATATAGTTTCTACGTGGCTAGTGGGGTTATATCTAGACATAGAAAATTTTAATTACAAAAAAATAAGATATTATTAACATAAAAATTTATAACATAATATTTTGAAACTATTATGGTATAATGATAAAGATAAATGCAACGAGTTCTATTTTGTTACCATTACCTGAGTGTACATGACATCATATCCTAAAAGAGTTTAGGATATGTTCATAATAAAATACAATAATTTAAAGAGTCACATTAGATATAAAATGATCCCAAATAAATTTTGAATGGGAATATTCAGAGGTGATAATGAACATAGAAAGAGTTATAAGTTAAAAATAAATGTAATTTTCATTATAAAATTGAGTTTTATGTTGTAATGGATTTCGAATACCATGATAAATGAAATGAACAGTAGAAATATGATTCATATGTCTCACCATTATTTAAAGAAATTTCTACATAAATGTAACTCACTAAAATAGTTTACTAATGAGTTTTATGAGATACTAACATTGATATGTTATATAAATATGTTAGATATGCAATGAATTTAATAAAACTCTTAATGTGTAGTAACAATAAAACCTCTATAGTGGTTTATCATATGTGATAAAATTAGATGGGTTATTATATATCATTTTATTAGAACTATTAAAATTATTTAAGAATATAAAATGTTTTTTCTGTTATTAAAATGTCAGTCTAAACATTAACATTATTTTTGATGGGAAACATATATTATGTGAAGTGTAATTGTAATTAACCTATCAAAGTATGAATTTGAGTTATCCATAAATAATGTTTTTCATGGATTATTATAGGTTATAATGATTTGTTAAGGTTAAAAAGAGTATGATTTCATATATAGATACACTAAATTATTACGAAACACAAAATTAGTATTCTATTATAGATTACCTTCCAGGTATATCGCATGGAGTGTCATAAAATATGTATTTGGTTTTCTAGGTTTGCATGATTCATATAGAATACTTTCTCCAAGGATTGGAATGATACAAAGGCTGAGAAATTCATCGACCAAGAGATTGTATGTTGGATTTTATGACAATAATAAATGGATATTGAATCATAATCATAGAATGATATTTATGAAATAAGAGAGTCATTAAATGTGTTAAAAATTATTTAGGTTGATGTTAACAGATAATCAATATTGGATTTTCTGGAAAATAGTGATGTATAATGTTGATGATAAATAATGTTTGAGGTTGATGAATGTTAGATAACCAATATTGAATATTTTAATCACTAAATAATAAGATGTTTAGAATTTTCTTCAAGTCCAGATACAAATTTATAAAGGATATTTTATTGTAATATTTACACAATGTTTTCTAAATTTATTGGTGTGGAATATTGGGGGAATTTTCATTCCCCACATTGTAGCGTGTAAATATAGTGAAGTTAATTTTTAATGAATATTAAAGTACGTAATTAAGAAAGGTGTATATAAAGGGAAGTTTATTCCATATACCATGTGTGATGATGAAAAGGTTGAACATCATAAGGTCCATTCACATGATGTGTTTCTAATATGCATTTTGGAGGAAGTTTTCATACGGGTTATTAATTATTATTTTTAATATTTCCCGCTTTTTTATATGGAAAAATGTTCCATTACATGAATAATTATGCCTATACATGAGTTTTTCAAGATTTTGAGTTCTTGTTCCATGTTAAAAATTCCACAATGAAAACAAAATATGATCATATTTTGTTAGAAACATCTACTAGATAATATTTTCATTTAATACTAGGTATTTATATTAAAAGAGACTGGGTAAAATTTAGTGGTTCTTAATGTTGGAGTATCTCCATTCGATGAAGGCATGATTCACCAAAAATAGTTATGTACAACATTATTTCTTTCCAGAAATCCTCTGATTGCACCATGAACCATTTGGTAGCTAAGGGAAGTTATATATAAAGTGACCCCTAAAAATAAAAAGTTACATGAAATTCCATGAATATAGAAATATAAAAACCTCTAAAAAATCATGATATATAGTTCTATTGATGGTAGGATAGTTATTTAGGAAACTAATAACTACTTATTCAAATTAAATGGTGGAGATATGATGGTATAAGATCTAATGGTTGGATTTAAGGTAGAATTTGAAGGAATCTAATATTGGTTTGAATTTTTAATTCAAATATGTTTGATATAGGATAAAATGTTTATATATGATTACATATATATATACACTAATATAAAAAGATGATCATGGAATATAAGATGGGGAGGAACCATTTGTTTCAAGAGAGAAAGAATGGTTAACCAAAAGTACTTTAACACATTTCTAAATTTGGGTAAGTATTATTTCTGAATAGGATCATACATAATATCATGTTTAGAAACTAATTTTCACATTATTTAAGATCATATTTAAAGGATGTCTGAGTTGTTGTGTATATGGTTCGATAAATAAGTGGCGTTCAGTATATCATTAATGATTAATTTCATGGGATATCATGGAAATGTATGATTCAATAAAATAAAGAGGATAAATCATATTAAATAATAATCAACATAATTTAATTATTATCTCGAGTTTTAGGAAGTTGGATTTGGAGGTGATAATAAGGAAATGTTTGATAGAAGATTATTAAATGCATCCCTTCTCAGAAGGCGGTGATCATATCTGGAAATGGAATTTGAACAAGTACTTGAAATTCAATGAAGCATAAATCATCTATAATTTATGATAAATATTTCTTGTATAGAATATGAAGTGACATTTATATCAATTAACTGAGTATAACTCTATAAGTCTTTAAATTCATACCATCACCAAAGATATGTGTAGAGGATAATAGTTAGTGAAACTTAGTGAGTAGTTTCCTTGCCTAAATTTATACATGAAGAATTTTTTTAGAAAGAGTGAAATCACATAAATAATGCATCCTCACAAAAAAAGGGTTATAATTGAATATTGATATAGAAAAAAATGAAATTTTAAATCTCCTTGTATTTATCCTAGTGTGGCTGAACCAATTATAATATATATATATGATGATCATTTTGAATTTCTATATATGTGTTTGTGAATTTATTGAATACATTATGAAGGTAAGAAAATGTTCAATAAAAATTCATTATAAGAAGGTAAAAATATCATAAGAATGATTAGTAGAGAAATTGTTAAATCTATTCACACTATGAATGAACCCCATAATAGGGTTCCTAGGTGTTTATAAGAACCTTTAAAATTTGAAATTATTTTATATAATCCATGATGGTTAGAAATTCCAGGGTGGTTGGGTATGTTGTTGATCATGTCATAGGTAAAGGATTAACCATGATGATAATTTTCATCACATATTATGAGTATGAAATGTAAGACCTCGATTGAGATAGAATAACGAAACATGTGACCATAGTTATATAAGGAAAATGTGATGTACTTATCTACTAGGATGAGGGTTACGTGATGTGGTCGTCCACAAAGATGAATGATATGGGATCCATTCATCAACCCAGTCAACACATATTGAGAGAATATAGAATGAAAGAGAAGGATATATGAGATTGAAAAACTCTTTGTCCTATTTTTTCTTCATTTTACAGATAATGGGATTCTTTGATTATGTATTCTTGTATATGATACATCTAGTGGACACATGTATAGATATACGTATGCTTGATAGAGATTACACCATACCCCTTTATAGATTGAGAAACATTTATTCTTCTCTAGAATCCAATATTAAATTAAATTTATGGATTTGAGAATTTAGAATTTATATAAACTCCACAAAGGCCCATGGGTTCGTAAATTTTTGATTGTTAGAATAGTGATCAACATATTTAAATTTTTAGACATATCCTAATAGTGTTTTGTTGGATATTTAAAATATGTTATCAATGTATTTTTATGATTTGTTATTTATGGAATAGAATATTGTAAAAATGTTTGACAAATTTTCTAAAAGGAGTTTTGGATATATTTTTACAAGTATTTACAGACCATGTGACATAAGGTTAAAGTGTGATAAATAGATGAGGTATTATTTCATGTTGTAGAATATTGAAGTTGTTTGTTAAATGAATCATAACATAGTGATAGTCATTTTACTGTGGTGTTTTATTCTTATGTGCATTATGAGATAGTGTAAGTGGACATTTTATGGTTGATCATGCATGGTATTATCGCATAATGCGACAACTCTTAGGAATAAATCCAAATCCTCTTCAACAGTTATCATACATGGTTAGTTATGACATGATGATAATTTTTTTTTCATTTGAACATCTACCATGATTGTTAAAATATAAAAATATATGTTTTAATAATGTAATATACATTTAAAATGAGTGGAAATAGTAGTAAATTTTATTAAATGATGGAATTTACACTAGATGAAAGTTCGATTTTTGGGATTTAAATATAATATTTTTTATTCCTTATACAAGGTGTGTGTATGATTAAAACTCCCAAAAATAAATATCACTAACACTTCATGCTCTTAAGAATTTAAAATTAACGTTCTATAATTACATGTATTAAGGGAGACCTTCCCTATGTATTGATAGATCTATGTAGTCCGTATACAATATAAAGGAAGGAATCATTAGACTACTTTTGATCATGATTAAACATTTATGAAGCTTTTACATTCCAAATTATCATGGAGTAAGATATTCCTTTTTATTCATTTTATTATTCAATCCAATCATATAGATAAATATTTATTATTTTTTTGTTATGATATTATTTTCCATAGTTTTTAAGAAGATAATCGTCCACTAGGATAATATATCCTCAATATTAGGCATAAAAAGTGGGTGGGATGTGTCTAAATTGGATATTTTCATACTAGAATGTTCATATTTTTCTATTTCATGTTTTCAACATTTTACATACATTCCATATTTGGTAATTATGACCCATTATTATTATGTTTCGGGTAGGTCCATGATGAACATCATTTATTTAATCAGCAAAATTATTTAGTTTTATAATTTTGGATGGAAATGGGGAGTTAGATATTGAAAAATAGTTTTCTTATTCATGGTGGTGGTTTTGATTTTTTTATGGGATATACTAAGGGTTTTTCAGTGAGACTCTAATATATAAATATCATGTTTAATACAGATATTTCGAATGATAATGGTTTTTTCGAGTTTTCCACAATAATGTAGGAAGTGATCAAGAAGATAAATGGCGAGGAAGTGATGAATATGATCACTTATTTGTATTTTAAATTGACATGATCATCTTTATTGACTAGTGTTCATCAATAGTTAGTATATGAAAACCATTTGATCATCAAGTTGAAGGCATCATCAGTAGTGTGAAAGGAATGATTTTTTATGATTAAGGATTCATATAGTGATCAGTGGTTAATGATCTATTTGATAACTAGGGAGTGAGTCCAGTATATGATTGGGTGATATTGGGTGGTGGGTTAGGGGACGAAGTGATGGGTTATATAATGGTGCAAGTGAGGGATGATAATGAAATTATTATTGGGAATGGTCTAAGATATGGGATAAGGGTTGCTGGGGGGGGGGGTTGATGGTAGAAGGTTTGGGATGGGTGGATGGGTGGTTTTAGGGAAGGAATGAGACAATATAAGACATAGATACAATTTTAAAAAAATCAAACATGCTCATAGGACAATATATGATAGTGGGGGATTTCTTATAAGGATGTTGAATCACTTTAAAAACATGTTTAGTCCCATTTTTAAAATAGGAAAAAAATAAATCATAGACTGAACCTGAACTAGGTTATTTCCCATGATTTTCATGTGACTGATCAGGTTTTTGTATTATTATAGAATATAAAAATGTATTATAATTTATCAATGTATTTAAAAGTAATACTTGAATACTCTCAAAATTTAACTTCATTAACTTAAAATTCTATTATTTTTATTATATAAACTAGATAAATTATAATAAAGTTGAATTAAAAAATATTTTTATGAACATTACTTCATAAATAAATATAGGTTAATACTAAATAATAATACATAATCATACCTCAACCCATGAATTGTTCTTTATATGATCTCTGGCTTGTTTCTATGGTATTCAATTAATGTAAATAATGGTATCATATTATTAAATTTTTCTCATATCATTTTTTATTTCTTTTCATTATTTCAAATATTTTACATAAATTCAATACAATCAACCATAACTTTAATATTTTTATTCCAAAAAATCATACATCTTTGTGCGATATCAATATATAATAGTAAATTAAGAAACATATGGAACAAAACAATTAGTAAACATAATAAATTAATACTGAAAATATATTCTTTACCAATGTTTATTACCATTGTTATATAACTTTAAATTATTATTATATACTATACAAATGATTTGATGATATGAAAGATATACAAAATTTAGTAAATACTTATACTAGTTTGTTTGACTAAATTATTTTAATAAGTGATGCACAAAAAATCATTGATGAATTTTGATCCCTTGAAATCACCATTATTTTTCAATGAATTTGGCACTGACCTATACAATTTTTTGTACTTATGTATATATATATATGTGTGTGTGTGCGTGTGTGTGTGTATGTTTATATCATATAAATTATTATTATTGTTTTATTTTTTATTATTTCTAATGTTATTATACATTTAAAAATGGTGTTACCTATTATAATTCTTTTACAGTTGGGGTCCTAGCCTACTGGTCTAAGATACCATATAGTCCTTCACCAATACGAATAAATCCATCAGAGCCTCTAAAATTTTAGGATTTAAGCACACCACATGGGATGTCACAAGAATATAGCATGTGGTTGATTCTGGAAGATGTCCACTTCTACAAGAAGAGTGGATTAGCGATGGATGATGGGTCCTCGAGATGGAGGTATCTACGATGTGGCTCATGGTAGAGTCAACCTAGAAAGATGTATCTTTAGTAGTGTGGAAGTAGTATGAGCTTTAGTGGCTTGTTGTTGAAGCGAAAACACATTGACAGAGGATATGCAACATAGAGTTCGAATCAGGAGGTGGGGTCCGACTTCAGTTGGCTTGACGGTGAGCGGGTGACTCTTCGATGGAAGATGGTTAACATGTGATTGGATTAGGAGAAAGTGATAGTGGGTGATTTGAACTGAATGAAGTTGGGTGGATATGAAACATACAATGGGAAATGCTCTAGGGTTTGTCGGATGAATTTGAATGTACTAAAAAAATGTGGGTTATTTACTAAGGTGTAGTCCCATTGGAGGTCAGAGAAAGGAGAAACCACCAGCAATGATTTCATATTTGGATGAGTGAGATGGTATGTATTTTTCATCATTAATAGGTCCCATGAAATCTTTTATGGGTATTTATTTCTGATTTTCATTACAGGTAGGCTTCTTGGTGTAAAATTGAAAAATAATCAGTTGGGTGGGGTTGTATGTCAGGTGTTTGACCTCTGGGATTTAAATGACCATTTCTTGATCCTAGTGCCTTGGGATTATGAGAAATATATGGTTTCGTATCAAACTAATTAAAAATGGGATTATCTAAAAATTAATAAAAAATATTTGAACTTTGGGATTTCAGGCTATTATAATGGTGTATCAAAATTTATTGGTATATAATTTATATAATTTATTATATTTTATATCATTTAGTTAAATACCATAGAGTTAAAATTCTATAAAACACAATCAAATTGATAACTAGATATCATTAGAACAATTCTTTAATTTAGGATTTATCTTGTATTGATCACTATTACATCCTGGCTGGAAAATCATGAAATCACCTATCCTAGGGTAAACACTCAATTTCATACTCACTAATGCAATCCATTTTCTAATCCAACTCCATGACCATGATGAATCTTACCATTCTCTATAATTTTAAGTTATACAAATGGATCATCCAAACCATTTTTAAAGGATAAGATATACCCATGGTTATCACAAATGATGTATGTATCACTTCTATATAGAGAAAATGTTTATTTAAACATTTTTGTTTGAACTTACTCATATAATAATTTGTTTACAAGGTAGATATTATATTTAAAAGAAGATTCTTTTAAGAACTTATATAGTTGTTATATCTTTCTATATGATATCTCATGGAACATCAACATGAGTCACCTAATCACCCAAATCTTATCCTTGGAATCCCAACCATAAATAATGTTTAAAACCAGTAAGGATTATGCATAAATTTCATCCAAATTTACGCCTATAAATTTCTTATGAGGGAAGTATTTGAGATTTGAAAATAGATTTATAATAATCTATAGATGATGAAAAATATTAATTCATCTTATCCCAAATAAAATTCATAATAAATAAATACAAACATCAACTTCTCATCATCAAAGATAAAGTTTTATTAAAAGTAAAAATGTACCACCAGAAAAAAACCAAAAGGATCAAAAGGACCAAATGATACACCTCATTACAACATAATATGAGCTAATGACTCCATTAGAAGATAAGAGACATCACATAAATAAATCCCTAATGGATATAAAATCATTAAAACGTTGAAAAATTATATTAATAAGAATGTTCTCCAAGGTCACAAATATATATATCCAACCCAAATAGGATAATATGAGACTTTTAACAAAAGATGAAATTTTATCGAAAATTAAAAAACTAAGTTATATTAACGAAAAAATTAATTTCCTTTGTGAAACATTAGACTATGAAAAAAAGGGTTACATGGTACCCCTCATATTATGTATCATAATGCTTTCATAATGAATGAGTTTATAACTCAAAGAGGAAAAACATAGGACTAGATCAAAAGATATGATCGTTTGAAGTTGGAGTCCAACATTTTTTTAATATCTAGGGATAATAAGAAAACTTTTTGATATTAATTATTATAAATTATATTTATACTATATGTTCAGATATCTTTTCATAATATTTAATTTGATAGGTAGCGAAGCCTAAACAGACACCCAAATATAAAGATACTATCATGTGAAGTTCAATTTTGATATTCTCTTAGAACACTAGGAACTCTACACCAAACCATAATAATGGTTTTACAATAATAATCGGTCTAGGTAAAAAATTTCCCAATAATGTGGGTCAAATTAGATAGGTTTGTAGTATTGACCATTTTTCTAGTAGTGAATTTATGTAAAATTACCCTAATTTTTTAAAATTATATTATAAACACATACCAAAAGTGTGATGATCAAAAGTATTATGAGAAGATATATAATTACTATGTGTAGTGGAAGTATCATGTTTTAAGGGAGGTGGGGTAAAATCCATTTCACTACTTTGATTAATTAATGGTAGATTATAAAGTGATGTATGTATGAGAAATGGAAGAGTATTCTATATGAATGAGAATAGACATCAATATGGAGGTGCCATTAATATAAGATTAGTACCATAAAAATGGAAGATATAAATAATGATGGGGGATATAATGTGTAGGATTACTTTCCTACATGTTCATGGGTTAAAAAAGATAAGGAAAATTATTGCACATGATCATGTACTGAAAAAATAATGATGACATTAGCGATGTTTGACTTCTTTATGGATGGAGTGCTATAAATGATGATGAACAATATAAGTATTGTTACTGATTTAATGATAATGATTCTTTCCTTAATTCCTATAATTTATAGTAACATCATCTTCTTCGACATTTTAAAAAATTTATTTGTCTCCTGGATGAATATCCCTTTACAATTTAAAAGGAAACATAAATGTAGAATTTGTAACATAATTGGATAAATAAAAATAAAATTTTATACTCACAAAAATGGTCATGGGATTCAACCTTAACTATCATGTGATTAAATAATTATTTTATATTATTTTTCAATAAATTTATTCACAATTACACAAATGTTTCTACTGGAAAGGAGGATGACCTTGTTTGTTTAAGGTTCAATCATTCCAATCGGTTTCTAGCGGGTTTATTCGTAGAACCAGAAACGTACAATGATTCTATATCCATTTGGAACTACATTCCAAAGGTAGGTGCTCATTAGTTATGGACCAATGAGGCTTAATATAAGGCCCCAGCCTTAAACCTTACTTAATCACGAGTTATTACAAGATTACACATTGAGGATCTTTTTAGGTTTAGAGTTTTAGAGAATTAGATCATGAAACTTGCATTACATTCCACATTTTAACAAAGTGGTTACATAAAACACAATATTCATTCTTCCCATCAACGGAAACATATTTAAAATAAACCATGGATTATTTCTTAACACATCCTTGACACTATCATCCCATCATGTACATTTCCCTTGACCTATGAAAAAGATTTAAAAAACTTGGGATGAGCATAAAAGGCTCAGTAAGGGTTATAAAAATATGGAAAGGAAACATGAGTTCATATGTACATAAGAATGAAATCATACTTTCCCCATAAAACATAGGCACTTTAACATACCTCATAAAATCATGAATAAATCATAGAAATCATAAGACATAAAAGTATCTAGAGGAATTCATAACATTCTTACGTAGGGAGTAACCCTCTTGGTTACGTTTGGAATACCCATCACATCATATTCCCTAAATCTCTTCGGAGAAACCTTAACATTTCACTCTTTCGCATTACCCAATGCAATGGAGAGCTATATCAGGCTCACCTGCCCTTAGTTTATCACGGAACCACCCATCTTCATAACAATACCTAAGAACCATAACATAATCTTATCACATAAAACATGCATAAAGGAAACATAACATTTCCACCTTTCAATAACAAGATATCAATACAACATATTGATGTAAATACATTATGAAAACCATTTTCAATACCAAAATATAAGAAAAGTAAAACATGGTATTTATTTTTCTTTTAAAAAGAAGGTATGGCTTGTAGAAGAAGCTGAAACTCAAATAATGGTCACGGCGGCGGAGAAGTCGTTGTCGCCGCATACGTACGACAAAACATTCCCTTTTGTTGTTTAGTAAAACGCTTTGTATAAAAAAATGATTACTTTCGGATAAACGTAAAAGTCAAAGGGGTTTATACACCGTATAAAAGAAGGCTGTGTATAAAACAAAATCTGACTCAATGAAAGGAGATTGAGACGAAGTCCCATACAAAGATGGTATCCTTGGATTAAGGATAAATCAATTACATAATTATGTGTGACAAAATAATACACCAAATATAAGTGGATATTAAGTGTAAAACAATCAGAGGTTATTCACACATATTAATAGAACGACATCTTCAAGGGGTACAAGCTTATCCCAAAGAATCGAAATTGGGTTAAGAAGTTCCCTTGCAATAATTAGACAGCCTAACGGCGTCACTTCAAAATTCAGAAAAAGAGTTGATGAGAGATAAAAAGACAAAAGGGTATCTCATCACATGGACATAAAATTTACATCAATAAGGATATATGAGAACATATCCCAACATAACAATATGTAATTTAAAAGACCCAACAAAAGAAGTCTTTTCAAAAGAGGAGGGTGAAAGGTTCCCTTACAGACATGGGTATCTTTCGAAACATACAGCTCATGAAAGAAGGACAATACAAAATTGATGTAAATACACATAAAATAAAGTATATTACACAATGAATAAAATAATGGGCAGTACATACACCACTCAAAGGAAATTGTGGCAAATGTAGCATAAATATCACGGGAATAAAAGTGAGATGAAAAATCCTTTACGAAAACTCGGCAGCCTAACGACGCCACATAAAACTTCCAAAATGGATTGATGAGGGAGAATAGGGTCTCTCATCACATGAACATAAAAATTACAGTAAGATTAATATAAAATAACATCCCAATAACAAGAAAGATGAGCTTTAAAAGGAATGACATAAAAGAGTGTACTTAAAAAGAAAGAGTGGAGTAGGATCCCTTACCTCGAGTCTGACTTGACTTGATCATTCTTTAACATCCTGAATAATAAACATGAGTTAATTTCTACTTTATTAAGAACCTTTTTCTAGTTCATTATTCCTTTTAGATCACTTATTGACATGTTATAAACATTAAGTAATCATTTAAGTTAATAATGTTTGTTTTGTCGATATTTGGTTCTTAAGTCGAAAGTGGACTTCTTACAATTACATGTTGTTCGTGTGGTCAAATGTTCATTATATCCAGAATTATATTCATAATTTGGATATCATATATATCATATATATCCAGAATATACATGTATTTATAATAGTACATTACATTTGGGGATAAGAAATGAAATGCACTGTTAATGGAGATGGTAAGCCGTACGTACGCATGAACACTACTTTCATTTCTATTTCATATTTTTATGGAAAGAAATAATAATGATATATATTTATATTATAATTACAGTATAAAATAATATATAATAACTTTAAATCCATCCTTTACACATCCCACATATGGCATTAACGAATCACATCACTTTGAGGGGGCGATAGTCCGCACTTCCTTAAATCAAGATATCGTGTTTACCCATAATGGAAACCATAAAGGTATGAACAAAATGAAAAATACAGATTCTTAAGGAAAACATAAACATATTATATATCATATATAAATATAGTGTCATCTTAATGGCCACCTTTGAAGGTGTTAAAATAATGTTGAACAATCATCGTTTCTGGAGGCAGAAATTCGCCATCCACAGAAACAATATGTTCTTTAACCATTATATGTAGGTGTGTGTAATTGTAGCTCAAATCCCTCTTATAACAACATCCTAGTATATTGAGGATACTGTATTTGTTACAACAGAAAAGAATAAAAAGAGTTTAGGGGGTTGGATAAGCAAAATAATACAAAAGGACTCAAAAGAAGACATTACCTTAAAATCGGGTAACTCCCCTTAGTTTCAGCACAAAGGATTCCTTGGGAAGACTTCTGCCCAAAGTGAGGCTTCAAGGAGTAATAGAGGGACGTGGAGAGCCAAAATGGGCAGGGGTTGGCCGAGCCAAAGTCTTTGGTAGTGTGGGTAGGAGGTAGAGGTGGGGGCCTTTTATAAGAGGAGAGGAGGGGCACTCTTGGAAAGTAATGAAAAGTCACTTTATTTTAAAATGGTATTCAGATTTAAGAGGTCCCACATTGATGTGTTTCGAGGATATGGTGATAAGGGTTCTAAATCCACTAATCCAATAGGTTTTGGACTTGTGTAGGTCTTAGATATTACATTATCCATCCATTTTATTTAAATCGTTAAATAATGAGGTCATCCCTGCATCATCATGATGTCATAAATAATTTAATTTATTTAATGTCTAAAAATTATAAAAAAAATGCTATGATATAGTAAATATTTTTAGATTTCCAAATAATATTTATATTCAAAAATATGATTTGTATAACCCCATGTAAAAATTGTTTTAGTAAAACATTTCATGTTTGTCTCATTTTTACTTTAACTTTAAATAAAAAGATATTAATGTCATTTTCCAACCAAAGTGGCTTCATGGGGTCCCCATGTTGACCCATGGGTTGTCTTGGTCGGCAATGACATGTCCAATGATGTTAGGACATGTGTCAAGTTCATTTAATGTTATTAAAATATTATTTTTACCTTAAACTACACTAATTACCTCTAATCGTGATTAAAAACATAATAAGTTACTATTCACCAAAAAATTATTTTTATCCCATTGAACCACATTTTACTTCTTAATGACAACCATGTATGTCGGATTTTCGAAATTCAAAACACAAAGATGGAAAAATTTCTTTTAAACAGAAAAAATCAGTTTTTATAAGTACCACTTAGTGGTTTCACTATTCATCAAAAATTGAAGTTTTTCAGAAAAATCCAAAAAATTCACCCTAAGCTATATTTGATATTCTGAATTAAAAAATGAAGTCTATTTTACAAAATTCAAAACATATAAGTCACATTAATTAATTTAATAATTAATTCCCGCTGTTAGAGCAAATAGCGTGTTTTTATGAAACAAAAAGTGTCAAAAGATTGACACTAGTTTAAGTCTAATTTCAAAGTGAAATTAATTCCAACGACCACTATTGGATTTAATGGTAAAAATATATTCTAATTTCACTTTAAAACCAATTAAAAAGATAATATAATCATATAAATAAATTATATTAAAAAGAGGTTTTGAATTAAAATACAACATTTTACACTATTCATTAAAAAAATGAACTTTATCGGAAAGATACCAAAAATTTACACAAAGTAAATTCTGATGTACCAATTCTTAAGAATAGTTTTATTTCATCCAAAAGAATGTATAAGAGTGAACAAAACTATATTTAATGATGGTTTTCCATCAAAAGGCGATAAGTGGACCTTTACTGAAAACTAGGGCATATATGCCTAAAATTGAATTATTTCCTTATTTTATGACATTATCTATTATTGGATAAATATAAAAACATATATAATCATAATTTAGTTATTTCTATCCATTCCCGCCAATACAACGGCTACATGTTAACTACCATTTAAAATAATATTATTTTATTATTAGAGTGCAACGTAAGATTCCCAAGAAACTCGTTGTTGCGTGTTGGGTACGCCATCGAGCATAGCGTCCCCTTTAAAGTCATATTAATAACTTATTCACAAATATGGATAAATATGAAAATTTCATATTCTTTATTTACCTGGGGTGTTACATCCTTCCCCCCTATTGGGAATTGCGTCCTCGCAATTTTTTAAAATTGTGCTTGGAAACATCCTTGAATGTCCCACATCGGAAAAAGAGTCAGTAAAACAATCACTTTAAAATAAAGGAAGATAAGTACAGAGGTCACCCGAGTTAACCCATATGTAGAAAATCATGGACATGGAAGAAAAAGAAAAGGGTCATGTTCTTGAGGGAGAGTGATAGTAAACATGTCTAGGAGAAAGTTAACCATAAGAAAATCACAAACTTGCGATGGGTTACACGGTATTCGATTCCCCTGTAGGAAAATTTAATAGACAACATTTTTGTAATAAGTTACTTTTTATTGAGGAATTTATTCATAAGGAAGCATAATCACTTATCATGTTGAATTTCAACTTTTACTAGATTCTTTAATCAAACTCATATTTTTTTCCAAAAGATGAGTATTTAGGGAGACTTGTTCGCATTAAGAGTACTATAATCAACTTCTAGAGAATCACCTAATCCACCAAAGAGAACTATATACTTCCCATGTATTTAGGCTTTAACCAAAACCAAAACCAAAAAGGTTAGTACAAGGTCAGATAATCCAGAAAAGGATAACCCTTTAAAAAGAAAATCTATGCTTAATCTCCAAAATTTGTCCAACAAAACCCAAAGTTCAACGAGGACCATCCGATAAACAATTTGTCCATAAAATTATTCAAAGTAAACCAATCTAAGATTGAAACCCAAATAGTTGAAGGATTTAGTCACATAGTCTTCCAAGTTAAATCGTAACATTTATCTCCAAACAACATCAGTTTCTCCTAATGTCTCGTATTGAAAAAGTAATTAACCTAATCACATATCCTCTATGATTGGTTAATAATTTTCATAAATAACCCAAAATCAACTTACTCATAATTCATAAAATCATATAACTAAAAGGAATCAGTCAAACAAACCAGGGACTTCACGTAGTCCAGTGGTAGGCGATAAATACTAGTCGCACTTTGGTTGTGGTTTCGATTCCTGCAGCTTTGTCTGACGCAATGGGTAGTCACACAGTCTGCATGTTGTCCATTTTCCAAAACTATATAATTCTCAAATCATTCCCCAAAAAGGGTTAAAATCATCAAAAATAACCATAACATAATTTAACCCCAATTTTTGTCTCATGCCATTCACTTCAATCATAACATATAGTAACCCATAATTACCTGAAAAGTAAGGATCATATAAAACCAAACGGTTCATTATAACTATGTCCACAAAAGAAAAGATAACTATTACTTGAATAAAATTTTCCTATATTAAACATCAGGGTTACACATAATATAAAAAGTCTTCTATTGTAACCCCATCATCAAAAGAGACATAATACTCTTAAGAATTTCACCATAACTCTTGAAGCCCTTATATGTTGACATCTTACTCATACAACATTCTTCATGATCCATTAACCATTCCTTTCTAACTTATTCCGAAATACCTCTTTCCTAAAAACAAAATCATGAATCATATCCTAAGATTCCGAAATAGGTAAACAATAGTCATGAAATAATACATACCTTTGATTGGTCATTGTCAGTTTCTTCATCCTCAATCGGAATGGCATTAGGTATTGGTAAACGAATATTAGTACGCTCTTGGTGATCCCATTCACGAAACTTCTTCATAGGACATGTGTTTGCATAATGACCATGCACACCACATTTAAAACATTCAATTAATCCCTAAGAAAGAACTTCTTTCCCTTTCCTCGAGTCAACTGGATGCTTCCTTTTTCCATGGAAGGTTTTTGCTTTATGACCTTCATTTCCACATCTATAGAATATTTCTTTCCCTTTGAAACATTTTCCTAGGTGTTTCTTTCCACATCTTTGAAACATAGGTTTTTGAACACACTTACCTTTATGATTATTACCTGTACTTCCGTAGGTATTTTTTTCTCGCATGTATGATGCCTTAGAGAAATCACCAAGGTTTAGGTGGTCAATCCTGAATCCAGATAATTGGTTGAGGATAATCACAAGAGTTCTCATTGCGGCTCCCATATCATTCAGTTGCTTGCTCAAAAAACTGTAACAGTTTCCTTCACATCCACTGTTACTTTGGTGTCTTCTAGATCCAGCCATTTACTAAAACCAAAAAGGTCAGTGTGAGTATATCAAAAAAACCATCATGTACTAATGATGAAGATAAACACTAATATATACTTAAACATTAACTTTATCTAAAACTAGGACTCTTTCTGAAATCCTAACCATTATGGTAATGTCACTTATTCTTAATGAATACCCTAACCTCTAAATTTATCTAAACCGACCTCTGATACCAACTATAAGGCCCCAGCCTTAAACCTTACTTAATCTTGAGTTATTACAAGATTACACATTGAGGATCTTTTTAGGTTTAGATTTTTAGAGAATTAGATCATGAAACATTCATTACATTCCACATTTTAACAAAGTGGTTACATAAAAGACAATATTCATTCTTCCCATCAACGGAAACATATTTAAAATAAAACATGGATTCTTTCTTGACACATCCTTGAAACTATCATCCCATCATGTACCTTTCCCTTGACCTGTGAAAAACATTTCAAAAACTTAGGATGAGCATAAAAGGATCAGTAAGGGTTATAAAAATATGGAAAGGAAACATGAGTTCATATATAAATAAGAATGAAATCATACTTTACCCATAAAACATAGGCACTTTAACATACCTCATCAAATCATGAATAAATCATAGAAATAATAATACATAAAAGTATCTTGAGGCATTCATAACATTCTTACGTAGGGAGTAACCCTCTTGGTTACGTTTGGAATACCCATCACAGCATATTCCCTAAATCTCTTCGGAGAAACCTTAACGTTTCACTACTTCGCATTACCCAATGCATTGGAGAGCTATATCGGGCTCAGCCGCCCTTAGTTTAGCACGGAACCACCCGTCTTCATAACAATGCCCAAGAACCATAACATAATCCTATCACATAAAACATGAATAAAGGAAACATAACATTCCCACCTATCAATAACAAGATATCAATACAACACATTTATATAAATACATTATGAAAACCATTTTCAATACCAAAATAAGAGAAAAGTAAAACATGGTTTTTATTTTTCTTTTAAAAAGAAGGTATGGCTTGTAGAGGAAGCTGGAACTCAAATAATGGTCATGGCGGCAGAGAAGTGGTTGTTGCCGCATACGTACGACAAAACATTCCCTTTTGTTGTTTAGTAAAACGCTTTGTATAAAAAAAAGATTCCTTTCGGATAAACATAAAAGTCAAAGGGGTTTATACACCGTATAAAAGAAGGTTGTGTATAAAACAAAATATTCCTCAATGAATTGAGATTGAGATGATGTCCCATACAAAGATGGTATCCTTGGATTAAGGATAAATCAATTACATAATTATGTGTGATAAACTAATACACCAAATATAAGTGGATATTAAGTGTAAAACAATCAGATTTTATTCACACATATTCATAGAACGACATATTCAACGAGTACAAGCTTATCCCAAAGAATCGAAATTGGGTTAAGAAGTTCCCTTGCAATAATTAGACAGCATAACGGCGTCACTTCAAAATTCAGAAAAAGAGTTGATGAGAGATAAAAATAAAAAAGGGTATATCATCACATGGACATAAAATTTACATCAATAAGGATATATGAGAACATATCCCAACATAACAATATGTAATTTAAAATACCCAACAAAAGAAGTCTTTTAAGAAGAGGAGGGTGAAAGGTTCCCTTACCGACATGGGTATCTTTCGAAACATACACCTCATGAAAGAAGGAAAATACAACATTGATGTAAATACTCATAAAAGAAAGTATATTACACAATTAATGAAATAATGGGCAGTACATACACCTCTCAAAGGAAATTGTGGCGAATGTAGCATAAATCTCACGGGAATAAAAGTGAGATGAAAAATCATTTACGAAAACTCGGCAGCCTAACGGCGCCACATAAAACTTCCAAAATGGATTGATGAGAGAGAATAGGGTATCTCATCACATGAAAATAAAAATTACAGTAAGATTAATATAAACTAACATCCCAATAACAAGAAAGAGGAGATTTAAAAGGAATGACAAAAAAGAGTGTACTTAAAAAGAAAGAGTGGAGTAGGATCCCTTACCTCGGGTCCGACTTGACTCGATCGTTCTTTAACGTCTTAAATAATAAACTTGAGTTAATTTCCACTTTATTAAGAACCTTTTTCTAGTTCATTATTCCTTTTAGATAACTTATTTATATTTTATAAACATTATGTAATCATTTAAGTTAATAATGTTTGTTTTGTCGATATTTGGTTCTTAAGTCGAAAGTGGACTTCTTACAATTACATGTTGTTCGTGTGGTCAAATGTTCATTATATACATAATTATATTCAAGATTTGGATATCATATATATCATATTTATCCAGAATATACATGTATTTATAATAGTACATTACATTTGTGGATAAGAAATGAAATGCACCGTTCATGGAGACCGTAAGCCGTACGTATGCATGAACGCTACTTTCATTTCTATTTAATATTTTTATGGAAAGAAATAATAATGATATAGAGGTATATTATAATTCCAGTATAACATCATATATAATAACTTTAAATCCATCCTTTACACATCCCACATATGGCATTAATGAATCACATCACTTTGAGGGGGCGATAGTCAGCACTTCCTTAAATGAAGATATCGTGTTTACCCATAATGGAAACCATAAAGGTATTCCCAATATGAAAAAAACAAAATCTTAAGGAAAACATAAACATATTATATATCATATATAAATATATTTTCATCTTAATGGACACCTTTGAAGGTGTTAAAATAATGTTGAACAATCATCGTTTCGGGAGGCAGAAATTCGCCATCCACGGAAACAGTATGTTATTTAACCATTAGATGTAGGTGTGTGTAAGTGTAGCTCAAATACATCTTATAAAAACATACTAGTATATTGAGGATATTTTAGTTGTTACAAAATAAAATAATAAAAAGTGTTTAGGGGGTCGGAGAAGCAAAATAAAACAAAAGGACTCAAAAGAATACATTACCTTAAAATCGGGTAACTCCCCTTAGTTTGAGCTCAAAGGCTTTCTTGGGAAGACTTCTGCCAAATATGAGGCTTCAAGGAGTAAGAGAGGGATGTGGAGAGCCAAAATGGGTAGGGTTTGGCCAAGCCAAAGGCTTTGGGAGTGTGGGTAAGGAGGTAGAGGTGGGGGCCTTTTATAAGAGGAGAGGAGGGGCACTCTTGGAAAGTAAAGAAAAGTCACTTTATTTTAAAATGGTATTCGGATTTAAGAGGTCCCACATTGATGTGTTTCAAGGATAATGTGATAAGGGTTATGAATCCACTCATCCAATAGGTTTTGGACATGTGTAGGTCTTATATATTACATTATCCTTCCATTTTATTTAAATCGTAAAATAATGAGGTCATCACTGCATCATCATAATGTCATAAATAATTTAATTTATTTAATTTCTAAAAATTATAAAAAAAATGCTATGAGGTAGTAAATCTTTGTTTCTTTTCAAATAATATTTATAGTAAAAAAATTTACTTTTATAACCCCATGTAAAAATTGTTTTAGTAAAACATTTCATGTTTGTCTCATTTTTAATTTAACTTTAAATAAAAAGATATTAATGTCGTTTTCCAACCAAAGTGGCTTAATGGGGTCCCCAAGTTGACCCATGGTTTTTCTTGGTCGGACATGACACATACAATGTGGTTAGGACATGTTTCAAGTTCATTTCATATTATTAAAACATTATTTTTACCTTAAACTACACTAATTACCTCTAATCGCCATTAAAAACTTAATAAGTTACTATTCACCAAAAAATTATTTTTATCCCATTTAACCACATTTTACTTCTTAATGACAACCATGTACGTCGGATTTTTTAAATTCGGAACACAAAGATGGAAAATTTTCATTTAAATGGAAAAAATCAGTTTTTATAAGTACCACTTAGTGGTTTCACTATTCATCAAAAATTGAAGTTTTTCAAAGAAATCCCAAAAATTCACCTAAGCTATATTTGATATTCCGAATTAAAAAATGAAGTATATTTTACAAAATTCAAAACATATAAGTCACATTAATTAATTTAATAATTAATTCCTGCTGTCAGAGCAAATAGCGTGTTTTTATGAAACAATAAGTATCAAAAGATTGACACTAGTTTAAGTCTGATTTCAAAGTGAAATTAATTCCAACGACCACTATTGGATTTAATGGTAAAAATATATTCTAATTTCAATTTAAAACCAATTCAAAATATAATATAATAATATAAATAAATTATATTAAAAAGTGGGTTTGAATTAAAATACAACATTTTACACTATTCATTAAAAAAATGACCTTTATCGGAAAGATACCAAAAATTTACACAAAGTAAATTATGATGTACCAATTCTAAAGAAAAGTTTTATTTGGCCCAAAAGAATGTATAAGAGTGAACAAAACTATATTTAATGACGGTTTGCCATCAAAAGGCGATAAGTGAACCTTTAGTGAAAACTAGGGCATATACGCCTAAAATTGAATTATTTCCGTATTTTATGACTTTATCTTTTATTGGATAAATTTAAAAACATATATAATCATATTTTAGTTATTTCTATCCATTCCCACCAATACAACGACTACATGTTAACTACCATTTAAAATATTATTATTTTATTATTACAGTGCAACGTAAGATTCCCAAGAAACTTGTTGTGGCGTGTTGGGTACGCCATCGAGCATAGCGTCCCCTTTAAAGTCATATTAATATCTTATTCACAAATATGGATAAATATGAAAATGTCAAATTCGTTATTTACCTGGGGTGTTACACTTAAGAATTTGCATTGGTTGAGAGGATGGGAGGTCAGACTCATCACACCTTTTTGGGGGGAATTATTGTCTACTCTGGGACTCTCTTATAGATTTGAGTTATGTCCATGAGTCCTTATTAATTTACCTAGTTTGAAAATGGGATTTCCTTTAGATCTGACAATCAATGATTGATATGTATGAGATTTAGAGAATCTTTTATATGTATTTTAGGTTCTTCATCGATAGAGAATCATCCATATTTATTAGAGATTCTTAGACAATGGTATCCATAAACACATTATATAGAAATCTCTTGGTCATTATGATAACCATACTGGTTTTAAAGCCACTCAGTGGGGCACTTGAAGTTTATTGTCATTCAGAAAGACATGGATTATTTCAGAGTTGGGATCGTACCCGCAAATGGGCTACCTACGTATCCTTGTTAGAAAAGGAATCAGAACCCACGTAGTTCGAGTGAATAAGTATGAGGTTTATACATGATTAATGGCGCAAAGAAAGATTTCATAATTACTTTTACACTCTAAGCTCACGTGAGTCTAGCTTAGTGTGGGAAACAAGAGGTATTAGTAAAACTTGACGATTGCGCCACGAAGGATGAAGTCATAAGAAATGATGTGGGGATTACGTAGGTATGACGACCCTAGTAAATGAGTATTAGGACATGGTTTTGGAAAGAAGCCCAGGAACAAGATCCATAAAGGTATATGTGCTTTATGGAGATTTAAATACTTAACTTATGGATTCCTCCTAGAAGGATGCCCAAATTAGTGAGGGTCTAATTATTGGGTTTTAATTCCTATGAAGAAAGCCCATGTCAAAAGAGAACAATCCGTGGGCTTACTCATGAAAAGGAGGCCCAGGTTAACGGGAAATGATATCAGGGGCTTACTCGTGAAAAGCAGTCCCATGTTAAGGGAAATTATTATTGAGGCTTACTCCAAAGGAGGATGACCAGGTTAAGGGAAATTATGATTGGGTCTTACTCCTAAATAGGATGCCCAGATTAAGGAACATGGGGCTTACTCCTAAGGAGGATGCCCAAATTAGAGAACTTGGGGATCACTCTTAAGGAGGACACCCAGATTAGGGAACTTGGGACTTACTCCTAAGGGGGATGCCGAGATTAGGGAACTTGGGGCTTACTCCTAAGGAGGATTTGTAGATTAGGTAACATGGGGATTACTCCTAAGGAGGATGCCCAAATTTGGGAACATGGGGATTACTCCTAAAGAGGATTCCCAAATTAAAGATATTCTCATATAAAAGGATGAGGTTGAATGAAATAACTCTCTGACCTTAGTGACATAAAGTTATGTAAATCACGAGGTTTTGAGAGATGTTCCACAAAATTCATTTCAGATAAGGAATCCAACAAAGGAGACATTCCATAAATGGGTTTGAAGAAGGTTTTGAAGGCTATCCTTGAAGAGGAAAGGTGGATTTGAAGAAAAGAGTTGAATAGGCAGGAGGGGCACCCAAAAAAAGAGGCAGGCGTGCAAGTCTTATTTGGGCACGCAAGTATACTTGCACGACATAGGTGTACTTGGGTGACGGTTAACCCATAAGGTAATACTTGGGCGAGACTTGGCTCAAGCCCTTACTTTTATCCCTAAAGGCATCCAAAAGGGTGTCACACATGTTTTGTTGAAGGGATTAGATGGTGCGCAAGTGTGGCCATCTCCCTTAAGGGGTGGACACTTAGGCGCTCAAGTGTTGATGAATTTCAAAACTAAGGACTTATTCCCCCTCTTTAAATATTCCATTATAGGTTAGAAATTACCATAGAAGTGTTCAGAAGACTTCAAGCAAAGACTCGGGTGTCGAGAGCTTAAATCGGACTTTTGAATTTTTCGTCCTCGAAATGGTGGTCCCACAAGGGGTATTTATAGTCCATTGAGGACCTTGGGTGAAAAACTAATAGGGTATGAAAGTCACCTGCGTGACCCATATGTGGCACGTATGTATACATGCGCGTCCATAGTGAAACTTGCGCGACCCATGCATAAATTATTCTTTGTTCATGCCTTTGTCAATTTTTGATTTTCTTCAATGGATGAATATATTTGTGCTTAAGGTATTCCACTTTTTCATTTGTTAGACTCTGTGATGGAATGGAGCGTCAAGAAAAGTCCCCCCCTCAGAGTTGGATTTGAAAAAGGAAAGAGGATTTGACTCTGAGGAAAATGAAAAACAAGGTACTGTGGCACGCAAGTCATAGGTGAACAGGTTTGCTTCTGGCGTGCAGGGTCTGGAACGTAGGGGTACGAACTAACCTATAAATATGAGGCACCAATTCGCGCAAATCACTTGGTTTCAAATGATCCAGAGTTCTCGGCCGACAAGTAGCTATCGTCATGAAGGTGTCTTGGTTTTCCGCTTGTTCGCCCTTCTGTTCATGTTGTGCTTCTGCAGTGAGTTTCTGATTTGCACGCCAGTACTAGCGTGGTGAAACATGCGTGACCAACTTGCACTTACGTGCCAATATAGTACTTGCACAACTTAATGCCTTAGCCATTTTTTTTGATTTTTTTCACAAATTTTATAAAAAATTAACTTAGAAGCTAATTATCTTATGTTTGTGTAGATTAAATGGCTCCCAAAAGAATTGGAACAGCTGATGAGCTATCCAGTAAGAGGATTGATGATATGATGAACATAGTTGGCCATGACTACTATAATATCTGCGACAACACTCTCCGAGATTTGGCCAAGTATTTGAAGAGGTATTATATTAATTTCCCACAGAGCATTTATCTACCTATGTATGGGCATGGTCATCTTCAAGGAGTCATCATTCCAGAGCCAAAGAACTATCTATCGTATTCTTGGTTTCAAACATACACCAACTTTCCTTCATAAAATGTCTCAATTGGAGGAACAGTTGTTAATGCTGGAACAGTGGAGAAGGCCTACATAATGCATCATAGCCCATGTGATCTATATCTAAAATCTCACTAGCCTGAGCTGCAGCTGCATTGTTATCCCTCAATCTTCCGAAATTCTCAGATGGATCAATCCAAAGGCTAGAAGAAGAGTTGGGAGTTCCGTCCTGGAGGAGGTGTGAAGCCAAATTGGATGTGGGCATATTGGGGGCGACAAAACTATGGAGAGTTTTTCAAGGATCTAAAATGAGCTGTAATATATGAAGTTTTCTGGGCTGGGAAGACATATGTCTACATGAATGATGACTTTGTGCCGGAGATAATCAGTCACTGGAGCCCAGAAACCAATTCATTCAATCTGACTCATGGAGAAGTAGGCATCAGTTTTTGGGATGTCTAAAAGATCTTGTGGGCTCCAATTTTTGGCGATATGTATGATTAATTCATCCCTCCCAAGGTGAATTGAAATTATTTGGAGAAGACTTTGGCTTTGGCTCAAGAATTATTGAACATTTTCTACAAGTTAAAGAATTAAAAGACCTCCAAAAATCATTCTAGAAAGTATATTAATCCAGAGGAGTGGAGGGATATGTTTCTTACCATGATGAATGAGATGGGTCCCACCTACACTTGTTCTACTACCTACCCCAGAATAGAGAAGAGGGGTGATTTTGGAACATTCTGGCTGACCTTGGAAGTAATAGAAATTTAATAGTGGGGGTACGAAGTGGATCAGATAATCCTAGAAAAGACCCTTCTGGCGGGATTCTTATCCTTGTGGCTTAGTGTTTATCTTCTGCCAGTTAGGGATTTAAAGGGAGGCGTCAGGCCGTGGACCTTCATTGTTGCAGCCAAGTTGGCTGAGAAGAAAATGGTTGTGTTGACCACCCCCATTTTAGTGAATATTTACATGAGATTACTCCATATAATTATGGGTAAGTATTCTTTAAGAATAGTGGGACTATTCCATGTTTTATGGGGATGGATCACCACTCATTTCAGGACATATGCGGTACAGAGAAGAGTACATGTTCCTGGAAGTTCATTCAGGCCATTAGTGCAGAAATTTTTTCGGATTTTTCGGTTATCCCTCAACTCCTTCGATATGAAGGTGAGGATGAGCCTGTTCAAGGAATTCCATTTCTTTCCTTATGGAATCCCACCAACCGGGAAGTTTTTTGATGATGGAACAGCTCGCTTGGAATTGAGGTTATACATTCTAGCTTGCAGAGATGGTTTATTGGCTACTAGGATTGATGAATAGATTATATGCAAGGCCTATGCTTCATACATATTTTCATGCCAATTAAAGTGTCTATAGAAAATTGTTGTCTCCCAACTTGTTTATATATGATCAGAGATGCATCCAATGGTTTCCTGAAAACATTGGTTGCTGACAACTATGGAGAAGACTGGGGTAGTGTTTGATCTACCAGTTTCTAGAATGGCAAGTCACTTGATTACATGGTATGCTGAGAAATGGGTAACGTCATATCCTGAAGGGGTACTAAATCAGCCAGTTCCTCGGGTGGGGAAAAATAAGAGAACTATCATGAAATTAAGCTTTTATATGAAAGGTGACTCTTCCACACCCAGAGATGATTCACCGGGTTCATCACCCTGGTCTGACTTTCCGGAATCTCCGGATGGGGATGATGAGGCATGATATATGTCAATGTGGCCTTGTTCCAGATATAATCTTCCTGCCAGAATTAAGAGACCTACTCCATCAACTCCTGGTGAGTTATATCATTGAGGAAATTTAATCGCCACTACTTTATAGATAAACAAGTTTTATTTTCATATCCATTACCTGTAATTGCAGAAGTTGGGAAGAATTTGATGTCCAAGAGTGTAGGACCCTCCTTGAAACCTTTTGGTACACATGCTGAATATCTACGAATAGAGGCTGTCCAGACATGGTAGAGTTTATATTGCGATGCTAAGACCGCCTGGGTAGACCTATACGAAGGGATACACATCCCTGGAGTTGGGAATCTTCGGGATTCTACTGATATCTATTTCGAGGACAACACCAATGAAGTATAGGCTTACATTATAGAGATGGAGATGCTCATATTTTCCATTGGTGATTCCATTCCTATCACCAAGCAGGTGAAGGAAATGATAGATTATGGCAGCACTGAGGGGACTGGTGCTTCCAGAGATGAGGAGTGGCACGATTACATGGCTCCTAAAGATGTAATTCTCTTTCCTTATTTTCATTGCAACTTGATTTTAGTTAAAGCTTTGTTACTCAAGGAAATTACTTTCTTCATTCTGCATCTTTGAATGAAAAGAACTGCTGAGGTTCCTTCACCACAGTATAGCCCTTGTTGTACTTCCATCGGAGCAACTGAATCTCCTCATGATCTGGGAGAGGTATCTCCAGGCTGGCAATCATGGATATAGAGTTAGAAATGGATTTTCACTCTCCAATACCGGTATTTGGAAATGATGATGTCAACACACCCAAAAAGCCAAAGAAGAAAATACATCGAAGGAAGAAGTCCACAGCTAAATTCATCATCAGTAGTGGTGAGTCCATTGGATAGTCATGAATCCTAACTCATGAAAAAGTTTCTTATTTTGTATTGGGATTTTAGGGGATTCTTCAATTTCCCATTTGAGGGAGAGGACTGACCCTCCTCTTAGGATGATGAAGGGTGATGGTGAACAGTCACAAATTCATGCTGACTTGGCTACTCCGGAAGAAGAGCCAACGTCTGTTCCCAGTACTTCCCATAATGCTGCTGCAAAGAGAGAAGATCATACTTCTAGTAAATTAGCAATGCATCATAAAATGTTGAATAAAAACATCATCTGAATACCATTCTGTAATAATTTAGGTTCAACACTTTCAAAAGAACATTTGGCGGCCACTACAACTGATGTAATAATTTTCTCTGAAGAAACTGTCTGGGGTCAGAGGTCACAAGATGAGGGTTGCCAAGAAGACACATCGAATGCTCCCACTGGTGATAATATCCAGGAATCAAAGATATCACTGGATGAAATGATGAAATTTTGTGCATCTTTTTAAGTCATTTTAGATCATGTTCAAATACCGTGTAATTTTGATGATTTTGGACGTGAGTGTTATCCCTCTTCCGGTTAAAAATTTCTTATAACATCTCTAACCATGAATGGTTAAAATGTGAAGTTCCATATGAGAAAGATGCTGAACTACCAATGACTAAAGGGGGTAGAGATAGCCCTATTATTGAAGAGATGCTAGATCAAGCGGAACTTAACTTGGCAGAGCTTCGTGAAACCCATAATGAAAATACTATTGAAGCTAGGAAAGATGGGGAACAACCTTATCATGCGGCTGATCTACCATTGGGTAAGGGATAATAATATGAGTGTCTAAAATTAATTTTCAAGACAACTTAATCAAATTTTGTTATTGTTTGAAACTAACCAAAACATTTAATTGACTATGCAGGTCCGTCAATTTTAGTGGCTAGATCTGGAGGTGAATCCTCTACCTCCACCCCAACGGGTGTAGAAAGTGAAGTAACAAGGGTCAGGGGGGAAGGAGAAGAACATGGAACTTCTATAAGTGCATTAATTCTAGACTATATTCCCACCCTGTGATAGTGATGTTGAATCAGACCTGGAGGTACAAAATGCGCTCCAATTTTCATGTCATAAGGCATGATAGAACATATGGAAGATCATATCTGAAGTTCCTCTTGAAGAGATGTCTTCGAAGATCCCGTGACTATCGTCCTTGTTCGTCTTGTTGGGACTTGGTGGTTTTGGATATCAAGAGATCCATGCTGCGGTGAAACAAGTCATTTTAAGGAAGGAGAAGAAGCAAAGGTGCCATCAATACATGGCCAGATCAAGGTTGTTGACCAATATCAGTGAATTTGAGGCTGTAGTGTCCCGAGATGAGGCTGATCTTACTTCAAAATTGAAGGATCTGAAACATAAGATCAATGACAATGTTTTCAAGCAGATGCACCTTCCGCAACAGTTAGATGCAGTTACTGGGGAACTTGACCAGCTTAACAATTCAGTGGAAGGAGTTCAAACAAATGGTATGAAAGCCATCACAGATGTGAAGAAATCACTCAATCAAGCTTAGAAGAGTGAAGATGGCTGAGTGCATGAACTTGAAGTGGCTTCTGATAAAACTCGGGATTCCATAAATCAAATGAAGAGTGATGTTGAAAGCCACTTGTAATTCCTAAAAAATATAAGATACTCCGATCTGTGGATGTCTTTCTAACTCTTCTTAATCAATGAAAAACACTTTCATATTCAATCATTTGAGCCTGCATTCTTTTTCTACCTGATTAAAAATTTTACCTAAGCCAATGGGCCTAGTAATCATAGATTGATTTTTTCTAGGATTATAAAAATAACCCTACAAACATTGAATCTTTTTATTGCTGAATATTACTTAAATCATACAAAATATATGTTTAGTGGGCTGGGACTTTACTTTTGTTCAGAGTTCCCTTGCCTTTTGTGGAATGTTTAAAGTCACATATGTTGGACATAAAAAGGATAATTTTTAAGGTCAAATACATTTGAACTAATGGATTTGAATTGACTCAATTCTTTGATAATTTATCTGAAAACATTTTACCACATTCAAGTATGGGGGAAAACATGTAAAATATGACTTCAGAAATTTTGAATCTATTGAATGATATGAAAAAAGGGCTAAAAGTCATTAGAAGAAGTATTTCCTAAGAGTGAAGTTACAACTATTTAACAAACCTGTTAGGGGGTTGAATTATACAGGGACACTTACGGGCATTGGCTTCATAGTCAAATAATAGCATCTTTTGGCTGACAGGCCAGTTATGTAGACTAATTATGCAAGGCAACCTAAGGGCATATGTTTCATAGTCAGGAAAAAAACTCTTAGAAATTTTACTTTTCTATTGCTAAAAAGCAAGTGAAAGATTATAGAGATTCAAATTTTCCAAAGCATAGAGTCTTCTGTTTGGAGAGAGGTACTTGAATATAGAGAGGATGCTCCCAATCAAGATTTTCAATGAATTGGATAAATGTAACTCCTGTGAAGGTCTGACCCAAATTTAGGGAAGGGAAATATAAACCATAGACTTAAATACTTTCATATCATGAAAAAGAGTATAGGAAAAATATGTTAGGGATGAATATTTTTTTCACTGATCCCTACATATTGTCATTAAGACCAATAAGGACAAAAGAGGTTTTCCTCCTAAGAATGAAATTACCACTATTTGAAAAACCCGTTAGGGGGTTGAATTATGTAGGGAAACTTAAGGGAATTTGATACATAATCAAATAATATAATCTTTTGACTCACAATTCCATTATATAGACTACATATGCAAGGTCGCCTTAGGGAACGTGCAACATAGTCAAGCAAGATAATTCCCAGGTATCAAATATTTTGTGACCAGAAGTCAAGAAAAGGGTTATAGAGATCTGGATGAATTTATGGTTAGGAGTATGACACATGAAAAATGGGTATTGTCCTATGCATGAAAGAGATACATAGACCAATGTTGACCATAATCATGTTGTGGCTGGGTCCTGAATTGAGATGATGGACTTTACTACATATCTCATTACAATGAGAATCGATCCAAATGTAGTTCTTAAAATATAGTTTAACGAAATGTGGGACGAGAATGTAAGAGATCTTAGTTTAGTATCATAGAACTTAGACCATAATAAGGAATTCACATTGTGTGTTTTATAAACCTGATGTGAATGTAGACCAGGGGTTTCATACCAGATTCATGTTTTCACATGGGGACTTTTCAGCCAACGGACTAAAAGTGGAATTTGGGGTTAGGCCCAAAGACTTGGGGCTGGATTCGAGGGATGATCGAACATTCCTATGTATCCCATTAAGGATGGGAATCAAGCCACACGTAGTTCTTAAAATACCCTTTGTACAGATTTGGTTCGTACAAGTGAAGGGTGAAAGGGGACTTTAGTGCAATAATGGTTTGAACCATGATTAAAGGTTCAGGCATTACCATGTATGCATGTAAAATTTGAAATATGAAATGATTTGAGATCAAGGTAAATAATGATTCCCTCTCAGGTGAGGGTGTCAAATAATGTTGTAGTTTATTGTTGTACCGAAAAAAAGTGTGAATAGTTTAAGGTCATATGCATGGACCAGTGCTGCACAGTTTACCATCATGTAGCTAGGACATTTGGCTATGAATTTTACTCTCTTGCAGTGAGGAAAATGGGGTACTGTATAGTTTAACATCATATAGAAAGGACGATGGTGAACCAATGTGAAGATATTGTTTTTGGGGGTGGCTTCACGAATCAACATCGTATGAGATAGAGGTGAACCTATTTGAGGATATTGGTTTTGTGCTTGAACCATAGGAGGTGGCCTATGTACTCAACCTAGAAAGGAAGGATCAAAGTACACATAGTTCGATTGAAGAAGAATAAATTGGTGATCATGTTGTACTTGAGGACAACCCGAATATGGTGTTGGGATTTACGTGTGATTAGTAGCCCAAAGAGGGTGTTATGGTTGAAGTTTACTCCAAGATCATGTGATTCATACTCAGTGTGAGAAAAAAGAGGTATAAACAACCCTAACGATCCACAATTTAATGTCATGTAGGACATAAGGGACAAGACACAGTTTAAAGTCATGTTGGATGAAAGAGGGACTGTGGAGTTTAAAGTCTTGTAGTAAGGAATTTGGGGACTGTGTAGTTTAATGTCATGCCGTAAGGACAAAAGAGGCTCTGTATAGTTTAACTTTATATAGAATGGATGACAGAGTGGACTATGAAGTTTAATATCATGCAGTAAGGACAAAATAGTATAACATCATGTTGGAAGAAAGGGTGTTGTATAGTTAAGATTCATATAGCTAGGACGTATTTTATTTTTGTAACACAAAATACATCTTCAATAACATTTCATTGGTTGGAGCTGTAATGATTTCTCCATCGAATTAGATTAAAGAATAAGATCGATTGAGTAGACCTTATGTATTGAATATGGTCCTTCCCTCTTTGGCTCAAGATTTGGAGGTTTCATTCCTAGTATCATCAGAGTTCTGAGAACCAATACCAATTCTCCTTGAATGAATGAACGAAGACAATCTTTTTTGTTGAAATATCATGCTATTCAATTATGATAGACTTACAAGTGGTGTAGAGTGAACAATATTTTTTCATCTAATAATTCCAATTCATCCAATTAGTTTTGAGGTTGTTCATCTGTAGATGACTGATCAAAAATTGCTACTCTAAGAGAAGGTAACTGAACCTCAATGGGCAAGACTGGTTCTGTTCTATATACCAATGAATATAGAGTTGACTACGTAGCTGTGCAGGTGGGGGTCCGATAAAAACATAAAGCATGAAAGCGTTTATCCGGCCATGATTTCTTATCTTTATCCACCAAATTTTGCAGAATTTCTGAAAGAGTCTTATTGAAGGCTCGTATTTGGCCATTGGCCATTGCATGATACCAAGAGGAATGGTTGGATTTGATGTTGTATTCTTGATAAAACTTCCTTACCTCGGATGAACAGAAGTTGGTTCAATTTTCCATCAATATGGTACGAGGGACACCAAATCTGGTAGTGATGTTAGAGTTGATGAAGCTAACACTTCTTTTAGAACTAACTTCATTGAGAGGTATTGCCTCTACCCATTTGGAAAAGAAGTCAGTAGCAGTAAGAATATACTTAAACTATTTGGATGTAGCTGAAGGGTAAGGTCCTACTACATCCATTCCCCATGTGGAAAATGGCCATGAGTATTTAGCTGTATGAAGCAATTTTGGTGGTTGATGAATGAATTTGGCACATACTTGGAAAGAATGACACTTTTTAGTGAAATCAACACAATCTTGTATCATTGATGTCCAAAAGTATCCAAGCCTTCGAATTTAATCAGATAGTCTATATCTAGACTGGTGGGCACCACAGACTCCTACATGTACTTCTTTCATGAAAACCATTGTTTCTTCACCATCAGTAAATCTAAAGATAATTCCATCAAAACCACTTATGTAGAGAATTTTTTCTAGCTGATATGGGCTATCACAAAGAGTGAAATTGACCACACATCCCCAGAATTGTTCTTCCCTGACTCTATTAGGTGGGAGTGTTCCATTTTGAAGGTATTCCCTGATAGGTGTCATCTATCCTGTAGTATGACCATATGGTTCAGAAATGGGACTAATTTCATTGGTTTCCTCTATTTTGATTTAAACATAAGGTGAAACTATATGATGATGGGAAATACTGATGATTGTTTCGTCCCGATTTGAATCTTCCAAAGATTTGGCTATATTAACCAGTACATATGCTTGATCATTTTGTGATCGTGGGACAAAGGACGACTAAAGATAAATTTGAGCAGGTTATTGCGAGATACCAATTGGACCTCAAGATGTTGCAGCTAGTGTCTCAATTTCTTGAACTGCAAAGATTAACGCTAGGCAGTACTTTTCAATACTTGAATATCGGGTTTCTACATCAAGCATAGTCTGACTGAGATAGTAAAGCCTGTTTTCATTCCCAGCATAATTCTTTTGGGTAAGGAAGACACCCAATGATCACTCTTAATATGTCACATAAAGAATATGTGGTCTTCCTTCAATAGGTGGCTTTAATACCGATAGAATCAAGAGATATTTCTTGAGAATATTGAATACCTCTTGACATTCTTCAGTCCATTGGTATGTGACTCCCTTCTACATCAATTTTGTGAAGGGTAAACATTTGCCTACCAGATTGGTGATGAAATATCAAATATAGGCCAAGTGTCCTTGAAGTACTCTCAATTCCTTCAAATTTAGAGGAGGTGACATATGAAGGATTGATTTTTCCTTCTCAGGATCGACTTAAATACCACGATGGCGTTTAAAAAAGCTAATAAATTTTCTTGAGGTTACCCAAAAAGCACATTTTAAGGGGTTTATCTTCAAATTGTGTTTTTGAAGTTTTTGGAATATGATTTACAAATCAGCCAAGTGATTAGAACATTGTCTAGATTTAACCACTAAATATTCTACATAAGATTCAACAAATTTCCTTAAAAAGGGTTTGAAGATATGGTTCATGGAACGTTGATATGTTGCACCTACATTCTTCAGGCCAAAGGGCATTACCTGATAGAAAAACACACCTTGAGGGGATTTGAAGGCTATATATTCTTCATCTTCTGGATCCATTTGGATTTGATTATACCCAGAATATCCATCCGTGAAGGAAAGTGCTTCATAGCCAGTTGTTGCATCAATTAATGGTTCTATGATCGGAACTGTAAAATAATCCATGGGAAAATGCCAATTAAGATCTCTGAAATCAATGAAAACTCTAATATGTCTATTTTTTTCACAAGGACAATATTTTCCAGCCATATTGGATATTGAAATTCTCTGACGAAGTTATCCTTGATAATATTATCCACCTCAGCATCAATTTTGGAAGCATTAGTTGTGTGTCTTCTTCTTGTGGCTTGTTTGAATCCTTGATGTTTTTTTTGGAAAACCCAAATGATTAGTAGAAACATCAGGGTCAAGCCTTGGAAATTCTATATTGTTCCAAGAAAATATATCTCAATTTTTCTTTAAAAATGAAATATACATCTATTGATATTTAGGATTCATGGCTGGACTAATTAAAGTTGGGAACGGATCTTAATTTGTACCCATATTTATTTCTATAAGTTCATCCAAAGTGGTAGAGATACCCTCTTCAAATGCTGGAGGAGCATCTCTGAGATCTTCCTCTTCTTATTCAACACGTGTTATTTCTTCTATTTCTACTTGTGTAGTAGATGATGAAACAAAATTTTCATGATCAAGAGAGATGATAAAATTAAAAAATCTTGAAGAAGAGGCAACTATTTCTGATCCTATTATTGATGAAGGGTCTTCCTTAGGTAATAAAGAGGAGATGATGGATTGAGAATCTACATCATCGTTTATCTCTGACATTGCTATAACTTCTTATGGCCTGGTTGATGAAGTATAGAATTGCTGGATTTCAGTGGATGAAATGAATACATCTTCATTTAACCTTTCATTATTGCTTGGTGAATCACCAATTTCTCTCATGCTGTTTGGCTTGGTTGCCGTAATTGACATTATGGAAGTTTCCATAAGAGTATTTGGATCTGGGTCTATCCTGTCAATTTGACTGATACGCAACACACAATCTGTACTCACATGAATGAATGGGTTTATTGGAATCTTTTCCAAACCAATTGAAGCATTAATTTTGGTAAAATTCTTTTCCATAGATACCTCTTTTCCTTCCATGTGATAGAATTATACCTCAATGTATTGAGACTCACATGATTCTAATGGGGCTTTATCACCATACAATGTCCCAATTTGACCATTCAAACAATATTTGAGACATTGATGGAATGATGAAGGTATAACTGCATGTTGATGTAGCCAAGGTCTTCCAAGAAAAATGTTGAAGGCTGTGTCATGACGAACCACCATGAAACCTGAATTGGGTACAAGGTCCCCAAAATGAGTTCTGAGTGTAATCTCACCCAGAGGTTCTTGTTCATTTTTATCATATCCTTGGAACATCAAAGTAGAAGGTGATAAATCAGATTTGGTAAGGACCAATCGATGAAGTGTATGAATAGGGATGAGGTTGACTTCTGAACCATTATTAATGAAATCTTGTCGGATGTCTACATCATAGACCATGTAAGATAAATACAAGGGTCTAATATGTCCATCTACAACATCATCTTCATCTTCATCTATAAAAGATATCACTGCATAGTATTCTGCAAGATCATTCTCTACATGGTATACTTCAGCCGCAATAATTTCAGTTTTGAATTCCTAAGGACTTGAAAAAGCCCCAATAAGTGCATCCTGAAGATCCTTTGATAGATTTAAGGCATCCAGAATTCATAACTTGGCTGGTACTTGGGCCAAATGTTTCAAGACATCATACTTTTGGTACAAAGGTCTGTGTTTCCCAATAGGAACATGTGGTTTCACAGATTCCTTAGAAGTTGATGCTTTGGAAGTAGATGCATCTTGTATTGGGGTAAGATTTGGAAACACTCTTGGTTTTAGAATATTAGACCGACTAGGTCTATTTAATTGCTGAGAGTAAGAAGGTGTAACTTCTAACCAATATTCCAAAATAACTATGCCAGGATTGAATCTTCCAAGTGTGGAAGAACTTTCTTGTTCTTGTTGAGCACGCTGAAGGGCTTTGCTATGAGTTTCTGCTGCATATACAGTTATAGTAGGGGTAGGATTGAAATAGTGGATTATGGAATATCCATGTCTTCCTCTGTATCCTAAACCTCTGGGACTCCCTCCAATTCCTCTGTTTGATACAGGGAACTCAGGCTCATCAAGATCAAAACTGTGACTGGCATAAGGATCTATTAAGTGAACCATGTTAACAGAACCAAAGATCAACTCTTTATCTAATTAAGATTCTTCCTGATTATCCAGTTTAGGTTGTAGTGTTTGGTGGGTCAGTGCCCGTGATTTTGAAGTAGATGGCATAAAATATGCCAGAGTCAAAGACAACTTAGACATTGAAACGAGCTCATATTCTTTTAACTTCTCTTCTTTCTTTGAATTATGCATCTTCTTTAAGTATTTTCCTTCTAATGAAGGGGGTTTTTCTATGGAATTCATTGTAGAAGACACAATTGGGTTCTTCAATTGCATTCATAAAATGACATGAGTTCAGTTGATCATTTTCCGGACTATCCAATCATTATATTTCTGCACATTTTTTCTTTTGACTTCTTTCCACTCACCTTCTTCCTCTGGATTTGTAGCAGTAACACATGCTACCTGGGATGAATAACCTTTCAGTTTGACCTGTCCTGAGTCCAGCATATTTTGTAGGAGGTCTTTGAAGACAAAACACTCTTGAATGGGATGCCCCATCATATGATGAAATGTGAAATAGTTGGGAAGGTCTTCATCTGCTCACTTTTTTGGCCTTTTAAGCCTTGGCAATTGAACCAAATTATTTTCCAGAGATGAAATGAAGTTACCAGAACTTTTTCATTTTGGAAAGAATAAACATTGTTCTTTAGCTCCTCAAATTGTTTCCATATTTGATCATTTTGATAATCTTGAATAAATGACCTCTGTTGTTGATGCTCAGGAGGTGGAGCCCTTTGATATTATGAAGGTATTGAAGTTGAAGTAGGTATAGGTGCTTGTTTAAGTGTGATTGTAGCATTTTCCTCTTTACCCATTCACCTTCCTAGAGCTGATGGAATTACATGAGTTTTATCCTTTGACTTTTTAAGAGAGTCTTTGATATTCTGAGCAATCGAAGTAAGGTCTCGAAACCCTCCTGATTATTTCATAGGGATCGACGGTGTGTTTAATTCATCATGAAAATTTTCCCCATATATTGGCAACAATTTTTCTTGAGGGAGTGCTATGTTAAGGAATATGTTAATCCCTTTCAATGAGAAATGAAATCTGAAGCACTTTCATTCTCCCTTTTCATACAATTTTTAAGAAAAAAAACTGTTGTCTTTGGAAACGTTGAGATGAATTGAAGAAGGAATTGTTGACAGAGATCTTCCCACCCGGTAATTGACCAAGATTTCAAGCTTGTATACCAGACAAAGGAAGGCCCTTGTAATGACTGTACAATATAGCTGAGATTAACTACTTGTTGTTGTTATAGAGATCCCATCATTGGATCACAAAGAGAGACAAAATGTTTTATTTGTTGTTCTATATCTCCAAAACCATTAAAAATTGGGAATGTGATACTTGTAAAATTTGATGGGGGGGAATTGCATCAACCCATTCAGGGTAATATCTATTTTCTAGTTGAATTTGTTCACGTCTTCCCTCCATAGATTCCAACCGAGCTGTTAATGACTCAATGGTAGTTATTAACATTTGAGAAATATATGGTTGAGATTGGACCTAACCAAGTGCAATAACTAGAGCCTGTACAGGTGTGATGACTAGTACTACAACTGATGGTAGCACTACTAGTTGTTTCTATGCATGACCCATAGGATTAGACCTATGAGGTTGTTCTGATAAAGAAGGTTATTCTTGATCCATCTCAGTAGCTGCAATAAATTTCCTTGACTGACTGACTCCAGCACGCTTAGGCGGAAGACTACCTTGAAGTAGTTCTGTATTTAACCACATTAACTCCTTCATCTCTTCCTTTTGTTGTGAGAAACTTTTCTCTAGTGAGAGTGATTGGACTTCTCTAGAGGTAAGGTGGGATGCCACCTGGTTTTTTCCTTTCCCCTTGTTGGATGCCTTTTGGAGAGGGGGGAGTTGGTTATTTGAAGGAATACCTAGATTCTGGGTAAGATTTGATTTTGTGTACGCACACCTTCTTTATTTACTTCTGTGTGCACAGATTCTTGGACATGATCTTCTTTATTTGATCCCTTTGAGTGAGACTCATGTTCTGGAGGATCAGTAACAATGACATTGATGACATTTATTGATGCATAATGCATTGCATCTCTTCTATCTGTATTTCTGTGATACTTTCTTCTTGCATGTCCTTTATGAGACATTGCCTTTTGTTGAGTTGATATCTTAGTAACTTATTGACGAACCGTAATTTGGAGGTAATCTCCGAATAATTTGGCTCTACATTCCTCTTGTGGCTTCTTCCCTAACCGAGAGAAGAATAAATTTTTCTGAGGAAGAGATTGAGGATTTAAAAAAGTCCCCAGCCTGGTGGACTGGGGCTATTCCTGCTGTTCCTGCTCAACTCCTCGAATCCTTTTTTTGATTAGAAGGGTTGGGTTAAAGGAGTCCCCAGTATATAAAGCTGAGGTGGTTCTTGAGCTTCTACACCTAAGACTTTCTTAAAAGCTCTCCTGATCTTATGGACTTTTGTCCAGAAATTGGCTGGATTCATAAAACTACATCCCCTCAAATCACTTGGTTGAAATGAGCACTATGATTTCTGACACTTCTGTAACCTAATTATAGGCCCACTCTATATGAGAATCCTGTTTGATATTCTCATTTTCTTGAAGTAAGAGTAATTCGAAAACTTTTTCTTTATATGACTGACTTTGAGAAGATCTTGTTGAGGCCTATTCTTGAGCATGACATGGGTTACAAACAAAACCAATTGGTTGTGTCTAGCCATGAGCAATAACATTGTATGAGACCATTTTTGGCGAGCATTGTTGACTTGAGATTAAAGTAAAATGCAGTGCTCCATGAACACCCCATCCCCTGATATGAATACTAGATATGGCATTGGTAATTAAATGGTGCAATATTTTTAGTGTTCTAAGGCATGAACGCTGAAGGGCTCTCTACTGCTTTTCGACCTTTTGATATTGGGAATTTGAGAGAGATACCAAATCAATTTGTTGATGTAACTCTTATGTTATCTTGACATGATTTTCATATTCATCATAAGATAATATTTGTTTTTCAAGTGATAAAGAGTTTTATACATGTTGAGACAAATATCGTGAATACAATCTTCCATCAACATTTCTGGAATATCATTATGAGAGTCAGCCAAAGCCCAAAACATGACTGGTACTTTGCCTTTCGCCAGCTATTTTTTCATATTCATCACTTCCTCCTTATAATTCTATGAAGATTCTTCTACTTGAATAGACTAAAGCTCGTGTTTATTTCTTTCTTCATTAGATTCAATAATATTGGAAGAGAATTCATTTATCAAACTAGGAGATGAATGACCTAGGGGTGGTTCGGAGAATGACCTACACCCCGGGCTATCTTCTGATTGAGAAAGTATTTCACCTCCAAGAGGTAAAGCATCAGACATGACTAGATTCACATTTTCAAGTGCCTCAAGATAAGAGGGGTTTCCCGTTACTGCATTTTTCATTGAAGAATTTTCTAGGCAAGGTGAATTACTACTGCAGAGAAGAATTTCACAGCTAAATTAATAATCATGGGGAGGACCACCATGGTGGATTACAGCAAAAGGGGGAACCTTTTTCTCCTTGATATTATGGCCACGTAGATGGTTATCATGGCTCTCATATGAAGATGATACGTTGAGATCGACCGAACTGTCATGAAGCAAACCTTCATGAGGAAGTGTCTGATGAAGACCTTCAGAATTATTGTTCCCACTATTGGGAAATGATAGAATAGAATCATGAGTTGCAACAGATAATTGTCTGAGGGCTTCCAGAACTCTAGCATCGAGCAAGGCCTTATTACAGATCAACTCTTGTTTTCTTGACTGTGATGAATGGGTCTTCTTCTTAGACGCCTTCATACTCATTTTGGGAACCACTTGTTGACAAAAGTGGTTATTATGGACAGGTGTATGTGCCTGCTCAGAAAAAATAGTCATGTTAGGCTGATTATCTCCATTAAAACTGGGTGTATGTGCCTGAATAGATTGTCCGTATGACATGGGGGAGTATGCCCCACAATCCTCTTTTATTGGAAAAGAGGTGTGTATCTACTCCAGAGTGATATGTTGATGAGTCACTCCACTAGTAGAGACAAATTTGTATTTCTTTCCCAATGATGCTGGTGAAGTTGTTATAATATATCTGACATGCATCCAGAATATGGGCAGGGATTTTCTTCTGCTCTTTCACTATCGTCAGAATGTGCTTGGTGTCTTCTACTTCTAGAATGGGAAAATACGTCTATTCTGTTCATGGAGGATGTGTATGTGCCTACTCCTGTACTCCTTTTTTCATCATTGATTTCTGAAAATACTCATGTGTGGGGGCAGAGAGTTGAGTCTACCCCAATTTTCTCGTCAGAGCTTTCCAAATGACTTCATGGGTGCTACTAAATGAGACTGTTGGCAGGCTTGATGAACATTGGAAGGTGTATGTGCGTGCTATGTATTCTTCATCAAGTATGGTTAACTAATTTCTTTCAATATTGGAAGACAAGAAAACTGACATAATTGTTGATTGTAAACAGGTGTATGACCATGCTAATCAGTTGCGACCATATTAGATTGGAAATCTTTTTTGGGTGTAGTCAGACGAGCCTGCTGACTAGCTAATGAGTTATAATGAGTTGTATATGCCTGCCTATAATACTCTGCCAGAATTTCCTGGCGGTATTGGCGTATTTTTTCCAGGAGAGTCTGCTGGGTAGTAACATATAGACGTACGGGTGTAAATACCCGCTCGTTGTTTTCCATCAAGTTGGCTTGATGGACTTCTCCGGAGGGGGAAGAAGTAAGAACCTGCTCCCACTTAACCAGATTTCACCTTTGATGGTTCGTCTTGCGAACTCGGGTATGAGGGACTTGAGCTGAACCCCTAAAGGCGGTACCCTCATCATGTTGAGGGTGCACTGTCACACGATTCTGGAAGCAATTATTGATGGGAGCCCCTGGGAAGGACTCATGTCTCCTTGAATTAAGGCCTTGAGTGACCTTTTCATTCACCTAACCATAATATGGGTGGGGCTTGTGATTGAAATCTGGGGATAATGAACCGAAATAGTTGGATATGGTGGTTGGCACCACCTGCTTCTAAATCACTGGTCGTAGCTGCCTAGACAAACCAGGAGAATTATTGACTTGGAGGGCTTGTCAAGCGGCCTCCAGAGTCAGAATGGTACCGTGATGATGGTATTACATAACCAATGCATTTGAGACCCAACGTTGAAGATGCTGAGTAGGTGATTTCATCCTCAGAGAAGACTAGGATCTAGAAGGAGTAGCAGCAGAGGCATCCACAGGTGTGAATATTAGAGAAGCCATTTCTGTAACGCAGAGAGATCTTGGAAAAGAATGTCTGTTTGATATAACAGACATAATTAAGATAAGTTTGGACACTACATCTTTTGGATGAGCACATATGTTATTGATTGCTTTGTTGGCCCTCACATTGAGTTAAATAGGGGCCTAAAAAATAATTAAAACATCATTTAACTTGGTTAAAGATTCACGTAGGGTTCACCATTTTTGATTCAATTGAAAATGGGGATGACCTTGTTTGTTTAAGGTTCAAACATTCCAATAAGTTTTTAGTGGGTTTATTCATAAAACCAGAAACATCAAATGAATCTCTATACATTTGGACATACTTTCCAAATGTATGTGCTCATTGGTTGTGGACCGATGAGGCTTAAGAATTTACATTGGTGGAGATGACGGGAGGTCAGATTCATCACACCTTTTTGGGGTGAATTATTTTCCACTCCGGGACTCTCTTATAGATTTGAGTTATGTTCGTGAATCCTTATTAATTTACCATGTATGAAAATGAGATTTCCTTTAGATTTGATAATCAATGATTGATATGTATGAGATTTAGGGAATATTTTATATGTATTTAAGGTTCTTAATCGATAGAAAATCATCCATATTTATTTGAGATTCATAGTCAATGATATCCTTCAACACATTATACAGAAATCTCTTGGTCATTATGATAACCATTCTGGTTTTAAAGCCACTCAGTGGGGCACTTGAAGTTTATTGTCGTCAGAAGGACATTGATTATTTCAGAGTTGGGATCGTACCCATAGATGGGATACCTATCTATCCTTGTTGGAAAAGGAATCAGAACCCAAGTAGTTCGAGTGAAAAATTATGCGGTTTATGCATGATTAATGGCCCAATGAATGATGTCATTATTACTTTTACACTCTAAGCTCACGTGAGTCATGCTCAGTGTGAGAAACAAGAGGTATTAGTAAAAAATGAAGATTATGACATGAAGGATGCAATCATAAGAAATGATGTGGGGCTTACGTATGTGTGACGGCCCAAGTAAATGAGGATTACGACATAGTTTAGGAAATAATACCAGGGACTAGGTCTATAAATGTATATTTGCTTTATGGATATTTAAATACTTAACTCAGGGCATACTCCTGAGAAGGATGCCCAAATTAGAGAGGGACTAATTATTGAGTTTTAATTTATGACAAGGAATACCAAGTCAAAAGAGATTATGCCTGGGGCTTACTCTTGAAAAGGAGGCCTAGGTTAATGGGACGTGAGATCTGGGCCTTACTCCTGAAAAGGAGGCCCATGTTAAAGGAAATTATGATTGGGGATTACTTCTAAGAAGGATTACCAGGTTACGAGAAATTATGATTGGGTCTTACTCCTAAAGAGGATGCCCAGATTTGGGAACATGGGGCATAAACCTAAGGAGGATGCCCAGATTAGGGAACATGGGGTTTACTCCTAAGTAGGATGTCCCGATTAGGGAACTTGGGGCTTACTCCTAAGGAGGATTCCTAGATTAGGGAAGTTGGGGCTAAATCCTATGGAGGATGCCCAGATTAAGGAACTTTGGGCTTACTCTTAAGGTGGATTCCCAAATTAAAGATCTTCTCATCGTAAAGGATGAGGTTTAATGAAGGAAATCTCTAACCATAGTGACATAAAGTTATGTAAATCACGAGGTTTTGAGAGATGTTTCACAGAATTCCTTTCAGATAAGGAAGACAAAAAAGGAACGAAGCCATAAATGGTTTTGAAGAAGGTTTTGAAGGATTTCCTTTAAGAGAAAAGGTATATTTGAAGAGAATTGTTGAATAGATAGGAGGGGCACCCAAAAAAAGAGTCAGGCGTGCAAGTCCTGTTTGGGCGCGCAACTCCTGGCTGCACAAGTATACTTGCACGACATTGGTGTACTAGGGAGACAATTATCCTATAAGGTAATACTTGGGTGAGACGTAGCTCAATCCCTTAGTATTATCCCTAAAGGCTTCCAAAAGGGTGGTGTGCAAGTTTTGTTTAAGGGATAAGGTGGCGCGCAAGTGTGGCCATTTCCCTTAAGGGATGGACACTTAGGTGAAAATGTGTTCATGAATTTCAACACTTAGGCCTTATTACCCCTCATTACATCTTCCATTATAGGTATGAAATTACATTAGAAGTGTTTGGAAGACTTCAAGAAAAGACTAGGGCACTAAGAGCTTAAATTTGACATTTGGATATTTCATCCTCGATATGGTGGGACCACAGGGGGTATTTATAGGCCATTGAGGACCTTGGGAATAAAAATAATAGGGCGCACAAGACACCTACACAAACCATGTGTGGCACGCATGTATACTTGCGCGACCATAGTGAAACTTGCGGGACCCATGCTTAAAGAATTCCTTGTTCATGCCTTTGTCAATTTTTTATTTTCTTAAAAGGTTGAATATATTTGTGCTTAAGGTATTATCCTTTTTCATTTGTTAGACTCTGTGAAGAAAAGGAGAGTCAACAACATAATAACATGATAATCACAAGGAATTTTGTGAAATGATTACAAATATTAACAAAAATAAAATAAATAAATTATATGTTAAAAAAATCATATGCATAACTAAAATTAAATCAATTATCAGAGTGAATTGTAACCATAGGAATGAAAATAAAAAAAATCAAAATTGTCATTTTAATGAAAGAAAAAATAATGATAAAGAAATTAAATATAATTATACTTGGTAGAAATATATATATATATATATATATATTTCTTATATCATATGATGATAAATTTTACTCATGAACATTATTCCATTTCTATAGTAGTGATATGAATACATTCATCACTATCACATGAAATTATTGATATCATTTTCATAAAAAATTAAATAATTATTTTATATGGAATATTTATTTATTTGAAAAAATTGATAATAAAGATAAATACATTCCATATATTTTTACAATAAGATCTCTAATAATTTTTTTTCAAATTATACTATAAAAATTGATTCAACCTTTTAATCCTAAGAAAATTTTTTTGAATACGAATATGTTCTTCCAAAACATCACTATAATCCATTCAATCATCAAAAATATGTTTTGGAGTTATATCATTTATTTAAATCAATTTTTTTTAAATTATTTTTTACAAATATTAATTTTTTCCATGTGATTATAGAATGTAATTAAAACACATTGGTATGATGATAACAATTTATACCATTTTAATTAAATCCATAATTATCTACTTGAATTACCTATTAGTTAATTAAATCAAACAACGTTAATTTCATTATACAGATTCAATTATGTGTATAGAAATTAAATATGATTATTTTATCAATAACCACATAAAATAATATATTTTATAATCAAGGTTTCATTCTTAATTGATATCCATGTGATTTTTTTTCTAAATTAACATTACATCAACATGTTGTATTTTCATATTTGTTTCCCAACTATTTTTAAAGAATTTGAATACATTGATATCCAATTATTTACTCTCAGATGATACATTATTACTAAATGAAAACATGTTGACCTAAAAAGATATATAATTTATTATTAATGATTGAATGTGAAATTTATTAATATATTAAATTAAAATTTTACCCTCATTTTTTAGAAAATTAATCTTATTATATTTGATTTTAACAATGTTGTAGGCTATTTTCTATGAAAATTGTCTATACTCATAATTAATATATAACATTGATATATTTTTATACTTTATTTATTTTACCTATGATTAATTGAGATATTATGAATAATGCTGTTATATGAAATATTATATTAGAATAAAAGAAATTAACTTTAAATTCATGATATAATTATCCACCACAAAATTATTGAATATTATCACGTGACAAGACATATCCCACTCTCATTTGATTAACCACACAATCAATATGATATATATACCACAGAAATAGGGTAGTAATAGAAATTTCGTTTCAATGCTTTTATATTTCTCATATTATATTATCATTGGAGGATTATATTTCAATGTGAAATTACTATAACACATTAAACAAAAATCCATGCATTCCTATGGTGAATAACATTTCAAAATGGATACTAAATGATAATTATTATTTTTTATGAAAAGTCCTAAAATTTGTATTCATTAATAAATGCTTCTTATTATTTATTCCTCAGTTTTTTATGAGTTGATACATACTTGGGATATAGTACAAAGTCATTGTTATGATTTTAGATTCTTAAGTGTGTTTTGGAAATTATACTTCCAAAACAGATGGAGCTATTCCATAGAGCACATGACCACTATGAAGTTTATTATACTACAACATAACATAATGGGTTGCAACGTAGTGTGGTGGTTCTATGGAGACTGCACTATAGCCTTAACCATGGAGGATTCAACTAATGAAGGATGAATTTTAATGGGTTTTGAATGGTTATAAATATGATTTCTGTTGGAGGTTACATCATAGTGTTATGTACCATTGTATTGTGGTTATTGCATGTTGGTTATAGAATACTAGAAAACCGATGGTATTCATATTTTTTCTACATAAAATTTCTAGTTTTGAAATTGGTTTAAAATAAATCGTGAATTGGGGGGGGGGGAGTATATATTTAATTTTTAAGTTTTTCCACACATATTTATCCCGTGGATATCCCTATCATATAATTCCTTTTACTCACTTCTTTTAGATTATCTCAAAACCCTAAATAGCTGCAAGAGGAGTCCATGGCCATGGTCATCTCCTTTACGTTATAGTGGTGATTTCATTGGTATAATATTATGCCAAAACACCTATTACTACACCAGGGAGTTCAACCTTGAATTATACCCTATTCCATACCCCCTTATTTTACAATGTAATGGTATTTTTCCGTTACACCCCTAGAACATGATGATTCCACTTTTTTCACAGTTCAGATGTTTAGTATGCCTACATCTCACAGCTCTCACCATGCACCATGGTGATTCCCACATATCCAAAAGCATTACTTCTTCTATCCTTTAGAAGAACCTTGTGGTATGATTAATTCAAATGATCCAATGTAGGAATTGATTCTACCCATTAACTTATTATCTCATCATTTCTCTAAGACCCATGACAAGATGATTTGTAATTTGTTGTAAGAGAGGTTGGTGTATGATAAAATCACAAGTATAAATTTATTCTACCCCCATTAACATATTATCTTCTATTACCTATTTAGATAGTGTTTAATCTTGTATCCATGATTATTATATTGTATGAAGTCCAATGAATATTCTTTTTTTCGATTGCATGTGGGTGTGTGCAGCTATGTGACTCATGGTGATAATTTATTCCATGAGTGATACTATAATAAATTTTCCCATTTTTTTTTATTTTGGTCACATGTTATTGTTTATGCTTCTATAAAGACATATTTAAATTCTATTCCTAATTATGTGACCACCCTATATGTGTGTTACTATTCATTAGTAGTATTAAAAGTATCTGATGCATGTGGACTATCGTAATATATTTATCTCTTATAGGTGATTGAACATGACTTGTGACAATGGCGATGAGAGACTAAAGTAAATCATAGAGGAATAAAGTATTCATGGTGTTTTTCTGTGGATTCACTTTAGGTAGATGTGATTTTCCATGTTCCATGCACTATGTGGTAGACTAATCGGTGTGAGTACCTAATATTCAAGACTGGAGGATGCCGGGTGACTTAGTCCTCTTAATGGATAGATGATGTTTGGTTTTATTTTCACATGAAAACATGAGGATTCCATAAAAGGTGTTGTTATGTTTCTATAAATATAATCTGTTATATTCTATCATGGAGCTGATGTAGGTATGGTCAGGGGTTCATGTCATCTTTGTAAGAACAGAACATCTTGGTTTTGGGTTTTGGGTTTATTAACATATGCATTTATTATTATTATGGAATTTATATTTTATACATTAGTACAATATGTGAAGGATTCATTGGTGGTTTCTTATAGTGTCACGAACTCACACCATACTCAAAAATTTTGGTGCACATTTATATTTCATGAGAGAATTAGATAAGGGAAACAGACTATTAGTTGATGGTTGAGAAAAGGAGCATAGAGATGAAAGTCGGTGGGGATGGATTCCAGTGGTCTCACAGTTTTCCTTTAATTATAACACCTTATTTACCCAGAACTATCTTACCACATTAGGATTAATTTATTTGTATACCATGCATTACATATTTAGGTTTTTGTATGTTACATTTATTATTTAATTACTTAATATTATTATTCTCTATTACATAACATGGTATTGATGATATAGTCTCCCCACTAATAGACTGAGACCCTCACTTGTAGTTGGAAGCCTCTTGTATATGAGGACGCACAAATGAGAGAATATAACACCCTGCTCAGACCCGATGGTTTGGGTCAAGATATAACAAATTGGTGTCAGAGAATTTGGATATTACTAACGTGGATATTATATTTCCTTGGTATGGGATAATATAGACATTACTAAGGATGATTGGGACTTAGTAATGGGAACTATGATTGTGCCTGGACAGTACGATATAGTGAACCAACATACTACCTTGAAATTGATATTTTTTATGTTACTATTGATTGAATTCCACTTGGGTGATGTATTTGGTGTTGGTATGTGATTTTTGTGATTTCACAGATGTTCAAGAATCCGGACTAGGGGTATAGGTTCGCATGAAATATCTATACATGTTATTGTGCCTTGCAGTAGTTTTGTAATTAAATTACAAGATTTGTAAAATATGTTTGGGATAGTTTCTATTTGTGTGATATGTCTTTATTTCCAAGATATTATGATATATCTTTATTTTCATTAATCATTTGAACCAATAAATATTATTTTGTTAGTATAGATATGATGACTACAGTTAACCTACAAGGATGGATACTAGAGTTAGTGATAATAATGGTATACCCTAGGTAGAGTTTAGACTCCTAGGAGAACCTAGTTTGATCCAATTTACTAGTTTAGAAACATTTATTTTTCTAATTTTCCATCTATAGGTGAAGATGCAACCTGAAAACATTTTTTGACACTTCCAACAGAGTAGGACATTCCGAAGAATGCTCCTGAACCTTCTCCAATGGTGCAGGTATGGGTTCTATGTCATCTACCTCCAAAATTTTTGGTAGAATATTCCAATGATTTCCGCCTCCTACATCCCCTTCTTTTTTTAGGAACCAGTGGAACAAAAGATTTTGAGGATTGAATGGACACCATAAAGAGAATATTTTACATAATTCAATCACTATTATATAAGAAGGAAAAAATGGATGTTTACATGCTGTAGGGAGCCACTAAAAGTTAGTGGAGAGTTTTGGGTTAGGTTGGATATGAAGTGGGACACTCGTGGGAGACCTTCAAGGACATGTTTTTTAGAGAAGTATTCCATGATAAAAAAAGATCAAGATCAGGTATTCATGTAACTATTGAAGGGATCCACCACAATATCAGTGTAATCCACCATCTTTATAGATATCCTTTATTATCCTCCGCTTTTGGATGTAAAGGAGTCTTAGAAGAATATGAAATAATAAATTATAATTTGAACCAAACATAGTTAAAAAGTCAAGATATTTTACTTAGCTCCTCAAATAGTGGTTCAAAGGAAGGAACCAACCATTGAGATGATTTTATAGGACATAAACATTGTTGGTCTTTTCTTACCATTCACTACTTAGATGCATGGAACTCCGACTACATCCACGAGTAACTCATCCAATGGAAGGACTAGGAAGTCCAATGACATGCAAGGACTTGTGGCATGCATATGAAACATAGTTTAGTCTCTTACATTATGTCTAGTGGGGACCCACAATGCTTTAACTATGGGAAATTTGGACACGATATCCAATCATGACTAGAACACCAAATTTAGTGCTATCATTGTGATCAATTTGAACATCTCCAATAGTTTTCCCCCGAGTTTTGTCTATAATGTAATTTAAACATTGACTGTAAGGATATAAGTAGGTTTGGGGTTCCCATTAGCAGACCTTGACTATTTTACACCTCAATAATAGGGTTTTAGGAATGAAGTAGGTCATGTATATGTTAGGGATCTGACCCCAATAGATGGTGGAGGGGGCCCGCATATAGTTCTTTGCACAGTCTCAATATTATAAAATTTTCCGATTATTTTGTTCAATATTGGTGTTTCAAATATTTTATATTAACCCAATTAGTTTCTAGACATTACCTATAATTCATGTTATCCTATGAGTTAGTATCTATTTATATAACATTTTTAAGGAAATTAGACTATCTCCATTACTTCCTAGTGTGTCCGATGGTTGTAACTAGCTATGGAAATCTTTGAGATTTCATGATTCTAGAGATGATGACCTTCGATATTATTCATTGCGTGATCTTTTTAACCAGCTTCCAAGATCACATTGAATTCTATTTGAGATGTGTTTTGTTCAAGAAACCAAATGGAGAGAAGCACTTGATGATCTAAGAGAGGGAACTGTGATATGTTAGAGTTGTATTTGAATTGAGTCAAGTTAATAAGATCACAACATAGATGGAGGGATTTCATATATTAGAAAGATAATTTAAAGAACCATTATATTTTTCTACTTTTATGTATTTTTCTAAAGACATATTCTCGAATGACTTCATAGGGATCCCTCTATATGTTGGAGTAAAATTTGAGATAGATATCATACTGGGTTCACAACCCATTAAATACAACCATATCATATACAATAAATTGAACTAAAGGAGATCATGGTAAAGTTGGAGACTAATATGTTTTATAAGGAAATATTGGTGTTGATTATATACTAGAGAATGAAATTTAATTATGTTAAGATGATACAACTTGTTTGGATTCAGTGGTATCATGTGAGAATCTTGGAAGAGACATGGGAGTGAGAGGATGATGTTTGAGCTCAGTGGCCTAGGAAGTTCAGGAAGGAACTTTAGAGATTCTTCTAATGGAATAGAATACATTTAGGGGGAGAGTTGGGAATAATTAAAATTATTGTTATTTTATAAAATCACTTTTATTTTATTACCACTGTTTTTCTTGATATGATCCATGCATGTGATAAATCTTGATGGTTTTGTAATTTTTTCGGTGGATTAAGTTTATTTTGAAAAATTATACTCAAAAAAATGGTATAATACCCTATCACACATGAAAAAAATATATCATATTACTCCTTAGAATATCATATAGGGTTTTTTTTAGTGTGGTGGTTTGAAGGATACTACGCCATAAAAATTATTGCAATGATGTCAATTGATGAAGTCTATGTCGTAATGGTCTTAGTTACACCACAATGAGGCTATCCATTGGAAGTTTCACCACGATGTTATGGACCATACCATAGTGGGTATTCCCCATAAATTGAAGAGGAATATCTAACCATTTTTCTTTAGGGTTTTCCTACTATAAATGAATAGATTTGAAGTTGATTTATGGAAATATTGAATCTGTAGGTTTCAACTATGAGGATTTATGAGTGGAATTTACTTGTATCTTGAACCCATATATATATATCCCTTTTATATACCTCAATTTCATATCTTCATTCCAATCATCTTAGAACCCTAAAGGTATATATGAAAACTCCATGACCATGGTTTTCACTTTTACACCACAGTGGCTCACACCCTGACTTGCTTCTACACCGTAAAACCTCCTTCTACCCCATGAAGGTTGACCTCAGGTACTCCATCACACTCTGGTCCCACTATTTCCACACTAGTGGTATTATTCCCATACACCACTACACCATGATTAGGACACAAATACCATGGTGTTAATTTCCAACTCACCTCCATGCTGCAACTCCTTCCATGAATCATGGAGGACCCCATATCATTAGAATAATTCCTTCCTACCAAATTGAGAAGAACCTTAGGGTTCTCTTATTTCAATTGATATTGGTTAAGAATTAATTCTACCCATTTGAAATGTTATCTCTAAATTACCATACTACCAATGACTTGATGATTTAGAACCCATTCTAGGATTCATTGGTGTACAAGACAATTCTGATTATGTTCAAGACTTCTACTATGATTACACCTCAAACAAACCATGACTTTGACATCAATAACTAAGTGGTAGAACATTACTTACCTTAATAGGATCACATTTAAACATTTTTCCATGATGATTACATTTTTATCATTCTATTTATCATGCATCATTGTGAACTCATGATGTGGTGTTTGTCTCCTTGTTTATCTTTGTGATATTTTATTCTATGAGTGATATTAGTGTATCTTTTTTCCATGTATAATTTTGAGCACATGATGTTTTGTATTCATCTATATACCAATGATGAAATTTAATAACTACTTGTCATCTCACCTTTCATGTTTTCTTCCATGCATTGATAGTGGTAGGCATACTTGAGATATGTGGACTGTCATGAAATATTTTTGCCTTAGAGTGTGAGTGATCATTAATTGTGATAATGGTGATGAGGAACCTTTGTATAGGGTGGATGTATGAGGTATAAATGATGCTGTATTATAGATGGAATTTGGGTATAATTTATTTTCCATGTTCCATGAAATATAAGGTATCCTTATCGACATGAGAAACTAATATTCTAGACTAGAGGATGTCAGGGGACATGGTCCTCTTGATATATAGATGACATCCGGTTAAATGTTCACATGACATCATGAGCATGCCATACAAGGTTCATTTTGGTTTATACTGACATCAACCATTTTCTTCTGGCATAGAGATGAAATGGTTATTGTCAGAGATTCTAGGTTTCTTTGTTAGAGCCTAAACAATCAGTTTTTGGTTGTGGGTCTATTCCCATATATAATTTTTATTATCATAGAATGATCATATTATACCTGAAAAAAATAGGTTAAAGACATATTATTGGTGTCTTTTTGAGTCTTTTTCTCACATCAAACTCAATAATTTTGGTGTTCTTATAGATTTAATGAGAGACCTAAATCAGCATAAGGGCCCTTTAGTGGATGTCTATGCATAGAAGCATGGAGCTTAAAGTGGCAGGGGATGTATTCTGGAGATCCCATAGTTTTATTTTTTATTCATCATTATATAATATTGAATTGTTATCAACTTTTGGATTCAATTATTTTTCTAACATATATTCCATATTTAGTTTTCTGCATGTAACTATGATTATTTATTTTCTTTATTATTATTATTATCTATTCCGTGAATTCATATTGAGGGTATAGTCTCCCCATAAATATACTATGACCGTATATACTAATTGGTATCCTATTTAATATGGTAAGGTGCACATGAAGTCACATAACACCCACATAAAACATAGTGGTTTGGATGGTATGTTACCTTTAACATATGATTTCATCATAAGAATGATCATTTTATCTAGATACATCCAAAGACATAAAACACCACCACAAAATATAACATTAATGATGAGATATATATTCATATGTAACATAAATGTGAAAAATAATAGAGGAATTTTCTTAAGTCATAATGGATGACAAGTGTACTATTTTATAATTTCATAACAATAATACCACTAATCGTTTAAAAAAAATGTCTTTATAAATGTTACATGATTGAATCATAATGAACATCACATTATCAGAGACAAAAAATCAAATTGATATACGAATAAATTCATATACAAAGAGATAAATGTCATGGGTTTCAAGATATATTAGTTTTACATATCATATATTAACTCATTTTTGAATTCAACTTTAATAATCATCTTGAAACTTCACATATTTCCACATATAAAGTATTTTTTTCAATTTTCCATTGAAAAAATTAATATGGAACATTCCTCATATTTTGAAAAATTAGCTTAGTATGATGTCGATGATTTATATCCAAATATAAAAGTCCTAATTTGACTAAAAACTATCTCTTATTTGGAAAAAAACATTTAAAAATTATCCATGTGACATTTCATACAATTTTTCTTGATAATCTTTATTTTCAAAGAATATGAAAAAAATATAATGACTAATACAAAACACCAGTGAATATAATTTTTTATTAAATTTATATAAGTTTTTGATGGATAATTCTTTATCTCTATATAATAATGTTAACCATTTCCATAAACAAAACTCAATCTATAAATTTCATTAAGGATATTATCTCATGACATAGGTTGAGGTACTTATTCATTCTCCATAACCTTTTTAAATATTCAATGATTATTCCTTTATGAATGTTCCATCAGTAGAAATCATCAATTTCATATAATATTGAATGTTCACTAAAACATTAAATCTTGAGAAACAAACTTTTCATACAAATCCATTAAGTAAAATATCAATTTAAACAACAAAATACATTATTCAATAAGAATAGAATTCATTTATTATCAACAATAGTTCCACACATTTCCAAAAATAATGATTTATAGATGCATTATATACTTTCACTCCCATATTACATGACTCATTAAACTCATTTATTAATATTTCAGGTGTATATCATTATCATTTTGGGGAATAATACATCAAGATATCAATATATTCATGATAATAAGTGGTTATTATACACATAAAAGACATAATGTTATAAATGTGAAGGAAAATTGGTTAATGACTGGGTGAATTATGCATCAACCAAACAATAACAAAAGGGTATGATCACACAAACTTTAATAATCCAGATCCCATTAAAACTATACCATTGATAACTCTAGTCTCTTTAGAGACATCTCATAAAATAAAAATGATATAGAGAGAGATTGTGTGATGTATGAATATGTCTAGCATGATTGAATCCATCACACGATTATCTGAATCTAATATTACATGTTTCAATTAGAAAACAATGATATTTTTTATAAAATTTATTCCACACTAATCCATATTAATGATATATAAATTCATCATTATCCATGTTTCACTCATACTTATTTTGTCACGTATTTGTTTCTATCTGTTTTTAAATTAAAATATATTGAATACTAAAAATAAAACACAAGTACCACATTACCTAATCGAGTATAGATTATTGTGTTATTCCTTTATTATATTTCCAACATGATATACCAAACTACTTTCACTTATTTATACCAGAATTTTACTTCCAAAAAAGTTTATGATGTTTAGGGAATACATGAATATTATTTTATGAAAATATAAACTATTTGATGAAATATGATGACATGTAATCATTTTATAGAATACTATAATCCTCAGGTAGATATACCTTAAAAAATAAGAATGTTATCAATCCAATTATTAGTAAATACATTCATATTTTTCTTTTTATATAATCATATTAAAAATTCAAGCCTTTTCAATTTACCACGTAAAAATATTATATGATCATTACATATTCCATCAATTTTATAAATCAATAAAAATTATCATTTTAATAATTAGATATAAATTTTATACCCTTATTTATTTTTTCTTCACCGGTCTATAAGAAATGCAACATTAGGAATGAAATGAAAAATAAACATATATTAAATTCTCCATACCAATCTTTTCAGTTTTTTACCTTCCATTATCCACTTACCATTTTCTCTATTATGAAACCAAACATGATAGTTAGTTTCAAAACAATTATTTTTTATATAGTAACATAAATTTTCAAGAGTTAAGGTTATTTTTCAAATATAATCCAAACAATGGGATTATATTGGTCATCATCATATATGTTTTTGAAGTAAAAATAAAAAAATAATCATTTCTCATTTTGAAACTCATATGAGATCATATGAACATTGTACATAAAAATTCATACTATTTTAATATAAAAATTTATATTTTTATTAAAAATTAGACATGTTCATAAAATAAAAAACAAAACAAAACAATTAAATCAATTAAAAAATCATTTAAATTAGAGATAAATACTGAGATTCTAAAACATCAATAACTAAAATTAATATTCTATATAATATGATGTTATATGAAAAGGTTCACAACTAATATTATGTGATACCATATAGTATAATGATTAAATAAATAAATTTTTATATTAAAACAAAAAATTTAATGTTTTGGGACACGAGAATATAAATTTTTTTTATATAATATTAAATGAAAAAATAAAATAAAGTGCACCTAATAAGTATTAGATCTGTCAAGATCAATCATTTTAATATTATTTAGGAAAACAAAATTATGTTCACCCAGTTAGTCTTAGTAGTTATTATTTAATATTTCTATGAATATTACAAACTATTGTTTTAGTTTTCAATTATTATTATTTCATTTTTTATATACATATAAACATAAATGTTTGAAAATTTGGTAAAACAATTTTGAATATGAATCTAAATATATATATTCCCAATTACATATATTTAAAACTAAAATATCACATTTGATAATTCTCTATGAATACTTACTTGATTATTATTCAAAAAAAATGTTATTTAGACAATTGGAGCATTGGGAGGGTTATAAGAATAAATGTTTGATGTTATGGATTAAAATAAAATGTTTATAATGTTAAAAAATTGACCAATATAAAATTATATAAATATTAAATATAAAATCATTCAAGTGAGGGAAATAATTATTTTCAAATTAAAATTGTTTCATAAGATATGACTGATAACAGAAAACAAATGTTAATGTGCCAAGTAAAATACTATTTAATGAAATTAGAAATATGAATATTAAGGGTGAAATATAAATATACAGTGGTGATTAAAAATAATATATTATAGAATATATATTTTTTATAATAATAATAGGAATATAATTTTCTAAGGTAATTTTTTTATATTTTTGAATCTGTGATCTTTTTTTCATCATATTGAGAATTGATTATTGTTATTTATTAATAAAAATATTGATAAGGATGATTCAATAATACATAGATGGAATCATTATACTAAAAAAATTTATTAATAAATAAAAATTAAATTTTTTATGAAAATTATGGAATAAAATATCAATTACTAATAATAAAGATTCAGAAATTTAAAAAGATGGAGGAAATAAATAATATAATAAAATTTCCACAATGAATTTAATTAATATTTATAAATAAATATTATATTCAATATTTTCATCACAAGTGATAGAGAAAAAAATTATTTTCTCAATTTTGAAAAGGAATGTTGAGGGTTTGATAAAATTTTAAAAAACATGATGCCTAAAATAAATTTGGAAATGGAAAAAAAATAAATGGATGTACCAAAATAATTATAATGAAAATATAAACATTTAAAAATATAAATTTGAAGTTAAATATAATAAATTAAATATATGAACGGATAATTATGAAAATTAAATATTTTATTATTTTTTATATGTGGAAAAAATATTAATTTGTGAAAATATACATGAAAAACAAGAATGAAATTCATATTCTATATGGACCCTATAAAAAATGATTAAATACCACTCTAATTAAAAAATAAAAATTAATGGGCCATAGTCCATGAAATAATACTCTTTATTTTGAAAGTACCATGAATATTATGTTTACTTATCCTTTGTTAAAATATAAAATTAATCCATGATTAATCAAAATATATTAATTATATTCTACCAATAGTAAACTATTGTTAAAAATTGGTCTATGTTGAATTACTCATAATTTTGAATGTAATTGGAAACCAATAATGGGCCAAAATAAAATAAAGTGTGTCATGAACATGCCGGAATACATTGGTAACTCCGATACCCAAGCTAGTAATGAAATGGACTAAAGGTATTTCTTAATCAACACGACTTAAAGACTATCACCTGAAATAATTCAGTATAAAAGAATAATGAATTTTTTATAAAAATAACATAACATAATAGATACATATTAGTTTGCTCAAAGATCCTAATGGAGAAAGTACTAGAAAACAAACAGGTATATTAGAAACTCAAAGAAAACATCATTATAACACTCAAAAGAAGAAAATATAAACTCCACAACCCAATGTAAACATCACTCCATTACCTTAGGGATCAAGAACATTCACCTCCTGTAAGAAGCGATTTCCCTTTTCTCATACCTAAAAGAAGATAATATACAAAGGATCAAAGTCAAAGGTATGGAACAAGATAAAAATCCTATAAGGGTCTTACTATGTGTTACATAGTAAGATTCTATAATAATAAAACATGTAATTCTTTCAATTTTAATCAAAACAGACATGTTAGTATTACTGAATATTGAAAAAAAATCATTCCATTCATTTCAAATGATTGAAAAATTTCAAACAGTGTCATAAATAAATAATTTCTTTTAAATAATTTATATAAATATTTATACATGATTAAATTAGTTTCAAAAACATTGTATTTTATAATAAATAAGTCATAATAAGCACTATGGTCATCTTCTCTATGGTATGATAGTATCTTTTTATAGGTTCCTCACAATCTCATATTAGTGATCATTGAATATGTGTACACATGTCTGTTAGGATAAGTCTATATAGGACTCATCAACATTCCATCCAGAATATGATATGCCTAACTAGATTCTTTTTAGAGTTTTCATCATCTATATATTAATAGGGATTTATGATCATGACATTCCTTTCCCAAAAAACACAAAAACTACCGGGGCATTCATGTGCTTAATAAACCATGAAATTGAAAAAGCAGAATCATTTCATTTCAAATCTATCATCATTCAATATTCAGTTTCCCACTTTCCTTTTTTTAAAATCTAATTCATATTAAAAAGGGATTTTTCATCGATTAATGCCTTTTCAAAATAAAACCAATAATAGGTTTTCATCATTAAAATTTAATCCATTTTTCTAAAATCATTGATCATATCATTTTATAATTTCCAACTATTTTAAAACATTCCCTGATTTACCATTCTATTAGAATTTGGGTTTTTTTTTTCACAAAATCCATACCAATTCAATTTACAACTCTAATTCTCATCGAATTAAGATTTATTAAATCAATTAAAATAAATTTATACCAAATCAGTAAAATAAAAGTTTAATTATATAGAGAATCTCAAATGGGAATAATGAACTTTTATCACGATATCAAAACATAACACTGAATGTGGGATTTTCCAACGATGAATGAAAAAAATGTAGATATAGAAATCATACATGGAATCAATTTCCATGTATATGGTATTTATATACCTAAAACATGTGATTATCAAAACACCACTAAGAAGTAAATAAATAGATATCCAGATATAATGAATTAGAGGAGAATCACTTACTATTGAGTGATCGAATGTGATATACGACAATTAAATCCACATTGGAATGGGTTTAAAGGATCCAATAAGGGTTCTTGAGAGCCGATTGGACTTAGAAATTTAAGATATCCATTTTTGGATTGATCAGGGGTCGAAATGGGGGTTTGGTAAATTTTTGTACACTTTTTAGGAATAAGAAACCACCAACTACATGATTATATGCACATAAACATAATTTTAGACAATATATGCACCCTAAAAAGGCACCCCTCTATTAGAGTTCATGGTTTCTACTAAGTTGTTGGACAATTTTTCAATCCGTAAGCCAAACCTATGTACCCGAAAAAAATCCAAAGTTGCATAGCTTGCACTGTGTGGAAACATGATTTGAGAAAATAGAGCAACAACCATACAAAACCCAAAAAAGTAAAATGTTTTCAAATTTACACCCCAAATAATAGAAAGAAAACCCCAACCAATGAATGATCAATAGGAGAGTGGAGGAGTACTAGAAAACAAGTAACATGGTTCTATAACCTCCTTACCATAGAAAATGTTTCCCTAAAAATACTACTATGAAGTCTCCTTATCAAAAAGATGAATCCATTACTCTCTCATTAGTGAATCTCTCTCCCCAGTCTCATTTGAATCAGATCCAAGCTGCCATAACACACATACCAAAGGAACTATCATACAATAAATTACCTTGGTTTTATAATAAACTATCCTTAGTAGATTCTTAGACATGGATAAATAGTGTTTAACATCAAGATGAATATAGATCAAATCATGAGATAGATTAGGGAGATATTTTAGTAGCAGAGATACATGGAAAATGTTTTTAATTGTTGTTAACTGTAGAAGAAGTGACTAAAGTTAATCCAATCTCCCTACCTTCTCAACAAAATCAAAAGATCTCATAAAACGAGGAGTAATAATCTGGTTCCTCCCAAGCCATCAATGACCTTAACAATATGGAAAATTTATGAACACGTAGTCACTAATTGGGAAATACAATGGTTTATAATTAAAATCAACATATGATTTAACATTCTCTGATAAATCAAATGAATATTTTCTTCTGTATCTTGAACCATACTCAATCAAAATAAGTAAATTCTATCAATCTCTAACAAAAAAAAACTGATATTTATAAGGCCAACCATATAGGGTCTCAAAAGGATCCATTTATATTGCGTACTAATAACTATTTTCATAATAAAACATATCCATCCCCAAATGGTCATCCCAAGACCCACAAAAATCAAGGATACTTGCGTAAAAAATATACTCAAGAATTTTTATATCCCTATATTTTTAGCTATACATCTTAATATTGTATGATTTACTCAAATGGTCTTGAAATCCCAGTGCCTCTCCAAAAGTGAAAAGTGAAATGGGGAACCCTATCAGGTACTATAGTAGATGGAACTCTTTGAAAATTAAAAAAAATCTCATATAGATATTTTTTGTAACTCCTCAACTATGATTGTTTCTCAAATAGTTATAATTTGACCTAATTTTTTCATTTTATCATTCACAACCAATTTCAAATTCCTCTATTTATAGGTACATAGAAACCTTAAAACAATGTCTATAAAAATATCAACCAACTTCCAACATAACCTTGGAAGTGGTTGAAGAAAACCCAAATATCTTTTACATTCATCCCTGACATGTCGGAAAATATAGTAGCATAAACAATGTAAGAAATGTATCATCTCAAACATGTCCACAAGAATCGACACCACAAATCATAAAAAATATTTTTGGTTCCTATGTTCACTTATTACATGGAATTATGGAAATCAACCATCATAACATTACTCACCAACAAAGGTAAAATTTAAAAATTCTAGAAACATAGGATACCATCCATAGAGAATGACCACTCAATAACATTCTCCCAATCGTAAAGAGAGTTGAAAATGACATTTAATTAATTATATAATAGATGATCTTGAAACATCACCTCAAGAAGAGTGGAGGTAAACTTAATATTGGTCAATTCAATCACTACCCCCATTTCTTCGACTCATATATGAAACTACAAAAAAAAATCCACCATGTTACACACTTTTGATGATTATTTAATGACATGGGTTATAAGTTTCCTACTAAATGAATTTTAAATGACATTCCCTATCCTAGTAATATAGTAAATTTTGAATTCAAAGTAATTTTGGTACTCCAACAAACACATCTAGATGATGTTAAAATATTTTTCATAGAAGTTATAACTCAATTTCCCATGTTTGAAATACACATTATACAATTATAAGGAAAAGAAATGCCAAGAAATCTTCATTTTATTCATCATAGATATATATTCATGTTCATATGTTGGATATTTATTTTCTAGTGGTATAATCTATAGAGATATATATTAAATGAAATTATAATCTTTTATAAGAACCATACCAAAATTAGAATCCGATGCATCAGAGAGGACCACATAGACATGCCCTACCTCTGGAAGAGTAAAAAACGACACATAATCCAGAAGGCAATTCATATCAAAAAAATAAATCAAATATTTATAAACCCAGGAGAACTTCAGTCATTTCTATAGTGACCAAGTTTGAACATACATGGACATTACATTATTTTAGATGAATATTCATCACATTGCAAAAACAATTTCAATAGGACCATAATATTCTCGTGTTTTAGGAAACATGAAAAAATAATATTCAATGTTGGTAAAAGATAACGAACATATACCTTAATGATGTGCCCCTTTAGTACCCCGACTTAAAACCATTCATCATAATTCGGGGATAAGAAACATAAGAAGGGTAGAGTTTAGATGATGATTAAGAGTAAACAAGGGAGATAAGTAATCATAATAATGGAATAAGGGTATAAGAACATGATATACACACTAGAAGATCATAACTTTCATATAAAATATCATAATAAAGTGTAATGAAATAAATATTTTTAGTTTATAAGACATTAATCATAATGAAATCAAATAACATGAGTCATGTGGGAATAACTATGGAATAAGACATAGAATTTTGGAATACACTTAAACATATGAAATCATTTCTTATAAGTCAAGGATTATTTATGAAACATTTCACGGAAAATAATGGTGGAAACACATATTGTTCAGGAAACACCACTATCCCCAGTCACATCCCTTTCCTTATAGTATATCAGGATACACCTTCTTACCATATTCGATCAATCCCTTCAACAAGTTACCACCATTATCTTATGTGAAATAAATATTTTACCAACGCATTAGAGAGATATAATGGGACACCTAGAACTATATAGTCCAATCAATTATATATTATGTATTGTGATTAACCATCATTATCTGTTCCACCCCATAATATAAGCTATAATGAGCTTACCTAATGCTACGTGGGCCACCACATCGTATAAACAGTAATGTTCTTACCTAATTCTATCTAGGACACCCCATCCCAAAATCTATAACGGGATTAGCTGGTAATATCTATGTCACCACATCAAATAATGTATATCGGTATTTCCCAATGATATCTGGGAAACCTCATCATATAATCCATCTCCTTGAAATACAATGTGAATAAAGTATAATGAGATTTCATATCATCATAAAAAATTTGAAAATACTATTATGTCCTAACATGATTAACCCTTTGAAAACTAATGGGTTTCATGTCAATATTTTTGAAACATTACTAGCTTGTTTAAAACAAATGGGTTCCATAAACAACATTATACAAAAACATAAACCATTTAGATAAATAATATAAAGGGTATATTCGGATTATATCTCTAGTAAGGAATAAACTATGTCATAGGAAATCTTCTTAAATGGAGAAAGATTTTTAATGATCACATGAAACATAACCATTATTTGAAAAATAAATATTTAAAAAATATAACATTTTCAAAATCCTTTTCATTGAAAATCAATTTGAAATCATATAAAGGAAACATTAAAAATTATTTAAAAATAATTTTTATCATAATTTTTTTGAAATAACTTTTTCCTTGAAAAAAAATTTTAAAAAATAAATTTCCATAATAATAGGATTTTTTTTCATAAAAATAAATCTTTTAAACTCGAAATGTAAGCTTCAATGAAATTAGAGTCAGGATGGTGGATAAATTGGTATGTGCTAAACATTCCATTTGCACCGTAATGTGATTAGAAAAGTGCCTCGATTGGAAAATAACTAAATGATTCTTTAAAAAAACATTTTTTGTAATGGGTTTAACATGGGTTGAAATATACTTTAAATATGATATGAGAATATTATAATAGTTTTTATTTTTTTTAGAAAACATGGTTTTTAAAGAACATAGATTTCCAACAGAAGAGAGATATAGAGTATACTTTTCATAAAAACACTATATTAACTATTTTAAGTACCAAAGAGTGGAGAAATAGTAAAATCACATGAAAATATCATTAATTACCATTGGATAATAAAATTCATGATATTCCTTGAGATATGGATCATAGTATTTCATCAATGGAAGAATAATCATAAACAATCTTGATACATGATGAGATTGTAGCAATAAACTATTACAACTTTATTAACATTGAATGATAATTCCCATGTTTTAATGTCATTATATGAAAAAAATATCATTAAAATAAGTATATTCATGGTATATAATATCAAATGGAGGTATGTACACCCCATAGAAAAATATAGGTGCATAACATGGTATGTATCTAAAAGATGGATAATTGAGACAAAACATACTTTACTAATTTGGTAACTTTTGAACCATAAGCCCCATGAGAAAAATATCCTAAAATGGATAGGTAAATACCCATAGATATTTGTATAATAATAATTTAATACATTAATGGGATGAAAATACACTACATAAAAGAAATAAGTTGTGAATAGGGTATAAGTCTCAAAAAAATAAAAGTGAGACGAGAAAATGCTTACTACTTGAGTAACTTTAGAATCATGATCCCCATGAAATAATAACATAAATTGAAAATTTTAATATCATTAAATAAATTTCATTAATTATATAACCTATATTAGGGTAGTATAAAAACAAAATTAAATAAATGAGTTGATAATAAGTTATAAGTGTCACAGAATTAAAAGTGAGATGAGAAATCCTTTACTATATGAGTAATGTTAGTATCTTGATCTCCATGAAAGTATAACATAAATTAAAACATTTAATAAAATTAAATAAAGGTAATTAATGATATAATATTTTTTATGGAATTATATTAAACACATAAATGAAATGGGTGGTAAATATGTCATGTATCTCATGAATATAAGAATGTGAGGTGAAATCATTTTACCTTAGATATTGAATTTTATTTGATCACATTAATATAACCTATTCAATAAATATTTTTTATTAATATACCAGAAAACCATATTATTATATCCAATACCATATATTATTTTGTTGTGATTTTTTATATCCCATTGATTGACAATTACATCCAAATTTAATGTTTAGGGAAAATATGATTTGTTTTTCATATATTTTTGATTTTTTTATTATTAATCCTTTTAGTTAGATCAATATTTACATATTTATAAAATTTAAATCATGATATTAATATCATATATATTCAATATATATATATATAATAATATATACAATATATAAATATGAAATGGAATACATCAGTTATGGAGACAATAGGTTGTACACACGCATTAACACGGCTTCCATTTTATTGTCGTTTTAAAAGAATGTAAGTTATATATATATATATATATATATATTATTATGGAATATTTATTATATCATATAAATCATACACATTTACTAAACCCATCCTTAATACATTTCATTTAATGTGTGAATGAATAACATAGATTCGGGAAGGCGGTAGTCCAAATGTCCAAAAATGACGTTATCATACTCCTAAAAAATAAAAACCATGAAGGTGTTTTTTATATAATAATTAAAAAAGAAAAAAGAAATCATAAATATTATATATATCATATAAAAAATAGTATTTAAATCATTAATTTACAACTATGATATGTGTTTAAGGAAAAATAATTTGCATCGTTTTTCTAGGCGGTAGTTTGCAGTACATACGAACAGTAAGTTTATTACCGATTTAATGGAAGTGTGTGTAGGTGGAGGTAAGAAACATAGAAAAAAAATAATTATATTTATGATACATACATTTTTTTATAATAATTTAATGAGAAGAATTTAGGAGGTGGATAAAGATATAAAAACAACATTCTTGTGGAAGTGCGTTACCTCTTCTTTGAGTAACTCCATTTGGATTGCACGAAAGGTTTTCAATAGTTTTCTTTATGAACAGAATGAAAATTATAGGATTAATGGAGTTAATTTGTGAGGATATTTCTTTTCGGGTTCATAACTATCAAAATGGCTTGATAGGTGTGAAGAAGTGGGGGGGGGGGGGGGTGAGTGCCCTTTTTTACTGTGGAGGAGGAGATGCATTCATGTAAATATAAAAAGGCAAACAATATTGAGAGGTATAACATACATGATGTGACTAAAATAATTTTTTATATTTGATAAAATATGGTACTTGGACGAAATATTTCCATAAAATGGGATTTGGATGTGAGTCTTAGTGATTTGGACCCTTAAATTAATATTTAACCCCTAAGTAATTTTATTTTTATCTTAATTACTCTAATAAATTTTAATTAATTTCACTAATATTTTGGTCCAATTTTTTTAACTTATTTGAAATTAAAAATTATAATTATTCCAAATAGGAAATACTTTCTCCAAAATTATAATCAAATAATATATAGAAATTACATTAATATTCATCCCATAAACAAGATGAGACGACGAGTTTTTAAAGTTGAAAAGTCCAGACATTTCAAATGTTTTTATATATAATTTCAATGTGAAATAGAATAAAATGAAATAAATTTTATTAATAGATTTATATTTGATTTTATGATAATTAACACCCACTTTAAAATTTAATTTAGATATATACTCAAATTTGATTGAATACTAGTTTTCAATAAAAATTTCAGCGCTTTCACTACTCATTAAAAAATTAATATTCTCAAAAAACTATATAAAATTAAACATAATTAAATATTGATATTCATCTAAAGAAATGAATTTTACTTTTTCAAATAAAAATTATAAAATTTTCATAAATTATATTTATAATTGGTTCACCATTAAAAGGCGATAAAATTACCTTTTTAGAAAAAATACCAATTTTATTCATATAATTGGATTTATTCTTATCTTATGCATATATATATATATATATATTTTATGACCTTATAAAAATTCTATTGTATATATAATATATAATTTTTACTAGAAACATTTATAAAATGTGTTTTCTATAATTTACTTATATAAAATGGTGTTTGTAAATAAAGGAATACATTTCTTAGAAAATGAATTTCTCTATTTTAAAATAGATCTTCCATTCAATTCTAACTAGTTTATAACCAAAAGGAATAATTTTAACTAAAAATGTATAAAATATTTTCAGAATTTATTTACTATTATATGTAACATCAATTCCAACAGCTAGTAGATAACAATAATAATATTTTAATAATAATACTCATAGTGTATTGTAGTTTGGTAAAAATCAGACTTATGTGAAATGCAAGCTATCTATGGGACACTGTATTATGTGTAATAAAATTCGAACATAGTGTTTCATGTACCAGAATACATTCTATGTGTTATGTGAAGTGAAAGATTGACTTGGTGTTTTGTAGAAATAAATAATAACATGGTTCTTTCATAAACACCAGTGATATTCAGTGTTGGGTGAAATGAAAAATATCAAAATGATTAAATTAATTAAGAATAAATCTTTCCTTGAATCTTGATGTGTTACTTTCTACCCCCTGTAAAATGAATTTCTCCCTTTTAATTCATATGGGGTATTAATGTTTTAATAATTGAATGTAAATTTCATAGAGACCCACATCGTAAAAATGAATACTAAAACTCCTTTCAAAAAAGGTAATGTTAGAAACATAAAAGTTACCTAAAGTAACTAATAACTAGGTTCCACATAGAAGAAAATATATGGAAAGTGAAAACATGAACATAGAAGAAAAATACGACAATCTAGTTTTGATGCAGAGTGATAGAGAACATGTATAGGATGAAGTTAATTATCACAATGCTATAACCCATTGAGGATTGAAAAATTTAATTGATATCATCAAAAATGATGATAATGGGACACAATTTTATTTCATGTCATTTTTCCTAAATTGGAATATTTTTCACAACGAGATATACATATTGATTTTAGTAAAATATCACCCCCATTATTCCATAAATATGGTCTTATCTCATATAAAAAACATATAAATTGGAAACATGGGTCCATTATTTTACTTATAGAATATCATATGTGATTTTATTATTTTATATTCTAAGAAGAAAGAGATAATCACCTGAAAATTCACAAAATGAGGAATAATAATATTTTCATAGGGATTATTCATAAAAAATCAAACATTAAATTCCATAACTAAGGAGGGGAGGATAAGTGTTTCATAATTATCATGATTAACTTAATCCATTGTGATTGAATAAGATTTCTCTTTACCCTCTATAATCATAGGTTACTGTGGACCATTTCAATATTTGATCATTGATTGTGGCATTGATTTTCATAGTTCCAAAACTGATTTCACAAGAAACATTGGAGTATAGGTGGTTCCTTAGTCTTTATTATTTTCTCCTCTATTGCATTAACTATCCTATTTATCATATTTGGACATTCAAAAACGTTATAACCTGACTTTAAAAATTTAAATCACCTCCCAGTTCCATTCAAGAAATTCATTTGATGCATCATCCCAAATTTTGGGCACATATATTCCTGTAATTATTTTCCACAATTTGAAATTTCTCGAGACTAAATATTCTATTTCTAAGAAAAAACAAAGGAATGGTGGGAATATCAAATTTCTATTTCTACCTTTAGATCACATCAAACAACTTCTTCATAACTCCTAATGTATCTTATATACATTGAAATTTGATGGCATGGTTTCAAGACACCATAGAATCAATCAATTTTACTTTTAGGAAAGACAATCAAAGAAGAATTTTAAATCACAAGTCATATAAAATCAGTGTCATAAGTACGAATAAATTCATCCTCCTTTTTCATTAGCTCAAGGATTTTTTTCCTTCAATGTTAATAGAATACGAGTTAATTAAGTATGGAAAATATTCTACAATACTTTTCAGATTCCATAGATTCAATTTATTTTCACCCCCTTACATTCTTAACAAGAGTCCACCACTAATCTGATTCACCTTCAAACGATAAACATAACATATGACTTTTTCATGATCTTAGCACTGAATAATAAAAAGTTTATTTTTAGGGGAACATATCCATTATTAAGAAACTAGTGGATTTGTAGAACCACTAAAATAAGGTATACATTGCTTCACATAGGACTCAACAGAACGTTGTTGCCTGTTTTTATTTCTTGTATGTTCAACATAATTCATATGTTGAGAATGATTTTGGAATATGTCAAAAATAATTTTATACTATATCCTATATTGTTTGGGTGTTGAAGAGGAGAATCATCACATTTTCCATTGCATTCATCATTAATAGGGTTCATTCAAGTTCCAACCATTGACTAAAACCAAATAACATAGTATGAGAAACACTAATCATATAGGATACCACATAATCAAGAAAAAATTACTATATGATTTCTAAATAATAAAACAAAATTATTTAATCTATGACACTTTAGGTTCATACCAGGTCATTAAATGTTAATATCTTTCAAAATATATCATTTTGGTTCATAAATAGTTTTTTAATTCCTAAGTCACATCCACTGGGAGTGTCAAACCATGCGTGTTGTAAATCCAATTGTCAATCAACAATTACCAATTGATTTAAGATCAATAAATTATTTTCATTGTTGTAACCCCAATTTATATATATACCAGAGCCACATACACTTGTAGTATCTATACCTGGTTGTATTTCATTGAACCTCTTACTCTATTATTTAAAAAAAATTACATGATATTTTCATATACTTTAACTCATAATTAGACATATCCTTAGTTGAATCCCTGGATATATCGTTAGAAGTGTTAAAAGGGATCTCACTAAAATTTTCACATCCTAGATTCCAATTATTTACTAAACCATTCCTTTGATACCAACTATATTGACCCAGTCTTAACATATATTGATAATACATTATTTTAGATAAATATTTAGCACATTATAAAAATACATACTATAGGACCATAATAGTTAAGTGTATTTTGAAACATGGGAACATAATCTCTATCTTTATGGAAGATATTAAACATCTCCCCTAATGATCTCCCCCTTATCACCCATACATAAAACCTTTATTCATATCCTTGGTAAAGGAAACATTATAAATTGTTTTGATCAGATGTTCAGTAAGGGTGAATAAGAGAGATATGTCTTAATAACATGAGAATAAGTAAATGAGAATATGATCATAACATTATAAGATCAAACTCTGCATAATAATTATCATAATCAGGAGTCATGGCATAAATATTGGCATTTCATAAGATACAGATAAAAAGGAAATCAAATAACATGAGACATGAGGGTTTAACATTAGCATAAGACATAGAATTATAGAATACAACAAAACATATGAACTCATTTCCTATAAGTCAAGGATCATTTCCAAAACATTTCAGTGCACTTCATAGGGGAAACAATAATATGTTGGGACACACCAACATCCCCAGTTATAGCCCTTTCCTTATAGTGGATCTGGTTAGAACCTTTTCCCATAGTTGATCAATCCATGTAGAATTCTTCTCCTCAATATATTATGAGATATAGATCTTTATCCAATGCATTGGATAACTATAATGGGATCACCCAATGCTATTAGTGATTCCCTTTTATATATGTTTTAATGGTATTACTTGACCATATCTAGGACACCCCATCCTATAAGCTCTAACACTCTTAATAATTTCAATCTATGCCACACAATCATATAAACTATAACTATATTACATAATTCTATATTAGAAACCCAATTTTATTAGTTATTATGGGTTTAACTAACTCTATCTGGGCCACACCATCATATAATATATATTGGGATTGCATGGTGCAATGTAGGCCACACCACTATATAATTCATGTCTATGAAGCAAAATGTGAATAATGTAAATATATCATGAATATCACCATACAAAGAAAATAAAGAATTTATTCTTTCATAACATGATTAACCCATTTAAAAGAGATGGTTTTAATGTAAATATCATTGAAATGTGATAATCCCATTGAAGAGAAATAAGTTCCATAAACATCATTCCTTAAAAACATAATCCGTTTAGATAAAGAATATGAATGGTATCACTAAATAATATCCCAATTAAATAATAAACTATATCAAATGAAACCTATTAGATGAATAAACATTAGGAAAAATCACTTGAAACATAACCTTTTTTATAGAATCAATTTTTAAAAAATATAACAATTTCAAAATCCATTTTTTTAAAAACAAATTTGAAAACTTATAATGGAAGCATTAAAATCCATTTTTAACATTTCTTGAATATAGAACATTTTTGTTAAAACTTCACTTTAAAAATAATTGAAAAAAATTAATTTATATAACATTAATAATTTTTTATTAAAATTAAATACATTAAACTTGAACATGAATCTGAAAAAAATTATGGTCTTGATGGATGATAAATTCATACATTTCGAATATTACATTTTCATTGTAAAATGTTTAGAAAAGTGAATCAGATGAAAAATGAAAAGAAGATTAATTTTTCTAAAATAATTTTGTTTAAAATTAAAAAAAAGTGTAAAAATGTATTTTAATAATCATAGTAGAATAATAGTAAATTTATGAAAGCATTTATATTTTACATGGTATTGGAAGAACATTGATTTCTGGCCAAATAGAGATACAATGTCATATTTTCTTAAAAAAACATTCACAATTATCAATAAGAAAAAAAGAGTAATAAAATGGTACCATTACATAAAGATATCATTAATGAAAAATGGATAAAAAAGTTAATTATATTTATTGATATATGGATCATAATATCTCATCAATGGAAGAATAATCATTAACAATCCTAATAAACAATGTGATTGTAGCAATAGACTGGAACCATTTTGAAAACATTGAATCATAATCGCCATGAAATAATAACATTACACGAAGCATAAAATATAATTAAATTTATAATATTCATAATATAACTTGTAAAATGGAAGTATATACACCCCATATAAAAATATATGTGCATAACATGACATGTATCTCAAAGAACAAAAATTGAGACAAAAATTAATTTACCGATTTTGAAACTTTTCAACCATAAACCCAATAAAATAATGATCATATAATGGATAGGTAAATACCCATATATTTTTTTACATGAATCATAGAATAAATTCATGATAAGTATATACAACACGCAAGAAAAATGTGTAGTAAATCATTCATATGTCTCATAAAATAAAAGTGAGATGAGAAAACCCTGACTAATTGAGTGACTTTAAAAACATGATCCACATGAAATAATGACATAAATTTAAACATTAAATATCATTAAATAAATGTAATTCTTTATATAACATGTATGTTGGTATTATATACACCACATAATTGAAATGAGTGGTCAATAAGGCATAAGTCTCACAACAATAAAAGTGAGATGAGAAAACCCCTACAATATGAGTAATATAGAATAGTGATCCCCAAGATATAATAACATAAATTAAAAGATGAAATATCATTAAATAAAGGTAATTAATTATATCTAAATTCTTAGGGAGGTATATACACCACATAAGAGAATTGTGTGGTGAGTATGGCATGTATCTCATGAATATAAGAATATATGGTGAAATTCCCCTACCTCATGTCTTAGTTTTCTTCATAAATGCTCAAAACTATGATAAAATAAATATATGTTCATTATATATATAAAAAATAACCATATAATTATTTATAATACCTTATATTAATTTATTTTGACTTTATATTATCTATTTATGAACAATTCCCTGTTAATGTTACGTTTTGGGTAACATAAACTTTGTTTTTCATATATGTTTTGACTGGTTAGTTTGATCCATAAACATAGATCATGATTTAATAATTGTAATAATATAAAACGTGATATAAATATCATATAGATTAATTATATAAATATTTATAATAATATATAAAATATATAAAAATGAAATGGAATACACTGTTCACAGAGATGGTAGGCAGTATGTACGTAAGAACGTTGTTTCTTTTTTTTTTTGTATTGAAAGAAAGAAAGTAAATTAAATAAATATCTCTCTCTCTATGTATCTATATATATTATCATTAAATTTAAATCATTATGTCATATATATCATATAAATTTACTAAATCTATCCTAAATATATTTCATGTAATGTGTGAAGGAATAACATGGATTTGAAGAGGCGGTAGTCCACACGTCCAAAAATGATGTTATTGTATTCTTAAAAATGGAAAACATGAAGGAAATTTTTATAAAATAATTATATTATAAAAAATATCATAAGTATCATAAATACCTTATAAAAATATTATTTCCATCATAATTATCAACCAAGAGAGGTGGTAAAGGAAAAAAAAATTGACCTCGTTTCGCAAGGCGGTAGTCCATCGTACACACGAACAGTAAATTATGATTCCATGATTGAAAACATAATTTTATTTATTCAGATAAAATATATAAATGTGTAAAAAAATTTATTTAAAATTGGATTTTATTTAAATGTTCGTAAAATCACCACTTAGAAAAATACGTATTTTATTCATATAATTGGATGTATACTTATATATTTCCTATAAAATATATTATAAGAGTGTAAAAATATATAATTGAATATTTAATATATAAATTTAATTAAAAACATTCATAAAACGTGGTTTTTTAATTTATTTTGATAAAATGGTGTTCGTACATAGAGAAATAGTTTCCTTAGAAAATGAATTTCTTAATTTGAAAATAGTTCTTACTTTGATTTATAATTAATTGATAATGGAAGGGATCATAATTTATATATGTGTAATGAAAATTTTCATTATTTAGATAATCTTATTCATAACATCCATTCCAATTTCTAGGTGATAACTATAATAATAATTTAATCATAATATTAAAAATATAGTGTAGTTTGGTAAAATCTGACTTTCATGTAATGAAAAATATTAATGGGACTCATTGATGTGTGTAACCCAATAAAAAAAATATTTTTTCATGTACCACAAGAATATCTATATGTTATGTACAACACATTCTTGATTTGGTGTTGTGTAAAAAAAATGAATAACTTGGCGCTTTCATAAAACACAAGCTGTCTTCAGTGTTGTATGAAATAAATAAATATTGAAAAGATTAAATTAAAATTAAAAAAATATTTCTGAAAATCTCATGGATATATATTTTAGGAGTGAGAGTGGTCATCAGAGAATCTAATTTTGAGAAATACCTTATAAACCGATGATAATATCCATCTAAACCCAACATGCTCAAAATATCAAAAAAATAAAGTTGTTCATTACAAATCATAACATATATAAAATTTTTAAGATCCACTATAAATGAATATTATGAGACCACATGTCCCAAGAAATACATTTTCCAAATCTAGAAATTACATTTTTATAACTCGGCATAAAGATAGTTATTTCTAAAAAATTCTATAAATTATCTTAAATGATGCATATTATCTTCCTCAGACATAGAGTAAACCAGGATTTCTTCTATTAATACCACCAAGAACAAATATAGTCATGGGAGATCTTGTTCATCAAATACATTAAGACTACAGGAGAATTCATTTGACCAAATGGCATGAAATTATATTCATAACATCAATACCTATTCTAGATAGTGGTTTTTGGATTGTCGTATTATTTTATTATCAACTGGTGATAACAAGATCAAAGATAAATATCTGGGAACCAGTTTACCCACCCAAAATGGTCAAACAGATCATCAATCCATTGAAATAGATACCCATTCCTTACCATATATGGGTTATGTTTCTGTAAATCAGCATGCAGGATAATTGACCTATATGTTTTGATAGAAAATAAAAAATTAAGCACCCAAGGTGACATGCTCGAGTATATAAATATCTTTTGTAAATGATAACCCAATTGAGTTTTCACCTCTTTCATTTCAGCTGATGACATACAGTAAGATGTTATAGATATTGGTTGAGTAACCAATACTATATCAATAGAAAACTCTACCTCATTTACTATGGGATAACTAGAGAAGTAAGTAAGAAAAATATTGATAAACACAATGGAAACTAGAGGGATATCACCTATCAATGTCTCACACTATAGATTGAAATGAAATACTAATATTACATTCTCCAACATTGGATAAGAAGTTTTACCTCAAATCAACCTCAAGTCCCCTTCTCCCAAAAATATGTGACACCCCCCATATAGAGTGGTCAAGGAGACCCATCAGTTATAATGATATATTTTTTATCATATTACCAATAATAAAATCCATCACAAAAAAATGAATTCAAGAGGATTCATGTGAAGAATAACAAAATCCCAAGTAAGATAAATATTTGATTAAAGGAAAACACAAGCAGGAAAACAAACACCATGATCTCTTTTTATTCTAATAGGTTAGTAATATCCATCACATAAGATAAAATATCCATAAAAATATTGATATGGTTTACAGTAAAAGTAAAAATTAACAAATGAGACACACCAGTATCAAATAAAGAAATAAATAAAGATGAATATATAGGGATAGATCCTCTCAAAGTCACTGGACCTGTATCTTATTCTTATGGAGACTCTTCCACTATAATAAGAAGCATCATTCTAGACATTTGTGTCAACAAAACATATGATATTGAAGCATCTGACTTCACCATAATACTTTTTGGGTATGATGATCATTTTCCACTATGTAGGGTATAAAAGATATAACAGATCACTATAAAGTGTCCTAAACATCCATAGGACCAACAAATCATGGGTACCTCAGTGTAAACCCACTTCTAATTCCTAGACATAGAACCCAAGATGAAATTGAAAGGGCCTCTCCAAGGAACTATAGGAGGTATAGAGGAACCCTGTTATCAAGATCCACCATGAGACTCATCACACATTTCTTCTATTTATGGGAACACAATAAAAATTTACTATGAGAAAAAGGAACTCCCCTCAACCCTGAATTACCATCAAAATCAAGGTCAACTAACAACACCATAAAAATAATTTTAGTATAAAAAAAGATATTCATTAAGAAAAACAGGAAAAAATAACTTATTGGAGGCATACCTCCATCCATCAAGACATCATCTTCTCATTTGATACAATCTTGGGTGAAAAATAAGGAATCTCATAGATTTGAATACCATATTCTAACATGGTCCTATCTAGATTCTTGATTTTGAAAAAATCCATAGCCTTATCTAGTACCGTAAAATATATAGAACCTAAATATGAAAATAACATTAAATTCATTCCACTCTAAACCCTCATGTTTTTTTCCATCACCATTGAGTCCCACCATCACCCGTTATCACCCAATTGCTTAATTTCAGCACATTTCCCTAGATTAAATCATTAATTTCGAAAACTAAAAAGAAGATATATATTTCTAAACCAATAATCATCTTTTTTAGGATCATTAGAGACATATAAAGTAGGTCGTTTTTAATGAAGGTACTCCCGAGAATGATTCTGAGTTTCATCCCTTTATGGTTCTGCAACTATAGCCTGTATGGAAAAGAGTGTAGGTTCATTTCCCATATCATGGATGGCATTCATGATATCATAAACTAGATTTTGGCCCACATGACTATTTTATCACATTAGTTCATCAACATCTACCTCTTTGATCTTATTCACAGATCTTCTCATAGGAATGATTCTACAAAACATCAAAAAAACAATTAAGACCTTATAAAATTACTCATATCAACACTCAAACCTGAAATAGTGAAATAAATCCCATCAGATATGAAAAAAGAGTTGGATTTCAACTTATCAACATATAAAGTACAGGAAATACAATAGTTATTCCTAAAAATATCATTCATAAACAACCCATGGTGACATAAGGCTAATTAAGACATGTGATAACCAAAAACTCACTCTGAAATACCTCATAAGTCCAGAAAAGATCTCAAACATTATACTAACATCATGGAAATATGCACAACCTGCACCTCTAATAAGACATCATCATGAACCTTCCTAGATACCTTGGTACTATGATACCTGACCTTGAACTATCAATTCTTTATGGTATTTCTCAATCCCCACAAGTTAGTGACTAGAACAAAGCATTATGAAATATAAAAATTGGAATTAATTTTAGACAAAAGTGGAAGAAAACAAATATGTATCAGTATTCTCAAAAAATCTTTAGAGGGAATATACCGGAAACAAAATCGGTTTATCAAAAAACCAAATAGTACATCAGCAAGGCACTCAAAATAAGACAATATAAACACAATGTTCTAATGTACACATCACTCCAAGACCTAAGGGATCAATAATATCAACCTTCTCTAAGAGGGGATTTCACTTTTTTCAGATATAGAGAAATAAAATTAATATACACCTTAAGGAAATGATATGGTATGATATCAAATTCCAAGTATGTCTAACCAAGTGTTACCTAATAATATTCCATAATAATAAATTATGTAATTCTATTATTTTTAATCATAACAAGATTATTAGTGAAATTTAATATTAAAAAACCATGATTTTCAATTCAAATGATGGAAGCCACATCAAATAATTGAATACATAAATAAGTTATATAAAATATTTTATACAACTAACTAGGGTTGAGTAAAGTAGTTTCATAAGAATTGAAATTTATATTAAAAATTAGTCCCAATAAGTTCCATGGTAACTTGCCCTATAGTATGATATTTTTTAGTTAGTATATCCTCAAAATATCATATTTGTGATCATGAAATAATTGTACACATTCCTCTCAGGCTCATCCAAGATAAGAATCATCAAATTTCCACAATGAATAAGATTTTATGAAGTAGAATATTTTTTGAGTTGTCCTCATCAACCCATTTATGAGGATTTTCAATCCTAGGATTCTTGTCTCAAATAACCCCCTAACTAAATTGGATTTAATGTTCTCAACCAATTAATCAATTTCAAATTTCAAATCACTTAATATAAAATCAATAATCATTCATCGTTCAATTTCCCAATTTTCCTTTTCAAAATTCCAATTCACTTACAAAACAAAAAAATAGGTTTTTAATCAATTCATTACATATAAAAATAAAAACAATTATTGGTTTTTATCAATTCAATTAATGCCATTTTAAAAAAAAAAATAATTTTAGAATATCGATATATTTCAAAATACACCCAAATTTCTAATTCTTATGGAATTGGGGGGTTTCCCCAAAATCAATACCAATTAAATTTCCAATACCAATTCTCATAAAATTGAGTTTTACTAATTTAATTATAATATAAGTAAATAAAATAAATAAAATCAATGTTTAATTATATGGATAAACTCAAACAGAACCAACTAAATTATATCACCGTATGAAAACCTAAGACACAAAACATGATTTTTAAATAAATAATGAAGAGAACAGAAATATGTAAATACAACCTAGAATCAAGATCCAAATAAAATGTTCTTAGATACATCAAACACATGACGAACTAAAAACCAATAAAAAGGAAAGAAAGAGAGAGTGAGAGGGAAGGAATGGTTGCATAATCACTTACCGAAGAGTGATTGAACGAAATCTTCCATGTTTCGATTGGAAAATGGATGGGTTTTGAGAATACAAAAAAGTGATCTTAAGGGCATCCAAGAACTAAGAATTTGAGATATCCCATTTTAGGGTCGATTTAGGGTTTAAATGGATGTTTTTTATTGTAATTTCACTTTTTCATAATAAAATTACACTTCCCACATGGTTAACTAGTAATTTCCTCATAACTAGAAAGACCATGGAACCTTACCATGTTACCAACAACTAGGGTGCATGGTTTCTCAAACCATTGTCTAATAATGAAATCCCCCAATATCTAGGGTTACATGGTTTGAACTGGGAGAGAACACAGTTTGGGAAAACCATGCATCAATTGTGAACATCACATAATGTTCAACTAAATTTCTACATTCCACTAAAAAACCTGAGGAAATGATAAAAATGAGGGTTGAAGAGTACTAGAAAAAAGTAACATTTTTATGAAGAGGGTGTTTATAATTCACATTAGGAATTAGAGTTAGAGAGACAAAATGTGGGAGGCCCATTAGGTAATTTTTGATCATCTAAGTGGGTAAAAAATTATAAGGTAGATTGTTAAAGTGGGTTATGGGTAGTAGTTTTGGGATAATCAACAAAAGAATAAGGGGTAAAGAAATTAGGTAAATATAGTAATAATGGGTGAGGGGTGTAGATGAATGAAATTTGGGGGACCCTATATCTGTGGTAAAAAAACTGTGACAATATAGGGAGCTGTAGGAACACGTCATGTTACTCATAGATGTAAATTATTCTATATCCATGGAACAATTAGATTGTGTGTATAGGATAAAAAATACCACTATTGTGAAAATCATGGTTAACCATGCCTATATATTCCCCTAAAGACATAGTCATACATGATCATGGCTAAAGTCCTTTTTAAATACTCATAATTTTGTGTAGTGTCTACTTCAAAACCATTATTTTTCTTTTATCCACATAATTTGTATACATGTTTGAGTTCTTACAATACACAATTCCATTACTATTTTCAATGGAAAATAATTATATATATTTTAGTGCCAATAAGAACATCATTTTCACATGATTAAAACATCACTAAATGCGTACTTCCTATCATTAATATCCCCAACCTAATATGTATTAATTAACCTATAACAATCAAGTTGTCCAAATATCTCATAAACCATTGTATACATACATTTTGTAAACTTACTTCAGAATACTAATATTGTTCATATTATATGATTATTTTGGATTACATTGAATATTTTAATATAATTTTATAACATATAGAATATCCATTAATGAAGTTATCATAAATAATTAGTTGCTAATAAGTCTTAAATTTTTGGAAATTACACTTTTGTTTCTTTTTACAATTAAATATATATGAAACATCAATGGGTAATCTAAATAATTTTGAACATTATATTTCATATATCTATGAATATTCAAATACACATTTCTCTAGATATAAAAAAAATTGTTTCATGTGATTTCATTACTTATTTCCCAAAAATGAAATTTATTTATCCAAATAAGAACATCTCAAAATTTTATATCATTTTCTCCAATGACTCCATTCATATGTTCTAATTATGACCATGAAATATTATATCATTGAATAAAATATATTTTATTTAAATTTTTTTAACATATTTATACAATGATTTTTTTGTTTTGATAATATTATTATAAAAAATTATCTTTTTATAAAAAAATTATTATTATCATTGTGACACCCAATGGGTATGTAGTACTCATAATTTTACATTTTATTTTCATTTTTGGTTCTTTAATGATGTTCTTGGGTGATGAGGGTTGAAAATGGTAGTTTTTGGGAAGATAGATCATGGAGCACAATTATATCATGGGTTTTCAAATTGTGAAACTAACGGTGTGAGAGGGGTGAATAGGGTGATAGTGGGGTTTTTCATGGTTTGGGAATCATTTTCCAAACCATGTGACACTGAGGGCTAGTCACGTAGCTCAAATTTTGGGGATATAGTAGCCCCACATGGTAATCACACTATTTATATAACCATGTGAACAAACTATTTTTCCTATATAGGTTACTTAAAAATAATTATTTTACCATTTTTCCATTTTAAATTTATACACCCTTTGGCCTCATGTTTTCTCCTCCCAAAATGAATAGCCCTCCTCCATTGGCACCGAAGATTTCTACATTCTATTTAGGTAGATTATACATGGAATTTTCTTGTTTTGGCATTAGGTAAGTCCCTTTATTCTTGGTTTCTTCTTCCTTTCCCCTTCCACATGATTATTCCTCCATTCTCAGGGATATTTGGATCACTAGAAGGGTGTGTGGGAATATCATAGGGTTTTTTATCAGGGAAATGGTTTAATTTCTTTTCGATTAGATATGGTAGACATTGATCTTACTATTCTGAGTGGTCATCATTAATGGAGACAAGCATAAAACCATATTTGAAGTAGGTATCTCCATTTTTTATTGTTTTCCAGGGAATACCTTTGAATTTATATAGTTATTTCTGATTTATGATTCCATTTATAGATTTATGACTATTATTATCCCATGTCAGTAGTGTTTTATGGATTAATTTTTCGATTTGGTGGTTACAAATGGGATTTCCAAAGGATATCGGTTGTATGAAAATGAGGTGTTTGATAAAATGAATTAGAGAGATTTTATGGATTAAAATGGATTCCTAAAATGGTTTTGTATTTTTTTTACCGTATTTATGGTGTTTTGATTAAAAGGATTGTTTGATTATGTAGGTATCTTTTGATGTGGTATAGATTTATGTGGAACATGTTTTGAGATTAAGTGGAATAGGGTAACACAAGAGTAAATCATGGTGTGAGTAAGGTGTTGTTAAAGGGATCATATGGGCCTTTATAAGTATGAACATACAAGATACCATATTGGTTAGTAAGGGGATGTAAATGCCTTCATGTAGGAATACCATAATATCTTCCATGATTTTTCATTGAGAGACCATGTGACCTCTTCATTGTGGGACTCAGGTAGACCATGAGAGATTCTATTTTCATTTAGATGAGTATAAGACTTGTGTAAAGCCACTCACAAATGAAATTATGGTTATATCCCTTTGAATACATTATTTATGTTGAGTTAGATTAAATGCAATAATTACATGATTAGTGCTATTTTCATATGATGATATATATGATTCCCATTTCCATTTATTTTGTGATTTATTTCTTGATTATTCAATTTTGTGGTTTCAAATGGGTTTTCTAAACGGTGTGGTTTTTTTACAGATGAGGTGTTTAATAAAAGATTTCCTATCTTTTAAATAATTACATAAATGTTTTTAGAAATGGGTTTACCTTATTGATGGTGTGTTTATAATATGACAAAGTTTGATTATGAATGTGTCTTGAGATGTGATATAGACATATGGGGAACATGTTTTGTGATACTATGGCATGGTGTAACACATTGGTTCACTAGGGTGTGTGTGAGTGGATTGTTCAAGGGGAAATATGAGCCTTTGGAGGGATGACCATATGAGAATCCATATTGGTTTCCAAGGGACCATGAATTCCTTTTGGTAGAAAGACCATGATATCCTCTATGATTATTTTTTAGGGATTGTTTAATACCATAGTGTAGGGATTGGGGGAAACCATGAGAGATTCTATTGTATCTTAGGTGACATGAAGACTTATGTAAAGTCACTCATGAACAGAATGATGGTTAGAGTCCTAGGTTCACATTTCTAATACAGGTTTGGTTTATAAGCTTCATATATGTGATTATTTCAATTTTTATTTCATGATATATAATATTCCTATTCACAATTATGTTATTATTTGATGATTATGTTAGTCATGCCCTTTCTTATCTGGTATTTTGATCATGTGCCACGTTTTTGTTTTGTTTATTTATTTGAGTCATGTTGTTATATAGTTTGTAATATATGTTTGACTTGAAAATTAAAACCAAATTTATTTCAATGGTTTATTTAGAAATTATATGTATTCAAAGGGGTTTAGTTTTGAAATGTTTTTTGAAACTAGTTTATTGGTTTCCATGAGTAAAATCTTTGAATATATTTCTAATGGTATCCTTTTGGGAATTTTTATCACACCCTACATATGAATTAGGGTATATATAGACTTTTTTGTTAGACACGTGTAAGAGAATATGAACCATATATCAGCTGTGATCTTCTTGATTACCACCATCCATTATTTTATAGAAGAGATTTATTCTCCAAGGGATAAGGTATTTTTGATTCATTATTTTGGTATTTTTTCCATTGGTATTATTATATTGGAATTTTGGGCATTTTTCCTTTTTTGTATATGTTTTCATCTTGACTTGAGATACCATGTGTATAGACCTTTTGTAGTCTGTTTTTGTATATGTTGTTGGGTCATTTCTGGTATTTTTTTCCTTGTATAGCTAATATGGATATTTATTTATTACTCTAGGTTGAATATAAATTTATTTGTATGTCCATCATATTTTGTGGATGGGTCATTATGGTTTACCTGTGGTGAAATCATTCCCAAGATATAGTTGGTTGTGGCTGGTTCTTTTTCCCAGCCTATGGTGATTTGAAATGTGCTATGATCCAAATGGAGGGCCATATTGGGTGATGGGATAGGTCAAAAATCGATAGTTAAATATGAAATATCATTAGATTAGGTTTTTATTTTGGGATTAGTTGTATATTAGAGCTAAGACCATCGATACTTGAGAGGTAGGAATGTGGGAGTTCCTATCCTATTGTTCTTTATGTCAGAACCTAAGATTCAATGGGTGGTATTGAATTGTGTTTATGTTTTGATCTCAATTATAGGATGTTTATATTATATTTTAAAAGATTTTCTGGACTTTTTTGATACTTGGGTTGAGGATCAGGGTCTACTTGAGGTTTTCTAGTGAAATAGGGAGGTCTGGGGGAGTGTCACGACCCCCTTCCATCAAAGATGCCCCTCCTGAGCTGGCAATGGTGAAAGGGAGATAATGACCCCCGAGTCCCACCTCCAGTAGGCCCCGGGGTGGCGACTAGCACCAAGGGTATGAGTTTATTTTTTTTCAATCATTGGAGGAATTACCCTTTTATAGTTAGGATCAGAAATAGGACAAGTCAACCACCAAAAAGGAAAAAGAACAAAGGTGCTGAAAAGAAACCCAAACCAGTCCCATATGCATGTATAAATAAACTGAAACAGGTACACGTACAAATAATCTTAAAGTACAAGTGAGTACAGTACCAAAAGAAAAACAAGGAAACAGCAACTGCACATCTCCCACTGCCTGACTAGTAGGGTCCCGCACAGCCCTGGTAGTCCTCCTGAAAACCTGAAACAACGTAGGGTGAGCATACAAGTATACTCAGTAGAGAACCTAAAGCTCTCGTGCACAAGTGGGGAGACACCCTAAGGTCCCGTGAGAAAACAGAAGAACCAGAAACTAACAAGGAAAAACTATCCACCCAGCCTCACTGGTTACACTCACCAAGTAACACAAACAAGTTTAGTATATATATAGAACAAAAGTATGGGGTACCCCGCACCATTTCCCACTTAATTAGATGCTGCTCTTCCTAACGGAAAACGTCCTAACGCTACCACACTCTTCCCGCCCGCACACACCTGGGCCAAACCACGCATCCCACCCCCACACACCTGGGCGTCACAACCACGCATCTCGCCCGCACACACCTGGGCCACAACCACTAACCCGCCCGCAGACACCTGGGCCTCATCCCGAAGGTTCTTGGGAACGGTAAGCCTGCTCGAAGAGTCTTGGGATAAAGGTCGCCTCAAGCCATCACAGCCTCCGAGACCTACCCGAAGAGTCTTGGGTGTAAGGTCACCTCAAGCCATCATAGCCTATGGAAGAAGGATTAGGAAGGAGCTAGTAACTAAGGGGGAACACCCTCTCCCATAAAATGGGATTGTTCGGCACTAGGTGCATGACATGGGTGTGGTGTGAAAAAACACAAAGATACAATTATATATATACATATACCAAACACACAGCCCAACCTATGGCTTCTTAAAAAGAGGAACTGAGCATGTGCCTCGGCACTGCTACCACGAAGCATGCATCAACAACCAAACAATCATCCCCCAACCCCATTTAGGTTTTCATGTTTCATGTAATGGTTTAACAAATTATTACTACTGGGCAACTATCATCCAGAAAAAACCTTTCACAAAAATATCCCTTCCATCCACAACAAAGGTTAGGTAAAACGCAAGCAACCACATTCCATTTCATTTACAAAAGATTATCACAACCATACAACATTCCATCATTCATTTATTTCAAAGTTCCACACATTAAACCCTTTCCACACACAAAACATTTCCTCATTTGAAAACACATTTTACTTCCAAAACACTTTTCATAAATAATGTCATTTTCCACAACCAACCACTTCCCATTTCAACCCCATCGTTTAAAAAAACATTTCCCACAAACTACCAAACCACCAACATGTTCATTATTCCAATTTTGTTCAACCGGGGTGATCACACAAGGTTTTCATTCTCATTTAATCAGCCAGTCTTTACGTGCTTATCCATTTTACAAGTTTTAACAAAACCAACCACAAACAATTCAGATATCAATTGCGCACGCAAAGGCCACCAACGGCCTTGATGTTTAGTAGGCAAATGCCTTTCAATCCAAAATCACAATCAGAAGATAATGAAACTGGAAGGCAATAGAAACAGCACAAAACCCCAAACCCTTCTTTATCTGGTTATTATCTTTATTTAAAGTTCAACTGCATCCCATGGAACAAAAGAGAAATATCCCACCCCGCATGTTCCACCAAATAGAGAGACGAAGGTAAACCCCTACCTCAAAAGGTCCCGATCACGTCGCTTCCGACGACGTCCTTCGGTGTCCTCCGCCTTCGCCAAACCTGACAAACACCTCCTAGGATGGAAGCTGGAGAAGGAAGGCCGGATGGAAAGGTGACAAGTCTGGGCTTAGAAGCTTTGTCTCGTCGCTACGATCCTGTGGCCGCTGACGGATCGTAATTCGGAGCTCGGACAAAAAAGTTAGAGGAGGAATACTTCTCGATTGTCCAAGAGCGTCGTCGTGCGACAAAGAAGTGATCGATATGGAAGATAAAACATGACCTTGTTCTTATATAGGCAAAGAATAGGTAAATGTGTATTCAGCGTGCATTAATGAATACACGATGTGACCGTACATACGTTACATGTTTTGATTGGTTAACACACAACACTTCACGCGGTTTCCACGCGTTTTAATAACAATGATAATTCTATCAATATGTGGTGTTTCGTTGACCCGAGGCATGAGTCATAAAAGTAGCTCATTAATGGTCTTAAAATGACCGTCATAATTTCAGGGTTATTCTGTCACTGACGGATCGTCAATCCGATACCGTATGAGGGAGATACATTGGATTCAAGATCCCATAATAATAACAATATTAAATCTATTAATTCATGAGAGTTTCGGGTACTCAATCCGAAAACCCGAAAAAGACATCCAATATTGGACTCATAATTTTCGTCTCGTAGTCAGGGTCGCACTGCCATTGACGGTTCGTGAAACCGAGGTCGCACGAAGATGTTATTGTGAAAATTGTGTTTTATTATCAAAAAAAAAATGATAACAATATTTTATTAATTAATTAATTATTTATTTCTCTAACTCCAATCAATCACCATTTGTCATTTTTCACGCTAGAAATTCATCACCAATTATCTCCTTTACTATTTATTTCACACTTAATTTTATTCCCATTAATATATTATAACTCCTCCCTCTCTCCAACCTTTATTAATTCTTTCTCCCAAGATTCTCTCCCACAAAAAGTGGCACCTCTCTCTTATATTTATTTTTCAATAAATTTTATTTTCTCTCTCCAATCTTTATTTTGTTGGTGCGCCTCCCCTTTTATTTCATATTATTATATTTTTTCATCTTCTCTCTCCTTGTGGCACGCTCCAAATTTATTTTAAACCTTTATTTATTTATTTTTACACAAAAATCATAACATCTTTAATTTATTCTCATATTTCAAATCTCATTGTATTTAATTCAAAACATAATTCTCATTAAATCATTATTACCAGATCTATCAAAAAAACCAACATTATTATTATAATTATTTAGTATAACACTTATAACAAAACCCAAAATAAAATTTATTAACACGTCACCATTTATTATTAATAATAATTATTATTTTTGATGTTCTCCGCATTGACCACATAAAAAAAATGTTTTTACAAAGTAATAGACCGGAGAGGTCCGGGCCATTACATTTGATACCTCTCAAAACATTCTCGTCCTCGAGAATTAAAAACTGACCCAGAAGAAGGAAAGGATCTGAAGAACCACTCCACAAGATACCTCTCAGGGATCTCGTCATGACAAGGAACCAACCAACAACTCTATGAGTTAGGAATTCCCTCTCCTATGTTAAGATACTATCCGCTTTAGGCGGCACTGACTCACCTGCACAGGTTTAATCGCATCCTCATTAATGCGTCTTGATTAAGGATCAGGTTTTTCCTTTCCCATATATCCGGAAAAGCCACACACTTCCCAAGAACAAGGAACAAAGATCTCACATCCAACAAGCCAAAATTTTATATATCAAAGGTATAGGGTAACACCAACAAACAAAGGAAGGTACAAGTCAAAACAACCCCGGGTACTGAGCGCGCATCTGGGTCTCCCGCTCCCAAGTGCTCTCCTCATGGCCACCATTCCTCCACAACACACGAACCAAGCCGATGGTTCATCCACGGAGCACTTTCTCCTTGTGATCCTCGATCCTGACTGGCCGTTCCTCGAAGGTCGCGTCTTCTCCCACATCTAGCTCTCTGCAGTTGATGACATGAGAGTCATCATGTAAGTACTGACGAAGCTGGGAGACATGGAAGGCGTCATGGACCCTCTCCAACTGAGGGGGTAGGGCCAGCTGATATTCCACCTCGCCAACTCGCCTCAGCACCTTGAAAGGTCCGATGAACCTAGGGGAGAGCTTACTCCCCTTTCTGAACCTCCGCTGCCCCCGTCGAGGGGAAACCTTCAAGAACACATGATCTCCCACCTCGAACTCCAAGGGCCTCCTCCGACGATCAACATAAGACTTCTTCTGATCCTGAGCTGCTTTCATCCTCTCCCGCACTAGCTGGACTTTCTCCGTGGTGCTCTACACTACTTCTGGTCCAAGAGTACCAGTCTCACCAACCTCTGCCCAGCAAAAGGGTGAAAGACATGGTCTTCCATACAAAGCCTCAAAAGGAGCCATGCCGATAGTAGAGTGGAAGATGTTGTTGTAGGAAAACTCTACTAAAGGCAAGTGTTGTACCCATGATCCACCGAAATCCAGAACACATGCTCGCAGCATGTCCTCTAATGTCTGGATAGTCCGCTCTTTCTGTCTATCAGTCTGAGGGTGAAAAGCAGTGCTAAGGCGTAGCTGGGTGCCAAAAGCATGCTATAACCCCTTCCAGACTCGTGAGGTGAACCGAGTGTCCCGATCTGAGATGATAGTCTTTGGAACTCCATGCAAACGCACCACCTCATCCACGTACCTCTGTGCTAAGGTACTCACAGGTCCTGACTCCTTGATGGCTAAGAAGTGAGCAGATTTTGTCAGTCGATCCACCACTACCCAGATTGCATCATGCCCGCCCTGAGCTCTGGGTAGTCCTGTGACGAAGTCCATCGAGACGTCGTCCCACTTCCACTCGGGAACATATAAAGGATGCAACAAACCACCAGGAAAGCGGTGTTCAGCCTTCACCTGTTGACACACCAGGCATTTAGCCACAAACTCTACCACTGCCCGTTTCACCCCGGGCCACCAAAACTGTCCCCTCAGGCATTGGTACATTTTCGAAACAACTGGATGTACTGCCAAGGCTGAGCTATGGAACTCACGAAGGACTTCATCACGCATCACCTCTGGAACAAACAACCTTCCATGAAAGAGCATCCGATGTCGGCTGTCCTCCGACCATCCTTCCGGAGCGTTCCCCTGATCAACACGATCCCACAACACTTCCACCTCAGGGTCTCCCCACTGAGACTCTTACACTTGCTGCAACAAAGAGGACTGTAACATCATCTGAAACAAGTAGCCTCTAGCACCTTCCACCCTCGCATCCAAGTGCAAGGCAGCCAACTCCCCCATCGCCTTCCAAGAATCAGCAGATTCACGAACCACTTCCTGATGTGGCTTCCTGCTCAGGGCATCAGCCACAACGTTTCCCTTACCTTCAGTGTACGAGATCTCAAAGTCGTAGTCTTGGAGTAACTCGACCCATCTCCGCTGTCGCAAGTTCAAGTCACGCTGGGAGAAGATATAGCGCAAGCTCTTGTGATCGGTGAAGACCAAAAAGCGCTCCCCAAAGAGGTAATGTCGCCACAGCTTCAATGCGAACACTACTGCTGCAAGCTCCAAGTCATGGGTGGCATAGTTCCGCTCGTGAGGACGCAACTGCCTAGACCCATAGCAGATCACACCCTTCTTCTGCATCAGAACACATCCCAAGCCAAGTCCAGAGGCATCACAAAACACCTCATACAAGGATCCTTCCTCTGGAAACCTAAGGATGGGAGCACTAACCAACTTCTCCTTCAGGTAGTCAAAAGATTCCTGGCACTGCTCATTCCACAGGAAGACCTGATTCTTCCTAGTCAAAGATGTCAACGGAGAATCAACTCGATAGAAGTCCGAGACGAACCTCCGGTAGTATCCAGCCAACCCCAGGAAACTACGAACTTCTGCCACGCTCTTGGGTGCTGTCCAAGAAACAACTGCTTCTACCTTCGACGGGTCCACTGAAACTCCATGCTGAGACACCACGTGCCCAAGGAAGTGTACTTCTTTCGTCAAGAACTTACATTTTGACAAATTTCCATAAAGCTGATGGTGCCGAAGGACTTCCAAGACAGCCCTGAGATGCTCAACGTGCTCCTCCTTTGATCTTGAGTTGATCAAGATGTCATCGATGAACACAATGACGAACTGGTCCAGGAACTCTCAGAAGACAGAGTTCATAATACCCATGAACACAACTAGTGCATTCGTAACCCCAAACGGCATCACTACAAACTCGAAGTGCCCATACCTGCACCTGAAAGCTGTCTTTGGGATGTCACTGTCTTTTACCCTCAGCTGATGATATCCCGACCGCAGATCAATCTTAGAAAACCAACATGCTCCCCTCAGCTGGTCGAAGAGATCATCTATTCTCGGAAGGGGGTAACGGTTCTTGACCGTTACCTGATTCAGCCTCTGGTAGTCTATGCATAGCCTGAGACCACCATCCTCCTTTTTCACGAACAGAACCGGAGCACCCCATGGAGACACACTGGGTCGAACGAAACCCTTCTCCATCAGATCGTCAATCTGAATCCGCAAATCCCGCAACAACGAAGGTGCCATCCGATAAGGAGCCATCGAGATCGGACGGGCACCTGGATATAAGTCTATCCCAAACTCAACATCACGTCGAGGGGGTAGAGTCACAACCTCCTCGGGAAAGACATAGAGGAATTCCCCAACAACTTATGGAACATTCATCATCTCCGTATCAACTGGAACCACTGATATCCCACCCAACAAAGAAAAGAGAGGCTTCACATGTCGGCTTCCCACCTGATAGCTCCTCTCACCAACAAAAGTCACACGCTGTCCATCCATATCGGAGAACACGACTCTTCTCCGGAAGCAGTCGATAACAGCACTAACAGAGAATAGCCAGTCGATGCCTAAGATGACGTCGTATGGCTACATCTGTAGCAAAAGAAGATCTCCAATGGACCGATGTGGTCCCAACGTCAGCTCGCATCCCCGAAAAACACAAGACAACCAGGTCTGACCTCCAATAGGCGTACTCAGTACCAAGGGTATAGAAAGTCTCTCTACGTCTAGAACCAAAGCATGGGCTAGACTGGGTGCAACAAAAGAGTGCGAAGCTCCTGAATCGAACAAGGTAGAAACAAGAGTGCTGAACAAACAGATCATACCTCGTACCACCTCTGGTCCTGCTGGAGCTGCCAACTCTACTGCGTGCAACTGTCCACGCCAAGCTCCTCTGCCTCTCTGATGTCAACCGCCTCCCCGACCACGCCCTAGTCGAGGTCCCTGAGGAGCACCCTGAGATCGGCCTCCTCCTACAGGGTCTACCCTCGGAGGGCCCTGCTGCTGCTGAAAGGGCCTCGACGGCAACTACTGCTGAGGCGGGTACTGATCCTGACCACCTCCACCGTGCTGAGCTCTGGTCGGGCACTGACTCCGGACGTGCCCGAAACCTCCACAAGAAAAACACTTCAGTCCAGGACTCGAGAAGGAAGGACGAGGGCCTGAAGACCTGAACTGGAACTGCTGGGTCTACTCCCCACCGGCCTGAACCTAGAAGGTCTGGTCGCAGGAGGTCTGCTACTGACTGCCTTCCCCTTCGACGGACCCGCCTGGATCCCTTCTCGGGGTGCACCTACCTGCAAGTTCATCCTCTCTACAACATCTGCCTTCTTCTGCACGGCTAAGTATGTCGGAAGGGTGAAGGGGGTCACAACATACTGGAGCGAAGGACGAAGCGCCTCTTCCAAACGTCACGCCCGAGACTCTTCATCCGGAAAGAGTTCCGGAGAAAAGCGTAGGAGATTCTTGAACTTAATTCCCAACTCTCGAACAGTCATACTCCCCTGCTGAAGGGAGAGCAACTCCTGACGCTTTTCCGCCTTGATAAAAGAAGAAAGGAATTCCTCTCAGAACTCCTTTTCGAAGTCAGCCCATGGAATCTGTGCCTCCTTCCTCTCCCCGAGGTAGAGCATCCACCATTGGCGCATCGCGCCTCTCAGCTGACTGACCGCTAGGGGGACCCAGTACTCCTTCGTAGCACAGATCAAGGTAAAAGCGATCCCTAGCTCTTCAAGCCACCCCTCCGTCTCTAGGTCCGAAGTAATTCCCTCGTACTTCTTGAGAGTCTGACGCTGGAAAGAACGGAGGGTCTTCTGCCACTGGATGTCTTCCTCCTCTCGATCGATCCTCAGTTGATCGATCGCCTGAACCTGCTGGGCCTCGGCCGCCTGAGCCACCTGGGAACGCCGTCCAGGTGCCATAGCTGTACGGTAAACAAGGAAAACCTAAGCCCGAGTAGTAAGGAGATTTCTTAATGGTTCATTTTATCATTTTACTTTATTCCCAGAACGCCCCAAATCAAGTAAAACACAAACATGATGATGCATGTACCTTTCCTAGGGTTTCTACCCTAAAATCAATGTAGCCTCACTTGGTTGTTTGGTAGGCTCAGAGTCCTTGCATCAGATCACGGGGGGCCCTAAAATCCCATGTCCTAGCCGGACTTCCCTGGCCTATGTCACACACCAAGATCAGCTAACACTGTTTCCCTACCATCCCATGCAATCCTCACTATGCCTAACTCCAAACTCCATCCTATCTCTCAACCATTCCTCTGATACCATTCTGTCACGACCCCCTTCCATCAAAGATGCCCCTCCTAAGATGGAAATGGTGAAAGAGAGATAATGACCCCTGAGTCCCGCCTCCAGTAGGCCTCGGGATGGCGACTAGCACCAAGGGTATGAGTTTATTTTTTTTCAATCATGGGAGGCATTACCCTTTTTATAGTTAGGATCAGAAATAGGACAAGTCAACCACCAAAAAGGAAAAAGAACAAAGGTGCTGAAAAGAAACCCAAACCAGTCCCACATGCATTTATAAATAAACTGAAACAGGTACAAGTACAAATAAGCTTAAAGTACAAGTGAGTACAGTACCAAAAGAAAAACAAGGAAACAACAACTGCACAGCTCCCACTGCCTGACTAGTAGGGTCCCACACAACCCTGGTAGTCCTCCTGAAAACCTGAAACAACGTAGGGTGAGCATACAAGTATACTCAGTAGAGAACCTAAAGCTCTCGTGCACAAGTGGGGAGACACCCTAAGGTCCCGTGAGAAAACAGAAGAACCAGAAACTAACAAGGAAAAACTATCCACCCAGCCTCACTGGTCACACTCACCAAGTAACACAAACAAGTTTAGTATATATATAGAACAAAAGTATGGGGTACCCTGCACCATTTCCCACTTAATTAGATGCTGCTCTTCCTAACGGCAAACATCCTGACGCTACCACACTCTTCCCGCCCGCACACAGCTGGGCCAAACCACGCTTCCCGCCCGCACACACCTGGGCCTCGCAACCACGCATATCGCCCGCACACACCTGGGCCACAACCACTAACCAGCCCACAGACACCTCGGCCTCATCCCGAAGGTTCTTGGGAATGGTAAGCCTGCCCGAAGAGTCTTGGGCTAAAGGTCACCTCAAGCCATCACAGCCTCCGAGACCTACCCGAAGAGTCTTGGGTGTAAGGTCACCTCAAGCCATCATAGCCTATGGATGAAGGAGTAGGAAGGAGCTAGTAACTAAGGGGGAACACCCTATCCCGTAAAATGGGAGTGTTCGGAACTAGGTGCCTGACATGGGTGTGGTGCGACAAAACACAAAGATACAATTATATATATACATATACCAAACACACAACCCAATCTATGGCTTCTTAAAAAGAGGAACTGAGCATGTGCCTCGGCACTGCTACCACGAAGCATGCATCAACAACCAAACAATCATCCACCAACCCCATTTAGTTTTTCAGGTTTCATGCAATGGTTTAACAAATTATTACTACTGGGCAACTATCATCCGGACAAAACATTTCCGCATTTGAAAACACCTTTTACTTCCAAAACACTTTTCATAATCAAAACACTTTTCATAAATAAAGGCATTTTCCACAACCAAACACTTCCCATTTCAACCCCATCGTTTACAAAAACATTTCCCACAAACAACCAAACCACCAACATGTTCATTATTCCAATTTTGTTCAACCGGGGTGATCACACAAGGTTTTCATTCTCATTTAATCAGCCAGTCTTTACGTGATTATCCATTTTCCATGTTTTAACAAAACCAACCACAAAAAATTCAGATATCAATTGCGCACACAAAGTCCACCAACGACCTTGATTTTCATTAGGCAAAGGCCTTTCAATCCAAAATCACAATCAGAAGATAAAGAAACTGGAAGGCAATAGAAACAGCACAAAACCCTAAACCCTTCTTTATCCGGTTATTATCTTTATTTAAAGTTCAACTGCATCCCATGGAACAAAAGAGAAATATCCCACCCCGCATGTTCCACCAAATAGAGAGACAAAGGTAAACCCCTACCTCAAAAGGTCCCGATCACGTCGCTTCCGACGGCATCCTTTGGTGTCCTCCGCCTTCGCCAAACCCGACAAACGCCTCCTAGGATGGAAGCTGGAGAAGGAAGGCCAGAAGGAAAGGTGACAAGTCCAGGCTTAGAAGCTTCGTCTCGTCTCTATGATCCTAAGGCCGCTGACGGATCGTAATTCGGAGCTCGGACAATGAAGTTAGAGGAGGAATACTTCTCGATTGTCCAAGAGCATCACCGTGCGATAAAGAAGCGATCGATATGGAAGATAAAACATGACCTCGTTCTTATATAGGCAACGAATAGGTAAATCCGTATTCAGCGTGCATTAATGAATACATGATGTGATCGTACATACGTTACATGTTTTGATTGGTTAACACACAACACGTCACGCGGTTTCCACGCGTTTTAATAATAATGATAATTCTATCAATATGTGGTGTTTCGTTGACCCGAGGCATGAGTCATAAAAGTATCTCATTAATGGTCTTAAAATGACCGTCATAATTTCAGGGTTACGCTGTCGCTGACGGATCGTCAATCCGATACCGTATGAGGGAGATACGTTGGATACAAGATCCCGTAATAATAACAATATTAAATCTATTAATTCATGAGCGTTTCGGGTACCCAATCCGAAAACCCGAAAAAGACATCCAATATTGGACTCATAATTTTCGTCTCGTAGTCAGGGTCGCACTGCCACTGACGGTTCGTGAAACCGAGGTCGCACGAAAAAGTTATTGTGAAAAAAGTGTTTTGTTATCAAAAAAAAATGATAACAATATTTTATTAATTAATTATTTATTTATTTCTCTAACTCCAATAAATCACCATTTGTCATTTTTCACGCTGGAAATTCATCACCAATTGTCTCCTTTACTATTTATTTCACACTTAATTTTATTCCCATTAATATCTTAAAACTTCTCCCTCTCTCCAACATTTATTAATTCTTTCTCCCAAGATTCTCTCCCACAAAATGTGGCGCCTCTCTCTTATATTTATTTTTCAATAAATTTTATTTTCTCTCTCCAATCTTTATTTTTTTGGTGCGCCTCCCCTTTTATTTAATATTATTATATTTTTTCATCTTCTCTCTCCTTGTGGCACGCCCCAAATTTATTTTAAACATTTATTTATTTATTTGTACACAATTATCATAACATCTTTAATTTATTCTCATATTTCAAATCTCATTGCATTTAATTCAAAACATAATTCTCATTAAATCATTATTACCAGATCTATCAATAAAAAAAACAACATTATTATTATAATTATTTAGTATAACACTTATAACAAAACCCCAAATAAAATTTATTAACACGTCACCATTTATTATTAATAATAATTATTATTTTTTATGTTTGCCGCATTGACCACATCAAATAAAACGTTTTTACAAAGTAATCGACCGGAGAGGTCCGGGCCATTACAAGGAGGTGCACTATTAGTGAACACTATTAAAGGTTATCATGAAAAGTCTATGCTGCCATGCCTACCAAGCTTCATTAACACCCATATGACTGACACATGGTTTTCCTAACCATGGGGCCAAAGCATGTATAGTGATAAATTCCTAATATTTTTTATGTTTTTTCAATTTACATTTAGATTCTCTTGTAATTTTTATGTTTCATGTTTTTACCATTGGCGAGGGTTTCTTTTGATTATTTATATGTGATTTGAGGTTGAATTATAATGGGTGAATCTTGAGTACTTTTTTATTGAATAGGATATATTCTAAATGAACCTATTCTAGGTGTAGGGAGGTTGTGGTATAGAATACAATGCAGGTGAACCCTCCTATTAAAATGGCTTTAGTGGAGTTAGTGATTCATATAATCTGATATTAGTATTTATGGGTGGTCAAGAGTAGCCCAGAACATGAACCATTACAAAGAGATTATGAGATGACTCAATGGGGGTTTTATAGAGACAGGGGACCAATTCATCCCATGAAGTGGTTGGATGATAACGAGTATATCTTTGAGTTCACAAAGACCCTGGAGACCTAAAAAATTTAATTATCCATGTATGTTCTAGAAGGATTTGGGATGAAGTTGTGGGTGTTTATGGTAATCTTAGGGAGGAAAAGGTGTTGAGAATATGTTGATTTAGCAAATTCACTAATTTTTTATTGGTTTTGATGTTCACAATATCCCACAATTATTTTACTATTGATATTATTTTTATGTTAAATTGAAAAATTGATTATTCATTGAAATATTTATTCTAGACTTATAATCAAGACATTTATCCTTGAGGAACACTCATTGAATCATTTGGAATGTGTTTTAATATATTATGGAAACAATGTTCATAACCTATATTGGTATGAATAACATATGAAATGAACCCTATTATCAGAGGAAAACATAAGGAATGAACACTACATTCAGAATAGTGTGTAAGGAATGGACCCTATGCATGGATGGATGATTATGTTTGTAAAATGGGAAAGTATAGTTAAGAAACCCTAAATATGTATGGAACCCTACTTTTGAGGAAACAAATGTATCGTATATCAACACCACTTTTATGATCATACTTATGTTTTCAACCTTACATATTATGTATTTTTCAGCACATAAAGTAACCCTAAATTTAAATATTCAATATTGAAGAATTTAAATTTGAGATATTATCCATGATATATACAATGGTTTTGATGTTATTTAAATATTGTTTACAACTGATTTAAAGGATCATTTTTAATGAATTAAAGACTCGTATTCAATTCAATAAATTGTTACAATTCTTGGGGGATATTTCAACTCTCTTGAATATATTTTGAATTCAAATATTCAGGATTAATGTTTGTGATAATATTGGAGATATTTTTTACCAGAACCTTATCGACCAACCGTACAAATACTGAGGCCCTATTCGTAGATATATGAGTGTGAGAAAAATTTATAGAGAAGCGGTTTTTATACAGGAAATGTTATTTACATAAATAAATGCATATCATTGCTTTCATAGATACACTATTGAGATACACATGTTTTGATATATCTCCTCTTTATTTTTATTGATTCTACTATTATATCTATATATTCTAATTCACCCTATCATTGTATCTTAATTTACAAAAATATTGAAGCATCTTTCAGAGATACACTCTGGTGAACAATCTATTTAAACATATGATTGTTGTTTTCTCAATAATTGTTTAAATAAAGGCTAACTGAAGATGAAGATATATTTTCTATTATTTTATATTGATGATCTAAATACATATGTTACTTTATACTATAATTGTTATGTGATATATTCTTTTCATCAAAATCAATCTCGATTCATTTCACAGAGTTTCAACTACTCGGACTCTGTCCTTGTAGAGTGTTAGCTTCTGAGACTAAACTATTGATAATTAGTTTTTTTGTAAAAACTAGAAGGATATATTAATCCCTTTTATAAAAGTTCCAACTTCAGGTACTTAGTTTTGGATTTATAGGTATTTCTATTACAGGACCTAGTGAAAATCACCAAACATGTGGAGTTGAGCATTTTTGGATTGGACTAAGGGATCTTTAGGACCTAAACCACTATCCATCATTATGTTCATTTTATTTATTTATTTATAATTCTTTCTCATCATTGATAGAAAATGAAATTTTCACTTATAAACTAAAAAATGAGCTCATAATTGTTTAAAAGTATTGAGGTAAAAATTCACCCTCCCTTGTATCTATATCTCCATTATCACCATCCAATCCCAAATATTGGTATCAAATGTTGAGATCTTTTGGTATGTTTTCTAATTGAAATTTTTTATCAAAGATTGAAATTTAAGGAAGTGATATTTTTCTATTTTTTTGTTTCATCTATTCCAGATTGTGGTGGTTAATTTTTCTTCTGTATTCTATCTCTAACAATCTAAAGTAAAATATTATGACAATGAGATCTAGAAATTATAGATTTGAGAGAAGGTATTTCTATGATCCATGATCCAAACAATAATGGTGATAATTGTGGTTTATGGAAAATTCATATGATTATATACTTGAATAATATTGGAATAATGGTTTATCTGTCAGTAGTTAAACCTTGTGAAACCCCAAAGGAAGATCTGAAAAAATGGATAAATGATCAAGAAAAGGGATTTGATCTAAATTTAAAAGATACGAATGATATTCTGTGGGGATTTGGAGCTGATGAATTCAATCAGGTATCTCAATGTCCTAATAGATATGATATATTGAAGATTAATTCTATTACATATGGAATAACTAACAACACCAAACAAATAAAGCTCACTAATATGGAATTTTATTTGATACATTTAGAATATGTGAGGATCAAACCATCAACCTGATGAATAGAAAATTTAGAGAAATAATCAATGATATTAATTCTTTGAGAAATATTATTTCATCATTAGAATACGAGTTAAAAGTAATTAGAGTACTACCCTTGAAATGGATTGGAATATCCAGAGCTATATGCCAATATAAACCTATAAAAAAATTTAGCTATTAAAGAGTTTACTAGAACTATAATGATGTATGAAGCGGAGATTCAAGCTAAAGCTGAAAAACATTTGAAACTTGAAGAAGCTTCTCAAAAAATGATTATGAATGAATCATTTGATACAAAAAATCTAAACATGGATAAATATATATAACATATTTTTAATAAGTCTGACAAACTATAAAAGAAGAAGAATAAATGGAATAATGATAATAGATGTAGTAAATGCAAGGAAAAATGTCATTAAAAGTAACAATTTTTTTTACTAAAATCAAAAAGGAAAGCCAACTGAAAAAGAGAAGTTATTAAAAATACGAAGTATACCAATAGTAATACAACTAGACCATATAAATAATTTTCTACATATTCTTATTCTAAGCATAAAAAAATGATATGTCTAATGGCACATACAGATCATGTGGTACGATCTTCTGAAACTGATAACTCTAGATGATAAAAATTAACATATGATGAATTGAAAAAAAAAATTGTTTTATGTTACAAGAAAAATATTAATCGTTAAATGATGATCATAGATATATTAAGATATCTTTTGACTATGTTATTTTAGATAAATAATTTTTGTCAAAACTAATTTTAGATTCAAATTCTAATTCTTCAAAATCAAGAGTTCTACACAATATTAAAATTAGAGAAATATTGGCTGAGATTGATGATCTAAAACAACCCTCTAGTATGCTGATAAAAGGATAAAAATACTTAAAGTGAATCCTTGGTAAAAATAAAATACTATATTAATAATTTGGAATAAAAAGTAATGGGGAAAACCAAAAATATATAAAAGTTAATTTTTTCTAGTTTTAAATAAAAAAACCATTTGTACTTTAAAATGTATTTATTGTGGTATTAATGGTCATTATGGAAAATATTTTTTTTAGAAAAAATTAAATATTTTTTATTAAAAATTTACATTGTTCATAATAATTTCAAGATTTAAATAATAAAATTACTGCCAGAAATAAAGAAGTTTGGAACCCTATAAATTTAATTTCTAACACTAATAGACCCAAAAGTATATAGGTACCAAAATACCATTATATTTTATGTTTTTTAGGATTACATCACCAAGATAAATTTATAAATCTATAAGTGGTTGATCATTGGATATAAGTTAATGTATCTACAAAAGGAATGAACAACTCTAAAGTAGTTCACTGTCAAACAATCCTAAATACTAAAGCAACACACTTAAGAAGTATTCATTTGTAAATATTCATATACCTCTTAGAAATTAACTTATTTATAAAATAATGTTATCAAATATACTTCTATATAATGTTTTTAATGGATTATTTTTTTTAAAATATGTATATTTGATTTTCATAAAATTATTTATGAAAACTAGAATAATCTTCTTACATAATACGTAATGATTGATATGTATTTTTTTACTAATGAAAATGAAGCGTCGTCTGCAATATTAGATCCTAATGTTTCATCTTCTTTTATAAAATCTTTTAAATAATTAAATTTTATTCCTTAAAATATATTATTCAAATGTTTTTGAAAAACTAGAGGATATCAATATAATTCATTCAAAACCTTCAAGCTTAGAATCAAATCGTTATTACCCAAGGATAAAAGGTAATCATTCTAGTTTATCTATTTTGTTTGTTGAACATTAGCCTAAAAATTAGTTAATATGAAATAAGGATGTTTAATGTTATAAGGATAACTAATTATCCACTTCTCAAGTATCTTATGAAAATATTTTGATTAAAGGAAACACTCTGAATAAAGAAAAGAAAATCTACAAGCTGAGATGGAAGCCTTTACAAGGTCATATGATGATCTAGATAAATTTTATGTATCAAATGTTTATTTTGATTCATTACCAAAGGAGTATCCAAATATGAGAAATATATCAATCTCAAAAATAGTTTTTGAAACTTTAAAGGATAAATTCTACGCCAATGTGTAATTTTTTAGTAAAGAAGCTCTTATAAGGCTTGATCTTAAAAAGTTAAATCTATTTTTGGTGAATAGTTTTTGTCTTAATCATATCAAATAATCATATATATTGAATTAATAATATAAGGGCTATCAAGAGTCTTATATTCTCTAGAGGATAATGTTCTATGTTTATAAGTATTAGATAAACAATCCACATCTCTCTAAATCTTATTATTTTCTATTTTTAAAATTATTTTACACTTTCAAATATATATTAGTTCTCAAAATTATTTGCTAACAGTTGGTTTAAATTTATTTTTTAATCATCTTACTTTAATTTAAATATCAAATTATACTCATAAAAATTAATTGTTTTATTTTATGTAATAATTATTTAAAATTTTTAATATCCTTAATGATAAGATTTTAGTGGTGTTTTTAGCAAATAATCAATTTGTTATGCTTCTTTATTTCTAATCTATATCATGTTTTCAGGGGGAGTTTCATTTAAAATACTCTCTTATTTTTAATTCCACAAAATGGGTAGAGTTTGAAAAAGGATATTTTTATAATAATTTTAAAAATATAGGGAATTTTAAATTTCAGTTCTCTAAGTGATTTTATTTCTAAATAATGACCTTTATAATGTTTTTCGAAGAACGTTGTTTCTAAATAATAATGGCTATTTAGAGAGATTTTAAGAAATGTTTTTTTTAATTTTTACTTATATCATCTTAAATTTTGACAAGGATTTTGTGACATCCAAAAGGGAGGATATTGTTGAGCATGTGTTGATTCAACAATTTTAATAATTTTTTTTGGTTTTAAAAATCCAAAACCCCACACTTGTTTTACTATTGAGTTAATTTTTATGTTAATTTCTAGAATTTTTTTTATTTTTTTAAATATTTTTTTAAATTTATAATCAATATATTGATCCTCAATAAATATTCGTTGAAGCATTCAGAATATATTTTATTATATTTCTAAAACCCTATTCATACCTGAATTTGGCAAGCTTAGCATTAGGAATGGACATAATGTTCAAAATAGTGCATGACGAATAATCCTTACATTCAGAACAGTGTGTAAGAAATGAAAGCTATGTTTAGAAAGAAATTAAAAAATTTAAAAAATGGAATATATGGTTATGGAACCCCATATAATTAAGGAATTTATGTTTGAGGAAACAAATGTATGGTATATCAACCCTACTTTTATGATCAACCCTGCATTGTCAAACCTATGTTTGATGTTTTTTTATACTTAATGGAACCCTATAGCTGACTATTCAATATAAATGAATTTATATTCATAATATTATCCTTGATTTATGAAATGGTATTAATGGTAATTAAAACTCATTTATTCCTAATTCAAAGGCTAATTTTTATTGATTTAAATACTTTTATTAAATGGGGTAAATCAATACTGTTCTTATGGGAAGTTATGACACTCTTGAATATCTTTTGAATCTAAATAATCAAAATTAAAGTATGTGATATTATTGGAGATTTTTTTCACCTAAAGCTGCATGACAAAAAGTATAAATATCGATATACTTTTCATAGATATATGAAAGTGTGGAAAATATATAAAGAAGTGGTGATTATAGAGAAAACTTTATTTACATACATATCCTTGTGTCATTAATTTAATAGGTACACATTGTAGATATACATGTCTTAATGTATCATCTCATTTTTATTACAGTTGTGGCTGTTATTTTTGTCGCTGCTACTACACCTCATTGTTATATATTCATTTTCAAGAATGTTGAAGAATCTGTCAGAGATACGCTCTAGTGAGAAATACGTTTGAATATAAATGTAGAGATTTCATGATCATTGTTTAAATAAAGCCTATTGGAAGTTGAATATCTCTTTACTACTGTTCTATGTTGATTATTTGAATACATCTGTCAGTTGTTACTAAAACTATGAAGTGTAACCTATTGTTTTTTAAAAATCAATCTCTATAGATTTGGTAGAGTTTATACTAATCAAACTCAGTTTGGGTAGAGTGTTAGATTCTTGGACTAGGCTGTGGATACATAGTTTTTTCAAATACTTAAAGGATCTATGAAGCCTTATGGTGAAGGTGTCAACTACCTAGACTAATTAATGGATTTAACGATATTAGGATAAGAGGACCTAGTGAAAATCACAAAGCTCATGGAGTTTAGTGTTGGAGGAGTGGAATAGAGGATCTTTGTTCCTTGAACCACTATACATCATAGTGTTAATTTTCATTGTTTCATTCAGCTACTCACTAATATTTGTGAGAAAGGAATAGTTTAATACTAAACAAGAGAGTCATTCTGATTTTTTTCAAATTATTTATGTACACAGTTAACCACCCATCATATTTTTATATCTTCATCATCACGATCCTATCCCTACACAATGGTCTCATAAGGACAACATTTGAGGTTAATTTCAATCATTAGATCTACCCTATGACTTTGAGACTAGTTAAGAGCAATGATTTCAGGAAGTTGGAGAGAGTGGATCATTAGGTGATGGAGTATTCCACCCATTTTACCAAATTGATGAAAATCTATATGGATCACCTTGAGAATGATTAACTCAAGAACTAATTTTTTGTGATGGTATTAAGGCTAGAGATCATCACTTTACTCATTAGTCTATGTCTATGAACTTATTCAGGGATGATTAATATGGAATCTATGGAAGAGGTTAATCTGACCATTATCATTGTTCTCTGTGGAGCTCTTCAATTGGTAAGAAGCTATATTTACTTGTCAATAAATAATTAGAATTGGGATAATTCAAAAGCGGTAGTGGAAAAATTACCTGAAGTCATCGGGTAAAGATCCTATGGGTTGTTCAAGGTATAAGCTCATTGTTTATTATCAATATGAGAAATATGGACAAAACTAACCAAATTTCTAAGAGGATCTAAGTCTGTGCCACTAGTGTTGATGTTTGGGACATCTATAGTGGTTCTGTTAGTTGGATTCACTAAAGAGTGGTCTGGAATCCACTTTTTTGAAATTATATTACGTGTAGTTAGAGGATTATGAGGGTGGAAGATCTTGTATTTGTGGTAAGGGAGTTTTTGACAAAGGGGGAAGATGTAGGGAAGCCTATTGATATGGTGTCTCCATGCAACCAAGGTTATTATTGAGGACTCTGATTCTGATCTAGCTACCATGATATGTATGGTTATTATCACCACTACCATGTCAATGGTTTTATTTTAATCTAAAAACACTGGGTATAGAGAAGTAACATGGATTTATATTCCCTAAGTACTGTGTTATGGTAGCTAATATGAAGGATATCTAGGACTTCCTTGGTTTTGACCTATTCTTTTTAGACCTTATCATTATCATTAATTGGTTTATTATCCTCAAATAACTATTATAAATTTATCCTTTTAGGGTATAGTTATTTAATCATAACAGGATGACACATGTATTTAAAGGTTAATGGGATCCTTAATCAGAGAGGGTGGGTACAATTTCTTAAGAGTTGATGTTGATCTCATTCCAGATGTTATATTTGTTTCTCAATGCTTTCACGTCGCATCCTAAGGGTGAGATTCTAGTGTTCATTAAAGGGTACCCAAATGTATTTATAATGGAATTTTATGGGTATGAAACCTAGTTTGAGGTCATGTTTACTATCTATTTTCTCCCCAAGTCAAGACCTATCTCCTTGGCATCTTACCAGATAGCTCTAGTTGAGATAAAAGAGTTGAATGTTCCATTAGAGGATCTTGAAGGAAATTAATTTATCAATCCTAGTGTATCCCCATGGTCATATATAGTTTTATTTTGGAATAATGTAGATATAGGTTTTCAAAATTTCATATACTACCCTAATATTTTCTAGGTTATTGTGAAGGTTAAATACCAATTTCCTTTTATTTATGGTCTCTTTGATCATTTCATAGGGCCCTATTAGTTTTCATGTATCATCTTGAGATCTGGGTACCACTAGTTAATGGTCCAAGAAGAGGAAATTATAAATACCACCTATAGAAGCCAATATAGACATTTTTTGTATTTGTTTATTCTATTTTGGATTATCAATGATCCTGCAGTATTCGTAGTGTTAATGAATCATATTTTTATAAGCCTTTTAGACTCCCAAGTGTTCATATCCGTTAGTAAATTCTTCGTTTATTTTAAGATAAAAGAGGATCATGATGACTATTTGGATGTTATTTTGGGTTTTTTTAGAGTGCACCACCAAGATTATTTTTTTCCAGGTTACATGTTTAAATAATGGATGTGACCTTTTGGGAAATATAATTTACAATGTAGAAGTATCATTTGATCTAGAGAATGCTTGAGAAATCATATCATTGGAGAATCCCAAGAATTTCTTTGAGATCTATATCTCTTTGGAATTAGTAGGTTAATATAGATTTTTCATCTAGGACTTCCTTTTTTTATCTTCTCCCTTGATAGTTTATTTTCAAAAATGTTGTGATGTTTGATTGTGATGAAAAGTGGAAAAGTGATTTTTAGCAGCTACAGAACCATTTAACATTTGCACCAGTTCTATTTTTTCCCAATCCTAATAGATAGTATGTTCTATATTATGATGATTTTGGATTGGGTTTGGGATGTGTTCTGATGATGGATGACCATGTGGTGTCCAATTTCTTGAGGAGACTAAATGAAATTGAGGGGAATTATCCCACCAATGACTTAAAATAAGAAACCTTAATTCATGTGATCAATACTTGGAGACATTAATCCTTAGTGTAACATTCTATGGTGTATTAATATCATAATATCCTGATGTACAAATTAATAACCCAATATTATGGTATATATATATTTTTTTGATTTAATTTATTCCTTTTGATATTTTTCATTTTTAGTTAACACAAAAAATATTATATTTTATATTAAAGCACTATGTTTGGCTTACATTATACGAAAAAACAAGTTAATCATGCCCAAAATACTACAAAAATTTATCTTACTTTACATGGAATATTGAGGTTATCTTTCATTATACTGAACAATAAATTTCCTTGCTCTATTGTGTAACATGCAAGACCGAATAATGATAATGATATATTATTAAAATATTATTTAATATAACATAGCTATAAAACAAGTAGTTAAGAATAGGTTTAAGTAACTTATAAAAATATATGGTTTACACTAATATAAAATGAATTCAGGGGTTAAAAATGAATTATAAATTAATACGAAAACTAATATAATATAATGGAAAATATTATTATTTTTATGCTTATAATGTTGTTTTACCCTAATAAATTAAATTTGTTACAATTTTTGATTGATATTAATGTAATATATATATATATATATTATTTATTTAATCAAATATTTTTAACATTTATTGAAAATTTTTTATATGGTTAAGATAAAAATAAACCCAATATTATGCATAAAATACTATAGTTTTATTAAGGAATTTTAAGACCTTTGTAATGGAGAACCTATTTTAAATCCACATTTTTGAACTTTTATAGACATTATACGTCAAAATAAACAAAATACGTGAAATAGAAACATAAAAATTAAATTGGGAATAAATGTTTGATATTTGTCTATGAAGTTTCAACATTAAATGAATTGTGAAAAATTATTAAATTTAATTCAAAACTGCTTTTCATCTAATTTTTAAATAATGAGAAATTATATTCTTTTAATTTAAAAACACAGAAAACTTCTGAATGTTTTTACTTTAAAAACCAATATTATCGTCCCGTCTGTGGGATTAGATTTACATTAATTTTCTCCACACATATGATTATATTTTGGTAAAATCTAATACTTGTTTTAAATCATCATAGTTTATAATTTCTAATAAGATAAACATATTTTTTGAAAAAAATTTTTAGTGAAAGTAATTAAAATTATTTATAATTATTTATGTAAAATTAATCTTAACAAGGGAATAATCATTAATTTTAATGGATAAAAAGAACTATCCACTTGAAAAAAACAAATAAAATAACCATTAATTATACCTTAACCTTCAATTTTTGAGTTTATTTTGTTTTGGATGACTTTTAATTGTTAAAAATGCAGTTACACCAAACAAGTTTTCAAAAATACCAAGTGAGTTCTTTCCCTCCCGTATAAATGTCCATTATGTGTTCCCCTTACTCACACATCTCAATCCACTTCGGTTTAAGCCAAATCATCCCAATAAATGTTAAAACATGCCTCCATTCCATATTTAATTCTCCCTTTACGAAGAATGAAATCCATGGAAGCCCTTTCTTGAAAACCAAAAGTAGTTACTCAAAGAAGAGGTAATATCCTTATCAATATCCATTATTTTATTTTATTTATCCACTCCCTACACTATCCTTATTCTGTGAACATAAAAAAAAGTATCCTAAATATTATTAGATGTTTTTATATTGAGTTTCTTGCCTAAAAATAAACAAACCTCCATCTAATGTGTAACAACCATACAATTTATGTGTATAGAGAACTACTACCTCACAATACATGGATTGTTTGTTCATCCTTTACCACCTATATTGCTGGAAGTTATGAAGGAAAATATTTTTATATATAATATATATTATAATTACTATTAATTTAATATTATTTAATTATTTCACAACATATTTCTTTGAACATTCCATTTTCCTTAAATAAGATAATTTTGTTTGAGGAAGTGGGGACTACCACCCCCTCAAAGCGATGTGATTCGTTCACAAACTACAAAAAATGTATTATGGATGAATTTAATGAAATTATATGATATAAATGACATAATATTTAAAAATTATTTATATTATATAAATAAAACCATATATTTTATTTTCAATCTTTCTTTCCATAGAACAATAAAACAAAAACCATGTTCATACGTATGTACGACCTTTTATCACAAAGAACAATGTATTCCATTTCTTACATCTATATTTTATAGAAAATTATAACAAAAATATAATGAATATACAAGATATTTATCTCGTTTTTTATGTTATGTAAATAATTATATATGTATAAGGATCAAATTTATAAAAAATTTAGGCACAAGAAAAAACATAGCGAATATTATCAGAACATAACCTCAACCTAAAATTGTTAACAAGTGGGTAATATAACGTCATAATAAAAATATATATGGTATTAGAAAAAAGAATATTATTCTATAAAAGATGTATAATAATCCTAAAATAATTCTAGATGAAATCAAAATAGAACTCCCTCCTCCTAGATTGGTCTCCCCAGTTGCAAATAAACACCAAATGGAGGTAGGTTTTGAATTTTAGAATCTGGCCATGTTTTGTGATCATTGGAATATGGTAGGATGTGTTTTCAATAAATATTGACTGCTAAAAAAGTTATTCAATACAAAAACTAATAAACCATCTTGTAAAAAAGTATCATGGAAAAATAAGGCCATTTCCATGGACTAGGGAAGAAAATATGACATTTATACAATGAAGGGAATGAAATTTAATAATGTCATTGCTCCATAATCCTATTGGGAAGACATGGGTGAGGAAGAGGAAAACAGTCCAAAAATTTTGTGCTTAAAATCATCACACCTGCGGGTAATAATCAGTGCAACTCTTCAGAAGATTTCACTAATCAGCTCTTGACCCTGTTAGAAGATATTTTCTCTATATCTCTTACAATTCCAACTGATGAGTTTTTACTTGATCTCATATCCTTTAACATATATGCAGTGATAAAAATTGTAATTTACATAGTTATTCAATTGGATATTCAATATGATTATATTTAAGAGATGTGGAATGATGAGACACCTTTCAAATGTGAAGAAGGCACTTTAGTGGAGGACCATATCAAGAATGCTGGGAAAGAGGAAACCATTTCCCTAACAGAGGTGAAGAAAAATAAGTATTTAAATGGGTCAAAACCTAAAAAAATATCCAGAAAGGAAGGGACAAAAAGGGAATTGAAAATGAGGATGGGAATGGAAGGGAAGGTGGTATCACCCTAAAAGAAAAACTGTAATGCGAATACTCTTTTAGAAATTCAAGGGAATAGCCAACCCTGGCACATAATGTTTCATTAGTATCTTTACAGGTAGGTACAAACTTGATTATATTGGTCTTACTGATCCAATGACCAATTCTTCAAATCAAGGATATATTTTTACCCGGAGATGATACTTGATAATATGAATTATACAAAATATATGCATCTTGGAATGGATTTGGCTTGTCACCCAAAGTAGTGTTGAGAATCTAACCATTATTCATGAGGATGATCAGATGGTCCCCTATAGTTATCTTGATTCTGGTTGTAAAATATTCTATTAAATTTATTATTATTCTAATAGATATATGGAAAAGAGATATTTATGGAGGAATATAAGGTATTTCTCCACTGTAATCATTGAGTCATGGGGTATCATTTGAGACTTCAATTCAATTCTATATATAGATGGTAAACTTGGTCTAGCTGTTAACACCACATCAATATGAGAATTTAGAGCATGTTTTGAGGAGGAAAAGAAATCACATTTCAACCTTGTTGGAGTGAAATTAAATTGGTATAGGAGAAACATAAGTATAATGAGGGAGAGTTTAATTGATAGTGCCTTTGTTAATGATCCCTTTCTAGGGGTTTGGAGATCTATTTCATATATCACTCTAGAAAAACATATCTCTTACCACCATCATATCCTGGTTATCTTTCTGGGTAGTGGGGCAAGGAAAACTATCCCATTATGATTAAAAAATGCATGGGATACTCTCCCAGTGTGCTAAATAATTGTCTAGGAATTATTGGATTCAGATGAATTCAATATCAGCCCTTTGTCCTACATCTCCATGCTTAAAATACTCAAAACAATTAAATGAATGGAGTGAAGTGACGTTCTTCTCACTAGATGCTGAAATTTATTCCATGGAGTTTTCCCTTCCAAACCTCCAAGAATAAATTACTAAGAGTAATTTTTCTAGTGGAACTACCTAGGTATATGAGATTCCTTGAAAGCCCCAGAACCTTGTTATGTTCAGAGACAACATATAAAAGTACATCTTTAAAATCATGTAGCTCACTGAGGGTTATAAGAACTCCATGTTCTTAAATTCATTCCAAATAATTTAATGAGAAAATAGTAAACTCTCACCTATGAAATATGGAGATCAAATCTAGGAGGAAAGACATGAGTTATCCAATTACATTGCTTCCTTTTATATGAATCTATTTAATGGACCAAAAATAAATGCGGTTTTAATGTAGAATATAATCCCTAAAATGATATATGAGGAGGAAAAATATTTTCTCACCTCTACCCCTCTTGATATTGAAATATATGAAGAAATTTTTGGCCTAAAAAATAAGGTTCTCCAAGACTAGATGGGTTCATAAATCAATTCTTGAATTCAAAATGGGATGTCATACAAAATGATGTGAGCATGCTGGTCATAAATTTTTTCAAATGTAGTTCCTTATCCCAAGGTTTTAAGGATCAGTTTATTACCTAAATCCAAAAAGTTCAAAATACCATTGATATAAGTCAATTTATGTTATATTCCGTTATCAACACAATTCATAAAATTATTACAAAGATCCTCTCTAATAGGATTTCTTGGGTTTCAGATAGGATCATCACATGGATTCAATTTGATTTCTTGAAAAGAATGAGCATTCATGATAATCTAATCACTGCCTTAGAGAGTATCAGTCTACACATAAAACCTACCCAAGGAGGCAATATTGCCTTGAAACATGACATCAAGAAATATTTTTACATAATTCATTAGGGCTTCATATGAAATGGTCTTCACAGTTTTGGATTCGGCGTGAGGTTTATTATATAGATCAATTATCTACTTGAGTCTTACCATATATCCATTATCAATAATGGTTCATGAAGAGGTTTTTTAAATGATATAGAAGAGTGTGGTTGGGTGATCCACTTTAATTTATTATGTTTGCTATTGTAGAGGACTATCTTAGCAGGATTCCACTCCACATGATAGATAAGGGTGACTTGTCAACTATCAAAGCAGTTAGAGGTATCTCTACCCCTTCACACATCTTCTTTGCTGGTGATATAATCATTTTTACCTAAAGGGATAATAAAAAAATAAACCACCTAAAAATTTACCTTCTTCATTATGATAATTTTTTAGGCTAGGTAATTATTTGGAGTAATTTATTTTTTTATTTAGGAATGAATTTTTTTCCACAAGGAGGAAATATATTATTAATTATTTGTGTATAAGGGAAGGTTCTCTACACTTTATTTACCTTAGAGTTTAAATATTCTTGGTAAGGCCATGTAAATAATACTTTTCTAATATCCTAAGTCAAATTAGAAGAAATATAGCCTCGTTGAAGGGAAAATCACTATAAATGGTAGGATTGAGTTTCCTCATCAAACATGTGGTGGTCTCAAAGCTAGTTTATGCATTTATGGTGTACGTATAGACTATCCCATTTAGTAAAGATATAAACTCTATGATGAGGAACCTTTTCTAGAGTCAGAGCATCATGTAGAGAAAAATAATCACAACTTCTTGGAAATAATGTTGCATGCCTCGTCCCCAGAGAGGCCATGGCGTCAAGAATCAAGATTTCATTAATCTGACCTTATAAGACCTGTTCATGTGTCATTTAATCAATAAGAAAACCACATCCTTGTAATTATTTAAGACAATATTCCCCCTAATGTCATTAAAGGAATTAAATGATATTTGGAATCCTCTATCTGGCAAGGTTTAAAATCAGTATTCCATAAGATTTATAGATACTCGCACTGGATAGTAAGTATGAAATCCTCTCTCAGTTTCTAGTATGAAAACTATACTGGAGGCCCTATAATTGACCGAGTTAGCTCCTTGGATCCTGAAACTGACTACAAAATTTCAATTAAGGACAAACTAGACAACAATGACATTCTACATGACGATATTGAAGAAACTACTTCCTCCCATAAATTTATTAATTATGATGATTTGCTAATATTGGAGAAATCCTCAAATTTGATGCTTGAGTCAAAGATGATCTACCATAACCTATTACAAGGAGAGAGAAAATGGATATGTTTCGTACACAAAACATTGTTGTCTTACACTAGGTTCACCCTCCTCCGGATACTAACTCATAATAAAATACTTGTGGATGATTACTTCCAACACATTGAAATATCTTTGTGCTCCAAATGAATCCTATTTGATTAACACTAAGAGTATGTTAACCACCTATACTTGTGTATCAAAACATCCTCATCCCAATGTAATGTTGTCATCAATATTTTTGAGCTTCAACCTCCTCAAACAAAATCAATTCATCACTTTTTAGATGTTATTAGCGGCATAATATAATACAATCAACTCAACATGCTTCTAAGGATGTGTTGTAACAAATTTATTCACATAATAAGGAAGGGACACTACAAAATCATCCATAGAAATTTTCCCTTCAATACAAACCATGATGTTGAAGACACAACCATTGCTATTTAGAATGAAAATGTGTTTTATATTGAAATACTCAATAATTTAGTGGGAGATCTCATGGTGTTGATATGGATGGACCATGCTGGCAACTTCCCTTAGACTCATGGAACTATTGACATCTTCTAGACATCGCCATTTGTTAGATGGATTAAACACAATATGGATGGGGCCTCGAGTGGTAACCCGAAGCCATTAGAATTTGGTATCATCTTTAGATACTATAATATGGTTGTTTTTGAACTATTTTATGGTTCTTCTAGCCATGTTACTGCACTAGAATCAGAGATGTAGGGCCTCATCAGGGCAGTTGACATCACATGTCAATGAATTTGGAATAACATCTAGTTTGAGTGTGACCCCACCATTGTTGTTCATGTTGTTAGGATGGTAATGGAACATCTCTCATAGAAGATGATAGTGAAATAAGATAATTTTCATGAAAAACATTCCTCTTTGAACTATATTATCACAGACACATTCAATGAATCCAACTGTCTTGCTGATGGTCATGAAAACAAAGGGGTAAACAAAGAGGGGAGTTCCTGCTCTAAAACACTTTTTGGACATGCTTTCTAATTTTCTTCAGGGAAAATGTGAAATCCCTTCCTTATAAGTATTGTTATTTTCCTTTGTTTTAATATATGATCCTTTGTGCTAATGTTTCTTAAAATAACATGAATAGATTGAAGAGATATAGTAAGGGAATATTAACTCACTTTTTATTTTTGTGAGATACATGCTTTATTCACCATCCCTTCTTTTTCAGAAGTGTGTATACTACACATGAATGCAATATATGGTTATTATTCTTATTTTTATATATATTTACATATCCATTATTTGATCTTTCTTTCAGGGGTATTATTTTTCAAAAGTTACCTAATCTATATGATAGTTTTGTACAAATATTCCTTCTTGGATACTAATGTTTTGTTGGGAACCTAAATTATTTTTTTAAGGTGTATATACTTCTATTTGACATATTATATCATGAAACTCATTATTTTCATGATATTTTAAGATACATGTAATTTCATTTCTGAAATGGGGAGTTTGGTTCAGAGTTAACAAGAGGTAAGAGTTTATTGAAACAATATCATCACATTTCAAGATTGTTTATGATTATGATTCCTTTAATGAAATATTATGATCCATATATCAAGAAATCTATTTAATTTTATTCTCCGATATTTATTTTTAAAATATTCAAATACTGGAACCATTTTACTATCTTTGGTACATAATATAGTTAAGAAATTGTTTTTACAAATTTTTAAATTTACCTCTCTTCAGGTAGAAATCTATTTTCTTTAAAAACCATGTTTTGTAAAAATGTTTTCAAAATGTTTTCAAAATGTTTTAATGAATTATTTATAAGTATTAAATTTATTTTTAATGATTATTATTTTAAAATTATTTTCAATATTTCATTATAAATTTTCAATTTATTTTCAATTAACTGGTTTCAAAACATTTACAATACCTACTATAGGTTTTTGAAGTATTTTCAAAGAAAAGGTTTTCAAAAAAATTTCAAAATTTCATTATATTTTTTAATATAATTTTTAAATAAATTGGTTTATAATCATTTTGAGTATTTATTTATATGTTTTAAACGTTTTATCAAGGAAAAATATTTTCAAAACATTTTCATGCTTCTTTTATCTTTTTCAACGTAAATGGATTTCAAAAATGTTCTTGTGATAATTTTATATGGTTTCAAGAAAAATGGATTAAAAAAGTTTTTTAAGATTCTTTTATTTATTTTTAAGGAAAATGGTTTTCACAATATATTCAAACATATCTTATATTTTTTCAATGAAAAATGTTTTAAAAATGATTTCAATCCTTATTTATATTTTTTTATTTTAAATGAAAATGTTTTTCATAAATCAATTAGGTTTAAAAAATAATCCTTCATAGAGAAGAAATATTTTCCTCAAGAAATGTTTTTAAAATATATTTATAAATTATTTAGCATATAGGATGACATCCATTGGTGTTAATCCATAATTATGGTGGAAATGACCCAAATGATCCCTTAATATTACTTCTCACAATGGTTTTTATTTTAATGTTATAGTGTTTATGAAATCCATTTCTCTTTTATTGGTTACATGTTTATGAAACCTGTTTCATCTTGACGGGTTATGTGTCTACAGAACCAAATTATTTTCACAGGTTATGCATTGATGAAATGATTGTGAAATCTATATTTTTCCCATGGGTTATGATATGATTACATGTTTATGACACACATTTCATTTAATGGGTTATGATATGACTGTTTATGATTTTTTTGGACATGTATTATAACAACCCTTCTTTTTAATACACACATAGACATGATTTATTAAATGAAGTATTCAATTGATATAACATAGAATATTGAGCGGTCTTGTGTCTTTGGTGATTAATAACATTACATAATGACTTGAAACATGAAACAGAACATCTCTATTGAATGATTACTTTACTTTACCACTACATTCCCTCATACTCTGCATTACATGAGAAAACCTAAGGACATGCATAAAAAGGGTGAGCTATAAAGCCTGATAAGGGAATAAACATGGAATAACATGAGGAATACAATACATGTTAGAAAATAGGAATATGAATGTATCACAAGAGAAACATTTATATAAAGGCATGATAAGTCATGATAATCATAACATGGAGATGTGGCAACAACATTTAGCATGATATTAGCATGGTCCATGTCTCATTGCACACAGAGCATGAGTAAACCCTCATTGCACATGAAGAATGAGTAAACCCTCAATACAATTGAATTATCATGAGTCAACACTCATTTCACATGAGGTATCATGATACTATACTTTACCCAATGGATTGAAGAGCTATTAGGGTGCACCCTTCATAATCATTTCATTTCATCCAGAAGTGTGCTACATAGATTATAAAACATGGATCCATTAACATCATTATTTATTCTACTATTAAGGAATTTATTATAAAAACATGAATTTACTAATAAATATGTATATGTTAATAAAGGTGAATAACCTTTATAGAGACATGGATATGGTATTAACTTCATAATGATATTGTCTTGAAAAAATGCGGTACAATTTCAGCAACATAACGACGTGACATTAGAATTAAAAAAAATGGTTGATGAGAGAGAAATGGGTGTCTCATCATATGTACATTAAATATACAGTAAGGGGTTTATATATATACATTTCCCAACAAATGTAATTTAATTTATATATGCAATACAAAATAATTTCTTGAATTTAAATGAGGAGAGGGAAATTCATTATAGAATTTCAGAATGGTAACCGGTATACATGGGAGACATTAATGATAGAGAAAGGGGATATCTCATTATTAAAACATGAAGAGGGTGGTATGGGGGAGGTATAAAATCATACCCCAAAATTTATAATTGAAAATAAAATGGAATAACAATATAAGGAAACTTGGAAATAAATAAGGAATGTGAGAATCCATTACATGGAAGTGTGATCCCAATGGCTTGGGAGGGGATTGAGAAAGACTTCTTGGGATCCTGGGGCACCTAGGGGGGATTCAAGAGAGAGTAGGGAAGTTGTTAGATGAACTCAAAAGTATTTGAATGAAGTAGAATTGGGAGCTTGGGTGGGATTATATAGGAAATGAGAAGGAATTCTGTATTATTGTTTTTGGGCCACCACACATTAAACGTACAAAAATCACAAACCAACCCAAGTTTTATTCCCATGGTTTTTATCCAACAGGGAGTTGAAAACCATATTTTATAAGGCCAATGGATTAACATCTTAAATTAATATGGTTGTGTATGTGGAGGTGAGTCACACTCTCAAAGAAATCGATTTAAATAGCTCAAATGTTTTATAAGTTTTGAAGGGTCCACTAATGTTTTTTCAAATAAATAAAACAAACCTAAAATCATATCATTTTAATTTTAAAACATATGTTATCCGAAAATAATGTTTATATTATTTTATTACAACACTATTGGGTCATTATGATTTCATTAAATAAATTATATATTTAAACGGTATTTAATTTTTACCCAAAAATTCATCTATCTTAAAAAATTATGAAAAAATCACCATTGGATAATTTCAATGTCCTAATTCAGAAAATAATTTTAGTTTTATATAAATTAGTTTTGAAATATGTGAAAATTTACTTTTAAAATAAAAAACTAATATTTATTGAAAATTCTTGGGTTTTTGACAAAAATGACTTCAAAGCGTTAATAAAAATTACAATTGTATTCATAAAAATTATACAATAATTTAAAATTAATAAAATTAATTTAATAATAATAATATTTTATTAAAATATTATTTAATTCAAAAATCCATTAATTTATCAAAATATATTTCTTAGTTTAATATCAACTAAAAATACTATTTGTGATTTAAAAACTGTTTACAAAGTAACAATAATAAAATGAAAGCATATTCTATATTATATAAAAAATAATGTACATAATCATAATGCTAGGGTCTTGTTACATAACCCCTTTAAACACCTGCAAAAGACCTTAGGGTACGGTTCATGATGGTGACAAACTCTTTGGGTGGCTGGGATAACATTTCTCTAGTGATAATCTCTATCAACTTCCACTTCTCCAGTAGGCAGTTCCGCTTAATCTTAACGTATTCAAGCTCGGCTTGGGTTTGGTCAAGAGCGAAGAACAATGATGCTACCTCCTTTTCGAGCTCCAACAAATCAGCTTCGTGTGGGGAAAGTCTAATGGGTGAGGTCATTGATTCCATTATCTTAGTAAATTGGATTTGTTAATGCCCAATATTTTTACGAATATCGTGATCACTGTTCAACGACAATATTAGAAATGGTCACAATTATTAATAGTATTTTAAAATCCATAACATTAATCCAAATAAATGAATATTTTTTACAGAACTATAAGAAGACATTTAAATAGACCAAGAGGATTTTCATTAATGAATTTTGGGGTCATTACAATCTTCTCCCCTTAAGGAATTTTTCCATTGAAACTTCATTTTCCCACACAAAAATAGATGTGGGTAACTCTGCATCATCACTTCTTCCGATTCCCATGTCACTTTATCAAACATGTGGTTCTTCCATAACACCATGACAATGGGCATTGTCTGATTTTGCAGAACTTTTTTTCTAAAATATAAGATCTTCCCTAGTTTTCCCTTGTATGAAAGATCATCCTCTAGTTGTACTACCTCTAAAGGGAGTACATGTGAAGTGTCTGGTATTTACTTCCTTAAGAGGGATACTTGAAGGAAATCATGTAATTTGGACATGGTAGGTGGAAGTTCTAGTCAATAGGCCACAACCCCGACATGATCAAGAAACATAAAGGGGTCGATGTACCTAGGACTTAACATCCACTTTTTTCAAAACCTCATGACCTTCTTCGATGAATATATGCATAGAAATACTATGTCTCCAACATTGAACTCAATTTCTCATTGATGGTTATCCACATAATTCTTCTATCTACATTTGGTTCCTTGATATGTTGTTGAATGGTTTTCACCTCCTCTACCATTTATTCGACCATTTCAGGTCCAAGCAGCTTACGCTCACTGGCTTCATCCCAACACGCCTATGTTCTATAACTTTTCCCAAAAAGGGCTTCATATGGTGCCATTCCGATCCTCAAGAGGAAATTATTTTTGTAGGAGAATTCAACCTGTGGAAATGGTAGTCACACCCTCCTTTGAAGTCCATATAACATGTTCATAACATATATTCTATTGTCTGAATAGTTTGATCAGATTGGCCATCAATTTTAGGATGATAGGCCAAACAGATGTTTAGTTCAGTGCTTAGAGAATGATGGATACTTTCGCAGAATATAGAGGTGAATCTAAAATCATGATTGGATAGAATAGACAATGGTACTCCATGCAGCCTTACCACTTCTTCGATTTAGATCTGCGCATGTTAATCTATTGAGCAGTCATCTCGAATAAAAATAATGTGAACAATATTCGTAACATGATCCACAGTGACCCATAAAGAATTTTTTCTTTTGGGTGTCCTTGGAAGTCCAATAAAAAGTCTATGTTAATGTTCTCTCACTTCTATGATGGTATGGGTAGTGGTTTCATCATCCCCGTAGATGTTTTCTTCACATCATTTACATGATGACATACCAGGCACATTGATGTATATTAAAAAATCTCCCTTTTCATATTGTCCCACCAAAAGTTCTCTTGGAGATCTCGATACAAATTTGTGCTCCCCGAGTGAATAGAAAAGGTTGAGCTATGTGAGACATTCACAAGATCCTTATTTATCTCTATATCATATGTTATACATATTTGTGACCCAAATCTCACAATTTCATCCATGTATCCTTGAACCCCATGGGCTTCCAATTTCTGATAGCTTCCACCCATTTTAGAATTTCCATATCATTTCTTTAGGCATACTTTATTTTATCCATGAGGGATGGTTGAGAAATCATTTCATAAAGGATTGATTATTTTCCTCCTTTAAATATTCCAATGTCCATCCTCTACAAATATAAGAATATTGGATCCATCTGAATTCTCATCAGTGATAGAATCACCAGATCCTTTCTACTTAGCGCATTTGCCACCTTGTTCGCTTTCTCATGGTGGTAATGGATTGATCAGTTATAATATTTATTGAGTTCAATCTATCTTTTTTGGCACAATTAATATTTTCTGTGGGAATATATATTCCAGTCTCTTGTGATCAGCATATATCTCACACTTCTCCCCATAAAGATAATGCCACCAGATTTTCAACACAAAGATCACACCCACCAACACTAGATCATGCATGGGATAGTTTTTCTCATGGATTTTCATCAACCTTGATTCATAGGTTATCAATTTATCATTATGAATCAATACACAACCCATGCGCTTCTTTTAAGCATCACTAAATACCAATAAAAGTTCTCCACTCATGGGTAATTTGATCACATGAGAAGTGATAAGCCTCATTTTCAAGTCCTTGAAGCTCTCTTCTCATTCATCACTCCAAGAAAACTTTTCTCTCTTCTGAGTTATCTTGGTACGATCATTTGACAAGCATGAGAAATTTCTCACAAATCACTGATAATATCCAGCTAACCCCAAGAATCTGAAGATATCGATTACCGATGTTGGCCTCGTCCATCCCTCAATTGTATCTATCTTAGAGGGAACAATAGATATCCCATTTTTTGTGGTGATATGACCCAACAATGAGACCTTTTTCAACCAAAACTCACACTTTCCGTACTTTCCATAGATCTACTCCTTTAGAAAAGTATCCAGTACAGTTCTTAGATGCTTCTCATGATCCTCCTTGGTTTTTTAGTATATTAGAATATCATCTATAAATACTACCACAAATTTGTTGAGATAATCTCTAAAGGCTCTATTTATCAAGTCCATGAAGATTACATGATCATTAGTGAGTCGAAAAGGAATTACTATGAATTTATAGTGCCTATATCTTATAAGAAAATCAGTCTTGGGGATATCTTCCTTCTTTACCCTAACTTGATAATATCCCGACCACAAATATACCTTGGAGAAGTATTGTGTTCAATGGAGATGATTGAACAAGCCATAAATTCATGAGAGAGGATAGTTTTCTTTACCATGATTTTTAAACTCCCGATAATCGATGCCAAGGAAAATTGATCCATCCTTTATTATGATGAAGAGAACCGGTGCACCCCATTGTGAAGCACTTGGGTGTATAAACCCTTTATCCAGATTATTTTGTAGTAGTTTCTTAAACTCCTTAATCTCTACAACAAACATTATATATAGAGTATTGAATATTAAAAACATCCCAGGTATAAGATAAATTGATAATTGAACATCTCTTCTAGGAGGAAGACCATTAAATTCCTCAGGAAACACTTCAGCGAATTCTATGATAATAGGAATGTCTTCAAGGATGGTTGCCTCTTTAGACTCAATCATACGATCTAGATACACATGCTCATAGGTTAGTAATATCCACACTTGAGATGATAATGCTAAAGAAGATCCATCTCTCTCCTTTAACTTTTATAGAATCGGGGGTCAATTCTCAACATTGAGAGTGATTTCCCTCAAACGGAAATTTATTTTAGCTCTATATATTGAAAGCCAATCCATGTCGATAATAACATCAAATTTCACCAGAGGGAGTATGATGAGGTTCACCGGGAAGTTCAATCCATAAATCATGTCATTGGAGGAGTTATATTTATGTGATGCACTGATTTCCCCATTTTCTATACTCACTGACATATTAACTTACATAATTTGTGGTGGTGATGGGATTGTTCTTCTAAAAATTCGGTATATAAAAGAATGTGCTGAACCTGAATCAAAAAGTACATTCACTATTATTGAATGAATGACTTGAGTACCTATCACCACTTCATTGTCGGGGTTCACTTTGGTGGTAGTGATGGAAAAAGATCCCCCTTGCTGCCTTGGAGATTGTTTGTTTCCTCCAAAATCCCTTGGCTTAGGTCACTGATTTGAAAGGTTCCCTGGTTATTTTTAGTAGAATTATTGAACAATGCATTGAGGTTTTAATGAATCATTTTTCTTCTCTATTGCAGCCATGAGTTTTTCTTGATGGAAGTTAATATCTAGGTTCCCTTATCTTCCACAAATAATGCATTTCCTCGTCCCCTTCAGAAACTTTCCGAGGTTCTTCATTCCACACCTTTAGAAAGTGGGGTGTTGGATTTTCTTACCACCATTGGATATATCAATCGGACCATTAAAATTTAAGTCCTCCTTATGCTTCTTATCCACATGATACTCCTGATATTCGTCGATCTCCATTTTGACCTTGAGTTCATATCATACAATTTCTTCAATGTTTTCAAAGTCACTGATCACCAGGGCTTTCTGCAGGCAAGGTTTCAGCCCACCAAAGATGCAGTAAACCATAAATTCGGGGGGTAACAACAATGTCGGATGAAAAATGTGCAAGCCTTGTAATGTTTTCGTCACACACTCCAAAAGATTTTTTGTCTCTTTTGCTTTAGGGAAAGAAATTTCTTTTCCATTTTAAGCTGGAGTGAGCACCAAAAATAATCATCAAAAAACATTTTTTGGAAATCCTTTAATTCTAATGTTTTGATCTCCTCCGCAAGCATTGTATTTTTGATCAATTTCCACCATTGATCAGCCTCACCCTCCATAGGATAAGCATCCAGGAGAACCTTCTCTTGTTCATAACATTAAAGGATAGAGAAGATATTTTCAATGGAGTTGATCCATTTTTTGGCGATTGAGGGATCAAATGATCCATTAAATGTAGGAGGCATTTATCTCATAAATCTCTTGATAGAGACTCCTTTTCCCTTAGGGGGTTGAAGGTTCCTCTTGAACCATGTTTCTATTCACTTCTTGAGTAAAAGTGGAGAGTACCATGATAATGTTCGTGATTCCCTCTCCCATCATATTGGGGATCTCATTAGAATAGTCATCTTATTGATCATCACATCGATTGTTAGCCCGAGTCCTCCTATTACCGGCCATTGGATAGAATAAAAGGAAAGTTAGGGCTAATACATAAAGGGAAATACAAAGACCAAAATGAATGACTTATAAATAACTTTTATTTTCTTAACTTGTGAATCTAAAGGGCTCAATCTATGTTATCCATGATCTACTATCTAACATATATTCTTAGGGGAATTTTTAATACCCTTAATAATGGTTCATAGTAATCTTGTGAATTTACCAAAGCATATCCCCTAGGTGTGTCATAACCAAGAGTGTAGAAAGGCTCATTGTCATGTACCAGGATACCATGAGTGAATCCCGAAACACCTTGTCGGAGTTTTTCACTCCAAGCTACATATGTGCTAGAGCTGCCTATACCTTCTCATATCCAGACATGGATGTCTTTTCTTGATAAATTATTTACTCAATAATCACCAAAATATAGGTATGTTTTTACTATACTTAGTCTTATAACTATGTCTTTCACATGGGTTTTCTAATCCTAATCCCAAAAATAACTAAACCAATCCTTTGATACCAACTATGAAAACCCTTCTTTTTATTACACACTTATACATGATTTATTACATAACACCTTCACTTGATAGAACAAAGAAGATTGGGAGGTATAGTGTCTTTGGGGAATAGGAACATTTCATATTGACTTAAAACATCAATCACGGCATCTTTTTTGAAAACTTCATTTACATGAACACTACATTCCCTCATACTTATCATTTTATGGGATAACCTGAGAACATGCAGAAAAAAAGGGTGTGCTATAAATCCCAGTAAGGGAAAAAACATTGAATAACATGGGAAATAAAATACATATTAGACAATAGGAATATCAAATAATCCCTAGAGAAACATGAATATACAGGCATGATAAATCATGATAATCACAACATGAAGATATAGAATCAACATTTAACCTTATATTAGCATTAGGAAAGGCTCATTGCACATGGCGCATGAGTAAACCCTCATTTCACATGAATCATAAGTAAACATTCATTGAACTTGAATTATCATGATTCAAAACTCATTTCACATGAAGTATCATGAAACTATACTTTACTCAATGCATTGGAGTGCTATTAGGGATCACCCTTCATTATCATTTCATTTCAAGCATAAGTGTGCCACATAGATCATACAATATGGATTCATTAACATCATAAGTTTCTCCAAGATTATGGAATGTGTAAAAAATAAATGAATGTACCAATAAATATGTATATGTGCATAAATATGAATACCCATGATAGAGACATGGGTATGGTATTCACTACTCAATGATCTTGACTTGAAAAACGTGGAACAATTTCGGCAGCACAACAGTGTGACTTAAGAATTCCCAAAAATGGTTGATGAGAGTGAAATGAGTGTATCATAATATATAAATGAAATTTAATTTAAGAGTTCCTATAGATACATGTCCCAACCAATGTAATGGAATTTAGATACGTAATACAAAAAAAATTATTTGAATGTAAATGAGGAGTGAGAAATTCCTTACGGAATTTCGGCATGGAAATGAGTGTACATGAGAGGAATTAATGAGAGAAGAAGGGGATATATCATAATTCAAACAAAAATAGAGATGTATGGGGGTGGTTATAAATCATACCCCAACATTTATAATTGAATATAAAAGGGCATAATAGTATAAGGAATCTTAGACATAAATAAGGAAAGTGAGAATCCATTACATGGAAGTGTGATCCTAAAGGCTTGAGAGGGGATTAATAGAGACTTATTGGGAGATTTTGAAACCTTGGGGGATTATAGAGAGAGTAAGGTAGATTTTGGTTGAATTAAAAATGCTTTCAGTGAAAAGGAAGTGGGAGATTGGGTGGGTTTATATAGGAATTGAGAGGGAATGATTTATTATTTAGGTCTAGGACACCAAAAATTAAACTAATCAAATCCCCAAACCAACCCATGGTTTTTAGACATGATTTTTTCTAAATGGGAGAGGATGAAAATATTTTATAAGGCCAACTGCCAAACTTATGAAAATAATAGGGTTTCTTATGTACAGGTGAGTTTCACTCTCAAGGAAATGAATTTAAAAAGCTAAAATGTATTATACATCTTGGAGGGTCCACTAATTATTTGTAAAATAAATCAAGAAAACCTAAAATCACATAATATTAAAGGTAAAACATATTTTGTTCCAATAGATATTTTTTAGTATTTTATTACATCATTATTGGGTCATTATGATGTCATAAAACACATTAAATATTTGAATGGTATTAAATTTTTACCCAAAAATTTTACTCTCTCAGAAAATTATGAAAAATTAACCATTGAATAATTTCAACATTCGGATTCCAAAATTAATATTCTTTTTATCTAAACTATTTTCTAAATATGTGATTTTTTACTTTTATTATAAAAATCGATATTTATAAAAAAATTCTTGGGTTTTGAAAAAAACAACTTTCAAACTTTAATAAAAATTACAATTGTATTAATAAAAATTATATGATCATTTATAAATAATAAATTTAATTTAATAATAATATTATTTTTTTAATATTTTATTTAATTCAGGAATCCATTAATATATCATACTTGATTTCTTAGTTGGATATTAACTAAAAATTCAATTTGTGCTCTAAAACTATTTAAAAAGTAACAATAATAATATAAAAGTATATTATTTATTATATAAAAAATAATGAACATAATCATAATTATTGGGTCCTGTTACATAACCACTTAAAACAGCTGCATAAGACATTAGGGTAAGGTGCGCGTTTGTGACAGACTCTTGGGGGGGGGGGGCTCAGATAACATCGCTCAAGTGTTAATATCTATCAACTTCCACTCATCTCATAGGCGGTTCCTCTCAAGCTTAACATATTCAAGATCAGCATGGGCTTGGTCAAGAGAGAAGCCCAATGATTCCACCTCCTTTTTGAACTCCTAAAAATGGGCTTCGTGTGGGGAAGTCTACAGGATGAGGCAATTTCTTTCTTTTTCTCAGTAAATTGGATTTGGGAAAGCCCGATATTTATACTAATCACGTGATCACTATTAAATGACTATATTAGCAACAATGACAATTCTTAATGGTATTTTAGAATCCAAAACAGAAAACCAAATAAGTGCATACATTTTACATTACCATCAGAAGACATTTAAATAGACCAAAAAGAATTTTAATTAATGAAAACATGGGTCATTACATGCATGTACGATTTCATTATGAGTTTGGAGGGACCTATATCACCCTCCAATGAAATGGGTAATGATTTATATCACATGAGATAAAATATTATGGTCTGCTGAGAGAAATTTGACTACTAAGATGGCCATTGGAGTGAATCATTACTACCAATATGGTATGAGAAGTGAACCCATGCTACTAAGATGGACACGGGGGTGAACCATGACTACAATAATCATGTGGGGATTGAACCCATACTAAAATGATGGTCTTTATTTCAATGTCATACCTACTATGAAAATCATACTATATGGATATTTTTTCTATTATATCTTGTTTTATTCTTACGTTCTACTTTCATTTCATATGTTCATTATTTCCTTGTGATTCAGGTTTTATGAACTATCAATATTTATGATGTAATTCCTATTTACGATATTGAATATTTAGAGTAGGATATTTTATTTTCCTGATCATGTTCTCATACCATTATTCTCAGGTTTATGTTTATATATCTCCCTTTTTTACACTAACAGAGCATGTGATCTGACCCCCTTTTTATGTATCCTTTGTCCTAGATTATAGAGATATATATTATTTTTGATGTGTCTAGGAAGAGTGATAGTCAATAATTTCCTAGTGGGAGATAATATAGCTCAGTAATATACCAGTGTTTATGATTCCAGGTTTCGAGAAGCACTTGACTAATACATTCATTGAGAGACTATTTTTATAATGTTTAAAGTATTGTGAGAAATTTATGTAATGTAACTATATGAAAACTGAGGTTTTATTTAGTTAGTATCAAAGAAAAGTATTAGTAAACATTTTTAAGGTAGGATAAGAAATATTTAATGATATTCCTAGTTATATTTATATGGATATTTATAGGTATGTCTGTAATGATACATATAAGGACAAGTTAATGTAAATGAAGATGTCTTGGAATTTTGGTAAATGATAGAGTGGATGGATTCCTATCAATAAATCTATTTTTGGATACTGCAAGTGTATGTAAATTTTTTATAGATTTACATAGGATTAACAACTCCAAGGAGGTGTTTTGGGATTGACTACGTGAATATCGGTACACAACAATGAGCCTTATTGTGCACCTAGTTTGACACTCCAAGGGGATATTAATTGGGAATTCAAATGCTATTCAAGAAGAATCATAAGTTATTTAGTTAGAAGTTAACTGTGAATAACCTAGGAAAAACATGAGGTTTCATAGTTTATAAGAATTTTCATAATTTATACATCCTATTAGTAATTATTTTTCAGGAATATTTGGTTTTACGCTTTGATAAGTGTTTCTCACACTATCTTTTTTGTCTTTAGTAAATGGAGGGAACTAGAAGGAATATTATTAATATCGAATGTGATGGAAAATTTTCTAATGAGAAGTCAAATGTGATGATCACTGGAGTAAAGGATGTTTTGATCATGCCTAGCCAGTTTTAATGAAACATGATTAACAAAATGTACTTTAACAAACTATTGGACTCACCAATGAAGAGATGAAAGGATTTCAATGAGATTTAAGGTAATAAAGACCCTGGAAGATAGAATATTTGGTTTCCTTTATGTAAAGAATTTGGATATAATCACCTAATTGAATATCTTAGAGGAATAAGAAGGTGTTTTAACTATGGAAACGAAGGAAAAAAAGAAAGTGAAAATAAAGGAAAAATTGAATAGTTCAATTAATTAAGTTTATAAGAATATTTTACTCTCAAATAAATCATATAATGTTAATTTTTTTAATTGTGTAATGAAAGTTAATCATGGAAATAAATTTCCCAAGAGGAATGATCCCAATGAAAATAAATAAGGTGGGGGGAGTAATGGTTATATTTATGATGTTGATGAGACTACATATGAAAGGTAAAAATTAATAGGAGTAGGTAACCTTATTATGGATTAGTGATAAACTTCATCAATCAATGTTTTTATGTATTTGGATTCAAGAATATTGTTATATGAATCGTGAAATATACATGTATTTTCTTATTTTGGTTTTTCATTAGGTTTTTACAAGTTTTTGTTGAATGTTTCTAATGGAATGAAAATTTGATTTAATGAAAAGGTTATGTTTTGAATAAGGTATCATAACCCTTAATTTGTTCAATATATAGAAAAAATTGTTTTTTTGGTTGGATAAAGAGATAATGTTTTGGATAAAGTAAATTGAATAGTATCAATGATCCCAGAAGTAATTATGGATTTGTTGAAAAGGTTGTCTACTTAATCCTGGATGATGTCTAAAACTTATCATATTTAAGGAATATATTATTTATTATACAGAATAAGGAATCATACATGTTTTTCAAAAGGGTTTATGATAATTTAGTTTATTACTATGTTTCAAGATAATATATTATCACATGTTTGGAACATGAAAATGAAGAACTACTTTGTGATATTTTGGGAATCATTAATAATTTGATTTTGTGAATTTATTTATGATGTTTTTCATTCTATTCTTTTATAAGGGTTATAAAGATTACAATTCATGAAATTTTTAAGTTAAAATTTGGAGGAAGTATTTATGTATTGAAATTGTATTCAAAATATTGGATAACACTCTATTTAGGGGTTAAACATATAAAAAGGATATCCATCATATTTATTTTGGATAATATATTGGTGAATTTTTAGAAAAGGACATTATGTATGTTGGGTGACATCTAATCAAGTCTGAAAAGGCCACAAATCATGAACCCATGACCGAAGGATGATAAAAGTTTCATACCTACCACTTGCCTACGTGATGTCCTAGTTAATGTATAATAATTTTTGATGAATAAATATTTATGAGGAATAAGTAGTGATACTTTTTATGAGTAGATATTGATGTATTATCCATATATATTTTGAAGGATTGTTAGAGAACAATTGTCATACTTTTGTTTCATTTAGGGGACTTAATATCCACTAAAATTGTGTTTTAGTTCTTCGAGAATCGATGATAATTTCTAGAAATCTATTTCTAAATTCAATTGATGAATTAGAAATAGATAAAATATAAACCAAATAATGAAATTTTGTTTATAAAAATATATAAAGTAAGTATATTTTCTTATATTCTTGGTTAATAAAATAAATAGTCAATGATTGGATGATGAAAACAATATATGAGGTCCTAACATAATAATTTTTGTTGAACCAATGTGTTGGACCCTCCATGATATTGTAGTTTTCGTAATCAAAAATTATTTCAATATATAGATTCAATTCTTTGAAGAAATTTTAATATCTCTACGTGAATCAATTTTGTCATACAACAACATATAATATAATAAGTCAAGCTTATAAGTCAGGAATAAATATGTTTACAAGTGCATTTTTATATATAAATTGATTAATATTTCATCTTGTAATAGTATATGCAAGACAAACTCTTCAAAATCATTTTTGGATTCCCTGAGACCGAAGTATGACAAACCAAAGATTGAAAAACTGAAGTGGACACATCAAAACCAAAGTCGACACACCAAAACTGAAGTCGACACACCGAAACAAAAGTTGCCATAGATAAATACGACACACCAAAATATGACACACCGAAGTATGATAGACCAATGTTCGACAGACCAAAGTTGACACACCGAAGTACGACAGACCGAAGTTCGACAGACCAAAGTTGACACACCAAAGTACAAAAGACCGAAGTTGACACACCGAAGTACGACAGACCAAAGTATGACAGAGCGAAGTCGACACACTGAAGATGACACACCGAAGATGACAGACCGATGTTATCAAACAAAAACCGACAGACAGAGATGACTCACCGATTGATATAAATAACTATTTCCATTTTATTTATTCAACATTACTTCTAACCGTCATATATAGACAAATTAATGTTTATGAAATTATTTAATGTTGTCTGTAGGAGTATCCATAGACATGTATGAGGTACATGCACTTGTGAAGATTGTCATTGCTAGAAGATTAGGGAGTATAAAAGGAACTCATCTTTTATGATTAAATATACAGAAATAGCAGTACATGCTGAGACAGAGACTGTGCGAATACGAAATGAGAAGAACTAAGCACATGAGATTACAAGAATACTTTAACAAGATACCTTATCCAAAAAAGGTCTTTAGTTTAAATTGAGACATTAAAGAGCTGAACCTTTTCACTACCTAATTCTAGATCACAGAAAATTTAAAACTCTATTCTAAAGAAAACTTTGAGAAGAAGACTCAAATATCATATTCTCAACATTCATTGAGTCTAGAGCCTTACTTCACAACACAAATATATTTCTTAACTCTATTCTCATCCTTAACTTTGTTGTGTTTAATACTTTCTATTTGAGCAGTGTGTATATTTATTTTTATAACACACACTGTCTCCAACAAATATCTAGAGGATATCAAACTACCCTCATACTCAATCACTTATTACATATTGTTTCATATGAATAACTGTGGTATAGGTCATGTACGACCTGGACATTCGAGTGTGCTATTGTAATACCTGATCTAGTGTGTGGATAAAAAGTTTAGTTATATAAACTAGTTGGTGGAAGGTGATCACCAAGTGGAGAGGATTAATTCCTTTATTAAGACTGAACCTATTGATTATATTGCTGTACTAATCTTCAATTACTCTGTTTTTTTATCTATTACTTATATTTACTAAAACATAAAACCATTTTTGATTACACTTTGATAGTTAGTATTGGTTAGTGTGTGAAATTTTTTAATTCAGTAGACCAGTTTCAAAAGTTAAATTGGTGTTCTACACTGATTCATATGAGGATTAATCGCCTTTTGAGAAACCTGTTGACCAGTTGAACATTTACATTTCTACTGCCTTAATTAATTGGGTTGTTTTTAAAATTGGGGGTTTTCTTAACCATAATGTTTTGAACAAAAATTTTAATTGGAACTCAATTCACCCCCTCTTGAGAATCCACTCCGACCAACATTTTCTAATAGAGGATTTATTTATTTTGAAGTTTTTCAATTTATTTCCAACTGTGATTTTAGTTGTATCTTAAATATCTTAAAATTTCTGCCATATCTAAATTTTATGTTATTAAATTATAAGTAACTATGGAAACTAGATTCGAGGGTTCTGAAACTAAAATACCATCTTTCTTTAATGGTAATAACTATGCTCAGTGTAAATTAAAAATGAAAATGTATATAGAGAGTATGGGACCTGATATCTGGGATACAATTGAATAGAACCATGTATTTCCGGCAAACAGCAAGGGACACATGGTCTCAGTTGACTAAATCTACATATAATAATTACTATAAATCAATGAATTCATTGTTCTATTCTCTATGTGATAATGAATTCAATTGAATATCTTCTTGTAAAAATGATTATGAAATTTGGGATACTATAGTTGTATCTCATGAGGGAACAACTAACGTTATAGAAATGAGACTAAATACATACACTATTAAACATGATAATATTAAAATGAAGCCTGATGAACCTATATCTGAAATGTATCTCAGGTTCAATGAAATAGTGAACACTATAAGTCTTCTTAGAAATCTAGTGGATAGCAGGGACAAAAACATGAGACTACATTGATGCCTACCTGACAGATGGAGGGGAACTTCTATTTCCATCCAAGATTCCTGTGACATAAGCAAGCTACCAGTAAAAGAACTAATAGGAAATATTATGATGAATGAGGAAAAACATAAGGTGAATCAAGAAGTAGATGAGGAACCAAGGAAAAAATCAGTAGCATTCAAGACTACTACATCAAAGGGAAAAAACAATGAAAAAGTTCAAGTTCCTACAGACAGCTTCACTAGTGAAGAGTAAGATTCATATAGGGATGAGGAGATAACTCATCTTGCTAAGATATTCAAAAATATCTACCGAAAGAAGATTTTCTTTAGGAATCCAAACTACAAGGGAATGTATAATAGAAAATGACAATGGAAGAAAGACAAAAAATTTAATGACAACTCAAATGAAATAATCTGCTATGAGTGAAAACGAAAAGCTCATGTGAAGGTTGACTGTCCCAAGCTAAAATTCATGAAGAAATAAGAAGACAAGGGAAAATGCTATAAAAAGGCTATGAAATCTACCTAAATATCTTCATAAGATAGATCCAGTGGATTTGATGCTTCTAATAGTGAACAAAACAATCATTCTAACTTATGTTTCATGATAGAAACATATAAGGTAACACTTAACTATCCTATACATAATGGATATTATTCTGGGAATAAGAGTGAATCACATAATAATGAAGATATGTCTAAGGATGAACTATTTGAATGTTGTGAAATGCTTGAGGATACCTTTAATGAGATCAATGGAAAATATAAATCATTAAAGAGATAAAATGCTTTAAATGCAAATTATAAGTCAAGTCTCGATATTGAGAAAGAAAAATGTGCTCACCTGTTAAAAGAAAATACCAAACTCAAATTTTCAAATGAATAATTAAATAAAGATCGTGGACATTTTACTACTGGTAATGATACCCAAGCTCAGTTTCCCGGATAACAGATTTCCCCAAAATATAAATCTAGTCTAGGATATCAGCATGGATAGAGAAGGATTATTAAGACTAAATTTATTCAAAAATCTAGACAAATCGCAGATAGTTCAAGTTATGGACCATTTATTGAAAAAAAATTCTCAAAAGGATGGAAAAAAGTGTTTATGTCTCCAAATATATCTTCTGATTATAGGAAATCTGTGAGACAAGTATGGGTTCCCAAATTTTAACTTTCTAACCTCTCAATACCCATGATAATATGGGTACCAAATTTACACCTTGTCTAATCTATTTTGTAGGGATTTTGCCTAAATAGTTCTTGTATGACTCTGTGGTACTTGGAATGTGGATTTTCAAGACATATAAAATGATACTACTCATGCTTCAAGAGCATAATAAAGGTTGATGGTGGACACATAACTTTTGGTGATAATGCAAAGGAAAAAATCTTCATCATAGGCTATATCGGTAACCCTAATACAGTATTAATTTCCATATTACATTTTGTTGATGGATTAAAGTACTATTTACATATCATCTCTCAGTTTTGTGATGACGGTTTCAATGATAAATTTGAAAATGATGCATGTAATGTTTTTAATTGAAAAAATGATTTAATATTTAGTGCTCTCAGAAATGAGAATGTGTCTATTGTTAAATTAAATTATTTTGCTAAGAAAAATGTTTCTTTCTTAAATGATTTTCAAATGGAATCCTGGTTCTGGAACAAATGATTAGGACACTACAATGTGCACTCTCTTAGGAAACTGACTCGGAAAGGTTTAGTTAGAAACATACCAAAACTGGAATTCCCACTTGACAAAGTATGCAGTCCCTATCAAAAGGTAAGGTAACACAAAGTTTCTTTCAAACCAATGAAAGAAGTTTTTTACTTCTAAACCACTTTAGATGGATCAAATGGATTTTTTTGGACCATCAAGAGTTTCAAGTATAAATGGGAAGCACTATGTTTATGTACTTATAGATGATTTTTCTAGGTACACTTGGGTATAGTTTCTAGTTAACAAAAGTGAATCTAGTTCTTATTTTATCAAATACTCTAAGTCTGTAGAAAATCATAGTGGACATAGAATTAAGACCTTAAGAAGTGATCATGGTCGTGAGTTTGGGAATCATGAGTTTGAATCCTCTTGCTCGCACAATGGCAATAGTCACAATTTCCTTGCTCCTAGAACACCTCAACAAAATGGAGCCATGGAAAGAAGAAATAGGACCCTTCAAGAAATATCTAAGACTATTCCTAGTGAATATAATTTACCTATTTATTTTTGGGCTAAAGCTATAAATAGAGCTTGTTATACCATTAATAGAGTTTTGATTAGACCTTTTCTTATGAAAAACCCTTATGAACTTTTGAAGAAAATGAGTTCTAAGGTTAACTAATTTAGAGTTTTTGGTTTCAAAGTCATTATCCTTAATAATACGGAAAATATTGACTATTTTTCCTCCAAGAGTGATGAATGAATTTTCCTAGGTTACTCAATCTCAAGTAAAGCCTATAGAGTATTCCATAAGAAAACCAAATATATAGATGAGTCAGTTCTTGTCAAATTTTATGAGACTGATCCACCTGAACCCAAAACCCCTCTTGAATATCTTGATAAAGATATTTCAATTATGAACCTTTATGATAATTATAGGGAATCTCCTATAAAAGTAACGAATTCTGGGAATCTTTCAGAAACTGCACTTGTTGAGTCTAAACAAATAGAGAATCATGATGAGTCTAGTTCAACTCTTTCTAGAGGTATTAGAACTCTCAAAAATAATCTTTTAGATGTTGTAGTAGGTCATTTAAATCGAGGGACACAAACAAGATATTCTCTTAGAAACTAGGATGAACATCAAGATTTTCTTTCAAATCATGAACCAAAAAATATTAATGATGCTATCAGTGATGAATTTTGGGTGATGGATTTACAAAATAATTAAATCAATTTGAAAGAAAAAAAGTCTGGGAACTAGTTGAAAGACCTAAGGACACCATGACCATAGGCACAAAATGGGTTTTTAGGAACAAAGCTGATGAGTCTGGTAATATAGCTAGAAACAGGGCTAGATTGGTTTCACAAGGTAAAAGTCAAGAGAAAGAGGAGACCTTTGCACCTGTAGCTAGGTTAGAGTCCATTAGGATACTACATACATATATAGCTCATCTAAACATCAAAATTTATCAAATGGATTCCAAAATAACTTATCTAGAAGGGTATATAGTTGAGGATGTGTTTGTTGAACAACCCCTTGGCTTTAAAAATCCCCATTTTTCAAATCATGTGTTCAAACTATCTAAGGCTTGATATGGTCTAAAGAAATCTCCAAGAGCATGGTATGATAGACTTAGTTTCTTTCTTATATCAAAAGGTTTTACTAAAGGAATAGAAGATCCAAATTTGTTTATTAAAAGGATTTCCAAAGATGTTTTGATAGTACAAATTTATGTAGATGATATAATATTTGGATCTTCTAAATATTATTTATGTACCAATTTTTCAAAAATAATGCAAAATGAATTTAAAATGAGTTTAATGGGAGACCTTAATTTTTTCATGGGATTTCATATTTTTCAAAATAAATATGGTATTATATTTAAATCAAAGTAAATATACTAAAGATATTATAATCTATTTTGGTTTGGATGGTAGTAAAGGTAGTGATACCCCTATGAGTACCACTTGTATGTTGGATATTGATGAAGCTGGAGAATCAATGGATCAAACAAACTACAGAGGTATGATAAGAAGTCTGCTCTACCTTAGTGCTAAGAGAATTGATATTATGTTCAGTGTATCCATGTGTTCTCTTTATCAAGCTAATTACAAAGAATCTCATTTAAATTCTGTTAAAATGATTTTTAAATATCTCAAATATACTCCCAACTTAGGAATTTTTTATCCAAGAGGATAACAATTTGATTTAATAAGTTATACAGACGCTGACTTTAATTGTTGTAAACTAGATAGAAAAAGCACATCTAGGACATGTCACATGTTAGGCAAGTCACTAGAATCATGGTGCAGTAAAAAAAGAATTCTATTGTATTATCTACTACCGAATCAGAAAACATTGCTGCTGGTAGTTGTTGTGCAAAACATTTTGTGGATTAAACACACTTTACTTGACTATAGATATCAATTAAAACATGTATCCATTAACTATGAAAACAGTAGTCCTATTAACATCTCTAGGAAACCAATATCTAATTCTAGAAAAAAGAATATTGATGTAAGAAATCAATTTTTGAGAGATAATTATCAAAAAGGATATATAACTCATGAGTTTATTGGGACTGAAAATCAGTTTGGTGAAATATTCACTAAACCCTTAAATTCTGAAAGAATGAATTACATCTTACATGAACTAGGAATTATAAATCACTAGGCAATATTTATGAAACCAATAATTATGAAATCAATATTTATGAAACATATCTTTATCAAACCGATCTTTATAAAACTGATCGTTATAAAAGAGATCTTTATAAAAGCGATCTTTATAAAACTGATTTTTATAAAACCGGTCTTCATAAAACCGATATTTATAAAACCGATATTTATGAAACCGATATTTATGAAACCGATCATTATGAAACCAATATTTATGAAACTGATCTGTATGAATCCAATCTTTATGAAACCGATATTTATGGAACTGATCTTTATAAAACTGATTTTTGTTAAACCAATTTTTGTGAAACCGATATTCTTAAAACTGATTCTTTGACACTGATATATTTAAGGACTGTTTTGTAAATTCCTTCTACTTTATGTGAAACGATGCTGTTTTATCTCTTTCAACTTTCTGCATTTAAATTTTATGTTTTCAGATTTACAATCCCTAAATGATATATTAAATCCAATCTATCTCGACCTTTCACCTTCTCCATAGCTGTAAAGCCTTCTAAATTTAGTCACTCTCTCTCTCGACTCTTGACCTCTCAACACAGTTAAAATCTGAAGCGTCATCATTGAATGTACTAAGAGTGCAATGGAAGAACCTCACAAATCTTTTTCTGCCTAGCCTTAGAAGGGTGAAACCAGTGGTACTGTGAATCCAATCTTAGAAAGCTGAGTAGTTACAGCTGAAAAGGAAGTGTCTGCTGAGTGGCTTCTATCAAGAAAATATTTTCTACTAAAGGTACTAGAATCTCAAGGGTGGCTCAGTTGGTTTACCAAAAATGAAAGACCATATTATTCATTGTTAGTTCATGAGTTTTTCCATCATCTGAGTATATAACTAGATGAATCCCTGACAACAAAGATAAGATATATAGTAAATGGAAAAGAAGTGGTATTCTCTTCGAAGGAATGGGCTGAATGCTTAGAGGTACCTCATTAAGGTGTCTATACTGACTATCCGGGTAAAATTACACCATCAATTTTTTTTTTCATATGTAGATGCTCTGAAGAAGCTGATTGGAAATTAAGAATCTAGAAGGACTGTTGTAGATTAATTTGAAGGGGAAGTGAGACTGCTTTTACGTTCATACAACATCAAATCTTCCCAAGGAAGGAAGATTTATCTTCTATGAAATATCAGGATGTCTTCTTGATATTTTTGGTGAAGCATTGAATAAAGGTGAATCTATGTAGATATCTCATGGTACATATTTCTGATTTTATTAGGCCATCTAAGAAGGACACCTGCTTATACTATTTGAGAATTATTTCTGCCATGTTGAAAAAATTAGACTGTGTAGAAGATGGAGATGAAATGATAATTACCTGTAGTGGTTTTTAACTTCATAAAGACATTTGAAAAAGGGTGAAAATATTATATAACCCATGGAAGAGATGTTGGGTTGGATATGAGGAAATTTTTTATGAGTATTTCAATACGGTTTAACATCCCTCTAAACCAATGGACTATGTTGATCCAGGTCTTAAACCAAGAGAAGTTCTTGTCTATTCTGATGAGGAAGATGAGGATGAAATGCCTATGGAATAAGTATCTCCTTTTGATGATAGGAGTGATCCTAATATTGATAAAAGTCCCATGAATATAAATTATGGACCTACTAGTCCACTTATGGAATTTCCATCAAGAGAAACTTTTCTAGGTGATGAAGAAGAAGAAGAAACCGAAGTTACTGGGGTTGAAGGTTATGTTAGCAAATAAGATGAATAATATGATGATGATGATGATAATAATAATAATAATGATGATGATTATAGTGATAATGGTGATGATGGAGGACGTGTTGATCATGTGAGTGACTCTCTAAACGTGGTACAACAAGTGGTTGACAGATCCAGTGAGGAATCTGTTCATGGAGCTGGTGATGGAATTGAACCTGCTGATCAATAGGATGACGATCATAGAGATTCTAGATATGAGGATAGATGCCTCCATACCAATGCTAAAATCCAAGAGACCATTCAGGAATTGAATGATATTATGGCTGCTGTCTAGGAAGAATAAGATGTAGTTCCACTGCCTCAAATTGAGGATGTACCTGGTGAAGTTGAAATAACTGGAGCTTAGGTAGAACCTGAAGATCAGTTGGTTCCTGTCCCCAGACAAGGTGTTATGGATAGAGAAAAGGATGAGGAAATTGATGATATTGATCTTATTCTAGAGCCTCAGAAAATAAGGGTACAAATGGATACCATTGAGCCAAGAGATTGGACCTATACAAGAGACTGGAATAGTAATCTAGGGTATATTCTTTTCAGTTTAGAATATGACTCAGATGAGGAAAGGGTACCTCCTCCTCCTATTCCTCAATTCCATGCTGATCTCGAACCTGTTGTATCTATTCCTATATCTGAACCACCACCTCCACAACCTATTGCTTAGTTAGTACCTAATGACTATGTCACCAAGTCTGATTTGGAAAAGTTTAAGAATGAGATATGTGGGTCTGTGATTGCTTCAGTGGGATCCAGAAATGAATCCTTCACTTCAATAAGTATCTTAGATGCTGATGCAACAAAGATTTCATGAATTATTATTCATAAGATTCAATCGAATCTTAGTACTAAAACAGAAACCATTTTTAGACACAATTCTTTGTTGAGAGAGGAAGTGAGATAGATTAGAATTGAGATGAATTCCTTATCCTCTGACTTCAAGACCTCCTTTAGTGATATTCTGGAAGTTTTTAGGAACTTGGTAACTCATCTACACAGTGTATATTTGAAGAAGTTGAAAGAAGAACATGGAATAATGTTGACATGCCCATCAAGTTTGAGGATTGGAAGAATTATTGCTACTAATATTGAGTCTCTCAAGGATGTGATGTGAGAAAGGATTCAATAACTCTAGATTGTTTTAGATGAGTAAAATATAGAAAAAGTACATCGGAATATAGATCTTCTGTATAATATTGTCAGATAGTGAACCAATGAATCCTCTATAGCTCAGAAACAAATTAGGGAACAATTGGATAAGTAATTCACTAAGATATATACAAAACATGACCTCATCAACAATTTCAAGTTTCTAGAAGAAAATCTTCGAATTCCACCAGTCACAAAAGCATTAAAAAGGCAAGTTCTCTAATTGAATGAGTTTACACCTTTAATGAGTAAATTTATGGAGAATAAGGATGACTTGGAGAAGGCAATGCAATATCGAGGAGAAATCATTAATGACTTTATTAAACTGCTCAAACCTTATCTGCATGTTCAGGCTAAGTCTATTGTGGTCCTTCCAGCTACATCAATTGGAACTGCCTCTCGGAATCCTACTCCAATTACTGCTTCTCAAGATTTAACTCAGATTCGACTGATCATTACTGAGCAGTCTCCATTTCATGTGTTGTCAGAGAGAAGGCCTACCCATGCAGGTACTGTTCCTACAGGTCTTGTTATGCCTGGTGTTGTAATTAGATCACCTCCATCCTCTGCCACTCCCAATCCTTCTTATTCTCCATTGAATCCTTTAGACAAATTCAAAGATCCTCTTCATCCAAATCCTTCATGATGGACTGTTTCTTTTTGATAGGGATATGGCCTTTCAGTTTATCATTTACTCTTATGACTTTGAATGAACATTCTTATGGTGTCTTTATTTTCTCTTATTTCCCCTTACTGCTTTTTTTATTTTTGATAATCCCCAAAGGGGTAGAAAATAAGGATGGAATATAAAATAAGGAGGGAATATAAAATAAGGGAGACATATAAGAGAGGGGAAAATTTGTTTTAAAAAAATTATAGAAATACAAAAATTTAGTTATATTGGACATCTAAATTCAGCTATGTTAAAGCTATATTAATTTTATATATATTTTCATGTATTCCATAATTTTAGATTGTCAAAAAGGGGTATATTTTTGGACCCTCCATGATATTGTAGTTTTCATAATCACAAATTATTTCAATATACAGATTCTGCCATGTCAAGCAATTTTAATATCTATATGTGAATCAATTTTGTCATACCACAACATATACTTTAATAAGTCAATTAATTTTAAGTAATGAATCAATATGTTTACATGTGTATTTTTACAAATACATTGAATAATAATTCTTGTTGTAATGGTATATGAAATACATACTCTTCACAATCTTTTTTGGATTCCCTGAGACTGAAGTATGACAGACCGAAGTTCAACACACTGAAACCGAAGTCGACGCACTGAAACCGAAGTCGATAGACCGAAACTGAAGTTGACACACTGAAATACGACACACAGAAATATGACACACTGAATAATGATAGACCGAGGTTCGACAGACCGAATATGACACATCAAAGCACAAAAACCGAAGTTTGACAGACCGAATTTGACACACTGAAGTATGACAGACCAAAGTTGACACAACGAAGTACGACAGACCTAATTATGACAAATCAAAGTCGACACACCGAAGATGAAACACCGATGATGATAGACCGATGTTATCAAACTGAAGCCGACACATCAAAGATGACTCACTGATTGATATAAATAACTATTTCCATTTTATTAATTCAAATTTATTTCTAACGGTCATATGGAGACTTAATGTTTCTGACATTATTTAATGTTTTCTTTATGAGTATCTATAGAAAAGTATGAGGTACATGTCAGTGCGCAGATCTTTATTCCTAGAGGATGATAGAGTATAAAAGGACCTCATATTTTACGATTAAAGATACTAAAATATTAGTATATGCTGAGGAACAGACTGTGCGAATATGAAAAGAGAAGAACTAAGCGCTTGAGATTACAAGAAGACTATAACAAGCTACCTTCTCTAAAAAAGGACTTCATTATACATTGAGACATTAAAGAGATAAAAGTTTTTACTCCCTGAAGCTGGATTACAAAAACTGTGATACTCTGTTCTGATGAAAACTTTGAGAAGAAGACTCAAATACCATATTCTCCACATTCATTGAGTCTAGAGCCTTACTTCACAACACACAAAGATTTATTAACTCAATTATCATCCTTAAATATGTCCTATTTTATAATTTCTTTTTGAGAAGTGTGTAAATTTATTTTTATAACACACACTGTCTCCTGGGCATAATAGGAGGATATCAAACTATCATCATACTCCATCACTTATTAAATTTTGTTTCCCATGAATTACTATGGTAGAGGTCAAGTGTGACATAGACAGCCATGGGTGCTGTTGTAAACCCCAATCCAGGGTGTGGATCAAATTTTTATTTATATAAACTTCTTGGAGGAAGGTAATCACTAAGTGGAGAGGATTAAGTCTCTTCATGATACTGAACCTCTTGTTTCCATTTTTGTGCCAATCATTAATTACTCTATTTTGTTTTATCCGCTGCTTATAGTTTCTAAAACATAAAACTATTTTTGATTACACTTTGATAGTTAGTTTTGGATAGTGTGTGTATTTGTTTAATTCAGTAGACTTGTTTCAAAAGTTGAATTGTTGTTCTACATTGATTCATCTAAGGATTAATCACCCTTTGATAAACCTGTTGACCAATTGAACATTAAAATTTATAATTCCTTAATTAACTGAGCCGTTTTTAAATTGGGGGTTTTATTAACCAGAAAGTTTTGAACAGAAATTTTAATGGGATCTCAATTAACCCCTCTCTTGAGTATCCACTCTGACCAACACAATGGCCTTTTAAATCATCAAATATGTATGAATTTGATCCCATGAACCATTTTTTACAATTTAATTATTTGTGGCTGATGACCTCAATAACTCCCTATAAATATTTAATCTCTTTCTCCATTACCAATATTAACTCCCAATATATTTTTTCCTTTGTGGAAATATAGTTATATGTTACTTTTGGTAATAGTTTCGGTTCCAACATTCTGTTTTTAAGGGATTTTTTGTATTCATTTAATGGTGTGGGTTTCCATGAATTAAACTTTAAAGTATACAACTTTTGATAAACTAGATGAATTTTGGGGGTGGAATTCATTTTAATGAGGTTATAATGTAACACCCCAAGATATTTTGAAATATTTTTTCGAATTAATTTAATCTTTGGAATAATTTTCAATACCTAAAAAATGCAAAAATATTTTATTTTATATTAAATAATTATGTATGGATTACATTATATGAAAAATAACGATAAATTTTCACTACACACATCATAAATTTTATCAATATCAACACAGAGGACCAAGGATAGCTTGAATTATACACCATAATGACTTTCCTTGATGGCTTGTGCAACATGAAAAAGTGAATAATGATCATGCTATATTATTAAAAAATAATTCAACAAAACATAGATATTAATTATTATTTAGGAAAAGAGTTAATTTAATTATGAATATATATGGTTTTACCAAATATAAAATGAAATCATTGGTTACAAATTAATTAGAAATGAATATAAAAACTGATTCTATATAAAGGAATGTATTATTATTTTTATTCCCTCAATGTTTTTTTAAATTAATAAATTAAATTAATTACTATTAGTGCGTGATACTAATGTGATGTATATATAAATATTTTCAATAAAATATTTTTTATATTCATCCAATATATTTGATATGATTAAGATAAAAACAAACCCAATTTTATTCATAAAATACTATATTTCTATTAAGGCATTTTTTCACCATTTATTTGAGAACCTATTTTAAATATAATTTTTGAAAAATTTATGTATTATATATTTCCCAATAAAACTTATATTTTAATTATTAACATAAAAATTGGGTTAGGGTAAATATTTTGTAATTTTCTATGAATTTTCATTTTTTAATGGATAGTGAAAAATACATCAATATAATTCAAAACTGCTTCTTCATAAAATTTATTTATAGTTTTAATTCATATTTTGATTTTGTTTAAAATTAAAATTATATATATTATTTATAACTTAATCCAATTTAGTTGTTTTTAATTAATTTCACCTTTAATTTGAATTAAAAAACATGGTAAACTTGAAAAATACTTTACATCTAAAACCTGCATTGGTGTCCCGCCTATAGGATTAAATTTAAATTAATTTATGCCACATATGTGATTAGAATTTAGTAAAATATATTAAATATTTTTAATCATCATAATTTATAATTTATATTTTGGTAAAATTAGTTTTAACCAAATATATTAGTGAAAGTAATTAGAATTAATTCTAATGATTAACTTAAAATTAATCTTAATAAAGGAATAAACCTTAAATATAAGGACATGAATGACCTAGACAGTTGTCCAAAACCAATTTATGGACCTTATTCTACCAATAACTTACCACTATTGAGTGTTTTTTGGGGTTTGTTTGTCTTTTGTTACTTAATTATATGGGTATACCTTATTTGTTTTCAAAAATTCTAAGTGAGTCATTTCTCTCCCCTACAAAAGGCCACCAACTCCCCACCTTCCAAACACCTCTAAAACCACATAGGTTCTACCAATATATTACCAAAAAAAATTTCAAAATACCTCAATTAATCCTTGAATATACCATTTTGACATAACTCAATCAAAGGGTTCCCTTTAGTGAAAACCAAGTGGAGTTACCCAAAGAAGAGGTACAATCCTTCCTCAAGATCCTTTTTTTATTTTATTTATCCAAACCATTACCTATCCTTATAAAATGAACATACAAAAAATAATCTTCAATATAATTATATTTTTTTATTCTGATGTTTTTAACTAAACTTACACACACCTCCATCTAATGTGTTACAAATATACCGTTTATGTGTTCGGAGAACTATCGCCATATGAAACGATGACTGTTTGTTCTAACTCTTTCGACTCTCATAGTGGGAATTATGGGAGAAAATATGATTATATAATATGTATATATAGTAGTTATTATTTATTTAATATTATTTAAATATTTTATAACACATATCTTTATACCTTTCATTTTGGTTGAAAATGATAATTTTGTTGCAGGAAGTGTTGACTAGCACCCCCACAAAGCAGTGTGATTCACTAAAAAACTACATGAAATGTATTGAATATATTTTTAGTGAACATATAAGATATATATGAAATAATAATTCTAGATTAATTATATTATATAAATAAATTTCACTTTCTTTATTTCTTTCAATACAACAACAAAATAGAAACAACGTTCATGCGTACGTACAACCTACCATCTCCATGAGTGTTGAATTCCATTTCATACATATATATTATAGATTATTATATTAAAAATATACTAGATATAAATGATATTTATATCATTTTTTATATTTTATAAATCATTATATATGTATAAAGATCAAATATATAACAAATTAAGAGGTAAGAGAAAAACCAAGTGAATATTACCCGAAGCCTAACCTAAACATTAAATTGTTAACCAGAGGGTAATATAATGTCATAATAAAACCATATATGGTATTTGATACATTAATATTATTATTAAAGATATTTTCTATAAACATAAATTTATTGTACATGAATATTGTATGAGTATGAAGAGAGTCAAGACATAAGTTAAGGGAATTTCATATAACTTTATATTTTTGTGAGATACATGTTTTATTCACCACACATTCATTTTGAGTGGTTTGTATACTGGCTATGAATGTATAAATTTATTACTATTATTAATTTAATTTGTTTTTAAATATATATAATATGATATTTCTATCATGGGTTTTATGATTAAAATGTAACAAAATCAGTAACATAGTTTTTTCTCAATATTCCTTTTTTGAGACTCATGTTTTATTATGCACCTAAATCTAATTTATGAGGTGTGAAAACTACCGTTTGGAAATATTATTTCATAAAACACCCAAATTACATGAAATTTTATTCTTCATTAAATTTTATTTTTTTAAATGGGTAGTATGTTTCAAAGTTACAATGTAGTAAGAGTTTATTGAATCAATCTCATTTTCTTTTTGAGATTGATTATGATTAGGTTTCATTTGATGAAATCTTATGATCCATCTCTCAATAAAACTCTTGAATTTTATTATACTATGGTTATTATTCATATATTCATGTATTGGTACCATTTTTACATTATTTGGTACATAATATTGATAAGATAGTGTTTTAAAAATTTCTGGCTTTATCTCTCTCTTTAGTTCAAAATACATGTTCATTAAAAATTTGGTTTTCCAAAAAAAAATCAAAATGTTTTGAAGATTTATTTATATGTTTGAAAATTATTTTCAAAGAAATTTTCTGAAAACATTTTCATGAAATATTTATATGTTTTTATTATATTTTCAATGAATTCTTTTTCATAAAAATTTCAATATTTCTTTATAAGTTTGAAAATAATATAAAATATATATTTTAAAAAAAATTTCAGGATTTTTTGATACGTTTTAAAAGTTTTTTAAATGAAAAATTATTTTAAAATATTTTTAAAATTATTATATATGTTTTTAAGGAAATAGGTTTTCAAACGGCTTCCATGATTCTTTTATATGTAAAAAAATAGTTTTCAAAATAGTTTTCAAGATTCATTTTTATGTTTTCAAGGAAAACGTTTTTCAAGATGTTTTCATGATTATTTGATAAGTTTTCAAGAATTTATTTTTTCAAAAATGTTTCCAAAATTCTATTATATGTTATTTAAGTAAAATATATTTCATTATTTTTTCATTATTCTTTTATATGTTTGAAAAGATAAATGTTTTCAAAATGATTTGAATATTCATTGTAAAATTTCATTGCATTTTATATTAAAATTATATTTCAAAACGTTTTAGGTTTTAAAAAGTGTTTTAAAAGAGAAGGGATATTTTCATCAAGAAAATTTGTAAAAGATATTTAAAAATTATTTGTCATGTATGATGAAATCCATTGGTGTAACTCGTTTTTTGTGGGAAATAATCCAATGGTTCCTGTCATAAAATTTATCTAAATGGTTTATCTTTCGATGAAATTTTGTTTATGAAACCCATTTCTCGTTCATAGGTTATATGTTTATTAAACATGTTTCTTCTTCATGGGTTATGTGTCTATGAAACCCACTTCTTTTCACGAGTTATTCTTTGATGAAATAACTACAAATCATTACTTTTTCCATAGGTTAAGATATAATTTCATTTCTATGACACCAATTTATTTTTATGGGTTATCATATGACTATTTATGAATTTATGGAACAAGCATGTAGGATTTAATTAGGATATAGGATGGAAATATATCTCCCTATAATACATTAGGTATTGATTTATATATCATGTGAATGATTGTGATGTTTTTGGGAGTGAACCTTTACTAAGTTGGAATGAGAGTGAACCATGACTACCAAGATGGTACGAAGAGAAAAATCATGAAACTAAGATGGACATGGGAGTTAACTATGACTACCAAAATGGTATGGGGTGTAAACCCATACTACCAAGATGGCCTTGTAAGCAATGACATGAATACAATAGAAATCATATTTTATGCTCATGTGTTTTCCACAATTCAAAAATTTATTCCTATATTATGCCAAGCTTATGTTTATTATTTATGTATTATTCATATCTTATGAACTACCAATATTTATTCCATGATTCATATTTATGGTATTGGATATGTAGGGTATGATATTCTATTTTCATGTTCCTATTCTCATACCCCTTTTCTCATATTTATGTTTACATGTCTCCCTAATTTACCCTTTCTGAGAAATAGAGTTCAGCCCATTTTTTGGTTCCTTTCCCCATGTTATGAAAATATATATTCTATTTTATGTGTCTATGAAGGGTTCTAGTCACGAAGATCCAAATGGGAGATAATATATTTCACTTATATACCAGTGTTTATGTTTCTATTTTTCAGGAGGCACTAGAATAATGAGGAAATTGGGAATATGTTTGTGTAATGTTATAAGAATTCCATGAAATTTATTTAATTTTAATAAATGAAAAGTTTGGGTCTATATATATATTTTCACATAGAGGGTCATATAACTTAAAAATATAATTTGGGTGGATTATCTAAAAAATTTTGATTATGAGATTGCATATACACTTGGAAAGAGGATCATGGTCACTAATGTGTTGGGAAGAAATATTTATGTGTAAGATGTTGTGGAAAAAACAAGTGGGGTTTGATGAGTTTTTTCTGATATGATTATAGTCATTCTAGAGGAAGAGAATGGGTGTTCATGGACATTATGAAGGTTACACCTCCTCTCATCAATTTGGTATGGAATGGGCCACTATCCAACCCAGAGTGATAAAATATTAATAGTGATGTAAATGGTGGGGATACCTATAGTAGATCTTTGTGGTCCCCTCACAGATCTAATTTTTTTTAGAGGAGGATGGTTATTCCATAAATCTTGAGGCATGAGTTGATGCATGAGGCACATCATTCTACTTGGTCCAGTGACCCTGAGAAAACCAAGATGTTATATACCTTCATAGTTTAGTATTGGTGGCCTAGGATGAGACATACAGTGGAATATTTTCTCTTTAGATGCATAACCATCCAAAGGATCATATTTGAGCATCAGTGACCACCTATGTCATTTCAGCCACATACCATTTATGTGTGTAATTATGATGAGAAATTTATGGATTTCATGACCATTCCAAATAATAATCAGAGTGTGGAATATTCTATATTCTATATTATCAATTATTTAATGAAATTATCTCATTTTCATTCCACAAGGGAGTCACCTAATATAGTGGACCTCAAACACCTATATGTTCTATAGGTTTTTTAGATTCATGGAGTGACCCTGGAAATAGTGTCTCTTTGAGATTCCCTTTACCCTTCTAATTTCTACAAGGGACCGCATAATGATTTTGTAATAGATATGAGATTAAACATGGTGTATCAGCCACATACAAATGGTAAATCTAGGAATACCATTCGGATTCTAAAGAATTTATTGAGAGTATGTGTTCGTGATTTTTATGGTTTATATCAAAGCCACATTCTACTGGATGAGTTTTCTTAAAATAATACTTATTAGGCATCAATCAGTACAGCCCGATTTGAGGTGTTGTATGGATATATGTGCCAATCCCCATTTTATAGGGATGAGGTGGAAAAACATTTCTTGGTGGGACTAAGTCTTCTCTATTTGAGGCCCGAGATAATACAAATTATTTAGAAAATGTTTGGGACATGTGAGAGTCTCCATAAGCTATATCCCAACCTTCATCATCACTCATTGGAGTCATAGTATTGTGATTAGTTGTTTCTCTATGTATTAGTTTTATAGGATAACATTGTTGGGTAAGATGTGGAAGTTAGTTCCACAATATATTAGGCCATTTCATACTATAGAGCATCATTAGAAGGCATACTATCAGTTATATTTTCCACTATAGATGAACTTGATCCATGGAATAATTCATGTCTCCTAGTGGAATAGATACCAACCAAACCCATCTCATATGTTGGAATGTTAATGTGTAAATCTTGTTCTGAATTCCACCATTATGAAGTAGCCTTTTCAACTTGTGGACTTTCAGAACAAGGGTCTCCATGGTGTGTTGATCATGTTTCTCTATATGACTTGAAAGAGGGGTGGCGATAACCATGATATATAAAAGCTAGAATAATTCATGGGGGTGAAATGAACTCACCTATTTTATTCTCAGTAATTCTGTGAAAATTATGGGTGCATAAAATGTCATGATGGGGAGTTTTTGTCACCCATTAGGCTACTGGTACATCTAATTTTGATTTTTTTATTTACCATTTTTTTCTGGTCTTTTTGTTCCTAGGTATCATTGGTCAATAATTAGAATTATTTGGACAATAGACCAAGGTGTATGGTTAGAAAAAAGTTTATTAATATGTGAATCTAACAGAGAAATAGGGTTAGTAATTTGAAAATGGTGTTTTCAATAGTTTGGGCATAGTTTTCTGAAATTTTAGACACCCAGGGGTAACTCTGTGGCTCAAATCACGGGGGGGATTGTAGACCTAAATGGTTGGCACACAGACTGTCTAATCATGTAGCCAAACCATGTGGCCAATCAAAGTCACTTAAAAAGTGGTATTTTTAACATTTTACCATGATGAATATTTACCACCATTGGCCTAAAGATTTTCCCCCCATTATGAAAAACCCCTTGGTGTTGAATCTTCCTCTATTACATTTTGTTGTATTCTACATGTAATCATCATTTTTTAGCATGAGTTAAACCCATTTCTTATTATTTTAATCCCCTATCCAATTATTATTTCTTATTATATAATTTTCATAGAGATATGTTTCCCTAGAAGGGGGTGTGCAATAAACATTGTGATTTTATGGGGATAAATGGTTTAATTTCTTACGTATTATGTTCATGATGCCCTGATCATCCAATCCATAATGGTCATCATTAAGGGTGATGAGGTTGGAACCATATCAGATGTTCGTGTTTCTATTTAATTTGTTTTTCACGGATTACACTTAAATTTCTAATCATATTTTGTTTTTGTTCTTTATGTTTCCATTAGTTTGTTATGGTTAATGTTTATCCCATTTTAATTGATCTTTATGGATTGATTTCCCAATTAGTATTTTTAAAGTGGGTTATCCAAATGGTGTGTCTTGTATGAACACCAGGTTTCTAATAAATGTATCAAATGGATTTTTTGGATTAAAATGGGTACAAAAAATGGTTTTATAAATTGTTTTACCTTTTTGATGTTATTTTGATAAAATTATCATTTTATGATTAAGAAAATGGATTTTGATATGTATTTCATTTATGTGGGACATTTTTTTTGATATTGTTGCAAGGAGTAACACATGGGTTAACTAGGGTATGAGTGAGAGTATTTTTAGGGACAAGTGAGCCTTTATAGTGATGGATATATGAGTTTCCATATTGGTTTATAAGGGTTTTAAGGGATTTTCAGTAGGAATGATATGATAGAATCCATGATTTGTTACTTAGAGACCATGTGAGTTATAGGAGTTGGGCCTATAGAATACTAAAAGAGATTTCATTGTTTCTCTTCAGGCTAGAAGACTTCATAATCCCTCATAATAAGCCTAATGTTTAATTCCCCAAGATAGCATTACTCATGTTGGGTTGGTTTATAAGATTTATTCATTTCATTCATTCTGTTTTAATGTGATAATATATTTGATTTATTTTTCCATTTATTTGGTAATTTGATGATGATGTTTTTATTTCCCTTACATTTTGGGTATTTTGAGCATGTGACACCTTTAATATTTGTTTAGTCATTTTATCCATGTTGTGAAATGATTTTGAATAAATGTTTTACTTCAAAAGTAAAAACAAATAGATTTATTAGGGTTATTTTAAAATGCTATCCTTTTAATGTGATTTAGATTTTAAATGTTTTTTCAAACTAGTATATTGGTTTTCTTGAGTAAAATCCTTAAATAGATTCATGGATTTACCTTACTATCCTTACACCCAATATATAAAATTCAGAATACACATACTTTGTTTTAAAAGACATAGGTAAGGGAAATGTCACAATGCACCAGGATGGATCTTCTTAATTTCCATAATCCATAATTTTGTGGAGGAGATTTGGTATCATATTGATTGGATCTTATGGAGTCATTATTTGGTTATATTTTATACATAAGTCTGTGTATATTGGTATCATTGTCTTTTTTTCACATTTTGTGTATTTTTTGAGCTTGAATTGAGACAAAAATATATATTTACCTTCTATATAGTGTTTTTTATATGATGTTGAGGTAATTGATGGTATATTATTGTATTTGTTTTATTTCTTTGGGTGTTTATTTCTTTCTCTATGTTGAATCTGATTATATTGTTATGGAAATACTATTTCATGGCTGGCTCATGCTAATTTACTAGTAAAAAAAACCTATCCTAGTTTTTTAAACATATTGCTTCTCTCCATATCGTGATGATTTAGAATGGGCTTCAGTTTTGTGGGGTCCTTGCTTTGGCGATGAGATAGGGTAACTCAGGAAAATTCATTAAAAACATTTATTATCTATCATTATAACAAACACCAATAATGAATATATTTTTTTAAATTATTTTCTAAAATATATTTTTTGGTTTGTATTACCTTATATAATGATAAATCTTTGTATTATATTTATTAGTGTAATTAAATCTAGAAAAACTATTATAATTATTATATATTTTGGAATTGTTATAAATGTTTCAATTATTATATTTAATTTAAATTTCTATAGCAATATATTATATATATATGTAAATATTAAAATATTAACAATAAACAAAAACCATAAAAAATAAATATAACACACACATTCCTTATTTATTCCAAAAGGATCTTATATTCAAATTATAAAAAACATAATAAAATTTCCAAAAAATAATACATAAATATAAAGGCATGATAAATAAAACAAACAAAAAATTTAATAATAAATAATTTCTTAGTAAATATTGAAATTTTACAACTTCATAGAATCCACAAAACAAATTACATAACAAACAAAATTATAAAGAATATTTTATACCACATTAATCCTGATAACTATTGATGTTGTCAGCTGTAAGATCATTTATTCTCATTGTTTAGTTGGGATAGATAAAGACACATCCCTACAAAAAAAGTTAAATGAATATGATAATATTTATAATAAAAAACAAATAAAACTAAAATTGAAACCATTAAACAATATCTCATTATATATTGGATAAAACTAATAAATTAATGAATTTAATACCATATAAAACAATTATAAATAATTTCACTAATAGATTTCATTTTTGAAATTGGAATAACTTATAAATGTAAAGCACTATCATTTGGTAGAAAACCCAAATTAAAAATGGAAACAAGTAATGTTGAGTAGTCTTAATAATAGTTTCATTAAATAAAATGACTTTCATAGGAATATTCTATATTAAACTTATTATTTAATATTATTTAGTATTATGATGTCATATTTCATTTTCCTTTACATTTTACTAATTATTAGAATTTAATGATAATAATTATCATAATGATTTAGTTTTACACCATAAAACCTCAAAAAACCCATTTATTTTTTTAGAAATAAATTAACCAAAATACAACATTGATTCCTTATTATGAAATGATGACACAAATTAATAAATCAAATTCAAATGTATCTAATATTTCCAAACATTCAGGATTATTATTATTTTAACATATAACTACTTTAGATACCATTAATCAATGATGAAAATGGGATTTCGTTATAAAAAGTAAACACTTGTATATCAAATTAAATAAATATTCCAATTAATAAAAATGGTATTAAACTATTATAAGTTATAATTCACATTTCAGAATTAGACATCATCCTAATCATTTTCCTTGATTTTTAATGAAACACCCCATTATTTTAATAAATTATTAGCATTAACTATTTCAATTGGACTGATAGTTAGATCCACACACAATAATGAAATTGAATAAAAACATGGCATATATAGATAAAATATAAATATTTAATTATAACTATTATTATCCAAAATTTTGAATTAGTGAAAATCAATTTGAGGAATATCTTTATAAATTATATTTATATAGAAAATGAAGGCAACTTTTAATTTAAATAAAATTCAATTAGTTTACATAAAATGACTAATAAGATCATTTCTAGTTTAGAAAAGTAATTTTCAACAAAATTTTCCTCCAATGTGATAATTTTGGAACCCATAATTGTGAATCTAAAAATTTCCCATCTATTATTCTAGGACTTTAAAGATAGTGAAAAACATCCAAGTTATTTTCACGAAGAACTTGGAAACAATATACCTGAAGGTATGAGATTTTTTAAAGTATATATTCCAGATACCATTGTTATAGTAATTTTGTTATTTTAATACGTGAGTGGAAAAATTTTCTTTGGGATAAAATATGGAATGAACCTTATAAATACAATACATTCTCATCCAGAGGAACATGTGGGCCAAGGATATTCATGACCAGTGGGAGCCAGCTTTCTCCAGCTAGTGGACCAGCATTGGGTGCAGAACTCTAGCAAGATGCAAGTGGGCATGTGTATAGGGCTCGTTGTGTGTGATGAAAAGCCATAGATAGTGTTGGAATGAGGCCTATAGGGCCTAAACCTGTATGGAGGTGATATAGATGGTATGGGTTTAAGCTTTTTGTTGGTTAGATGAAGAAGAAACGACATCATTTTTTATATATCAAAAGGACTCCCCATCAATATTTTGATGTGGGGCATGGAATTTTTGTGGTAATAAAATCATGACTGTATTTTCATTACTTCCAGTGATATGTGCCATCCTATAATTTCCCTTGCTAATCCCAGTTTTCCACTTCAGTCCTACAGATTACAGGTTTAAAATTGAGCCAATCCCACACCTATATTGTTTGGAATCTATCCAGAGCCGTGAGGCACATAACTTTATCTTCAACCACCCAGTGATCATTTTCGATGTCCAGAGGCCCACCAAAACCCCACATGATATCACCACCATATCTTCATTTTTTTGATAGATGTGAATGTCTGAGACAACCAAAAAAGAACCATCATGAGCGCTAAACATGAATTTTAGCATCCTTATGAAAGATCTAATATCATCTCTCAAGGTTGTCTCATGAAAATCCTTTGACCATGGGATCGAATAGGATGATGTTAGAAAGTAATCACAATCATTTTTCAAAATCCAAACCATTTCACCTTCAATGTATTTTTCATCATAATTAATATAGAATTTTTGTAATTCCTTGACACCAGTTACATAGAGTCAGTGTATTATTTTATTACATTGGAATTGATTTAAATACCCTGGAAATACATTAATATATTCTCATATAATAGGTATATCTTCAATTTTAATATTTAATTTTTGATCCCTAGATGGTATTTTCTCTTCATACCCAAGAATCTAATTTTGTAAATCCGTTGAAGGTGGATTTTTATAAGAATGAGGTGATGATGTTTCTTCTCTAAATATAATAGATTATACATCTTCCATGCAAGTAACAACATCATACTTCTTATAATAATTTTTTTCCTCAAATTTTTATAGCCAGTCCATATCAACGATTATATCAATGTTCACCATAGGTATAATGATATTTTGAGTTGATAAAGAACATTTATATTCAATACTGGGAACAACCTGATAGAACTTTATTGCATTGTGACTTCCCTTAGGGGTTTTTACTAAAAACTACCTCATTAATGTGAGTTAGAAATATCTAATTTCTTAAGAAAATTGGGAATATATACATGAATTTTAGGATCCATAATCCAATAAATCATTAGCTAAATTTGATGAATTATTTAATTTACCTTCTATCACATCATTAAAAACGTCAACATCAGTAGTGGGGGTTATAAAAGCTTGTCCTTTATTCCTTGGCCTTTTATAGGGAAGGTTCCTTAAATCACAGGATAATCATTTTAATAATGTCCCATATCTTTACAACTATACCACTGAACATTAATAGATTCTTTCTTCCCCTTTTAATCATATGCCTTGTGGCCTTTATCCTCACACTATTAACAAACTCCTACCACCTTTAAGAAAATACAGGCGTGTTTCTTCCCACAATTAATACAGGGTAGAACATAAGATTTTCCCTTATTCCTATTATTTCCTATTCCATAATATTCTATAACTATATTCTTGTTATAAATTCCTTTAATGTCATAATACATAAAGAATTACTTTCCCATATTGATATCACATGAGACTATATCTTCATATGATAAGAATTATTGTGAGACCATTGCCCATTGGAGGAATGGTTTTATCCAATCAAAGAGTCGATTAATATTACATATAGGGTAACATATGTAGTCTATATCCTGCATTGATAACCTTGTAATGCTAGATTCATACTTTGAAACATTCATATTCTATTTTTTCCTCAGACTCAAAAATTACTTCGCCATATCTGCTCAGTGATCACAAGGAATGTATTTTTTATAGGAAGAGTTATTTAAATTCCCTATATTCTATATTTATGACCTCTTCAACCTCTTTAATTTTTTGAATTAATGACCACATTTATCTCCATCTTCGGATAGATGATAGAGTATAATAAAAATTTTTCCCTTTTGTCAATCCCTAAAGAATGAAATATTTTATCTAAGGAACTTATCCCCTTCTCAGTGAAAAAATGATTTTTTTACAATTGAAGGTTGGGGGTTGTTTCCTCATGATGTGATATAAAATTTATCCTATTCACTGTGGAATAGGATTCTCCACATGAGTAAGTATATTATTAATAACCTGAGTAAGTTCACCTAGTATGGTTATAAGTTGTTCAGTGCAACTTGTTTAACTAACTCCACTCTTATTATCTTGCATAGGAGGAAAATCCCAACAATGATTATGTGTGTTGAAAATTCTTCCATTCCATCCACTAGGTTCTATGTAAAAATAATGGCATACACTATATTAGGTTATGAACCATAATTCATAATTACAAAATACAAAAAATAGTTACCATAAATTGAATTTTTTTTGCATATCTATTCCAAAATCATAAAACTGGTTCTTTGGGGACGTATTTACTCATACATAATTCATAATGGGTTTTAAATAAATTTTGAATTATCCTAAGTATATCCCTTAGAAATATCAAACCAGGTGCATAATAAGGCCCATTTTCCTGAACCAAGTTACCCTGAGTCAATCCCAGAACACCTTGTCTGATCCATTACTCCTAGCAACATGTATTCTAAAACCACGTCCACTTGTAGTATCCAGATTAGGATTTATTTTCTTGGAGTCCCAATATAATCTCTACATTACCAAAATTATAATATGTTCTTTAATAGTTATCCTCACTGTCTATCTTATGGTATTGTTCCCAAATCACGGTCTTTCAAAATATACTTTCCAAGGTTAGCACTACAATTTCTCTAAAACCTACTATAATGAAGTGACCCAAATTACCCAAATTCGGTGCATTATTTTATTATATTTGAATGATCACAGGAAATCAAACCCTAAAGGACTGATCAATTTAGTATCCTTGGAAAAACTCGATACAAACATAAGTTTTACATTACATAATCAAATGAAAAAAAAAACTTATTTTCCAATTTTAAAACTCTCATACCCCTAAGATTATCCCTATAGGTCAATCATAATATACTTCTTTATATCCTAGGGGAAAATGAAACATAAGATATAGGTGACCTTAGATGATCAGTAAGGTTAAACAATATTGCATAAACTCACATTAATAAGGATAAACATTTATGGAATGTTATACAACTGAAAAACATGCCTTTTAAACATAATCTTCATCATGATATGGAATGAATAAATAAAATAATTCCATTTAAACATTTATGTGTATATTATACTCGTCTAATAATCCCATGTAATTTCAAATACTAATCACATAATGAGGACATGCATATGGTTGGACATCATAATAATTCTGTCAAGGCAAATAAAAAGACCATAAATAACCTTACGATCAAGGACTTGTTCCAAGAAACTAGTTTTTATGATGAGACCTACTGATTCATTGAGAGGATATAAAGGGACCCAACCATTACTTACTAATTCCAATGAATTCCTCTTGTGGAAGGGGTGAAACATAACAAAACCATTCGTATTAAAATAGCATATGAGATAGTAATACTTTAACCATAAACCATGAATGGTATAATGATAGAACATCCATATTAAAACATATAATAAACCCTTCAGAAAAATATGGAAGACTGTTTCACAATTAATCAACCACTATTAAATATATTATCCAATAAAATATGTGGACATAGATGAAAATAAACAAATGAAATAATTAAAACCATTTGAGAGAAATATCCTATTTTTTGACTTTGAAAAAGTAACAAATTTACAAAAGAGAAAATTTATTTTGAAAAAAATAACCATATAATCTTGTAGGGTAAGCTTGAAAATGTTAAGGCATCATGACAAATGAAATATCCTCTTGTTCCGTATAAGTTACAAAAAACAATCACTCCATAATTTGTTGAAAAAATCATAAAGTACCTAGTTTGGTAAATGATAGAAGGAATATTTTAAAACCATTTATAAAGAGTCAAACATGTGTAAAAATGAATTTAAATAATTCACAACAAAATTTTTAAAATACATTTTACAAAACATGGATATAGAAAACAATGATTTCCCAGTATATACTTATGTATAAACAATCTCGGATAATGAAGAGATTGTGAAATTGAACCTTACCATGTACTTTCCCTCAGTCGAGGGTGAGTCAAACTCCTGTAAAATGGTTAATTTATTTTATTATATTACTATATAACCATAACCATATTTATGATATCATATATGATCCTCTTATATTATTTTCTTAATAAAATTTCTGTATTACCATTGATTCGGGTGTTAACTACTTCATTTTCCCTTTCTGGTTTTGTCGCGTAAGTCATGTTTGTTATGAGTATAATATATATTTTATTAATATATATAATTATATTATGTTCATAAACATTATATAAACTATTCATATTAATTTTATTATCATTTTTTAATGGATAAAATGAAGAATGAATCTCATCACGCCTTGGAGATAGTAGGTCGTACTTATGAACAAGCAATGGTATCATTCCATTGATAGTTAAATGGTATGGAATTGGATGGTATATTAACTAAAAAAATAATTATCATGTAAAATTAATTATTTATATTTGTTATACACATCATTATACCCATCCAATTAGTGTAGTGTTGAATAACAAATTACACCAGTGCGTGGAGACGATAAGTCGAACGCACACACACTTGGTTATATCGTTATTAGTATGATGGATAAAATGAGTAATATGGTTGTATGATGATTAAGACAACATCTCAATATATATATGATACTGTAGTTTTTATTTTTTTATGGAAACATCATAGAATGTTGAATTAGAAGAAGAAAATAACTTTGAATGTTGTGATAAAACAATTCCCTCTTTTTTAGGTATCTCCTTTTGGTTTGTAAAAAAGGACTCCATAGAATGGATTTTTGCTATAATTATGTACTATATAATGAATTTATGAAATTTTGTAGGATAAATGGGTTTTTTGATGATATAAATGGATTTATATGCGTGAATAAAAGAGATAGAAGGGTTCCCTTTTATAAGAGATGTGAGGAACAATTTTGAAAGATTTAAATTATTTATTTATTATAAATTTATTTTCAGTTTCAAATAGCTCCAAAGTTATTTATTTAATGTATATGATTATTATGGTTACAAATCATCTCGAAAACGATTTTTGGACAAGCTTAGGTAAAAAACGTTACCTTATATTTTGGATTTAACCCTTAGTTAAACAGTTTTACACTTACAATGTTTACTTGTCCATTTATAATATAGGGATAATATAGTGACAATAAAATTACAAAATAACCCCAATTGGATAATTTATGAAATTTATAACCATATTCTATTCATTTATATGAATCTTATATTTTTATTAATTTTATATCATTTAATTAAATATTATTTATTTTAAAGTATCATTTCTGTCAATTTTGATACAGTCAAAAAATTTCATTTCTAAAAAACAAAAACCAACATGATAACTTTTAAAAAATACTTCAAATATGTCACTAAAATATCTATGTCATCTATAATATTATTTAATTTCATTAATTAAGTGAAATAATATTTATTGTAATATTTTTAATATCATTTAATTGATTGTTCTTTTAATAATTCAATTATTGCATCCTTATTGTGTCACAATTTAATTTAATTATTTATTTCATAAAATTATGAATAAATTACTATAATGTATATAATAATTATATATATATATAAAATATTTATTTTTGACCATATATATAATATATTTTCATATTAAAAATTATATAGTTATTAAAATTGGAATATAAAATTTTTAACTTTTTTCAATAAAATATAATAAATTTCCCAATCTAACACTGGTGGGATAAAAAAGATCATATATTCTACCTATGTTTTATTTTGGTATAAAAACTCTTATCCAATGAAATTTGGATAAGTGTTAGGGTAATATTTTACTATTATATTATTATTTTTACCTTTAATTACCATATTTACCTTCAACCATGGGAAATAAATTTCAAAAGTTATTATTCACCCAAAATTATTTTTATCATATTAGATATAATTTTTTATACTAATAATAACCATGTATGTACACTTATTGGAATTCAATTCACATATGTGGTAAAGTTACATTTAATGCTAATCCACTAATGTGGTTTAAATGTGGTTAAAATAGTCTTTCAAAAGTTTAATAAAATTTTTATATATAATTATATTATAAAAATTATTTGAATGAAATACATTAGACTAATATATTTATTAAGTATCTATTTTTAATTTTAAAAAAACTATTGTTAAATAATTATTTTAATGAAATAGTCTGTTTATAAATAATAATGCAGTATTTTTCACTATTCATCAAAATTGAAACTTTTCATAAAAATACCAAACATTCAAAATAATCTAATTTTGATATTACAAAATTATAGATGATGTCTATTTTGAAAATTAAAATTTATAAATTTCTTAATTTTGTTAATACTATTAATAACGACTTTTTAAACGGCTAGTTTGATAGGTCATGTTGTGCTCGAACTTGATGTTGTGTGCAACACAAGAAATTGAATTATTTTAAAGGAAGCATATTGAGGATGCATGGGGTGTTACATTTTTGGGATCAAATAGTTCCGTAGAAAAAAAAATTGATAAATAAAATAATCTGATAAAATTATCATGCAATGAAAGATAGATCAACTCAAGTAGTGCACACAGAACCCTCCCCATAAAAAGAGATACGAGATTTGTCTAGGAAATTCCTATATAAACCCTTATCCCATCAAAAAAACATGCAACATTACACAAGGTAGATGAGAGGTGTAGGATTGAAATATAGATTTATATGTTCAATTACAAGAGGGGTGAATTTTTGGTTTAAAAATATTCATTTTTATAATTAATTTTTTTTGTTTAACAAAGCTAAAAAAATATGAATTCAAAAACCTTGTAGAGTTCTTAAACATAGGGATAGTATGAAGGGCCTGGTTATAATTAATAAGAACCTAAACTTATAAAATTTTATCTTAATAAATCTTGTGCAAGTTTATCTTAATGAAATATTCTACCATAAAGCATATAGAATATTATTTTTCAGAGTTTTTAAATGAATAAAAAAGTATAAGAATGTTATACATTATTTATTTAAAAAACAATAGTGGAAATAAAACTTCTAACATAATGGGACAATTATAAGAAATATTTTTACCCAAAGAGAAGGGTATCCAACAAATGTGGATAGTGATCCCTTGATTTATAATTTTAGGAAAGTCTGTCGTACCCACACGAAGATAAGCCCTTAATACGAATATTTGAAAATTTATTTTTATCCCAGAAATCCCTCGATCTCTATGGTGATTGTAAGATATGTCTTCCTATCATTTTAAGCCCTAGATTTATTTGAAATAATCAGATTAAAAATAGGTAGGCTGAACAAGATGATATCATCTTGAACATGTTGTCAATAACATACACATAAATAATATTTGAGTTGCGGATTTACAGCATAAATTTTATCTTTTGAATTCATGAGTCTTAAAATAAACTCTCCCAGAAAAGAATTAGTAGTGATATAGTTCAAATGGTCGGGTATTTATAGGCATGGATTCTAACAATCAACATTCTCCTCTAACAGTTATATTTTGCCTTAAATTTCAGAGGGACCGCTACATGTGTCACTCATCAAACGGTTAGTTAGAAATAGATTGTAAGAAATAATTTTATGTATGAAAACATGAGAAAAATTATCATATGCAATAAAAAACAATATGAAAGGAAATCATTATCAAGAAACTTATATATAATAGGATCTCAAAAAATGAAATGATATTTCACAGAAAAGAGGAAACTGTAAGAAAAACCATCAATTGGATACTTAATAAAGTGTGAATCGAAATCTAAAAATTAATGAATTCAGAATCCGATTTCTAAGGATATCAGAGTCTGATTTAGAAGAAATAATATTTGGGTTTCATAATACATTTGAGTTGGATTTTAGAATATATCAGAGAATGATTTCATAAGAAATCAGAGTCTCATTTCAGAAGAAATCGGGGTCTGATTTCAGAAGAAATCAGGGTCGGATTTCAAGAGAAATAGAAGTCATACATCTGAAAAAATAGGAGTCTGATTTTAGAAGAAATTAGAGTCATATTTTAGAATAAACAGGAGTATGATTTTAGATGAAATCAAATTTATTATTCTAGGGATACCATATTTTATGAATCTGTAAGGTTATATGTTAGAAAAGGAACCAATTTTTTTCCTTTAAGGAAATTATGGATTGATTTTGTTTCAAAAACACTATATAAAACATTTAAAACAACTGGTAAAGAAAAAACATTATTAGACATATAAAATTTTCCCAAAGTGAAATATTTTTAGATAAAGATAATTTTCCTTAAGAAAATGTGTTCTTGAATGTCGAATCCTATTGGGTAGTTAGTCTTATTCATCAAGAATCATAAATTCATTGGGAGATTAGTATTTATTTTATGATTAAAAATGAAAACCTTAGTTATTCTAATCTTATAAGAAAAGTTTATTGTGCTTTCCGAAAAGCGGGAGAATTTTGAGGTAAGTAGTTCCATTATTGACCAAATATAACCATATTTTTTCTATGATTAACCTATTGTTTTCAATGATTAATCTAGTGTTTTATATGACCAAATATAACCATATTTTTTGTAAAGACAAAAAATTGTATACCTTTCTAACTTAGAATCATACAGTTTCTTAGAATCTGATTTCCCCAGAATTGTGACTCTGATTTCTTATAAATTCATACATTGATTTCTTCTAAAATGAGAAAAGGATTTTTTCTAAAATCAGACTCTGATTTCTTCAGTGTAAAAGATTCACAATCCAAATATTCATTAGATGAATTAACACCACTACCACTCTATGTGTCATTATATTTTAGCACATTCTTAGACTTGGACTTGAATAAATTCCTCTTGTTTTTTTTTTCTGAATTCATGTTTTCCTTTCTATCCTTTTGTGCATAAGATAGTCTAATCTGATATAAGAATCCCTTTTATTTTCATTACAAGTTACTTCTGAATATTTCAGATCCTTTATTTATTTTTTCTTATATCTATATTGGAATTATTTCTTTCCCACAATATTTTTCATTCTTCGATCAAGATTGAAAAGTTAATTCTCAAAATGATCACTATCACATGAACATAATGTAAAAGTAGCTTTCATATCTTTTTATCTAGGAATCCATTCAAGAGTCATGTATTTTAGGTGATTTGATGTAGTAATGAAAGCAACAAAACCATTACCAGTATTTTTCTTATTGAACATATAATTTCTCTTCATTTGGGTTTCATGTTATAGAAAAGTCCCGAATAACTCATCTAGAGTGATTTTTGAAACATTCCTATTATCATCAATCACTGTACTTTTGGATTTCCACTCACTGGGATTAATATCTATTATCCCATCTACAAGAACCTCATCATCAATTCCTTTTTCACCCATAGACTGCATGATGTTGACTATATTCATCGACCATTATTGAACTTTGGATACAGGTTCTCCATAAGGAAATAGAAAACCATGATATTTAGGTTTAAGAAAAACTCTTATTGTTTCACTAACCTTGGATATTACAAATTGTGTAACTTCTAATTTCATAAAGATGCTGTTAGTATCTTTATAAGATGAAATCCTAGTATAAATATTTCTAGTCATTGAACATAAAAAAATATTATGTACCATAAAGGTATGATCATACTCTTATTTTTCTTGATTATTTAATTGTCTTATTTACTTGTCTAGAATTTTTTAGTATCTAGTTAACATAACAATGTTATAGACAGTTTAATTGATTATAAAAGTCTTCATCCTATCTCTCTAGTACAAAAAATCATTTTCATAAAAAACATGGGGTCTGGTACGATTCAAATTTTCTATAGAACCAATGTTTATTCATTCTATTCTATATTAAAATACAAAATATATTTTCCACAAAATTATTAGTATCATAAGTTTATAAAATGTTTTTAAAAAATTATAAGTAAAATTAAGAATTAAAAGACGAGTAAGAAAATTTATATGTAAGTATAAGTATTTCAGAGACCTCCTCAATCACCAATTGTTGGATCAAAATATAGATGTAGATGCTCCTTTACATGGGGATGAATAGTAGGGTCCTGAAATAATTTTATTTTATCCTTATGAAATTGTATGTTTAATAAAGTTAAACATGATGGATTTATAAACCCTCTTTAGTACATAGAAAAAGTAATTATTGGAAGGGCCCGAGTTTAGTTAATAAGAACCAAAAAATAAACAATTATATCTTAAATAATTCTAAGAATGAATATCTTAATAGAAGATTAAACCTTAGAGAATGTAGAATATTATTTATCAGAGTATATACATGAATTAGAATTTATAATAATGTTATACTTTATTGAATTAACAATATGGAGTGGAAATAAAACATGTCAAAGAGAACAAGTCAATAAAGTCTATCTTACCCAAACAAGGGTAATCCCCATATAAAAATTACGGAATCTGTTATACTATCCCAGCAAGCCCTCAAAATTTTAGGTAATCGGCACCACTGTCTTCCTATCACTGGAAGCCATCGATTTATCACCTGTAATCCAAATCACACTAGTCATTTTGAAAAAGATGTTCATATGTTGAACATGTTCTTCACAACATTTACACAAGGAAAATTTGAGTAGAGATTTTACAGAACAAGTTCTCTATCTAGAATTCAGCACTCCTAAAATCAGCTCTTTAAGAAAACAATCAATGGTGATATCATTCTAATGGTTGGGTATTGATAATCATGGATTCCAATGATCAAATTACTCCCCCAATGGGCATATTTTTCCTTTAATTTCAGAGGGACCTATACATGATTCACTCAACCAACGGTTAATTAGAATAAAATTGTACAACATTATTTTATGTAAGAAAATATAAGAAATATTATCATGAGTAAGAAACCACAATATGAAATAAAATCAATATCAAGAAACTTATGTATAATAGGATCCGATAAAATTAAATTATGCATTATGTAAATGAGGAAAATGATAGTAAAACATATAATTTGATTCTAATGAAAGTGAGAATCAGAATCTAGAAATTAATGATTTTAGAATATAATTTCTAAGGATATCATACTTTGATTACAAACGATATTTGAGTAAGATTTCAAAAGAAATTAGAGTCTAATTTCAAAAGAAATCAGAGTCTAATTTCAGATTAAATCGGAGATTGATTTCAAAAAAAACCCAGAGTCAAATTTCATAGAAATCAGATTCTGATTTCAGAAGAAATTAGATTGACAATTCTTGGGATATCAGATTCTAAGAAACTATAATGTTCTATTTTAAACAAGGATCTGATTATTTTCTTTAAAAAATATGGTTATATTTGGTTTGAGGAAACATTATATTAAACATTGGAAAACATAGGTAAATACCAAAACATTCTTTGAGAAAAATAAATTTTCTTAAGGGAAATATTTTTAAAGAATGATACTTTTATATAAGAAAATGTGTTTGGTATTTTCAAAACATAATGAAATAGAAAATTCACAAAGTAACATATTGAAAAATAAGAGGGATCTACAGAGAATAAGGAGTAGTGGAATCGAAGTGCCTAAAATAGGGTGCACCGACCATAAACCATTAATGTTCTTCTCATGGTAAAATTAGATGCCCCTATCACAGGATTAGATCATAGTATTTCATTAATGAAACCCATCGTGTGATCCTTAGATTATAACATGATTGCATGACTAGATAATACCATTAACATATCCTACCTCGTGATATTACTCACTTGGCCTCATGGTGAAAGCATTAAGAGGTTCACCAATTGCATTTATTTGCCAGACATCATGGATAAATTTCATTAGGATCAAGTGATCTCATGAGTGATAGAGCTTCATGTGACATAATAATATAGGATCTGGAATACACATAGAACCCATATTAGTGCCCTCAATTATGATCTAGCATGCATGACAACCCCCAGTCCCGTGAATACCATTTGAACCTTTGTCTTATGATGATGGATTGAAGTACCAGACATGGATGCATCGACACATAGCACCCCCATAGGAAGTTGGAAGGGTTATATAGTTCATCTCAAGACCACATGGGGGTTATGTGATTGCAGATTGGTGATTCTTAGGTCAGTGTTTAATGACCTAAACCAGTGGACATTCGCCTTATGGTGATGTGACTACTTAGCCTGTTAGTGATCCTTTTCTTGTCCTTGCGGTGAAGACTTGTGGAATTTCCCCCTATTAAGTCATGCAACCTCTTTCACCATGTAGTTCCAGTGTTCATCCATGGAATCAATGGAATCACCAGTCACCCCCTATGCATAAGTACAAAACCATATAAAAGTTCTATATAGGATCATTCAAATCACATGAAGAATGTAAAATCATATGAATCCTTCATGAAAACAATCCATAGCCTATATATGGACTTGAAACACTATTTAATTCATGGGAATACCCTTACATAGCCATGTATCTATCATACTATGCAGATAATTTCCCATTAAATGTGGGGAATGGTCCATTTAGATGTGTACCCATGGTACTCAAAATAACCAAAGATCATACACTCATCTGCAATGTAACACCCCAAAATTTTATAATATGGATTATTTTAATTTCTTTGATAACTTTTGTTGAATGAAACACCAAGATTATCTTGCACTATACACAACACCATATTATCTTATAGTATATACAACAATATTCTTGGCATGTGTTACATACAATTTAATGTTATTTTGGTAGAATACATTTCACACAACACAGAGTGTAGGTTTTATTCAATTTATAAATGAAATAAGTTTTTATTATGTTATACACAACACCAAAGGAATATTTCACTAAATGTAACACTAACTTGGCATGCATTATAAGAAGGATGACCTTCCTCAATAGCATGAATTGTATGGGATACCAAGTTTCACTAAACAATGATATATTATTAAAATATTATTAGTTAATGGGATATAAAATAGTCATTAGGGATAATTTGAACCACATTTTGAATTTTATATAATATTATCAGTCATATTAAACATTTTCTAGAACATGGTATGAGAACAAAATCAATTTTTTCGAATAAAAAAAGCATTTAAAAAAACAGTTTTATTGCCTTTTAATGGAGCACCCATCTTAAATAATGTTTTTGAAACTATTATAACGTAAATTTTAAAAAATAAACTTCTTATTTGGAATCAGAATATAAAAATTTACCCTTTTGGAATTTTTGGTATTTTTCTGATAAAATTCTAATTTTAATGAATAGTTAAAAATACTGCATTTTAATTCCAAACTACCTTTTCATTTAATTTATTTATATAGATCGAATATATTTTTAGTAGGTTTTAATGTGAAATTAGATTATATTTTTATCATTTAATCCAATTTTGGTCATTGGAAGTAATTTAATTTTTAAATTGGACAAAAAAACATGTTAATGTTTTGATAGTTTTTACTTTTAAAAAACCCCCGCCTTTTGGTTTTGACAACATGAATGAATTTTAATTTAAATACGAGAAAATTATGTGTTTTTAATTTTAAAAATTTTATTCCATATTTGTAATCAATGTTTTCAAATTGTGTAAATAGGTAGATGTTATTTTTGGAAATTAAAAATAGTAACTTCAGTAATAATTTTATTTACCATAGTGAAAGGGTAAATCTGTTAAATATTGGTAAAAATAGTATTTTAATAATATTAAACTACCCAAAAACATGGCCTAATCCTATTCAATAAGATATATACGACCATGGGAATCCTTTAGTCTATTTTGGGACCCCATGGATTCACTTGGATGTGAAAATGACAATTCATAAAAATAAAGTAAAGATAATAATAACTTAAACATCTATCTTTTAATAAATAGATTTTAATATAGGGTAATATAACTAATATATATGTCTATATATAGTCATTATAAAGCTAAAAATAATTCATAAATCATAGTTTTTTATTTATAATTTTTCAACACCAAATAAATAATTTTATTTAGGACACAATGATTATGTAGTGATTACCTTATTAATGAATGATTTAAATAAATGAGATTATAAATATTTAAAAAAAACTTTTTATTGAACCTTTTTATTCCATAAAATAATTTAATGGATTATTATTTATTTTAATATTTTAATTAATGATGTTTTTTATAAATAATAATGTTTTTATGGATTTTTAAAAATCCATAATATTAAAAGTTTAAAAATTGACATAAATGGGTTTCAAGAAAATTACTCTTTTATTAAATTCTATAACAATCCTAAAAATATAAGATTCTAAAAAATGTATTAGATAATGTTGAAAATTTAATTAATTAACCACTTGAGGCTCTATTTGTATTTTATAGTAACTATATTAACGATATAGTAAGAATATACACGAAGACATGGTAGAAGTTAAATTAGTTAACTAAGGGTTAAACCTAAAATATAATGTTATACTTGAGACATAAACTTGTATAAAACCTATTGGTTGAGAGGATATTGAAAACTCCACATCTTAAATTCTAATTTAATGGGTTTTGGACCCTTTTAAACCGAAAATAACTCTATAATAAATTAATATTTTTAGAGTTTCCAAAAGTGCAACTCTCCTCTATTATAAATGGGAACCACCTCCCTCTTATCTTCACTCAATTTTGGGCCTTAAAACTTGTCCAAACATTAACCATTTCTATTCTAAACTTCCCTAGTTACATTTTAGAGGTTCTTGTATTCTCAAATGACTATCTATAGTGCCCTATGTAAAAATTTAAAGGAGGCACATCGAGGAAGATGTAATCTTTCCTACCAAATATTTCAAATTTCTTTATTTTTTTAATTCATATTATTTAGTTTTTTAATTATAATTTAATAACATAAGAATCAATAATATACTAATATATAATTATAAATATTAATAAACACTACTTCATCTAATATCCATCCCTCAAAAAATGAAATCATTGTGCGTGCGTACGTACGACTTACCATCTCAATGCCATGGCATAATCTTTTTTTCACCACCACCTTAATTGGATGGTTATAATGGTGGGAGTAGCAACTATAAATGATAATAATAACTTGATGCTAATTATAAAAAATTATACACCGTACAGTTCAATACCATTCAACAACTATGAGAATGATATCGTTGCTCGTGCGTAGGCATGACTTGCCGTCTCGACGAAGTGTTGAGATTCATTCTCCACGTATATCGTTCAAGAATGATTATAAATAATATATAATAAAAAACCATTAAATATATTAAATAATAATTTTACTGGATTTATTTATATATATGTGTCATTTACTTACTTCTATTCAATTCAATATGAAAATGAAAACAACATTCATGAGTAAATACGGCCTACCTTCTCCAAGAACGGTGTATTCCATTTCATTTATATATATATTAAATAATTATTTATATACTGAATAAATATGATATGTAAATCATTTTTTATATTCAATAATTATGTTAATCATTATCTATGTAATAATATCAACAATAACAAGTCCAAACCCGTATGTTAAATAGAACTAGTGTTGCCCAAAACGTTGCTTTAACATTAAATTGACAAGTGAACTGGTAATAAAAAGTCTTATGTGAGTCATATATTATATCCTAAATATTATTATAGTTATGTTACAAGTTAATAATATGTTTAAGCCCACAATATAGTAGTTTGAAACACATATGGAAGAAATCAAATGTAAGGTAATGGATTTTTTTTCAATCTCATTTTTGTCCAAGATTGTAATACGTATGTATTTACTGTGGATATGATTATCATCGGCATCCATGTTTTCAAAAAATGTTTTCATAAGATTTATAATATTAATACATGTACTTTTAAAGTCATTTTTACCCTTTTTGGAATTTTACTACATGGTATGGAAGGAATCATTATTTTGTTTACCAGACCTTGTACTTTTTTGACTTTTCTAGGAAAATTACGAGGATAATGTTTTTTTAACTTATATGGAATTATTTCCTTTTTACAGTTTCATGATGCCTTATTACCATGAATCTTCCACTACACTATTTCAATTTAATTTTCAACTAAATTATTTTCCTTTAAAATTTTGAGGCATTTTGTGAAAGAAAACGTTTTTGAAGGTGAAAATATATTTTCCTCTTGAATTAAGTTCAAGTCTTTTATTAATATTATTTTCCATCTAAGATGATGCTAATTAAATAGGGTTATGTTTCTATCCCTATTGTTACGTTTATTTCATAATGTTTATGATGGAATTTTTTTTGAAATCATTTTATTTTATATGGATTATGTTATGATGAAATGATATTTAGGGAACCCATTTTATTTCTTGGGTTATGCTACGATGAATGGTTTTATGTTTTGTGGAACATGTAAGAATGATTTCATTATGAGATGGGTGGGACCAATATCTCCCTCAAATTAATTTGGTAATGATTTATATCTCATGAGATATACATGAATGGAACAATAATAATATCTGGTTTTGTAAAACATGGTAAGAACAACATGTAAACATGGTTCAGTAAATGTCTTTGTCCAATATCATGGTCTGGGTTGCAAAGCCTTGGCTACTATAGAAATCATATTTTTTTTCTTACATGTTTTCCACAAGTACATGTTTTATACTAATGATATTATATCATGGTTAATTTTCCTTTAAGATCTATGCCTTACATACTACCAATATTTACTAAATGACTGAAGATTTTGATGTATAAACTTTATGATCATGTTTTACGTTCAAAAGATTATAGTTTGTTTTGTGTTATCCATGTTTACCCTTACTGATAATTTTATCTAACCCTTTTTATTTTTCCTTTTACACAAGATATAAAGAAAGGTTTTAGGTAGGGAAACCATAGGGTAAGATCATTTTAGGAAATTTTGATGATCTTTCACCATGATTAGAAGATAATGTTATGAGTTTTTAAAGACACTAAACTGATAAAGTCTTTGAGAATCTGTTTGTGTCATGTATTACGTATTTTTAAAATGAAATGTAATGTCCATGTACGTAAATATTGGATATCTATAGGTGGTATTAGAGTAAAGGTTTTGTTAAATTTTGGAATCTAAGATGTTAAAATATTATTGAGATCCCTAGATATTTTTTCTGAAGACACGTCAAGGGATTTCCCTATGGATACATCTAAATATATGTTACTATCCTAGAATTATGGTAATGATCATGAAAAACCTTGTATTAGACCTAACATGTTAAACATTGAATATAATCCAACTTTATTAAGGATTATTCTTCTATAAGATGTGTTTCGCACCCCGAAATTTTGGTTTTAGTTAATGGAGGACACTAGAAGGAATTGTATTAACATGGAGTCTGACGAGAAAAAAAGAAATTATGAGAAATGAAATTGGATAATGATAGGAGAGAAGGGTATTTCAATTATTCCAACTCAGATATCACAATATATGATTAATAATGTGAGCTTTCAAAAAATTCCTAACAGATCGAATAAGAGGAAGTTGATATTTTAAAAGCATTTAGGAAGAAAGATTCACCTTCTTACATGTCAATAATAAGGGAAGAAAAACCTTTAGGAATACCTCAAATGGAGGGGAAGATGTTATCTCTATGGTAAAAGGATAATAGAGTGAATAATTGTTATGGAGTTAAATTTATCATCTATGGAAAACAAGTGAATTACCCAACTCAATCCCCAGACATAAGAATATACTTCTAAGAGAAGGAAGGAACAATTCCATGCCTACCATTATTGTTGAAGGATTGAATTATTTATGTGTTTGAATCAAAAAATGATGCATGGTGAATTATATGAGAATTATCAATTTATGTTTTTTTCTAACTATTTTTAAGATTATGTTGAATAAATATAATGTATAAGAAAACTGATTTATGGGAGGATTATAAGGCCCCATCCATAAGCATTACATAATCTTGAATTCAGTTAATAATTCACATTGAGGATCTTTTCATGTTTAGAGATTTAGAGAATTAGGTCATGACTTATACATAACAATTTGAATATTTCAAGTAGGCAATTCTACTCACTATCTACTTGTTTTTTCATAAAACAAAAACTCTAAAATAAAGAATCATGTCTAGTTAAATGTTTTAGTCATCATAAATCTTCCATGATCCCATCCTTGGACCTATTCATTATTAAGTCTGTGGAAATTTTTTTTAAAAATATTGGATGAGTATAAATTTTTTTGTAAGGTTTATAAAATATAGAAAGAAAATATTGTACCATCTATACATACAAATCAATGAGATCATACTTCTCAATCATAAAACAAATTCTCTTTAACATACCTCATGAAATCATATGATTTGTCAATAGCACATACAAATCATAAATAATAGTGGTATCTTGTGGAATCTATAACATACTGACATTTTATATTTCACAACTACATATGGTGTTACTTTTGGAATACCTATCATGGTATATTCCCTAAATCTCTTAGGAGAAACATTAATATTTACCTCCGTCACACTACATAATGCATTGGAGAGCTATCCCTGGCTCACCTACCATTTGTTTATCACGGAACCACCCATACACATAAATAGTACTCATGAACCATAACATAAGAATAACACATAAAACAATAATAAAGGAAATATAAAATTTCTACGTTGCAATCACAACATATCATTTCAAGATATTGATATAATCAATTCATGTAAAACATTTTAAAAAGAAGAGTTTTGAATAAAAGTGTCTTATACCAATTTGAAACATTTTGAAGAAATTTATACATTAAAACGCTCATTTAAATATAAATAAATCCCCAAAATCATTTCTAAAACATGGACATGAACGTGAAGGATTTTGAAGATTAAATCCTTAAAACATTTTAAACGATGTTTTTGTTAAATAATCATTTACCACTTGAGAAACTCTTGAATAAAAAAAATTAAAGAATAACATCATAGAAAACAATAAACATCATGAGAATATATAAATTCATGAAATAAAATATCCCAATGGTTGTATATACACCTTATAGGATAATAAAGGTGCACAAAATCAAGATATTCCTTAATGAAAGGAGATTGAGATGTAGTCTCTTACAAAGATCATTTTGTAAATAAAATAGATCAATTATGTGAATTAATAATAAGTAAACATAAGTAATTTATAAATACAAAATTTCAAATCAAAAAGTTATTTCTTACATAATCATAGCACGACATAATTTAAAAGTAAATGACTAACCCAAAGAATGGAAATTGGTTTAAGAAGTTCCCTTACCTTAAGGGTTACATGTCTTGTATGTTCCTTGTTATTATTGAATAATAAACAGAAGTTAATTTATACTTGATTCGGAACCATTCTTTGTTTATTATTACTTTTATATCACTTATTAACTTGCTATAATAATTAGTTAATTATTTGAGTTCACATCAGAAATTTTGTCAATGTTTGGAACTTGAGTCAAAAATAAACTTATTATAATTACAAATTGTCCATGTAGTCAAAATTACATTATATATTTAATTATATTTATGATTTAGATATCATATATATCAAGTATTTATTTATAATATTCCGGGTCATTTGGATATATGAAATTAAATACACCATCCATGGAGACGATAAGTCGTATGCACGCATGACCGCTACTTTCATTTCTTTTTAATATTTAAAGGAAAGAAAATAAAATGATACATATGTATATTATAACTCTAGAATAATATATATGTTATGTTTGTTTCATAATTTCATTTCTTTCATTCATTATACGTTCCATGTATAGCTTGAAAAGTCTTATCATTTTGAGGGGGTGGTAGACTGCACTTCCTCAAATGAAATTATCATATTTATACAACATGAATACCATAATGGTATGTTATAAATGTGAACTAAAAAAGCATATAAATAAAATATATATTATATTTATCATATATAATTATAGTTCCATCATAATTACCACCATTAGAGGTAGTTGGAGATAATTGAACAATCATCATTTTGTGAGGTAGTAGTTCACCATCCACAAAAACAGTATGTTCTAAATCAATTAGATTGAGGTTTTTGTGAGTTTAGTTCAAATACATATCATAACAACAAACTAGTATATTAAGGATAGTTCTGTTGTTATTTAATCAATTAAACATAATATAATAGGGAGTGAAGAAGTAGAATTATGGAAAGTAAATTTATAGAGGATGCTACCTCTTAAAATGTGTAACTCTCATTGATTTGAGCCAAAAGGATTTCTTTAATTGTAGTATACTTAGGGGAAATAATCTAAGAAGAATAGGGGGATGCTGGGAGATTATTGGAGTATATTTACAACGATCCAAGGGGATTTATATGTGTGTGTTATGGGTTGGAGTTTGGTGGCATTTTATAAGAGGGAGGAGGGGCTCTTTTGGAAAGTTTGAATGTATTATTTTATTATAAAATTATTTTCAGTTCCAAAATATCCAGAAATCATTAAATTATAAGATAATATGAGTATAATTCTAAATAAATTCACATATTTATAATTGTAATGGGTTCACATATTTTTTAATCATTATATTTTTATTTAACCCTTTTTACTCATATCGTTTTATCAAGAATTTAACACTTTGAGAGTGAAAATAGTTAAAAAAACAGGAAAAATATCTAATTAAAGAGTAAATAATAAAATTTTAGACATATGATAACTATTTTTCTGAATCATTGATTTTGGGGAATTTTATAATATTTAATAAAATATTTTATATTTTAAAATATGAATTATTTCAATTTTGAAAATATTTATATGATGACTTTTAAAATTCCAAAACAACTTTATTGATTTGAAAAAAATTAATTAATATAAACCTAACATGTAACTATCTTCTAGAAAACTATTGGATGATAGAAAAATAACCAAATTACATTTAGCTTAAAATTTATAATATCACTTATTTGAATCCTATATTAATTAAGAATCAGTACATCACTATTATTTCATAATTAAATTAATTTATTTTATTTGTTAAAATTATAAATAAAATACCATGATGTAAGAAATATTTTTATATTTATAATTAATATTTATTGTGAAAAAAATTATTTATATAATCCCATATATAAATTTTTTAACTGAAAGATATATGTTTATGTTACATTTTTATTAACTTTAAATTAATTTTTAGAAAATTTCATTTTCACATACAAGTGGCTTCATGAGGTCCCAAAATCGACACAAAGATGTCCATGGTTGGACATATATCATACAATATGGTTAAGAAATGTCTTATAATAATTTAATATTATAAAATCATTTTTTACTATCATTTACCATTATCAATTATTATATATATAAATTGTAATAGATCCAACACACATAAAGGAACAAAAAAGCCACCCCAACCCCCAAAACCGAGATCTAAGAAGGTATGAAATAGTGAAGACTAAGAGCATCTCCTATAATCATATTAACCCCCTCATGTTTCGAGCTAGAAAAAGTATGAACCCAAACCTCCTTTGGACAAATAATATATTGAGAACCCTTGTTGTTGGAATCATTGTTTCCCTCCATCCAAGTGTGTAACACATTGATCTTACTTCCAACCATACGACAAATTTTTTTGATAACATATGAGAATGA